>OY728155.1:990082347-992584400 GCA_963277665.1 Viscum album | reverse complement strand
CAAAATGTCTCTCTCCTTTTCTAAAGTTCATTTATTTTATTAAGTGAATACTCAAAGCTCTTTCTTCTAAAGGGGTATTCACATATATACCAAAATGTTCTATTTTAAATTCTGGGATTTACATACATGAGACCCGCTTTCCCTTTCCGTGGGTTTAAAGTGACATAAAGATCATGTCTTTAAAGCAGTTTTAAAACATTATGATTATGAAATGAAACCCATTTATTTTATGCTATATGGGTTGTTTATGAAATGATTGATAATGATATATGTGGCTCACATGATAATAAAGACATGTCAAGGGTACGCCCAGATAGCGCTCCAATGCATTGGGTAAAGACTTAATCTCTAGAGATGACTTTTTAGACTGATACCTTGGTGAATAACCTTGGTAATTTTTAATGACACATTGGGGATGGACCTTGGTGAAACAAAATGATTGTCAAAATGTTGCAGCCACATCTTCAAGTTATGAAAAATGTTATTTTTATTATGATATATCTCATGATTTCTTTCTCATGCCTTAAAGTTCTTTTCATGACCTTATTGAAGTATCTCAAGTCCACATGTAAAATGTTTCTTTTGTTTCTCTTACTGGGCCTTCTCCTCACCCTTTCTTTTGATGTATGTCCCCAGGTTGAGATGCAGTAATGAACCTAGAATGAACTTAAGGAGAAACCTTTCAAGTGTTTAAGAAGAATGCTTTATGTTATTTTCATGTATTATGTTCCTGGTTTCCAAGACATTAAACCTTAAAGATCCTCAGTTTTGTGTAATGTAATGAAAGTTAATGTTATAAAAAGGCAGGATGCCATAGTCGGGCAGGATGGCCGGCGCGCGGGAGGCCGATCGACGAGAGGTTGCCGGGCAGGAGGGCCGATGAGGGTGGTCGAGCTAGCAGGGCCGACGATGGGTGGTCGCTGGGAAAATTGCAGAGGAGTCGCGGGAGGGTAGGACGCCGTCGAGGAGGAACCCCGTCGGGCAGAGCGCAGCCGCTAGGAGGGAGGGCGGGACTCCGTCGGGAGGGACAGGGGCGTTGGGCTGCGTCGCGATGGAGGGGAGCCAGGAGCATCGTCGGGAGGGAGTCGCGGAAGGCGGGAGCCAGGAGCGTCGCTGGGAGGGAGGCTTGCGGAGGGCTGGCTGCTGGGAGAGCGACGTCGCGGGAGTGAGGGGCCGCCTGGAACGGACGGGAGGGATTTGACGTCGGGCGTCGGGAGAGCCGCTGGAAAGCGGGAAGGATGGTCGTGATGGGAGGAGAGGGCCGCCTGAGGGAGGCTAGGCCGATCGTATTGCCAGAGGGAGCAGTGCGATGAGGGAGGGAGCCGGAAGCGTCGTCAAGAGGGTGCTGCAGCGAGTGGAGGAGGCGGGGCCGGCTGCAGAGGCGGTGAAAAAAAAAATGGATCGGAAAAAAAAATTAATTTTCCTTCGATACCATGTAGAATGGGAAACCGCTTTACCTCAAGGTGAGGCAGATGCCTTCACAGGAGTATTTCGATATGAGACTTGAAAATACTCAAAATAATAAAAGAGGGTTTAACAAGGGTAAATGTGTTAACGCCATCCATTTGTGAATACCCCATTCAAATCAATGTTTTCCTGTTCCGAATCACATTATTATTTTTGTTACAACATTTTGGTTCCTATAATGTTCTTCCCCACCAACCTTGGGGCAGACTTTAATGTTGGTTCCTGTTGGAGTATGTGTAACTTCCTGCCCCACTTCCTTGTGGGGGGATTTCTGATTTTACATGGTATCAGAGGGAACTTAATCCCGATCCCCCCTCCCATCTATTTTTTTTTCTATTCCGCTCTAGGGTTTAATATTTTTTTTTCTCCCCCACAGGGGGCGGCGGCTTCCATGGCCTACGAGCCTTAGTTTTTTTTTTCTTTTCCCGTCCGCCCCCTGTGGCTTTCCCCGGCGGCCCGACTCCGCGGCTCCCTCCATGACGACCTCTCTCCCGGCGGATCTCTCCAGCAGCGGGTCTCCCTCCCCTGCGGACTCCCAGCGCCGCCGCTCCCGCGACGCCTCCCCGTCGGTCCCGACAACCACGACTCCCGCGCCTCCCGCTGCTGCCCGCGACGCCTCCCGTCGCCCCTCGCGGTCTCGCTGCGCGCTCATCCTGGCGCCCGCTCATCCCTGCGGCCCTCCTTTGCGAGCCGCGGATTACCCAGCGCCTCCCGCGGATCACCTGCGGCTCACCCGGCAGCTCTCCTGCGGATTTCCCGGCGACCCTTCCGGTTGGCCGGCTGCGCCTTTCCCGCCTTGTTCTTCCCGACGGACCTCCCTTCCCCGGCTGCTCCCTGCCGGACGACTCCCCGCGCCGGCAGCCTCCCTTCCCCGGCTTGCGGCTCTTTCCGGCAGCCCGCCTCCTGTGCGAGTCTCCCGCGTCTGTTGCCGGCCGGCCTCCACCCCTGCCGGCCTCCACTCCTGCCGGCTCCTCCAGCAGCTGGCCTCTATTCCTGCCGGCTCCTCCAGCAGTCGGCCAACAGCCCTGCCGGCCTCCCGTGCCACCTCTGCTCAACTGCTCCCTCCATGCCGACCTCCTCCTGCATCCTGCGGAATCCCCGCCTCTCTGCCTGGTGCCTCCTGCGGAATCCCCGCCTCTCTGCCCGGCATCTCCTGCGGAATCACCGCATCTCATCGCCGACCTCCTCCTGCGGATTTCCCGGCGCTTCGACGACCGGCACTCGCCATTGCGGATTTCCTTGGCACTTTGACGACCGGCCCTCCCGAGCGGATTTCTCGGCGCTTTGACGATCGGCCCGACATTACGGTTTACCGGCGCTCTGACGATCGGCCCGTAGTGCGGATTTTCCCGACGCTCTGACGACCGGCACCCGCCAGTGTGGATTTCCCGGCGCTCTGTTTTCCGGCCCCGCACTTTTCCGGTGATGACCCATCATTTTCAACGGCATCACATTACAATCTTGAGGGGGAGCGACATCATCAACGATTTTATTATTTCTGTTTCTTCTGTTTTCGTCTTGTTTTGTCATCAAGCTGGGTATGTCTAGCTTGAGGGGGAGTGTTGCGGTCTTTTCATTGATTTGTTTGTTTTTCATTATGTGTCCAAGCTAGGTACACCTAGCTTGAGGGGGAGTGTTGGAGTATGTGTAACTTCCTGCCCCACTTCCTTTGTAACTTCCTGACCCACTTCCTTTGTAACTTCCTGCCCCACTTACTTTGTAACTTCTCTTTGTAACTTCCCTATCTTTTCTATAAATGAGAGCCCTCTCCTCATCTTGAGGAGTGTGGGGGGATTTCTGATTTTACAGTTCCTTTCCATTGGGTCAAGTTATTCATTCATATTTTTGACCAAGTCTTGTTCATGGCCGCTTTTAAAAAGCCTTCGACTTTAGAACTGACAGGAAGGTTATTTTCTATATGGGTTTCGTTCGTTTTCTTTGAATAGAGGTTGTTCTGTTGCTGCCTTTGTCCTAGCGCTACTGGTTTGCCATGCGAGTCTGCCACCATGCAACCTTCGCCGCCTCGCAAATGCACACTTCTCTTAGTGGCGACAAGGCCATCTAAAATAGCTAGCGCATCGCATGCATGCTCGAGCTTGCAATCTTCGTAGCTTGCCATGGCAACATGACTAGATGAGCGACCCTGCAAACATCATCTTCCTCGCTCCGCGTGATCGAACTAGCGGGCCTCACCTCGTCCTGTATCCACGCCATCGCCATGCGAGCTCGCCAGTACCACCACCTTGTGGCTCTTTGTATGCAGCTACCGTCCCCGGTCCGTTGTTGTTTACCCATGCCATCTCTCGACTATTTCCAAGTTTGCATGCATCGTTGCAGACCACCTCCTTGCGAACTTGGACTGACATCATCCTCACCATGCACGGTTGCACACCTCCTCACATCACTTCGCTCACTATGCAGTGCCATCCCGATCGCTTCTCACCCTCATCCAAACTTGCGTCTGCTTTTCACTCTGACTTTCCACCATACAAACCGATGCCCTCACTCCATAGTGATGGTGCTCGCCACCGTGAAGTGATTCCCCCACCCATCTCCAAGCTACATCCACAACTGTTGCTACATCCGCCTGCCTGCATGCTCGAAGTCGATTGAATCACGTGCAATGTCACGGCGTTGCCCATGTGACATCCACTCGACATCTCTGTTGTAGTTCGCCCAAGCAAGCTCACCTGCTTGTTACCACCGTAACCTTAACATGCCGTGAATTCCTCATTGCCTTTCCGCATCTTTAATCCATTTAGAAGCACTTAATAGAAGCTGCAAGATAATTTTAAACACACCAAAAGACCTTCATGAGCCATCGATCTCAGCTCCTGCCACATGGCATGCTTGCACGACCCTCGCAAAAGCAAAATGAACTAACCCTTACCTCCCATAACACATGTTTCTCATCTACGGAGCATGGAGGAATTCCATTAAGAAGATGCGAAGTATATGCAGGAGATGGTCCAAGTTGTTTGGGGTAAGGTTCTGGATCCCTATACGTGGCCTCATCCCCATGCATGAGGAAGGAAGGTTGATTGGCTATGTGGAGTTCATCGGGAAAATGCAAGGGAAGCTCAACCAGCTGTTATTGCCTATAAAATGTGTTGGAGTCTGTATCCCACATCGGACTTGTGGTCTGATGTGGTTCTTTTCATTCATTATAAAAGCATGCCTCCGCCTCACTTTGAGGTGAGGAGGCGAAGGGGAATTCACCCTCTACATGGTATCAGAGCGATTTACTCCCGACCCTCCCTCCCTAATTATTATTATTTTTTCTTCTCCCTTCCTTTAGGGTTTTCCCCGACCGGGGGGCGGCGACTCCAATCCAAATAGCCGCCGCCCCCCCTCCCTCCGTTGCTCCTGTAGAGCCGCCGCACCCCCTCCCTCCGTTGCTCCTGCCGGTCATCCCTCCCGAGCGGCAGCCTCCCGCTCCGGCTTTGTCCGGCGGCTTCCCCCTCTGTGCGCCTTCCCTTCCGGCGGCCCTCCCTGCCCCGACGTCCCTCCCTCCCGGCGGATCTTCCTCCTGCGCCCGGCGGCCCTCTCTCCCTCGAGCGGCGCCCCTCTCCTTGCGCGACTCCCTGTGCGAATCCCCGCCTCTTGCTGCGGCATCCCGACGCCGGCGCCCGCCTCGTTTTCCTCCCGCCTGTGCGCGACGCCAACGGCGCTTCCGCCTCACCTGCGCAGTCCCGACGACGGCCCGCTAGTCGCCGCCAGCTCCAGCAGCGCCTCCTCCCGCCGGCCTTCCTCCCGACGCGGCCCCTCTTCCTGTCGGCTTTGCTCCGCCCCGACGAAGGCACGCGGCCCCTTCTCCCCTACGGCGATCTTTCCGCCTCCCCGCGGTGTCGCAACCCCCGGCGGCTTCCTCCCGCGCGGCCGACCTCATCCCAGCGTCTCCTTCGGCCGCGGGTCCCCTCCGTGGGTCTCTCCCGCGGCTTCCCGTCGTCGGCCCTCCGCGGCTCTTCCCGGCGGCGTCCAGATCCAGCGCAGATCTCCTTCCTCCCGCGCGACTCCTGGCTTACAGATCCAGCGCATCCAGATCTTACCTCCCACGGATCCCAGGCACCCCCCCCTCATCTGTTCCCGGCCGCCCTCCTCCCCTCCGCTGCGAAGCGTCCCAGCGAGTCCCGACCCCTGCGCACAGCCATCCGCCAGCATCCCCCTCTTGGCGGTTTCCCCTCTCCGCTCTTCCCGACGGTCTTTCCGGCTCTCCGCTTACGTTGCGGCTTCCCGGCTCTCGCAGGCCCCACCTTCCGCGACGCGTCCCGGCCCCGCCCTCACGCGGCTTTCCCGGCTACAGTCGACGACTCTTTCCGGCAGCCTGCCTCCTGTGCGGGTGGTCCTTCCAGCCGACCTCCATCCCAGCCGGCTCCATGCGCCGACGACCTCCCTTCACCAGCCGACCTCCATTCCCGGCCGGCTTCCAGCGCCGCCTCCCGCTGTGCCTGCGCTCCTCTTCCGGCAGCCAGCCGACTCCAGTTTCTCCCAGCGGCTGCCCTGCTTTAAGTTTCGGCTCTCCGACACCTCCTGCGGCATCCCCGCCTCGCCGGCATCTCCCGACGACTCCCGGCAGCCGCATCTCTATCCGTCGGCATGCCCATTCGTTGGCGCAGCAGCTCGACCACCTAGGATTTGGGTCCGTTGGCACCGCTAGATCCCGCAACGATTTATGCGGAGTCACCGCTTCCCGTCGCCGACCCCGCAAGTGCGGTTTTCCCGGTGCTAGTTTGGATTTCCCGACGTTTCATCGACCGGCCCCACTAGTGCAACATTCCTGGCGCTCCATCAACCAGCCGATCTGAGTGATTTCTTCTGCTGCGCCCGCAACATCATCCATTCATCATCTTAAGGGGGAGCTTCGATCGTGAGGGGGAGCAGCAACCTAGAAACTTTATCTATAATTCTGCTTTATTTCGTCTTGTTTTGTCATCAAGCTGGGCATGTCCAGCTTGAGGGGGAGTGTTAGCATCTGTTTTGTTGATTTCTTTTCATTATGTGTCCAAGCTAGGTACACCTAGCTTGAGGGGGAGTGTTGGAGTCTGTATCCCACATCGGACTTGTGGTCCGATGTGGTTCTTTTCATTCATTATAAAAGCATGCCTCCGCCTCACTTTGAGGTGAGGAGGCGAATGAGAATTCACCCTCTACAAAATGTAAAGAATGGCTCGAGAGAAGGGGTTCAGTTCTGGAGGGATGGAGTTGGGTGAGTTAAACAGTTCTAGGGGGTGACTCAGCTCTCATCCCCCCTTGCCCGATTAGGTTTTATGTTTTCTTTTCTTTTTATTTGTAATTTAGTAGTTTATTTTAATGCATCAGTTGGTTTCCTCCCATCCTTCCCTTTTCTTGTTTCTTTTATGTTTGTTCTTTCTTTTATGTTTGTAGTTTCACAGTGTGTCGAGCTTTCTCCCATGCTTTTAAGCTAGTCCTTTTCAGGGCTAGACTAAATTGCTACTCATTTCTTCACGAGTCTTTTCACTTTTAATTATATACTCTCCTTTTCTTTTTCATGGCTTGCGTAGTGGTGATTTGTGGTAGAGGAATAGGTGGGTTTCCATTCATTCGCCATGATTTTTCAATGAAAGTGGATGACGATTAGGTTAAGGAGGCAAGATGTTCGATGCAGGATGCCACTCTTCATTTTCGTTATTCATCTCCCGAGTTTCTCTTTTCGATTAAACACTTGGCCACCCCTCATTGATCACGCTCTTCATCTGGGAGAAGGGGAGTGTGTGAAATGAGAGTGTAGTATGTTGGTTGCGACTATAAGAGGTGACGTGTGTGTGTGACTTCTAGTACGGGGGTCAAATCCATTTTTATTGAACAAAGAGAGGTAGTTGGAGGAATGATATAGAATTTAGCTAATGATTAGGATGAGAGCGAGGTAATTTAAAATAACGATTGAACTAATTGGTTGTCTCCTATGTATGGTCATTTCTTTTGTTTTCATTTTCACTTTTCCTTTTCAATTTTGCATTTTTTATTTTATTTCACAAACAGAAATCAAAAATCATTTCTCTTTTTTAAATTCCTTTATTACATCAAAAACTAAAAAAATATTAATAAACATGACAAGCGAAGTAGCATTAGTTTGGGTGCCATTGTCAAAGAGAGCGCTTGATTGGTTTATACTTCATTTCTTTGTAAATATTTTATTCTTTTCTTTTCATTGTTTTTCATTCCCTTTTCTTTCTTTCCTCTTATTTTCTTTTATTTCTCTAACTGAGCTAAATATAAAGTGTGATTCATTTCTCTATAATGGATCACAATCTAGGGGTGTCCAAACTCATCCTAACATGGTGAACCTGACTTGACCCGATCGAGTTGGGCCGAGTTGGGTTGCACATGAGATATGGATGGGTTGGGTTGATTTGGGTTGAGTCAGGACCAGGTTGGGTGGGGTCACATGTTGGCAAAATAATGAACCAACCTGACCCAACCAATCCAACCAATCCTTAATTTTTTTCCTCTGGGTGTTAGGCGTTCCGCTTCCCTCTTATCGCCTCTCGGGCAACAACCAATTCCTTCAGGGTCTTTCTCTCAATCCATCTACAACCCTAACCTCCCTCCAACCGTTGGTGTTGCGCGCACTCGGTCGCTGTTCGTCACTCTCTCTAGATGTTCCTTTGATTCTTTCCCCCCCTCAATTGACATCACCGACAACCCTAATTTATTTCCCCCCTCACAGTGTTTCACACACCCAACCATTGTCCATCTCATTCTCTCTTATGTAATGTTCATCCATCCCTAATTTGCAGATTACCCTCTCATCCACCTGTCTTCTTCCTTCGATTGATCTTGGGTGTGCTCTTAACCCAGTCGTGTAACGACCCAAACAGTGATGAATAAAATTCCTCCTTTTGATTTAATTAAATGTTTTATGGTTATAGAAAACACACACTTTTTTTATTATATCCAATTGGATTTTAAATGACCGTTAAGTATCTTTACCGTTGATAATATGGTCGTTGAACAATGATCATATAACCAGTATAAATATAAGATTTTAACAAAACCATTTGACACAGACAAATGAAGTGATGACCTCAATCAGTAGAATCGTACCCTATGAAGCCCATTTATCGGAGTTGCTGAGGGAGATAACATTTTTGGGCTTTGTCCTAAACCAAGTCCAAGCTGAGATCCAACAACTTAAGCATGAACGAAACCATTTACGAGAGAAGTTCAAGCTCATTGAGATCACAACCCAAATCATGTTCACCGAACGACCCCATAAAAGCCCCACCATCGCGCACTTTACTCTTAGGTCGTATGCTGGTGTAATAAATGGATATGTAACAAGACCCTAGCATTAGAGATATGTAAATTAATTTTTGTATAGAATAATGAATATATTTTTTCTATTATTGTTACTTTGAAAATGCTTTTTTAAAGCAGAAATATTATTTTTGGTTAATATTCAAATTCAATTAAGAAATCTATTTTGATGAATTAACGTATTTTTTTATTTTAATAAAATATTATTATTAAATTACTTTTATCAAATTTAAATGATCATATAATTTTTATGAAGTGAAATGTAATTTTTATTAAGGTTTGAAAACTGTTTTTGTCAAAACCCGTCAATTTTAATTAAATGTCAGTTTTTATTTTAAAAGTGAAAATTCACATATTTAGAAAATTATTTACATAAAATGAATATCATTTTTGAAATCATGATGTCAAAATTATATTATTTTTGAAATCATGATGTCGAAATTATCCAATGTTGATTTTTTCATAATTTTCTGAGTCGAATTTTTGGGTAAAAATTAAATACCATAAAAATATAGTGTGACCCAATAGTGATGTAATAAATACTATAAAAGGGATCTTCGGCCAAATACGTGTTTTACCTTTAAAATAATATGATTTTTGATTTATTTTATAAAGGTTTAGTGAATCCTCGAACACATAAAATATTTTAAAATTTTAAAATCATTTCCTTGAAAGTATGACTCAGTTCCACATAAGGACAATATTTTAATATCTTCGGCAATTTCCTTTATAAAATAATGTATTTCACTCCCCTTTGTTAGAAACCATGGACAAAAACCTTGAGACTGTGCTTTTGAATATTTTATTGTGTAGTGTTCAAAATCAAAATAATAAAGAAATCTTCCTCCTTTCCTATATAAACCCACCCAAATTTCCATTTTTCTTCACTCAAACTCTTTGAAACTCGACTACCCTCTGCACCTTACTCTCTAGAGTCTTCCCAAGGCGCCCTCAAACTCACAAGAAGCATCTCCCAAGCTTTTGGAGTTACACATCCAAGTAAGGGATCCTCACATTCATCTCTTCCTTTCAATTCAAGAACCTTGTTTGAAATTAGTCTTTTTTAATTTCAATCGGTTATATTGTCATTGTTTTATAATCAATTCTCTACTGTCCATTTGATGTCATGTGAACGAAGGATCGTTTATTCCCCCTCATTTGGACCCTTACCTAAGCTTTTACTATATTGAAATTCCGTAAGAGATTTCTCTATCTCATTTCCATTCAAGCACTTTTATATTATGCATCTTAAATTCCATTTTTTATGTTGGGATATTATGTTCCATGACCCCCTTATTGTTTATGATCCCCTTATGACGTTGTTATGCTGCCGAAATTGTACCGCGTTTTTCTATGTCAAAATCGTCGTATAGTGAATGTCATACCCATTCCTCTATCAAGGGTATTCGCCTTTATGCACATATACTTATTGACTGAGGACTTACATGTATATATTTCACATTCCTTGATCTTGGAATAAATGATGATATTGAATGAATCCATGTTATATGATCTATGTGACACACTTAAGCAAGATATTGAAATGTTTATGAAGGGTGCGCCCTGATAGCGCTCCAATACTTTAAGTAATGTTTAGTATCATGATACGTCATGTTGGGACACGAGTTTACCTGATTCATTTAGGTGACTTTTGTCCACCATGAAGTCTTGGTAGTTTAGCTTTGACTTATGTTTATGATAGTATTTAAAGTTGTTGCCACATTTCCTATGTTATGATTATCATGGTAAATCACGCCTTTATATTTATGTTCTTTTATGCCTCATTCATATGCCTTCTCTAACATGTATTGTTATCCTCATGTTATGCCATGTTTATTCCCTTATTGAGGTTTATAGCTCACTCTTTTTTTGTATGTCATCAGGTTATTCCATGCAGTATTAAGTACGAAGGAATGTTGTGGTCATGTAAAAACAGTTTTCAATAAAGATGTTGTATTTTATGTTTTAAGTTATGTAATGTTCCTAATTTCTCAAAACACTAGATCTCTCGATCTTATGAGTTGTATTAAGTGCAAATCTATTTCATAAATCATGTTTAAATATGAAATAAAGAGCATAGTTGTTATAGTTGATATCAGAGGATATTTTTAGTTATTTTTGGGATTAGGATTAGGAAATCCTAGTGAAAACCCTTTGGGATAAGATCAAGTGTAAGAGAACATCTCTAAATTTTGGTGAGTATAGAGAGAGTGATTTATCAAGCAAATACATCCATGTTTGGATACTACAAGTGGGCATGGTTTTGATACAAATGTAACTAGGAGTAACAACTCCGACAAGGTGTTTCGGGCTTGACTTGAGTTAACATGGTACACGATAACGGGCCTTACTGCGCATATAGTTTGACACTCTTGGATGACATGCTTTGGTAAATTTATAAGCTCATTATAAACCATTATTAAGGGAACAAAAAAATGTCAATAAGAATATATGTTAAGAATAAGATCATGGATGACATAGACTGAAACCTAGAAACTCATAAGTTAATGAGATTAATGTAACTTATAAGTTATACGTCATTGGATTCCCCTATATGTGTTAATAGTTTAAAATAATTATCCCTAAGTCTATATTAGATAAAGTAGAACCAGAATAAAAAAGTGAAAGGTAGGGTTATCATCCATAGTTCTTCGCATTCTTTTATATTCAGAAAGTTTAATAGAACAATCCAAACACCACCACAAAGAATGAAAGTAGAGATGCTAGTGAAAATGACAAATGGACCAATTATTACATCCCATGAATATAACTCCTCCCCTATCACAATTTGTGGATTGAACTTCCCATCGAAACTTATCATACTTCCCTTGGTGGAATTTGATGCAATTCTGGGTATGAATTGACTTTCTTTATATAGAGCCAACATAAATTGCTGTGAGAGGGAAATCACTCGTCATATGGTGAATCGACCCCCGATTTTATACAAGTGCAAGGAGGAGGATGCATCTTCTTTAACATTATTATCTCAAACATGGATATTATTACCCTACTAGTAAGCGTATTTAGCTTAATGATTAATTCTAAAGAACAAACAATTCTTGAAGACATGCATATTGTAAGGGAATTCGCTGACGTGTTTGCCGAGGAAATGCCTAGTCTTCCTCATAGTAGAGATGTTGAATTCTCGATCGATCTTATACCTGAGGGGTTGCCAATATCCAAGACTTCGTATGGAATGACTGTTGTGGAACTTAAAGAGCTAAATAAACAACTACAAGAGATTTTGGTAAAGGGTTTGTTGCGGAATCGTCGGGAGTCGCAACGACAGAAACGAGAAACGAGATAAAATGCAGAAGAAAAGAAAACACAAGGAACACAATGATTTACGTGGTTCGAGAATGATCCCTATGTCCACGGAGAGGCAGAATTCTCACTAAAACCGGGAGCACAAAATGACAGAGTTTTGCAGTAGTAACCATAGCCAGGGCAAATAGAGAAGGCGATCCACTGTTTTCACAGGAAGCCTGCGTCGCTACAGTGAAAGACAGCTAGTTTTGTCAAAAGTGCTGCAGTACATTTGACTCCGAAGTCCGCACTGCTACAGTGCCTGTCGGTGTCGGTCGGTCAGCTCTGCTATAGTGGTCAGAGATGCCACAGTGCCAAAAAAATTGGGCTTGGGGCCTTCGGCCCTCGGACCCCCGGAGCAAGGACGCGTTGCCCCTTGCAACCCCAACGAGCTCGCCACAGAGCTCGACCCGCGACAATTGCGGACCACAAGCATTTGGTCCAACCAGACCGGGCTACACCAATCCAACATGGTTTATACGCCCAAGTGCCTCACCGTGGGGTGCACCAGTCATATTCGTCAAGAAGAAGGACGAGTCAATGCACATTTGCATCGATTATCGCGAGCTCAAAAAAATCACGATAAAGAACAAGTATCCTTTGCCATGAATTGATGACTTGTTCAATTAGCTACGTAGAGCACAATACTTCTCCAAGGTGGATCTGCAGTCGAGATATTACCAAGTAAGGGTGAAGAAGAAGGATATCCCCAAGTCTGCTTTTCGTACAAGGTACAAGCATTATGAGTTCATAGTGATGCCATTCAGACTCACTAATGCTCCAACAATATTCATGGACGTGATTAATATAGTCTTTAGAGATTACCTCAACAAATTTGTGGTAGTCTTTATAGACGATATTATAATATACTCTAAAATCAAGGAGGAGTATGAGGACTATCTGAGCACTGTGCTAAAGACCTTGAGAAAGGAGAATCTCTATGCAAAGTACAATAAGCGTGAGTTTTGGTTGAAGAAAGTCTCATTCTTGGGGCATATCATCACAAGCAATGAGAAATCTATGGATCATTCCAAGACAAATGTAATTGTAGCTAGATATTTGACCCAATAGGATCGTCCATTTCCTATAGAACCTATCACTAATATACCCCTAGAGGGGGATGATAGGGCTGCTAAGCAGAGCGAAAAGGGTTTTCCATGAGATGAGAAATGAAAACGATTAGCCTCACATGAGGTTTGTGAATAAGTGATTGTCTGATAATGAGCAAGGAATATCCATCTTTCTGCTAAACATGATGTATGAAACTCATAATTCATGAGATACTTATTATGAATGTAAACTAAGTATCATAAGATGGTTGAGGCCAACATCTGTGATAGATATCCATAGGTTCCTTGGGTTAGATGGATATTATCGCCGATTTGTGAGAAATTTCTCACGAATATCAAACCCTCTTACCAAGCTAACTCGGAAGGGAGTCAAATTTGTTTGGAATGATGAATGTGAAGAAAGCTTCATGGAGTTGAAAAGAAATCTTGTCACTACCCCTATGCTCACACTACCCAGAAGTGGGGAGCTTTTCTTAATTTTCAGCGATGCTTCAAAGAAGGGATTGAGTTGTGTGTTGATGTAAAATAATAAAGTAATTGTCTACGCCTCAAGGCAGTTGAAAATTCATGAGAAAAACTATCCCACGTATGATCTGGAGTTAGCAGCTGTGATCTTTGCGTTGAAAACTTGACGACATTATATATTTGGGGAGAAGTGTGAAATATATACGGATCACAAAATTTTCAAATATATATTCCCCTAGAAAGAGCTAAATATGCACCAATGAAGATAGATAGAGCTTATCAAGGATTACGACTGTTCAATCCACTACCATCCCGAGAAAGCGAACAAAGTAGCAGTTGTTCTAAGTAGAAAGGACCCAACAATTCTATCATTGATGAGAATTAAGAAGGATCCGATCTTCTTAGATTTGAAGATGATGGACATGAGAATCATAAAGAAAGGAACATCATCAATCATTTCACAAATGATTGCACAAGCATCTCTTCTTGAAATGTTAAATGATGCTAAAAAAGATGATGTAGGAATTCAAAAGAAAATGAAAACTATCAAAAAAGGGAAATCCTCGGAGTTCAATGTTAATGAAGGAATTGTGAGATTTGGGTAAAGATTGTGTTCCATCAAATCCCGAGTTAAAGAAAGAAATTTTGGATGATTCACATAGTTCGACTTTCTTCATTCACTCAGGAAACACAAAGATGTATCGAGATCTCTGAGAGAACTATTGGTGAGATAACATGAAGGAGGAGATCGCTAAATATACATCAACGTGTCTGGTATATCAGTAAGTGAAGGCTGAAAGACATAAGTCTAAAGGGACGATGCAACCATTACCCATACCAACATGGAAATGAGAAAACATCACCATAGATTTTGTCACCAGACTTCCAAAGACATTCAAAGGAAAAAATGCTATCTGGGTTGTTGTGGATAGTCTTACAAAGACTGCACATTTCATTATGATTCGAGAGGATTTCTCACTGGATCAACTGACACAGATATACATTAGAGAAGTGGTAAAGCTGTATAGAGTACCACTATCGATTGTGTCTGATCGAGATCCAAGATTCACCTCTAAGTTTTGGAAAAGTCTCCAGTATGCTCTAAACATTGAGTTAAATTTCAGTACG
Source organism: Viscum album (assembly GCA_963277665.1). Classification (NCBI taxonomy): domain Eukaryota; kingdom Viridiplantae; phylum Streptophyta; class Magnoliopsida; order Santalales; family Viscaceae; genus Viscum; species Viscum album. Next base: position 992,569,686 of record OY728155.1, on the reverse strand, counting down.
ACTTATCACCCTCAAACTGATGGAAAATCTGAGCAAACTATCCAAACACTTGAGGACATATTGAGAGCTTGCACAATGGACTTCAAATGCGGATGAGACCAAAATCTTCCTTTGTTGGAGTTCTCTTACAACAACAGTTTTCACTCAAGCATCCAAATGACCTCTTATAAAGCCCTTAATGAGAAGAGGTGCAAAACACTGACATGTTGGGATGAAGTTGGGGAACGAAAACTTTTAGGTCCTGAAATGGTTAAAGAAATGGTGGAGAAGGATAAGACCATACAACATCACATCAAAATTGCTTAGAGTCGACAAAAGAGCTATACTGACAATCATTGATGTGACCTAGAGTTCAATGTTGGAGACATGATATTCCTCCGCATATCTCCATGGAAGAGAGTTATGAGATTTGGGAAGAAGGGAAAACTTAGTCCAAGATACATTGTCCCTTTTGAGATCCTTGATCGCATCGGAGCAGTGGCCTGTCGACTAGCACTCCCACCAGACCTGTCTCTTGTACAAGATGTATTCTATGTATCCCTCTTAAAAAAGTACATACCAGACTCATCATATGTACTCAATCTAGAGGTGGTATTATTGGATAATGACTTTTCCTATGAGCAGCATCCGGTGAAGATCATAGATCGTAGAGAAAAAGTTCTATGAAATAAGACAATGTCCTCGTCAAAATATTGTGGCGAAACCACAAGTTTGAAGAAGCAATGTGGGAACCAGAGGAGGTGATGAAGCAGAGTTACCCTCATCTGTTTTAGTGTGGAAAAAGGAAATTTTGAGGGTGAAATTTCTTAAGGGGGAAAGGCTGTAACGACCCCAACTGTTATGAATAAAATCCCCCTTTTTGATTTAATTAAATATCTTATGGTTATAGAAAATACATACACTTCTTTTATTATATCCAATTGGATTTTAAATGACCGTTAAGTATCTTTACCGTTGATAATATAGCGGTTGAATAGTGATCACATGACTAGTATAAATATGAGATTTTAAAAATCCATTTGGCACAGACGAAGTGATGACCTCAACTAGTAGGATCATATCCTATGAAGCCCATTTATTAGAGCTTTTGAGGGAGATAACATTTTTAGGCTTTTTCCTAAACCAATCCGAAGCTGTGATACAAAAACTTAAGCATGAGCTAAACCGTTTACGGGATAAGTTCAAGCTCATCGAGATCACGACCCAAACCATGTTAACCGAACGACCCCATGAAAGCCCCACCATCGCACACCTTACTCTTAGGGCGTATGTTGGTGTAATAAAGTGATATGTAACAAGACCTTAAGATTAGGTATATGTAAATTATTTTTTTGTATAGAATCATGAATACATTTTTACTATTATTGTTACTTTGTAAATGCTTTTTTAAAGCACAAATAATATTTTTGGTTAATATTCAAATTTAATTTAGAAATTAGTTTTGATGAATTAATGTATTTTTATTTTAATAAAATATTATTATTAAATTACTTTTATTAAATATAAACGATCATATAATTTTTATGAAGTAAAATATAATTTTTATTAAGGTTTGAAAACCGTTTTTGTCAAAACCCATCAGTTTTCAATAAATGTCTGTTTTTATTTAAAAAGTGAAAATTCACATATTTATAAAATTATTTAGATAAAATGAATATTAATTTTGGAATCAAAATGTCGAAATTATCCAACGTTGGTTTTTTCATAATTTTCTGGGAGTTGAATTTTTGGGTGAAAATTAAATACCATAAAAATATATAGTGTGACCCAATAGTGATATAATAAATACTATAAAATGGATCTTCAACCAAATACATGTTTTACCTTTAAAATAATGCGATTTTAGATTTATTTGATTTATTTTATAAAGACTTAGTGAATCCTTCAAGACATAAAATATTTTAAGATTTCAAAATCATTTCCTTGAAAGTATGACTCTCCTCCACATAAACAAGGATAATATTTTAATATCTTCAACCATTTCTTTTATAAAATAATGTATTCTACTCCAATTTTTTAGAAACTATGGGCAAAAACCATGAGATGAGTTGTGGTTTTGAATATTTTATTCTATAGTGTCCACAACCAAAATAATAAAGAAACATCCATCATTTCTTATATAAACCTACCCAAACTTCTATTTCTCTTCACTAAAACTCTTTGAAGCTCGACCACCCTCTACCCTTTACTCCCCAGAGTCCTCCCATGGTGCCCAAAGCTCCCAATAAGCCTCTCCGAAGCCTTTAGAGTCACACATCCAAGTTAGGGATCCTCACCTTGCTCTCTTCCTTTCAATTCAAGAACCTTGTTTGAAATTAGTCTTTTTAATTTCAATTGGTTATATTGTCATCCTTTTATAATCAATTACCTACTGTATATTTTATGTTATGTGAATGAGAGATCATTTATTCCCCCTCATTTGGACCATTACCTAAGCCGTTATTATGTCGAAATTCCATAAGAGATTTCTCTCTTCTCATTTCCATTCAAGCACTTCTTTTATATTATGCATCTTAAATTCCATTTCATATGTTGGGATATTATGTTCCATGATCCCCTTACCGTCCATTTCATGTATAAATGATAAGAGATCTCTTTCGCTTCCATCAACCCATTTTATGAATTTTCATATGACATCGTTATGCTGCTGAAATTGTACTGCGATTTTCCATGTCCAAATCATCATGTACTAAATACCATACCCATTTCTCTATCAAAGGTATTCACCTTTATGCACATATACTTATTGATCGAGGACTTACATGTATGTATTCCACATTCCTTGATCATGGTATAAATGATGATGTTGAATGAATCCATGTTATATTATTTATGCAACATAATTAAGTATGAGATTGAAATGTTTATGAAGGGTGCGCCCCGATAGCGCTCCAATGCATTGGTTAATGCTTAGTATCATGATACATCATGTTGAGATAGGTTTACCTGATTTCTTTATGTGACTTTTGTCTATCATTAAGTCTTGACGGTTTAGCTTTGACTTATGTTTATGATGCAATGTTTTAAGTTGTTGCCACATTTCTCATATTATGATTATCATGCTAAATCATGCTTTTATATTCATGTTCCTTTATGCCTCATTGACACGCTTTGTCTAACATGTATTATTATCCTCATGTTATGCCATGTTTATTCCCTTGTTGGGCTTTATAGCTCACCCCTTTCTTATGTATGTTGTTAGGTTATCCCACGTAATGTTAAATATGAAGGAATGTTGTGGTCATGTAAAAGAAGTTTTGAATAAAGATGTATTTCATGTTTTAAGCTGTTATGTAATGTTTTTAATTTTCTAAGACACTAGACCTTTTGATCTTCTGAATTGTATTAAGTGCAAATCTATGTAATAAATCTTGTTTAAATATGAAATAAAGAGTAGAGTTGTTATAAGTCAGTCGCAACCAGGACTCGCAACTCACACTACGCAATGAGTCTCAAATGCTTCACTTCCCCCATTACTTTCAATTCAACCGAGTTTTGAGGCCTGTCTTCATCATTTGATCACTTTACCTTCATCATTATTGAATCAGTGTTCTTTGGATGTATGAATCCTCTTATGTAGGAATTATAATTTAATACGAGTGAAGGGGCTTGGTGTGGAATTAAATTTATCTATATGGTGGATTTTGTTTTACTATTATGCTTATTTCAATTTAATTGCAAATCTTGTTTGGATTGAGTGTTTCTCTCTTCTTTGGATGATGCATGTTACTTTTTTTATCTTTATTTTTCTCTGGCTTCTTTAGTAACTAAGCTTTCTAGATTGAACTCTTCTTGTTTATGTAGTAGAGTGTACTAGTTGAAATTAATTATTCGGGTTGTGTTATGTTGGGAAAAATTATTCAGTTTGTTTTTTTGTGGGTGGTCTATTCTGGCATAATTGTACTTCTCAACCTGAATGGTCTGAAAACCTTCATTTTTATTGATATTTGATAACCCCTATTTCAAGGGATGAGGGAGAACCCTTACAATGCCCATAGGCTTAGAGATTACATGGACCGTACGCTTAAGAGATTAAATGACCTGAAGGACTTAGGGAAATCAACCAGACTATAACTACAAGGAACTTCCCATCCCCAGCATATGCATCGTGATGGTAGATCTCCACCTTTGCATGACTGTTTGGCTAGGCTTCCTGTGCAAGTACAAGCTGGTCCCGATGGCACAGCCATACCCTCTCATTCTTCTAAATCCATTTGGTTTTGCTCTGGTGAATGCACTTGCTCTAAATCCTCCTATGAGGCTGCTTCTTTTTTGTAGAGTATGTCTGGGGCAACTGCACTGATCATGTGATCCAAAGGCCTTGAGGTGGCCCGAAAACCTTAAAGGTGGCCTGAAAGCCTTACTGACCCAAAGGCCTGGGTGACCCAAAAGCCTTAAGGACTCCAAGCCCAAAACAGTGATCTAATGTGAATAGTTTCGACTGCTACTGTACTGAACAGTACTTGCTATAGTACCCACACAATATTGTTATAGTACGTGCTACAGTGCCTGCTACAGTACTACTACAATGCCCCTAAAATTATGCCTTCGCCTAGTTTCAAATCTGGGTCTCGTGGATGCACTTAAGAAGTACTCACCAACTAGGTTGAGACTTATGTGCATAATTCTATTTCCTGAATTTTAGTTTTTAAAAGAAAATTTTGCACATCCAAGTAAGACTCTCATGGTGGTGGTGCTGTTGCATTATGTTGTAGACCAATTTTTCTTTTTTTCACCATATGAATTTGTTTTGCAAGCCCTAGTAATTGTTTTCCTGGATATGTTTGGTTAGTATAATGTTTATTGAGTTAAATAGTTATTATGTTTGTGAATTTTATAGGCCATTTCCTGAAGGAATGTTTTTTTGGATGATAGAAATGTTTTGGACATTACATGTAATGTTTATTGAATTTAATAGTTATCTGTAATGTTTTATTTGTTGGATGACCTATAAAAGGTCCAAATAAATTACTTGTAATGTCAAAATAAATTTAATAAATGTTTATTGAATTTGTTTATTTGATTTTTTTAGTTGATAGAAATGTTTATTGAATTTGTTTGGATGCATGTTTATTTGAATTTTTGTTTTATTTGTTCGCTGATACAACTTATAGGTCATTTTGTAGGCCAGACCTAACTTATTTGAACATTTCCGGTAATGTTTTGTTGGGTGTTAGAAATGGCTTGGGGTGCTCCATGTGATGATGTAATTCCTGGTTTTTTTAAACAAAATGTTTTATAATTTTGAATTAAAGTTAATGGGGATTGTTGGTTTGTTTTTATTTGGAAGATTTAAATGTTCTAAATTTGTTTAGTTTTAATTTAATCAATAGTTTTACAATTTTTTTGTTATTCTTTCCTATAATTTTTCTTTAACTGAATTGACAAACCCAACCTGAACCAACCCAAATCACCTTGGGTCGGGGTCTGGTCGGGTCATTACAAAAAAAATGTATATGACCCGACTTGACTTAACCCAACCAATTTTGATTGGATTAGGTGCAAAATTTTCCTAAACTTGACCCATGAACACCCTTATCACAATCTCTTTACCTAGTTACAAAAAGCTGATGAACTTACTAAAGTGCCCTTGTGGATTGATGAAGCTGCTATTGTATTTTTTGTCAATGTAGTTTCCAATGTCATTGTGTTGGATATGGAGTTGGGTGATTGGTTGAGAGTGTGTCCATTACATGAAGTTTGGAGGTGTTGCCCTTGCATTATGGATAATGGAGGAAAAGAAGCAAGGCTGCTGCTTGAAGGATGTGGTTGGACATATTCAAGTGGTAACATATCAAACTAGATGATTTTATGAGCTTCTCTTTATGGAAAACAATGATAAGTACAGATAAAGGTGTTCTAGTGTTGTCTACAACACCTTGGAAGTGATAGTGAAGCTGGCTACATGGGGAGATTGTAGGTCTGTGTTTGAAGTAAAAAAGGTTGGGTGTAGTGTTGGAGACACTAAAAAAAGACTAAGTCCAGAACAATGTATGAGTCCTTCTCTTACAGAGAATATGAGCCATTTGTACTATGTGTATGTGTGTTTTGGACATTACATATGAGTCATTAGATGTCTGTGTATGCGTCATTACAAAGTTCGTATGAGTTATTCACTCATACTAAGTGTTGTGTATGGGTCAATGATACTTGTGTATGTGTGATTGAGGGTCTACATATGAGTCTTTGTGAACTGCGTATGAGTTATACTGCTCTGTGTATGTGTCATTTGGCTACTGTGTATGAGTCATCCTGGACTTTGAGAAATTTGAGCATTCTACAGGATGAATAATAAAGATTCTAGATTTAATATATGATGGAGAAACTAATTGGGATAATGCTTAAACTATTTTTAATGGATCAAAACATCACATAATATGTAATACCTGCGATTCTGTAATAGTAAATAAATCTTTCATCACAAGATTGTTGCACAATGCACACTTTATTATTTCATCATAATAGCACAACACATATTGATACAACAAAAACACTAAGTAATTAAATTTATAAAAAAGTTAAAACCTACGCCATAAAGCATTTAACAATGCATGACTCTGGTGGATCATACTCGAAAAAAAGAAAGTATACGAGATACATTGCTATTAAGAAGAAAAGAATAAACATTGAAATTGACATGGTGTAATAACTTAGAGAATGATATGAAGGGATTTAGAAGTTGGTGTATATGTAAGGATTAATATGACCATTGGGAATTATAGACCATTGGTAAATATGACCGTTGTGCATTATGATTGTTGGTCAATATGAACGTTGGTGATATAATGATTAAGAATAAACTGTTTGGATTAGTCTATATTACAAGCAATGATGAAATTTAATTATCATAGGAGGGAGGAAATATGGTTTCAACCAATAGGAACATCCCTTGTGAAGTTCATTTATCAAAGCTTGGGAAAGGGGTAACATCACTAGGTTTTTCCCTTGATAAAGCCAAACTAGAACTCCAACAAGTGAAGTTGGAGTGGATCCGTTCGTAGGAGAAGTTCAAGTTAGTGGAGATCACTATCTGATCAATGTTGGCCTAACCACCCCATGAAAGTACCACCATTTCACACCTTACCTTTAAGGAATATGTTGGTGTGATTAGAGGTTATGTATTTAGGGGTTGAGTTGCGTTATAATGTAAATTCTTTAAGAAATTAAAAAGATGTTTACTCTTATACTTTATTTTTACGATGAATGACTCAACCTAACATAAAAGGTACAATGTTGGTAATTAGAGAATGAATTTGATAAAATGGATTGCATATTTGGAATCAGGATATCAAAATTAGCCAAAAGGTGAAATTTGGTAATTTTTGATTAAAATAGTAAAATATGGTAAAATATGGTAAATATGGTATATATGACATCATATTTATGTAAGCATGACTCATTTCGGCCAAGGAAGTTCTATTTCACTATTTTTGGCGCTAAACACTATAATGAGGCATTAAAGGTGGTGGTGGAGCACAATGGTTATAACGGGGAAGTAAAGGAAAGTGGAATAATTTAATAATTGATAAATTATTCCATGAAATTCCACTCACCACACTTATAAATACCCACCCCTCCTCTATTTCTTACACACAAAATTTGAAGTTCCCTTTTCATTTCTCTCTCAAGGAGTCTCCCCCTAGTTCTCTCTCCATTATTGAGGTGTTCATCTAGATCTAAAGTTGGGTTCCAATCTAAGAAGCCCAAGAGAGGTAAGGGTTTCTATTTCTCTATGTTCATTTCCTATTTCAATTTCCTTATTTGTAATATCTTTTAAATTTACATTTTATATGATTCCATGATATATATCCACGTTAGTATTTCCCCATTGAACTATTATCATGGATACATTACCCAAGCCCCTTACTTTATACCCTTTTTGTAAGGTGTTACTATGGTGAAGTAAGGGTTGATTCTCTCTCTTTACAATTCCTATTTACATTACCATTGTTGTATCATTTTTAATCCACAAGTTATTATCTCATTATTGTGTTTATTCCATTTTATGTTCCATTCTTAATACATCTTACCCATGTGAGTAATCCTTTTACTCACATTATGCCCAATTCACAAGCCATTACTATGCCTAAACCTTCTCGTAGCCATAAATATCTTATATTTTGGTTAAGTAAGAAGTAAATGATTTTCCAAGAAAATACATCCATTTTTGGATACTATAAGTGGGCGTGGTTTTGTCACATATTCATATAGTGGTATAACCCTAAAAAGTATTGGTTGGGTATATCTCGATCATCATTCTAGTGCATGGTGAATGAGCTCTTACTATGCACCTGGTTTGACACTCTCAGAAGATATGTTTTGAGTAATTATCATACTATTTATAAACCAAGACATAACATTTATATGGTGTTGTATAATGTAATTGTTTTTTTGGTCTCCCACCATTTCAAATATAATTTCCTAAACACGTTGAAAATCCTTAATCTCAATAATTACCCGTTAGCTCTAACTTCATATAAATCACTTGTTGTGGGTACTTTTTGAAAACTATTAATCCCTAAATATTCCTTATATATGTTGAGGGAATTCATGTAGACATTCTTATTAATTCATTGATTAGGGAAATCTATTAATGACCCGTATAATCTATTGTTCCACATGGGGAGATCAGCCTGATAAGTTTTATTGGGAAAATGTGCCATGTATTTCTAAGTTGTTCATCCTTGAAAATTTTGCCATGTATAGCCTATATTAATTTGGTATGTGATGGAACATATTAGAATTTTATGTGATGGGTGGGGACTAGAATTATATAGCCCTTCGGTGCATTGGTAGGTCTCATGAGACAACTAAGATAGGGTAATGAGAGTGTCCTCACCCTTTATGAATAATGTATTGGCACAAGGCCTTGACGATATGTTTATGATGTACAAAATTATGAAATTCAATCCTTCATATTATTATATGATCCATGTGATTATGTATTTCTCCTTTTTCCAGGGATTATACTTATGTATTCATTGTTATGGCTACAACTGTACTCATGATGTTGCCTATGCTATATTTATCCATTATTAGCTTCCACTATATGTTTTCCTTTATCGAGCATCTAAGATCACCACCTTTACTTTTTTCCCATTTCCCTAGGCAATTAAGTGGAATACTATGATTGAACAAGGATAACATTATGGAATAAATATTTATACTTTTATATTGTATAGTTGTGATGTAATGTATCTAGTCTCTTGAAGACTACTAAACCTTGATCCTTGGAATGTAATATCTTGTACTCTGTTTTCCATGTAATAAATAAACCACCATATTTGGGAAATCAGGGTTGGGGGTGTTACATAATACATGTGATACAGGCGTTGAATTTTAGAGAAACTGATCTTCAAGGTGAGAAAGAGAAGATCAAAGCAAGTGAGATTTTGAGAGACTTTTCAAGTCGCATAAATAGAGTTTATAGAATTGTTTAATTATGATGAAATCATATATGATGATGCACGTGCCAGACCTCATTGTTTAAGAATCCCAAAATGAATTGATTTATAAGCCTGGTTGTTTGAGAAAGTGAAGATCAAAGTTTATATGGGTTTGAGAATTTAAATGAAGATGAAAATGAGGCGCTTCCAGATTATCAAATCTTGAAATGATGATGTGTATTTTTAGAATGATGTTGTGTGATTCAAGAAAAAGAATAAAATGGGGAACTCAAACTACTTCAGTGAGAAGAAGATGATGTGTATTTTTGGAATTCATAAACATGTATATTTATGAATTTTGTAATTGTGGTGAAAGTTTCATGTAGTTGTAGTAAGTGTTTTGAGATGAAGGTGATGAAGAACTCAAGAATGCTGTAAGAAGAGTCTAGAATATATGTTGGTTGAGACAGATGTGGGAGTGGAGTAAAAAGAAAGGGTACTCCTGTCATTCTACAGGAGATCACAACCAAAGAGACAAAATGAATATGAGATTGAGGGGAATTTTCACATATAAGAAAAGTGAGAAAAATGTGAATGAGATTGCGAGCACTAGATTTGATGGGATTTCCCACATTCAAAATATATATAATATTATTCATGGGTGACCTAAATATAAAAAAAATATGAAAAAATTAGATGTGTTTGAGAATTGAATCCGAGAGTGGGAGTTGTAGTGAAGATCTGAGGAACTCTCGAAGGAGAAGAAGAAGAATATAATGTTGTTCATGTTTTTAAGTGAAGATAATCTAGATATCATAGCTAAGAGTTGAGAAGGATCTTGCGACATCCATTGTTATAGAATTTTGAGGAAGAAGAACCAAAGAGAGACTGACCTTATTGTGAATAAAGATGATCTGGGTGTTGATCTTGTTAGTAAATGAGGACTTGCTAGATTTATGATGATCACAGGATCTTAGTGAGTTGAGAAGCTAACAAACCTATTCTGTTATAGATCTGGAGTTAGGTAAAAAATCGAGACTAAGCAGCAAGAAAGGATTCTTGAAGTAAAAAACCAAGACTAGGTAGCAAGCAAGGATTCTTGAAGAACCAGTGGTAGTTGAAGACCTTGTACTGAGAAGGAGAATATTAGATTTAGCGATGTAGAAGTATCATGAGCAGATGTGTTGATCTACTTTAAGAAGGTTCTTGAAAGAAAAACTTTTATATACATGGTGCGAAGGCATAAAACCCGCGTGACTCAGGGTATGTAGGGAGTTCACAATGTGACACTATGACTGTCGTGTGAATTCGTTGTAAGAAGTCTAATGTGGTGCTGGCAAGAGAAGTCCAATAAGATGCTGACATAGTAGGTGTGTGAACCATCAAACCCATTGTAGTAAGTGATTGATTATAGTAGAGAATCCTTGATAGGGGAGAGTAACCAATCAAGGAAAGGAGTAAGTCATTCTAACTGAACTTTGTAAGTCACTTGTGTTCATACCTTTATTTACTACACTGTTCGAGTAAGGTAGTGAGACACAAGAAAGAGTGGATCGAGATTGGGAGCAGTCTAGGAGGTTGAATTAAAAAGAAAAATTCATAAAAGTTTTAAAAGACCACTGATTCATCCCTCTCCTCTTAGTGGTCCATAGATCCCTAGGGAATTTCACCAACCATGAGGGCCAGAGACAAGTCTCTAAACCCACTATCACACCACTGTTTTCCTTCAGGTGTTCGCACATAATTTCCATTGGATGCTGAAACTTCTAGTGTATCAAATTGGATGGGAAGATACAAACCACTTCAATAACGAGTATCATAAAAAAATTCATATGATACTATGATGAAGTTGTTTCAACACCGAAGGTAATGAGAATGATTCCTAAATCCTTGCTACATGGAGTAGATCAAGGAAGGTGAGAGGAGTTCGTGCCCAACTGCCTTTGCCTATAAAAAGGAAAGAAATATTTTGGAGGGGTGGCTCTAGTGGATTCTTTCGGTGTGTTTCCTTCTTCATCTAGGATATATTTTATTAGGTTTTCCTTTTATTTTATTTTGTAATTTTACTTTCATTTCATTTTTAATATAATAAATTCTTCTTCTCTCTACCTTTCATTTTTCTTTCTATTTCCACCATTTTAATTTCTTCTCACCTCTTCTTTATTATTTTTGATGGAGAAATAACCTCAGTTGATCCGAGGGGGAGTATGTGTTCCTAAGTCACATTATTATTATATTTTTATTTTAATTGTAACCATCTTTTTAATTTATTTAAGCAGGAGATGAAGGCTTCGATCACGCCTTTTATTTTTCGCAACCCGCTTCTTCCATTGTCAAACAATTTTTCTCCATTTGTTTTCTCCACTCAATATGTGGATCTTTCGTGTAAGGCATGAGAAGAATAACATGTGGGATGCATCTTGGAGTATGAGCATTAGCATGCACTCAGGAGAGGCCTACTTTTTTTTATTCCCCATAGAGAAAGCGTGTGATCGACACATTTAGAGAGGTTCTCAAGCGCACCGATCACCTGTACATTAAATAACGAAGTTTGTTTAGGGGAATGAAATATAACCTAGATGATGAATAAAAATTGAATAAACAATTTAAATAATGAGGACATCATTAACTCCTTTCCTCTGGTTGATCGATTCTCCATCTAACTTCTTTGCTTCTTTTTATTTTATTTTATTTTACTTTCATTGAAATTTTATTTCTTCATTTTATTTTTCAATTTATTAATTCAAACACATTTTATGTTTTATTTCTATGCATTTTATTTATATAAATAATTTACTTAATTAAAATAAAAAAATACTAAGTGAATTTTTTTTATGAAGATAACTAATTAGCTTCCCTCTTAGAGAGACAACCCATAGATGATCGGTAGACTGCATCCTTCAACGTAGACCCCGTGACAAGTGTAACACCTTGAGTTTTTATGGATCTTTTTTTTTCTGAATAAATTCAATTTTAATTTATGTATTGCAATTCACTAAGTCAAAAATTCATTTCACACGGTACAGACTTGGTGTACATTACATGGAACATCGACTTGGCGTACGTTACACGCAACATCGATGTTTCTATGAAACATTATTTTATTGTTATAATTATTTAAATGAGATAATTATAACCTACATGTTAAACTTAGTAATATGAATAGTAATAAATACTTTTCAAATATTTTTTATAATGGTTTTATATAAATAAAACATATTGATAATGAAAAATATAATTGTTGGTTAAGTCCTTATATGTTTAAAAATAATATTTTTAAACAAACTACTTTTCATGTCCTATTAAAAACAATAAAATTAATTTTAGACACATTTAGAAATTGAATTTGATAAAATAAATTTTATTTTAGAATTTCTAAATTAGATTAGGGTGAAATTTTGGGATTTTTCTAAGAAACTTCATTTTTGGATGAATACTAAAAATACCAGATTTTAATTTAAAGATGCCTTTTCATCTAATTTATTTGTAAGGTTAAATTATATTTTAATTTGTTTAAAAGTTCAATTAAATAATATTTTTATCAATTAATACAATGTAGGTCATTGAGATCAATTTCACATTAAAATTAGATATAAAAACTTAGCAAACTTTTGAATGTTTTTACTTTAAAAACCCGCATTGTTGACCCGACTGCGGGATGAAATTTAAATTATTTTCTGCCACTTCTGTATTAGGAATTTGGAAAAATAGATTCCATATTTGGAATTAGAATAATTTATAGTGTCTAATAAGTTCAACTTAATTTTTGACCAAAAAGATTTGTAAAAGCTGTTAAAATTAATCACAATGATTAAGGTCAAATTAAGCTTAATTAGGTACTAAAACTTAATCTTAGGGGACCAAATTACCTATAAACTTGTCTAAAACCTATTGTCTAGCCATAGTTAGGCCATACACCTTCCATTATTGATTTTGGTTGATTTGATATGGCTTTTTTTAGGTATGAACATGTGTACACCTAACTTGTTTTCAAAAATTCCAAGTGAGTACTTTTCCTTCCCTATAAAAGGCCACCGCCTCTCCCTATTCTTCACACCTCCCAAACTACTTAGGTTAGTCCAAGATCTGCCCGATCCACTTATAGACATACCGCCCTTCCTCCTAGAATCCTCTCCTTGGGTATAAATTAATCCAAGAAAGCCTGTTGTCACAAACTATAAGGAGTTACCTGATTAAGAGGTAACATCTTTCCTCAAGCTCCTTTATTTTATTTTCTTTTTCCACCCCTCCACTCTCTTTATTCCATTATTGTATAACAAATCCAGTATCCTAAATATACTTGACTATTGTTATGCTAAGGATTTAACCTATAGTCACACACACACATTCATCTAATGGGTAACAAACATACTGTTTATGTGTACGACGAACTGCCATCTCACTAAACAACGATTGTTCATTTTTCCTTATCACCTCTCATGGTGTAAATTATGATGGAGAATATGTTTATATATGTCATATATTATATTTATTATGTATTTAAGATTTTATATTCCTTTTACAACACATATATTTTTTACTTTCCATTTGATGTAAATACGATAATTTCGTTTGAGGAAGTGTGGACTACCGCCTTCTCAAAATGATGTGATTTGTTCACAAACTTAATGAAATGTATTAAGGATGAGTTTATTGAAATTATATGATATATATGATATAATAATTCTACTAGAATAATTATATATATACATATATATACATATATTTCTTTTACTTTCTTTTTTTCAATACGATAATAAAAAACAGAAACAACATTCATGTGTACGTATGACTTATTGTCTCCATGAATGGTGTATTCCATTTCATACTTCTATATTCTATATATTATTATAACACACATATGCTAAATATACATGATATTTAAATCATGATGTACATTTTGGAAATCATGATAGAAGTATAATGAGAGGGTATGACACTGCCATTGGGACTAGCTTGTGCATGCATGGGAAGCCTAGCCGAACAAGCCATGCGAAGGTGGAGAGCTGGTATCACGATGAAGAAATTGGGTAGGAACAGTTCTAAGTATAGTCTGTATATTCCCTAAGACCTACGAGTCATGTAATCTCTAAGGCTACGGGCCTTGTAAGAGTTCCCCTTCATCCCTTGAAAGGGGGGTTATCAAAAATCAATAACAAAGAAGACCTTCGGGCCATTCAAGCAATATTAATCGACGTGAAATCTTAATATAGGATTGTTAACAAGTGAGTAATATAAGGTCATGATAAAAACATATATGGCATTAGATATAAGAATATGGTCTGTAAAATATGTATAATAAATTTATATTTATTATACAAGTGGTTTGAATGAGTACGATGAGAGTTAAGATACAAGGTAAGAAGATTTCATCTCACTTTTTATTTTTGTGAGATACATGATTTATTCACCACCCATTCCTTTTGTGTGGTGTGTATACTTTCTATGTATGTATTAAATGATTCTTATACTTAAATTTATGGGTATTCACATATCCATTTTATGATATTTCTTTTATGGAGTTTAAGTTTCAATAGTTACCAAATTGGTAAGGTAGTTTTGTCTTAATTTTCCTTCTTTGAGCACATGTTTTTTATACACCTACATTTTTTGAGGTGTATACAATTTCATTTGACATGTTATATCATGAATATAATTCTTTTTATGATATTTTAAGCTTCATGTAATTTTATTTTCTTACATGGAGAGTATGATCCCAAGTTACCAAGTAATAAGAGTTTATTGAAACAAACACATCGCTTTTCAAGATTTTTTATGCTTTAATTAATGAAATATCATGATACATCTCTCAAGAAAACTCATGAATTTTTTTATCCTCTAGTTATTCAAGATATTCTCATGTATTAGTACCATTTTCCACACTTTGATACTTAAGATGATGTTTTTAAGTAAAATTTGTTCATCTCTCTCTTCGGTCGGAAATCTATTGTATTCAAAAACCATGTTTTCAAAAGATATTTGAAGCTCATTTTCAAGGAAAAAGGATTTTAAAAATGTTTTCTGGTTTTCAATGATTTATTTATAAAATTTTAAAGCTGTTTTCAAAGAAAAAAACTTTCAAAAGTTTTTATGTTTTAAAAAGAGGTTTTCAATGCAAAAATGATATTTTTCTCAAGAAATGTTTTTAAAAGATCATTAAAAATTATTTTCCATCTAAGATAACATCCATCGGTATTACTCATTCCTTTATGGAGAAATTATTAAATGTTTTCATTCATATTCTTTCTCTAAATGGATTATGTTTTGATGAAATGATGTTTATGAAACCCGTATCTCTTTCACGGGTTATATGCTTTTGAAACTCGCCTCTTTTCACGGGTTATATGCTTTAGAAACCCGCTTCTTTTCATGGGTTATGTTTAGGATGAAATGATTATGAAACCTATTTTTTTCCACATGTTATGATATGGTTACATGTCTATAATACCCATTTCATTTCGTGTGTTATGATACGATTGTTTATGATCTTGTGGCACATGTATGTATGCTTTCATTATGAGATGAGTGAGATCTATATATCTCTCCAATGCATTAGGTAAAGATTTATATCTCATTAGATAGACATGGTTGGAACAAGAAATGAACACAATTCAGTATTATAGGGCTGAAACGAGAAATGAACTTGGTTCAATAATACCAGACTGGAACGAGAAATGAACTTGGTTCAGTATTACAGGGCTGGAAGGGGGAGTGAACTTGGTTCAGTAATACAGGGATGGAATGAGGTTTGAACCCAGTTCAGTAAAGGACTTTGTCTACTAAGATGGTCTCGACAACAATGCCTTGGCTACTATAGAAATCATATTATATTCTTACGTTTCTTCCACAATTCCTTGTTTTATTCCTATGTTATTCTTTCATGGATTATGTTCTTTATTTTCTTATGATTTATATCTTATGAACTATCAAGATTTATTCCATGATTCATGAATACGATCTTTGATATGTAGAGTATGATCTTATATTTTCATGATCATGTTCTCATACCCTTATTCTCATGATTATGCTTACATATCTCTCTTGTTTACCCTTACTGAGCATCTAAGATCACCCCTTATGAAGATATGTATTATGTTTGATGTTTTTAAGAAGGGTGTAGTCAGGAAGAACCTAGTGGGAGATGATGTTGCTCATTTATGTACCAGTGTTTATGTTTCCATGTTTCCAAAGTCACTAGACTAGTACGGTCTTTGGGTGTCTGTTTGTATAATGTTTGAAGTATTCCACAAATTTTATGTAATCTAAATGTATGTGTAGAATGATAAAATAGGAGAAACCGAACCCCCAAGGTGTTCTCTCTAAAGGAGCCTTGGGGTTAATTTATAATGAATACTAAAGACCACACCGGACCCTAAGTCCGATGTGAGATGCAGACTCCAACACTCCCCCTCAAGCTAGGTGTACCTAGCTTGGACACATAAAGAAAAAATAAAGCAAGAAAAAGATGCTTCAAACACTTCCCCTCAAGATAGACATACCCAGGTTGACGACAAAACAAGACAAAAAAATATAAAATATAAAGATTCAAGGCTGCTGCTCCCCCTCACGATCGAAGCTCCCCCGCATGATGATGGATGGATGATGTCGCGGACACAGCAGATGAACCACTCAGACTGGGCCGATTGATGGAGCGCCAGGAAATGCCGCACTAGTGGGGCCGGTCGATGAGACGTCGGGAAATCCATACTAGCACCAAGAAAACCGCACTTGCGGAGCCGATGATGGGAGGCAGGGATTCCGCATAATTTTTGCGGGATCTGGTGGCGCCAAAGGGCCCGAATCCAAGGTGGTCGAGTAGCTGCACCACGGTAGAGGAATTGCGAAGGCGTGCCGACGGACAGGGAGGCAGCTGCTGGGAAGATGCCGGCGATGGGAGGTGGGGGCTGCCGTATGAGGCCGATCACGTGGGGGAAGAAGGGAGCCGTCACCGTCACGCGAAGAGGAGGAAGCATGGAGGGGCAGGCCGTCGCTGCAAATCCGTTGCACAGGAACGGACTGAAGGCCGACTGCCGGAAAGAGCCGCAACAGGCGAGATCGGGAGGTTGGGATCTGTCGCGCGCATAGGGGCAGAGCCGTCGCATGAGGTCGGCTGGGAAACTGCACTGGATCATGAGTGGAGGTCGTGTGCAGGGAGCCGCAGAAGGAGGCGGGCCTGTAGTCGCGACGAGAAGGGTTTTGGGAGCCGTGACAGACAGCGGGAGGAGGGCGACGGGAGAAGCGAGCAATTGCGTCGGGGGAGTCATCTGGAGGAGATCCGCGATGAAGGAGGGACACTGTAGGAGGAGCGTGAGGGATAATCGTCACATGAGTGCGTCATGGGGTTGCGTCGCAGAATGGAGTACATCGCTGGAATGGAGTGCATCGCGGAAGTCGGCTGGGAACCCGAGCTAGATCGCGAGCGGGGGTCCCGCACAGGGAGCGTCAGGAGGGATGGGAGTAGCGGGACGATGCGAAGCCGAAGGGAGATCCACCGGGAGAGGTCCTGAGGGTGGAGCTGAGGGAAGAAGCATGCTACCTGGCCACCTGTAGATGCGGGGAGGGATCTGCTGGGAATGGGAGAGGGCGACGAGAGCGGACAGAGAGAGAGATCCGCGTAGGAGAGGGGCGCCGTTGGAGGAGCACGCAGGGAGGCGGGCCGCCGGGGTGCATGCACTGGCATGTAGGAGAACCGCCGAATGACTTCCTGGCAGGGGGGGCAACGGGAGATACCAATGGCTTGATGGCCATGGAGGCCTCCGCCCCCAACCAGGAGAAACCCTAGAGGTCGAAGAGAAAAAATAAAACAGGAGGGAGTGTTCAGGATTAGGTTCACTCTGATACCATGTAGAATGATAAAATAGGAGAAACCGAACCCCCAAGGTGTTCTCTCTAAAGGAGCCATTGGGGTTAATTTATAATGAATACTAAAGACTACACCGGTCCCCAATTCCGATGTGGGATGCAAACTCCAATAGTATAGAAAGCGAGGGTCGCTATAGTTGGTATCATATCAAAGGTTTAGTTAACCTTTGGAAACTAGGATGAGGAAACCTTAGTGAGAACTCTAAGGACATGTCTAAGGATACGTCTAAGGATAAATAAAAGTATAGGAAAATGTACTAGAATTTTCATAAAGGATAGAGTGAGTGGTTTCCTAATAATACATCCCTGTCTGGATACTATAAGTGGATGTGGCACTGGCATAGATGTGCCTAGGGGTAAAAACTTTGACATGATGTTTTGGGCTTGACTTAGGGTAATCTGGTACACGACAACAATCCTTGCTATACACCTAGTTTGAAACTCTCAGGGGATATGCTTTGGGAATTCACAAACTCTTCATGAACCATTGTGAAGGATTTAAATAGAAGTTGGCTATGAATAACCTAGGATAAACCTAAGGTGTCATAGATTAAGGAATGTGTCATAATTTAGACATCCTATAAGTGAATTTTCATGATTATGTGGTTCCTTAATATGATAATTGTTTCTTACTCTATGCTTTTGGTTTTACTCAATGGCTGGAACCCAAAGGAACCACGTTAATGGTGATTGCAATGGAAAATTCAATGATTGTCCTCTTGAGAAACCGAATGCTATGGGAGCTAGAATGCAAAACCTTGTTGCTATGATCACACAACTTTCTCAGTCTATGAATCATGGTGGATTGCTAAATGAGGAAAGGAGGTAACTACATTCTGTTGAGTCTTTCATGAAGCAACATTCACCCTCTTTCAGAGGGTCTTATGATCCACTTGTTGTTGAGAAATGGACCAATACTACATAAAATATATTCTCTGTTCTCCAATGTTTGGAGCATGAGAAATTTATTCTGGCTATTTATCGGTTTGAAGGTGAAACAGATTAATGGTGGTCTCTAATCAAGAATGCAAGGAAGAAAGATGAGATTGAATCCATGGATTGGGATGAGTTTAAGAACTTATTTTTCAATAAGTAATTTCCTTGGATTGTTCATACCAAGATGGAGAAAGAGTTCCTTGAGTTAAAGAAAAGGGATGATGAATCTATTGGAACCTATGAGGCTAATTTCATGAGACTTGTGAGGTACACTTCATGAATTATCATCCAACCCAAAAGTAAAGTTTATAGATTTTTTAGTGGCTTAAAGCTAAGTCTCAGAAGGTCGCTCGACATAAGAGAATTTAGTATCTATGAAGAGATTGTGTATTGTACAATCAAGGTTGAAATGGAGGTTGGAGTCACATATCAACCTCATGGTTTTGATAAGAAAAGGAATAAGGAGTTCAAAGGAAACTCTAAAAACTAAAGAGAAAATAAGATGAGTTTTCCTTTATGATTTAAATGTGGGAAGAAGCATGGAGGAATATTTCTTAAGGGGTCTAATAAATTTTTTAAGTGCGGAAAGGAAGGTTACTGAGAAATTGATTTTTCAAATGATGGGAAGAAGTTAGCTCAAAATTCTAATGGAGTGAAAGTTGTACAAAATTCACCTCATATGATTCAGTGCTACAAGTGTAAGAAGAATGGGCATTATGATAACCACTGCCCAAACCCAAGGGCTGGTGATGATGATTGGAGTCAACAACCTCTTAATCTGAGGGACAAGAGGAAATCTCATACAATCACTATTTCTGATGAGGGGTGAGATAACGACATGATGAAAGGTACACTTACAATCCACTCTAAAACTACTAATGTCATATTTGATTCTGTATCTACCCACTCTTTCACATCTAAAGAATTTTCCATGGGTGTTAATATTCCACCAAAATAATTAGATGTGGAATTAGCAGTGCAAACCCCTAATGGTATGATGATTGCATCTCAAGTATACAATTCCTCTCCGATTGAAGTTTGTGGGAATGTGCTTCCTACAAATCTTATCATTCTTCCTTTGGTTGAATTTGATGTCATCTTAGGCATGGATTGACTTTCTCTACTTAAATCCCACTTCAATTGTAAAGTAAGGGAAGTTACGTTTGATATTTCAAACCCTACTATGACCATCCATCAATGTGACGATAAGCATGAACTTCTTATGGATATTACATCCAGTGTATGGATCCTAATTACCATTAAAAAAGGTTATTTATCTCAAATGGTTATGGAGAAAATAGATATCGATGATATGTCTATTGTCTGAGAATTTATGGATGTCTTTCCAGAAGAGTTTCCTAGTATTCCACTAAAATATGAAGTTGAGTTCTCAATAGAACTTATATCTATTTATACACCAATATCAAATTCTACTTATAGAATGGATCCAATTTAGTTATAGGAATTGAAGAAGAAAATTCAATAAAACCTTGAAAAGGGATTCATTCGGCCAATTGTGTCACCTGGGGGTGCACCAGTTCTTTTTATTAAAAAAAAGATGGACCAATACGACTCTGAATTCATTATCAGGAGTTAAAAAATATCACAATAAAGAATAAGTATCCTCTCCCCTGTATTGACGACTTGTTTGATCAACTGTACAAATCTCAATACTTTTCCAGTATTAACCTTCATTTTGGATATCATCAATTGAGGGTCAAGAAAGAGGATATACCCAAGATGACATTCCATACAAGGTATAGACACTATGAATATATAATGATGACTTTTGGTCTTATTAATTCCCCTTTTATCTTTATGGATTTAATGAATAGAGTCTTTAGATATTAACTCAATCAGTTTATCATATTCTTTATCAATGATATTATTATCTATTCAAAAAGAAAGGAAGATCATGAATATCACTTGAGAATTATACTAAAGACCCTAAGGAAAGAGAAGATATATGAAAAATTTACAAAGTGTGAATTTTGGATGTAAAAGGTTTCATTTTTGGGTCACATAATCTCAAGAGATGGTATAGTAGTAGATCCATCAAAGATGGAGGCTATTGAATGCTTACTAAGGCCAACCATGGTGACTGAGATATGTAGATTTCTTGGTTTAGCTGGATATTATAGACGGTTTGTAGAGAATTTCTCACGACTATCTAATCCTTTGACCAAGTTAACTCAGAAGGATGTCAAGTTTCTCTGGACAGATGAATGGGAGGAAAATTTCAATGAACTGAAGAGAACGTTAGTCAGTGCACCTTTGAAGATTTAGGAGGCACAAAAGGCAGATGAAGAGCTGCAAAAGAAAGTCAAAAATGTTCCTGAGTTTAACCTTGATCAGGATGGAATGATAAAGTTCAGGAATCTTGTATGAGTTCCTTTCATACCAGATTTGAAGAAGGATCTGTTAGAGGAAGCTCATAGTTCTTCATTCTCTATTCATTATGGAAGTATGAAGATGTATAGAGAATTGAAATAATACTTCTGGTGGGATGACATTAAGAGGGATATTGCAGAGTTTGTATATGCTTGGTATGAAAACAAGTTAAATTCGAAAGAAAAAAGTCTAAAGGGATGTTGCATCCATTACCCATACCATAATGGAAATGGGAGAACATCACTATGGATTTTGTCATTGGACTACCCAAAAACTATAAAGGGTTTAATGCTATATGGGTGGTAGTAGATCACCTTACTAAGTTAGCACACTTCATTGCTATCAGAGAAGACTTATCTCTGGATCAAATTTCCAGGATATACATCAAGGAAGTGGTATGGTTTTATGGAGTACCACATTACATTGTATCGGATCAGGATCCAAAGTTTACCTCAAAGTTATGGCTAGGTCTTCAGGATGACGCCTCACTCACACTACTGGAAATAGAGGATATACCAACAGTTCTAAACCGTTGGTATAGGCTGGAAAACCGTTGGTATATTCTATACCAACGGTTGTCCAAACCGTAGGGAAGCAAGGCGTGGGGAAAGATCTATACCAACGGTTTGAAGTAAACCGTTGGGATATCCCACTCTATGTATTGATTTCCCAACGGTTCAACAAGAACCGTTGGTATAGGTTTACCCAACAGTTTAGAACCGTTGGGAATTCTATAATTTTTATCTTATACCAACGGTTCACAACCGTTGGTATAGTTTTTTCCCAACGGTTTTAATAAAACCGTTGGGAATTCAATGATTTTGATCTTATACCAACGGTTGTAAACCGTTGGTATAGATTTTTTCCCAATTCTTTCTCAAAGTATACCAACGGTTTACAACCGTTGGTATTCTGTATTTCCAGAATTGTTGCACAGCAGCCCCTCCAGTAGCCCCTCCAGTGCATACACCTGTATAAAAAACACCCCTAAAAACACTGACAGACTTAAAACAACAAAAAATAACACCACCTCTTTGATTAGAGACATGGTGAATAATTCCCCATTTGAATCTTTATATGACAGCAATCATCCAGTATAGTTGAATCAAAGTTTCAATAAATCAAATATTATTTACACCCATTTCAATCTTCATATGACAACCACTTTTATAATATATGGTGAAAAGGTATTTTCATAGGAGTCTCATCACTTGTGACTCCATAAGTGCCACACCGGGCCTCGAATTGAGGATGGGTTGACTGGTACATGTCACATATTATCCATGGATCATTGTCCTAAAGTTTCAACACAATCAGAATCTCTTTGATCGGTTTGGCATATGTACGTAAAATATTATCCATTTTGAACAAAAGAGAGGCATTTTGGGTGGTCCCCGCCTCACGGTGACTCGGATTGAGGCGGGGTTGAATCTTACACGTCACATATGACCCATGGATCGTTTTTCTAAAGTGTCAACATAATCCAAAGGCATTTGGTTTGTTTCCCGTATGTCAGTTGTTGATATCACTTACAATTTAGTCCATTTTGAAGAAAAGAGAGACAGTTTGAGTGGTCCTGGACACACTGTGACTCGGATTGAGGCGGGGTTGACTCATACACGTCAAATATGACCCATGGATCATTTTCCTAAAGTTTCAACAGAATATGAAGGCGTTTGGTTGGTTTGGCGTATGTCAATTGTTGTTTTCACTTAAAATTAAGTCCATTTTAAACAAAAGAGAGACACTTTGAGTGGTGTCGGCCACACCGGGCCTCAGATTGAGGCAGGGTTGACTCGTACACATCACATATGAGCCATGGATCATTGTCCTAATGTTTCAACACAATCAGAATCCGTTTGATTAGTTTGGAGTATGTATGTAAAATATTGTCCATTTTTAACAAAAGACAGACATTTTGGGTGGTGTCGGCCTCATTGCACCTCGGATTGAGGCGGTATTGACTCTTACACATCACATATGACCCATGGATCATTTTCCTAAAGTGTCAACAGAATCCGAAGGCATTTGGTCAGTTTCCCGTATGACAGTTGTTGATTTCACTTACAATTTAGTCCATTTTCAACAAAATAGAGACAGTTTTAGTGGTCTCAGCCACACCGCGACTCAGATTGATGCAGGGTTGACTCGTACACATCACATATGACCCATGGATCGTTGTCCTAAAGTTTCAATAGAATCCGTAGGCGTTTGGTCGGTTTTCTGTATGTTGTGTTTGTTTTCACTTAAAATTAAGTACATTTAAAAAAAAGAGGCACTTTCAGTGGTGTCAGCCACACCGGGCCTCGGATTGAGGCGGGGTTGACTCATACACGTCACATATGAGTCATGAATCATTTTCCTAAAGTTTAAACACAATCAGAATCCGTTTGATCGGTTTGGTGTATGTACATAAAATATTGTTCATTTGGAACAAAAGAGAGGCAGTTTGGGTGGTCCCGACCCCACGGTGCCTCGGATTGAGGCGGGGTTGACTTGTACACGTCACATATGACCCATGGATCATTTTCCTAAAGTTTCAACAGAATCCGAAGCTGTTTGGTCAGTTTCCCGTATGTCAGTTGTTGATATCACTTACAATTTAGTCCATTTTGAACAAAAGAGAGACAGTTTGAGTGGTCCCGGTCACACCGTGGCTCAGATTGAGGCGCGGTTGACTCATACACGTCACATATGACCCATGGATCATTTTCCTAACGTTTCAATATAATCAGAAGTCGTTTGGTTGGTTTGGCGTATGTCAGTTGTTGTTTTCACTTAAAATTATGTCCATTTTAAACAAAAGAGAGATAGTTTGAGTGGTTCCGGCCACACTGTCAATAGAATATGAATGTGTTTGGTCGGTTTTCCGTATGCAACATGTTGTTTTCACTTAGAATGATGACCTTTTGAAAAAAAAGAGACACTTTGAGTGGTGTCGACCACACCACGCCTTTGATTGAGGCAGAGTTGACTCGTACACGTCACATATGAACTATGTATCGTTGTGCTAAAGTATCAACACAATCAGAATCCGTTTGGTTGGTTTTCTGTATGTATTGAAAATGTTGTCCATTTTAAACAAAAGAGAGACAGTTTGAGTGATCCCAACCACACCGCGACTTGGATTTAGGTGACGATTACTCCTATACATCACATATTACCCATGGATCGTTTTCTAAAGTTTCAATAGAATCCGAATGAATTTGGTCGGTTTTCCATATGTCAACTGTTGTTTTCACTTAAAATGAAGTCCATTTTAAACAAATGAGAGACACTTTGAGTGGTGCCGGCCACACCGCGTTTTGGATTGAGGCGGGGTTGACTCATACACATCACATATGACTCATGGATCATTCTTACTAAGCATGACGAGTCCATCCATGAGTCCTTAACTTGTAACCCATGTCTTATCCTAACAATTAACAAGTAAACCAAATCAAACAAGGCATAATTCACATAACATGGAGAATGTACAACACAGATTTGTATTCAAATTAAAGAATATCATCACATGCATTTGATGAGCATGAGCTAATAAGCTTACCAAGAAATTCATATAGTTCAAGACATAAAAAATGGAATAATCCTAAATAACATTGCATGATCATAGAAATAAAAAAAGGCATGTGAAATCAACATGCCTACAATTACATATCATCCATGAGGTATAACATTTAATCAACTTGTAATAGAATTATACATAAGGCATATGAGTCTCATTTACTTGCATACACAGTGGTACAAAAGGAAAATGTTATTCATGTCCGGGGGCTGTCCGGGGTCCAAGGAGGAGGGTGGGGGCTATCCGGGGAGCTATCCGGGGTCCAGGGAGGGTGGGGGGCTGTCCGAGGGGTTGTCCAGGGACCAAGGAGGAGGGTGGGGGGCTGTCTGGGGGGTTATTTGGGGTCTAGGGAGGAGGGTGGAGGGGCTGTTCGGGGTCCAGGGAGGAGGGAGGGGGGGGGGGGGGTCTGGGGGGGTGTCCGGGGGGTTGTCCGGGGACCAAGGAGGAGAGGGGGGGGGGGGGGGGCTGTTCGGGGACCAAGGAGGAGGGTGGGGGGGCTATCCGGGGGCTATCCAGGGACCAAGGAGGAGGGTGGGGGGCTGTTCGGGGGCAGTCCAGTGGGCTATTCGGGGGGTGTCCGGGGGGCTGTCCGGGGTCCAGGGAGGAGGGTGGGGTGGATGTACAGGGGGATGTCCGGGGGACTGTTCAGGGACCGAGGAGAAGCGTGGGGGGATATCCAGGGGGGGCTGTCTGGGGTCCAAGGAAGAGGGTGGGGGCAATTTGGGGGGTGTCTGGGGGGCTGTCCGAGGACCATGGAGGAGGGTGGAGGGGTTATACAAGGTCCTGGGTAGAGGGTGGAGGAGGGACTATACAAGGTCTTGGGTGGAGGGTGGAGGGGGTTGTCCAGGGTCCAGGAGGGGGGGGGGGCTATCCAGGTTTCAGGAAAGAGGGGGTGGGCTGTCTAAGTTCCAGGAGGGGGGTGTCTAGGGTCCAAGAGGGGGGTGTCCATGGTCCAGGAGGAGGGGGGCTTTGTTAAAGAGAGTAAATCCCCATATAATTCTTTGAAAATTATCTAAACCCAATCCAAACAACATCACAATTCCAATCCATCACCCAACCAACATCCAATTCATCCTCAATATCAGTAACCTTCCCATTATTCCTCAAAAAAAACTATAAATACAAAACACATATCCATTTTTTGAACTAAACTAAAGTCCATAGAAACTACCATATCACCCCACTAAAAAAATGGAAAACCACCTACGCCACTACCCCAACCGTCCACAATCACTTCACATGGAACATCCTTATATCCATTACCTACCTCGAGACAATATGAATAAACAAACTCTTTATCATCTTTGAGTGGGGATACATCTCACCAGCACCTCCATTGGTTCATATGGTTCACTAAATACACGGAAGGATTGGCTATGTAGACTTCAAATAATGTTGATCCATACAATCATGAAACATAAGTATTGAAGAAAAACAAAAAACAAATCACAGTGCACTTGTTGGGTATTCGATGCCATAAACATCACAAAATGGTTTATACCAAATTAAAACAGAAAACAAAAATAATAGATGCAAAACATTTAAACAAAGGTAGTACTTACAAATTTAGAGTGTAGAACTACAAAATTATTTGATTTAAGATGGATCTATCAAGTGGAATGAGTTTCTCAATCTGGGTATAGAGAGATCCCTCACGTTTAGGTCAAATAAAAATAGAAAATAAAAAATATAGATGATGAACATTAGAACTAAGGTAGGAATTACAGATTTGAAGTCTAGAACAGAAAAATTGTTTGATTAAAGAGGATGGATGTAGTTTCAT
This sequence comes from Viscum album, assembly GCA_963277665.1. NCBI lineage: Eukaryota > Viridiplantae > Streptophyta > Magnoliopsida > Santalales > Viscaceae > Viscum > Viscum album. The sequence continues at coordinate 992,542,763 of OY728155.1, read as the reverse complement.
ACTGGTAAGGAGAGAGCGTCGGGAAAGAATCAATTTTAGAGCTGCAGTCGCGCGAAGAGAGAATTGGGGGCATCCGGAATGAATCAATTTTAGGGATGCAGTCGCGCGAAGAGAGAATTGGGGGCTCTCTTGAGGGAATTTTTCCCAACGGTTTTTAAAAACCATTGGGAAAACTATGCTTTACCAACAGTTCATTGAAACCGTTGGTATAGGTGATTGATAATGAAGTTTTCCCAACGGTTTCATTGAACCATTGGGAAAATGTGGTTGATTCTCATGTTTTCCCAACGGTTTCATTGAAACCGTTGGGAAAAGTGTATGTTTTACCAATGGTTTATGTAAACCGTTGGTAAAAGTGGTCCAATTGTGAGATATCCCAACGGTTTAATGAAACCGTTGGGGAAGAGGTCTGTAATCCACATATGCCAACGATTTTCTAAAACCATTGGCACCAAAGTGTTGGTATAGCTCTCCATTCCAGTAGTGTCACCTGGATACGCTCGGCTCTCAGATCGCTCCTCTTAGGGTTTTCTCTCCCTTCAGCAGCGATAGAGCCTCTTCTTTGTTTCCTTTTGATTCTCCCCTATTTTTTTCTTGATCCTCTCCTTGGTCTCTTGTTTCTTCTCGCTTGTTCTTCTTAGGGTTTCCTACCCCTCTCTTCCCTCTACTCCATGGCGATTAGACTTTATTCCATGTCATCTCCTCTACACTCTAACCTTGAGCTCCACTGCTCCTATCCAGGTTGGATCTGGAACGATGGAGACTCTGAGGTTTTGGGTTTAGCAGATAGGCAGTTGTAGATTTCTCAGCACGCGTCTCTCCTTCCTTAGGGCTTTGGCCCCTGTTTTGTCTTTCTCTTCATTATTTCTAGGGTTTCATCCCTTCATCTTCTTTCAGAACTGCCTTCTTTAGGGTTCTAATCTTGTTTCATCCCCCATTTTTCTTGATGATTTTCCCACCTTTCAATTTTGTTGGGGTATTTTTGTTTGTGTTATGGTTTCTCTTTCTATTGAAGGTTTAAGGCGCCGGTGCTTGCTCGGTGGCTTGCTGTGGGAGTCCCTCTTCTTTCCTCTCTCTGGCCTCCATGACAACTACCCTCTTCTAGGTCGGTTGGGTGTGATGGTCTGCAGGAGTTTTTGGGTGTGTGGTGCGTTGTGGTGGTGAGTTCCCTGTGATTCAGGCGAGGAGCTTCTGGTTTGTGTGGCGATACGACAATGGAAAATGGAAGTCGGTGGTCCAGAAAGGTGTTGCGATGACATGATGGATGTCCGATCATAGGTCAGATTGGTCCAGTTGACAAAATTACTAAGGATAACAATTTGCAGAGATGTGTTTACCTTAGGCGGTTTTTTGGACTGTGTCGACGGCGTCTATGGTGTCTGTTTCAGGCGGTGGACGTCAGAGTGAGGCCGATGACAATGAATGGATTAGGGTAATGTGACGACGTGTTAGTGGGGTCGGTGATTTGCAGGCAATATCATGATGGTAGTGAGGTGATGTGGTCATATATGGTAAGTTTCTTGGGCATCAAAATTACTCGGTTGATACGGGATTTCTGGGATTTTCTGTGCGGATGGTATCTTTTGATTTTTGAGATAGGGTGCAGTTGACGGTCTTGGCGTGGTGGATGGTTCTATGTTATTTTGAAATTGGAACTCTGTAATGTGAAATGGGTGTTTGTGAGGATGTGTCTTGCTGCTGGATAAATTTATATAGGTTCCCACAAAATTGTGGTGGCTAGGTCTTCAGTAAGCACTTAACACAGAATTATGTTTCAACACCGCTTATCATCCTCATAAAGATAGTCAGTTTGAAAGAACAATTCAAACCCTAGAGGGTATGTTGAGATTTTGTTATCTGGATTTGAAAGGTGGTTGGGATTAACACCTTCCCCTAGTTGAGTTTTCATACAACAATAGCTTTTATTCAAGAATTTAGATGGCACCGTATGAAGCCCTCTATGTAAATAAATGTATAGCTCCAACGTATTGGGATGAGGTTAGAGAAAGAAATCTATTGGGACCTGAGATCTCTTAAGAAATGGTCGAGAAGGTTAAAACCATTCCAAAAATATATCAATGAAACTTAGAGTTGGCAGAAAAGTTATGCTGATAACTGCCTACATGATCTAGAATTTGAAGTTGGTGAAAATAGCTTCTACGAATCTCACCCTGGAAGAAAGTTATGATATTTGGGGGGAAAGGGAAACTAATCCCTAGGTATATCTCCATTTTAAATTCTTGATTGTATCAGGATGATAGCCTATTGCTTGGTACTTACTACAAATATCTCTCTAGCCCATGATGTGTTCCATGCATCTCTCCTGAAGAAGTATATACTTTATCCTTAACATGTACTAAACTCAGAGGTTATACCGCTAAAGCGGGATCTGTCTTATGAAGAACAACCTGTTGAAATTTTGGACCAATCAGAGAAAGTTATACGAAACAAGACCACTCACTTGGTCAAAGTTTTTTGGAGAAATCACAAGTTAGAGGAAGGTATAAGGAAAATTGAGGATATGATGAAGCAAAAGCATCCTCATTGTTTTACCCTAGTGGTGAATTTCTAGTGATAAATTCAATTTAAGGGGGGTGGAATGTAACAACCCGAGTGTTTATGGACTTTTTTTTTCCAAATAAATTAAATTTTCATTTATCACTTACAATTCACTAAGTTAAAAATTCATTTCACATGACATGGACTTGGCATATGTTACACAGAACATTAACTTGGCATACGTTACATGCAACACCGATGTTTCTACGAAAGATCATTTTATTGTTATAATTATTTAAATGAAATAATTATAAAATAACCGTTAAAATTAGTAATATGAATAGTAATTACTACTTCTCAAATATTTTTATAATGGTTTTATATAAATAAAACATATTGATAATGAAATATATAATTTTTGGGTAAGTCCTTATATGTTTAAAAATACCATTTTCTCAAACAAACTACTTTTCATGTCATTCTATGAAAAAAAAAAAAAATTCATTTTAGACACATTTGGAAATTTAATTTGATAAAATAAAATATTTTTTTAATTTATAATTTCTAAATTATCTTAGGGTTAGATTTTGGGATTTTTTTGAGAAACTTCATTTTTTGATGAATAATGAAAAATACTGGATTTTAATTCAAAACTGTTTTATCACCTAATTTATTTGTAAGGTTAAATTATATTTTAAATTAGTTTAAAAGTTTAATTAGATAATATTTTTTTCAATTAATACAATTAAGGTCATTAAGATCAATTTCACATTGAAATTGGATATACAAACTTAGCAAAATTCCGAACGTTTTTACTTTAAAAACCCACATTTTCAACCCGACTGTGGGATTAAATTTAAATTAATTGCTGCCACTTCTGTGTTTGGATTTTAAAAAATTGATTCCATATTTGTAATCAACATAATTTATAATTTCTAATAATTTCAACTTAATTTTTTACCAAAAATATTAGTAAAAGTGATTAAAATTAATCACAACAATTAAGGTCAAATTAACCTTAATTTGGGACTATACCTTAATATTAGGGGCCCAAATAACCTATAAACTTGTACAAAATTTATTTTATGGACAAATCTCATCCATATACCTTCCATTATTAATTGTTTTTGGTTTTTATGACTTTTTTAGGTAAGAACATGTGTACACCTAACATGTTTTAAAAAATTCCAAGCGAGTCCTTTTCCTTTCCTATAAAAGGCCACCACCTCTCGCTCTTCTTCAAACCTCTAAAACCTCTTAGTTTCGGCCAATATATACCTAATATACTTCTAAACATCCCTCCCTTAATCATAGAATCCTCTACTTAGGAAGAAAGCAATCCAAGGAATCCTTTTGGCACAAACCAAAAGGAGTTACTTGATTAAGAGTTAATGTCTTCTCTCACACTCCTTTATTTTATTTTCTTTCTCCACCCCTCCACTCTATTTATTTCATGATTGTATAACAACACCATTATCCTCAATATACTTGGATTTTGTTAGGATAATTTTTATAACTACACTTACACACACATCCATCTAATGAGTAACAAACATATTATTTATGTGTACGGTGAACTACCACCTCACTAAACGACGATTGTTCATTTTTCCTTACCACCTCTCATGGTGGAAATTATGATAGAAAATATATTTATATATTACATATATTATATTTATTATGTATTTAAGATTACTTATACTTTTTACAACACATATATTTTTACTTTCCATTTGGTGTAAATACGATATTTTCTTTTGAGGAAGTGTGGACTACCACCCCTTAATGTGATGTGATTCGTTCACACACTACATGGAATGTATTAAGGATGAGTTTCATGAAATTATATGATATATATTATATAATAATTATTCTATAATAATTATATATACACATAAATATACATATATTTCTTTTACTTACTTTCTTTCAATACGACAATAAAAAACAGAAACAACGTTCATGCTTAAGTACGACTTCCTATCTCCATGAATGGTGTATTCCATTTCATACTTCTATATTTTATATATTATTATAACAAACATAAAATTAATATACATGATATTTATATCATGATGTGTATTCTTAAAATCATGATATAAGTATAAGGACCAAATATATAACAAATTATGACATATGCAAAGAACAAAATGAATATTACCTGAAGTGAAACCTTAACATAGAATTGTTAACAAGAAGGTAATATAAGTTCATGATCAAAACATATATGGTATTAGTTATAAGAATATTTTTCTTTAAAAAATTTATAATAAATTTATATTTATTATACCGGTGGTTTGAATGAGTATGACAAGAGTCAAGATACAAGGTAAGGGGATTTCATCTCACTTTTTATTTTCATGAGATACATGCTTTATTCACCACCCATTACTTTTGTGTGATGTGTATAATTCCCATGGATGTATTCAATTATTATTATAATTAAACTTATGGGTATTCAAAAATCCATTTTATGATCTTTCTTTCATGGTGTTTAAGTTTCAACAGTTACCAAATCGGTAAGACAATTTTGTCTCAATTTTTCTTATTTGAGACACATGTTTTGTTATACACTTACATTTTTTTGCGGTGTATATAATTCTATTTTACATGTTATATCATGAATATACTTCTTTTCATGATATTTTAAGCTTCATGTAATTTACTTTTCTTACATGGAGAGTATGATCCCACATTACCAAGTGATGTGTGTTTATTAAAACAAACTCATCACTTTTAGAGATTGTTTATGCTTCAATTAATGAAATATCATGATCCATATCTCAATAAAACTCATAAATTTTCTTCTCCTTTGGTTATTAAATATATCCTCATGTGTTAGTACCATTTTCCCACTCTTTAGTACTTAAGATGATGTTTTTAAGTAAAATTTGATCGTCTCTCTCTTCAGTTTGAAATATATTGTATTCAAAAACCATGTTTTTAATTTTTTTTTTCAAAAAATGTTTTTAAAAGATCTTTGAATACCATTTTCAAGGAAAAAGGATTTTAAATTTTTTTATGGTTTTCAATGCTTCCTTTATAATTTTTCAAAACCGTGTTCAAAGAAAAATATTTTCAAAAGATTTTATGTTTTAAAAATAATTTTTCAATACAAAAAGGATATTTTCCTCAAGAAATGTTTTTAAAAGATATTTCAAAATTATTTCTCATCTAAGATAACATCTATTTGTGTTACTCATTCCTTTAAGGGGAAATTATTCAATGTTTCAATTCATATTTTTTCTCTTAATGTATTATGTTTTGATGAAATGATGTTTATGAAATCTATTTCTCTTTCATGAGTTATATGCTTTTAAAACCCACCTCTTTTAATAGGTTATATGATTTTTAAACCTGCTTGTTTTCATGGGTTTTGTTTATGATAAAATGATTATGAAACTTGTCTTTTTCCATAGGTTATGTTATGATTACATGTTTATAATACCCATTTCATTTCATGGGTTATTATATGTTTGTTTATGATCTTGTGGAACATGTATGTTTGATTTAATTATGAGATGGTTGGGACATATATCTAACTCCAATATATTAGGTAAAGATTTATATCTCATTAGGTAAACAAGGATGGAATGAAAAATAAACTTGGTTCAATATTATAGGGATATAATGAGAAATGAACTCAGTTCAGTATTACAGGGCTAGAATAGGAAATGAACTTAGTTTAGTATTACTGGGTTGGAATGGGGAGTGAAAATCAAGGCTAGAATGGGGGTGTGAACCCGATTCAGTAAAGGAATTTATCAACTAAGATGGTCTTTGAAGTAATGCCTTGACCACTATGGAAATCATATTATATGATTTTGTGTCTTCCATAATTCCATGTTTTATTCTTATGTTATTATTTCATGGATTATGTTATTTTTTTTATGATTCATGTCTTATTAAATGCCAATACTTATTCCATGATTCATGAATATGATCTTTGATATGTAGGGTATATTCTTCTATTTTTATGATTATGTTCTCGTACCCATATACTCATGATTATGATTACATATTCCCCTTGTTTACTCTTACTGATCATCTGAGATCACCCATTTTTATGTTTCCTTCCCCCTAGGTTATGAATATATGTATTATGTTTGATGTTTTTAAGAAGGGTTATAGTTAGGAAGAACCTAGTGGGAGATGATTTAGCTCATTTATGTATTGGTGTTTATGTTTTCATGTTTCCAAAGGCACTAGACTAGTATGGTCTTTGGGCGTCTGTTTGTAAAATGTTTTAATTATTCCAAAAATTTTATGTAATGTTAATGTATGGAAAGCGAGGGTCTTTATAATAGGTCCACTATAACTACTCGAACTGTTATAAATAAAATTCCTTTATGATTTAGTATTTTATTATGTAACATGGTTATAGAAAACACATGCACTTATTTTGTTATATCCAATTGGAATCAAAAGACCATTAAGAATATTTAACATTAATAATATATCCTTTAAATAGTAATAACATGATTAGTATAAATATAGAGCTTTAACAAATTCAATTGACTTAGAAAATGGAATTGATATCCTCATCTAGTAGGATAGTACCCTATGGAGCCGATTTATCAGAGTTTCCGTGAGAGATACCATCTTTGGGCTTTGCCCTTGTAACGAACCAAATTTTTTAATAATAATTATTATAATTCAAATAATTGATCTTGTGAAATGATTTCCAAAAAACAGACATACACATTTTCAATCAGTAAGATATTTAGAGTGATAGGATCAATTTAATTTTTTGGTGAATAGTAACTTGACCCTTTGGAATATTAATGTTACCCTTATGGATAGTAATATGACCAGTGTAATAATAACCTCACCTAAGGAAGTATAAATATAATTTAGGCATATTAAATGGTAATGTGATATAATTATATCATGGTATAAGTAAATAAGTGTTTTATAAATTATTAGTTAAGTATTAGTATTTTTATAAAACATAAATTTTTATTTAAAATTTTATGATTAATATAATAATCTAAAATAAAATTTATTTTCATAAAATGGAGTTCATTTTTGAATTATCCACATCGAATAATGTTTAGGGTGATTTTTTGGGTTTTTTTCCATAAATAGTTGAATTTTTGGTGAATAGTAAACTTACAGTTTTGATTTTTTGGTATGTTTAATGACATCATAACTATGTCATAATGATGTAATGATTGATTTAATATGATGGTCGACTATTATGTGTTAAATTAACTCAATAGGTGTCCTAAGTTTCCAATACCATTTGAAAATAATATGGGAAAGCCCATGGTTTTTCAAATACCACTACTGAGGTGTCCAAAGAAATTAATAAAAAACTCCCTCTATTTTTCTATAAATACCCACCCATTTATCCATTAGATTTATTTCCCAATTCATTACCCATGAATATATAATAGTATTACCTCACAAGGATTCCTACCAAGGTGTCATAAATCTCCCAAGGTCTTGATCTTTGAGTTTTAGGAGTTACTCTTCAAGGTAAGGGAACTCTCAACTTTCTTTTCCTTTCATGTTTCCTTTTTATGTGGTATGTATTTAAAATTTCCATACCATGTTCTTATATCATTTTTATTTTATCTCTTTTCTGTATTAAGAGTATTTTATGAGTTTTATACCCTTTTCCACTCTCTATTAAATGTTTTCTAAAACTATGTATTATACCTGTTATGCTGTCGATTTTACTTCTCAAAATTTCTCCCTTTTTATCAAGAAATTATTTTATTTTCTTTTGTGAATACCCAAACCTCTTTTTTCTCTAGGGGTATTCACATAGATATCAAAATGATATATTTTATTCTCCTATTAACATACATTAAACCTTCCTTCCTTTTCTATGGGTTTAAAATCAAAAAAGAATCTTGTTTTCAAGAACTTCCTAAAACACCATGATTTTGATATGAAACTTGTTTCTTTTATACTCCATGGGTTATTTATAAAATGTTTTATTATGGTCTATGTGGATCACATTAATTATACATATGAATGGTGAAAAATGATAGTGATCCAATGCATTGGGTAAATAATTTAATCTCTAGAGATAACAAGTTTTATGATACCTTGGTGACTAACCTTGGTAATTTTTATGACACCTCGATTATAAACAATGGTGATATGTTTATGAATGACCCAATTAAATGTTTTAGACACATTTAAATGTTATGAATAATGTTCTTTTTATTATGATATGCCTATTTTTTCCATTTCTCATGCCTTTATGCATTTCCTCAAGTTCTTATTGATATTCCTCAAGATCACAAGTAAACTATTTCCCTTGTTTTCCCTTACTAGACCTTTTGCTCACCCTTTCCTTTGATGAATGTCCCTAGGTTATGAGATGAAATAAATTTACTTAGGATGAACCTTGAATAATCATTTCAAGTTGAATTGAATAATTTTTTAATTTTTCATGTATTATTTACGTTTTTTCAAAGACCCTAAACTTTAAAATATCCTCCTGTTTATAAAATGTAATGAAAAGTTATATAGTAAAAGGCAATATGATATAGCCCTCGACCAAGACCAAGATGAGATCCAACAACTTAATCATGCACGGAATTGTTTATGGGAGAAGTTAGATCATGACCCAAACCATGTTTTCCGAACGACCCCATGAAAGTCTCACCATCATGCACCTTACTCTTAGGGCATATGCTGGTGTGTTAAAGGGATATGTATCAAGACCCTATACAATTGATTATGTACATTATTTTTTAAATAATAATGAATATATATTTTTTTATACTATAAAACATGAATAATATTTTTGGGTAATATTCAATTCAATTAAGGAATTTATTTTTACAAATTAATGTATTTTTGAAATAAAGAATATTTTTATTAAATATTATTATTAAATTATTTTTATTAAATATAAATGATCATATACTTTTTATGAAGTCAAATGTAGTGTTTTATCAGTGTTCAAAAACTACTATTGTTAAAAACCTATCACACAAAGTTAAAATCACCAATAAACATTTAAGAACCAGAAAAACCTTTCTAAAAAATTTCACCATAATTTCTCAAGACATAAAGAGGCATCTAAATCACACATAATGCCCAATTTTACAATTCCAATCAAGCTACCAAAATATAAAAGTCCAAATATAACCAAAAGTGTTCAATTTCACTTTTATAAAACAATATAAATTTCATAAAACACCTTGCATGCATTTCAATATAGGAAAAACCAAATAAACCCTTTAAAAATCATTTCAAACCCATTTTCCATCAATTAAATGCCAAAAAAATTTATACCAACATAAAAACACCATAACAAGCCAAAAAATAATTCCAAAATCATGCAAAACACATTTATAATTTATTTAAAAACACACAAGCATCAAATGGAATGATTTGGAAAGAAAATAGATAGAAACACCTACCTCAATGGAGTGCAGATGCAACCAAACTTCAGGAGAAGGAAGATCCAATAATGATACACAAAATGAACACCCTAATATTAAATAAATTGAATCATACACCAACCACAATACTTAGGGTTTAGAAAAGAGGGAAACCCCACCAATAGAGGCCAATATCTCAAGAGAGAAAGGAAATGGGAAGAGGAAAACTACCAAAAACCAAAGGAATCTTACCTTGGAACCTTCAAGGGGCTTCAAAAATGGAAGGGAGGAAAAGGAGGAGGATCTTGGAGGAACACCTGGTGCACTTAGGTTGAACAAGGGAGATAAATCCTGAAAATATGTTAAAAACAGAGGAAAAAACTTATAATTTCAAAATTTTAAGAAATTGGGCAGCTCACATGGTTATTCTGCACTGTTTGAAAAATCGTGATCAAATTGTGTTGTATCCACTATCCAAATGGACATAACCTCTTACATAGTTGCCTCATGATTTTTTAAACTATGTGCAACCCATACACCTTACCCATGGACATCAAAACCAGCCACATAGTTACCTGGGCAATTCTGTATGGTTTATCCAAACCGTGCGCTCACCATGCACAGGTCAAAAAATCACCCAAGACTTTCAAAATTAAAAAATTTAAACCGATCATCAACCCAAACCTCAACAAAAAAGATCTAAAGATGAGAAAATAATAAAATAAAATAGTTCCAATGGTTAGGGTGTGATAAAAAGGGTATCCAATATCATCGACCAGGTGCATACCGGTGCCTGTAGACTAATGATTATATTAGGCATGTATAAGGAGAGGTATTTCATTATTTTATTTGATGACTATAATAGAATGGATTGTGTTATATTCATACATAGAAAAAAGGAAGTGATGGACTGTATGAAGAGGTATATGCAAAGAGTGGAGTATGAAACTGGCCACACCATTAAGATATCGTAATCTAACAATAGAACATAATAAATGTCTAATAAATTCAAAAATTACATTGAGAAACATGACATCAAACATGAAGTATCTTCAGTACAAACTCTAAAAAAAATGGAGTCATAGAACGAAGAAATATTTTGGTGAATAATATGGCCAAAACATTTCTCATTAAAAGCACCATTGGAAGAAAGTAGTATAAGTTATAGTGTACATGAAAACTAGGTGGTATATAGCCCAAGGGAAGAGAGGATACTGTATGAAATGTGGAATGGAAGGAAACCATCATTGAAACATTTTTGGGTCTTTAGAAGAAGATGATTCATTTCAAATGAATAAGGTAATTAGGGAAAGTATGGTTATACTAAAGATGGAGGAGTGTTTTTAGGTTACTCAATAAAGAGTAAGCCCTATAAATGCTTCAACAAGAGGATGAATAAAATTATAGTGTAAAGATATAAAAATCATTTAGGATAATGATGATAGAAATTTGAGGATTTAAAATTTTTATGATTCATATAATGAAGTGGATTAAGTTGATATAAATCCCGTGGTTACATTGAGTTCCCTAGATGATGAAGATTATAAGGCTAAATAAAAATAGGAGATTATTACTAAAGAAAGTCAAACTGTGCCTCAGAGGAGAAATAAAAGAGTGGAATTTGATCCTTACAATATAATCAGAGATAAAACTACTCCCAAACAAAAAAAATAAGGAGGAATGTTGAGAATGATTCTCTACTATCAATGGTAAAACTATAATTTTTTGAATAAACAATAATGGATGAATCATGTGTTAGATCCATGAATAAAGAACTAGATGAAATCAATAAAAAAACCTAGTAACTTTTCAAGAAGTTTGAAAATCACAATGTGATCATAAAAAGTGGACATTAATGAATAGATTCAATGATAACGGAAATGTGATCTAAAATAAGAAAATTCAAGTTTGTGAAGGCTATGCTCAGATTGAAGGAGTTGATGTTAAAGAAACAGCTGCACTAGGGGATTGACTAGAGTCAATCCAGATCTTCTTAGCATTATCAATTCAAATAGGTTTCATGATATTTCATATGGATGTAAAAATGGAATTTCGGAATAGAGTACTCCATTAGAAGGATTATATTGAACAACTAATGGGTTTTCTATTTGGAAATGATAAAACTAAAATGTATAGGTTGAATAAGTTCTTATACGATCTAAAGTAAAAATCATGAGAATGGAATGATTGAATAAATTCACATCTATAATTTAAAAGAGGTGATTTTGATCACAATATTTATGTGAAAACATATAAGGAAGAACGATTCATGGTACATGTCTATTTCGATGACATCATATTTGGATGAAGCAGGTAGAAATATATAGAGAAATTTTATAATCTGATGAGTTAAGAATTTGAAATTTCTATGATTGGTGAAATCATGTACTTGTTGGGTTTGAAAATAGTTAAAAAATATAGATACACTTTTATATATCAGCTAAATATAAAATAGATCCACTGAATAAATTTTACCTTGCATGACTCTAAACCAATGTCATTTCTGATTGTGGTTGGAATCAATCTTAGGAAGCATGAGGATAAGAAAGATAGGGATCCCATCACATAAAAGAGGATAATTGGAATCTTATTATATATTAATAAAACATGACTTAATATTATCTTCAACAAATTTTTAGAAGCATGTTTCCAAAGTAATCCAGAGGAGGAGCATCTCGTAGCTGTCAAATGAATCATGAAGTATATATGGGGTACTATCGATTTTGGATTGTTCTTTGATGCTGGGAAGAAGTAGGAGTTATTAAAATTTTATGATGTGGATTGAAAGTCCACCAGTGGTGGTGCATCCATCATTTGAAATAAATGTGTAGGTAGGTTGAGTAAAAAGTAGGAAAATACTCCACTGAACAAGATAAAGGCATAATATATTGCAGTAGCTAGAGCGTGCACACAACTGTTTTTGGATGAAGAAATAGTTAGAGGATATTAGTGAATAAATCAAACAAAATAGGTGATCTTATATGATAAAAAGAGTTCCATTGATCTAAAAAATAATCTAGTACAAAACGATCATACCAAGCATATTGAGACCAGGTATCACTTTATTAAGGAAATGGTGGAGCAAGGAATGGTCATAGTTGGTGCATGTAGAAGCTAATGAACAAGTGGAAGACATCATGGAAATGTTTTTGGCCACTCCAGTTTTTGATAAACATCGATTAAACCTCGGTGTTCAAATACCTCTTTAATCCTGAAGAGGTTTGGATATTCCTCTATCCCTATTTATATATAATGCTTTATTTGGTATGTTTCGTGTTTGGTAGATTGTTTTTCTTTGGGTTTATCATCAAAGGGGAAGAATGACCATGGAATTAAATAGACAAACAAATGTAAAATGACTATTTATTTTTAAGTGGTTCCCAGAACACCTTGATATTTTATAACATATTACTTTAAATAAATACAAATTCAATTGTGAAAACACCATTTATTCTAAAGGAATTATTTTCATAATATATATATTTTTATTAAAGTTATTAATTTTAAAGAATGATATCAATTGAATTTATTTATGAAATTAAAGGTATTATAATTTAGTAACGTCTAATAAATAATTAAACAATTATAAGGAATGCAAATTTAATTATTCATTGTTAACCAAAAATGTTTTGTTTAAAAACATTGTTTTTATTGTGTATTATATATGTTATATTTAAAAGTAAAATTTATAAATTTATAAATTTTAATTTTATATAGTAAAAATTATTTTATAATTAATCATGTTATCTTAGGATGCAGTTTTTGGATTTTTCATAAATGGTTGATTTTTGGGTGTATAATTAAAAATTCAGTTTTTTCAAATACATCCAATTTTATGACATCAATACGATAAAATAATGACTTAAAAGATTTTGAAACCTTTTGTTTAGATCAGACATGTGTTTAAGGATTAAATAAAACATTTAAAAATATTATGCTAAATTTAAAAACCTATGTTTTACATTTTAAAACTGAAGTGATGTTTTATGCTAATAAAAGAGAAAATTTTAACCCTTTTCTTTAATTAATTATTTATAAGGTTACATTCGATTTTAGATTGGTTTAAAAGTCACATAACTCTAAAAATTTCAATAGGACTAACAATACACATGATTTTAGGGTAAAATCATTTCTATTCTTAAAAATATATTTTTCTAAAAACAGTTTTTTGTTGCGTTTTGAGTACTCATATTAAAAATAATTTTTACCAACTCAAGAAATTGAATACTAAAAAATTTATTTCATATTTGTAATAGAAATATTCAATTTATATAATAAATCCAATTTTAGTTTTTCATATAATGAATTGTTACCATGGTAAAAATTTATCACTACGGTAAAGGGTAAAATTGGTAAAAAGGGTGTTAAACTAAGGGATAAGACTACCAATATCCCAACAACATACTTAATTTGATCGAATGAGTGGATTTTGACCCTACCTCATCCTGTAATCATATTTGGGATTATTTTTGCCCCATTACTTTGCAAATGAACTTATTTTATATTAATGTTAAGAGTATTTACAAGAGTGTCACTACCCTTGCTTATAAAAGGAGACCTTTACCCCTCACTCTACCATCCACTTTGTGCACTTTATATTGACCAATATATATCCAAATAACTTCCCAAAACTTTTATCCATGATCTAAAGGTTCTTATATCACCAAAATACTAATCCAAGAAGGATTAAAGAGCGATCTAAAGGAGGACACATAAGGAAGTGGGAGGTTATAATGTGTCTGACTAAGCATGAGTGCATGATAAGGTCTTCCCATCTCAAACTTCCTTATCTGAGACATGTTTTGAATTTTTAAAATATTTCCACTATATGGTGTATATTCTATATATTTGAAATTATATCATGATCTATTTTTAATCTTGGTAATTAAAGTTATATTTCATGTTCTATCTTTCAAGAGGTTTTGATTCAAGTATTATAAGGCCCTCAAGGGTTTATTTTTCAATCTTAATTTTATCAATATTGTTTATGATTCAATTAAAATTGGTGGAATTATATATTATTTCTCTTTGAAACCCATCAATTTTATTCTCCTCTAATTATTTTGAGGGTTTCCAAGTATTCTTTCCATTTTCCCCTCTCTTTGGTACTCAAAACCATTGAAATATTGTTTGTAATAAAACCATACATTATTTCTCTTTTTTGGTCAGGGATATTTTTCCTCCATATAAATATTATTTATTTTTATTTAAGAATGTTATTTTTTATACTTAAATTATTTATCAAGGTTTAATTATATAAAGTTTTACTTTTAATTCAAAAGTTAAAGTGAAATATTTTTAATGTTTTTCCTATAAGTAATTTTCATCTTTCTTTAAAAAAAATGTGAAAATAGTCTTTTTTAATGTTAATTAATTAAAAGGATTTTATATTAGTCTTGACCATTATTTATTATTTATATTCATTTACATGTTTTTATGGGTTTTCAATGTAACATCTATTCCCATTTTTCTTTGATTTTTTTAAAAGAAAATAACTTTATTTTCATAAAAGTTTTGAAAAGGGATTCCATTCCACTTATGTATATTTTTATCTTCCACAACACATTTTCTTAGATAAGTATAGTTTATTTTTAAGATTCCATTATTTTAATTTTTTTTACAAATAATTTTTTAAAGTTTTCTTGAAATCTCATGAAAAGATATTTAAAAGTGATTTATAGCTTTGTTTTTTCAAAAAAGTTACAAAGGATTTAAGGGAAATTATTTTTAAAAGGTTTTACTTTAATTTTCCTCTCTATATCCTAAAAGAATTTCCTTTACTACACTGCCTTAATTTTTAATGAATTTATTGTCTCCTTCATGTCCATGTTCCTTACCATTATGGATATAATCTACATCATTTTTAACATTGACTTATCCGTATACTCATTACTCTTTATGGTGTGAATACCCTATTTTGCATAAATCAAATTGGGGGTGTTTTTCAAGAAAGATAACTCATTCATTGAATGGGAAAACATTATAAAACCATATACTTATTAGTTCTATATGGATAATTATTGACAGCTAAAGTAGGTTGATTATGTACCAAGGAAATATTTACATTCTGTATACTTGATTCAATATGGACACATATTGATTAATAAGGCATAATGATGATGTATTGTATATAATGAATAAATTGGACACGTTAAGGTGACTAGTGGTGCTCAAAATCATATATCTTATTTTTTTTATTGATAGGTCTTATGAGGTAACCTAGAATGGGTAATATTTTGTTTATGCCTGCCCATATATTTATGATGTTATGGCCATTATGATTTAGTGATGGGTGGAACCAAAAATTATATAGCCCTTAGATGTATTGGTAAGTCTCATGAGATAAACAAGAATGAGTATTTATTGATATATTATAGCCCATATAATGATAACATCTTGGCATGAGTCCTTGATGATATGTAAGATTTCATGGAACTAGGCCTTCATATCATGTAATATGTCACAACATGCGGCCTTGATGACAAGATTAAGATGTAAGAAATTATGAATTTCATCACTAGGAAGAAAATTATTGATGTACATTTGGTTATTTACATTGTTATGTTATTCATGGATATATTTCATTCTCAAGTTATTGATTATATGAAACATTTATTAATTATTTAATTTTCATATTAATTGAGTTTTTATCTCTATGATAGCTTTAACTGAACACTACCCTTATTACGCATTTGAGCGCACCCTTTTTATGTTTCCATTTCCCCAGGTAATGAAGAAGATTAATACACATGATATATTTAAAAGGGTATAATGTGTATATAATTTTGTGAGATATATTGAAGACTTATTATGGAATAAGAAAATATGTGTATAATGGGAAAAATTTTCATTGAATGAAAAAGACATGATTTTTTTTAAGTAAAGTGTTTTTTAATTATCTAAAGCTCTAAACCTAAAAAATTCTTGGGTATATAAGTTAATCAATAATTTATTTTTATGTCATAATTATGGATGGTTAGAATTGACTCACTTGAGTTGGTATCAAGATAGTATGTAAATGTTATGTTTTTAGCAATAGATCTGGGAGTATGGGACTAGGTAATCTCAATGTTAGTTCTAATACTCTTTCAATACATGGGGATAAATGGTATTAAAATTATAAGTAGATACGATCCATGAGCAGGATGAAATTTTATTGATCCTGAAGATAGGGAGACCTAATAAATGAGGAATGTCATGAGACATGGGATGCTCTCTTGAACTCTTGTCTTCTACATAGAGAAATGATCACATACACTTAAAGTAATAGTTAAATATTCTATTTTCAATTAGAATAAATGAAATGTGTGTGTGATATTAAATTTCAATTTAGATTTCCAATAAACATAAAAGGGGAGAATATTGGAACTAGGGTGACCTATGCTAGAGATTGATGCTGTGTTTGTTTTCAATTTGGTTGTAGTGAAGTAGGTTATAGAGTTTTATTATTATGCGTTAATTTAGTGAGAAAAATATCTTTTGAGGGAGTCTCATTTCCTAATTTTTTTGGTTGTTCAAAGAAAAGGGAAACATTTTTTATAATTTTGTAGGCTTTGATAGAGTCTAGTGAAGAGATCAGTGAAAAGAGAGAATTTTCATGTAGCAAGTATGTGACCACATAGGAGGTTCATGGTAGCCTGTTTGTGAAGGAAGTATACAAGAGAGAGCCAATATAGTAAGTTCATTAAGGGAGTTCATGATAGAAGGCTTACAAATTTATTTTTCACGGCTATGATAAAATCATGTAAAGGCCAATTTCATTTGTTAGAAAGTGGTGGTATTACTTTGCAGACCACATATGATTAATATTAATACGTGGAGTAACGCTTTGTGAAGGCATTTATTTCAATATGATGATTTTTGATATCTATGGGGGATTTTTTTTATAAATCCACCACTATTATTCTCATTAAGTATTGATCAAAAGTTAAAGGAATATTCAAAGGTTAATTACATCGATCAGATCCATACACAAATTATAATATCTTTAAAAAAAAGGGCATATGAAGCAGATTTTTTTGTGAGGTGTAACATAACATAGTACTTTATCAAGAAGAAATTTATAGAGTGGATTTGAAAAAAAATAGTTTGTGAAGAATCAAACCACAAAGTATTTTATAGATCCGATGCATAGAGTGTAGTTTATAGAGCTCGACACATGTTATACAGTACATAGAGTACAATACTCATCATATATTGTATAGTATGTAGATCAAAATTTTTGAGAGAAGTATTTTATGTAGTGAATAAAATATCATTTGGAACTTATATTCCTATTTTCAAATATTTTACAGGGGTTTTAGAGATTTTTAGAGCATTATATCTTATTTTTAATGATGAAAATAGAAGAATATTTTCATGAAAAAATGGAAATGAACTTTTTGGTCAGAGTTGAAAACTCAAGAGGGGGTGAATTGATTTTCCAATAATTTTTTTTCTCAAAATAATTTTTTAAAAAATCACCCCGATTAATAAAAATATCATAGTCAACTAAAATAGTATAAATATATAATTTAAAGTTTTAAAAGATATCTAAAAATATTGATCACAACTTAGTGAAAACAATTTAAAAATTACTTTGACCTTTTAAATAAAAAATCAGTTTAAATAGAGTATATAAAATAATAATTAAAGATAACTATCAAAGTATTGTTTTGTAAAACAAGTTTTGAAAACTAAAACCAATTTTTTTTAAAAAGTTTTAAAAAAAGAATCACTAAGTGGAATTAAATAAGAGGTTCAGTCTCATGATTATACATATTACCCTTCACATGGAAATCACCTACTACACAGCAATTTACTAAAAAATAAACTTGATCCACAACCTAGATCGAGTTTTTATAAACAAAAAATTCCCACAGGAAGTCCATGCTATATACAGCCTCTTCCACAATTATACATGGGATAAAAAGTGTAAAATAATAAACGAAATAGCATTGAATAATCTTTAGTATAGTGTGAGAGCATGTGATAATGAATAT
Organism: Viscum album; assembly: GCA_963277665.1. Lineage (NCBI taxonomy): Eukaryota > Viridiplantae > Streptophyta > Magnoliopsida > Santalales > Viscaceae > Viscum > Viscum album. The sequence continues at coordinate 992,523,934 of OY728155.1, read as the reverse complement.
ATAGAGTAATGAAAATAAAAAATAAAAAAGTAAGCTAAAACAGAGATAAAAATTGATGGGAAAATAGAAAGTCTGAAGTAGATCAATTTGATCATCTTTAGTTGAACAATTATATTTAATTATGTCCTTGAAAAATATTTAACTGAGTGTTGCATTGAGTGGTTAGAAAATAGAGTTTCATGGAAGTATATAGTGATTTAGTATGTCTGATTAAGTCCTCATTATCTCTATGTCACTATATCTCGCCTATTACTTTTTATACATGAGTGGATTTTATTCTTAATGAGAGAACATTCTCTAATAATCTATTGGAGGATATCCATAAATTAATCCTCATAATCATTAGTTTAATCTGACAACCTTAAATTCTCTTAATCTACAATAAATGTTCCAAAATATAACCATTGAAGATTTAAATTTTCCTCACTGCTTAAGTTAGAAAATGTAACATAGTCTTCACTTAAGCATGGTTACTTTGTATTGTAGATAATTTCTTGTATACACTTTAATTTACATTCACTTTTCATATTCAATTTCCACTTTCACTTAGCATGGTCACTTTATTGCTTCATGCAATGACTTATTTTCTTCATACAACTGATTTTTTTCTTCTTCTAGTAAATTTTGTTCTTTATGAAATCCATTATATTCTTCATGTGGTCACTTATTTTATTCAAAAATTCACTTATTTTCTCTTTTCAATCACTTATTTTCTTCATGAGGTCACTTATTTTCTTCATGCTGTCACTTATGTTTTTCTTTTTGTCACTTATTTTATTTATGTGGTAGGTTGAATCCTTCATGTAGTCAGTTCACAACTTAGAGAAAATTAGCTCACCAGACACATGGTTACTTGATTTTTCATGTAGTCACTTGGATTTCAATGTGTGGTCACTTCTATACGGTTACTTGAATTTACAACTAGTTGAACTTATTCATATGGTAGCTTGATATAGTCACATCAAGACTTATCCTTTTTCATAGTTTTGGATAGGAAAATATTTATTATCATAAAACATAAAGTTCATTAATGACATAAGAAATATTATTTGTGGACATTAAAATAAAGAGTCACTAGACTAATCTAACAATATCCCCCTTTTTTATGATAAAAAATCATGACATATATAGGAAATTAATTGAAACGTAAATTTCTCCCCCTTTTGGGATTATCCAAAAATTATTCCATATTAAAATATTACAGAATGAGTATGAAAAAAATACTAGAAATAATTTAATAACAATAAATACATGAATAAAAACGCAATATTCATTTTTAATTAAAAAGGATTAAAAGAATATACCCTATCAGGTACTCCAATAAGAATTAGAATTAGAAACATCTTTGATGTATGAAGGGAGAATATGATCCTTTACTTTGGATATAGATGTCACAAAACCCTTCCTCTAAAGACACCATAATGAGGGGAGATAAATAATAACCCCATGAGTCCCACCTTCAGTTGGTCTTGGGTTGATAACTAACAATGACGGTATAAAAATCTCATAAAATGGGAGGCATTACCCTCTATAATAATATAATATTGGGAAATAAGATGAATCATCCACCAAAAACACCAAGGAATACTATAAAAAGAAATAAAAAACATCCCAAAATTCATGTATAAATAAAACTAATAAAAATAAAAGACTCCAATTTAAATACCCAAAATAAAAGATAAATCAGTGACACGACAACTATCTATAGGTGTGATCTATTAATTTCCATTATGGTCCATGTAATCCTCCTGGAAACCTGAAAATAGTTTATATATGTAGGGTGAGAATACAACTATAATAAACAGAAAAAAGTCTCTCATGCACATGTTAAATAAGCATACTAATGCACCAGTGAGAAAACAGAAGAATCAACAATACCTAAACAAGTATACTAACAAAACCCAACCTCACCAAGGAACACTCACCAAATAACGTAATCCAATTAATATAATATAACAAGAATCACATCGATAAGGGTACCCCACACTACTTTCCCATTGATATACCGCTCTAACACCCCAACATCGTACATCTTGGTGCTCCCATCTCTTCTATATACCACACCGCCCCACAATCATGCTCACATAACATATCACTTATAGTCACCTAGGCCACCACCCCACAAGAACGTTCTCATCACATCTCATAACTAGTGTAAAAGGGTATCGTGATCATGTAGGACATCAACCTTATGCCCTAATCCTACCATGCATGACCCCAACCATAAGTTATCTCGCCACATCTCACCCGAAGACACTTTGTCCATCACTCCACAAACATAGTCACATCATATCTCACCCACAGACACCTGGGATATCACATCAAAACCACTAACATAACCAGAGTAGTAGGGTATCATGAAAATTTCATACATCAAACTCATTCCCTCCTCATACCATGTAAAAACCCCACTATAAGCCGCCCCACAAGCACGATCACATCACATCTCGCCTGAAAAGACTTGGGCCACTGCCCCACAAGAACAATCAGTTCTCACCCAAAAACACCCAGGCCATCAAAACCACTATCTAATGCACTAATAGACCTCTGAACATCACAACTTGTGCAATAATTACCTCTCATGGAAGAGAGAGTGAGAATGAGTGGGTACCAAGGCATCCTTCCTCCTCACTGGATGTCGGGAATAACACCCTTGCATGACTATGTGGGCGTCAACACATAGTGCTCGATGTGGGTGGGGTGTATATAAAAATAATAAGGAATATACAATTATATATATATCTATCCATACACAAGACCAACCTATGGGTTCATAACCAAACACTAATCAAATCACAATATTACCACTTTCACTGCCACATCTAAGTGCATAACACCACCCAAGCCACATGCCACAATCCCCTTATCAAATTTACAACCAATTTCCATTATACAACCAATTTATTTCATTATTAAGCTTCATCCAAATTTAACCACACATCCCATTATTTATTTATTCATTATCAATTTCCATCCTGTTAACCAAACCAAACCCCAACCATTTGAAATGTTATTAAACAATTTATTTATTCTATCACTACCTAAGAATATAGAAAGAAGTAACCATCAATTTTCCACCCAAAAGTACTGAAAAAAACCCACCTCAACACCCCAAAAGCATGAACAATAAACCACCTCACCACTTCACAAGCACAACCAACAAACCACTTCACTTCCCCAAAAGCACAGCTAACAAATCACCTCCCCTCCCCAAAATCATGACAAAAAAACCACCTCACCACCCAAAAGCATGACCACACATAACAACACATCAAAATACATTTTAGAGATTTATAAAGGGGATTTTATCACATTCCACTTTATTTTAGGGGTGTCATCACACAAGCCACAATCCCAAGGAAACCATTTTATTAAAGAAAATAAGTGGTTATCTAATTTTTATTTTAGGGTGATATCACAACAACACACAATAGGGATTCCATATCACAACATCTACTATGCAAGAAAATACCACCAGTAGCCATAATTTTCAGCGGGGAATCAATCCCATACAATCACAATATCAAAAATAATAATAAGGCTATAAAAACATGTGAATCAAAACCCTTTACCCTTCAATTTCAATTTAACCAATTATTTATCTTTGATTAATACAGAAAAACCATAACCCATTGATAAAGAAGAGTAAAACCCCTCACATGATAAAAAATAAAGAGAAATAAGGGATTCCCTACCTCAAAGAATCTTTCCAACTTGCTGCACACTTAAGGGTGAAAAAGAACTACCAAGAAACCACAATCGCACTATGAGAAACTATAGATGAACCTACACCACATGAAAAGATCATTAAAACATAGTCCAAATAGACAAACCAAACTAAACAACACCATTTCAACAAAAATACAAAGAATAACTGAAGGAAATAGATAAGAACGAGAGGATAAATCATTATGGACCAAAGATGGGAAAACGTGAATCAATCCACATCGAAAGAAATCTCAAAATGCTAAGGGAGGGAGTCACTGGTCACCTGGGATGAGAGAGGGAGCACCGACCGTAGGGTTTAAGAAATTACCCCAAGCACTGCATCCCTTAAAGACTCACTACATATGACAATTACATAGCGTGTAATACCAACATATCATGTAAGTTTTAGGCTTTAAGTTCTGTTAAAAAATGCATCACCTTGAAGGATTAAACACCCAAATTTATTACATGTAGTGAATCCCACTTACACGATGTGTACCCTTTTAACAGGCTACCCATTAGCCATGTACAAGTTGTGAACCACCTGAATACACAAGTCATGAAACACCATTACATGTCATGTAATACATTTACATGGTGTGTATTTCCTATAATAACTTTGCTACAGCTCGACCTCCACTAAAAACACCCAGAACCTCCTCTGAACACCTCCAACCACCAAAATCGATAAAGTAATGGAACATGAAGGAACATAACATTACATTAGATACCTTTCAGATGATTATTTCCCTCAAGAATCCAAAAAAATTCCCAAAAGGAAAGGGTTTTAAACAACCACCCCATGATATACCTCTCAAGGATCCCATCATAACTCAAATGCTACCATTATCCAAAGAATGCCAAACCAAATGACCACAAAACATCTCACAAAATATCACCACCAAAAAACCACAAACCACCTCCTCTCACACCACCACACCACCACACAACCACTACACAACCATATCAACATCCAAACAACCCAAACTAACAACCACTACAACCAATGAAACACACCATCCTGAACACATGAATCAAGGAATTCCATCCACCATGTCAAGATACTATACGCTCTGGTAGACACTAACTCACCTACATGGGTTTAACCACATCAAAGTTAATGCATCTCAATGAGGAATTAGTTCCTCCCCTTTTTATATGTCACGACTTTATCACACACCACACAACACACATCACATCAATGGAAAACCACACATCTCATCAAACAGAAGGATCCAAACATAACACTATAAAGAAAAATAGATTAAAGAAAAACTCAAAACAACTCCAGGTATTGGGTATGCATCCATGTCTCTCACTCCCAAGTACTCTCCTCAAGGCCACCATGTGTAACGACCCAAACTTTTATCAATGGGATTTCAACTTTCTTATAATAATGTAATATAGTATAAATCACATAAAATCACATAGAGAGCACAATAAAAACTTTATAAATGAATAATTAATTAAATAATAGGTATCTCTAGAAATTAATGAATCTATATCGATGGAATGGTAACTTGACCTTTGAAATAGTAACATAACCCTTATGAATAGTAAACTATCCAATAAAATAATAAAATACCCTTTGAAAGTAAAAATAAAATTTAGGTATCTTATGAATGAAAATATGATATATTTATTTCATAGAATAAGTAAATATATATATATTTTTTTAAAAATGATAAATTAAGTGTTGGCATTTTTGTAAGTTATAAATATTTAATTATAATTTTATAATTAATTTGATAATTTAAAATAAAATATATTTTCATAAAATTTATTCATAAATTAATATTTTATTGTCTTATTATTATAAGATAATTTTATGAGACCTTAATTAATTTTTCAAAGTGTTATAAAATCAGTTTTAATTTTAAAATCTGTATTTTTCAAGTAAATGATGATTTTAATTAAAATTTTAATTTATCATATTTAGAAAATTATTTTCATAAAATGGAGTTAATTTTTTAATTCTACATGTTGAAAAATGGTTAGGGTGAATTTTTTGGATTTTTCTAAAATATTTTAATTTTTGGTGAATAGTAAAATACGATAATTTATGGTATATATACATTATAAGTTAAATACACCGAGTCATGGATGATGTAAATAAAATAATATATATTTATCCTTACCTATTTAATTTATTTATTCATGGAATCATTACTATTTCTTGTATTGTGGAAAAATAATAAACTAATGAATAAAATAATGAGAAAACACCCCTCTCCTCCACTATAAATACCACCCCTCACCACCACTTTTCCTCAAACCTCTCAAGATTTGATACTTGTAAAAATTATACTCAATTATCTTTCCAATACCCTCCCCCATTTCTAGGATTCCTTGGTCTCATCAAAAGACCAAAACCTTTACCCTAAGGAGGTGCTCAAGGAGGATATATTTAAGGGGTAAAATCCTCTTCCTTTTTTTTAATTTCTTTTAATTTATTTTTATTTTCTTATTCTATCCTCATCTACTATATAAAAATATTCATTATAACTCCATAATATTTTATATAATATAATTTTATCATGTTAATGTAATATCCATCATCAAAATCCTTTCTCTCTCACTTTTATGCTAAAAATGAAATCATCGCCCGTGATGTGTCAATTTATCGACATCATGGATGATGCATTTTAATTTTCATTTAAAACCTTAAATTATGTTCATAAAACTAATATAATGGTTTGTAAATACTATAAAATATATGTTATAACCCTTTTTATGTTATGGAACTAAAATATTTACATAATACTAAATGATAAAATAAATCGAGTTTGTTGTGATTGAAAACCAGCAAAATTAACCCAAATGATTTTCTTTAACTATTTATCTAATGACTAATACTTATTAAATTTAACCAAATGATGTATATAACCATATAAACCTATGGATTTTCATTAATAAAATATATTTTCAATTATGTATAATTATACCTATTCTTCATAAACTTCCATATTCATATTCAATTAAACCGATCATGAAAACTAAGAAAGAGAACACTCCCAAACGATGAAATTAAACTTTATAACTCATAAAAACTAAAATAAATAAACTTGATAAAACTATAATAAAATTTTATGGTTTTATTAATTAATTAATTTAAATTTATTATCTAGGATATTAAATATAAGATAACATTCAGACATAAGGTAAGGGGATTATCAAACCCAACTATCTTCCTTCAGGTTTTCTCTCTTTCACTCCATTTTTAGTATATACATTTCTTTATTTTTCTATAAATACAATTTATTTTTCCTTCCCTTTTATTTTCTAGGTTATAAATGTTTACAATATGGTTTTAGGAAAAATTCAAATATTTTTCCAAAATAACTATTCTTAAAAAACACATCTTTTACTTCTCATGAGATTGTTTCTTCTTCAATAAAGACTGATACCAAGCATCGTATTCCATTTTTATATCAGGCACTCCAAATTTTATGAATTTATGATTTATGAAATAAAACAAATTCCTTTACATGGGTTATTTTATGTCCAAGATTGATATACGTTCTATGTGACATGCATAATAATGTAAATGTTATGATGTGACGGGTGCACCTAGAATTATATAGAAAATGTGAATGATATGATGTGATGAGTGCACCCAGAATTATATAACACCCTAATGCATTGGGAAATGTGATTTATCTAATGAGATAAAGTGATGTATGCATGGTAGTTGACTACTAAGACACTATGTTTCATTTTTATGCATTTCCACATTCCAAGCCTTTATTTAATGCTTCCTCTCATGATTATGATCCTATACCTATGTTATGATGACAATGATTATGCTCACCCCATATTATATTGATTTATGTTATTATCTATCCTCTTACTAATATTTTAACTCACTCATTTGTTTTATATATATCCTTAGGTGATTACTTATACTAAGGAGAACATGAGGGCCGATAAGAAGCTAGAAAAGAAGGAATTAAATAAATGTCTATGTTTTATTGTGTAAAAGTTATATATGGTCCTAATTATCCCAAGGAACTAAACATTTGGATCCTGGTTGTGTAATCATTTTATGTTTTTTTATTTAAAATGGTGTAATAATATATTTAAGAAAATTAGGTTTACTATACCATGCCTCCACAACACACAAACCAAAGGAATGGTTTGTTTTTGAAGCACTTTCTCTTGATGATATTGGGGTTCTATTGGCCGCTCCACAAACATCGCATCATCCTTGATATCCTACTCACCTCAGTCAATGACATGTGAGTCATCGTAAAGATACTGACAAAGCTGAGAGACATGGAAGACGTCATAGATCCTCTCCATCCACTGTGACAATTCCAACTGATACGCCACCGCACCAACTCATCCCAACACCTCAAAGGGCCCAAAAAACCTAGGATAAGGATTGATACCTCTGCCAAACCTCCACTACCCACATTGAGTGGAAACCCTCAAGAACATGTGGTCCCTAACCTCAAACTCCAAGGGTCTCCTTATGCAATGTACATAAGACTTATATCAGTCATATGCTACTTTCATCCCCTCACAAACATGATGAACCTTCTCTATTATGCTCTACACCAAATCAGGTCCAAAAACTACTATCTTCCCAACCTTTATCCATCATAATGGAAAATGGAATGGTCTCCCGTACAATACCTCAAATAGAGACATGCTAATGGATGAGTGATAACTATTGTTGTATGAAAACTAAACCAAAGGAAAGTGTCATAATCAAGATCCACCAAAGTCTAGGACACATTCCCACAACATATCATCAAGTGTTTGGATGATTCGGTTTATCTGCCTATCTGTCTGAGGGTAGAAATAAGTGTTGATGCATAACTGAGTACCAAAAGCTTGTTGCAACCCCATTTAGATTCATGAGGTAAAATGTGTATCCTGATTTGAAATAATGGACCTTATAACTACATGAAACTACACCACCTCATATACATACCTCTTATCCAAATAATCCACTGTGAATGACTCCTTGATCATTATGAAGTGGGATGATTTCATCAATTGATCCATGATCATCCAGATAGAATCACAACATCCCTGAGATCTAGGTAAACCTATGAAAAAATCAATTGATATGTCATCCCATTTCCACTCGATAATATCCAAGGGTTTCAATAAGCCTTTAGGAAAATGATGCTTTCCCTTTACCTACTGGTAAACCAAGCACTTTACCACAAACTCCACCAGTGCCCATTTCATCTTGAGCCACCAAAACTTCATCCTCAATCCATATTACATCTTGTATACTCCTAGGTGTATTTCCAAAGTTGAGATATGAAAATCATGAATAAATCTCTCATGAATCACCACTGAAACAAAATACCTCCCATGAAACAACATTCGATTCTAAATATTCTATGACCACCCCTACAGAGCATCACCATGGATAACACGATCACACATCACCTCCACCTCTAAGATTCCCCACTAATACTTCTCTACCCGCCTCATCATAGAAGACTAAAATTTTATTTTAAAAAAATATCATCTACCACCATCCACCCTTTTATTTAAGTGTAAGGCCTCCAACTCCTCCATCGCTCTCCAAGCATCCCCAACCCCCTGAATATCATCTTTTCATGAATTCCTTCTCAAAGAGTCATCCACAACATACCCTTTTCCCAAGGTGTAGGAGATCTCAAAATCATAATCCTGAATAAAATCCATCCACCTATGCTACTGCAAGTTAAGACCACGCTGAGAAAAGATATACCTCAAACTATTGTGATCCATAAAGAACAAAAAGTTCTCCCCAATGAGGTATTGCCACAAAAAATTCAGAAAAAACACTACCACTTCTAGATTCAGATCATAGGTGACATAGCTACGCTCAAGGGTATGTAAATTACTAGACCTATAATAGATCACTAACCTCTTATTCATCAACACACACCCCAATCCTAAATGGGAAGCATCATAAAACACCTCAAACATCACCCCTCCTCAGGAAACTAAAGCACTAGAGCACTGAACAACTCCCCCTTCATGTAACCAAATGCTTCTTAGAACTAATCAATCCACAAAAAATCCTATTCCTTTCTGGTCAAAATTTTTAATGGGGCTTCAACTTGAGAGAAATCGAGCACAAACCTCTAATAGTATCCTATAAGGCCAAGAAAACTACATACCTATTCCAAATTCTTAGATGATTCCCAAGAAACAATTGGATCGACCTTAGATAGGTCAATTACTACACTCTACTAAGACACCACATACTCGAATAAATCCACCTCTCATGCATAAAAATTACACCTAGACAACTTTCCATAGATCTAGTGGAATTAACAAACCTGCAAGACTGTTATGAGATTACTGGCGTGATCTTTCTCTAAATTCGATTATATCAATATATCATCGATGCATATGATGATGAAACGGTCTAGAAACTCATGGAACATGTATTTCATAGGCCCCATGAACACAACTAGTGCATTCATAACACTGAATGGAAAGACTTCAAACTCAAAGTGCCCGCACCTACATATGAAGGAAGTATTCAAGATATCACCCTCCTTCACCTTCAACTAGTGATATCCAGACTACAAATCTATCTTAGAAAACCAAATTTTACCTCTAAAATGTTTGAAAAGACCATCTATCTTCATAAGAGGGTAATGGTTCTTGATTATCACCTAATTCAACCTATGGTAGTCTATACATAACCTTATACTACCATCCTTCTTCTTAGAGAACAACACTTGAATACCCCACGATGACATAATGAGCTGGATAAAACCCTTATAAATCATATAATCAATCTAAATTATTATCTCCCACAACTCATAAGGTGATATCCAATAAGGATTAATAGAAATTATTGAATCACTAGTCTACAAGTCTATCCTGAACTCAACATCACATTGAGGGGGTCACATCACAAACTCCTTGAAAAAAAATCTAGAAACTCCCCAATAACATTGAGGACCTACACTATCCCAGTGTCTATTGATTACATTGTAAAATCACCCAACAAGAAGAAAAGGGTCTATACATGCTGACTTCCCACATGAAAACCTCACTCACCAATGAAAACTACACACCAATCATCCACATCTGAGAAAACAACTCTCCTTCAGAAGCAGTTGATAATAGCACGTATGGAATATAACCAGTTCATGCTAAGGATAACATCATATGGCTGCATCTATATAAATAAAATATCCCCATGAGACTGATGTGGCCCTATCATCTGTCTACATCCACGATACACATCAAACAAGATGATTTGGACTTTGAATGGTATAGTTAACACCAAGGGCATGTAAATCCTATCTATGTTTAGTCCCAGAGTATATACTATAGTGAGTGGAACAAAGGACTGAGAATATACTGAATCAAATAAGGCACAAAGAAATATTACTCTACAAACTGATCTTACCTCTAATGATCTTTGATCCCTCTAGAACTGCCACCACCACTACATGTAACTGACCCTGCCTAGCTCCTCTACCACTCTGATGATTAACACCTCCATAACCATTCTTGGTCAGAGGTCCCTAAACATAAGGAACATCCCAAGGTTAGCCTATACCTAATCTATCTCCCATTAATAGAGCATAATCCCGCAACCCCTTCTGTTGGAATGGTTTCATTGGAAATTGCTGCTGAGGCTAGTGCTGAACCTATCCACCTCCACTAAACTAAGATTAGGGAACCATTGGAGACTGGTTTGAGAAATTACCATGAACCATGCTAGTCAAAACCTTGAAGGTCTTGGTGCTTAAAACCTGCCACCGAAAACTTTGCACCTTGAGAAACCCTACTGATTCCCCTCTCAAAAAAAACATCCTTGTGAGTTAATCTATTTGATCACCTCTTCCTTATTTTGAACCTCTATATATGTTGGAAATGTAAAGGGAGTTATTTCATACTTGATAGAAGTATAGAGTAGCTCCTTAAGAAATATTTTATGAGACTCCTCATATAGAAAAAAATCTGGGAAAAAACACATAAGGTCCTTGAACTTGATTCCCAAATTTTTCATTGATATACTCCCCTACTGAAGAGAAAGAATCTAATACCTCTTCATTGCCTTCATAGATGAGAAAAAGAACTCTGCTCAGAACTCTTTCTGAAATTCAACCAATGAAACATCTATATACTTCCATTCTCCTAGATACGACATCCACCACTGATGAAAAACTCCTCACATCTAACTGACTACCAAAGGAACCCAATATCCCATTGGGACCCAAATCAAACTAAAAGAGATCTCGACCTCCTCCAACCATATATCTATCTCCACATATGAAACAATACCCTCATACTTCCAAAAAGACTTATGTTAGAAAGAATACAATTCACTCTGCCAAGCCTCATCCTCCTCCATCAGATCAACCCTATAGTGATTAATCAGACCAGCCTACCAAACTCAACTGCCTAAGTCACACGTGCATAATGAACATGATCCATAGATGAAAAGAAAACAAGAACTTCCTAAGACAAAGTAGTATGGAACTTTATTAAGATTAATTTTAATTTATTTTATTCTTTTGAACCATAAAAAACATCCCAATTCAAACATGAACACAAGTCATCATGATGCATGTACCTCACCTAGGTCTCTACCCTACAAACAGGTCCACCTCACTTGGTCATTAAATAAGCCCAGAGTCCATGCATGGGATCATGGGGGCCCCTAAAATCCTATGTACTAGCTAGTATCTTAGACCTATGTCATGTATTAAGGTAAACTAAAACTATTTCCATACCAACCCATGCATTCCTCATTGTTCCAAACTCCAAACTCCATCCTATCTCTCAAATATCACCTTTGATACCATTATTCCATGACCCCCTCCCTCCAAAGATACCACAATGTGGGGATAAAGATAATGACCCCCAGTCCCACCTCCAGTAGGCCATAGGTTTGAGAATATCATTGAGGGTATAAAAATCTCATGAAATGGGAGGAATTAACCTCTATAATAATATAAGATTGGGAGATAAGACGGATCATCCATAAAAAACTCCCTGGAATAATATAAAAAGAAACCAAAACCATCCCACAATGCATGTATAAATAAAACAGATACAAATAAAAGTATCCAAAGTAAATACCCAAAAGAAAATATAAATTAGTGAAACAACAACTATCCAAAGGTCTGAGAAAGTAATGTCCAACATGGTCCACATAATCCTCATGGAAACATGAAAATAGTTGATATATGTTGGGTGATTATACAAGTATACTCAGTAAGAAAACCAAAGTATCTCATGAAAATGTGAAAGAATCATACTAATTCACCCATGAGAAAATAGTAAAACCAACAACACCTAAATAGGTATACTAACCAAACCCAAACTCACTAAATAACACAAGCCAAGTAATATAATATAACAAGAACCACATCAATAAGGGTACCCCACAATGCATTCCTACTAGTATGCTGCTCTCACACCCCAACGTCGTACGTCCTGGCACTCCCATATATCTTATATAACACACTTCCCCATAAGAATAATCACATCACATATTACCTGCAGACACCTGGGCCATCACCCCACAAGCACAGTCACATAACATCTCACAACTAGTGTGATAGGGTATCGTGAACATGTAGGGAATCAACTTTGAAACCTCCTCCTACCATGCACAACCCCCACCACAAGTCATCTCACCACATCTTTCCCAAATAAACCTTGTCTGTCACCCCAAAATCACAATCACATCACATCTCACCCACAAACACATAGGACATCACATCACGAACACTTTATTAACCAGAGTAGTAGGGTATCATGAACATGTAAGAAATCAAACTCATTACCTCCTCCTACCATGCATAACCCCCACCATAAGCCACCCCACAAGTACGATCACATCACATCTCACTCGAAAACATCTGGGCCACCTCCCTATAAGCATAGTCACATCTCGCCTAAAAACACCTAGTCCATCACAACCACAATCTAATGCACTAAAAGACCTATGTCCATCATATCCTATGAAATAACTACATCTCTTGGAAGAGATAATGGGAAAGAGCATGTACCCAGGAATATTTCCTCCTCACTGGATGTCAAGAAAATACCCCTTGCGTGACTATGTAGATGTCAGCACATAGTGCTCAGTGTGGGTGGGATGCATATAGAAATCACAAGTAATATACAAGTATATATAGATAGACACACAAAATCCCAACCTATGGGTTCAAAAATAAACACTAATCAACTCACAACATTACCACTTTCACCACCACCTCTAAATGAATAACACTACACAAGCCACATGCCACATCCCCTTATCACCTTTCCAAAAAATTTCCATTATCTAGCCAATTCGTTTCATTATTAAGCATCATCCACATTTAACCAAAAAACCCATCATTTATTTATTCATTATCCATTTTCATCCTAATAACCAAACCAAACCATATCCATTTCAAATGTTATTTAACAAGTTATTTATTCCATCACTACCCAAGAATCTAGAAAAAAGAAACCACCACCTTATCACCACAAAAGCACGGCCAAACAAACCACCTCTCCACCCCATAATCATGACCAACAAACCACATCACCGACCCCAAGCATGGCCAATAAAACAACTCATCACCCTAAAATAATGGAAAAAACCCACCTCATTTCCCTAAAATCATGGAAAAACAATAACACATCACCGCCATAAAAGCACAACGAATAAACCATCAGCTGCATATGCCTCAACCACACATCACCACACCACAAAAACAACCACACATAAAAACACATCAAAATCCATTTTAAATATTTTAAAAGGGGATTTTATCACATTACACTTTATTTTAGGGGCCTTATCACACAAGCCATAATCTTAGGGAAACCATTTTATTAAAATAATATATATGGTTAGCCAATTTCCATTTTAGGGTGATATAAAAATGGTACAAAATATGGTTTCTATATCATAATATCTACTACACAAGGAAATACCCCTAACAACCATGATTTTTAGTGGGTTATCAAGACCGTATAATCACAATATCAAAAATAACAATTAGGATATAAAAACATGAGAATCAAACCCATTGACCCTTAAATTTAAACTTAACCAATTATTTATCTTTGATTAAGCCAATAAAACCATAACCCATAGATAAAAAAGAGTAAATCCATCCTTCATGATACATAATAAAGTGAAAATAGGGATTACCTACCTCAAAGAAGCTTGCCAACTCGATACACACCACATGGTAAAGAAGAACTTCCCAAAAACCACAATCACACCCTGATAAACCATATATCAACCTAAAATGCACCCAAAGATCAGTAAAATAAAACCAAAAAACATAACCCAAAACAAACCACACCACTATAGTGAAACTTTAAAGAATAATGGAAGGAAAAAAATGAGAATGACAGGAGAAATCACCACAGATTGAATATAGGAAGCCAAGAATAAATCCCCATTGAAAGGAATCTCAAAAATTCCAAGGGTGGGTACCATTAGTCACTTGGAATGAGAGAGGGATCACTGAACATAAGGTTTGAGAAATAACCTTGAGCACTGAATACTTTAAAGATGCACTGCACAATAAATTTACATTGTGTGTAATCCCTGCATGTTGTGTAAATGTTGGGCTTTAAGTTCCATCAAAAAATGCGTCGCCTCAAAGGATTAAACACTTAAATTTATTACACATCATGAATACCACTTACATGACATGTACCCTTTTCATGGGGTACCCCTTATCATCATACAATCCATGAACCACCCAGATAAAAAATCCATGAACCACCATTACACATCATGTAATACATTTACACAACATGTATTTCCTATAAAAATTCTATTGTATCTCATCCTCCATCAAAATTCACATAAGCCATAGCCTGATTGGCGAGGACTTGGTAGGTTCATCCAAGAGACCTGAGATCAAATCCGAGTGGAGATGTATTTCCGAGGTACTATAGCAGGTACTGTAGCAGCGCTGTAGCAGGTACTGTTCGATACTGTAGCAGCCATAACTTTTCATCCATCTGGGCCTTTGGGCCACCAGTTTGGTCCTTGGGTCCGGAAAGGCTTTCAGACCACCCAAGGCCTTCGGGCCAGTTGATTCTCAAAGGCCTTCGTGCCACCTTAAGGCCTTTGGGCCACCCCAAGGCCTTCAGGCCACATGAAATGCAAGATATACCAGTTAGAATAAAAGGGAAAAGGCTTCAGAGGAGGATTCAGGGCAGGTGCATTCACTGGAGTGGAGATAACTGGAATTGGAATAATGCATGGGCATGGCTTTTCCATTGGTACCGGGCCTGTGTAGCTCTGCATAGGATAGCTAGCCAACCAGCCCTGCAAAGGTGGAGTGCTGATATCATGACATATGCTGGGGAGATGTAGTTCCAAGTTGTCTTGTCTAGGTGATTACCTATAAGACCTACGGGTCATGTAATTGTCTCTAAGACTTCAGGCCTTGTAAGGGTTCCACCTCACCCCTTTAAAGGTAGATTATCAAAAATAATAAAAAATGAAGGCCTTTAGGCCATACCACCATCCTCCATCGAAATCTCATGGAACCTCCTCCAAACAACTTCAAACACCAAAAATGACAAAGTAATGGACCTAGAAGGCACATAACGTTATAATGGAGGATGATGTATGAGTGTTTCATTATGTTAAATATGTGGAAGAAATTTCTTTAATAACCACACACCTAGAAACTGGGCGAAGATGCTGGAATTATTATCTAGGAGAAAAGTCAAAAGGGTTGGTATAAGGGGTGGTATAAGGAGGGATTGAAGAATTGGAAAAGGTAGGAGGATCCTAGATAGAAGTATTAAGAGTGTAAAGGTAAGGATTGTTAAATCTAGTAAAGTCCTTTATAACTCTTGAACCATACTCCATGGCTTGAAAATAATCTTCCTTGTTCTCTAAAAAGGATTCTAGAACTAGAGTAATAGCCTTTAATATATCCACTTGATATTTGATGGTCTGAGTCAAAGGAGTAATTTTGAGATCACTGGATAAATAATTGAACATGGTATTCAAATTAAATTTGGTGAATATCCTACTAAGATAAAAATAAATGTCCCTTCAGATTATGTATCTATTTCTTCCATCTTTATTTATATATTTTTTACCAGCTCTAATGACTTTTCTACATGTGTTTCAAACACCATATCACTTATTTTTTTGAAACTCATACAATATTACTTTAAACTCCTCTTTTATAAGATATTTAATTTTATATTCACTAACAAAACCTTTGATATGAGCAGGATATGGAACAAAAGAGGATATAAAAGGAGAAACTGATGTAGAAGAATGAAAAAATAAATTAAAAAAATATCTAATCTAACTTTAATATAACATCATAAAGATATACCTATAGATAAAAAACTACAGCTCTTAAACACTCAGTCTTATTCTTCATAAGATACATTCTGAGATGAAGTTTGGTTTGAAAATTAGAAAAGGAAAAAGTAACAATAATATATTTTTCCTCTTCTTTAATTGGTGCCACTATGCTCCCAAAGACAATAAATAACTTTTTTAAGACACCCATAAAATATGATTTGAACTTATCCAAATATTCTTTAGTCATAAAGGATGTATAAGGAGAATAAAAAGGTAGAGAAGTAGATGGTTTAGAAGCAGTATGCCTACCAGCCAGCTTACCTTCATTTTCCACTGGCTCTGGTCTCAAGGAATGAACTTATGGTTCAATATCAGCTTCTTTATCAACTTTAAGAATATCTGTATAAAGATATCCAATAGGATTTATTATATTTCTATCCACTGGTTCCTCAATATATTTAGTATGAGTTAGGACAAACATTTCTTCAAGCACTTGGTTAACTGATGGATTAGGAGGAGAAACTTTAAGTCTTTCTTGAGAATTAATCTCGGTAATTAGCGTTCCTTTAAATAATTTCTTAATATTATAGATGGAAGGTCCACCTTTCTTAGGTGGTCTTACCCTATGATTAACATCATCAAATTTCTCCCCCTAAGGGGGTGCTTCTCTTCCAATTTTCCTAGGAGTACTTCTAATGATAGGGATCAAATTAGAATAACTTTTAGAACTTTATTCACTTTCTCCAGACTCACATGAGTCACTGTCCTCCCATGACAATTCTTCAAAAAAACCACTTATTGAAACATTATAATCCTCATGGTCTCCATCTTATAAATCTTCTTCTATATAGGGTATAGGTAAGAGAGATCCAGGAGAACCAAAAGACACTATAGGAGAGGGGTCCTTGACATCTTCAAATTCCACCCCTGATTCTTCACTTAAGTCAACTACCAAATTTTATTATTATTTTTTAACTTCCAAATAAATATCATTCTTAGAAGAATAATACTCAACTATTTTACCAGGCTCTAGAATAGGATCCACTTGATATCTTGGTATAATATTACTCTTAATAAGGTTAAACTTTTCATAAATATTTTCAATATCTACTACCCATTCCTTTCTAAAAGGGTTATAGTTCACCTTTATATGCTAAAATATTTTTTTTATTTAGGAAGAAACCATCAATGGAAATGAATTTTTCCTCTTCCTTAAGAACTAATTCCTAAACTTACAATAGTGATGTGATGAATTTAAAGAAAGGAAGAAAATTAAACTTTTAGGAGGACTTTTATAGTTCAACCATATTACTCATGACATATTTGGTTATGATTATCTAAATTCCATTCTTTATAAAATAAAGAAATAAAAAATATTTGTTATTTAATATATTGAAGTCCCCTTTCTTGGGACTAATGAGATGTTGAATGAACTACCCCAAAAATATGTATTCTTCAATTAATTCCATGGAATTTGGTCTTTTAGGAGTCCTATTCCCAATTAACTTCTTAAGAGTACTAAAAAAAATCAAAATGATCATGATTCATAGGGCATGAGAATTTATAATCCTCATACTCTCCTTTATGAGGCACACTTAAGCATTTAACCCAGATTTTAAAGGAAAAAAGACTTTATATTTACAACTGTTCACTAGAAACAAGTTCATTATTGTCATAAAAATACTTAAAAAACTAAGGATTAAATGGATTACCATTATCCTAGAATCATTTATTCTATCCTTTATTATGAATCGACTTCTAGACTAAGGATTTAATGGACTGAATCCATTCAACATTCACTTCCTTTTCCACTCAAATAATATGATCTAGAAAATGAGGATTGTGTAGCTTGATTATAGCACTCAAGTTACCTTGGTCCTTTTTAGATCTCTTTAAAGGAGGTGAACTAACTGGTGATGTGACTTTATGAGATATTTTTTACTTTAACCATATTTACACTTTGATTCAAATCTCAAGATGTTTGGGCTCAATTTTAAAAGGGAAAGAGGCTTGAGAAAGAGAAATCTGAACGAGTGAGTGAAAGTAGTGATTTAAAAAATAGAATGGACGTTTTAGTGAGAGTCATATGATGATTCGAATACTAATTTTAATTTTATTCAATCATTATAGAAAAACAATAATAAACTAAAGGAAATATCTCTAAAACACTTAAATAAAATTTCAAACTTAAATGGTCATGGTAGCTAACTAACCATAAAAATATAGTAATTCAGAAGGCTCATTGTAGGTATGCTTACCACACAACCAATTAGTCCCAATTACTTAACTCACCATATGGAAAAAATATCACGATCACTTAACTAATTGTGTGAAATATGTTTCACTATTACATAACATAATAGAATTAAAATCATTAGATAAAACTTTAAATTAAGAAAAATATTAATAAATACATATGTTAAGAACTAATAATATAATTAAGGACAATAATTAAACAAAAAAAAGAGTTATAAAATTGAATTGAAATATTTAAGAATAATTAATCATTTCTAAATCATGTATGATATAATTTAGTCTCTCTATATTCAAAGGATTTTTAAAGATATTAGTAAGATGATGTTCATTTCCAATGAACTTAAGATTAATAAATTCTTTTTGAAAATTATCTCTCAAAAACAAATGTCTTATATCAATATCTTTTCCCTAGAGTGAGACATTGGATTATTAGAAATATCAATAAAAATTTTATTGTCATAATTTATAATAAAATTTCAAAATTGATAAACATAGTATAGTAAAGTGTGTTTCATCCACAAAATTTTTTCATAGTAACTTCCTACTACTATAGATTCAACTTTAGGATTAGATAATGAAGTATAGTTTTATTTTTTACTACACCATGAAACTAGATACGTTCCAAAAAGATGAAATTTTCTAGATGTGATTTTAATATCTAACTTACAACCACAAAAATCGATATCATAATAACTAACTCATTCAAATGCATGACCTTTAAAGTAGAATAGTCCAAAATTGGATATTTTTTGAGGTATTTGATTTTTTTTACAATATTAAAAGAATATTCCTATGTGTTTTCTTGAAAATTATCACACATATACACACTAAAAATAATTTTAGGTCAAATATAAATTAAGTATAGTATACTTACAAGCATACCTCTATATGTATTTTGGTCAACAAACTTTCCAGTTTTATTCAAATCTAACTTATATCTTGTACTCATGGGAGTATCACTACCTTTGGTGATATCATACCAAAATGGTTTAAAATATCCTTTGTATATTTTATTTTATTTAAAAAAAATTCCATCTTTGTTTTGAAAAGTTTGAAAGCAAGAAATAATTTTATTTCACCCATTAAACTCATTTCAAACTCATTTTACATCATTTTAGAAAATTAAACACATAAGTAGTTTTTGGAAGATCTAAAAATAATATCATCAACATAAATTTGAACTACCAAAACATATTTGAAAATAATTTTTATAAATAAGGTTGGATCATCTATACATTTTGAATAACCTTTATAAATCAGAAAAAGATGATCTTATTATACCGTGATCTAAGATATTGTCTTAAAGATCTTTAGTTAATTTGAAAACATGATTTAGAAAATAAGGGTTTTGAAATCATGGGTGTTTTAAAAAAAAATCCTCAGTAATATAACCATTAAGAGAAGAACCTTGACATACATTAGATATAGTTTGAAATTATAACGTACTCGATAGGAAAGAAACATTATAATAGCCTCAAGTCTTGCTACTAGTGTAAAATTTTCTTCATAGTCAATTAATTTGTCTTGCACGTATCCTTGTGTAACTAGTCTATATTTATTTCTTATTATTATGATAAAATTTTCAACCTTATTTCTAAACACCTATTTAATGATAATGATCATTAAGTATTTAGGTTTTCCACTAGTTCCTACACTTTGATTCTTTCAAACCAATTCAGCTCTTCTTGCATATCCATTACTCAAAATTCAACATCTAAAGCTTCAGTGATTTTTTTAAGTTCAATATATGAAAGGAAGTCTTGATTTTCAACCTAGTTTGTAAGAGAAGCTTTAGTCTTAGTACCTTTATCTAGATATCCTACAACAACATCTAAAGTACAGTCTCTATGAGTTTTAATTTATCTAGGGATATAAGTTCTTGGTACTTTATTTTCTTCTTCAGGGTTTGGTTTAAATAATTAATTAGAACTAGTTGATTTTTATATAGTAGTTTTTATAGAATAATCACTAGGCTTGGATGATGTATTGATATTTAAGTTAAAAATATCATCCTAATGGTATTATAAAGAAGTTATAGGATTTTATGGATTTTTTTTCATAAAATTTTACATTTACAAATTCTTCTGCAAGTTTTTTTTATTAAACACCCCAAATGACCTACTATAGGTTGAATAACCAATGAATATTTCATCATCACTTTTGGATGAAAATTTATCTAAATTTTACTTTGTGTTGAGAATAAAAACCTTATATAAAAAACTATAAAGTAATTAACCTTTGGTTTTCTTATATTCTATAACTTATATGAGTCTTATTTAAAAGTGGTATTATAATAATCCTATTAATAATACATCAGGATATATTGAAATCTCATTTCAAAATATAAATAGGAAGTTCATACTCATTGGGCATGGTCCAAACAATATTTTAAAGGGTTCTATTTCTTCTTTATATAACACCATTATACTGGGGATTCCTAGGAGTAGAAAGGTTGTGATTTTAGCCATGTTGTGAGTATAATATTTCAAAGTCTTTATTTTTAAAATCACATCCATGATCACTCATTAAGGCCTTAATAGTAATTCCACTAAGATTTTATACTAATTTTTTATATTTTTCAAAATGGGAACAAGATTTACTTTTATTAGATAAAAATAATACCCAATTATATATAAAATAGTCATCTACAATAACATAGGAAAAATGATTCCCATTTAAGATAAAAAAGATAAAAGGTCTAAAAAATTCAATGTGAACCAAATCTAGTGGTTGAGAAGTTGAAACTTATTTCTTTAGTTTGAAAGAAATATTAAATTGTTTCCTTTTTTAATAGGGATTATAGAATTTATTTTTGGAAATTATAGTTTAGGAAGATTCTTAACTAAACCTTTACTAATTATATTTCTAAGAGAGTGAAGGTTGTAGTGGCCTAGTATCATATTCCATTTTTAATATTCTTTAATAATTTAACTTAAGTAAGATTTTTTTTTGAGAAAATAAAGAATCTAAATAAACTATATAAACATTATAATTATGTAAAGAAGTAAAGAATAAATAAATATTAGAATCATATATTTTTTAATCATTATTTTAAAACTTGAAATGGTATCCATTATCACATAATTGTGAGATTCTAAGTATATTATACTTTAAGCCATCAATAGATAAGACTATATAAATTAAAATAGAATTAGATTTTCTGATTTGAACAAGTCTTATTATTTTTCCTTTGTTGTTGTCACCAAAAGTGACATGTCCACCATAATCCTTTATATGTACATTAAAGCTTGAGTAGTCTCCAGTCATGTGTCTAAATAATCCACTCTTTAGATACTATAAATTCTTACTAGTATTCTTTAATCAAGTTTCCTAACACAAATTTAAATAAGAAATGATTTTGGTATCCACACCTTCTTGGGTCCAAAGAAGTTGGAAATAAGAGATTTTTAAATCCAAATATATTTAATAGATTTAACATAAGTATAATTAAGTATTTTAGAAATAAAAAACTTATTAGGACTACTAGAATATGAACTGTTTACATAATTTAAAGAGATTTAACTAGGAATTAACTTATTTTTATAAATTCTCCTTTGACCAAGCTGGTATACGATCCCAGTTGTGTAATTGGGTGTGGTATGCCTACTAATAATCCTAGTCAGGGATTATATTACATTTTTAAACCTATAGATATCCTTTTAAATTTTATCATTATACATTTTAATTTCACTATTCTCTTTTAATTTTTTTAAAAAGGTTGGGGCTGAAGCCTCATTTTATTATTAAATCAAAGAAAATACCTCTTTTAACTGGGTATAGGGAGACCCATTACATAGCCCGAAGTCCCAGTGGGAATGTATCCCATTACATAGCCCATATGCCCAAAATTTTGGCCCAAGTCCCACTATGTGAATAGTAACCCGGTTACTATAGTACCCGCTGCTGCTACAGTGCCCTGCCGCCACTACAGTACCCGCCATTCAACAGTACCACCACTGCTACAGTACCACTACAGTACTGCTACAGTCCCTATGCCCAATGGGTTTTGAACCCCCATTTTTCATGTATAATTATGGGGTTCTTACCACTAAGACAAACCCCAACTACACTATTATCTTTTAAAAAACAAGAATTATTTTCTTTTTTATAAGATAGATCATTTTTATATATGGATCATAAAACATGTGACCTTTTCATATTTTTGTATTTATATTTTATTAATTCATAGTGTCTTATAGGTTAGCACAATATTCCACTATTTATTCAGTATTCATATCTAATTCTATATGTGTATCATTAAATAATAAGTAGCTACCTTAGATTTTCTTACCATAAGGTATATGTTTTCCCTTCCAGCCTTGTATTCTCTGCTTGAATCAGACTCACTAGAACTATCCTCATAGGCGCTCTAGGTTTTCTTCATATCTTCATTTGGTCCTTTTTCCTTTGGACCCATAATTTTTCTTATATTTTATACATTTATCTTTGATATTACATTTCCTCTTTCATTTGTAACAATCCACTTCTCCTATATGGTTTCTCACTTTTTCCTCAAAAGCAACTAAATAATAAAAAAATTAATTTTAAGTCAGTCACTTCTCCTGACTGATTTTCCTTTTTCAAGTTCCCTCTTCTATCATAATTTCCTCCATAGTTTTATTTATTGAATAATTTATTCTTTATGTGAAACTTATTAAATCTTCTATATAGATAATCCATCTCTTCATTATTTTCAGAGAGTGGCTCCTCCTCACATGAGCTATCTTCTTTGATTTCATATTTCATATTTGACTTAGAAGTTTTGAACAAAACTGATTTTATTTTAAGTTTTTCATCCTCTTTGTTCACTTTCAAGTATTCCTCATACATCATGAGTATTGAAATAATCTCCCTAACTGGAAGTTTACTTATATATTACGATTATTTAATGGAGAAAAAAGTTCCTCTCCATCAATATAGTAATCACTGTAGGAGTCTCATCACTTGATATTTCTCTTCTATTTTCTTTCCAAGTACATACATCACATTAAAAGTTTTGTTAAATCTGAGATAGATGTTATAAATTGATTCATTAGGTTTCATTTTTAAAGTATCATATTTAATAGTATAGTCATTTAGGTAAATTTATTTGACATTGGATGTTCCTTCACGAGACACAAAAAGTGTATACCAAATTTTACAAGTAGTAGAAAAAATGAAAAAATTCTATTGAATTCATATTTTATTAATTCACAATATAAGGCATTCATATATTTTCAATTACAAACATAAGGGACCTTAGTGGCATTAGTCCAATCAACCCTAGTAGATTTAGTTTTTTCATATTTGTCTTCTATTATAGTCCAAATATCAAATCCCATGCTCTCAATGTGTATTTTCATCTTAATATTCCAATGAACATAGTTTATACCATCAATGTAAGTAGATATTTTAGTAGTAGTACCCTCAAGTTTATTGTTTTCTATAAATATATAAATTTGGAATAAACTTTTTTTTTAATTTTTCTGGGTAAGAACTTAATCATAGTTAAAAGTTAGATAGAAATAAATAAATGAAACCTTTGATACCAAATGTTGGTTAGAGATAAAAACTTAATTGGTGGGGGGGGGGGGTGAATTGAGTTTCTAAAAAAAATTCTACTCAAATATTTTTTTAAAAACCCCATAGTTTATAAAAACATCCAAGTTAAATAAATATTATAAATATATTATTTATATTTTTTGAAAGATTTCTAAAAATATTGATCATAGCTTAGTTAGAATAATTTCAAAAATCACTTTAACTTTTGAAATAAATCTAATCACTTTAAACCAATTATATAAAACACTAATTAAAGATAACTATCAAAGTATTATTTTGAAAAACAAGTTTTGAAAATTAAAACCAAATTTATTTTTAAAACTAGGTAAACAAAATAGAGAATCACATAGTAGAATAAAGTAATAGGTTTAATATTAAGATGAGACATAGCCCTCTCTACTTAGAAATCACCCACTACCAAGATGTTTATTAAATAATAAATTCGATCCCCAACCTAGATCAGGTTTTTACATATGAAAATTTCACATAGGCAATACATGATACACACAACATATTTCATAGTTATATGTGGGATAATAGGTTTAAATAAACAAACGAAAGATAATATAGTACTGTTCAATATAGTATAGGAGCATGCACTAATGAGTATATAAGGTAATGAAAACACAACTCAAAAAGTAATCTAAAAAAAAGAGAGGAATATATTATAAGGGATAATGTATGAAGCAACCCAATATGATTAGATCAGGTTGATCAATTGTATTTAAAATTTTTCTTAAGAAATATTCAACTAAGTGGTTCATTGAGAGGTTAAGAAATAGAGTGTTGTATAAGTGTATAGTGAATTAGTATGTTCAAGTAATTCCTTTGTATCTCTATGTCACTATATCTCACCTCTTACTTTTTATCCATGAGTGAATATTCTTATGAAGGAGACAACCTTGTCTAATTATCTATTAGATGATATTCATAAATTAATCCTCATATTAATTATTCTTATCTATAAACCTTAAATTATTTAACTCTAAAATAAATTTTCGAAAATATAGTTGTTGGAGATTAAAATATACCACACTTATTAAGTTAGACATGGCCACTTAGTCTTCACTCAAGCATGGTTACTTTGTCATGCAGTTACTTGCATGTAGTCACTTGGCCTTGTGGTCATTTTCCATAATCACTCCATGGCCACTTTCCACGGTCACTTGGCATAGCCACTTTACTACTTCATGAAATCACTTCTTTTCTTCATGTGGTCACTTCTTTTTTTTCTCGTGGTCACTTATTTTCTTCACGCGATCACTTCTTTTCTTTATGAGGTCACTTATATTCTTTATGTGCTCACTTATTTTAATTTTTTAATCACTTATTTTTTTTATATATTCACGTCTTTTCTTCTTATGGTCACTTCGTTTCTCTACGTTGTAGGTTGAATCCTTTGTATGGTCACTTAAACTTCAACATGCGTCTAGTTAATAATTAGAGAAAATTAGTCCATCTAAAACATGGTTACTTGATTATTCATGTGGTCACTTGGATTTTAATGTGCAGTCACTTCTATATGGTTACTTTTCTTTATGTTTAGTTAAACTTATTCATATGGTAGATTGATATGTCCACTTAAATACTTATCCATTTTCATATTTATGTCCAAAAAATATTGATCTATCATAAAACATAAATTTCATTAATAACATAATAAACATGATTTGTGGGAATTAAAATAAGGATTCTATAGACTAATCCAATATACCTACATGTCAATAAACTAAGAAGTCATCCATCAAGATTAATATGAAAAGGAAGAGTCAGCAGAAGTTTTCCGAGCGAAGTAGTGTGATATTCCTTAAAACTAATTGCACATGAAGTGATCCTGACACGAGGTGACCATGGATAAAAAATCAGAATCCACCAACGTAGTGAAGAATACTAGATTATGGTACATCGACACAACTATACGTTCATGCTCCTTAGATTATCACTTAATTGTGAAATAAGTAAAGTTATTGTGTCATGTATTTAATTTCTATTTTTGTGATTTTTGTGGATGTGTGGTTAATTGTGACTGGTATGATGTGTTCCTACCAACATGGGAATAAGATCCAATATAACAAAAATAAAAAGTTTACACCTTGATTCACCCCCTTTCAAAGTGTCTTGGTTTTCAACAGATATGATTGACATGATTTTCTACTAGATATGGTCATTACTTATTTAAATGATTAACCAATGTATGTAATGATGCAATATATATCACGGGCCTATAAAGGTAATGATGTTTGGGGTCATCATTTTAATGGGAGAACTTTTATTAAAATTATTTGATAAAAATATATAAAACATGATACACACTCATATATATACATGTTATACATTATGACTTACATCATGATTATCATTTTGAGGTCTCTAATAGTCATTGCATATAAAAATTTTCTATATTGGTTTCTAAGGTTGAGAAATGTTATCAAAGATAAGAATATTGAGAATATATTTTTAAATATTTTTGATATCAACTTATCTAGGTCTAACTCATGTTTATTGGATACTAAGTGTGAATCACACATTTGAGCTAATGAACACTAACTTAGAGATATGATATAATTGAAGAAATGTGAAGTATATGTATGTGTTTATAATAGAGAAAGTGTTGTTACATTTGAGGATGGAACTTATGAACTAAATCAACCTAGTGGATTAGTTATAGAATTGAAAAACTATTATTATGTTTCCAATATAAACAAAAATACGTTTTTTGTATATTTTTTAGAAAAGTTGGGGTTTTAATTCATTATTAAGAAAAAAATTTGTTATATATATATATGAATGAAATTTTTTATAGAATATTGAATATGGTAAATGAATTATAAATTCTAGGTATATATAACCCATCAATAATATTTAGAATAAAAAGGTCAAGGTTGATTCTAACCCCACTTATCTTTGGCATTATTTCCTTTGAAATATAAATAATAAATTCATTTAAAGACTCCATAGATATGGATTTTTGGAATTAATTAATTATGAATCATTTAATACATGAAGATCATATTTATTATTAAAAACGAACAAAACAATTTTAATAGAAAAAGTTAAAGGGATTTTGGACTATTTGATCTAATACATAATAATGTTTTTGGACCAATGAGTACTCAATAAATTAGTAGTTTTTGTTACTTAGTAACCTTTACTAATGAATTTAGTTGGTATGGTTATGTGTTTCTAATGGGACACAAGATTGAAAAATTTAGAAAGTTAAAAGTGTTTCAGAATGAAGTACAAAATCATTTTGGAAGAAGTATCAAGATTATTTAATTATATTAGGGTAGTAAATACATAAGCTAGGGATTCATTGACCATATAATAGATTATGGAATTGTTTCAAAACTCACTCCTCCTAGAACAACACAATTTAATATTTTGTCTGAGAGGGGAAATTATACCCTATTAGAAATGATTCAATCAATGATGAGTCAATGTGACCTTCCTATTTTATTTTGAGGTTATACTATAGAAACTACAACATTATTATTTAACTAAATTCCATATAAGTTATCCATAAAGGATATATTTTAGATATGGTATGTTAAATTTCCCAATATTTATTTTAGAAAAATTTAGGGTTGTGAGGAATACATGAGGCATTTGGATTTAGATAAACTTGGTCCCAAATTAGAGAAATGAAATTTTGTTTGTTATCTCATAGAGACTACAAGTATAACATTTATAATCCTAATAAACACGAAGTGTTTATATCTTGATGATAAGTTTTCCTTAAGAAGTAATATATTAGTTTTGGATTTAGGGAGAGGAATATTTTACTTGGATAAGTTTAAGACTAATAAATAGTATGTGTTCTTGAGATAGAAATTAGGTCAGTTCAATAAAATATTGTTAAATAGGATTTGTTAGGATCCTAAGAGTTAATGTTTTATCATGGAAAATAACGGTGAATAAATTTTCATAGGCAATGAACTTACTATCCACTAAGAAGTTATTGAGAGTTCTAATTTTGAGAAATGGTTAAATGATATGAAATACACGATGGTACCATATACACTAACACACTTTATAACTTAGTGGATTTATATGAAGGGGTGATACCCATAGGGTGAAAGTGCATTTTTTGATAAAAAACTGATATATATGGAAGAGTTCCTACCTATAAAGACAACTTGATGTAAAAGAGTTACAAAAAATTCATGATATTGACTAGGAAGAAACCTTTTATCCAACTGTGATGGAAAATTCCATTTAAATACTACTAGTTATAACAACTCATTTTGATTATGAGATATATCAAATGTATGCCAAAAATTATTTCTTTATTGGAATTTATTATAGGATGTGTATATGATACAACCCTAAGGTTTTGAATTTCCAAATGACTTTTACATGGTTTTCAAGTCACAATGATCCATTTATTGATTGAATAAAGCTTCTTATAGTTGGAACATATAGTTTGATGATGCGATCAAAGAGTTTTATTTCATCAAGAAAATGGATAATTCTTATGTATAAAAGAAAATTAGTGGGAGTATTATGGTATTTATGATATTTTATGTGGATGAAATACTCCTTATCATAAATAATATCCAAACTTTATATTATGTAAATTTGTGATTGGAAAAATTATTTTTGACGAAAGAAATAGGTTAAGAATCTTATATACTTGGTATGAATATCTATAGAGATAAATTAAAGAGGTTTCTTATACTGAGTCAAAGAGCATATATTTGTAAATTTCTAAAGTGGTTTGGCATTGAGAATTTGAAGATGGGGTTTTTACCAATGTGGAATGTCATGAATCTTAGGAAGATTCAAAATCCTTACAAAGAGTTAGAAAATATGGATACGATTCCTTATAAATATTCCATAGGATCTATCATGTATACTATATTTTATACTTGACCCTATGTCACTTATGATTTTAACATAATATATAGATACCGATCCAATATTGGTGAGAGTCTTTGGGTTTCTAAAAAGAAGATTTTTAAGTACTTAATAAGAAGTAAATATATGTTCTTGGTTTTTTGTGGTGTGGATGAGATCATTGTAAGGGGTTATATTGATGCTAGTTTCCAATCTAAAAAGAATGATATGAGCTCACAATCTGGTTTCTTATTTTACCTAAATAGTAGATATTTTAGTTGGAAGAATTCCAAATATGCCATTGTAGCAGACTTTAAAACATAGAAAAAGTACATTAATGCATTAGATACTATGAATGAAGATTTTTGGATTAATAATTTCATCACTAAACATAGGTTGATTCTTAGCATTTAGGGAGAAATTGATCTTTACTATAAAAAATGGATCCATTCCTTAGGTCAAGGAACCTTTATCTCACCAAAGGAGGAAAAAAATCCTTTAAAAATACCATATCATTTGAGATATTTTTGAATGGGGTGATGTAAAGATTTCTTGGATAGCTATAGAATAAAATCTAACAGCACCTTTGATAGAACTATTTGCATAAAAAAATCACAACATTGATGTTGAATCTCTTGGTATTAAATAAATGAGATATTGGATGTAATGGTTATAAAATCTATCATGGTTTTATAATAAAGGTAATATATAATTATTATTAATTTATACTTGTTGTATGTATATTAAATTAATAGTAGAATGATAACATCCCCTCAAAGTATGAATTTATGTTATCCCTAATTGATGATCATCATAGCGTATTATGATTTGTGTTGATATTTTACGATTATAATGAGAGAAATATTATATATAATAAAAAGAGTTTTATGTGGTGTGAAGAATAAACTCATGAGATAATAAGTCTAGATTTATTATACGGACTGACCCACTAAAGTATATCACATGGAAAATCATAAAGTCATTGATATAATTATGGATGTATTCTTATTATGAATCCTTATTATTTGACATTGGTGAGATAACAAACACTAGAACCTTCATATTTTGATACATTTCTTACATAATACTTGAGGTATATCTAATTAGGAAATTGATAGGTATGTTTTTAACCATGTCATAAATTATATCTTAACCAAGATAATATTTTTCTATTTGTATAACAAGAAATAATATTTGGTCCCTTGATTTAATTATATTTAAGAAATTTATGGACACATGATGTGATCAAATACATGGATGAATGAATTATGATGTTTCATTCAATTTGGACAGTATTTTTTAGTGAATACTGAATATATGAGTTGTCCCATACTAGATTGATGTTTTTCCTATCTAATGTTCAATCTATGTTATGAAAAAAGGGATTATATATGTTCACATATGATTTATATGATATATCTTATGGTGTATATATTTATATAGATATATGAGTGTGTTTGATTGATATTACACTATAACCCTTTGTCGTTTGAGTATCACAAACATTTTTTCTATAGTCCTCTCTTTTCTTACATATATGAATTTGAGAATTCATATTTGTTGTTAATGATACAAAGGATTTTAGGGTCACACATTTCATCTTTAGAATAAGGATTAAATTTTGGAAAAATCATTTACTATAAAATTAAGAGTGTTTTATAATCTGTATCTAAATAAGTTTAGATGGATTCAAAAAAGTGTTATTTTTTATAAAATAATTATAATATTTTAGTGAAATTGGGATATTTTTAGATATACAATAATACAAGACCAATCATATTATACAATTATTATATATCATAATCCTAGATTTACATGTGATGTATATCATAGGATATGAATAATACATATCAATGGCTATGATTTGCCTATATTGTTATGGGCATGAGATTCCTATATTGTATTGTAATATAGACCTATGATATTGGAAATCGAGTGTATTAATTCTACCATGGCTTCCAAAGAGTTTCTTTGGGTTGTGAATCACTAGGATGAATCATTTATGGCTTTATAAAATTGTTATAGTAATTTTAAATATTCAAATGATTATATATTCCTTACAATTATGTGTTACGGTTAACACATATGGTCTTCCAAACATTTTAAGCCAACTATATACCTAAACCATCCAATGAGGTGAGCCTATATAAATATATTAGATATCTCCCTGTTGGGTGTTCAATTATATCTTTCTAAATTCAAAGATATCTTCCATCATGGTTATCCATTTTCCTTTTTTGAAGAAGGTGATTTCACACCTATAAGGGTTTTCAAGGTCCTCTTATAGTGTATGAGAATTCTAGTTGCTGATGTACTACCTATGGAGAAGAGATTCCATTAGTTTTTTCTTGGTGATCTCTATCAACCTTACTCCATCAATATCCATAGAGATGGAGTTCACTATAATAATGGTATGCCTATATATACTCATGTTTTTAATTTCATATCGATTCAATGATGATAGACCAGACATTGAAATTGAATCTTCTACCATGTTGGTCATGATATGATCTTTTAAAACCTTTTAGTGATGATATGATAACAACTATAATGGCTTGAAATTTCTAAGATCATTAATTTGAATCCATTGGGTGTTGTAGGTGTTAGAAGAAGGTTAGAGAAAGAAAGATGGGGTTAAAACTAAAATTTTAACTGGAGGGAGGGGATGCAATGTGTTTTGATCTATTGTGCTATGATAAGTTGATTAGGGAGAGTGTTTTTCTACAGTGTAGTAGCTAAGTCATTAGTGGTTGGGATATGGCGTGATTTTTGTATTATGATGTGAGGGAGTGGATGTAAGATTTTAGTGTCACTCTATAATCAAAGTGAAATGCTAGTTTGGTGTGATGGATGTCAGTTATGGAATAAATGTTTTTGGGTTATTCCTATATAGAGGTTCCTAATGTTTATATTATGTGAATTAACTTAGATTAATATTTCCTAAGGGGGAATGATAGTTTGGATCTACTCATTTCAACATGTAGTCCTAGTTGGTCTATTTTCACGGTTTTATTATTTCAA
Source organism: Viscum album (assembly GCA_963277665.1). NCBI lineage: Eukaryota > Viridiplantae > Streptophyta > Magnoliopsida > Santalales > Viscaceae > Viscum > Viscum album. The sequence continues at coordinate 992,491,293 of OY728155.1, read as the reverse complement.
CATCATTGCACCATGGTTATAGAAATTGGAATGCGTTTTTTTGAAGTGTATTTTAGGTACTGAAGGGGTGATGGAAATGGAAAATAGGGGGGGAGGGTGAATTTTATTTCTTTAAAATTAATCAGAGTTTAAAATTTACAAGTAAAAAATGATCAGTGGAAATATTTAACAATTCAAAGACATTGATATGAGAATAGAGAGAGAAAGTAAAATACAGGAATGTAAAAGATGAATAATTTTTTTATATTAGTGAGAATCTAAATGATCCTATGCCTATTTTCACACACCAACCTAGTGTATGGAACCCACAATGATATATAACTTTTTAAGGAGATTAAAAACTATTTACATCTGCCTTTTTCACATATGGAGGCTTAACATAATTCCCTTATCTTTTACAGGTCTAGATGAAAACATAGCCTTTTATAGGAGATGACCCAAGATAGAATTTTATAGGCTCAATCCTATCTTATTACTTTTTTTGGGTTTAGATAGAACCCCACCTTTTATGGGTGGAAACCCAACCTAGTATTTTATAGGTGTAGATCCAACCTATAGTTTCATAGGAAAATTCCTAACCTCTTCTATGTTTAGGGTCAATATAAACCTAGTATTCTAAGGGAAAAAACTAAACATGAAATATTATAGGAGTATTCATTTCCTATACAATTTTATGGGTTAATAAAAACCCGGTCTTCTAAGTGGATATACTAAACCCGACCTTCAAAGGGGAAAAACTATAACACTCAGCCCAAATTCTACTAAACTAGTGCCCCAATCCAATTCACCACATGACCTAAAGCATGCCTCCTCATATTCTAGAGTTTGAAGACTAGTAATGAGAGTATAAGGTGATACTTTGGGGGAGACTCTACCTCTATATTATATTTCTCAACCATAAATAAATAACCAAGAATCATACAAATTAGAGTATGCGTATAACATCCCCGCTTTTTATTACACACTTAAACTTGATTTATTACATAAAATACTCACTTGATAAAACACCATAGATCGATAGGCCTAGTGTCTTTTAGGATTAGAAACATTACATAACATCTTAGAACATAAAACACACAATATCTTTATTGAAAACTTCCTTTACATGACCACTACATTCCCTCATACTTAGCATTGCATGGGATAACCTGAGGACATGCATAAGAAAAGGGTGAACTATAAAGCCCAATAAGGGAATAAACATGGAATAACATGAGTAATACAATACATGTTATACAATAATAATATCAATGGATCACAATAGAAACATGAACATAAAGGCAGGATAAAGCATGATAATCATAACATGGAAATGCGGCAACAACCCTTAACATGGAATTAGCATGAGCCAAGAATCATTGCACATGGATCATGAGTAAACTCTCATTTAACATGAAGAATGAGTAAAACCTATTTGAACTTTAATTAGAATGATTCAACACCCATTTCACATGATATATCATGATACTATACTTTACCCAATGCATTGGAGCGCTATTAGGGCACACTCTTCTTAATCATTTCATTTCATGCATAAGTGTGTCACATGAATCATAAAACATGGATTCATTAAATATAATCATTTATTACATGATAAAAGAGTGTATAATTAATATATGAAACTATTTAAATAATAAGTAAATGTTCGTAAAGGTGAATACCCTTGATAGAGAAATGGGCATGGTATTCACTACACAATGACTTTGACTTGGAAAATCACAGTGTAATTTTGGCAGCATAATGGCATGACATAAGAATTCATAAAAATGGTTGATGAGATATAAAATGGTGTCTAATAATATATACATGAAATGGAAAGTAATGGGGTCATATAGATACATGTACCAACAAATTTAATGGAATTTATATGCATAATACAAAAGAATTACTTGGATGTAAAATAGGAGAGAGAAACCCCTCATGGAATTTCGGCACGGTAACGGGTGTGCATGAGAGGCATTAATGAGAGATAAAGGTGTATCACATCATCAAAAAATAAAGAGGATAGTATGGTTAAGGTGCTAAATCATACCCCAACATTTTTAATTGAAAAAAAAGGGCACAACAACTTAAAGAAAATTGGAAAAAAATGAGAAAGGAAGAAATCCTTTACTTGGAAGTGTGATCCCAAAGGCCTGGGAGAGGATTGAGAGAGGATTCTTGGAAGTTTGGAGAATCTTGGGAGGATTATATAGAGAGGAGTTAAGGGTTTGGTCTAACTCCAAAGGATTTGAGTGAAGATAAAGTGGGATATTGGTGGGTTTATATTGGAAAGGAAAGGGAATTCATTATTATTTAGGTTTGGGACACCTCAAATTAAACTAATCAAAACCAAAAACCAGCCCATAGTTTTTGCCCATAGTTTTTTCCAAAGGGGATTGGAAAAAAATATTTTATAAGGCCAATATCCGAACTTTTTAAAATAATAGGGTTGATTATGTTGAGGTGAGTCACACTCTCAAGGAAAACAATTTAAAAAGAAAAAATGTTTTATAAGCCTTGAAGGGTCCACTAAAACTTTGTAAAATAAATCAAACAAACCAAAAATCACATTATTTTAATGGTAAAACATATATTGGCAGAACATAATATTTATATTATTTTATTACATCACTATTGGGTCATTATGATGTCATAAAACATATTATATATTTAAACGGTATTTAATTTTTACCCAAAAATTCAACTATCTCAGAAAATTATGAAAAAATAACTGTTGGATAATTTTGACATCTTGATTCCAAAAATAACATTAATTTTATCTAAATAATTTTATAAATATGTGAATTTTTTCTTTTAAAATAAAAACCGACATTTACAAAAAATTCAAGGGTTTTGACAAAACATCTTTCAAACCTTAATAAAAATTACAATTGCATTCATAAAATTATATGATAATTTATATTTAATAAAAAGTAATTTAATAATAATAATACGAATATTTTATTAAAATATTATTTAATTCAAAAATCCATTAATTCATCAAAATAGATTTCTTAGTTGAATATTAACTAAAAATAGTATTTGTGCTTTAAAAACTATTTACAAAGTAACAATAATAAAATGAATACACATTATTTATAAAAAAATAATGTACATAGTCATAGTGATAGAGTCTTGTTACATAACCCCTTATAACACCTGCATAAGACTGAAGGGTAAGGTGTGTGATGTTGATAGACTCTTGGGGTGGCTCAGATAACATTGCTCGAGTGGTAATCTCTATTAATTTCCATTTCTCCTGTAGTCAGTTCTGCTCAAGCTTAATATGTTTAAGATCATCTTGGGCTTGGTCAAGAGTGAATCCCAATGACGCCACCTCTTTTCTGATTTCTTACAAATGGGCTTCATACGGGGAAAGTCTACTGGATGAGGCAATCACTTCCTTTATCTAAGTAAATTGGATTTATTAAAGCCCTATATTTATACTAATCATGTGATCACTGCTCAATGGCTATATTAGCAATGGTCATAATTCATAATAGTATTTTAAAATCCAAAAACATAAAACCAAAGAAGTTCACATTTTATATAACCATAATAAACATTTATTTAGATAAAGATGAATTTCCATTAATGAAATTTTGGGTTGTTACAATATACCCCCCTTAAGAAATTTCACCCTCGAAATTTCCTTTTCCCACTCTAAAACAAATGTGGGTAACTCTACTTCATGACTTCCTCTAATTCCCATGTCACTTCTTCAAACTTATGGTTTCGCCACAACACCTTGATGAGGGGCATTGTTTTATTTCATAGAACTTTTTCTCTATGATCTAATATCTTCACTGGTTGCTCCTCCTAAGATAGATCATACTCTAGCTGTACTAACTTTGAAGAGAGTAAATGTGAAGGGTCTAGTATGTACTTCCTTAAGAGGGATACATGAAAGACATCATGTACTTTGACCATGGTAGGTGGAAGTGCTAGTCGATAAGCCACAACCCCAACACGATCAAGAATCTCAAAGGGGCCGATGTACCCAAGACTTAAATTCCCTTTATTTCTAAAACTCATGACCTTATTTAATAGAGATATGCATAGAAATACCATGTCTCAAAGTTTAAACTTAGGGTGTCATTGACGGTTATCTGCATGACTCTTTTGTCGACTCTGGGCTGCCTTGATATGAGACTGAATGGTTTTCACCTTCTCCACCATTTCTTCGACCATTTCTGGTCTTAGCAACTTACGCTCACTGAATTCATCCCAACATGCTGGTGTTCTGCACCTCTTCCCATATAGGACTTCATAAGGTGCCATTCGAATGCTCTAGTTGAAACTATTATTGTTGGAGAATTCAACCAGAGGAAGATGTTGATCCCATCCTTCTTTAAATTCCATTAAGTATGCTCTCAACATATCCACAAGTGTTTGTATAGTGTACTCAGATTGGCCATCAATTTGAGGATGATAGGCCGTAATTAAGTTTAGTTCAGTATCTAGAGCATGTTGAAGACTCTTCCAAAAGTTAGAGGTGAATCATGGATCTTGATCGGATATAATAGATAGTGTTACTCCGGGCATCCTTACCACTTCCTTGATATATATCCGTGTCAGTTGATCCAATGAGAAATACTTTCAAATTGTAATGAAGTGTACAGACTTTGTAAGATGATTCACAACAACCCAGATTGCATTGTTTCCTTTGGATGTCTTTTGAAGTCTGGTGACAAAGTCCATGGTGATGTTCTCCCATTTCCATGATGGTATGGGCAATGGTTTCATCATCCCCTTAGACTTCTACCTCTCTTCCTTCACTTGTTGTCACACCAAGAACTTTGATGTATACTCACTGATATCTTTATTCATATTATCCCACCAAAAATTCTCTTGGAGATCTCGATACATCTTTGTGTTTCCTGGGTGAATAGAGAAATTTGAACTATGTGCATCATCCAAAAGTTCTTTATTCATCTTTGGACTTGATGTAACACATAGTATTTTCCCAAATCTCACAATTACTTCTTCATTAACATTGAACTCCAAGGATTTCCCTTTTCTGATAGCTTCCAATTTCTTCTGAATTCCCACATCATCCTTTTGAGCATCCTTTAACATTTCCAAAAGATATAGTTGAGAAATAATTTATGAAAGGATTGATGATGTTCCATTCTTTATGATTCCCATGTCCATATTTATCAAGTATAAGAAGATTGGATCCTTATCAATTCTCATCAAATATAGAATTGCTGGGTCCTTTCTACTTAGAGAATCCGCCAACTTGTTCGCTTTCACATTGTGGTAATGGTTTGAGCAGTCATAGTCTTTGATCAAATCTAACCATCTTCATTGGTGCATGTTCAACTCTTTCTGTGTGAATATATACTTGAGGCTTTTGGGGTTCTTATATATTTCATACTTCTCCCGAAGAGATAATGCCACTATATTTTTAAAGAAAATATCACCACAACCAACTCCAAATCATGTGTTGGATAATTCTGATCATGAACTTTCAATTGCCTTGAAGCATAGGCAATTAATTTTTCATTTTGCATCAATACACAACCTAGTCCTTTCTTAGAAGCATCACTGAATACCACAAAAAGTTCTCCACTTGTGGGTAAAGTGAGCATGAGTAGAGTGATATGCCTCCTTTTTAACTCCTTGAACCTTTCTTCACATTCATTACTTCAAGAAAACTTTAATCCCTTCCGAGTTATCTTGGTAAGAGGGTTGGACAATCGTGAGAAATTTCTCACAAATCATTGATAATATCCAGCTAAATTTAAGAAGCTACGGAAATCCGTTACCGATGTTGGCCTCAGCCATCCCTCAATTGCATCTGTTTTGGAGGGATCCACAGATATCCCATTTCTTGTGATCATATGTCCCAAGAATGAGACCTCCTTCAACTAGAACTCATACTTTCTGTACTTTTCATAGAGATTATCCTTCTGCAAGGTCTCTAGTACAATTCTTAGATGATCCTCATGATCCTCCTTGGTTTTGGAGTATATCAAAATATCATCTATAAAGACTACCAAAAATTTGTCGAGGTAATCCCTAAATACTCTATTCATCAAGTCCATGAAGACTGTTGGAGCATTAGTGAGTCCGAAAGGTATTACTATGAATTCATAGTGCCTTTATCTTGTATGAAAAGCATTCTTGGGGATATATTCCTTCTTCACCCTTACTTGATAATATCCTGACCTCAAATCCACCTTGGAGAAATATTGTGATCCATGTAGCTGATCGAAAAAGTCATCAATTAATGGGATAGGATACTTGTTCTTTATCGTGATTTTGTTAAGCTCACGATAATCGATGAAAAGGCGCATTGATCCATCCTTCTTCTTAATGAAGAGGATTGGTGCACCCCATGGTGAATCACTTGGGCGTATAAACCCTTTATCCAGATTCTCCTATAGTTGTTTCTTAAGCTCCTCAAGCTCCACAACAACCATTTTATATAGAGTCTTGGATATTAGCAACTCCCCAGGTATAAGATAAATTGAGAATTCAACATCTCTTCTAGGAGGAAGACCAGGAAATTCCTTAGGAAACACATCGGCGAATTCCCTCACAATAGGCATGTCTTCAAGGATGGTTGCTTCCTTAGACTCAATCATCTGAGCTAGATGTGCATTCTCATAGGGCAGTAATATCCACGCTTGAGATGATGGAGCAAAAGAAGATTCATCTTCCTCCTTGAACTTGTATAGAATTGGGGGTCAATTCTCCACATGGAGAGTGATTTACATCTCACATCAATTTATGTTGAATCTATATAAGGAAAGACAATACATACCAATAATTGCATCAAATTCCACCAGAGGGAGTATGATGAAGTTCTCTGAGAAATTCAATCCATAGATTATGACAAGGGAGGATTTATATTCATGGGATGCAATGATTTCCCCATTTTTCGTACTCACTAACATATTTACTTCCATGATTTGTGGTGGTGTTGGGATTGTTCCACAAAACTTTTGGAATATAAAAGAATTCATAGAACCTGAATCAAAAAGTACATTCACTATTCTTGAATGAATAACTAGTGTACCTATCACCAATTAATTTTCAGAGTTCACTTCGGTAGTAATGATGGAAAAATATCTCCCATGCTACCTTGGAGGTTGTTGGTTACCTCTGAAAACCCTTGGCTTAGGGCACTGATTTGCAATATGCTCTGGTTCTTTACAGTTGTAGCGATGAACAATGCATTGAGGTTAGAATGAAGAGTTCCTATCCTCTTTTGCAGCCATGGGTTTTCTTTTCAAAAGTTAATAGTTAGGTGCCTGTCTCTTCCACACCTAAAGCATTTCCTCATCCCCTTCAGGCAATTTCTGGGGTGCTTCTTTGCGCACCTTTGGCAAGTGGGGTGCTGGATCTTCTTATCACCGTTGGATTTATCCATCGGACCTCCAACATTGAAGTCCACATTACACTTCTTATCCCCATGATACCCCTAATATTCTCTGATCTCTATTTTGACCTTGAGGTAACATCAGGGAATTTCCTCATAGCTGTCAAAGTCATGGATTTCCAGCGCTTTCTGCAGGCTAGGTTTCATCCCACCAAAGAAGTGGTCAACCTTGCATTCAGGGGTAATGACAAAGCCAGATGCATATCATGCAAGACTTGTGAAGTTTTCCTCATATGCTCCGATGGATTCATCATCTTTTTTCTTGAGGTAAAGGAAGTCCCTTTCCATCTTAAGTCGGAGGGTGCTCAGAAAATATTTATCAAAAAACATCTTATAAAAATCCTTCCGTTCCAACACCTCGATCTCCTACACAGGCTTTGTAGTTTTGATCAACGCCCACAATTGATCAAATTTACCATCTATATGATAATCAGCCAGAAGAACCTTCTCTTGTTCAGAACATTAAAGGATGTAGAAGATCTTTTCAATGGATTTGATCCATTGTTCGTAAATTAAGGGAATAGATGAGCAATTAAAAGTATGAGGCCTTTGTCTCATGAAGCTCTCAATTGCGACTTGTTATTTCTGGGGGGGTGATTGAGCATTCCTATTGACCCATGTTTCTATTCAAATCTTGAGTTAACTGAGAGAGAATCATGACAAAGTTTGCGATTCCCGCTCCCATCATATTGATCATCTCATTAGCACAGTCATCACATTGATCTTCACATCAGTTGTTAGACCAAGTCCTCCTATTACTAGCCATTGGATGGAATAAAAGGAAAGATAGGGGTAACACATAAAGGGTAATCCAAGGACAAAACTGATGACTTATAAATAAATTTTATTTCATTAACTTATGAATCCATAGGCTTCAATCTATGCTATTCATGATCTACTTTATGAAATATATTCTTAGGGTAATTTTTTTCATTCCCTTAATAAGGGTTCATACTAAGCTTGTGAATTTACCAAATCATATCCCCTGGGAGTGTCGTAAATAAGAGTGAAGCAAGGCCCATTGTCGTGCACCAGTTCCCATTCGAGTCTAGCTCAACGCGGTGTTTTCAGGTTTTACCCCTAGGATACATCTGTGCCAGAGCCGCCTCTACCTGCTCGTATCCAGATAGGGATATATTTGCTTGATAAACCACTTACTCAATACTCACCAATACTTAGGGATTTTTTTATTATACTTATTCTTTTCTATAAGTCTTCACTAGGGTTTTCTAATTCTAATCCCAAAAATAACTAAACCTATCCTCTAATACCAACTATAACAACCCCGCTTTTTATTACACACTTAAACCTGATTTATTAAATAAAATATTCACTTGATACAACATCTTAGATTGAGAGGTATAGTTTCTTTGGGGCTTAAGAACATTAAATAACATCTTAGAACATAAAGCAAAAAACATATTTATTGAAAACTTCCTTTACATGACCACTACATTCCCTCGTACTTAGCATTGCATGGGATAACCTGAGGACATGCATAAGAAAAGGGTGAGCTATAAAGAAAAGTAAGGGAATAAACATGGAATAACATGAGGAAGTAAATATATGTTAGAAAATAGGCATATCAATGGATAACAAGAGAAACAGAAACATAAAATCATGATAAAGCATGATAATCATAACATGGAAATGTGGCAACAACACTTAACATGGAATTAGTATGAGCTAATGATCATTGCACATGAAGCATGAGTAAACAATCATTGCACATGAAGCACGAGTAAAACCTCATTTCAATTTAATTCACATGAGTCACACCCATTTCACATGACATATCATGATACTATACTTTACCCAATGCATTGGAGCGCTATCAGGGCACACCATTCTTAATCATTTCATTTCATGCATAAGTGTGCCACATGGATCATAAAACATGGATTCATTAAACATAATCATTTATTCCATGTAAAAAAGTGTAGAATTAATACATGAAACTCTTTAAACAATAAGTAAATGTGCATAAAGGTGAATACCCTTGATATAGAAATGGGCATGGTATTCACTACACAATGACTTTGGCTTGGAAAATCACGGTGCAATTTTGGCAGCATAACGACGTGACATAAGAATTCATAAAAATGGTTGATGAGAGAGAAAAGGGTGTCTCATCATATATACATGAAATGGAAAGTAAGGGGGTCATATATATACATATCCCAACAAACATAATGGAATCCAGATGCATAATACAAAAGAATTACTTGGATATAAAAGAGGAGAGAGAAATCCCTCACGAAATTTCAGCATGGCAACGGGTGTACATGGGAGGCATTAATGAGAAAGGGGTATCCCATCATAAAAAAATAAAGAGGAAAGTATGGGGGAGGTGATAAATTATACCCTAACATTTTTAATTGAAAACAAAAGGGTATACCAACTTAAAAAAATTGGACAAAAATGATAAAGGAAGAAATCCCTTACTTGGAAGTGTGACCCCAAAGGCTTGGGAGAGGCTTCTTGGGAGATTGGGGAACCTTTGAAGGATAATAGAGAGAGGAGGTTAGGGGTTGGTTGAACTCCAAAGGCTTTGAATGAAGAGGAAGTGGGATCTTGGGTGGGTTTATAAAGGAAATGAGAGGGAATTCTATATTATTTAGGTTTGGGACACTTCACATTAAACTAATCAAAACCACAAACCAGACCATGGTTTTTGCCCATGGTTTTTCAAAAGGGGAGTGTAAAACAATATTTTATAAGACCAATATCTGAAATTCTTAAAATAATAGGTTTGATTATGTGGAGGTGAGTCACACTCTCAAGGAAAACAATTTAAAAAGACAAAATGTTTTATAAGCCTTGAAGGGTCCACTAAAGCTTTGTAAAATAAATCAAAAAAACCCAAAATCACATTATTTTAATGGTAAAACATATATTTTCCGAAAATAATGTTTATATTATTTTATTACATCACTATTGGGTCATTATGATTCCATAAAACACATTATATATTTAAACGGTATTTAATTTTTACCCAAAAATTCGACTGTCTCAGAAAATTATGAAAAAATCACCTTTGGATAATTTCGAAATCATTATTCCAAAAATAATATTCATTTTATCTAAATAATTTTATAAATATGTGAATTTTTTACTTTTAAAATAAAAATCGACATTTACCAAAAATTCATGGGTTTTGACAAAAAAACTTTCAAACCTTAATAAAAATTACAATTGCATTCATAAAATTATACAATAATTTATATTTAATAAAAATTAATTTAATAATTATAATAATAATAATATTTTATTAAAATATTATTTAAGTCAAAAATCCATCAATTCCTCAAAATAGTTCTCTTAGTTGAATATTAACAAAAAATACTATTTATGCTTTAAAAACTATTTATAAAGTAACAATAATAAAATGAATGTACATTATTTATACAAAAATAATGTACATAGTCATAGTGATAAGGTCTTGTTAAATAACCCCTTATAACACCCGCATAAGACTGAAGGGTAAGGTGTGCGATTGTGACAAACTCTTGGGGTGTCTCGGATAACATCACTTGAGTGGTAATCTCTACTAACTTCCACTTCTCCCGTAGTCGGTTCTGCTAAAGCTTAGCATGTTCAAGCTCAGCTTGGTCTTGGTTAAGAGAGAATCCCAATGATGACACCTCCTTTCCAAGATCTAACAAATGGGATTCGTATGGGGAAAGTTTATTGGATGAGGCCATCACTTCCTTTGTCTGAGTAAATTGTATTTGTTAAAGCCCTATATTTATACTAATTATGTGATCACTACTCAATGAATATATTAGAAATGTTCGCAATTCATAATGATATTTTAAAATCCAGAAACATAAAACCAAACAAGTTCACATTTTATATAACCGTAATAAAAATTTAATTCGATCAAGAAGAATTTCCATTAATGGAAGTTTGGGTCGTTACAATGCGAGAATAATAAATAAACTAAAACTGAAGCATACTGTAATAAGGTGAAATACTGTAATGTCCCGAAAAAAAATCCCATATATACAATAATGATCTCCCATTAGTCTGATCACATAAAAAAATTAAAAAAAATGAAAAAAATACATCAATATCTTCTTCCATCTCTGAGTCGTGACATATACCCAGTCTCCATAACCCTGTCAAACTACTCAAACTTGATCATCAGACTCCATGTGAGTGAATCTTCTCAATCATGCAATTTTGGGCCTCCACCCTATACATAGTGCATCCATGATCAACCTAAAAGTAGACATAAGGTCTACATGAACACTGAGGTGCATGTACAGGGGGTGATAAATAAATCTCAGTAGGATACCCCCAATGGTGAACCTATAACCCGCTTCTATAAGTACATGCTCATGTGATATACTCAACCTCGCTGAAACATAACTAAAATAAAGACAAATAAAACTATAATTTATCCTTAGGTCTATAATTTTGATTGATCATACCTATTTCACCTAGTTCCAAACTATCTATGATCATGTAACAATGACCATGTATCCCAAGAAACCCATGGGATCCATATACCTAAAATCTCCAACCAATTAACTCAAACTTGGGGACTCATCCCATGGAAATACTATAATTTAAACTCTTAAATTAAGGTAGTAATGTTCCCACAACTTTAGGGATGAAACTTGTATCAATATTATCAACACAAACTATATAGTATACATGGTTCCTAGAACATCAGTTGGAACCTAATCCATAAAGTATACTGTCAGTGTCCATAGCCTCATTCTAATACCAAATATATATTTTATATGACACATTCCTGGGGAATCATTCCAAAATATCCACTATATATGTGGAACACCATTTCCACTATTATCAACTATGTCTATGGAATTACATTTCAACTATTCTTAACCATATTTTTAGAACTCCATGTCCACCAATCTTATCTATATCCATGTCCACCAATATCATCCATATCTATGGAATTCCATATCCATCAATATCATCCATATCTATGTAATTCCATGTCTTCCAATCTCATCTATACTTGTGGAATGCTATGTCCACCAATCTAATTCATACCAGGAATCAAACGTTATTGGAACCTTACTCCATCACCCAAACCATGAACGAAACTATCAATACTAAGACACATCATCATATTTAATATCCTAAACCCTGGGTATGGAACATCATGTCTAACTTTCTAAGACTTAGACATGGAATATCATGTTATACATCTAAAATCATGCCTATGGAAAATTGTGTCCAACTCTCTCAACCTTAAAAGCCCATGCCAGTAAACCAAGCACAAAAATGTGGCAACCCAACTACATCACAATAGCCCTGAGGGTGTAAACCAAGACTTAGCTTAAAAAAATAGTGAAAACATATCAAGGGATGGATGAATGTCTATACCCATCATGACATCTTATCCCCATTATATCACACACTGGTTTGGGTCCTGAGGGTCACTCACAAATATTTATACCCAAACACACATACCCTCTCTGGGTTAGCCTATCAAATGAGAACTCACTTGGCCATCTAGGTCAACACATAAGCATAAGAATCATTCTTATAATCCTTGATCACAACTAAACTCTTAGGAACATTATTGTGTCTCAGTGGTCACACATAACACAACCCAGTCCCTAGAATCTCATGAACTCACATGCCAATATAGATAAACTTTGCATGGGATATGTCCTCAATCCCATCAACTTTCCAAGCTACCCTAGGTTTTCCCAAACACCCAACATATCCATCACCTTGAGTCACAACCTAGTCCCACAAACTAGGGAAAATACCATTCAAAAAACAACCGAGGACTTCGGTGAATCCATGTTATGTCTTCCAATCATTCTCATGACCCTCTCAGGTGTCTCATCCCATCTATCACTCTCGAGAGACAATTAGATTTAATTATTTGGTAAAAAAATCTATATTATAAGTAAATATCCATAAAACACCTCATAGAATTACTAAAAAACACCCAAAGGGATCCACCATACCATTATACAAGAAAAAATCATCAAGATAGACTCCTCTTATGTCCAATTCTAACTATGGGGGTAAAAAATCACCCAAAACCCTCAAGGGTAACACCAGGGCAGTACAAGATGTGTACCCCAAGCACATGATGCGTAATAAAAAACGTCTTGCCTAGCCATGTGCTTATGTACAACTTTGAAATCCTAGGGTCTGGCCATGTACTACTACATGGGTAAGGAAAACATGGGGTCTGGCTATTTACTTCTAAACATTCATGTCTCCTTATATGGAGTGTCTTAACAATTACACAACCATATTCCCATATATGGACACTTGGTATGTACTATGATAATATGGCATGTAGTCCCAAAACTCTATTTTCCCATGTACTTGGATACATGGAAAGAACACTATAGGATATTTACTTTTGGAAAATTTATCTTCCCCAAATAGGAAGAATACATGGTACATGTTCTCAAAAACCACATGTCGTGTCATCAGGATTTTCAAACAGGAAAACCCTACAAACCTCCCAAAACCCCCATTTTCCACGATTAAGCATAGATCAACCCCCATGGGGTATTTAGTAGTCATAAAAAGGATTTAAAACTTTAAAATAAAACATCTATGTGGATCAGGGATTAAAAATAAAAAATCGGCCTACCTCATGATGAAAATGCTGAAGCTTCAAGTCCATGACCACTCCCAGAAGCTACTACACCTCAACCCGGCCTCGATCACTTCCATGGACGATGTTCGGTGGAACCTACTTCTCCCTTACCTATTGGTCTAACCCTCATTCACAAGGGAGGAAAATATATTCCTTCCACCACACATAGGAATCCAAAATAGAGCGGGGGTGTTTTAATTAATTTAATTAATTAATTAATTAAATTCCCATTTAAAATAATCATCCTGAGTCTTAGAACCCAAAGTGGGTTTATACCTCACCTAATAAAAAACCACATTCCAAACTCAACCAATGATTCAGAATCTCAATACAATGATCCATTTAAAAGATATCTCCACCTGAACCTACATGAAGAATTTAATATTTAATTAATTAAATATTTAATATTCCTCCAAAACTTGAATGGATCAAAATTACACTAAACTTGCAACCTAGGGTAAACTCTTTATTTTTGGACCAACAAAGTGGTCATAAAAGTTACCCAAGATCATCTTATAGGGTAAAATGACCATTTTACCCCTCATGAGCTAAAATAAAAAATTTAAATTTCTAATTAGATTTCAAAATACAAAAAACACAAGTTTTTCTAACCAACCCACCATAAAACTTCTCATCCTAAAGAATCCTCAATGGTCTTCCAACCATAGATATCATCCCACCTTGGTTTTCAATTCATAATCAACTCATTTCATTCTACTCTAGGATGATAACTGAGTTTCTTTACATAAATCTAAATATAAGGTGAAAACCCCTACAAAGGTCAAGCCACTACCTTCCACCATCAGTAAATACTAATATAGTGCATGAATACACCCATCCATCCTGATATGCCACAATATCATCAAAAAATCTTGATCTGGCTCATGGTTCTCCCCACCATAGAAGCATCCTTACTATCTCCTCACAACTAAACACCAACTCCACAAAACATTCTCTAAACACTACCAAATCTTAGAACTAGGTGTTCTAGTATATCACTTTCCTGTGTGACAAAAAAAAATGTCAACTATCACCCATTATCAGTCTCCAATAATGGATCCCATAATATTCTCCAAAATTCAATCTATTAAGAGGACCTCACTCACAGATAGTCAATGTCACACTTCCATATATAAAAATTAACATACATTGTTCCTCAAGAATAACCTTGAAAGTGGTCCTTTATCAAACCAAAAAAATCAGATAACTAGGAGTATAGTCAATTCTATCTCAGTGTACTCAGGTTTATGTCAAGATGCTTTGATTGATTTTCTCTAGAATAGGAGTGCAATAAGATATCATCGATGAATACTACCATAAACTCATCCATTTATGATGTCACATATAACTGTGGGGACATGTAAAAACCATTCAAAGGCCTCATGCCTCTATGACCACAAGCATCTCATTATACCACATTAGTTCTTATCTTATTTACAACATCCTATTCAATTCAAGCATTATAGACATATGAATCTATAATGCCTAATGCACAATAAAATTGACACTAAATGCCACCAACAATCATGTATATAAGATTACATTTAATGTTTTACTATTACACACTCCTATTTAACCGAACTAAGAAAACTATTTATAAATCTAGTGAGTCACATCTCAAAAAAACTCATCTCACAAGCCCTCTCCATTAGTCATGCCTGCATTTCATTCCCTTATCAACCAATGAAGATCACCCTCAGTGCATTCAAAAGCTAAAGGAAAATCACTAATCCAAAACCACTTACGTGACCACTTAATTCCCAAGAGTCATTAAAAAGTTTCACTAAGTTCATTTACACCCTCACCATTTTCTTGAAGACTCATCTAGATCTAATCAGGCCTAAAACCTAACTATTCTTTTACCCTTAATCCACATGTTCTATTGAATAATCAACACTATAAGTGCACTTCATATCAAGGAAACTATAAATATTCATGATACTCACATGCCCAAAGGTGCACATAAATTGTCCGATCTCTCTTATGGGTTACCATCAAAGGTCAAACAACACCAAATCCCTAAATAGGAGTTATATATAAAAGGTCACTAGGTACTCCCACCTATACCTATTAGTCAAGTCTAATGTAAAGTCACTAGGTACATCCACCTAGGTCTAGGACAAATAAAAAAAGGACATAACTCAAGAGACTTAAAAAAAATCTCATCCCAATGCTAAATGACATCAACATACCAAAAACCCATCTCTAGGGTCTCACATATGAAATACATCACATGCTAAAACAACCTCCCACAACTAGAGAACCCATATTCTCTAAGAATATACACATTAAACTACTCTCTGGGGGACCAAGTCACACATCCATCCTCAAATGAAAAACACCCACAAGGGGCCCAATGATTATATACCTATACCATGCTGACCCACCAAGGTCCCTACACCTATTTTACATGAGGACCATGTAACGTCCTGGATCCGGGTGCCGCCCAAAGGTGCCCCGTACCTAGTTGGTCACATGACCTCAAGTGCATTTACCCAAATGCCAGAGGCTTCCAACTAGTAGCGAGGGCTAATGTATGATAATGGGGAAACTATGCCCTCATTAGAAGATTATATACAGAAGATAACAAATAGTAAACAATAGCTGAAGTAGCAATATCAAACAAAAATAAAAAATAGAAGACTGAAGGTAAATCTAACAGAACTTACAATATATATATGTATGATGTATGGAATATTTATCTAATAAAACAACCAAATAAGTCACAATGCTGAAAAGTAATACAGAAACCAAAGTACAAAAGAAATAGTGAACTCCAACAGCATTGCAAGACTCAACTTGGTCCTGTGCTCTCTAGGAGTGGGTGGTGGTTTAACTTTCATAATGGAACTTAGGGGGTGAGAAGTCTCAAAACCATCTATACACAATGTTCAATGATGACTGAAGCATAGAACATATAGATAAAAAATGGTTTATTGATGCGATGATAAGAAGGATCCTATAGTGGGTGGTGATAAGTTAATCATGGAGGTATGGCCCTAATGAAAGGGGGATTACAGGTAAATGAGGTTTATAAACTGATAATCTATATAGAATTTTGAGGCTATTGGATAAATGACGCTGGATTTAATAAATTAATTGGTAAATTCATGATATAAAATTAGATGGGGTCCAAAAATCAACCTCAATCCTGAGATGTATTGAGGTGATCCAAACTTG
Organism: Viscum album; assembly: GCA_963277665.1. NCBI lineage: Eukaryota > Viridiplantae > Streptophyta > Magnoliopsida > Santalales > Viscaceae > Viscum > Viscum album. The sequence goes on along the minus strand of OY728155.1, from coordinate 992,474,131 downwards.
ATCGGGCCAATGGTGCGTCGATGTCTAAAGATGGGAATTTTTGGGAGTACCTGGCCAGGGGATGTTCAAATTATGTTCATGTATATAATTAGATGAGGTGGTTTAGAAACAATAGTGGGTGAATAATCTTGGGCATTATAGGTAAATTTTGGAGGTTGAATGAGGCCTTTTAAGTAAAAGTATGGATTATTAGAAGGGTGGTTGGATTATAGAGGTTTATCCAATTGTTTTTGAATTTGAGAATGGATAAGGGAACCAGTGTTGGTACGGTGTTTCCATGGATGTATGGGTGTGGTGAATTAGGAACCACATCGAGGGGTGTCATTAAAATGATACACTCTTGTTTTGATAGTGAATTATAATGGTGGTGGGTTCTATGGTTTAGAATTGGACTCTTTTAGCTTAGTAATATGGTGGAAAGAACCAAAAAATGAGTAATATTTTGGATGAAGATACCTTAGGAATCTCAGGGTAGATGGGCATGGGATAACTCCATCTCGGTGAAGTGTTCAAGCAGTTTCTTATGTTCGGTGATTTAAGTGCTTGAATTTAAAGTTGTGATCTAGAATCATGTTGAGTGTTTGATGTTGGAACATGAATATTGATCAAGAATTGATGATTTAATTAGGTTAAAATATCCAATTAGATGATCATCGGGACTTTTTAGGGATGAGAAGTGTTATGGTGGGGATTTTGTAATACTTAGTGTGAACAGACATGTTTGAATTTCTAGGGAAAGTTTAAAGTTTCATTTATTGGATATTTTTTTATGAATCAGTGTTAGTAAGGGTACTCTAAATGTTTATATACCTGAAAAGGTAATTTTAGGAAAGTATTTAGGGTTCAAATGTGGCAATAGGTAGTGGGAGTGAACGAGAGAAAGATTGGGTGGCTGGGGTTATAGTGTGCAGCCACCAACCAATCAGTGGCTAGGACAATGGGTCTTCTAGCCTATAGAACTCCTCTTGCTAGTTAGTAGAGACTAGCAGTGGAATGATCCAATTTTTTAAGCCTCCATCCTAGTGGTGGCATCCACTGGATAACTTGTGGTGTTTTTAGGGGGGGGGGGGTTATAACTCTTTCCCTTGGGTTTTTAGAGGGGTATCATCTCTTTTCCAATTTTTTTGTCTCACATAGACTAGGGTGAATCCCCCCTTATCTTGGTCCCCTTTCCACTTGGGGTGTTTTTGGTGCCAGTTCTTAGAGAATCTTGGTAGGTTTCTACTTCTGATAACCTACTTTCCTCTCCTATTTCTTCTTCTTTAACTATAGTTCTCCCAGTTAGGTATTTTAGTGATGCTTCCATAAAAGGATGGGGGAATCATCCCAACATGATGGGGATTCCATGTTTCCTTGTTAGAGGATGTTTTGAGACCACTCTTACATGTTTACTCCCATAATTTTGATGAAGGTATGTTATCATGCGAGTTTTTTTAGGTTTTTGAGTTAAAATAATTGTCTTGATGTATGGTTTTGGTTCCAGTTGATAGGGAATTGGCATGGGTTAGTTCCAAGAGTGTGGTATAAACCTCAAGAGTATAGTTATTCTTGATTTGGATGAGGTGAGAGTACATAGTGTGGTATTTGTCTCTTATACCTATGTAAACTAAGTTGGTTAATTAATGGAAAGGTGTTAATTAATTAGTATTTGATTGTAATTAATTAATTTTGGTTATTTAGATGTGAGTTAGGATCGTGGGTGGTTGAGTGTCAGCTGTTGATCTTATATGAGCTCAAGAAGTGAGTTTCTAGGATAATGATTAATGAGGAGGCTTCAAATTAGGGAGTCAGTCCCTTTAAATTAACACATAGTCTTGACTTAATTTCAATTGGTGCATTCTGTGGCTGTGTTGCCTTGGCCGTGCATCAACCTAGTTTAAATTAAATGTATTAAGAATAGTTTCAACATAGTTTAAATACAATTTAATATGTGATTTTACCAAATTAAAGGTTATCCTAAGTGGGGTTCATTGGTAATAAATAAAATATGGGTTTTGAAATAACAATTGTGAAATTGTAATTGAATTAGTTTTTCTGAAAATAAAAATTGGAACGATATTTTAGAAATTGTATTTTAGAAATGGTAAAATGAATTAATTTTTTAAAATGTAAATGTGGAATGGGTTTGATGACATGTGTTTGGTATTTTGGAATTGGTTTTTTGGGAATGTAAATTTAAAATGTTCCTTAAAAGTGGAATTTAATAAGGTATTTGGAAATGAAAATGGAACAGGTTTTGAAATGTAATTATGAAATAGTGTTATAGACTATAAGATTTTTTTTGTAAAATAAAATGAGGAACATAGTTTTATTAAAAAGGTAAATGTGGTTTGTTTGGTTTTGTTTCAATGAAATGGAAAATTACCATTGGGGTGGTTTGGTTTTAAATAAAAGGAAATTTATTTTGTTTGTGCTTATTGGACCTAGGGTGAAATTGGCCCTTGAGTGGTTTTGGTTATGATTGATGGAATTAGGGTGAAATTGGTCCTCTGGATGGATTAGATGTGCTCATTAAACTTGGGATGTGTTTCTCCCATAGTTGGACTTAGTTGGGCCCCAGGAATGGGTATATTACTTCTGACCACTATTCATTTGATAGGGGATGGGTATATTACCCTCAATGGGATATGGGTTGGCACAATAATTTTGAAACACTTAGAGACACCATAACACTAGTTAAAGTAGGCATGTACCATTCTTGAGCATCATCAAGAATCCTGAGTTCAAATTTTGTTTTATGAATTTATTTTTAATGTTTAAATGATTGTTTTTAATGTTTAAATGATTGTTTTTTCTAATTGATGTGTGACTGCCTGAATTTTAGGGTATACAATTCATTTACTATTTTATGGTTTTATTTGATTATTGTTGGCACTTTCCTACATGTTTATTTTCTACCTTATTTAGATAATATATGAGATTGAACTTATTTCCTCCATTATTTTACTATGATATGATGGTGTAGTCTCCCCAATGTATCACCTTAGAACAACACTATTATTCAATAGCCTATAGAGCACAGGGAGTTCCTTCTAATTTATAATACACTACTAGAAAAATGATTTTCCCAATGCTTCTATACCAATGGTTTGTAAAAACTGTTGGTATAGGTACCCTTTCCCAACGGTTTGGCCAAACCGTTGGGAAAGGTTAGCCTATCCCAACGGTTTGGCTAAACCGTTGGGAAAGGCTGAATTCTGGACCCCCTTTCCCAACGGTTTGGCCAAACCGTTGGGAAAGGTTAGCCTATCCCAATGGTTTGGCCAAACCCTTGGGAAAGGCTGAATTCTGGACCACCTTTCCCAACGGTTTGGCCAAACCATTGGGAAAGGGTAGCCTATCCCAACGGTTTGCCCAAACCGTTAGGAAAGGGGGTCTAGAATTCAACCTTCGACCAAAACCATGTAAAAAAAACAGGACCTTTCCCAACGGTTTTGAAAACCATTGGGAAAGGTCCTTTGATTTTTTTTGGAATCTACCTATGGAGAACATTATATAAATCAAAATTTAAAATAATTAGAATAATACATATATATATTTATGAAATTATGTTAAAAAAACTCATGTTAGGTTAGTGGTTAAGTCATTCAGTTATAAACTAGAGGTCCTGGGATCAAATCCCACCGGATGTTTCTTTTTTAAAATACATATACCAACGGTTTTGAGAACCGTTGGTATAGATTTTCTAATTAATTATACCAACGGTTTTCAGAACCGTTGGTATAGACCCTATACCAATGGTTTTCCCAAAACCGTTGGTATAGACCTATTGTCACGGCTTAATTTCCAACGGTCCTCCAAACCATTGGTATAGCCTATACCAACGGTTTGGGGACCTATACCAACGGTTACAAACCGTTGGTATAGGGTATTTTTCCAGTAGTGATAACGATCACTGGTTTGGGAACTGATCAGTGGTATGGGATGGTGAGACTTTATACTTTGTTTTATGATGCCTTAGGTGTGGTATTGAAGTGTGTATTGATGAAAATATCATGTGATGGCCTATGAATATCATTATCTACACCCACATGAGAGGAATTACCCCACCCATGAACTAGAGTTGGCAGTCATGATACACGCATTGAATACTTGGATCTATGACCTCTTTAGGGATTGGTTTAAAGTTTATTCAAATCATAAGAGCCTAAATTTTATCTTCACCCAGAGGGAATTGAACCTTAAGTAGATAATCTAGGTGAAGTATCTTCAGACCTTTGATTTTGATATCTCTTATGACCCTAGGAAGGGTAATGTTTTCACTGATGTCTTGAGAAGGAAATTATCAATCTAGGTAGTTAAATAGTTAGTGGATGAGTGATGTTAGTTGACTTTTCTTACTGATATGAGTCTAGAGGTGTAATAAGATGGAGAAAAGGTTTCATTGACCAATGTTTAGGTCAAAACCTCTCTTATTTATTTGGTTTGGTGTGAGGAGACATATGACCATGACTACTAGAATATTGGAAGAGTTTTAAATGGTGGGGAGACATTGAATAATTGGCTTCAATATCCTGATAATGATTTATTATTTAGTAAGTGAATGGTATTTCCATTAACCTTAAGGTAGGTGGTGATGCATCAGAGATATTACTCTAGTTGGGTTTTTAACCTCGGGGATATAAAGATGTTTTATACTCTAAGAGTCAGCACTAGTGGACCAAGATAAGATGGGTGGTTGTGATTTTTTTGTATCTATATTTTACTTTCTATAGGATCAAATCCAAGCATCAGAGACCATCCAAGTTATTGTAACCTCTTCCCATTTTTATATTTAAGTGACATGATATCTTCATGTACTTTGGGATAAATATACCTCATACTACTAGTGGGAAAGATATTATTTGAGTGATTATATATTGGTTGACTAAGGTATCCCACTTTCTTCCTATTAGGGATTCGATAAAGGTAGAGGATCTTGAGAACTTATATGTTAGAGAGATTTTTGGCTTCATGGGGTTTCCTTAGTGATAGTTTTTGACTGAGATATCCATTATACTTATCAGTTTTGAAAAAGTCTCTAGTAGGCCATGGGTACCCATTTAAAGTTGAGAATAGCTTATCACTCATTGAGGGATGACCAAACTAAGTGGGCCATATGGATTCTTGAGGATATGCCTCATGCATGTGTGCTTGAATTCATTTTTTGAAGAGAGTTATCTGTCATTGGATATTTTTCATACAAGATTAGTTACCAAGGATTGATCAAGATAGACCCTTTTGATTCATTCTATGAGTGTCCATTTCAGTACCCATCATGTTGGGATGAGTGGGTAAGAATTCCTTATTAGGACTGAGTCATATCTAGGATATAACAAAGAAATTACAGTTGATTCAAAATAGGTTAGAAATGGATTAAAGACACCATAAATCATATAATTATCATCATCATCACCTATTATATTTTGAAGTTGGTGATCAGGTTTTTCTTCAGGTATTTTTTTAGGATATCATATCTTTGGAAAAGTATGGGTAATTGGTGCCATTTTATATCGATTTATTTCAGGTTGGTAGAATCTTGGGATGGTATCCCATTAGTTGGACATTCCTAAATGGATGAACTTGATCCATGAAGTCTTTTGTTTTCCTAGTTGAAGAAATACTATTTAGACCCATATCATTTGATAGAGTGGGAATATTTGGAGATAGATCCTGAAACCACCATTGTGGTGAAGCATGTTTGTATCCTAGATTACCAGAACAAGGTGATCTATAGAAAGTTGATCCCTTTGGTCTATATTCTTTTTAAGTGGGGTGGATATATCCTTGAGACTTTGGAGTGGGAAGCCCGGATGAGGGAGCAATGACCTCATCTATTTTATTCTGAAAATCCTTAAGGACTTTTTGGGGGTATAAAGTGACATGTTGGTGAGAATTATGACACCTTTAAAGTCATTATTATGAATTATTTTGAGTTTTATTTATTTCTTTTTTATTATTTTAGTTCCATGAAATTAGAGGTCTAAATATAAGTTTTTGGAGAAAACATGCCTTGGTGAATAGGTAATTAATGATTAGTAGTAACCATATGGCTAACCATGAAAGAGGGATGCTTGGGAGACATAGTGGATTTTCATGGTTTTCACATGGTTTTTCAAATTGTTTAGGTGTTTCCAAAAACCATGAAACTTTGTTTTTGGGGAGGCAGTGGCTTACGCATAGTTAGCACATGGTTTTCCTAACTATGCAAGTTTTCCTGCTCATTATAATTTTGGAAGATGACCAAAATTTCCTTATGTTATTTTCCTAAAAATCATACCTCTCCCCCATCACATGAAAATAACTCCCACTTGGCCTGAATATTACTCTTACTTGTTTTTAGTGGATATCTCTTGAATATTTGTGATTTTCATTAATGTATGATTGGTTTATCTTGGTTTCTTTCTCCTCCACCCTTGATCTTCATTTATTATTACATTTTCATGGAGTTGTGAAACCCTATCATGCCATGTGGATAAATATAGGGTTGTTTATGGGGGATTTATATTACTTTCTTGTGGTTTAAGTGTTAGGAAATTTTCTACACATTTTAATTAATTTTCACTAAAATAGATGATTTTTAGTTTTGTTTTAAGGTATGAAAGTTTATTTAAGGGTTATTTTCCATGGATAACCTTTGGTTCTTAATTACCTTTGGATTTTTTATCAAATTGACTTTAAATTATGTTATTATTAATGGTTTATCCATTATTTTTGGAATTTATGAAATAAAATGGGAATTTTATGGTTTAAATTAGATTTTAAAAAAAAGAAGTGATTTTAATGCATGAAACAAGTTTGATAAATTATCTCAAAGTGGATTTATGGTTTTAAATGGATTTAAAAGGGGTTTTTTAAAAATTATTTACCTTGAAATTGATTTTGGATTATTATGGCCATGTTTGTATTATTAAATTGGAACTTGGTTTGCATTTATGTGTTTGTAATTGAGTAGCACATGGGATACCTTAGGTGCATGTGGTTGAATTAGGTAGAAAAAGTCATGGATTAGTCTTTCAAATAGTTAAGGAACATTATCCATGTCGACTCAGAGTTACCATGGTGGGAATGTTATCCAAGGAACTAATAAATCCCACGGGAGGAGTTTTTTCCATGTGGAATGATGGATTTCTTGAATGGAATGTTAACCATAAAATTGAGGGAGACATTGGGAATAATGTATCTCCTGAGGAAGACTGAGAGAGCTTCCAAAAATTTTTGTACTCACATAGAGACTAGTGAACCTAGGGTTATTCTAAGTCACACTAGATCCTATTTTTTATATCCCATGATGCTTGTTTTCTTGTTCCTAGTTGATTTATATAACTTTATGATTTATTCCCATTTCTACTTGTTATATATATGATTTTTCTTATGCTTATTCCATGTTTGGGTGAGTTGAGGATGTTTATGAAATACGGATTCACTTCACTCTTTTTGAGATTTTTTACTCATAATTTAATATGTATAATGTTTAAAAAAACCAAAGGTATTTCTAAAGAATGGTTTTCAAAGTGGAATGGTTTTGAAAATTGATTTTCAAACTATATATTTTTTCATGGAATAAGACCTTACATAGAGTAATGGTGGTATCCGACAGGGTGTTTGAAACACACCCTGTATATTTCTTTCAGGGCCTGTAGACTTTGTTTTGTAGGACATAGTTAAGTATAAGGGCACCACTAATTTTAGTGGACCTTATTTATTACTGACACACATGGTTGTTTTGAGATTTTAAAGATGATAGTATCATGGAGTTTAGCTAGTGTAGAACAATTTTGGATTTTTCAATATTTGGGATATTGTGTTTTGGACTATTTGGCCATGATCTACATTTTGAGTTTATTCCTATTGATATCATTTATATATTTATTTTATCAATTGTGAATTGGTGATGTTTATCAAATCTATTTTTTTCATGTTGTGTATACTATGTTTGAATGTTTATATCCATTTATGCTTATAATTTTTGGGTGTGGATATCAAATTAATGGATATTTCATGCTAAATTATAAATGGAAAAACCATTCCCAAATGTTTAAGTGTGATTACTTGATACTTTTTACTAGGTTGAGGTGATCAGGAATGCTCCTTGGGCCTTGTGGAATGTCAGCTCGAGTGATGGGTCCGGTCAATCCAAGCTGGTTCGTTATAAAAAATTAATAAAGACCAACCAAGAGAAGTTTAGGATAAAATGAAGAATATATAAAAGTGTTTTTACCTTTATATTTTTCAATATAAGAAACATTTTCCAAGAACTTGATGAGTATCACTATTAAAAAATCTATTTCATTGAGTGTTAGTGAAATTATAGAAACACCAAACTCTAGTGGGATTAGGGATTATGAATTTATAATGTTTGGGGTTTTGAATCAAATTTATGGAAACCAAGGGTTTAATAAAAACTGACTTATTACATTCTTATAGAATTTAGGGATGATTGGGGGAGTTTATGAGTGGATGAGAGGGTGATTTTTCTTCAATAAATAAGTAGACACTACTGGGTACCCTACAAAGAGGCACCGAGTATCTGTTGAGATTTCCAATGGGTGAAATAACTCATTAGCCAAACCATTAGTAGACTAGTGGTTTTGGAACACATGGTTGATGGGATATTGAGTACTAAATAGAAATACACCTGGTACCAAGTAGTTACCATACATGTTTTTTAAGGGGGGAAATTGTGTTTTTTTGTTTTATAACTAACCCCCTCAAGATTCTTGAGATTTATCCAGAACCACACTTTTAGATATGGTTAAACACATAAATAATTTATATACATAAAATGAATATTTATTATATTAAATAATTCCACAAATCCTAAGTTTAGTTTATTTGGGAACTAAGTACATATTATTGAAGGATATATGACCTAAATCCCTCATATCATAGTGTATTATATGTGATGTAGTAAAACTTTAATGATTATCAGGCATATAGTATGGAAGATATAGGGGATATCATAAGGCATGGTTATGATATCATGACACTACCCAAGATTAGAAAGGTAAATGATTGTTATTGGGTACAATTTCAATTTTCTTCTATATTATCTATCATTAAAATGAGTTATTTCATGAATTCTTAGAAAGAATACACAAATCCTATATAAAGGGACAACACCATGAGATGAGTGTGTTCAATCCTACCCAATCTCCAATAAATTACATACTTTTTTAAATCTCTCTCTTCCTTCTTTTTCCTTGTGTGACAGTATTATGTCAAGGATGGGATGAGATTATTGCCCATGTGATGGGTGATTTATGTTAGCTCATGGATACTCCATGGACAAGGGAGTCTGAGAGATTCATTTTATTGATCTTTGTCAAATCTATATAGGAAAAGTAGTGGATGAGGTGATTGATAATCTAAGGCACACACATAGTTCTCTTCATTATATTTATATAATGGTTTCAATTTCATACATGTTAGATCTTGGTAATGAGGTTTCTTATTGTTTTTTCTATGTTGATTAAGTTTTAATCAATCCATGGAAGCCCAATAGTGGTATTAGAGAAAAACCATGTTATTTGATTCTATAAATCATGTTTAAAATGTAGAAACATATATATCATTTGATATATTATATTTGACATCATTAAAAATAGTATGGAGTTTGAACTGTGACTAGCATTATGATATATGATATCATAAGTAGTGTTATCATTTTTAAGTAAAACAACCCTACTTTTTCTTACATGACTATTACATCATTTTAATGATAAAAAATATAATAGTTATACATTAAAGGATTTAAAGGTTTAGTATTTTTGTAAAATTAGGATAATACATAAATATTACAAAATAATCACAAATATTTATTTAAATCCTTATTCTTTATCCTTCTAAAATCTTACATTCTCCTTAGTACATCTATTCAACTGAGGATATACATAAAAGAAATGGATGAGATAAAATCCCAGTAAGAGGATGAATAAGGGTCATGAAACAATATAATATGTGTAAGAATAACCATCATTATCATATCATAAGGACATGATCATAATAAAAATCACGAGGAAAACATTTGAAAAGGCATAGAGTGTGGCAATTCATAAAAATGAAACATCATGTCATAGGCACATGAGCCTCAACATAGTTGCTGATGACTCCTTAAGTGCATCGAAGAGACCCAGGATCAAATCTAAGTGGAGGCTAATTTTTGGGTTACTATAGCAGTATTATAGCGGGTACTGTAGTAGGCACTGTTTTGTACTGTAGCAGTTGAGAATATTCCCCCGTTTGGGCCTTCGAAACACCGATTTGGTCCCTGAGTCCTTTAAGGCCTTCGAGCCACCCAGACCTTCAGGTCAGTAAGGCCTTTGGGCCACCTCAAGGCCTTCGGGCCACCTTAAGTGCAGATGAAATCCAGAAAACCTACAAGGAACAAGCTTCAGAAGGAGGAGGAGTAAGGAGCTTTCACCATAGTAGAAGCTAAATGGATTGCAAGAATGAGAGGGTATGGAACCTGCCAACAGGAAAAGACCGTGCATGCATGGGAAATCCTAGCCGAACAACCATGTGAAGGTAGAGATCTGATTTCATGATGAAGATGCTGGGGAGGAGCAATTCCAAATAGTTATTCTGGGTTTTATGTAATGTTTGAAGCCTACGGGCAATGAATTTCTCTAAGGCCTACGGGCCATGTAATACTTACGCCTATGAGCCTTGTTAGGGTTCAACCTCACCCCTTGGACGGTGTATTATAAAAAATCAATAAAAAATGAAGGCCTTCAGGCAATTGGAGGAGGAAACATCATGTCATAGTGGTCAAATACCACACATAGATATGGACAAAGCTAGCATCATGTTCACCCATAACATATGTTCATAATCATAACATCATCATGGTGAAAACATATAGCATCATTTTCATGAATAATACACATTATATCATGAGATACATCACATTAACCAATGAATTAGAGGGATATATAATTCTAATCCCACCCATCACATCATAATATTTACCTAATCATGCATGCCACATTGATAATCATAATCATTAAATAACCCATAGAAACAAATGGGTTTCATAAATATTTCAAAAATCATGATTTAATGAATAAAATTGGGGTTCCCAAATTAAAAAGGGAAAATTTATTTGAAATAACTATTATCACTATTGAGCACAGAATAAACAACTCAATAAGAGTAAAATACGTGTTTTGGAAAGAAAAGTATTTTTTAGAAAATCATTGTATTTTGCTTAAAAATCAAGGTAAAAACATGTATATCAATGATTTTTTTAATAATAGTGAAATGATATTTATGGAATATTATATTAATATCCATATTGAATATGTCATGAAATATGGATAACCCAAAGAAAATGAGTTGGGTTCGAGAATCCCCTTACTTTAATTCCTGCTTTATTTCGTCGCGTTTTCACCTCCTAAATAATAAACTTAGGATTATTAAAAAATAGTTATAGAAGTGAATTATGTTCATTTTTTACAATATTTATCCATTATAATTATTTTATTATATTTTAAAACACTCTTTGTTAAATATGATTTTTTTGACATCATGTTCTCATTAAATTTTTCCATTTTGTTTCGATTCCATTAATTTTATTCAAAGTAATTATACATGAGTATAATTAATTATATAATCTTATAAGACATGTAATTTCATGTTTATATATTATATATAATTCATAATATTAATCCATTATTTTTTTAAGTTTTGACATGACAATGTCTCTATAGGTGATTAACCAACCTTTGATGAGACATTGTTGGGATAACGAGAAAGGGAAGATTAAAATTTATATATATATGTCATAAATATGATACTTATAGTAGGTTAATTTCATTAATATAATGTTAAATTACTTCTAAATAAATCTTATAAGGTTGGTTTTTTAACAGATTGGTGGAAAAATAAAGAGAATAAGAAAAAAAGAGAAGAGTTGATCGAAACTTACTTAATCATCACTGTAACTTCTATTGTACGGCACCAAAAATCCCTTGATGCTTGGAGTTAGATTAATCTATAATTTCCCTAGGTATTATAAGGGTATTTAGAGGGAGTATTTGGGCATAACTTTATCTTTGGAAAGTGAGGGAGGAGTGATTTTCTAAGGGGAGGGGGAGGGGCTATTTATACTTGAGGAGAGAGGTATTTTTAGAATATGTTTTTTTTAAAATATATCAAAGGTAAAACATGTAATAGTGAATTTTAGAAAATATGAATCATATATAAATATAATATAATTATTTTAAATACTACAAACCAATTTATAATTGTAATTCATTAGTCTATTAAAAAGGAAAGTGGAAATAAAAAATATTCTATTTTAAGGGATCACTTTTGACTTTAGGTTTTGGAAAAATGTTTTTTATGTTTGGAATTTAAGTTTATTTTATTTTAATAAATAATTTATGAAATTAAATATTTTTTCCAAAAATAAATTTCCAAAAATTATTAGTCATTATTACACCATTAATGGTGTAATTTAATATACATTAGTTACAATAAAAACTGTATTTTTACTATTTACCTGAAAATCGAACTATTTCAGAAAATTATCAAAAAATCACCCTTGGAAAATTTTGATGTGATGAATTCAAAAATAATATTAATTTTATCAAAAATAAATTTATATCAGTGCTAATTTTAAATTTTAATATTTTTTATTTTTATTAAATACTTTTAAATATAGTTTATTAAAAATGTGCCTATATTTTCTTTGAGTTTTTTAATAATTATATTTGTAACTACCCAAACTGTTATGAATAAAATTACCATTTTTGATTTAATTAAATATATTATGGTTATAGAAAACATAAAAAACTGTTTTATTATATCCAATTGTATTTTAAATGACCGTTAAGTATCTTTACTATTGATAATATAGACATTGAACAGTGATCGCATGACAAGTATAAATATGGGATTTTAACAAATCAATTTGGCACTAAAAAAGGAAGTGATGACCTCAAATAGTAGGATCATACCCTGTGAAGCTCAATTATTAGTGTTTTTGAGGGAGATATAATTTCTAAGATTTTATCTAGGCCAAGACCAAGACAAGATCCAACAACTCAATCTTGAGTAGAATCGTTTATGGGAGAAGTTTAAGCTCATCGAGATCACAACCCAAACCATGTTCACGGAACATCCACATGAAAGCCCCACCATCGCTCACCTTACTCTTAGGGAATATTATGGTGTAATAAAAGGATATGTATCAAGACCCTAACAATAATATTATGTACATTATTTTGTATAGAATAATGAATATATTTTCTTCCTATTATTGTTACTTTGAAAATGGATTTTAAAGCAAAAGTAATCTTTTTGGTTAATATTCAAATTAAATTAAGAACTCTATTTTGATGAATTAATTTATTTTTGAATTAAATAATATTTTAATAAAATATTATTATTAAATAAATTTTATTAAATATAAATGATACCATAATTTTTATGAATTCAAAAGTAATTTTTATTAAGATTTGAAAACTATTTTTTTCAAAACCCATCAATTTTCAATAAAGGATGATTTGAATTTTAGAAGTAAAAATTCACATATTTAGAAAATTATTTAGATAAAATAAATATTATTTTTGGAATCAGAATGTTGAAATTATCCAACAATTAATTTTTCATAATTTTCTGAGACAGTCGAATTTTTAGGTAAATATTAAATACCATATAAATATACAGTGTGCTTTATGACATTATAAAAGACAAATAGTGATGTAATAAATAATAAAAAGGATATAATCGTCCAAATATATAGTTTTCATTTAAAATAATGAAATTTTTAGTTTATTTTATTTATTTTATAAAGCCTTAGTGAATCCTCCAAGACTTATAATGCATTTAAGATTTTAAAATCATCTCCTTGAGAGTGTGAATCACATCCACACAAGAAAGGGAATTATTTTAATATGTTCTAACCTTGGACTTATAAAATAATGTAACCCACTACCATTTTCTAGAAAACATGGGCAAAAACCCTGAGTTGGTTTGTGGTTTTGAATATTTTATTATGTAGTGTCCAAAACCAAAATAATAAATAAATCCCCCTCCTTTCCTATATAAACCCACCCAAGATCCCATTTCTCTTCACTAAAACTCTTTGAAGCTCAAACAAACTCTACCCATTACTCCCTAGAGTCCTTAAAAGGTTCCCCCAAGCTCCCAATAAGCCACTCCCAAGCCTTTGGATTTACACATCCAAGTAAGGGATCTTCCACACTCCTCTTTTATCAAGCATTCCTTTCATGTTATGTCTTTTAATTTAATTTTTTTATATGTTATTAAATATACCCATTACATTAAATTTGATTTATAAACTATGAGATATTCCTTTCACTCTCATTTATCCCCCAAATGATTCTTTCAGTACACCCATGACTATGCCAAAATTTCGTAAAGGATCCTCACCTTCCTCTCTTCCTTTCAATTGAAGAACCTTATTTGAAATTTTTATTTTTATTTTCAATTGGTTATAATTTCATCCATTTTTAATAAATTTCCAACTTTCCATTTTATTTTATGTGAATAAGGTATCATTTATTCCCCCTCATTTGTACCCTTACCTAAGCCATTACTATGCCGAAATTCTGTAAGAGATTTCTCTTTTCTCATTTCCATTGAAACACTTATTTTATATTATGTATCTTAAACTACATTTCATATGTTGGGATATTATGTTCCATGATCCCATTACTATCCATTTTATTTATAAATTATGTGATACCCCTTTCTCTCCCATCAATCCATTTTATGAATGTTCATATGACACTGTTATGATACCAAAATTGAACCACGATTGTCCATGAAGAAATATTCATGTAGTGAATACCATACCCATTATTCTATCAAGGGTATTAGCCTTTATGAAAATATACTTATTTATTAAGAAATTACATGTATATATTCTACATTCCTTGATTGTGGAATAAATGATGACATTGAATGAGTCTATGTTATATGATCTATGTGGAAAAATTAAACATGAGATTGAAATGGTTATGAAGGGTGTGCCCTAATAACACTCCAATGCATTGGGTAATGTTTAGTATCATGATATGTTATGTTGAGATAGGGGTTTACCTGATTTATTTATGGGACATTTTTTCACCATTAAGTCTTTTCAGTTTAGCTTGGAATTATGTTTATAATGTAATGTTTTTCCACATTTCTCTGTTATGATTATCATGCTATATCATGCCTTTATATATTTGTTACTTTATGCCTCTTTGATATGTCTTGTATAACATATATCATTATCCTCATGTTATGCCATGTTTATTCCATTACTAGGATTTATAGCTCACCCATTTCTTATGTATCTCCTCATGTTATCCCATACAGTGTTAAGTATGAAGTAATGTTGTGGTCATGTGAAATAAGTTTTCAATAAAGATGTTGTATTTCATGTTTTAAGTTGTTATGTAATGTTCATAATTTACTAGTACACTAGACCTATCGATCTTCTGAGTTGTATTAAGTGAAAATATATGCAATAAATCATGTTTAAATATGAAATAAAGAGCAGAGTTTTTATAGTTGGTATCAGAGGATAAGTTTTTTTATTTTTGGGATTAGGAATAGAAAACCCTAGTGAAAACCCTTAGGGATAAGATTAAGTGTAATATAAAATCCCTAAATTTTGGTGAGTATAAAGAAAGTGTTTTATCAAGAAAATACATCCATATCTTGATACTATAAATGGACATGTTTCTGGAATAGATTTACCTAGGAGTAATAAATACTACAAGGTGTTACAGACCTAACTTGAGGTAACCTGGTACACAACAATAGGACTTACTACACACCTGGTTTGACACTCCCGAGGGATATGATTTGGTAAATTCACAAGATCATTACAAAACATTATTAATGGAACAAAAAAAGTCCATAAGAATATATTTTATGAAGTAGATCATGGATAACATAGAATGAAGTCTAGAAATTCATAAGTTAAAGAGATAAATGTAATTTACAAGTTATCCCTTTAATTCCATTAGATTTTTGTTTATGTGTTTAACTGTTTAAAATTAATCATCCCAAAGTCTATATTAGATAATTTAGAAATATAATAAAAAAATTGAAAGGTAGGGTTATCATCCATGGTTCTATGCATTCCTTTATATCACAAAAGTTTAGTAGAACTATTTAAACACCACCACAAATATAACTCCTCCCATGTCATAATTTATGGATTACACTTCCCAAAAAACCTTTTTTTACTTCCCTTGGTGGAGTTTTATGCAATTCTGGGTAGGGATTTTCTTTCCCTATATAAATCAAACATAAATTTTCACAAGAGGTAAATCACTCTCCATATGGAGAATCAACCCTCGATTCTATATAAATTAAAGGGGGAGGATGAATCTTATTTAGCACCATCATCTCAAGAATGGATACTATTGGCCTATGAGAAAGTGTATCTAGATCAAATTATTGAGTCTAAGGAATAAAAAATTCTTGAAGATATGCCTCTTGTGAGGGAATTTTATGATGTGTTTCCTGAGGAATTTCTTGATCTTCCTCCTAGCCAAGAGGCTGAATTTTTTACTAAACTTATGCCTGGTGTGTTGCCAATATCCAATAATCCATATATAATGGATATTTCAGAACTTGAGGAGCTAAATAAACAACTACAGGAGAATTTGGATAAAGGGGTTTAATGCCCAAGTGCTTCACTATGGGGTGAACAAGTCCTCTTCATCAAGAAGAAGGATGGGTCAACGAACCTTTTCATTGATTATCATGAGCTCAATAAAACCACAATAAAGAATAAGTATCCATTTCCACAAATTGATGACTTTTTCGATCAGCTATGTGGAGAAAAATACTTATCCAAGGTGGATCTGCGGCCGAGATAATACCAAGGGTGAAGGAGGATATCCCCAATACTGCTTTTTATACAAGGTATGGGCATTATGATTTCATAGTGATTCCATTCTAACTCACTAATGCTCCAACAATCATATTGTACTTGATGAATAAAGTTTTTAGTGATTACCTCAAAAAATTTGTGGTAGTCTTTATAGATGATATTCTAATATAATCTAAAACCAAGGAGGAGTATGATGAGAATCTAAACACTGTGCCAAAGACCTTGTGAAAGGAGAAGCTCTATGAAAAGTACAACAAGTGTGAGTTCTTGTTGAAGGAAGTCTCATTCTTGGGGAATATCATCACATGAAATGGGATATATGTGGATCCTTCCAATAAAAATATAATTGAGGGATGAATAAGGCCAACATCTGTAACAAATATTCATAACATCCTTGGGCTAGCTGTATATTATCACCAATTTTTTAGAAATATATCACAATTTTCAAACCCTCTTACCAAGGTAACTTAGAAGGGTGTAAAATATTCTTGGAATGATGAATATGAAGAAATATTCATGGAGTTGAAAAGGAGGCTTGTCACTTCCCCTATGCTCACACTACCCACAATTGGGGAGATTTTTGTAATTTTTAGTGATGATTCAAAGAAGGTATTGGGATGTGTGTTGATTCAAAATGACAAAGTCATTGCCTATGCTTCAATATAGTTGAAAATTCATGAGCAAAACTTTCCCATGCATGATCTGGAGTTATCATCTATGATATTTGCATTGAAAATATGGTGGTATTACCTCTTTGGGGATAAGTGTAAAATATATACAGATTAAAAAAGTCTCAAATATATATTCACCCAGAAAGAGATGAATATGTACCAATGAAGATGGATAGAGCTTATCAAGGATTACGACTGCTCCATCCACTACCGTCCTGGGAAAGAGAACATGGAAGCAGATGCTCTAAGTATAAAATACCCATAAATTCTATCATTGATGAAAATCAAGAAGGATCTTATCTTCTTATAATTGATGAATATGGACATAGGAATCATAAAGAAAAGAACATCATCAATCCTTTCACAAATGATTGCTCAACTGTATCTTTTGGAAATGTTAAAGGATGATGAAAAATATGATGTAGGAATTCAGAAGAAATTGAAAACTATCAGAAAAGGGAAATCCTCAGAGTTCAATCTTAATGAAGAAGGAATTGTGAGATTTGGGTCAATACTATGTGTTCTATTAGATTCTGAGTTAAAGAAAGAACTTTTAGATGATTCACATAGTTTGAATTTCTCCACTCACCCATGAAACACATAGATGTATCAAGATCCATGAGAGAGAAATTAGTGGGATACAATGAATAAGGATATCACTAAATATATATAAAAGTGTCTGGAATGATAATAAGTGAAGGCTAAAAGATAGAAGTCTAAGGGTATGATGCAACCATTACCCATACCAACATGGAAATGGGAAAACATCACCATGGACTTTGTCACTAGACTTACAAATACATCTAAAGGAAACAATGCTATCTGGGTTGTTGTGGATCATCTTACAAAGTCTGCACCCTTTATTACAATTTGAGAGGATTTATCAATGGATCAACCAGCAAAGATATACATCAGAGAAGTGGTAAGGTTGCATGGAGTAACACTATCGATTGTGTCTGATCAAGATCCAATATTCACCTCTAAGTGTTAGAAAAGTTTCCATCATGCTCTAAACAATTATCTGAATTTTAGTACGTCTTATCACCCTCAAATTAATGTCTAATCTAAGCGAACTATCCAAACACTTGAGGACATGTTTAGATCTTGATTAATGAAATTCAAAGGGGTATAGGACCAACAAATTACTTTGGTGCAGTTCTCTTACAACAACAGTTTCCAATCAAGCATCCAAATGGATCCTTATGAAGACCTTTAATGGAAGAGGTGTAGAACACTAGAATTTTAGGATGAAGTTGGGGAAAAAAACTTCTAGGTCTAGAAATGGTTGAAGAAATGACGGAGAAGGTAAAGACCATCCAGAAACACATCAAATCTGCCCAGAGTCAACAAAAGAGATATGATAAAAATTGTCGATTGGATATATAGTCTGATGTTGGAGACATGGTATTCCTATGGATATCTCCATGGAAGAGGGTCATGAGATTTTAGAAGAAGGGAAAGCTTAGTCCAAGGTATATCATCACTTTTGAGATCTTTGATCACATCAGAGCAGTGGCATATAAAATATCAATCCCACTAAACCTGTCTCAAGTACACGATGTATTCCATGTATCCTTCTTCAAAAATTACATACCAGACCCATGAAATGTACTCAATCTAGAGGTGGTACCATTGGAGAATGAAATTTCCTATGAGTCTTAGCTGGTGAAGATCTTAGATCATAGAGAAAAAGTACTATGAAATAAGACAATGCCCCTCATCAAAGTATTATGGTGAAACAAAAAGTTTGAAGAAAAAACGTGGGAACTAGAGGACGTGATGAAGTGGAGTTACCCTCATTTTTTTTAATGTGGGAAAAAGAAATTTCAAGGGTGAAACTTCTTAAGGGGGGAAGTTTGTAACGACCCAAATTGTTATAAATAAAATTCCTCTTTTTTGATTTAATTAAATGTATTATGGCGATAGAAAACACATACACTTATTTTATTATATCCAATTATATTATAAATGATTGTTTAGTATCTTTACTATTGATAATATAGCCATTTAATAGTGATCACATGACTAGTATAAATATGGGATTTTTAAAAATACATTTGGCACAAACAAATGATGTGATGAACTCAACCAACAAGATCATACCCAATGAAGCCCATTTATCAGAGCTTCCAAGGGAGATATCATTTATGTGATTCTCCCTAGACTAATACCAATACGAGATCCAACAAATTAAGCTAGAGAAGAACCATTTATGAGAGAAGTTCAAGCTCATGGAGATCATGACCCAAACCATGTTCACCGAACGACTTCATGAAAGCCCCACCATCGCGTACCTTACTCTTTGGGAATATGATAGTTTAATAAATGGATATGTATCAAGATCCTAGAAATAAGATTATGTACATTATTTTTTATATGATAATGAATATATTTTTCTTCCTATTATTATTACTTTGTAAATGACATTTAAAGCACAAGTAGTATTTTTGGTTAATATTCAAATTCAATCAAGAAATATATTTTGATGAATTAATGTATTTTTAAAATAAATAATATTTTAATAAAATATTATTATTAAATAAATTTTATTAAATATAAATGATCATATACTTTTTATTAAGTGAAAAGTAATTTTTATTAATCTTTGAAAACTATTTTTGTCAAAATCCTCAATTTTCAATAAAGGTCAGTTTTTATTTTAAAAGTAAAAATTCAAATATTTAGAAAATTATTTAGATAAAATGAATATTATTTTTGTAATCATGATGTCAAAATTATCCAATGGTGAATGTTTCATAATTTTATGAGGCAGTCAAATTTTTGGGTAAAAATTAAATACAATATAAATATACAATGTGTTTTATGACATCATAATGGACCAATAGTAATGTAATAAATACTAAAAAGAGTATACTCGGACAAATATATGTTTTGTTTCTTTAAAATATTTAAATTTTGAGTTAATTTTATTTATTTTATAAATCTTTAGTGAATCCTCCAATACTTATAATATATTTAAGATTTTAAAATCATTTCCTTGAGAGTGTGACTCACATACACATAAGCAAGAAAATTATTTTAATATTATGGGCCCTTTTACTTATAAAATAATGTAATACAATACCCTTTTCTATAAACCATGGGAAAAAATTATGGGATGGTATGTGGTTTTGAATATTTTATTGTGTAGTGTGCAAAATCAATATAATAAAGAAATCCACCTCCTTTCCTATATAAATCCACAAAAACTCCCATTTCTCTTAACTAAAACTCCTTTAAGCTCTAAGAAACTCTGAAACTTACTACCTATATTCCTCCCAATGTTCCCCAAATCTCCCAATAATCCTTGCCAATCCTTTAGAGTCACATATCTAAGTAAGGGATCTTCCACCCTCCTCTTTTATCAAGAATTCCGTTCATATTATGTCGTTTAATTTCCTTTTTTACTATGTTGGGATATGTTATTAAATATCACCTTACTTTATATTTGATTTATAAATGATGATATATTCATTTAACTCTCATTGATCCCCCCTATGATCCTTTAAGTACACCCGTTACTATGCCAAAATTTCATAAGGGATCCTCACCTTCCTCCCTTCCTTTCAATTCATGAGCCTTGTTTGAATTTTGAATTTTGAATTTGAATTGGTTATATTGTAATCTTTTTTAATCAATTACCTACTGTCCATTTTATGTAATGTGAATGAGGGATCATTTATTCCCCTCATTTGGACCCTAACCTAATCCGTTACTATATCGAAATTCTGTAAGGGATTTCTCTCTTCTCATTTCCATTGAAACACTTATTTTTATATTATGCATATTAAATTCCATTTTATATGTTGGGATATTATGTTACATTATCCACTTACTATCCATTTTAGTTATAAATGATGATATAACCATTTCTCTATCATCAACCAATTTTATGAATTTTCTACATGACACTGTTATGCTGGAGAAATTGCAGAGTAATTTTCAATGCCAAAATAATCATGTAGTGAATTCTATACCCATTATTATATCAAGGGTATTCAAATTTATGAACAAATACTTAATTATTAAGGACTTACATGTATTTATTCCACATTCCTTGATTTGGGAATAAATAAAGATGTTGAATGAGTCCATCTTATATGATCTATGTGGCACACTTAATCATGAGATTGAAGTGTTTATGAAGGGTGCGCCCTGATAAGACTCTAATGAATTGGGTAATGTTTAGTATCATGATACATCATTTTGGGATATTATTTTACCTAATTACTTTATGAAAAAAATTTCCACCATGATGTCTTTGTGGTTTAGCTTTGACTTATGTTTATGAAGCAATTTTTTAAGTGGTTTTTACATTTCCATGTTACGATTATCATGCTATATCATGCCTTTATATTTATGTTCCTTTATGACTCTTTGATATAACTTGTATAACATGTATCATTATCCTCATGTTATTACATGTTTCTTCCCTTACCAGGCTTTATAGCTCACCCATTTTTTATGTATCTACTTAGGTTATCCCATGCAGTGTTAAGTATGAAGGAATGTTGTGGTCATGTAGAAGGAGTTTTAAATAACAATACTATATTTCATATTTTTTATTATCATGTAATGTTCATAATTTCTCAAGACACTAGACCTATAAATCTTTTGTGTTGTATTAAGTGCAAATATATGTAATAAATCATGTTTAAATATGAAATAAATATTAGGGTTATTATAGTATTTATTTTTTGGAATCATAATATTTTTTATTTACTTAAATTAATCATGATAAATATTTTCTATAATACAATTTATTATTTTGAGTTTATATTACTATTCCAATGGTCAGGTAACTATTCCTAATTGGAAGGTTACTAAACCTAGTGGTCACATTATTATTCCAACAGTTACATTAACTCATATTAATACTACATTATTTCAATCAACATTCAGAACAACTCTTCCCCAAGTTATATATTTTCATTTTTTAATATTTTTATTAGTTTACTGATATTTTATTTTTTATATATTTCTGACAGTGGGGGTGATGATTCTAGCAGATTGGGGTGATTCATATTTTCCCATTTTAGCTTTTCAATTTTATATTTTTTCCCAATTGTAATGTTTGGAATATTTTTTAATTTTGTTACTAATTAATGTAACACTATTTATTAATGATTTTTTGTCTATTTCTTTATGTGTATAATACTATAAATTATATTATAAAAAAAATTATTCCAAGAGATAAAAATCATTTATAAACTCTAGGTTGTTACATTCTTCCTCCTGTTATAAATTTCATCCCTAAAATTTCAACTCATATTCTTAGTTGAGAATAAGTGAGGGTAATTATGTTTCATTGTTTCCTCTGGTTCCCATGTCACACCTTCATACTTATAGTTCCTCTATAACACGTTGAAAAGGTTATTTTTCTTGTTTTATAAAACTTTGTTTCTATGGTCCAAGATTTTTACCAACTTCTCCTCATAATAGAGGTCATTCTATAGTTGTACCACCTTCAAATTATGTACATGTGAGGGGTCAATTATTTACCTTCTTAGGAGAGATATGTGGAAAAATTCATGAATTTGATCTATATTTAGTGTAAGGGTAATATGATAGGCCACTACTCCCATGCAATCACAGATATCAAAGGGGTCAATGTACCTAGGGATAAACTTCTCTCTCATTCCAATTTTTATGAGTCTATTCCATGGTTATATTCAAAGGAAAATTTTTTCACCAACTTAAAACTCTAAGTCCCTTTGATAATTTTCAGTATAGTTCTTTTTTTGACTATGATTAGGTTTTATATGCTTTGGGATGGCTTGAAACTAATATATCATATCTTACACAAGATTGAGTCCAAGTATCTTTCTTTATCCAAATTTATAGCAACAAGTTGGAGTTATACATATCTTCCCATATAGATATTTATATAGATACATTTTAATAATTGATTAGAAGATATTGTTGTATGATAACTTAAATAATGATATATTTTGATCCCATCTACCTTTGAATTATATTAATCAGGATCTCATCATGTCCTTGAGTGTTCAGATACTCCCTTAATATTTTCCATCAGTTTAGGGATGATAGTCCATACTAAAATTCAATTTAGTATTCAAATCATGATGAAGAATTATCTAGAATTTAGTTTTGAACCTTGAATCACAATCAGAAATGATCTAAAGTGGTACCCCATACAGCCTCACAATTTCCTTTACATATATCTTGGAATGTTTTTCAAGCAATAAATATTCTTAAATATAAATAAAGTGGAATTTCTTGGTGAATTGATCCACCAAAATCCATATCACATTGTTTCCTTTAGTTGTATTTGGAAGACTAGTGACAAAGTCCATGGTGATTTTGTCCCATTTCAACATGGGTATAAGCAATGATTGCATCATTCCCTTGGACTTCTGTCACTTATCTTTAACTTGTTGACATACCAAGAACCTTGATATAAAATCTGTAATCTTATTATTCATTTTTTCCTACAATAAGTGCTCTCAAAGAGCACAATATATCTTGGTACATCCAGGATGGATAGGGAACAGTGAGCTATGTGCATAATCCAATAGCTCCTTCTTTATCTTAGGTGATGAAGGAACAAAATTACTCCTTCCAAATCGAATCACACCATCATCATCTGTTGGGACCACTTTGTATATGAAGATTGTATTTGTTGTCAACAGTTGTCTATGCTGGTCAAAATGAAGAAGGATATGAAGAAGAACTCCAAAGTTAATGGAGATCGGTTGAAGTGAAGTTGCATGGAGAATTGTTATGGAATCATAGCATTGGATTTAATAATTGAGCAATTCTCTTAGACGATAAATTCAGATGATTGTTGAGCTAATCCTAAGTTCAAAGAACATGTGTCAATAGTGACACATTGTTTACAAAAATGAAGAATGGAGAAGTATCATCCATTTGAGGATGATTGGAGCAGAATGGTGAATTATCATCTATCTAAGGATGGTTATGAAGAAGAGAAAATGTGGAAGGGCTTGACATTCTGAGGTAGACAGGCATTTCACATTGTATCTAAATCAGACGATGCTTTGCTGGTATGTATTTCACACAAATCATGAGTTAGGAGAACTTGTGATGCAAGCCTTATGAAGGAAAGGGGGAGAAATGATGATGCCAGTCATATAATGTTTTGATTGGAAGGAATGATGCTGCTGGAAGATAGGAAAGATTCAGTTCCCATTGCAACTCTGACGATGCTTAAGCTGATCTATCAAAGGATAAATATCACGATAGTGGGATTCGTGATAAGAGCAGAAGAATGGTTATGGGAAGCAGTAAAGAGATAAAATGGCAAAGCAATAGACAATCTGGGGATGGCAGAAAAGCACAGTTTAAGGTGGCGCCGTTTTCCAGTGTTTGCCAAATTTTAGGGCCTGAAAATCAGGAGATGAAGAAATGTGCTTAGCAATGGATTTTGCGCATAAGATTGAAGATGGTTTATACGTGAAAAAGAGTTATTCAAGGTCAGAACGATGAAAAATGACAAAGGAATGGAGTGCGCGGAAATTTAGGCACGTTTCGCGCAAAAATAAAGTGGTGCGCGCAATATCTGCAGGATGCGCGAAATAATAGCGGGTTGCGCGAAAAATCTGCGGGATGCGCGAAATATTGGCATGGTGCGCGAAATTGAGGAATGAAGTTTTCGCGCAAATGATGGTTCGAGATCAGAAGATCAAAAATTGGAAAAGGCATAAAATGCGCGAAATATTGGAGCAGTGCGCGAAATCTGATGTTGCAGGAAAGATTGGGTTTGCGCGCAATATAGAACGTGGTGTGGAATTTTGCGCGCAATTGGTGCTTCATGCTTAGAAGGATAAAAAATGGAAAAGGCATGAGGTGCGCGGAATATTGAAGCATGGAGCGCAATATGAAGTTTCATAAAAGATTTTTTACGCGCATGGAGGAGGTTTTACGCGCAGGAAGAGATTTTTATGCGCAAGGTCAAAACTGCCTATAAATATGGGGTGAACCCATCTCATTAATAGAGTCTCGACACATAGAAAAATCCTGAGCTCTGACGCGTGGAAAAATTGAAGTATAGAGTATTGCGCGAAAAGAAGAAGTGCTGCGCGAAAAAGGAACTGCTGCGCGAAATAGGAAGTTCTGCGTGAAAAAGAAGAGTTGCGCGAAAAAGGTTTTTCGCGCCAAAAGGTATTTTTCCGCGCAAGGATTGAATTTTATGCGCAAGTCGCCTAGAAGGGTGCGCGAAAAATTTGAGGGTACCGCAGGCCTTCGATAGGTGCATTGCACTCTCGAAGCAGCTTTGTGAAGAAGAAAGAACTGTGAACCATTCGGTTTCACAAAGAGAAATTGAACCGCACTCACACGACTGGTGTTTAACACTCTCGTTGTGCTTTGCGAAGTGAAGAAGAACTAGACGTGCAATTGAACTCATATCTGCACAAAGGAAGAATTCAGTATACCAATACACTCAAGTGTTGGTATTGAGAAGAGAAGGAAGAAAAGAAGAAGAATAGAGTATGCCCAACTGAAGGCTGAAAATTATTCAGGGCAGTTTAATTCAGATGATGCTTTGTGAGAAGATCTTCAGTGTTTGAATAATCACATTGGTGTATGTGATTCTAGCTAAAGAAAGAAGGTGATTAGTGCAGTCAGTTGTTGCACTAAGAGGAAGAAGGAAGAAGAACTAGTGCAGTTTGTTTTTGCACTAGAGATGAAGAGAAAGTAAGAAGAGAATTTCTTGCCTACTGCTTTGAAAGTAATCAAGTGAAGAGCACTACAATAGATCAAGAGAAGAACCAACCTTTTGAAGAAGGAAGAAGACTGTCTCGATAGGCAGTATAAAGAACCAGCTAGAGGCTGCAAGTTGGACTTGGCTTTCACCAGTCCAGGGAAGAGGATTGTTTCCCACCCCCCTCCAAAGTGTAGGGACTCACACTGGGTAGAGGATTGTTTTCCTAGCCACTCCATTGTAACAACATTTTACTTTATAGTGGAGAATCCATGCAGTGGTCATACCCATGCATGGCAAGGACGTAGCTACTCTTATTGAGTGGTGAACCTTGTAAAAATATCGTGTGCACATTTTTACTGCTTTCTATTATTGCATGCGACAGGGAAAAGAGAATAAGAGAATCAAGATCCTAACAGGTCTAGAGGTACAGGGATAAAAGTTAGAATTGGTTTAAAAAGTCCCCAACACTGATTCACCCCCCTCTCAGTGTTAGGTATATCCCAAACTGGTCCTTTCATCATCTATGTGTAACTCATATATATTCCCTTTCTTTACTAATTTCACCTTCTTTTGTAGCTTAATATCATCCCTTTGTGCCACCTTGATTTTCTCTTGGATAGATGGTTGGGAAATCATTTGGGAAAGGTAGGATGTTTTCCCTACCATTATGATTTCTAGGTCCATCCTTTGCATATCCATAAAGATATAGTATTTCTCAATCCACATCATGTATAGAGTAGCATGTTATTTTCTAATAAGAGCCTCAACTACCTTGTTCACCTTTCCCAGATGGTAGTTAATAAATACATCATAGTACTTGATTATATATAACCATATTCTTTGAGGCATCTTGAGACCCTTCTATGTGAATATATAATTTAGACTCTTATTATCAGTATATATTCCATACTTCTCACTATAGGGATAGTGTTTCCAAATCTTTATAGTGAATATCATAGTTTATAACTTATGATCATGAGTTATATAGTTCCTCTCATGGATCTTCAATTTTCAAGAGGCGTAGGCTATCAAATTATCATTATACATTAGTACAAAACCCAATAATTTCTTATAAGAATCACTATATATCAAAAAATCTTTCCACTTATTGGAATTGTGAGTATAGGTACAATGATTATCCTCTTCTTGAGATCCTTTAAGCTTTCCTCACATTCTTCCATCCATACATACTTTAGCCCTTTCCATGTCAGCTTAGTTATTGGGATATAAAATCTTGATAAATTTCTCACAAAATGTTGGTTGTACCTAGATAATCCAAGATAACTATAGATTTCTATGACACTAGTGGGACTGGGACATTCCTCAACTACCTTTTTCTTTGAAGGGTTCATAGAAATTCCTTCACTTGTGCTCAAGTTCTCTAAGAATGCAACTTTCTGCATCCAAAAGTAACACATTCTGAACTTAGCATACATTTTATACATCCTTAATGTGTCCATTAGAATCATTAAATACTCTTCATGTTCCTCCTTTCTCTTAAAATAAATAATAATATCATCAATAAACACCACCACAATTTTTTTGGGGTAGTCTATAAAGAATCTATTAATAAAATCCATGAAAATTGCAAGAGATTTAGTAAGTCTGAAGGGAATCACTATGAACTCATAGTGACCGTACCTTTCACATAAGGCTTTATTTTGAATATATTACCATTTTACATTTATCTAATGATATCTAGAATGAGGATCCACCTTTGAGAAGTATTAATCTCCTTGTAACTGGTCGAACAAGTCATCAATACTTAGTAAAGAATAATTTTTCTTTACGGTGATCTTGTTTAGATCTTGGTAATCGATACACATCCACATTGATACATTATTTTTCTTAACAAAGAGAACTAGTTCCCCCTAATTTTATACGCTAGGGTATATGAACTTTTTTTCCAAATGATCTTATATATGCTTCTTTAACACCTCCAGTTTTATTACATCCATCCTATAGGATAATTTAGATATAGGAGTGGTTCTGGGTAGAAGTTCTATTGAGAACTATACCTCATGATTTGGGGGAATTCCAGATAAATCGACATGAAATATATTAGCGTATTCCCTAACAATTTGAATTTCCTCTAAGTTTATACCTTCCTTTGAATAAACTATTTTGGAAAGGTATTATTATTTATAGGCTATCAACACCCACACCATTGAGGGATTTTTCAAATGAGATTCATGACATTCCTTTCATTTTTAGAGGAGCATGGGATGGTTTATAATATGAAAAAATGTTTCCTTTTCCCGATTGTTAATGTGTTCTCTATATAATTAGATCCAATAAATGCCAATTATAGCATCAAATTACACCAAGGGGAGGATTATGAGATTCTCTAGAAGAATCTTCCCACATATGCTAATAGGATAAGGTTCCAACATTTGGCTTGAAATGATCACACCCATAAGTGTTTTTATAGATATCAATACTTCAAGATATTATGGATTCGATTAAATAGTTCTAGAAAACTTGTTGGATATAAAGGAATTCATAGAACCATAATCAAATAAGTTTTTTTTCATTCTTGAGTGAATAGTAAGTGTACATTGTTCAAATTAATTTTCACCCTGCACTTTAGTAGTAGTGATGGTATAAGCTTTCCATTTCTCCTTTTTCTTTGGTGGTTGATGAAGATGATTACCCTGAAGGACCTATGTTTTAGTGCATTGTCTTGCATAGTACCCTTGCTACCTATAGTTTAAGAATTGAACTATGAGTGGTGCCTTATGAGGTTTCTTTATTTCCTCTATCATTATGGAAAGATTATTCATGTATCTTCTAAAATCATAAACATGGTGTCCTTCTCTCCCACACTTAATAATTTACCCGTCCCTTTGAGGATATTACCATAATGTTTCTTCCCACATTTTTCACATGTGGGCAGTTGGATCATCATTCCGCCTTTTCCATTTGACCAACCATCCTAAAAATCCATCCTTCTATTCTTATCTCCATACCCATGGGAATATTCTCTAAACTCCATATATACTTTTAGAGCACATAAAACTACTTATTCATAACTCCCAAAGAATCAGATAGTTAGATCCTTTTGAAGGTGTTGTTTTAAACCACTAAATAATCTATCAATTTTTCTATAATTATTGATAATAAAACCCAAGGTGTATCTTTCAAGCCTTGTGATTTTTTCCTTATAGGTCATGAAAGATTCATCTTCCTTTTTATTTAGCTCTATGAATTCTCTCTCTATATTTTTTTATAAGAGGTCAAGGGAAATATTTTTTAAGAAATATTTTCTTGAATTATTCCTACTCAATATCTTCAATTTAATCATTTAAATTTCTATTCTATATCAATGCCTACCATTGAACAGATTACCCATCTAAAGTATAGATATCCATAGTCACCTTCTCTTTCTCAGAATATTGGATCATAGAAAATATATTATTCATCGAGTTAACCCACTATTCAATGACAAGTTGATCGGAAGATCCAAAAAATGTTGGTGGTCATTTTTGTATATCCAGTTTCTCCTTATTGGGTTAAGGAGGATGTTACACATGGTTCAGGTTATTATTCATAGACTGAGACAACTGGGTAAGTATCTTCATGACATTTTAAACTCCACCTCCCATGGAATTATGGATGTTGTTTGGGAAATCATTTCATTATGCCTCATATGGGTTGTTGGACCAATTTCTCCTAGTTCCCACCACTTTACAAAATATACAAGTGTTCAAAAAAATGTAAGTCAATAAAGAATGAATAAATAATTTATTATATTGTACAATTAACTCTACAAGCATATCTTATGGGATCTCTATGTTTATCATTTTTTCTAAAACAAATATTATTGGATGTTTAAATATACTTAGAATTATCCTAAGGGATGTTACTAACATTCTATAATACTAATTACCAAATTAACTAAACCATACCTATGATACCAACTATATTGTTCCTAGTTTTTATTACATGAATATTAAATCATTTTAAAGATAAAAAACATAATAGTTATACATTAAAGCATAGAATGGTTTAGTATGTTGAGAAAATTAGGACAATACATCACTATTATACAATAATCATAAAAATTTATTTAAACCATTATTCTTTATCCTTCTAAAATATCACATCCTCCTTAGTACATGTAGTCACCTGAGGATATGCATCAAAGAAAGGGGTGAGATAAAAGACCATTAAGAGGATGAATAAGGGAAATGAATAAATATAACATGGGTGAGTATAATCATCATCATCATATAATAAGAATAGGATAATCATAAATATCATGATAGAAAAATTTGATAAATTTATGTAATGTGGCAATGCATAAAAATTAAACATCATGTCATAATGATCAAATACTACACATAGTTGTGAACGAATCTTGCATCATGGTCATGCATAACATATTCTCATAATCACAAAAATAATCATTGTGAATAATGTTAGCATCATAATCATTCATAATACACATTATCTCAAGAGATACATCACATTACCCAATGCATTGGAGGTCTTTACAATTCCGAGGCCACTCATCACATCATAATATTTACACAATCATGCATGCCACATTGAACGTATATCAATCATAATCATGAAATAACTAATGGAAAGGAATCAGTTTAATAAGGATTTCAAAAAAAATTATTTCATGAATAAAATTGGGGTTCTAAAATTAAAAAGATAAAACATATATGGTATAAAAATCATTTTTGGCTGAATAAGAAACACCTAAAGAGGAGTAAAAGATGTGTTTTGGAATGAAACGTCTTATTGGAAAATATTTGTATTGGGATTAAAAGTATTAGGGGAAACATGTATATACCTAAAAAGAAAATATAATAATAGTGAAATTATATTTATGGAATATTAGAGTAATATCCATACCAAAGATTTCGTGAAAGAGGGATAACCCAAAGAAAGGGAGTTGTGTTCGAGAATTCCATTACCTTAATTACTGTTTTATTTCATCACTTTTCTTCCTCAATAATAATAAACACATGAATATTAAAATATAGTTAATAAGTAAATTATGTTCATTTTTTAAACTATTTATCCATTATAATTATTGGAATATATTTTATAACACTCTTTTTTAAACATGAATTGTTTTTATATCATGTTTTAATTAAAGTTTTCCATTTTGTTTTGATTTTTATAATTTTGTTAAAAGTAATAATACAAGAGTATAATTAATTAAATAAACATATAATAAATGTAATTACATGTTTATATATTATATATAATTCAAAATATCCATCCATGATGATGGTTATAAGTGTTGACATGGAAATGTCTCTGTATGTGGTTAACCGACATTTGAGGGGACACTGTTTGGAGAGTGAGAAAGGGGGATTTGGAATTTATATATGTCATAATTATGATAATTTCAGTATGTTAAAACCATTAATATAATGTTAACTTACTACCTAATTAATATTATAAGTTTTGGTTTTGAAAATGGCGGCGAAAAACGAAATAGAATAGTTGATCAAAACTTACTTAATCCTCACTGTAGCTTCTCTTGTACGACACTAAAACTCCCTTGATGCTTGGAGTTGGATTACTCTAAAAATACATAGGTAATATAAGGGAATTGAGAGGGATTATTTTGGCATAAAATTTTCTTTGGAAATAGGGGGTGGGGGTGTTATTCCACATAGAGGGGGAGGGGTTATTTATTCTTTAGGAGGAGTGGTATTTTTCGAATAAACTATTAAAAAAATAATATATCAAAGATAAAAATTGTAATAGTGAATTTTTGAAAATAAAAATAATATATAAATATAATATAATGGTTTTTAATACTTTAAAACTATTTATAATTCAAACTCATTAGTTTATTAAAAAGGAATGTGGAAAGAAAGGAAATTTTTATTTTAAGGGATCAATTTTGACTTTAGGTTTTGGAAAATCTTTTTTATATTTGGAATTTATGTTTATTTTATTTTAATAAATAATTAATGAAATTAAATATTTTTTTGAAGAAAATAAAGTACTATAAATTATTAGGTCATTATTACATCATGAAATATGTAATTTAAGATACAATGGTTACAAGAAAAACTGTATTTTTACTATGGACTTGAAAATTGAAGCATTTTAGAAAATTATCAAAAAATAACCCTTTGAAAATTTTGATATGATTAATTAAAAAATATATTAATTTTTTCAAGATAAATTTATATCATAGTCAATTTTAAATTTTAATATAAAAATTATGATTTTTATGAATTACTTTGAAATAGAGTTTATTAAAAATGTGATAATATTTTCATTGAGTTTTTAATCATGATGTTTATTTTTTGGCATTATAATATTTTTATTTACTAAAATTAATCATGATAACTATTATTTATATCATAATTTATTATTTTGAGGTTGAATAACTTTTCCAACAGTCATGTTTCTATTCCCAATGACCAGGTTACTATTCCTAATGATCACATTACTATTCCAACAGTCACATTACCTCCTATAAATAACACTTCATTATTTCACTCAATATTCACTATAATTCCTCCCAAGTTTATATATTTTCATTTTTTAATATGTTTATTCATTTACTAATATTTTGTTTCTTTTCTATAATTTTGGTAGTGGGGGCAATGGTTCTAGTATATTAGGGTGATCCACATTTTCCCATTTTAGATTTTATGTTTTATATTTTTATACAATTATTTTTTTTTCATTTTCATTGGTTTCATCACTGATTAATTTAACACTATTTATTAATGAAATAATTTTTTGTTGGTTTCTTTATGTGTATAATACTATAGAGTATATTATAAAACAAATTTATTTCAAGAGACAAATATCATTTATAAAATATAGGTTGTTACATTAAGCTTGCTCAAAATTGTATTCTGTGATAATATAAGTTTGTTTTGGGTCTATAGTTGTAGTGTACCACCCTGGATGCCACTTAATGGTTCCCCGAGATGGTGGGCCACAAGACCACAAGTGCATCTACCTAAATGCAAGAGGCTACCGACTAGTAGTGAGGGACTTGTGTGTGTCCATGGGGAGACTATGCCCCCATTGATTCGAGTGGAGTGAAAAAATTTATAAGGAAAAATAAATAATAGAAACAGAAACTATATGACCGTACCAGTAACCCACTACAACATAAATAATACCAACATACAGATAATAATAAAATAATAATAAACAAACATACAAGATAATAAATATCTGGAAGAAACTAAATAAACAATAATAGATACAAAAGATGATTATGGAATGTCATGTAGTATAAAAAAGTGTGCATAGGGATATGGGGATACAGGTTTATACCACATGATAAAAAAATATACAAAAATGCTAAAAACAATGACTAATGGCATCAAAAGCATAGACTCGGTCCCTTTCTCATGTACTCCATCATAGAACTGTCAATCAAGCATCATATTCTGGCTAATTCCCTTTATCTATACCGATATTCATGAAGTTTTCTTGGGTACAAAAGGTGGACCAAATAGGGTGTGAGATTTAATCCCAGTAGGCCAACAATAATGGACTCTAGATCAATCCATATCATGAAATATGAAATAAAAAATGCTCCATAATTAATAAATGAATGAAATGAATAAATAAATAAGTACATTGGACTAGGTTCCACTTGAGAAAGCAATCCAATTCTACCTTCTTCAGCCTAATGTGGTGTGTCTAAACCAAGGAATATTGCACAAGTAAAGTGAGTAAAATAATGTATAAAGGAATGGATTATCCCTATGCTTGTGATTCGGCTTGGATAACACATATGTAAAGTTCTAAAATCAAAGGTTCATTTCCAATTTGGAATAATTTTCTCCCCTTTTAATTTGATTAAACTCTCTGAAAATTATTGAGAGTCAGCCTGAACCCATCTGTAGCAATTCTAAGAGAATTACAAGTATCACTCTAAGGGATCAATGTATGTACATTACCAAGGAATTCCATACAAGGTGACCTAATAATGGGATTCCAAGTGTTAATCTAATCATGGTGTGATGAAAAAATAAACTAACCTCAAAGTCTGTACCTGATATAGCACATAGGGTCCAGTCTTTGTCATGGCATGGTAGAAACATCACACCACTGAGCTTGTCCATAGGGTTTTCCCTATGGAACTGACATCACTAATCTATAGGTAAGAAGTAAATTCATGGTGATCCCATCCTATACATAGCTAGTGTCTCCCCTAGTGTGGTTACAAATCATGAACAAATTATAACTAAGGAATGATGAACTCATCCAATGGGTCCTTAATTTTGAAACCATTTTATTACCCATGATAGAAGATTGAGGTATGATTTTGTCATGACCCATCCTCGGGGCCCGTGCCGTGACTACCCCAATCCCGCCTTCCATAGGCCAGGGGCTGGAGACTAGCACCAAAGGTGTAAATCCCAAAAGAAGGGAAGGCATTGCCTTTATTAAGTAAACAAAACACAACAGAGTACACAAGCTGAAGTAAACACTAAGTAAACTAAGTACAAAGTAAGTGATGGAAAGTAAATGGGCCAGAATACAAACCCAACTGAAAGTAAAGTACAACTGAAAATAAAGTACAGAAGCAGAAAAGTAAAGCAGCAACTCCGAGTCGTCCTCTGGGAATCCCACCTGAAGGGTGGGTACAGATAGTCTCATCAGCTCCTCGGTCCGACCGTCCGCTCCGTGTACCTCCCACCAAGTGGTCCACCTCTGGGTACTGTCTAGCTCCACAAGCCTCCATCTCGATCAGTTCTGTCCGTCTTCTGCATCCAACACAACCTAGTGCGGGCATAGCCCGTGCAGGGATGAGTATACGATACTCAGTAGGGACCCCGAGACCCCTGAAGGTCTCTCAGAATCCACGAAGGATAAAACACAAAGGAAAGTTACAATCATGAAGTATTAATAAAACTACTTTGGTATATGCCCATACATATACCCAAGTCATCAGTTACAGTTTGGCTCCAGCTCCCGAGCCCAAGCACAACGCAGTCCAAAGAGGAAAGCACAACCCAATCCACACAGGAAAGAAAGTCAATCACATCAACGTTAATGATTGAGAAACAAGACTCATCTCACACAGGTATACACTTAGTAAGGCGATAGAGATGATCAGATGTAGCCACCGATTAATCTAAGTTGTTAGACTCACATAGAATTCAAGACCAGCTAAGCTATCAGACCCACACAGGATACAAGACCAGCTACTCTGCCGGACCCACACAGGATACATGTACAAAGGTCAATACTGCCGGACCCACATATGATACAAGAATAGTAGTCATCTCCATCGAACCCACGGAGGATTCCAATACGGTAGTCATCGTCGTCGAACCCACAGGGGATTCCAGTACGGTCGTCGTCGCTGTCGAACCCACAGAGGATTCCAGTACAGAAGTCGATGTAGTCGCAGCCAACTCTAGGGTTCCCGCTCACAGCACGCTCGATTCTGGGAGGGTCCGCTCCATGAGCCAAGGGGTTGATACATCAACTGTCACGAAGTCCAGAGTTGATGTATCACAAAATTCCGTCTCGTCAAAAGAAACCCAACGTAACAGATGGTGCGTCAATCAGACGCCCGGTCTGAGAGTTATTGGCTTTTTCGTCCCAGGGACCCGTTTTTTTTTAAGCTAAAACCAACCCGACCGTACTATATCTATTCCCAAACTTCCAGTGGAGTAATCCAAAAGAACCGTCTCACTAAGAGGAAATCAATAGAGTCGAAGACACGTCAAACGAACGTCCGAAGCTCAAGTTATAAGCATTTCCGCTCCGAGGGCCTGGTTAGTTTCGTGTTCGAACCAACCTGACCATACCCAATGTTCTCCTAAACCTTGATTTTAATATACCAAAACGACTTTCTCGATCCAAGGATCCCTACACAACTGACGATGCGTCAATTGGAGGTCCGCAGCTCAAGTTATGAGTAAATGAATGAAAACATTCCGAAGTGGGGGTTCTGGGCCCGACCCGGTCCGGCCCAACCCCCCTGGGTCAGCCCAACTGGGTCCGGGTCGACCCGACTCGGGTTTGGGTCTGACCCAACTGGGCACGTCGCGGTCCAGTCCGCGCGACCCACCCCGGCCTGGCCGGGGGGGGGGGGGGGTGGGGGGGGGGGGGCGCTGGCTCGGCTAGCGGGACGAGCAGGGGGGGACACGATCCCTCCTCCTTTGCACTCCACGGACGCGGCGTGCGGTCGCCGCGTCCCCTCCGGATCCCATATAGCCGCGAGATCCGGCCACCTGCCGCCGCGCCGGTGTCCCGCACTGCCGGAAATTTCCGCGGGCTACCAGAGTCATTCCGGTGGTCCGTTCTTGCTCCCGCCTGCGCCAGTGGTCATCTCAGGACCTTCTCTTTACTAAGATGGCCTTCAAATTCCGTTGCGGTCCCATTCCATCGTCGCCCAACGTTCTGCATATCAAGAACAGAAAAACAGTGGGTTCGGAATTGTTCGTTTGTCCGCACCCACCGCGTTAGTGGTTTGAAACAACTCCCAACAATTTCCCCGCAAATAATAATCCCCAACCCACAAATAATCGTTTGCAGATCAACTTGATAATGAGTTGGTATGCGTTCATGTTTTAAAGGAAAAACAAACATGAGAGTATTATCGTTCTGAAAATAAACCCCTACTTCTTAGTGGTTCGTTGACGCACGTTCATCGTCAAGGGGGGTTAAGGCGTCGGCGTCGCTTTCCGGCTCTGATATTCAAAAGGAATCAAAGAAGAAGTGGTTTTTTCGGCGTTCTTCATTCTTCGCTGGGGTGGGAGTTCATTAGAGGTTCGCCAGAGAATCCTCCAATTTCTTTTCTCCCCGTATTCTCGATGTGCCAAAATATATAAAGGAGCACATCGTAGCATTGCCATAATGGTGTAATTAAAGCGTTGTTACGCTATGAGTTTAATGATCCATTAATGAGCCTCATTGATGTGCATCGTCACTGCCCTGTCACCGCCCCGCCACCCAAAAAAAAGATAAGGAGAAATAAATAAAATAATTCATTTAAATTATTTTATTATTTTTCTCGAAAGGTCCAGAAAATAACTTTTTCTCTCAGCCCTTGCCAGCCAAAGTTAAGCTTCGCCTAAGAGAATCCCGGCACTGCGAATTCATCAGTGCCCTCAGATTTTAATTCTGAGCACTGGTTTAGAAGTTAGAAAAACCCACTCATTTGTTCACTGAACGTACCCGAGCTGAACTTCGAAAATTGATTCTGGGTACACCGGGCCTCAGAATCAAGCGTCGTCAGAAACTGTGTACTCGTAAAATTTCAAAGTATTAAAAAAAAATTCCTTGAAATTTCTGGGTCTTTACATTACTCCCACATTAGGGATTTACGTCCCCGTAAGGATACACCATAAACTAGGGAAACAAATGAGGGTACTGAGCATGCATCTGAGCCTCCTGCTCCCATGTGATCTCCTGGAGATTCTCGTGTTGCCACCTGATGTGCACTAGAGGAATCAACCATCCATGTAGGACCCGATCCTGTCGATCCTCGATCTCCACCAGGACCTCCGCAAAAGTCACCCCGTCATCGATGTCCAGCTCCCCACGATCGATGATATGTGTTGGGTCATGCACATATCCCCTCAGCTGGGATACGTGGAAGACGTCGTGTACCTGGTGCAACTGAGGTGGAAGAGACAGGCGATAAGCCACCTCGCCTATCCTGCAGAGCACCTGGAATGGTCCGATGAATCGCGAAGATAAATTACTGCCCCAGCCAAATCTCCGTAACCCACGTCGAGGTGAGACCCATAAGAAAATGTGGTCTCCATCCTCAAACTCTAGTGGTATCTTCCGCCTATCAGCATAGGACTTCTGTCTCCTCTGTGCAGTCCTCATCTGCTCTTGGATGATCTGCACCTTTTCTGTCATAGCCTAAACCATCTCTGGTCATACGAGTGCTGACTCCCCAGGGTCAGTCCAGCATAGAGGTGATCAGCAAGGTCGGTCGTACAGTGCCTCGTAAGGTTCCATCCTGATGGTGGAGTGGTAGCTACTGTTGTACACAAACTCCACCAAGGGTAGGTGATCCTCCTAGCTACGATGAAAGTTAAGAACACATGCATGGAGCATGTCCTCGAGAGTCTGAATGGTCCTCTCCGTCTGACCATCCATCTGTGGGTGAAAGGTGGTGCTCAGGCGTAGCTATGTCCCAAATGCCTCCTGCAACCCCTTCCAATGCCGGGAAGTAAAGCGATCATGTCGATCAAATATGATAGTCGATGGTACACCATGAAGCCGTACGATCTCCTGAACGTAGAGGCGTCCCAAGCTCTCCACTGACCCCTGATCTCTAATGGGTAATAAGCGATCCGAATTGATGAGTCGGTCAAAAATCACCCAAATGGAGTCGTGACCTCTGGAAGTACGTGGAAGCCCCGTCACGAAATCCATGGATATCCCATCCCACTTCCACTCCGGGACCTCTAAGGGCTGTACCAAACCTGCTGGTACCTGGTGCTCTGCTTTCACCTACTGGCAGGTGAGGCATCGTGAAATGAACTCTGCCACAACCTTCTTCATACCCAGCCACTAGTGCTATCGTCTGAGTTCCTGGTACATCTTCGCCACTCCAGGATGTACCGCTAGAGGAGATGTTTGAAACTCCCTTAGCACGTCCTCTCGTAATGTATCTGGTACCATGGTACATCCTTTGAAGAGGATGACGTGCTCTCCGCCTTTAGAAAATCCATCAGGTGCTAGCCCTAAGGATATCTGAGCATGTCACGACTCACAGTCAATGTCCCCACGCTGTGCCTCTCTGACCCGTTGAAGTAGTGGAGGAGTGACTATGAGCGACTATAGAAAGGCTGCCCCATCTCTATCCATGAAGGATATCTGCAACGCGGATAACTGCTCTATCACCTCTCCATGTAGATGAATGCTCGTCCTCCTGCTGAGAGCATCGGATACTACGTTCCCCTTTCTAGGAGTATAGAATATCTCAAAGTCATAGTCCTGGAGGAACTCGAGCCATCGCCACTGTCTCAGGTTCAGGTCCTTCTGTGACAAGATGTACCTGAGACTTCGGTGGTTAGAGTAGACTATAAAGCGCTCTCCCATCAGATAGTGTCACCACATCTTCAGGGAGAAGACCACTACTGCTAACTCTAGGACATGGGTGGCATAGTTCTGCTCGTGCGGCCTCAACTGCTATGAACCATAGGCGATCACTATTCACTCCTGCATCAGGACACACCTGAGTCCGATCCCTGATGTGTCGTAGTAAACTATGTACCCTACGCCCTCCTCTGGTATCCTCAAGATGGGCACACTGGTCAATCTCTGCCTCAGCTCCTGGAAGCTCTGGTGACATCTGTCTGACCACACGAAGGGTCTCCCCTTCTTCTTAAAAGCTGAAAGCGGTGCAACAACTCTGGAGAAGTCTGGTAAAAATCTCCAATAGTACCCAGCTAGACATAGTAAACTCCGCACCTCTGTCACGCTCCTAGGTGGCTCCCAAGCAAGTACCACCTTGACCTTCGTGGGATCCACTATAACTCCCACCTCAAAGATGAAGTGCCCCAAGAAGTTGACCTCTCGAAGCCAGAACTAGCACTTCAAGAGCTTACCATAAAGCTGGTGCTCTCGGAGTGTATCCAGTACAACCCGTAAGTGGTAGGCATGCTCCTCCTCAGTCGTCGAGTAAATCATTATGTTGTCAATGAAGACTCTAACAAACCGATCGAGGTAGGGCTGGAAGATACTATTCATGAGACTCATGAAAACTGCTGGAGTGTTGGTCACACCTAAGGGCATGACTAAGAACTCATAGTGGCCGTACCGACACTTGAAGTCCGTCTTCTGCACATCCTCGTCCCGAACTCGGAGCTGATGATAGCCTGACCCGAGGTCTATCTTCGAGAACTAACGTGCTACCTTGAGCTGATCAAAGAGGTTGTCAATCCTTGGAAGCATATACATGTTTCTCATGGTCACCTAGTTCAGGCGACAGTAATCTACACACAGTTGTAATCCCCCATCCGCCTTCTTGGTGAAAGGGACCGGAGAAGCCCAGGGTGAAACACTAGGTCAGATGAAACCTTTCTCTTATAAGTCCTCCAGCTGTACCCGCAGCTCACGAAGCTCAGAAGGAGCCATTAAATATGTTTTAGTGGATATTGGTGATGTCCCGGGGTACATGTCTATATATAAATCTACCTCCCTACGAGGAGGTAGTCCTGGAACATCGTCAGGAAAAATGTCCACATACTGGTCCACCACTACAGAAAAACTTGGACTCCGCACGTCCACTGCTCCGAGGATGAGACTAGCCAACTGATGTGTGATCGACTGCCCTCTCCTCTGCGTGAGTCCATCCTGTGCTGTGAAGGTTCCCTTCTCGTCGGTGAAGGTGAACCTGGTCCCATCCGTGCGGACACACCGCACCTTGAGCCTAATACAATCGATATGGGCATGGAATGTAGATAACCAGTCCATACCCAAGATGATGTCATAAGGCCTCGACACTGCTATAAGAAGATCCCAGCAGAAGCTCTCGCCTCCTAGAGTAAGCTCACACTGCCAGCACCAGTGCATAATTGTTGAGTCTGCTCCCGTAGGAGTCTCTAGATGCAAGGATCGAGCCAACGGCTCCGTCAGAATCTCCGAGCTCTGAACAAGGACAGTGACAATAAAATAATGACTCACACATGTGTCTATAAGAACTGCATCAAGGGTGGATTAGACACCGATAATACCTCGAATCATCTTGGGTGCACCGTGGTCATAAGCCTTTTCTACCTGGAGCTAGGACTGCCTCTGCCCACCATCTCCCTGTGGTCAGGGTGGACCTCCTGGGGGTGGTGGTGGTGGAGCCTCAAAGCGTCGTCCACCACTCGCTGCTCGACCAGCTCTTCTGCCTCGTCCACCTGCTCCCTGCGGACCGACACAGTCAAACCTCTGCCTCTACCTTGGAGGTACCTCCACTGTATGCTACTCATCTGCATGATAGGTTGGGGAAGTCGCGAGCCATGTGGCCCTGCCCACCGCATGCATAACACTGCCTGCTCCTCGGAAGGCTGGCTCTGCGTCGTGTTCCCCGCACAGCCGAACCCGTGTCCTGAGGTCGTCCACCAGACGGCCTGGTCCGCTTGGACCCCTGCATTGTCTGTCGGCTACCAACTGCCGAAGACTCTACTCCGTGCCGTCTTGCGGTGGGTCTCGCTGCTGATGGCTGCTCGGCGAGGAAGCTCTCCACTAGCAGGGCTCACTCCAGCACCCCCTCCTAGATCAGGATGATGAGTGGAATCATCGAAGCTTTGATCTCATGCATCAGCCCCTGCTCAAAGGTTCGGGCCCAGAAGAATGGGTCCTGCCCCATGTCCATGGAGTAGCGCGATAGGTCAGTAAATATCACCGAGTACTGGGATACTGACATGCTGCCCTGCCACACCCATAGTAACTCATGGATGCGCACCGCACAGAGGGTGGCTGGAACGAACTCCGAGCAGAAGAGGCTCTCGAAGTCCGTCCAAATAAGATATGCCTCATCGTGCACCTGGAGCATCAGGCTCCACTATCTACCTGATGCTGCGTGTAGGAGACTCGTGACAAGGATCACCATGAGGTCTGCTAGCATCCCTACCAACCTAAGGACTCTGACGATAGCCTCCAGCTAGTCCTCAGTGTCCTGAGGATCCATCTCTCAGTGGAACCTGGGTGGCCTCTACCTATGAAACTCATGCAACGCGCTGAGGCGACGTTCATTCTCCACCGTTGGGGTGGGCGACATCGGTGGCTCGATGGGTAAAGGTACCGCTGGTAACTCTGTGGTAATGGGGCCCTGCACCGAGGCCTCGTCGCTCAATGGGCTGTCGTCTCTCACAAGGCTCAGAACCCTAGCTGGCTGCCGTCGTGGGGCTATCCTGAAAAGAAACAGGTGCGCCACGGTTAATACAGTATACATGGGGAGCTGACACAAAGTAATTACGAAGAAAACTTTTGAAACACACATGCAATCAATGTTTTCATGCACTGAGTTGGAAATAAGAAGTCAGGGTCCTGGTGTATGGATACGTCGGCCGCCGCACCAACACTGGACTCCCTGGACTAAAAACCACACTCAATACTCTTAACACTATTGCTCCACAGAGAAGGAAATTATCAGAGTCCTGAGTTTTGTGGTAGAACTGAATCCTCTGATACCAATTTGTCACGACCCGTCCTCAGGGCCCATGCTGTGACTACCCCAAGCCCGCCTTCCATAGGCCAAGGGCTGGCGACTATCACCAAAGGCGTAAATCCCAAAATAAGGGAAGGCATTACCTTTATGAAGTAAACAAAACACAAAAGAGTACGCAAGCTGAAATAAAGACTAAGTAAACTAAGTACAAAGTAAGTGCTGGAAAGTAAATGGGCTAGAATACAAACCCAACTGAAAGTAAAGTACAATTTAAAAGAAAGTACAACATCAGAAAAGTAAAGCAGCAACTCTGTGTCGTCCTTCGGGAATCCCACCTGAAGGGTGGGTACAGATAGTCTCCTCAGCTCCTCGGTCCAACCGTCTTCTCCGTGTACGTCCCGCCAAGTGGTCCACCTCAGTATACCGTCCAACTCCACAAGCCTCCACCTCGATCAGTACTTTCTGTCTTCTGCATCCAACACAACGTAGTATGGACATAACCCATGCAGGGGTGAGTATAGAATACTCAGTAGGGACCCCAAGACCCCCGAAAATCTCTTAGAATCCACGAAGGATAAACCACAAAGGAAAGATACAATCACGAAGTATCAATAAAACTACTTAGGTATATGCCCATACATATACCTAAGTCATCAGTTACAGTTTGGCTCCAGCTCCCAAGCCCAAGCACAACCTAGTCCACAGAGGAAAGCACAACCCAATCCACACAAGAAAGCAAGTCAATCACATCAACGTTAATGATTGAGAAAAAAGACTCAGCTCACACAGGTATACACTTAGTAAGGCGATAGAGATGATCAGATGTAGCCACCGATTCATCTAAGATGTCAGACCCACATAGGATACAAGACCAGCTAAGCTGTCGGACCCATACAGGATACAAGACCAGCTACTCTGCCGGACCCACACAGGATACAAGTACAGAGGTCAATACTGCCAGACCCACATAGGATACAAGAATAGTAGTCATCGCCATCGAACACATGGAGGATTATAGTATGGTAGTTGTCGCCGTTGAACCCACAGAGGATTCCAGTATGGTCGTCGTCACTGTCGAACCCACGGAGGATTCCAGTACAGAAGTCGATGCAGTCGCAACCAGCTCTAGGGTTCCCGCACACAGCACGCTCGATTCTGGGACGGTCTGCTCCACGAGCCAAGGGATCGATACATCAACTTTCACGAAGTCCAAAGTTGATGTATCACAAAGTTCCGTCTCATCAAAATAAACCCAACGCGACAGACGGTGCGTCAATCGGACGCCCGGTTTGAGAGTAATTGGCTTTTCCGTCCTAGGGGTCCGGTTGGTTTTTAAGCTAAAACCAACCTGACCGTACTCTAGATGTTCCCAAACCTCCATCTGAGTAATCCAAAAGAACCGTCTCACTAAGAGGAAATCAACAAAGTCGACGACACGTCAAACGGACGTCTGGAGATCAAGTTATAAGCATTTCTGCTCCAAGGGCCCAGTTGGTTTCGTGTTAGAACCAACTCGTCCATACCCAAAGTTATTCGAAACATTGAGTGTAATATACCAAAATGACCGTCTCGATCCAAGGATCCCTACTAAACTGATGGTGCGTCAATCGGAGGTCCGTAGATCAAGTTATGAAAAAATAACTGAAAACAGTCCGAAGTGGGGGGTCTGGGCCCGCCCCGGTCCGGCCCAACCCCCCCTGGGTTGGCCCGACCGGGTCAACCCAGCCCGGTACGAGCGACCAACCCCGGCCTGGCTGGGGGGGGGGTGCGCTGGCTCGGCCAGCGGGCTGAGTTGGGGGGACGCGGTCCCCCCTCCTTTGCGCTCCACGGATGTGGCGCGCGGGCGCCGCAGCTTCAGCCGCAGCGGCTC
This sequence comes from Viscum album, assembly GCA_963277665.1. Lineage (NCBI taxonomy): Eukaryota > Viridiplantae > Streptophyta > Magnoliopsida > Santalales > Viscaceae > Viscum > Viscum album. The sequence goes on along the minus strand of OY728155.1, from coordinate 992,429,971 downwards.
CTACCGGCAGCGCGCCAGGGCGCCACCGCCTTTGGGCGGTCGGTCGGTGCCGACCACCACCTCCGGCCACCGGCACCACCGCACCGGCGACCCGCGCCGCTGGAAATTCCCATAGGCCACTGGAGTCGATCCGATGGTCCGTTCTTGCTCCCGTCTGTGCCTGTGGTCGTCTCAGGACCCACTCTTCACTGTGACGGCCTTAAAATGCCGTTGCGGTCCCATTCCATCATCGCCCAACGTTCTACGTATCAAGAACAGAAAAACGGTGGGTTTAGACTTGTTCGTTTTTCCTCAACCACCGCGTTAGTGGTTTGAAACAACTCCCAACAATTTCCCCGCAAATAATAATCCCCAACCCGCAAATAATTGTTCGTGGATCAACTTTATAATGAGTTGATCCGCGTTCATGTTTTAGAGGAAAAAAAACATGGGAGTATTATCATTCTCAAAATAAACCCCTACCTCTTAGTGGTTCATTGACGCACGTTCGTCGTCAAGGGGGGTTTAGGCGTCGATGTCGCTTTCCGGCTCCGATATTCGAAAGGTGTCAAAGAAGAAGAGGTTTTGTCGGCATTCTTAGTTCTTCGCTGGGGCGGAAGTCCGTCAGAGGTTTTCCAGAGAATCCTCGAATTTCTTTTCTCCCCATATTCTTGATGTGCCAAAATATATAAAGGAGCACATCGCAGCGTTGCCATAATGGTGTCATTAAATCATCATTACGCTATGAGTTTAATGATCCATTAATGAGCCTCATTGATGTGCGCCATCACCGTCCTGTCGCCGCCCCGCCACCAAAAAAAATAGAAGGAGAAATAAATAAAATAATTCATTTAAATTATTTTATTATTTTTCTCGAAAGGTCCAGAAAATAACTTTTTCTCTCGGCCCTTGCCGGCCGAAGTTAAGCGTTGCCTAAGCGAATCTTGGCGTGGCGAATTCATTGGTGCCCTCATATTTTAATTCCAAGCACAGGTTTATAAGTTAGAAAAACCCACTCATTCGTTCACTGAATGTACCCAAGATAAACTTCAAAAATTGATTCCGGGCACACCGGGCCTCAGAATCAAGCGCCGTCAGAAACTACGTACTCGTAAAATTCCAAAATATTAAAAAAAAATTCTTGAAATTTCCGGGTCTTTACAGATTTGGTTAGAAAAACAATACCACTATCAAAGAAAGAATTTATAACATTATTTAAAAATGTGGACATGGAATTTAATTAATAAAACCAATTATGAAATAATGTGTAGGGCTAACTCATGGATCATTACTTTATTCAATTTAATTTATCAATTCAAGGCATCCATTACAGGGGAAACAATCCTCAAGTGGTGTTTGAAAAATTAAAATAGGGGAATATATGCTATCAAGGAGATGGAACACCAAAAGGGATGGCTTAGGTCAAGGTGATAAACCTAGGAGGTGATTCACCACTCACTATGGTCACAACAGGCATGTAAAACAACTCAATTGAATTTATTTATCAAATTAGAGGCGACATCAGATGGGTACAGCTCATGGAACAATTTCTCAAGTTATAAATTGAAATCAAACATGGTTAAAGAACCTATACCACATAACTTAGCCCCAAAGTGCTTCCCTTGTCTAGTGCTAGCCTTTGATTCTAGTTATAATTGAATATATCGAAGAAATTTTTAAATTCCCTAAAAATGGGAAAAATGAGATTGCTTCAAGATAGAAAAAAATAGAGGAAGAGAAACCTGAAATATAAGGGATATGATTAAAGAGATTTCCTCTAGATTTTTGACTCTTATGATGGTGAGAGATTTAGATTCTAGTTGGAGGAGATACCTTGAACCCTATAAAGAGGAGGAGGAGAATCTTGAGGTGGATACTGCGGGGAAAGAAAAAAGGAGGCGTGAGTTTGGGGGGCTTAAATATTTTTAAGGGAAAAATCATAAAACACACACATAGGTAGGGGAACATGATTTGGACACACAATTGGACAAATTGTGTGCCAACTATGCACCAGGTTCTGCTCCAAGGGGTACCCTGCATGGGTTAGGCACATAGTTTGGATAACCATGCGCAGCCTGTGCAAAACAGATTTGAAACTAATCTGAGACAAGTTTCACAGGTGTGCATGCTCCCTCAAATGGTTTTATGTAAACCATGTGGAGCCCTAATCCCCACTATCTCAAGCCGTATATTTAGAGAAATTGTGTGGGATGGACTATACGGTTTCTACTAACCATGCAGACCAGTCTGTTTCCTTAATTTCTGGGGCTCTAGGCTCCAAACAAGCCCTAAATTCCCTCATGATATCCATGGATCCATTAGGAATCATTATTAGGGCCAAAAAGAAATTAAAAAAAATTGTTCCATACCTTTGTGAAATTTAGAGATATTACAACATCCCCTCTTTAAGATAACTCATCCCTGAGCTTTCCTTCCGAGGGTGGTAGAACGTCTTCTGAGAAAAGTTCTGGCCACTGTGTGTATACATCGACCTCCTGATCTCAGGTCTCATATTGTATGCATCTGTTCTTCCAAAGAAACTAGACAAGAGGAATTGACCTACCTCAGAGAGCCTTTATACTCCAATAAATGATACATATTAGATGATCCTCAAAGTATGAATTCACCTCAAGGTCATTATCCTCAGGTTCATATGAATTAGATGGTTCAACTTGATACCATTGGAGATATGATATGTGGAATATGTTGTACATGGAACGATACCTCTGAGATAAGTGCAACTGGAAGTCTACCAGCCCAAATATCTCCATTATCTTGAAAGGATCTACATATAGAGGTGATAACTTTCCATTTCTATGATTTTTTATATGACATAATTTAAGAGATACATGCAGAAGGACCCAATGTCCCATCTCGAACTCCATAGGTTTACGATGATGATCGGTATAAGATTTATTCCTAGACTGAGCTATATCTATATGATTAAGAATCAGCTAAACTTGCTCTGAAGTCTCCTAAATGAGATAAGGACCCAGTAGATTTGTGTCACCTGCCTCTAACCATCATAGAGTTGAATGACATGGCCTACCATAAAGGGACACATATGGATCCATCTAAATCATTTCTTGAAATCTGTTATTATAGGAAAACTCAACTGGAGGGATATGGTTTTCACATCATCCTCCAAAATCAAGGATACTTTCCTAAAGCATATCCTCTAACAACCTTATCGTTTTCTCAGACTGCCTATTAGTATGAAGGTGATATGATGTACTCAAAACCTCCTACGAACCTATTACCTTCTGAAACCCTTGATATGACCATGATGTAAATCAATTATCTAGGTGTGATAATATAGAATGGGGAACACCGTGAAGGTAAAAAATATTCTATTTGTAAATCCCTACTAGATTATCAACAAATAAGGACTCTTAGATCAGTAGGAAATGTGCGACCTTGAAAAACTTTTCAATTATCACCCATACTGCATCACTTCCTTGAGGGGATATCAAAAAGAATAACATGAAATTAATTGTGACTTCGCTCAGTTTTTACTTAGTAGTAGAGAGAAGATGTATAATTTTAGCAAGTACCCGGTGCTTAGCCTTCACCTACTAATAGTTGGAGCACCAAGTAATGAAATCTTGTATTTTCCTCCTCATATCTAGCCACCAATATTGACGACGAATGTCTCAGTACAACTTGGAAAGATTCGGATGAACTAACCAAAAATAGGCATGATATTATTTCATTAACTCTTCCCATATATCTAAAGGTACCTACATATGACCACAGTAGAGTAGGACCTCATTATCATCAATGACCCATCATAGAGGTGGGTTCCCACTTATGAAGATCTTCCTCAACACAAGGCCCCCCATGATTAGATAAATTTCACATAAAAAACCACTCCAAAAGGGATGATGTTACTTCCAGAGCTTCTAAGAACAGTTTCCCATGTTGTTCATGAACCTCTAGGTGAATTTTAAAAAATAGATCCATTAACTTCCACTCTCCACTAGACTCCTTGATAGCTTGTGCCTGAGTCTTGTAGCTCAAAAAGTCATTTAAGACATTACCCTTCCTGTGTGTGTAAGTAAGCTCAAAGTGAAAGGAAAACAGGTACTCTGCCCACTCAAATTGTCTCAAATTCAAGTATCACTGTGTGGAGATATATTTGAGACTTTTTTGATTCATGTAATCAAAAAACTGCTCACCAAATAAATAATTCCTCCAACAACGTAAAGCACAGACCACTGCATCTAGATCGAGGTCATATATAGGGAAATTATGCTCATGAGGCCTCAACTGGTGGGACCCATATGCCAAGAATAAATCTCCCTACATCAGATCTACCCCACACAGATTCCTAAAGCATCATAATAAACAACATAGCTTCCTCTTGGCTCTGACAGAACTAGGATCAGTGCTGAAGTCAGTTTCCCATTTAACTTCTAAAAAGATTCCTCACAAGATTCAACCCAGTCAAATTTCACACCCTTCTTGGTCGAGATCATAAGATGTGTTGCAGGATGTGATAAATATTGAATGAATCACCTATAATATCTATCCATCCATAAGAATCTATGTATATTGAATATGTTCATGGGATGCTCCTAGGAAACCATGATTCTCACCTTCTCTAGGTCAACAGATATGCCTTCCTCAGATATGATGTGACCCAAGAAGTGAACCTTGATGATCTAAAAGAGGAATTTAACGAGCTTCTCATATAGATGGTGCTATCTCAGTGTATTCAGAATGATATCAAGATGGTTGTAATGGTCATGTCTTGTGCGAAAATACACTAATATGTCATCTATGAAGACTACCAAAAGGAATTAAGACACAGTTGGAAAACTTGATTCATCAAATCTATGAAGACTGCCTGTGAATTTGTTAGAACAAATAGAATAACCAGACAATCATATAACATGAAACTTTTCTGAAATGATATAAGTGGCATGTTTGATGGACTCACAGACACCTGATGGTAGCCCAAACTCAAATCAATATGGGATAAAACCATTTCTCCTTGGATCTGGTTGAATAGGTCATCTATATGTAGAGGTGAATATTATTTATTCACTATAAACTGGTTCAGTCAGTGGTAATCCATGAACAATCTAATGGTACCATCCACCTTCTTGGTGAAAAGGATTGGTGTACCCCATGGAGATGTGTTGGGTCTGTTAAAACCTTTTTCCTCTAGATCCTCAAGATGCTTCTTGAGTTCCTAGAGCTATGTATGTTCTATCCTACTTAGAGGAATGTACATTGGTGTTACACTCGACATATTCTCAATGGTGAAATTGACCTCCCTCATAGGAGGTAATCTTGAGAAATATTTAGGGAATACTTTCCTAAAACTATCTACAATAGGAATAAATTCCTCAAAATGCATTCCCTGATTTCTCATAAAGAGACTAGCCATACAGTCTATCACTCCACCTATCCCAGTATGCTTGGGTCCTGCTTGAATTTATTAGATATCCCACTCACCCTTATGGATATACTTTCTATCCTCAAGTGATGTGAATGAAACCTGGAGGTGATAGCAATCCACATAGGCTCGATAAGGCACAAGCTAATCCATACCGAGAATGATGTCGAAACCAGTCATCTCAAGGATGAAGAAACTCCACAAAAAATGGTACCCACCTATCTCAAGGGTAACTCATTTCACTAGATTATATCCTCAGCTCAAACTCTTAAATACATGTAATGATTCATCACACTACTAAAATACTCTATCATTAGGCCCAGACTTCCCATAGTTGCAGTAGATAGAAAAGAGTGTAATGCACCAGTATAAAATAAGGTAGATACTAAAGTGAAGGTTACTAGAATAATACCTATAACTATAGAGGGACCTAGAATTTACTCCTACAGTGTAGGATATACTTCATATATGTGGCCTAAATTGTGAACCTGAGATATTGCATGAGTAGCCCAAGTAGGTCCACACTACTGATGCTGAAACTATAAGGCATGACTGCCTCAGACATGAACACCTACTTAGCCTGAATGACCTATAAAAGACCAACTTATAGCCTGATGTGGTGTTAATAATCCTTCAATTTAAGGAGGTGATATAATAAAACCCCATTCACTGGGAACTTGAGTAAATGATCAGTATAAATGTTGGAGGTTACCCATACTTCCGCAAGCCCAACACCTAATCATGTTCCTCATACACTAAGGATTTTAATGTCCTGAACTACCACACTAGTGAGACACCACATAACTATTAGTGTGTGCCACCTGGATAGTACTTCTTCCATGCATACCCTCAAAATACCACTTCCTGCCACTAGATAAACCACTACTCTACCTAGAAGGTGAACTTCTCTAACTCACATTTCCAGATTCCCTTAGGCTTCACTCTGTGATAATGGCCCAGTTCACTATATCTAAAACAATGTACTGTTAAAATATTTTCACCTTTGATCAGATGGCATATGAAATCCCATCCTCGAATATCCTCATAGTCATCAGCGCATCACCAGAAAAGGTAAGTGGAAAACACTATAATTCGGTAAAGCGAGCTAAATATTCCATCACTAACATGTCACCTTGTTGAAGGTTCATGAACTCTCGATCATGGTCTATTCTCAAGGTCTATAGAAAAAAGTATTCGAAGAAGGATATCTGGAAATTTTCTCACAACATACCCTAATGTCGACCGATCCAAGTTAAGACATCCCACCAACACTTGGAGGAGTCACATAGCATGTAGGTTGTGAGATTGACCCTATACTCTGGTGGCGTCTTGATATTATCAAAGATAGAAAGCATTTCATCTTTCCATGATTCAACAGTCTGAGGTCTACCATCCCCTAAGAATGTTAAAGGATGTTTCTATTATAATTCACAGGTCATATCTTCCATAGTAGGGGTATATCGAGGAGAACCCTTAATGTATTTTATAAGGAGAAATAATATTTCATAGAAATTAGCATTGAAACCCAGTTGAAGTTTGGTAGGAGGTGCCTTAGGTGACATTATAAGAGGTACTATGGGTGGATCAGGTCCCACCACCTATAGTGTATTCTCATAGCCACTTTCTTGGCATAAAACATGGGGTCATAGTAGTGTCATAACTATAATATTTCCTAGAAGAATCCTTTGATAAGATTTATAATAGATAGGTAAAGAGATAAATAAAATACAGTTACAAAGACTTCCTATAAGTATGTTGCAACCCTTATATTTCTCTAGGAGTTAGTTTTGGGTGATAAAGAAACACAGATAGATCATAGGATACATGGCCTACTTGCCACTACTATGTCCATGATAGGGTTAAGGTCTCCTATAACACTTAAAAGGTGTCTATTTCATTTTATAGGCCATCTTCATTTTAATTTTATATTCAGTTCAATATTTAAATTTCCTTTAAATAGTTGAATTAGATGGATCACCATTTATAATTTATAAGGTCCCATATAGCTTGTAAATTGAAGAGTGGAATCTACTTAATCCAAACCATAACACATTCCATACCATGTGACCAATAGTACATGAATCAACATTCTATAATTGAATACTTAAGGTTTTTCTTATTTAAACTATACAAGAAAACACTATTAGTGTAAGGTATTCACTTTTAGTGTCAGTTATGTTTTTCAGTTCTGTAAGGAAAATTGGAACATTTATATATATAATAATCAAATCACTAAACATAGAGAATTCACATAAAAAAATAGGAATGGCATGGAATAATTTATGGAATTTATATCCTATGGTTCCTAGTATAATGCATGATTCCTAATATGCCCTCACATCATAGGACTAAAGTAGAAGTTATTCCATCAAGATAATATCAATGCAAAGAAAGTGCATCAACCTATGGTGAAATTCGTGAAACGGTAAATGCAAAAGTATTAACAACATTTACCCATCCCAGGTAATTTGGGTTTCCCCTGTACATGGGTTAATTACTCCTATGAAAAGGCCCATTACCAAATTCCTATATCCTATTCTTTTTTCTAAACCCAAACAGTATGATAAAAGGAAAAGAACCTCTGATATCACTTTGTAGTTCCCCTCATTGGATGCCACATAATGGTACCTGGAGACAATGGGCCATAAGACCTCAATTGTATCTCCTTGAATTCTAGAGGATACTGATTAACACTGATGAACTTAGGAGTGTCAATGGGGATACTATTCCCTCATTGATCAGAGTGGAGTGAAGAAATATACAAGAAAAAATAAATAGAAGAAACATAAACTATATGAATAGAACAGTAACCCACTGTAGTAAAAACCGTATCAATAGATAGATAAAAAAAGAATAATAATAAACAAACATACAAGATAATAAAAAAATTGAGGAAAATAAATAAACAACAATAGATACAAAATAAGATTATGTAATTTCATGTACTATAAAAAAGTGTGCACGAGGATCAGGGGATACATGCATATACCACATGCTAACAAAATATACAAAAAGGACAAAAACAAATTGGACCCTTTCTCTCACACTCCATCATAGAATTTTCAATCAATCATCAGAAGCTAGCCAATTCCCATTATCCATACTTGTAGTCATGAAGTCTACTTGGGTACCAAAGGTGGCCCAAGTAGGGTGTGAGATATAATCTCAGTAGGCCACTACCAATGATGTCTATCTTAATCAATATCGTGAAATATAAAATGAATGGTGTACTATAATTAATAAATCAAAGACATGAATAAATAAATAATTACATTGGATTGAGTTCCACTTGGGACACCTATCCAATTCTAGATGTTTTTGCCTAAGCCAGTGTGTCTGAATTGAGGGATCTTATACAAGTAAAGTGATAAGAATAATGTATAAAGGAATGTAATATCCCAAATATTATGATTTGTCATGGTGGACAGATACTTGAAGTTATAAAATAAAATATTCATTTCTTATTTGAAATCATTCTCTCCCCTTTTAATTTGATTAACCTATTTTCAAATTATTGAGTGTCACCTTGATCCCATACAAGGAAATTATAATATAATTCCATGTATTTATCTAGGGAATTGGTATAAGTACAATTCTAAGGGATTCTATTCAAGGTGACCTAATAATGAGATCCCAAGTGTCACTCTAGTCATGGTGTGACAACAACATGAACTAACCTCTGAGTCTATCCCTTGTATCACACATAGGGTCCCGAGTCTCTCTCATGGCATGGTACAAACATCATTCCATTGAGATCATCCACAAAGTATCCCCTAGGGAACCAGTTTCACTTGTTTGGAGGTAAGGAAAAAACACATGAGGATCCCATCCTAGACATATCTAGTGTCACCCTTAGCGTGGTTACAAAGCTGAAGAAATTATAACTAAGGTATGATGATCCCATCCAATGGGTCATTAACTTAGAACCCATTGTATCACCCATGAAAGAAGATAAATGTATGATTTGGTTAGAGAAACCATACCACTATCAAATAAAGTATTTATAACATGATTTAATAAGGTGTCCATGGATTTTAATTAAGAAAACCACTTATGAAATAAGGTGTATGGCCTAACTCATGGATCATTATGCTATTCAATTTAATTTATCAACTCAAGGCATCCATTATAGGGGAAACACACCTCAAGTGGTGTTTTAAAAATTAAAATAATGGAAGATAGGCTATCAATGATATAGAACACCCAAAGTGATGGATTAGGTTAAGGAAGGAAACCTTAAAGGTGATTCTCTACTCACTACAGTCATAATGGGAATAAAAATTAACTCAACTGAATTTATTTATCAAATTAGAGGTGATGCTGAAAGGGTAAAGCCCACATCACAATGGTGAAAGTTATAAATTACAAATAAACATGGGGAAAGAACCTATACCACATACCTTATCCCCATAGTTCTTCTCTCATTTAGCATTAGCCTTCGATTCGAGTTAGAATGGAAGATATCGAAGAAATCATTAAATTCCCTAAAAATGGGTCAAATGAGATTTCACCAAGATAGTGAAATAGGCTGGAAGAGAAACTTAAAATAGAAGGGATAGAATTTAAGATCTTAACTCTAGATTTAGGATGCTTATAATAGTAAGATATTTGGATTCTAGTTGAAGGATATAACTTGAACCTTATGAAGAGGAGGAGGACAAGCTTAGGGTGACTACTGTTGTAGAAGAATGAAAGAGGAATGAGTTTGATGGGTTTAAAAAATTTTATAGGAAAAAACCATAAAAACACCCACATAGGAAGTGGAATATGGTTTGGTCGTATAGTTGGCCAAATTGTGTGCCCTGTTCTTCTCCAAGGGTCACCCCACACGAGTTAGACACACAGTTTGGATAACCGTGCATAGCCCATGAATTTTTTTTTACAACTTGTCTAAGATAAGTTTCATGAGTGTGCGAGATCCCTTACACAGTTTTAGAGAAACTGTGTAGAGCCCTTCCTCCAACTATCTCAAGCTGCATGGTTAATAAACCGTACATGATGGCCCGCACTATTTCTACTAACCATAAAACCCAGTCTATTTCATCAATTTCTGGGAATCCAGGTTCCGAACAATCCTTGGATGCCCTCATGACCTCCATGACTTCATTAACCCACATTATTAGCGATAAAAAAGGAATTTAAACAAAAAAAATGATATGTAACTTTTAGAAAAATTGGGACATTATATTAGTGCACAATATTCAATATTTTGGGCGGTGACATTGTGAAATTTATTTTCTTTTCATTGTATCATCACATATGATATAGGATATTGTGTCCTGTGATAGCGATGACCCATGTGCTCAAAATAAATCCTTGTATTTTTAAGGTGATATCATGACATGTCATAACCAGTAATATCTTAGGAACCTCTAGGTTAATATGACATATAAAAATATCATAGGTGATAATAATCAATGAATTTTTTGATTGCGATTATCTATCATTGAGTAAAATAGATAACAAAAGCGAGTAGTGGTTAATGATATTACAGATATTATTAAATAATATATCATGTAAAATTGATTTTTTTTAAATTTAAATTATGAATTGAATTATATGATTTATAATTTTTTTGTAAATCATAGAAAAGTGTATTTTGGGATCTTTTTAGTTTTCAAATTGTTTATATATTAATTATTTATAGAGTGTTTATAATTTATTATTAAATGTTTATGAAAGATTTATTAAATAAATATTCCATAATATTAAATATTAAAATTAAATAGCCTTGAATTATATAGAATGACTTATAATTTGATATAAATTGTTTATTATAAGTATAATTTATAATGTGTTTATAAATTACAAAACAAAGAAAAAATATAAAAGTGTTTATGTTAAAATTATGAATAGTTCATAATATTTAATTTTAATTGTTCAAATTAAAATGACTTATTTTTATATTAATTCCTTATTTTTAAAATTATTTAAGTCATTCTAAAAGGAGTTTTGGATGATGATATGATCAATGGTTTAAATAAAATAAAATATGAGAACTTTTATTTGTGTAAATTGTTTACATTTGTTATAGAATATTTATTTTTCATAAAATATCCCATATTTGAAATATAAAGTAGTTCATATTAAATCCATGTGATTAATAATATGAAAAAATTAAAATTAGATAAAATTAAATTGTTTATGTTTATCCATTCCAAAATTATAAAGTGTTAAACCACCTATATAAATTTTCATACATGCATCTAAGGAGTTATATTCTAGGTATGGTAATTGAATGGGGTTTTTCTTTCTTAATACTGACTTGTTCAAAATTCAAGTAAAGGTTTATACATCAATATGATTTGATCATATTGATATGGTGTATGGAAAAAGGATTCCAAAATAAATAATTAGAAGCATGAATACATATAAAGGGAGTACATGAGATAAGATGATGAGATTACATCCCCCAAATACTAAGTGTTAGATTCCTTGAAATGAAGACACATTTCAAGACCTCAATAATACATCCAAGTAGGTTTTTATAAAGTAGTGGTTTACATGTGTTATCTTGTGTAAGGCATGGTGGAAATGACTAACCATAAAATTTAAGTAACCAAATATCACTATGATCTTTAGGTTACACTTAGTTGGAAAACCCTTAGGAAGGAAACTGAATGAATAGTCTTGAGTTTTCCCATATACTGGATTTGGTAGAGAGATGTACACTCAACCATCCAAGAGTTATATATGATATTATTTGGATGATGTCCGACCTAAATAAGTAAGAGTTGAGAGGAATACCAAAGAGGAATAATCGATTAGTGATATTGGATTTGGACCCACTAAAGGATATGATGAAATTAAAAAGGGTCATCATTTTAGTGAAGACACATTTAATAATTGTCCTTATTAAATTTATGAAAAACATGATACTCATCTGATAAAATATTTTGTTATAAATAGATGACATCATCATCATCCAACTTAACTTTGAGATCCTTTTTAACAAAAGATAATGTAATATATCAGAATTCTATCAATGAAATTTCCCTTCTTATAATTATTTAATATAGTATAAATCATATAAAATCACTTATAAGACACAATAAAAACTTTATAAAGGAAGAATTAATGAAATAAGAGGTATTTCTAGAAGTTAGGGAACCTATGCCAATGAAATAGTAACTTGAACTTAGGAATAGTAATATGAACCTAATTAGTATTAAACCAGCCAAATGAATAGTAACCTCACCCATGAAATTATAAATAAAATTTAGTCTTCTTATAAATGAAATTATCATGTAATTATATCATAGTATATATAAATGAATATTTTAAAAATTATTAATTAAGTTTTTATTTTTGTAAGTCATAAGTATTTAATTACAATTTTATAATTAAAAAAATGATTTAAAGGAAAATTTATTTTCCTAAAATGTATTCATGAATTAATAGTTTGTTTTCTTATTATTTTAGGATAATTTTATGAGACCTTAGTTAAATTTTTATAGTTTTATAAAATTAGTTATAAATAAAAAATCTGTATTTTTTTGAGTAAGTGATGGGTTTAATTAAAAATATAATGTCTCATATTTAGAAATTTTTTTTCATAAAATGGAGTTTATTTTTTAATTCTACATATCAAAAGAAATTTAGGGTGAATTTTTTGATTTTTTCTAGAAAACTTGAATTTTTGGTGAATAGTAAAATACGACAATTTATGATAAATGATAAATATATGAATTATTGAGTCATAAGTGATGTATGGATGATGTAATCCCATAATATCAATCTATATTTAATTATTTTAATATATTTGGTGATAATTCTCAATGTATTTATAGTCTTGATCCAAAATAATAAACAAATGAATAAAATATTCAAAAAACACCCCTCTTCTCCACTATAAATGCCACCCCTCACCACCCCTTCTCCTAACACCTTGAAAGATTTTATCCTTATCAAAATTCAGACCAATCCTCTTCCCAAGTCCCCCCCACTCATAATATCATTTTCCCAACAAAATCCCAAAACCAATCCCCTTAAGGAGGTTCTCAAGTAGGATAATTCAAGTAGTAAAATCCTCTTTATTTTATTTTATTTTATTTTCAATTTATTTTATTTTCTTATCCTTGAATCACCTACCCTATAAAAAAAGACATGATAACTCTAGTATCATTTATATAATATAATTATATATTTTTAATTTAATATAAATCACCAAGATTCTTTCTCTCTCTATTTTATTCTATAAATGAAAACATCATCCATGATGTGTCAATTTACGAACATCATAGACGATGCATTTTCATTTTACACTAACACCTTCATGGATGGTCATAAAACCATTTTTATGGTTAAAAAAATTATAATATATTTATTACAACCTATTTAATTTTATGGAACCATTATATACACATGGTGTTAATTAATGAATCAAAGCTAGTTTGCGATGATTGAAAAACCGCCAAAATAATCTAAAAGATTATCACTAACATATTATCTAATGATTCATCCTAACCCAAAATATAAAAATTAATTATATAAATATATAATATTTGAGATTTTTATTAACAAAATATAACTTCAATTCTGGATATCTATTCCCATTTTACATGAACTTCCATACTCATATACTAGTAAACTGATCATGAAAACAAAGGAAACAAACACTCCCGAATGATAAAATTGTATTTTTAACACATAAAAAAGACCATAAATGAACTTTTTAAAAGTAAAATAAATAAAATAAATGTATAAAATGTTTTAAATTAATTAATTAATGGATTTAATTTGATTATCTAGGAAATTAACATCAAGTTCAAAACAGATTCAAACATAAGGTAAGGGTTTTCTCATCTCACTTTTAATTCTATGATATATGAATTATTCACCACTATTTCTTATGTGTAGTGTATGTATACTTACCATTGATATATTATACCATTAATATATTTATATTAATGGTATCCAATGTTTCATTTTATGATTATTAATTTTATGGGGTATGTAATTTGATTTATTTCAAAGTGGTAAGTGTTTCTACCTGAACCATCATTTTTTCCTTCTGGTTATTACTTTACTATATTTAACCCAATATAATTATTTTTTTGTGTACTTATTCTATATTTTATTTTTATGTTAAAAAATCATATATTCATATCAGTTTACCTTTTGTTTATGGAGAAATACATGTTTTATAAGCTTCCCTTCTCAATTCTTCCCAAGCTTGATTAAAGTGAACGTCTGAATTTCCAACCCATTTTCATGTAACACCCATAATATGTATTAATACACCATTAATTTTATAAAAAAACTATTTTTTTCATGACAAACTATATTTTTTCATTTTTGGTTTTATACAAACAATTACAACTAATATAAATGATTTTTCCAAAATAACTCTTCTTTACAAAGTAAAAGGGGTATTTCTCTCTAGAATTCCTCGATGATTTTATTAGAGTATTTTAATATATTTCAAAAATTATTTTTAATTTTATGATTTATTGAGATTGATATCATATTATTATCATATACCATATTTTATTAAATAGTTTATGATCAGTTTGACTATAGATGTGCTATCTTGATACCATTCACTATGTTACTTAGAATGGTTAGTGATTATGTTTACGGATTGGGGAAAGTTATTTACATTTCATATGAATATGTTTTTTATGTTTAACCACAATAATATGAGAAATTAATTGGACTTATAAATTTATGGTTGGGGCCCTCTATAGCCCATTTATGCACCAGTAGGTCTCATGAGACAAAAAATAAATGGATTTTGGATGAGGCCTTAACCATTTATTTCGAAAAGTCTTAGTCGAGGCCTTGATGGTATGTTTATGATGTCTAACATATGAATTCTTTCATTATGATATTAATAATTTATAATCCATGTCAATATTCAACTAGTAAAATATCCATGGTTAAGCTTAATTCTCATGTGATTATTTTTAGGGAATTATTTATTCAGATTTTATTCTTTCCATATTATGCTCAAGTTTATATTCTAACATAATGTGTTTTTAGTCATTCAACATGCCTTATTATTTATATTATCTTATACTGTATTAATTACCCTTACTGATCATCTAATATCACCCCTTTATTATGTTTTATTTTTCACTAGGATGTGAATATGTATATTATAAATGACTTGCAGATATAATCTAAGAGTTATGGATGTTTCTAATGGAATTTCTATATTGTATTTCCTTTAAATTTATAATGTATAACTTATGTTTGTATCTGTTTTTCCAAAACTAATAAACTATTCAGTCCTTCAGGATGTGACTTCCTTGTTTATCATGCCAATGTAATGAAGTAAGGCACCAGATATAGCTAAATGGGGTCAGGTTCTCTATATATAACCTTAAAATAAGAAAATTCTTACACTAATATAAATATTTAAGAATTATTCTCAATTAATAAGAAAAATTATATGTGTTCTGGTAAAACCTTCTTGAGAAACCAAATGTTTAAAGTTGTTTAACAGGTGGATTTGGATTCTTATGAGAAGAATAAAATTATTCAATTAAGGTTTCAAAGGAATTAGTTGCAAGATAACTAAAGAAATTTTAGTTTTTACTCATATAATAAATACGATTGGGTATATAATTGACTTGGTGAGGCATGATTTTTTCTTAAGGTTTATTTTGGTTATGAAAATCATTCTAGAATAATATTTTGATTTATTTTTGAAAATGTGAATGGATTCAAGAAAGTTTTATTCCATTTTCTCAAAGTTTTGAGAATAGATGAACTGGTGCATTTTAGATCTAGGTTTCATTGTTGTATCGATAATATAAGTTAGTAAAAGTTTAAATTGAAATAACTAAATTTTGTTGGTGATTCGAAAAATGTTTATTCCTAGTATCAAATCAAGGTCATTGAATCATAAAGGGAAATTTTGGAAAGTAGGATAATCCTTCCATACAATGGACTTTTTTAGAATATATTAAGGGGTTTTAGATACTCCATGGAAGTCCATGTTAGGTATAGATTTTATAGAAAACAATTATTTTATTTTGAAAGGGTATATGAGACTAACTATGTGATTTAAAATTATATTAAATATATAAGAGTTTAAAAATTAAGGAAAAAATTAAAAGAGATTATAGTTTTTATACAATTGATGAAGTAAAGAGTTTCTGAATCATGGAATAGATAAAAATGATAAGTATATCAAAACTAGAAGGATATATATAAAGGGTGTGTATTTTCATCTCATTTATCTTATTTGATAATTTAATTTTTTTGTTAACAAAGAATTATTAATAATAATTTAATATAATGGTTTTAATACACATAGTTTATGATTCATCATATTCTATAACATGTTTGAAAAGAAAACAAGGATACAATTAGTTTTATCTAAAATAAAAGATATTTCTATATGTTTTAAAAATATGAGGGATTTGACCCCACCACTATAAATGAAATATTTTAAAGAATAAAATATTATTTTTATAATTTTACTCTTCAAACATAAAATTACATATAATATATGGATGTTAATAGTTTATTTGATAAATATTCCCACTAAATAAAATAAGTGTTATTTTATAACAAAAAAAAGTTTGAATATATTAATAAGATATTTTGAAGAGAATAAAATTTCTAAGAGTCTTGTAGGAGCATGATTTAACTTGATAAAGATCAAAGATTAAAAAAATATTTTTTATAGTAAAAAATAAAAGTGAATGTCACTTAACACTCTAAAAGATTTTAGGGTATAATGGTAAAAGGAAATGTAAGGATATATATTTAGTTATCATTAAAAATTGAATAAAACTTTATATTAAATTAGTTTAGTATGTGTTGGTAAAGAAAAATGAAAAGAGGTACATTAGTTATAAAATATCCCAAGAAAATATTTATGGAAAGGGTTATAAGATATATGATGTTTTGAAGTAAAAGGAGTATAAATACCTTGTTCAAAGGGTTAAACATTATAAATATGATTCTTAAGACTCACCATTATTAAAACTGGATCACTTAATAGATATTACCCACTAAATTTTTAATTGTAGGGTTTTATCAGTGGACATATAGAGTTGTGGCAGGAATTACATTGAGATGTAATGAGTTTATCAAAACCCTAAAAGTGTAACAAACATATATATGACATAGTAATCTATCATATGTGATATTATTAGACATGTTCCTATGTATGGTTTTATTAATATTCTTAAAGGATTTAAATAATACAAAATGTATCATGTCTTCTAAAAATTTAGTGTCTATATTTTCACATTGGCTATACATAATATGTGAATTAACCTCTCAAAGTAAAAGTTTGAGTTATAAATAATAAATAATCATCAAGGAGTATTATATTTTTTGAAAAAAATTTATCACTAGG
This sequence comes from Viscum album, assembly GCA_963277665.1. Classification (NCBI taxonomy): domain Eukaryota; kingdom Viridiplantae; phylum Streptophyta; class Magnoliopsida; order Santalales; family Viscaceae; genus Viscum; species Viscum album. Next base: position 992,412,269 of record OY728155.1, on the reverse strand, counting down.
TTGAATATTATTTTTAATAAAGATATAAAATGATCTCATGATGCATAAAATGATTTTTTTTTGTGCTGAATAACCCCCAAGTAGACCACATGGAGCGTCATATATTATGTATTTGGTATACCAGGGGTTCATGTTTCATATTTATATTTTCATTTCATTAAGGTTGTTGAGACACCTGTCTTGATAACCTTTATACTTTGATAAATTTTTTAAAACAATCCTCAAGTCTTAGTGAATCAGTGGTGGTTAAGTATATTTTAAATCATGTTGTTAGTTGGAACCTAACTAAGAATGGATTTGTCCTATTGTATAGAAAGTATGACATCTAGGACCTTTATTAAGATAGATTAAGGAAGTGTGTGACTATTCATAGATAATAAATATGATTTTCTTATCTATTGAGTGATGGGAATATGACATTCTCATCTATAAGGGTGTATGACATATGATATATTCACAGTCCTAGTCATTCTATACCCAGAGAATCGAGATCATATGAGTAGCTATATGGGATTAACTAGATTTTTTATACCACATGTACTCAATTTATTATAAAAATAGATCATATGAAATTAAATCATTTCATATGATATATCTGGTATACTTAGGTATAAAGATACACAAGTTTTATAGAGATCACATCAGATCCCTTTAAAGCTTGAGTTACACTGATTATTTTTTAGATTCCTCTCTTTGCTTAAATTTTATAATTTTATAATTCTTATTTATTTTAAATTATATAAAGGAACATGGGGTCACTTTTTGTGGATGACTAAATGGGGATTAAATTTGACCTAGAGTGATGCTCTAAAAGCCTATAGATTTTATTTAAAAATAATTTTGGATGATTATTCACAAGGTATTTCATATGATGTAATACACATTGAAGTTAATAATAGTTTTCCAAAAAGTGTTTTTAAATATATCTAAAAGGATATTTGGAAATGGTTTCATAGATTATTTTTGTAATGTCCATGACCCAGATACTTGGATGATACCCATTCTATATAATAACAATATGTCAAGAACAACTCCCAATCATCAGAGTCTGGAATAAATATTGGGGGTCAAATACAACACACATGGGAGGTGGTTTTACCCCTTTAAGTAATGTTGTATCCAATAATGTATATTCCCATAAGTGGAACAACCCTTTCATAGTCAAGGTTTTTCATTAAATAGAACAAATCACAGTGGAAGTAGGTGTAAGTATGATACTTGAAAGAAATAAACACTATACTGTGAATATGTATCACATATAAAAAAAGTATCATATAAGTGACTAACTATACAAAAAAAAAGAGATAAAATAAAAAAACCCATATATATAGGAAAGTGTTTCCCCAATGAGGCCTATAAACCCATAATAGTGTCCCTATTGTGAATCTCCTCTAAAAAGTGACAAGGAAATCCCATGTAGTTCTCAATGGATCACCCTTAAAGCACCAGAAGAGAAATATCCCCTACCTCCATACTCTTCATGTGCATATAACCTATGATTGAATACCATTATCTTATTAGGATCATGAAGAAAATGGTCTACATGCATCCTGAGAGGCACCCATGTAGGGATTTAGTATAACAATTTAGTAGTTATATGCTACCCCACCCCTAATAAGCCATCATAAACTAAAGTGTATGTATGAAAGAATATAAATATATAGGAATTAGTAAAAAATAAAAAACAAATTGGGAAAAATATTCTCAAAGTACAATGATTCACCAATTAATTAAAGGTATATCCCAAAAAGGTATAATAATACCCATTTCCCACAAATTATTTAATAAAGCCCCTTTATTAGTTTTAAAACATTAATTCTAGTTGGGATCACTCAGCTCCAAACCATTTCAAGGATAACCCTCTATAGATAGAAGATTAATAAGGGATATTATTTTCTATATTAGTGATAGATGATTCTTTAAGGAACAAAATAGGAGATATCCACCATAATAAATCTTAAAACAACCTATAGAATGAAGGGATTAGTGTTTACATCACTACCATTAAAGAAAAGTGAATCTAAAAAGCCAAACCAAATGATTAACATTGATTCAATTGGGACAAAATCTCATAATATCATGATGAGAATAAAATAAAAGGAATATAAAGGGTATATCAAGACCTAGAATAAGAAGAGAAAAATTTGAGTCACTAACATGTAAAAACATCAGGTAAAAAGATATTAGAGTACTACTAACATTACCTGAATGAATATGAGACCTCATGATAACATTGAACCAATCCAGATGAAAGTTTAAGGTGAGTTTGATTTATAAGGTAGGATAGAATTTTAGAGAACCTATGGGAAGTTGGAATGATTAAGAAATAATAAAATCCCAATAAAATGGTTTTTATGGTAGAAGGGTAGGATTAAAATGACCTAAATATCCCATTTTTAAGGGTTTTTTTCTAGGTGTCTATCATGTACCTCGTACAAGGACACTAGCTACCCGATGAATCCTTAACAAAACCACCTATAAATTTTTTCTCCCATCAGGTACCCACTCAATTATTACTGAGTACTCACTATAGAATTACACCACCTTAATTGTATATACATCATCTAATTCCCCATCAAGTTTTTTTAACTCCCATAAACTTAAACATCACCTATCAAAAGATTAAAGAGATTAATATATGTGGTAATTAAGCCATGAAATATGGATCAAAAAAATATTCTAATTCCCTTCCATTTCATACTTAAAATTCCTTTAACACACACTTGAATAACCAAAAATAAAGAGAAATTAATAGACTGAGACATGGGTATCATTACAACTTTCCCATTATTAGATTTCTCATCCTCAAGAAGTATCCTGAGATATATAACATGATAGATACTATTGGCCAAATACATTATTTGAAAACAAATCAAGGGTTACCTTTAAAGATAGAAAAAGATGCTGCTTTCTCACCATTAAAGGATTATTGAAATGAACGACCAAATAGAAAAGAACTAATTTTACAAGGAAGAAGGATAATAAAATAAGTGATTAAAAAAATTAATTCATAGGCCACATTAGATTGGAACCCTATAAAACTACAAATTTCTAACATTATCAAAGGGATAAGGATATATATATAGAATTCATATCTAGTATAGACACAACTATAAACCAATATCATGTTACTATTAAATCAGAATTTAATTTATGGTTAAACATTATTCAAATATTTATAATTCATGCAGATTGTATGATGAAGATAGAAATATTTTGGAAGATTAAAAAGAAATATTATGTAATTAATTTGGATATATAACTCTCCCTAACTAGATTACATGATAAAATTTTGTTTTATGAAAAAACCAAAATTTTCAACTAATAATGTGATATAGACACCTAATCTAGTGAAATAATTATTTAAATTATTTCATATATAATAGGTTTATAATCACCTAATCCTTAAACATAATTTCTTTGAAAATCACCTAAGTATAGCCTAGAAAAACCATTCCATTTTCTAAAAAATTGTTGTTTGAAAACATTTTCAAGAAAATCAATAAAACAAAATAGTTTAAAAGAGTCTAGAGTAAAAAAGCACTAAATACCTTGAATGAATCTAATTATTTTACCTTACCTCATTTATAAATTTAGAACCCTTGAGAACAACATTTATTCAAAAATAAATCATAAAACACTTTGATTAATCTTAAACCAAATTTAAAACCTGAAATAAAAGGTTGATATCAGAAAAAACCCTTTTTGAAACCATGCCACCCTAATCCAGGAGGAATAATGGTTTCAATTATTATTAAAGTTTCCATAAATAAATAAATTCATAATGAAATATATCAATCACCAATCTATTTTTAAAATATCATTTTTTTCAAAGCCTTAATTATTTTACTAAAATATCAAGTTGAATCATTTACAACCCCAAACCATTTTACTAAAAATATCATAAAAATAATTATTATAACTAAATATTATAGTTTATAAAGTTTATTTCAATAAAATATTGAAAATTAATTAACAAAGTAGCTTATGTATTGTTTAAAAACCTTCAAATTTCTAAAAATAGAGTTATTTTAAACATTTGTATTATAATATAAGGTTGGAAAACCCACTTATTTCAAAATTCTAAAATAAAATACTTTAGTATAATTTAAAATAATATATCTAAGATCACCCATTTAGGGATACACTTATTTTATTAGTAATAAAATGATATATTCTTAGAATATATTACTTTTAAAAGTAACATATAGAGACCCTCTATTTTCAAAAAATTAAAATTACATAACTTTTTCAGAATACTTAAACATTATAAAAACAGATGCCCAAAGACCATAGTTGGTATAGTGCCTTTGAAAACATGGAAACATAAACACTAGTATATATAGAGCTACATCATCTTCCCACCAGGTTCTTCTTGACCATCACCCTTTTTATACATATCAAACATAGTACATATCATCATAACCTGGGGAAAGGAAACCTAAAAGGGGTGAGCTCAAATGATCATTAAGGGTAAACATGAGAGATATGTAAGCATAAACATGACCATAATGGTATGAGAATGTGATCATGAAAATATAAGATCATACCCTACATATATAATATCATAACAAAGATTATGGCATACAGATTGGCAGTTCATAAGACATAAATCATAATGAAATAGAGAGCATAAGCCATAAAAGCATAACATAGGAATAAAACATTGAATTGTGGAAAACACATAAGCATATAATGATTTCAAAAGTAGCCAAGTAATAACTTCCAAGACCATATTAGTAGTATGGGTTCACTCCCCATACCATTATAGTAGTCATGGTTCACTCCCATGTCCATCATAGTATCATGAGTTCACTCATCATTCCATCTTAGTAGTCATGGTTCACTCCCATGGTTATCATAGTAGTCAAGGTTCACTCGCAAGAATCTCTTAGTTTATTTCATCAGATATAAAACTTTACCCAATGAATTGGAGATAGATATAGGTACCACCTATCACATAAAGAAATCATATATATATGTTCCACAAGATCATAAATAATCATATCATAACCCATGACATGAAATGGGTACCATAAACATGTAAAAATATCATAACATGTGGAAAAAGACATTTTTCATAATCATTTCATCATAAGCACAACTCATGAAAAGAATTATGTTTCAAATGAATATAACCTATGAAAGAGATACAAGATTCATAAGCATAATTCCATAAAAAAATTCCATTAAAAGAAAGAATATGAATGGAAACATTGAATAATTTCCCTATAAAGGCATGAATAACAACAATGGATGTTATCTTAGATGGTAAATAATTTTTAATGATCTTTTAAAATCATTTCTTGAGGAAAATATCCTTTCTTATTTGAAAAATGATTTTTATAACATAAAACCTTTTGAAAACGTTTTCTAATGAAAATAGATTTGAAAAATTATAAAGAAGCTTTTAAAACAATAAAAAATATAAAATACTTTTCATTAAAATTATATTTAAGATATTTTTAAATAATTTTGATTTTTTTTTAAAAAACATAGTTTTTGAATAAAATATATTTCCGACTGAAGAGAGAGATGATCATATTTTACATAAAAACATTATCTTATGTTCCAAAGAGTGAAAAAATGGTACTAAAAATAGAGGATATCATTAATAAATAGAGTATAAATAAACTCATGAATATTCTTGAGGTATGGATCATAAGATTTCATCAAGAGAACTATAAACATAAAAAATCTTGGAAAGTGATGAGATCATCTCAATAAACTCTTATAACTTGGTAACTTGGAATCATACTCTCCATGTAAGAAAAGGAAATTAAATTAAGATTAATAAATCATTAAAATAAGTATATTAATTATATAACATGTAAAATGGTAGAATATACACCTCAAACAAGAGTTTAGGTGCATAACAAAACATGAATATCAAAGATATAAAATTGAGACAAAACTGTTTTTCCGATTTGGTAACTTTTGAAAGTTAAACCCCATGAAATAAGGATAATAAAATGGGAATGTTAATACCCATAAATTTAATTAAAAGATACACATAATTTAATCATGATTATTACATACAACACACAAATGGAAAGAGTGGTAAATACAACTTTTATCTCATAAAAATTAAAAGTGAGATGAAATCCCATTACCTTGTGTCTTGACTCTCTCTGTGCTCGTAAAATATTTCTGTATAATAAATATAAGTTTATTATAAATATTTTATAGAATAATATTCTTATATCCATATCCATATATGTTTTTATTATGACCTTGTATTACCCTATTTTTAAAGATTCTATGTTAAGGTTTCACTTTGGGTAATATTCACTTTGTTATTCACATGTATCTTAATTTGTTATAGTGTTCGTCCTTATACTTATATCATGATTACAGAATGTAAATCATGATATAAATATCATTTATATCTATTATATTTATATTATACTAATTTATAGCATAAAGAAGTATGAAATGGTATATATGTATATATATAAATAAAACAAATTTAAGTATAATTAATATATCATATATATCAAATAATTTCATTAAACCCATCCTTAATAAATTTTATGTGGTGTGTGAATGAATCATATCGCTTTGAGGGGGTGATAACCCACACTTCCTCAAACGAGATTATCGTATTAAGATAAAATGGAATGTAAATAGATGTATGTTGTAAAAGGAATAAAGAAGATTAAATACATAATAAATATTATATATAACATATAAAAATATATTTTCCATCATAATGGCCACCATGATAGGTGGTAAATGAAAAATGAACAATCATCATTTTGTGAGGCACTAGTTCGCCATACACAGAAACAATATGTTAAATATCCATTAGATGGAGGTGTGTGTAAGTGTAGATAAAAATATTTAAATAAAAACATCATATAATAATTATAATACTGGTTTTTTCACACAATAATGGAATAAATATAGTGGAGGGGGTGAAGAATAAAAATAAATGAAACGATCTTGAGAGAATACGTTACCTCTTAATATGGTAACTCCTTTTGGTTTATGAAAAAAGTATTCCTTGAGAAGATTTATAACCAAAGGGAGGATTCAAGGTTGAAGGTAAGTTTTTTTAGAGTCTAATTGAGAAGATATTTTCTCAACATAAATTTTTTTAGAGGTGTGAGGAATGGATAGAGGTGGTGGCCTTTTATAGGGAAGGAAAATGACACACAAGGAATTTTTAGAAACGAGTTAGGTGTGCACATGTTCTTACCTAAAAATAGTCATACCAAACCAACCTAACTCAATAATTGAAGGTATATGGAAGAAATATAAACATAAAATGGTCTTTGGACCTATTTATAGTTCATTTTGAGTCTTATATTTAAGGTTTAGTGCTTTATTAATCTATTTTTTCTCTTCAACAATGTAATTAATTTTAACCACCCTCACTAATATTATTTTTCAAAAAACAAAGTTAAACTTATTAGAAATTATAAATTATTATTATTCTAAATATGGAATCCATTTTTACAAATTCTAATCATATAAGTGGTAGAAATTAATTTAAAAAATAACCCTGCTGTCGGGATGACACTGCGGGTTTTTATAGTAAAAATGATTGTAGACACTCCTTTAATCACAAAATCTAAATATTGGAAAAGGGGATTATCTTAACTCAAAGTGATTCAACCTTTGGAAAAAATATCAAAAATTGACAAAGGAAGGAATAAGAAGAATGTTGCACAAGGGTCGCGTAAGTTCTACGATGGTCGTGCAAGTACACTTGCGCGCCTCAATGGTCGCGCAAGTACACTTGCGCACCCTAAGTGATAACTGCCTAGGGTCTTCTCCAGCCTATAAATAGACCCTGTGGGCCCCCCATTTCAGGGAGGAATTTTTCTAGAAACTCATATTTGAGCTCCAGATGCCCTAGTCTCTTCTCAAAGCTTCCGAAACACTTCTAAGGAAATTTATTACCTAGAATGAAAGATCTAAAGAGGGGGAGGAAGGCCTAAGTGTTGAAACTCATCAACACTTGCATGCCTGAGTGGCCATACCTTAAGGGAAATGGCCACACTTGCGCCGCCTAACTCCTTCAATAAAACTTGTGCACCACTCTTTTGGAAGAACCTCAGGATGATTCTAAAGGATTTAACCAAGAGTCGCTCAAGTATTACCTTGCTGGTAAAATGTCGCGCAAGTACCCATGTGTCGCGCAGGTATACCTGCATGACCAGGACTTGCGCGCCCACGCACTACCTGCGCGCCTGCCAGGACATGCGCGCCCCTGCCTTTTTGGGTGCCCTTCTTGCCCATTTCACCCCTCTTAAGCCATTCCACCTCTCCTATTCAAGATTCAGTCTTCAAGACACTCTTCAAAGCCATTTATGGCATGATTTCTTGATTTGAATTCCTTATCTGAAAGGAATTCTGTGGAATATCTCTCAAAACTTAGTGATTTACACATCTTTATGTCACTAAATATTGAGATTTCATTCATTCAACCTCATCCTTTAAGATGAGAGATCTCATTAACCTGGGCCTCCTTTTTCGAGAATAATCCCCAGTCACAATTCTTAACCTGGGCCTCCTTCTCAGAAGTAAGCCCCAGTCTAAAATATGGGCATCCTCTTCAGGAGTAATCCCCAAGTCCCTTAATTTTTCAAATCTCTTAATCGGGGCCTCCTTTTCAGGAGTAAGCCCCAGTCTTAATTTCTCTTAACCAGTCCTAATTTACCTTTGATCTGGGATTCCTTCTCAGGAGTAAAACCCAATCATAAGTCCTCTCCTAATTTGGGCCTCCTTTTCAGGAGTAAGCCCCAAGTTAGAGTATTAAAATCTCCATGAAGCATGTATACCTTTATGGACCGTGTTCCTAGATTTCTTCCCTGAATTAAATCCTAATCTTAATTTATATGGGCAGTCATACATACTTAAGTCCCACATTATTTCTTATGATTGCATATTTCATGGAACAATTGTCTGATTTTTACCAATACCTCTTGTTTCTCACACCGAGCATGACTCACATGAGCTTAGAGTGTAAAAGTAATTATGACATACTTCTTTGAGCCATCAATCATAAACATAATACTCCCTTACTCAAACTACGTGGGTTCTAATTCCTTTTCTAAACAAAGGATACGTAGGTAGCCCATCTGTGGGTTCGATCCCAACTCTAAAATAATCCATTTCCTTCTGAATGACAATAAACTTCAAGTGCCCCACTGAGTGGATTTAAAACCAGCATGGCTATCCTAATGACCAAGAGACTTATATATAAATGTGTCGAAGGATACCATTGACCAAGAATCTCTAATAAATACAGATGATTCTCTATCGATAAAGAACCTCGAATACATATAAAAGATTCTATAAATTTTCTACATATTTAATCATTGATTGTCAGATCTAAAGGAAATCTCATTTTATACTTGGTAATGTAATAAGGATTCACGAACATAACTTTAATCTATAAAGAGAGTCCCAGAGTAGACAATAATTCCCCTCAAAAAGGTGTGATGAGTCCGACCTCCCATCCTCTCGACCAATACAAATTCCTAAGCCTCATCAGTCCACAACTAATGAGTGCCTACCTTTGGAAAGTAGGTCCAAATGGATATGGAATCATTGGATGTTTCCGGTTCTATGAAAAAACCCATTAGAAACCAATTGGAATGTTTTAGCCTTCAATCAAGGAGGTCATCCCCAAATTCCAAGGGAAACAAGAAATGGTGAACCCGACGTGAATACTTAACCAAGTTAAAATGATGTTTTACCTATTTTTTAGGCCCCTATTTAAAACTCAATGAGAGGGAAAAAAACAATCATTGACATATGTGCTCATCCAAAAGATGTAGTGGCTGAATTTATCTTGATTATGTATGTTATATCAAACAGGCATTCTTTTCCAAGATCTTCTGCATTTCCAGAATGGCTTCTCTTAAGTTCACACCTGTGAATACTATTGCTGAAAATGCCACTTCTGCTACTCCTACTGGATCGTCATCCGCTCTAAGGATGACATCACCTACTCAGTATCTTCAATGCTGGGTATCAAATGCGCTGGTTAAGGAGTACCATCAACACGGTACCATCCCAACTCTGGAGGCTGCCCGACAAGCCCTCCAAGTGAACAACTCACACTGGTCATCCAAAAAACGACAACCAGTGATTAATAAGCAGGCAGTGCTAACCACCGTCTCTAACCGTTTCGGGTTGTTATCCCCTGAACACAATCACCATTCACTCCCATATTCTAGGGAGGTAAATGAGAAGGTCCCTCAGGCCCTTAATTCAAAGAAGCAGGAGTCCTTCCCGAGGGATCCTATCAACAATCACCACCATAATCATGCAGCAGTATGCCCTCAACATGATGAGGGTACTAACTCCAGGCATTCGGCTCAGGTTCCTCAAACTCGAGCTGGCAAGATGAACCTCCAAAGGCGGAATCCGGTCAACAATGAGCAGGTTCTCATCTCTACCATCTCCAGAGAAGTACACCAACCTAACTTGGTGGCAGGAAACGAGCGGGCACATACACCTGGCCATTTTAATTCCTCTATCCAGCAGACTCATCTGGCAGCATCACATCAGTCCCATCAGGAAATTCCAGTGGAGTACTATAGGCAGGAACATACACCTGTTTATACATCATCAACTAGCCAGCAGGCTCGTCTGACTACATATGATAGAGCTCGTCAACCATGTTTGGCGAAGTACAATCATCAGGAATATACACCTACTAGTATTAATCAAGCCTACCAACAGTATCTCTTGGTAGCTCACAAAGAAGTTAGTTAGAAAGCTCCGACGACAAACAGGAGGCAGACTCAACTCTCTGCCCCAACACTTGAGTACTGTCAGGATTCACTGACAGGAAAAGGAGGACAAGAGCAGGCACATACACCTACTCCAAACGTGGAATGGACGTATATCCCCGTTCCAGCAGATGAAGTCACCAAGCATATTTTATCAATGGTGAAAGAGCATAAGCAAACCCCTGCTCATATTCTGGACACTTTCTAGGATATTATAACAGCTTCAGTAGCATCTCAGGGAAAGACACATAAATCTATCTCTACCAGTGGAGTGACACATCAACAGTTCACTCCAGAACAGACACACACATTTGTTCCATTCCAAGAGGGTTGTGGGTCAAACTCTCCCATATCATACGGACAACCAAGTCAGGCACATACACCTGATTTGAGTGGAGATCGTCAGCCTAACCTGGCCATTTCTCCTGATCTGGCACATACACCTATTCAGAGCATCCACTTTCGTCAACAAGTGGTTTCCAAGGCAAGTAAGAAGGCATCTAAGAAGAAGACCCACCCAACACAGTCAAAATATAAAGATCCAATCTGTAAAAAGACCTTGATTGATGATGGAGTTCTTGAAGCTTTCATACAATTATATTTTGGAATCCATGATTCTACTCCCTCATTTCCCAATAGTGGGAACATTAATTCTGAAGGTCTTCAATAGACACTTCCTCATGAAGGCTTGCTTCATGACAATTCGGTCGATCTTGAAGTTTCATCTTTAGATGAGAGCCACAAGAACCCTCTGTGTGGTCAGAAGACCAAGGAGCAAGAGATCTCATCTTTTGCTATAACCCATCATGGTGGTCCTCCCCATGATGATGAATTTTGCTGCGAAAGTCCTCTCCACAGTAGTGATGCACATTGCCCAAAAAATGCTTCAGTGGACAATGTAGTGCCGAGAAATCCCTCCTATCTTGAGGCACTTTCAAATGCAAAACCATTCATGTCTGATGCTTCATCGCTAGCAGGTGAAATAATTTCTCAATCAGAAGATAGCCTAGGGTGTAGGTCATTCTCCAAACCACCCCTAAGTCATGCATCTTCTAGTTTGATCAATGATTTCTCTACCAATATTGTTGAATCCGATGAAGCAACAAGGAAACACCAACTATGGTCAAATCAGGTAGAAGAATCTTCATTGAATGATAAAGAGGAAATGCTGAACATGAGAAAACAATTGGAAAAAGGTGAAGTACCAGTCATGTTTTGGCCTCTGGCTGACTCTCAGTATGACATTCCAAAGATGTTGACGGAATATGGAATCCATGATATTCTTCTCAACATATGGAAAACTCTTTGTCAGTTGAAGAAGAAAGTATTATCTTATGATGAATATGAAAATCATCTTTAGATAATAGAAGGGTTACAACATCAGATTGATTTAGAATCTCTATCAGTCTCTCGATATCCGAAGGCTGAAAAGCAGCAGAGAGCCCTTCAACGTTCATGCCTTGGCGCACTAAGAAGATTGCGTCAATTAATTGCCAATGCCCCATCTGGTATTCATGTTAGAGGATGGGGTGTTCATGGAGCACTACATTTCACTGTTCTCTCCAGTCAGCAAAGACCGCCGAAAATGGTCTCATGCAATGTTATTGCCAATGTCCGGCCAAAGTCAATGGGCTTTGTTTGTAATCAAAAGCTTTCCCAAGAACCGGCTTCAACTAGTTCCTCTCAAAATCAAGCATACAGAGAAAAATTTGTTGAATTACTCCTGCATCAAGCAAACGAGAATATTGAACATGCCTCTCATATAGAGCAAACACATCATCAAGTGACAGAAGTGTCGGAAATCATCCAACGGTCTTTTGAACCAGGTGATAAAATTGGATACAGGTTAATGCATCCTGCTAATTTCCGAACTAAGGTTTGCAAGATCAGGAGAGATTTTAAGAAAGTATCAGACATAGCATGCCAAGAGCAACCCCAGCTTTCTAGATTGGGGACTCTTTTAAACCAACCATCGGAATCAACAAATAGGATTCGAGGAGTTGAGCAGGAACAATAGGAACATCCCCTATCCACTGGACTGGGGACTTTTTCAAATCATCAATCCCCTCCTCAGAGAAATTCGGTCTTTTCTTGATTGGGGAAGAAGCCACAAGAGGAACGAAGAGACAAATTATCAGGAGATTCCCTCCAAATTTTAGTTCGTCAAGAAGTTCCTGAGAGATCGAATCAAAAAATGGAAATGTCTCATCAAAGACATGGAAGAAGACAATATCATAGAAATGATGATAGAAGGGATGTGATGCATTATGCATCAATCAATGTCATCAATTCCATTGTTGTTGATCTTCCAAATGAGGCTCACTCAGGGGACTCAGATGAAAAGGTTCCTGCTCAAGAAGATGTACGCACTGACACAAATGAAGAAGGTATGCATACACAAAATCAAAGGATTAATCAGAACCTAGGTAATCCTTCAAGTAACCCACTTCACCCTCTCCGAAAAGGATCCAACAAAGGGAGGGGAAATAATCAGGTTACATATCCTTCCTCTGGAGAAGGCCAATCGCTCTCACTAGATCAAAGGTTTTCATAAAAGGAGGAAGAAATGAAGGAATTAAGGAGGTTGAATAAAGAACTACTTCAGGGTAGTCTTCTTCTTAAGCGTGCTGGAGTCAGTCAGCTAATGGAATTTGTTGCAGCTACTGAGATGGATCAAGAATATCCTCCTCTATCAGTACACCCTCACAGGTCTAATCCTATAGGTCAAGTGCAACAACAGTTGGCAGTGCTACCATCAGTTGCAGCACCAACCACCACATCTGTCCAAGCTCCAGTCATTGCACCTACCCAATTCCAAGTTCAACTGGATGTTTCTAAAAAGTTAATAACTAACATTGAGTCATTAACAGCTCGGTTAGAAACTATGGAAGGGAAACGTGTGCAGGTTCAACCAGAAAAGAAAGTTTACCCTAAATGGGTAGATTTGATCTCTCCTCCATCCAGTTTTGGAAACCCTATATTCCCTATTTTCAATGGATCAGGCGACCCTGAATAGAATTTGATGCATTACGTGTCTTTTTGTGATCCTATGATGGGAACTCCAGAGTAGCAAGAAGCTATAAAACTCAGATGCTTCGTATGGACCTTGTAAGGACCAACTTTTTTCTGGTATACAAGCTTGCAATCCCGGTCAATTACCGGAGGGGAGGATCTTCGCCAAAAATTCCTTCTTCAGTTCAGCTCAACTTTTCCAAAGATAACAGTTTTTGATCTTACAAACTGTAAGCAAAGAGAGAATGAAAGGGTCTCAGATATCATTGCTCGCTGGAAGGGATTAACATATTCCCCAAGCTTAGCACTCCCTCAAGAGGAATTATTGCCAATCTGTATGGAAAATCTGCATGACGAATTATGCGCGCCGTTGATCCCTGTGAAATACACAGGAAGGTTTCGAGACCTTACTTCAATCGCTCAACATATTGAGGATTCCCTTATACAGGATAAGGCTAAATCTCATGTAATTACATCAGCTCCAGGAAGGAGAATGGGTAAAGTAGAAACTACTACAGTTATGCTTAAACAAGCACCTGTACCTATTTCTACTTCAAAACCTTTATCTTCTCGAAGGGATCCACCTCTTGAGCACCAACAAAAAAGGCTGTTTCGTCCAGATGATCAAAGAGATCAAAGACGAAAAAAATTTGAGGATTATAAGAGCAAAACATACTCTTTCCGAAATGTACAAGTTCTTGGTTACTTCATTTCAGCTCTGGAAAATAATCTGGTTCAATTGCCAAGGCCTAAGAGGCCAAACAAGGAAGGAGATGAAGGCCATCCCAATTATTGACCTTTTCATCAAATATTGGGGTATCCCATCCAGGAGTGTTTTGTATTCAAAGACCTCCTGCAAAATATGGTCGACTCGGGACAAGTCAAACTGAAAGGTTCTTCAGCTCAGGTAGCATGTGTTACTGCTACAGTTCAAGAGGAGTAAGGCCAATGGCAAGAAGTCAAAAGAAAAAATGCACAAAAGTATGATGATTGGATGGTCAGAAAGACAATCAACAGAAATCATTCTATTTTTCGAACAAAATTAAAGAAACCAATTGTGTCTTCTGCCATGAATGTTGTGGAAAAACCCTCTTCATCAAAGGGAAAGTCCTCAAAGAAACGACATGATTCAAAGAAAGAAAAAGAATCAGAAGAAGATGAGTATGTGTCAAAGACTAAGTTGTCTTTGACTCTGGCAGACTTCATGCCATCTACTTCAAAGCCACAAGCACTGCCCCACCAAACGGCACAACCTAAACAGGCTAACCAGGAAGAGTCTTCATCAGATGAAGACTTAATCTTTGGTTCTGTTAATATTATTCAATTAACAGATCCATATGCCAGTCACAGTTTTGATTTCAATGAGCCTGAATTACCTGTATCAAATAGGGGAATCAGAGGAAGTTCCAGAGGATCAGGATAAAAGGGAAGACGTGGATCTTTCAGAAACCACTATTCCAATTCTACCCCTGCTAGTACTGTGTACGCAGCAGAAACTCGTGGTAGAGCCCTTCAGTGAGCTCATCAAGAACACGAAAGTTCTTCTACCAATAGAAAATTTAGTCCTGGCATAGTTATTTTGGAAGACCGGTTGAAGGTTCCATCTTCTTCCTCTCAGAAAGTAAATGGATCTAATCGGTCTAATATTCCAAAACTAGGAATATTGCAAACTCCTATCCCAATACAAGATGCATCAATTTCCAAAGCATTTGATTCCAAGGTACCTGCTAAACCACATATTCCTGTTGGAAAACACAGACCTCTGGATCAAAAGTATGATATATTGAAACACTTGGCCCAAGTACCAGCCAAGTTATCAATTCTAGATACTTTGAATCTGTCAAAAGATCTTCAGGAAGCACTCATCGAGGCTTTTTCAAGTCCTCAGGAGTTTGAAACTAAAATTGCTGCAACTGAAGTCTATCACATAGAGAATAATTTTGCAGAATTCCATGCAATAATATCTTTTATTGATAAAGATGAAGATGATGTTGTGCATGGGCATATTAAACCTTTGTACTTATCTGGAAAGGTCAATGGCGTAGACATCCAAAGAGATTTCATTGACAATGGTTCAGGAGTCAACCTCATTCCCATTCGTACACTTCATCGATTGGGCCTCATAGAATCTGATTTATCTCCTTCTACCAAGATGTTACAAGGATATGATAAAAATGAACAAGAACCACTGGGCGAAGTTACAATCAGAACTCAGTTTTGAGATCTTGTATCCAATTCAGATTTCATGGTTGTTGATCAAGACTCATATTTCAACAACTTGCTTGGAAGACCCTGGCTACATCAACATGCGGCTATCCCTTCATCATATCATCAATGTCTCAAATATTGTTTTGATGGTCAAGTTGGGACATTGTATGGTGATAAGTCCCCGTTAAATACATGTGAGTCTCAATACATTGAGGCGGAATTATATCACATGAAGGGAATGAAGAAATCCACAGCAAAGGAGATTACCAAAGTTAATGCTCATTATGGTTTGAATAAGATTCCAGTAAATCCATTTACACATGTGATTACAGATTACGTGTTTCCTATCAGTCAAATTGAAAAGATAGACCCAAATCAAAATACTCTTATTGAAAGATCCATAATGTCAATTATGACAATCGAGCCAGACAACATGGGATAAATTGGTAACCCACCAATCAGTGATGAAAGAACAAATGGTGACGCCTTCATTTCATCTGCTGAAATCCAACAAGTCTATAATTCACTAATTAGGATAGAAGAAGTTATAGCAACATCATAGGTGAACAATGATGTCGATTCTCAGTCCATCATCTCCTCTTTATTACCCAAAGAAGACCCTTCATCATCAATCAGGTCGGAAATGGAAGCTTCTTC
This sequence comes from Viscum album, assembly GCA_963277665.1. Taxonomy (NCBI): domain Eukaryota; kingdom Viridiplantae; phylum Streptophyta; class Magnoliopsida; order Santalales; family Viscaceae; genus Viscum; species Viscum album. Next base: position 992,395,641 of record OY728155.1, on the reverse strand, counting down.
TTCAAGATGTGAAAATTTTGACATCTATTCTGATCATGAAAATTATGCTTTATCATCTACTATGAAAGTAGAAACGGAAGAAATAGCACATGAAGAAGAAGAAGAGGAAGATCTTAGAGATGCTCCTCTATCATTTGAAGAGGGTATCTCTACCACTGTGGATGAACTCAGAGAAATAAATCTGGGTACAAAAGAAGATCTACGCCACACTTTAATCAGTGCGACCATGACTCTTGAAGAGAAAGAGATGTATATTTTCTTTTTAAAGAAAAATAGAGACATATTTTCTTGGAACTATATATAAATCCTTGGGCTTGATTCTGATGTTTCTACTCATCATTTGGGTTTACCAAAAGAACATCGATGATTTAAGCAAGCTGCGAGAAGAACACACCCAACTTATGCTTCCAAAATTGAGACTGAAGTGGATAATCTTATCAAAGATAACTTCATCAGAGAAGTTCAATATCCCAAGTGGTTGGCTAATATTGTCCCTGTAAAGAAGAAGAATAGACAAATTAGAGTTTGAATCAATTTCAGAGATCTTAATCGGCATTATCCTAAGGATGATTTCCCAGTTCTGATTATAGAACTTTTAATTGATGTAACAGCTGGCTATGAAGCACTTTCCTTCATGGATGGATATTCCGAATATAATCAGATCTGAATTGACCCATAAAACGAGGAATCCATAGCCTTCAGAGCCCCTCAGGGTGTGTTTTTCTACCGGGTAATACCCTTTGGCTTAAAGAATTCAGGTGCAATATATCAGCGTTCCATGCATCGTATCTTCAAAACCTTCTTAGGGAAGTTTTTTGAATGCTATGTAGACGATTTTGTGGTTAAATCCAAACAATGTTCTAATCACTTGGCTGATTTGGAAGTTATATTCCGCAAGCTTCGACAACATAATTTGAAGATGAACCCCTTAAAATGTGCTTTTGGGGTAACCTCAGGAAAATTTCTTGGCTTTTTTGTACGCCATCATGGTATTGAAGTCGATCCTGAGAAGACCAAGTCAATCCTTGGTATGTCACCTCTTCAAAATTTGAAATAATTAAGAGGACTTCAAGGAAACTTAGCCTATATTTGGCGTTTCATCGCCAATTTGGCAGGCAAAAGTTTACCCTTCACCAAATTGATGAAGAAGGGAGTCACTTACCAGTGGACTGAAGAATTTCAAGAAGCATTTGATATTCTTAAGAAATACCTCTTGAGTCCACTGGTACTCATGCCACCTGTTGAAGGAAGACCACTTATCCTCTACATGACAGCTCTAGAGCGATCATTGGGTGCCTTCCTTGCTCAAAAGAATGATGCTGGGAATGAAAACAGCCTCTACTATCTCAGTCAAACTATGATTGAAACAGAAACCCGGTATTCAAGTATTGAGAAGTGCTGCCTAGCATTAATATTTGTAGTTCAGAAGTTGAGACACTACCTGCAACATCATGAGGTCCAATTGGTATCTCGCAATAACCCGCTCAAATTCATCCTTAGTCGTCTAATACTTACAGGACGTCTGGCAAGGTGGGTAGTTATTTTGCAGCAATTTGACATTCAATATGTGTCTCAAAAGGTGACTAAGGGCCAAGCTCTGGCTAATTTCCTGGCTGAACACCCTTCAGTGGAAGACATATCTTCAGATACTGAACTCCCCGATAAAGAAATCTTCTCTATTCAAGAAAGTCCTCAAGCATGGGAAATGTATTTTGATGGTGCTTCCAGAAGTCCAACAGGGAGGAAAATGAAAAATCCTAAATTCAACAAAGTTGGCTTAGGAATTGTGCTCATTTCTCCAGAAAAGGTAGTGTTACCTTATTCCTTATTATTGTGGGAAGGTGGTACCAATAATGAAGTAGAATACAAAGATCTCATTGCAGGCTTGGAATTAGCACTTCAAGAACAAGTGAATCACTTAAAGGTGAAAGGTGATTCAGAACTGGTAATCAAACAAGTCAATGGGGATCATTCCATCAGAAAAGAAGAACTAATCCCTTTGTATGATTACGTCAGAGAGTTAATGGCGGAATTCCCCTCAGAACTGACATTTTCTTATGTCCTAAGATCACAAAATGATCAAGCTGATGCACTGGCTAATATAGCCATAGCTCTGGCAGATCCAAATTGGGACGAGACAACCATCAGTATTTCCCACCATCGTACAATTTCACCTTATGTTTGAACCAGAACAGAGGAAATTAATGAAATTAGTCCCATTCCTAAACCATATGGTAATACTACAGGATGTATGTCACCTATCAGGGAATACCTTCAAAATGGAACACTTCCACCTGATAGAGACGAGAAAGAAAAAATCCGGTGACGTGTGGTCAATTTTACTCTTTATGATAGCCCAGATGACCTAGAGAAAACTCTCTACAAATGTGGTTTTGATGGAGTTCTCTTCAGATGCGTTGATGGTGAAGAGAAAATGGATGTTATGAAAGAAGTACATTCAGGAGTCTTTGGTGCCCACCAGTCTGGACATAGACTGTCTGATCAGATTCGAAGGCTTGGATACTTTTGGCCTTCAATGATACAAGATTGTGTTGATTTCACAAAGAAGTGTCATTCATGCCAAGTACATGCAAACTTCATTCATCAACCTCCAGAGTTGCTTCATACAGCTAAATACTCATGGCTATTTGCCACATGGGGAATGGATTTGGTGGGACCTTACCCTTCGGCTACGGCCAAGCAGTTTAAGTACATTCTTACTGCTACTGACTTCTTTTCCAAATGGGAAGAGGCAGTACCTCTCAAGGAAGTAAGTTCTAAATGAGTTTTTTAGCCTCATCAAGTCTAACATCATTACTAGATTTGGTGTCCCTCATACCATATTGACGGACAATGGAACCAACTTCTGTTCATCTGAGGTGAAGAAGTTGTATCAAGAATACAACATCAAATTCAACCATTCATCTCGGTATCATGCAGCGGCCAATGGCCAGATAGAAGCCTTCAACAAGACTCTTTCAAATATACTGCAAAATATGGTGGATACAAATAAGAATTCATGGCATGATAAACTCTTTCATGATTTATGGGCTTATCGGACTACCACCCGCACTGCAACTCGGTCAACTCCATATTCACTGGTATATGGAACGGAAGCAGTCTTGCCAATTGAAGTTCAAATACCCTTGCTCAGAGTTGCCATTTGTGATCAATCATCTACAGATGAACAATCTCAAAAGTGATTGAATGAATTGGAATGGTTATAGGAGAAAAGATTGTGCACATTGCACAACTTGGAAGTCTATCAGAACTGAATAGCACGAGCTTTTAACAAAAAAGTTTGTTTTCGGTCATTCACTTAGGGAGAATTGGTATTAGTTCTCAGAACTCCAATGATACCAGGAAAGAAACCTCCCAAGCTTGAGTCAAAATGGGAAGGACCTTACTCAATACATAGGGTCTACTCCAATGGAGCTTATTCTTTAATCTCAATGGATGGAGAACTCATCACTACTCCAACCAATGCCAGATTTTTGAAGAAGTATTTTGTATAAACAAAAAATATATTATCAATGGTCCAGTATGACCTTAAATCGCACCACCGTCCAGCAAGACGTTAAAATGCATCATCAACGGTCCATGCATATGACCCTAAACTATTTGCACATACGTCCAACATGATGTTAAATTGTGTCCCCTTCATCGTCCTTGTTATATGACGTTAAACTATAAAACAATAGTCCATACATATGACCTTAAACTATTTGTATTCCTTTCGTCTCACATGACGTTAAACTGTGAAGTCCTAACTAAATGACACTAAACTATACAGAAGTCCCTTACATTCAGTAAGACGTTAAACTACATCATCCACGGTCTATGCATATGACTTTAAACTATTCACGCTTTCGTCCAACATGACGTTAAACTGTGAAAAAGTATCTAATTTTTCCTCACTGCATGACATTAAACTACACAGTCCCCCTTCCATCCAGCATGATGTTAAACTGCACCATCCATGGTCCATGCATATGACTTTAAAATATTCGCACCTACATCCAACATGATGTTAAATGGTGTCCTCTTTTTTTCCAATATGACATTAAACTGTATTGTCCCCATTGTCCTAACTACATGATGCTAAACTGTACAGAAAATCCTTTAATATGTCCTACATGACATTAAAATTTACTTTGTCCCTGCTACATGACATTAAACTGTGCAACACCAATAGTCCTAACTGAAATACCTTAAAACTGCATAGTCCCTTGATATGTACTACATGACATTAAACTGTGCATCGTTAAGGTTGTTGTTACCTCTTGTTTCTCACACCGAGTATGAATCATGCGAGATTAGAGAAAACCTCAACCATAACACTCTCTATGGGATACTAACCATGTGTAAGTCCCAACAACATCATTTTTTAGGTCGTTGTCCCCAAGAACAACTTGATCATTAATTCATTCTTTAATTGAACTACGCAGACTTTGATCCTTGCCTTCTAGGCTGGGTACATAGGAAACCTCCCAAGGTTCAAGCCCAAAACCAATCTCTTCACATCGGTTCACCTCCATCTCATATGATGTTGATTCATGAAACTTCCCCTAGAATCAATACCTTTACATTGGTTCACTTTCGTCCTTGTTATATGACATTAAACTATACAACACTTTTGTCCAGTATGACAATAAACTACAATATTATTTGATACCTTCACCTGAGAGGGAACCATTATTTACATTGATTTTTCAATCATGTTTCATTTCAAAGACTACGTGCATACATGGCAATGCCCAAACCTTTTATCTTGGGTTAAACCATCATTGTACTAAAGTACCCTTTCACCATTCACATGTACGAACCAAATTTGTACAGAGGGAATTTCTAGAACTACGTGGGCTTGATTCCCATCCTTATGGGATACGTAGGAACATTCGAGTGTCCCTCGAATCCAGCCCCAAGTCTTTGGGCCTAACCCCAAATTCCACTTTCAGTCCCTTGGTTGAAAATTCCCCATGAAAACACACATTGTGTATTTCTTATAATGGTCCAAGCTCTAAGACCCTAAACTAAGATCTCTAATACTTTTGTACCACATGACGTTAAACTGTAGTTTAAGAACTATGTATGGATTAATTCTCATCCTTATGAGATACATAGTGAAGTCCAACATTTCAATTCAGGACCCAGCCACAACATGATTATGGTTAGCATTGATCTGTGTATCTTTATATACATTGGACAATACCCATCTTTATGTGTCATAATCCTAACCTTAAATATTTTAAGATCTTCATAACCCTTTTATTGACTTTTAATCACAAAAATGTCAAATTTCTGAGAGTTATTTTCCTGACTATGCAGAACGTTCCCTTAGGCGGCCTTTCATAAACAGTCCACATAACAGACTTGTCAGCCAAAAGATACTATTTTTTGACTATGCAGCCAATGCCCTTAGGTTTCCCAGCATAATTCAACCCCTAACGGGTTTGTTAGATATTGGTAACTTCATTCTTGATAAGAAAGCCTCTTTTTTCCTTATTAGTATTAAATGATAGTATGTAGGGATCCACAAAAATATCCATCCTTAACATATTTGTCCCATATCCTTTTTCATAATCTGAAATTATTCAAGTCTATGGTTTATATTCTCCTTCCCTACGTTTGGGTCAGACCTTTATAGAAGTGATATCCATCCAGTTCTTAGATAATCTTGTTCAGAAATATCTTCTCCATATTCAAGTACCTCTTTCCATACATCAAACTCTATACTTTGGAAAATTTGAATCTCCATAAACTTTCACTGGCTTTTAGCAGTATAAAGGTAAATTTCTGATAGTTCTTTTGCCTGACTATGCAGCACGGGCCCTTAGGCGGCCTTGCATAAACAGTTCACATAATAGACTTGTCAGCCAAAAGATACTATTATTTGACTATGCAGCCAATTCCCTTAGGTGGCCCTGCATAATTCAACCCCCTAATGGGTTTGTTAAATAATGGTAACTTCATTCTTGGAAACTACTACTTCTAATTCCTTTTAGCTCTTTTTCATATCATTCCTCATATTCAAATATTTTTAAGTCATATTTTACATAATTTTTCCCTCATACTTGAGTATGGTAATGTGTTTTTAGATAAATTGTCAAAGAATTGAGTCAGTTCTAATTCATTCGGTCAAAGATATTTCGACCTTAAACATTAGCCTCCTTATGTCCGACATGTATGACTTTAAACTGCCCACAAAAGACAAGGGAAATTTGAATAAAAGTCCAGTTCCATCTCACTAAACATACATTTTGTATGATTTAGGTAATATTGAGCAATTAAGAGTTTCAATATTTGTAGGGTAATTTATATTAATCCTATTAAAAATAAAACTATGCTTACTAGGACCATTGGCTTAGGTAAAATTTAAAGCAGATAGTTAAAGAATGAAAGTACAAATGATTGAAGATGAAAGTGTTTTTCATTGATACATAGGAGATAGAAGGACATCCACAGACTGAAGTCTCTTCCCTTTTTCAGAATTACAAAAGGCTTTCAACATAACTCTTCATTTGATTTACGTCATCCCAAGCTTAATCAGCAACCACCTGAAATTAATTTATTAAATTGGATACAATAAGAGATGCAGTGATACCATCTCTTCTTGGAACAATTGAAAAAAGATGTTCTTGAGTTTGGTTTGAGAAAATTTTCTGCTGATCAAACAATGACTCCGTTTCTGTCCAAGAGACTTGGAATATGGATACATGGATTTGAGAATGGAGCATTGGAAGTAAAGATCCATTTGGAGAGAGTAATATTTTCATATATTTCTCTAATGCCATGTTTGTCTTCTCTCCACCAACTAGTAGAGGAAAACATTTCAGCCCATGGGTTTACCATTTTCATATCTGCAAGGAAATTGCATGGAGGAAAAATTTGAAAGTTCACACCAATGTTGTTGATCTTAATGCACAACATAACCGAAATAAAGGAGTAACAGTGCAGCTGCATTTCAGGCATATAGTTCTTTGCATCTAGAAAATTGACTCCTTGAAGATGACCATGACCATACAATGAAAGGTAGATTCTCTGTGGGAAATTAAGATGATATTTCTTCAAATACTTAGCCAAATATGGGAGAGTGTTGTCGCAGATATCATAGTAATCATGGCCAACAATGTTCATCATGTCATCAATCCGCTTGCTAGCCAGTTCATCAGCTGTTCCGATTCTCCTGAGAGCCATTGAATCTACACAAAAGTTGAATAAACTAACTCTTAAATGGGTTTATTTTTCATATAATTTGTGAAGGAATTCAGAAAAATGGCTAAGGCATTAAGACGCACAAGTCTAAAACTTGACGTGCAAGTATGGATGTGCTGTACAAGTATTTGGAGTGCAAGTATCACCGCGCAGGCCCAGATACCTTGACAGTAGCGCGACATCAAGGAAACTGCAGGAAATAGAGCAACTTACGTGGCGAGAGCTCGAAAGTTTCAAATCTATATGCTTTGTACGGAAGTGAGGCCCTCTATTTATAGACGATGCCATGACCCTGCATGCCGTACCCTGTGCAATCAAAGGCCGTATCCCTGTGCGCCAGGCCCTGCATGCCCGAAGCTCATTTGGGCGCCATACCCTGCGCGCCCCAATTTCCTTTTGATTCTTGATTTCCTCAGAGTCAAATCCGCATTTCTTTTTGGATCCAACTCTGAGGGGGGACTTTTTTAGATGCTCCTTTCATCACAAAATCTAAAGATTGGAAAAGGGGATTATCTTAACTCAAAGTGATTCAACCTTTGGACAAAATATCGAAAATTGACAAAGGAAGGAATAAGAAGAATGTTGCACAAGGGTCACACAAGTTATACGATGGTCGTGCAAGTACACTTGCACGCCACAATGGTCGCACAAGTACACTTGAGCGCCCTAAGTGATAACCGCCTAGGGTCTTCTCCAGTCTATAAATAGACCCTGTGGGCCTCCCATTTCGGGGATGAATTTTTCCAGAAACTCAGATTTGAGCTCCCGACGCCCTAGTCTCTTCTCAAAGCTTCCGAAACACTTCTAAGGTAATTTCTTACCTAGAAAGGAATATCTAAAGAGGGGGAGGAAGGACTAAGTGTTGAAACTCATCAACACTTGCACGGCTGAGTGGCCAGCCCTTAAGGGAAATGGCCACACTTGCACATCACCTAACTTATTCAATAGAACTTGCGTGCCACTCTTCTAGAAGAACCTCAAGATGATTATAAAGGCTTTAACCAAGAGTCAGTCAAGTATTAACTTGCTGGTAAACCATCGCGCAAGTAACCATGTGTCGCGCAGGTATACCCGCGTGACCAGGACTTGCGCGCTCACGCAGTACCTGCGTGCCTGCCAAGACTTGCGCACCCCTTCCTTTTTGGGTGCCCTTCTTTCCCATTTCACCACTCTTAAGCCATTCCACCTCTCCTATTCAATATTCAGTCTTCAAGACACTCTTCAAATCCATTTATGGCATGATTTCTTGATTTGACTTCCTTATCTGAAAGGAATTCTGTGGAATATCTCTCAAAACTTAGTGATTTACACATCTTTATGTAACTAAAGATTGAGATTTCATTCATTCAACCTCATCCTTTATGATGAGAGATCTCATTAACCTGGGCCTCCTTTTTCAGAAATAAGCCACAGTCATAATTCTTAACCTCGGCCTCCTTCTCAGAAGTAAGCCCCAGTCTAAAATATGGCCATCCTCTTCAAGAGTAAGCCCTAAGTCCCTTAATTTTTTAAATCTCTTAACATGGGCCTCCTTTTCATGAGTAAGCCCCAATCTTAATTTCTCTTAACCAGTCCTAATTTACCTTTGATCTGGGATTCCTTCTCAAGAGTAAAACCCAATCATAAGTCCTCTTTTAATTTGGGCCTCCTTTTCAGGAGTAAGTTCCAAGTTAGAGTATTCAAATCTCCATGAAGCACACATACCTTTATGGACCCTATTCCTAGATTTATTCCCTAAATTAAATCCTAATCTTCATTTATCTGGGCAGTCATACTTACATAAGTCCCACATTATTTCTTATGATTGCATCTTTCATGGCACAATTGTATGATTTTTACCAATACCCTTTATTTCTAACATCGAGCATTACTCACATGAGATTAGAGTGTAAAAGTAATTATGATATCCTTATTTAAGCCATCAATCACAAACATCATACTCCCTTACTCTAACTACATGAGTTCTGATTCCTTTTCTAAACAAAGGATGCGTAGGTGGCCCATCTGCGAGTTCGATCCCAACTCTGAAATAATCCATGTCCTTATGAATGACAATAAACTTTAAGTGCCCCACTGAGTGGCTTTAAAACCAGCATGGTCATCATAATGACCAAGAAAATTCTATATAAATGTGTTGAAGGATACCATTGAACAAGAATCTCTAATAAATACAGACGATTCTCTATCGATGAAGAACCTCAAATACATATAAAAGATTCTCTAAATTTCCTACATATTTAATCATTGATTGTCAGATCTGAAGGAAAGCTCATTTTAGACTTGTTAATGTAATAAGGATTCACGAACATAACTTAAATCTAGAAATATAGTCCCGGAGTAGACAATAAGTCCCCTAAAAAAGGTGTTATGAGTCTGACCTCCCATCCTCTCGACCAATGCAAATTCCTAAGCCTCATCAGTCCACAACTAATGAGCGCCTACCTTTGGAAAGTAGGTCCAAATGGATATGGAATCATTGGATGTTTCCGGTTCTATGAACAAACCCGTTAGAAACCGATTGGAATGTTTGAACCTTCAATCAAGGAGGTCATCCCCAAATTCAGAGGGAAACAATGACCAAAAGTTTGTTAAGTATTTATCTCCAATTTAAATGTGGAAATGGTTCCAATGACCAAAATTGGATTAATTGATAAAAATATTAACTAATTAAAATTTTAAATATAATTAAAATATATTTTAACCTTATAAATAAATTGAATTAAAAATCAGTTTTGAAATAAAAATCGGTACTTTTCACTATTCATCCAAAAAATGAAGTTTCTCAGAAAAATTCAAAAATTTAACCCTAAGATAATTTTGTTATTATAAATTCAAAAATGAGGTTTATTTTATAAAATTAAATTTCTAAATTTGTCTAAAATTAATTTTATTATAATTTCATTAAAAATAGTATTTTTAGACATATAAGGACTTTACCAAAAATCATATCTTTCATTATCAATATGTTTTATTTATATAAAACAATTATAGAAAATATTTGAAAAGTATTTATTAATGTTAATATAACTAATTTTAATAGCTATTTTATGATTATATTATTTAAATAAAAAAAATGATGTTTTGTAGAAACTTAGTGTTGTGTGTATCTTACACCAAATCAGTGTTGCATTTATCATATTCCAGCTCAGTGTTGCATGTATCATAAAAAAATTTAGTGTTGCGTGTAATGTATAACAAATTAGGTTGATTTTAATGTATGGTATGTTGGTTTAGTGTGAAAGGAATATTTTAATTATTTCATTGCAAGATGAAAATTTTAATTTATTTGAAAAAAAACTGGTCGATAAAAACTTGGGGTGTTACATTCTACCCCCCATAAAAAATGAATTTCACCCTCGAAATTCATCTAGGTTATCAAAGTTTTAATACTTGAAAGTTTCATTCATAGAAACCCACATCATAAAAATGGATACTAAAACTTCCCTTAAAAAGGAAATTTGGAACCATAACAGTTACCCAAAGTAACATATAACTGGGTTTCCACATAGGAGAACATAGGTTGGGAGTTAAGATTAGACATGGAGGAAAATTGTAAATTTTTATAGGGAGTGATTGAGGTTATAAATAACAAACAAGTGAATGATCAAAGGAATGTTGAGGGCCTCAAACTCATAAATCTATAATGATTTAAAAGGCCATTAGCTCAACAAAAATTAAGGCATTAGGGAAATGTTTTTTGATCACTTTGAGAACGTTGAGTAATTCTTGATAAACTTCTATAAAAAAATAAATTCTTGGGTTATGATTTAAAAAATTTATAATATATTCATTACCTCATGGAATGAATGTCCATAAATTAACTTTGATGAATAATGCACTAGAAGATGCTTTTAATGGATCTTAAGGCCCATGAAAGAATAAAAATTATAACCATTTGTCTCTTAAAAAATAAACATGAATTGAAAATAAAAAGTAGCAATACTATTTCATAATAAACATTTATCCAAAAAAAATAATTATATATTAACCAGGACATCACGCAGGATGGTGGTAGGTGTGAAACCCTTACCATCCTTTCATCATGGGTTCAAGACCCGCTACCTTAACAGACTTGATTAGTTGTCACACGACATACATAGTGTCCTTTTTTTAAAACCAAAAAATATAATATATAATATGGAAATGCTTGAAATAAGGTTAATAACTAATTAGCCTTTTAACCAAGGTTTTCAACAAAAACTCACTTCACGAATACTTCCTCCAAAGTTTAACTTAAACTTTTCATGAACGATTAACCTTATAACACTTCTAAAAGATGAAAAATCCAAAACTTTAGAAATTGAGTCATGAAATAATCTTAACATTGATTCCCATGTATAAAAAAAGTATCTCTTAGTTGTCACATTTTAGAGATGTGAATACCCTCATCATATATTCTCTTAAAAAATGATAACAACCTGAATTACCATAAATATTTTTGGAAAACATGCATGCTTACTCATTCCAAAGTATATTGAATTTAGTCCTTAAATCCAAAAATATTGTAAACATCATCAATGATAGTATAAACCACCTATAAAAAAGTACTTACTTAGTTCCAAGGTAATCAATAAAGTCTAATTTACTTATTCATATCCCATATATTTTTATCTATAAAAAATTATATTTTTATAAAGAACATATTAAGGGTTACCTTCCCCTAGTCAAAATATCATCTTATTATTAAATCAATTCACCAGTTCAACATAAACTTGTAAGTACTAAGAAAAAAAACATAATAAGAATAATCCTTGTATATTTCATCATTCATAAATTTTTAATCCAAATACAAAATAATTCAATTACTTCATCTTTAATCCATTAAAAATAATACCTCTTTACTTTCACATTTCATCCGTAGTCCCTTCCTCATCCACAATGTAACCATTACTTGCACCACCTTGCTGATTCTCTTCAGTAACTTTCCTCTTGGGACATTGGGTTACATAATGACCATTTTGTCCACACTTAAAACACTTAAACTTTGATTAAGACTTAGTGAGGCCAAAACTGCCATCAATTTCATTAACCGAACTCTTCTTTTTTCTCTTTCAGTTACTTTTTTGGTGTCCTTATTTTCCACAGTCAAAACACCTTCTTATTCCTATAAGACATTCACTTAGGTGACTCTTTCCATATTATTAACACAAAGGAAACCAAATATTCTTTCCTCCATGGTCTATATTACCCAAAATCTAAGCAAAATCCTTCTTTATCTTCCTTGGTGAGTCGGGGAGTTGGTTAAGGTAAACATTGTTAATCAAGTTCAATGAAAACTAAATAGGAATAATCATGATATCTTTCACTCTAGTGATCATCACACCTGACTACTCGTCAAAAAATCTTCCTTCACATTCAATATTAATCCAGTTCTTTCTGGTTCCCACTATTGACTAAAACTAAAGGCATAATGTGAGCATTAATTATCATAAAATAAAACCACACATCCATGAAAATAATTAATTATAGGATTTATAAATCATGAAACCTTCTATAATATATAACACCTTGGGTATATATAAGGTTATTCATAGCCAAATTATATCTAAATCCTTCATGATAGTTAAAGAAGAGTTTTTGAATACCCAAATCATATCCCCTAGGAGTGTCAAACCAGGTGTGCAGTAAGGCATGTTGTCATGTACCAGATTACCCCGAGTCAAGCCCGAAACATCTTATCAAAGTTATTACCCATATGCAAATCTATAAAAGATCCACTTCCTCTTTTAGTATCTATAAAAAGATGTATTTCTTGTAGAACACTCACTCTATCCTTTAACAAAATTCTAGGACAATTTCCTAAACGTTAACTCATCCTTATACTTATCCTTAGACACATACCTAGAAATATACTTATAAATATACCTAGGTATATCACTAAGGTTTTCTCATCCTAGTTTTCCAAGGTTAACTGTACATTTTCTCTGATACCAACTATAGAGACCCTCTCTTTTCAAAAAATTATCATTACATAACTGTTTCAGAATACTTAAACAATATAAAAACATATTCCCAAATACCATAGTTTGTATAGTGCCGTTGGAAAAATGGAACCATAAACACTGGTACATATGTGAGCTACATCATCTCCCACTAGGTTATTCTTGACTAGCACCCTTCTTAGACATATCAAACACAATACATATCATCATAACATGGGGAAATGAAACATAAATGGGGTGAGATAAAATTCTAAACAAGGGTAAATAAGGGAGACATGTAAGAATAAACATGAGCATAAGGGTATGATAATGTGATCATGAAAATATAAGATCATACCCTGCATAACAAGGTTCATAACAGAGACCACAACATAAATATTAGAAATTCATAAGAAATGAATCATAATGAAATAGAGATCATAAAACATGAAATAATAACATAGGAATAAAACATGGAATTGTGTCAAACACATAAACATATAATAATTTTAATAGTATCCAAGGAATCACTTCCAGGACCATATTAGTAGTATGGGATCACTCCCCATACCATCATAGTGGTCATGGTTCTCTCCCATGTCCATCATAACAGCACATGTTCACTACTCATACCATCTTAGTAGTCATGGTTCACTTCCATAGCCATCATAGTAGTCAAGGTTCACTCTCAAGACCATATTAGTTTATCTCATGAGATATAAAACTTTACCCAATTCATTGGAGGTAGATATAGGTCCCACCCATCACATAGAGAAATCATACATACATGTGCCACATGACCATAAATAATCATATCATAACCCATGAAAAGAAATGGGTATCATAAAAATGTAAACATATTATAAACTTTGTAAAGTGATATGTTTCATAATAATTTCATCATAAGCACAACCCATGCAAAAAAGCGGGTTTCAAAAGCATATAACCCGTGAAAGAGATACAGGCTTCATAAGCATCATGCTATAAAAAAAATCCATTCAAAGAAAGAATATGAATGGAAGAATTGAATAATTTCCCCATAAATTAATTATTAACACCCATGAATATTATATTATATGGGAAATAATTTTTAATGATTTTTTAAAAACATTTCTTGAGGAAAATAACCTTTCTTCTTTGAAAAATACATTTTATAACATAAAACCATTTTAAAACCTTTTTCTTTGAAAATAGATTTGAAAATAGTAAAAACATTTTTAAAATAATTTTTCCTTATAAATTATATTATAAGGATATTTTTAAATCATTTTGAAAACATTTTTGAAAACATGGTTTTTGAATACAATAGATTTCTGACCGAAGATAGAGGAAGTCAGATTTTACATAAAAAACATTATCTTAAGTACCAAAGAGTGAAAAAATGGTAATAAAAATTGAGGATATCATGAATAAATACAGGATAATGAAACTCATGAATATTATATAGAGTTTAATCATAATAGTTTATAAAGATAATCATAAACATAAAGAATCTCATAAAGCGAGGAGATTGTCTCAATAAACCCTTATAACTCGGTAACTTGGGATCATACTCTCCATGTAAGAAAAATGAAATTACATGACGCTTAAGATATCATTAAAATAATGATATTAATGATATAACATGTAAAATGGAATTATATACAACTCTAACAAAAGTTTAGGTTCATAACAAAACATGAATCTCAAAGAAGGAAAATTGAGACAAAACTGTTTTACAGATTTGGAAACTTTGGAAAGTTAAACCCCATGAAAAAATAATAATAAAATTGGAATATAAATATAAATAAATTTAAGTAAAATATACATATAATACAATTATATTTAGTACATACACCACACAAAATGAAAGACTGGCGAACATAGCTTGTATCTCACATAAATTAAAAGTGAGATGAAATCCCCTTACCTTATGTCTTGAATCTCTCTATACTCGTACAATATTTCTGTATAATAAATAAAAGTTTATTATAAATATTTTACAGAATAATATTATTATATATATTACAATATATGGTCTTATTATGACCTTATATTAACCTCTTGTTAATGATCCTATTTTAATGTTTCACTTTGAGTAATATTCACTTTGTTCTTTTCATGTGTCTTAATTTGTTATACCATTGGTCCTTATACTTATATCATGATTCCATAATTTAAATCATGATATAAATAAAATTTATATCAATTATACGTTTGTTATAATAATTTATATTATAAATAAATATGAAATGGAATACACCATTCATGGAGATGGATAAGCCGTACGTACACATGAATATTGTTTCTGTTTTTATTGTCGTATTGAAAAAAGTATGTAAATGACATATGTATATATATGTATGTATATATATATATCATTATTAAATTATAATTACTATATCATATATATCATATAATTTCATTAAACGCATCCTTAATACATTTCATGTGGTGTGTGAATGAATCACATTGCTTTGAGGGGGCGGTAGTCCACACGTCCTCAAATGAGATTATCGTATTAACAAAAAATGGAAAGTAAAGAGATGTGTGTTGTAAAAGGAATAAAAAAGATTAAAGAAATAATAAATATTATATATAATATATATAAACATATTTTCCATCATAATGGCCACTATGATAGGTTGTAAATGAAAAATGAACAATCATTATTTTTCGATGCAGTAGTTTGTCACACATAGAAACAATATGCTCAATATCCATTAGATGGAGGTGTGTATAAGTGTAGGTTGAAATATTTGAATAAAAAATACTAGTATATGTATTTTACTAGTTTTTTTATACAATAATGAAATAAATAGATCAGAGGGGGTGAAGAAAGAAAAATAAAGGAAAGGAGCTTGAAAGAAGATGTTACCTCTTAATCGGGTAACTCCTTTTGGTTTATACCAAAAGGATTCCTTGAAAAGATTTATGACCCAAGGGAGGATTAAATGTATAAGGGAGGATTTTTTGGAGACTTATTGGGTGGATATTGGTCTAACTTAAAAGGTTTTAGAGGTGTGAGGAATGGGTAGAGGTGGTGGCCTTTTATAGGGAAGGGAAAGGACTCACATGGAATTTTTAGAAACGAGTTCGGTGTGCACATGTTATTACCTAAAATTAGTCATACCAAACCAAACAAAATCAATATTTAAGGTATATGGACGAACTATGGATAGAAAATGGGTGTTGGAAATGTGTCTATGTCATTTTGGGTCTTATATTTAAGGTTTAGTACTTTATTAACCTATTTTTTATCTTAACCAATGTAATTAATTTTAATAACTTTCACTAATATTTTTTGTCAAAAAAAGTTGATATTATTATACATTATAAATTATTATGATTCAAAATATGTAATCCATCTTTAAAAATTATAATCATATAGTTATAAGAAATTAATTTAAAAAATAATCCCTCTTTCGGGATGACACTGCAGGTTTTTTAGAAAAAAGAATGAAAAGTTTGTTAAGTCTTTATGTCAAATTTAAATGTGGAAATGGTTAAAATGAACAAGATTGGATTAATTGATAAAAATATTATCTAATTAAACTTTTAAATAAAATTAAGATATATTTTAACCTTATAAATAAATTGAATTAAAAAGCAGTTTTGAATTAAAAATGGGTACTTTTCCCTATTCATCCAAAAATGAAGTTTCTTAGAAAAATACCAAAATTTATTCCTAAGATAATTTTGAAGTTCTAAATTAAAAAATGAGGTTTATTTTATAAAATTAAATTTCTAAATGTGTCTAAAATTAATTTTCAGGACATTAAAAATAGTATTTTTAGACATAGAAGGACTTTATCAAAAACCATATCATTCATTATCAATATGTTTTATTTATATAAAAAAATTGTAGAAAATATTTGAAAGTTGTTATTAATATTCATATAAATAAGTTTAATGGGTAGTTATTTTTATCATATTTAAACAATAAAATTATGTTTTGTAGAAACTCAGTGTTGTGTGTATCGTACGCTAACTCAATGTTGCGTGTATCGTATTCCAACTCAGTGTTGTGTGTAATGTATGCCAATTTGATGTTTCTTGTAATGTATGAAATTTTGGTTTAGTGTGAAATTAATATATGAATTGGTGAATTTCAAGATGAAAATTTAAATTTATTAAAAAAAAGGTTCATAAAAACTTGGGGTGTTACATACCAAATGTAGACATCTCATGTTTTAACCAAAACCATTGACATTTCTTGATAACCCATTCATGTGTCTTTAGATAAAATAGAACCATTTAAATTTGGAATAAAATTATATTAACCATAAAATAATTTCAAATGAACTCAAAATTTATAATCACTATGAAATTAGTTCTAGTGGTAGGCTAGTGGGAGTTATCCCACTAGTGTGTTCACTGAGTTCCCATTAACATGAGACTAGGTACTCGGTGACAATTTTCTACCACCAACCAAAAAATACCACCCTAAAAAATCTATAAATACCACTTCCACACCATTTTAAATACCAAACCATCACCATATATACAATCTAAACTTATAAAAAATCATATCAACTAACAAAAATAAATGTTTAAGGTTATTTGAAAATAAGGTAAATGTTTCATCTTTCTTTAAATTCTTTAGAAAATCATTCAAAAGATTTTTTTAAATTGCATTATATAAATCTAGTATAGACATGAAATCAATTAAATGAAATTTAAATCTATAAATTATTACATTTTAAAATATATTTGAGAACATCACTTGTAAAATGATACTTATAAAGACACTCATTTATGAAGATTTCAAAAAACCAGTTTTTTTCAAAATAACATCAACATCACTTCGATATTAATTCTAAAATTACTTTTTTTGTAAAATTATTTTTTTTGTAAAATAGATTTTAGTTTCCTTATTTTTACTAAAAACCATTTATTTAAAATTATCTATAACCTTTAAAATAATTTAAAAATCATTTAGTAAAAATAAAAATAAAATATTTAAAAGCCTCTATCCCACTTAATTGAACCATTAATGGAATTTATTATGGATAATAATTTAATTATTATAGAGGTAAGAACAATAGATAATACACCCACATTATAAAAATTAATTTCTATATTAAAAGGTTATGCAAAATAATACCATAAGAAAACATAAGAATCAAACATGCTATGAAAAACTTATATATACAACAAAAAAATATCACTAAATGATTTAGAGATTATTATTAAAGGTAATATCCCAAAATATAAATGGTGAAATAAGAAAACAATTTTTTTCACAAGATATATAAGGCTATAATAATCTCAAATACACTAAATGACTGCACTGGTTGTGTCTAATCTTATTCCTCTCCCTTACATAATTTATTTATCAAAAGAACATACACTTCAAACCAAACTCTAATAGAATTTATTTATTTTTAAATATACATAGAAATGGATTACCATTAAGTATCATAACTAATTTAAAAAATAGTTATACATCCTCAAGAATATACATCTAAATAACTTTTGATACAAGTATGAGATGATTTAAATATAATCATGAAATGAAGGTATCTAGAGAAACATAGAAAATTTATCCCATGTTTTTATCTATGAAAACAAAATCATGATAAATTTTTTTTCATAAATTAATAAAATGATTATACATGATTCCATTTATTATAAAATGAAATATAAAACTTTCTCTAAGAATAACATAATAAATTTATCTACCAAAATGCATAACTAATATTTTTAAACTAGTTAACCAACCATAAATCAATATCAACCTAATCATTAACAGTAGATATATGAGGAAGAACATTTGTTTGTTAGTAATGTTTTAGTTAATATATACTTTTAATTTATTCTAGTTATAAAATAAGATCGTATAGGCAGGCATAAAAGTTTCCAAATTATCCTACTTGTTCTTACCTACTAATGCGTAGCATGATGTATGAGACCCAATGATTAAAAAATTTTCACAAGAAAAAAAGAGGATAAATCCTAGAATACCCATGTAAACTTAGGAATACACCATAATTATACTTTCTAGGAATGTTTATGTGTTATTTCTTGAGTCCCAATAGTCCTATTATCCTATCCACTCTCAATTCCCATACATAAGATCACGTAGTATGTACTGATACCATTTTATAGTGTCCATAACCTGAATACTTGAACAAAAAATATTACACATTTTCAAAATACCCTATATAGGGATCCATCTTTAAAAATTACATAATCTAGTAAATTCTTTTAGAATTCACATTCTTACATTCACAAAGATCTTTTCAGTTTAGATTTTTAGGGAATTAGAACATAATTTATACATATCAACCCATAAGCATACAAAGTGGGTACAACCTAAAAAATATCCATTTCTTCCATAATAAAAAAGTTTTTAATGAAACATAAAATATTTTCATAAAAAATATTCACAACATTTAGCTTGGATTCTTATTTTCTCTTACCCATCCTTAAACCCTGTGAAAAAACATTTTAAAAATTGGGATGAGAAAAAAAATCTCAATAAGGCAAATAATAGAAAGGTATGTGTTAGTCTATAAATACTTATAAATATATGAAATCACTTTAAAAAATACATATTTCTCACCCATAAAGTATCATATACTTTAACTTGTGAAAACAAGAGATTTCCATAAAACATAGAAAACATAAAAAAACCATTTAGGTAATATGGGGAACTACTTACTTAATATTTCAACCCTCATGGATACCATATGATTTTTAAACCTCACAACTACCTTACAATTTAACCTTCATGGATACCTTATTATGTAACCCTCATGACTACCTTATGGTGTAACCATAAAAGTTACACTTGGAATAACCATTATGATAAACTTCCTACATAAACATATCCGATGAATTGGAGAGAGATATAGGTCCTAAATTTAATCATAAACAATTCCCAAGAACCATAAAATTATCAGAAAATATGAATACTTGAATCATACAAACATTCTTTTTGAATTTTATAAAAATAGAAATTTAAAATAGGATTTTTAAAGAAAAGCCCCTTACCTCAGGATTGCCTTACCTCAAACATGTTCAAAACTTCTATATAATGATTTAAAGAGTGTTATTAACATATAAAATAACTATATTAATATCTATAATACCTTATACGATCTTTTTTATAGAAATTTTCCACCCATTTATTAATAATATTTTGTTATTTCTATTGTTTTGGTTGTGTTATTTTCATGGTTTCCATGGTCGGTTATTTATTTATTTTCTTATCGAATGGAAGAAAAACTCCAAAAGTGGAAAGAAATGGTATTAATATCTTTCCAAAATTTTAAATGACACCTTTATCATTTTTTTGATATCAAGATGATTCATTATATAAAACATTAATTAAAATGATTTAACTTATTTTGGTGGTTTTTTCAACCATCACAAACTTATATAATTTAATTTAATATCATGTTTATATACTGGTTCCAGAACATTATATAAATTATAATATGTTTAGTAAAATATGATTTAACCATAATAATGATTTTATGACCACCCTTTAGTGTATTAATGTAAAATAAAAACACATTGTCCATGTTGAGGGTAAATGGACACATCATGGAAGATATTTTAATTTCTTAGAATAAGAGGAGGGGAGGAGAGGGTTGATGATGGATATTCAATTAAAACAAAAAAATTACAGTATATTTAAGATAATTGAGTTACAATTTACCTTGTATGAGGTTAGGTGAAAAGAGAATAAGAAAATAAAATAAATTTAAAATAAATTTAAAAGAAAACAAAAGAGGATTTTACCTCTTGAACTTATTCTCCTTGAGAACCTCATTAAAGCACTTGGTTTTTGGATTTTGGTGAGACCAGTAGGTATTTTACATGGGTAAGAGACTTGGTAATGGAATTGGGTATAACTTAAACAAGCTACAAGACTTTGGAGGTGTGATGAGAAAAGGTCGTGAGGGATGGTATTTATAGTGGAGACGAGGGGTGTTTTTTTGATTATTTTATTCATTACTTTATTATTTTGAATCAAGACTATGAATAGTTTTGATTCAATGAATAAATAAAGTAAAAGGAGAAGGATATTTTGATATTATGGGATTACTTCATCCATACATCATCCATGACCCAATAATTCTTGTATTTTTTAAATACTATAAATTACTGTATTTCGCTATTCACAAAAAATTAAGCTATTTTAGAAAAATCCCAAAAAGTCACCCAAACCATTTTTCATTATGTATAATTTAAAAATGGACTCCATTTTTTGAATTTTTTTCTAAATATGTGAAATTTAATTTTTAATTAAAATCATCATTTATTCTAAAAAAATCGATTTTAATAATTATAAATGATTTTATGAAAGTTTGATAAATTAAACAGGGTCTTATAAAATTATCTTATAATCATAAGAAAACAAAATATAAATTTATGAATCTATTTTATGAAGAAATATTTTATTTTAAATCATAATATTAATTATAAAATGATAAATAAAATATTAGGTGTCACAAAAATACCAACACTTAATTTATCATTTACAAAATATTTATTTACTTATTCCATGATATAAATATATCATATTTTCACTTAAAATATAAATAAATTTTATTTATACTTTCATAGGTGTGGTTAATATTCAATTTTTATAGATTCATTAATTTTTGTTAATACCACTTATTTTACTACAAATTTATAGTAAATGTAACTATATAATTCCAGAATGAACATAAATTATTTTATAAGTACCTAGGTTATTACACCTCAGGGATACCACCTAGCATTAAGTGGATGGTTTAAATATTAAGGGTCAAGTATAAAACTTTTGGTAGGTAGTTTACCCCTTTAAGTAATGTGTTAACCAGTAAGGTATGTACTCACAAGTTCAATAACTTATTCTTAGTCTAGGTTAGTCAATCGATAAAATAAACTATGGGGATCATGACTATATTCAATGAACCCCATAGAAGATATCTACTATAAATAACTAGAAAAAATAAAATAATTGATGTGATATCAAGATACATTGTCTAAAACTTGGAAGATACACCACACCCTAATAAACCCATTATAATGCACAACCTATAAATGAATAAAAATAAAAATTATTATAAGATAATAATTTAGATAATGTAATAAAAAATAATAACACAATTTAAATTGGTTGGAAATGAATAATACTCCATGGGGGGAATGATTCTGTAATATTAATTAATGAAATGGAAGATGATTATAATCACATTCACTACTCTTTTAGTCAAAAGTTATTTCGCTTTACCTAATAACAGAGTTTAGACAGTGAAATCAGTCACCCTATCTTCCGATCTCCATGAGGAGTCCTTCCACATATCTTTTATCTTTATGTCTATCTATCTATTAAATAAAAGGTGAACACTATCTCAAATCCTTCACCTGTTATACTATACATATTCTAAAACTCTCATGAGGATACTCTTATGCTCCTTAAAAAAATAACTCTTATATATTTTTTTCTTTTTCTACAAAACTACTAGGAGAATCCTTCAGAAGGACTCTTATGATTTTTAAGAGTTACTATTATATAATTCCTCTATTATTTCCACACTAATTCCACTGGTCTAAGTTTAGGGTTAACATATTATTTCCATCACTTGACTATACTTTTCAACCTGCATAACTTTCAGTCTTCTTGTATCTTGACATATGTACATCATCACTATTATTTTTTCCATCTCTATCTGAGATATAAGAAGTTCTATTTCTAGAAATTATTTTAAAAAAAGTCATAAATACTAGTTCCTAATATAGTTTTCAATGTCTACCCTAACAATATCTCAATTGAGAAATATTTTCCACTATTTATCACTATATCTCCATCAACATTAAAAAACCCCTTCCTTTCCTCAAACTTACTTTGCAGCTGTATAGTTCCCACACCATGCTTCTGGTCATCCCAACCCTATTGCGGAACAAAAACACCTTATCACCTCCCAGACTATGACTATTTTAAACATACCTTCTAGAGTTTTATCTCCTTTTATATTCCATAAATCTAGTACTCCATCCTCCATTAACTTTTATTTGAAGTGATACTTCAGCTAAACATTCTTTTTATTGAAATAAAAAATTATATTTTTGTCCAGGTGAATTATATTATATGAAAAAATACTATTCCTTCATCTTTCCTCCTTATAAGATCCTCTAATAACCCCTTCATCAAAATAATCTCATTCCCAACTTCCATTAAATAAATGTACTATGCTTTTTTCATTGAGAGCAAAACTACTATTAAATTTTTGATATCCATATTACAACCATTCCTTTGAAAGTGAATAAATATTTTGTGGTGCTCTTTCTGGGCTTTTAATCTACCAAAAATTTATAGTCAAAAAAACCTTTCAATTACTCATCCATTATAAAGAAATGTTAAAAGATATAAAAACCTTTTTTAGAGACTCCAAATAACAACCTCCCAATGTTCTGTTTCTGGATTTAACATGTATTTTTTAAAAAACACATTATTTGATTAATGTACAATTGATTAAAAATTATATAATAATCCAAGATTTTGACTAAAGATGCATAGAGAATCTTTTTCACATACTATATATCAAATTCTATTTATGGTAACTTCTCCTTAATAAGTTTGAAATGTATATCCAAGGGTATAACTATAGGTTTCACCTGTCTCATACTAAAGCACTCCACCAAAATCTAAATATAATCCAACTGAGTTTAGTAAAAATTATTAGAACTTAAGTCTATCACTGCCTTCATCCCAAAGATACATTTAGTTTGACCAAGATCCTTTATCTCAAAACATTCAGACATTTCATTCTTTATATCATCAACCATTTTCTTCACCAAATTGAAAATAAGAATATCATCATTATAGAGAGGAATGATGTTGAAACTCCCATCATCAAACACATTTTGGTAATAGAAATGGCCAAAATCACTCCATATGAACTTACATTTCATCATATGGTTATTAAAATTATGCTTCCACTACCTTGGATAATATTACAAATCATAAAGGATATAATTTGGATTGAAAAAATATAATAGTTCTGATTCTCTATAAAACCATATGGATACACTATATATATTACCTCATCTAAGTCTCTATGAAGTTATGATATCTCCATATCTAACTATTCTAGATGAAATACCTAAATGAAAACCATACTCAATATAATTCAAATAGTCATATATTTAACTACTAATAAAAAGGTCTAAGAGAAATGCAAAACTTTTATTTTTTGAAACCCCTTTATGAATAGCCATTACTTGTACCATCCAATCTCTCCTTCAGCTGATACACCAATTTATTCGAAATAATTTTCTTCCTAGTAGGCCTTTTTATCAGGTCCCATGTTCCAGATACATTGAGGGAATCATTCTCATCCCTCATGGATAAATCCCATTGTTTTGACTATTTTATATTTTTAGTATATTTTGATATCTATAGAAATAAATCATCCATGAATGACCGATATTAAAGATAACTCCCATATCTTTTCATTTGGTGCATTTCTTTAGTATACCTCCAAAACTCCTTTAGAGGATCATCTCCTTTTGAAATTGTATCTTCTAGAGATATATATTTGACAAGTATTTCTTTCAAAACCTGAACCCAATCTTCCATAGTCCCAGAGCTTTCTAATATTTATAGTTTTGGAAACACCATAGAAACTTGACTATCGTCCATTGAATCTTCAAGACAGTATGGTGTTTTTGGTATAATTTAAATTATTAATTTTTTTTGAACATCCATAACTTTTGGATGTCCATTCAGTTGAACTTTATCATATAAAGATATTTTTAACTCATTAACATTATTATATAAGTTTTGATACTTCCACATAATCTATTAATTGAAGACGAAATTTCAACTTATAAAAATACTCTAAGAATTTAAAAATAAAAATCCTCATTTACACATCCTATAAAGTAACATACTTGAGACTTAGCTTCAAGATTATCCATTTCCATTGAAATAACATGGATATAAGTGGGTGAATCAGAGACTTTGAGATGGGTGAAGTTAACCTTCCTTCCAAATCAAGAAACTTTTGGTAGTTCTTGAAGTAATGGAGAAAAGGAGGTCTATTTGATCAAGTATATTCCAAAATTCACTACCTTTACCCAAAAAACCTTGGTAAATACCATGTGAATTCTTATAACCATTTCCCTTTTATCAAATTTATGATTAATACATTGCATGAATATATTATATTCAAGAGTACCTGGAATGGTTTTATCAAACCATATACCCTTCCACTTGTAGAAACTTTGAAACTATATACTTTGATACTCCCCACTATTATCAAATTACAAGAACCTAAACTTATAACTAATCTCCCTTTTCACTAACTCTATCCATCAACAAAAGGTTCCAAACACATCATACTTGTTCTTGAGAAATATTACCCACCCTTTATGTTTCTCATTATCAATGAATGTAATATGGAACAATGATCCTTATTTATATTGAACCAAGGATAATCCTTATACATATATATATATAAATAAAATCTAGATTCTAGAACTTCAATACCTTACCTTCTGTTTGAAAGAAAACCTTCCACTTCTTTCTAATGATACTACCTTCACGTATCCCATACTTCATAATTCTAATTTTTAGCATACCTTTATATCCATGAGGATCATTATCCCCTTCTCACTCAACTGACCTAGAAGACTATACCATAACTTTGAAAAAGTGACTTCTCTAGCATGAATTTCCACTTTTGATACTCTAATGAGGTAAAACTTCCTATCCTTAAATTTTTTAGCCATAGAAATAGAACTATGGGAAATTTACCATGTACCATCTTTAAATTTTTTATAAAATCCTTCATCATTTAACTATCCAATAAAAATTAATTCTTCCTTAATCCTGGTATGGGCCATACACCCTTTAACGCCAATATACTTATATTTACCTTCTACAAGGAGATGTCACCCTTTTCTTTAATTTTTATTGCAAGATGATCTATAAAATGAACCTTTCCATGTCTTCTGGAAGTATAGTTCTTCATACATCACTTATTATTTGTTTAGTGAAATGAAGATCTAGAGTCTATAATCCAAGACTATATAGAATTAGATACACTCAAAAAAATACCACTCTTATCTTCTAAAATAAGATTCAAAAATTCACATTCAAAATTGTATTTTCCAGAATTAAATATCTACTCATTGAAATAATTTTCAAGTGGCCTTTCATCCTATAATAATAACAAATGGGACCATTTTCATCTAAGATACTCCCACTCCAACTTGTTCATACTTTCCTTTTTCTCTAAAATTTATGTATTGTGGAAATCTCCCTTCCTTCTACACAATATACATTTTTAGAAGATTATTGGATCCCATTCTGATAAAGTTATTCATTCTATATTAGGCCTTTAATGTTTACAAACACCAAGACAATTTTTCTTCTTGAATTACTCACTACGGTTAACATAATTTTACAACACATAGGGAGTGATAAAACTAACAAGAAAACCATTATAAATATCCAAAGTTAATCTTTATTGAATCTAACAGAATCTATATAATGTTAAAGTCATTGATATGATCTATCATTGGTTTACAGCTTGACATCATCATTATAAAAAACCTCCACAAAAGGAATACCTTATTCATTACATTCGACTTCTCATACATGTTAGTGAGGCTATAAATAAGTTTTAATATAATTTTCACTTCCTGGATATTATAATCCATGTTCCTAGATAATGGAATCTGAATTACCCCTTGTTCTTTTTTATCCAGCCCTCCCATTGTTCCTTCTTCATCGCTTCCATCTTTGTAACTATCAATGGAAAATCAAGGCATTTCTATTAAAAACAAGGTAATAAAAGAAAAAATAAATATTATTATTTATAAGTTTAATTTTATGGATATATATTCGAAATAGTTTTATAAATTAATTTATATAATTTTTCATTCTAAAAAGGAATAGTTTTATTTAACTAAATTATTTTTCCATGTATTACATAGTTTTATTTAAAATTTAAAATTATTTATTTTAGAATATTAATTAGATAAAAAAATTAATTTTTGGAATAAAAATATAAAATATATACTAGGGTGATTCTTTTTTGGATTTTTTATGAAAAGATTTTTTTTGAGTGAATAGTGAAAAATGATTATTTTTGTAAAAATTTCTTTTCATTTCATTAAATAAAGTAATTTAAAAAACACATTATTTTTTTGATATAGTTTTAAATTAAAATAACATCAATTTGACTAAAAAATTATAAATAATTCCCTAGGAATCAATATTATATTATATTTTGTCTTAAGTTCATTTTTATGCATTAAAAATAAAATTTTCTAAAAACTATTTTTCATTGCATTTTACGCACTTAAATTATATGTAATTTATTACACATATAAAAATTGAATCTTGATAATTTTATTCTATATTTTTAATCAATAGGTTCAAATTTAGTAATGATATTTATTTCATTTTTGGTCATTGTGAATAGTAACCATGGTAAAACAATTTCACCATAGTAATGGGTAAATCAGGTTAATTAAGGTAAATAATTTGTAAAAAGGAAAACAAATTTCATAAAAAATATTATTGGATTATAGGATTTATAACCTAATAAAATTATATTATAATTTAAGTTTTTTAATTACCACTTGACTATGATATTGACTTAATATTATTTTAAAACTTTGAGTAATTACAAGTGTGCCCCTCCCCTGACTTTTAAAAGGGAACCTCCTCTCTTACCTTACTTGAGAATTTTGATAAATATATTTTCACCAAATAACTAAACAAATATCCTCCCAACATCCCTATAAATGTACTATATTTCCTAGTCTCACCAAAATACCAAACCTAAAAGTTTTAATGTAAAATCAAAAAGAGGTTTCCCTAATAAAAGGTATAACTGTTAGCCGAGTGATTTCATGTTTATTTCTTATTCTACCAACTTAAAATATTCATTTAAAATTATGAAATAATAACATATGTATATTCCATTTAATTAAATGTTATTATTATTATGGAACAACCCTTTTTTATCTCATTTTTATCCTATGGGAAATGAAAACATTGCTTGTGCATACGTGCGGACTACCACCTCCACGAAGTGATGTGTTTTATTTTTCATCATTAGATCATATGGATGGTTAAAATGATGCAACAAATGAATATATGTGATATTTATGGAATAATTATAATTCTATAAAGATAGTATATTAAATAGATTTTACCCTACCATCCATTATAATATAATAACATTGCTCGTGCATATGTGTGGACTACCACCTTCACGAAGCTATGTGATGCAATTTTCATATCCACCTTACAAGGATGGACATGATGATGTAAATAATTAATAAACATAAATTTTATAGCATATTTATAATCCATTAAATGTAAAATAATATATACTTTATTCCTTTTCCACCCATTTAAACAAATTAAAACTTCATTCATGTGTATGTTTGGACTGCCGTCTACATGAAACAAAATGGTTAATTTTTCATGAACACTACACAGTTGGTTTTAAAAGTGTATTTTTGGATTATTATAGAAATTAATTTTTTAATAATCCCAAATAATGTTTATTTTTGTTTCCAATCAATTATTTGTTTTTTGGAAGTTAAATATTTTTCCTAGAAACTATTGAATTATCGATAACTCTAGAAACAACCATAAAACTATGGATAAATCATATGAATACCTTCTATAAATTGTATAAAGGAATTTAAAGATGCTAAAATTTTCTAAGTACTAAAGAAACTTCATAAAAAATTCAATGACCATATGACTGTCTAATCGAATGTGATGGATGTTTCAAAAAGTACTCAAGCATCTACAAGACCAATCAGAGTGATCAAACGATATATCTTAGCTATAGTCTATCGAAATTTTTGTTAAGGATTGAAGTGACCACATGACCAAATGGATCAAACACATTCCTATTCGATCAACTGTGTTTGATTTCTCATAAACTACTCAACCAACTATAAGAGAAACCGAGTAACCACAATGCCAAGTGAAGCAACCTCATAGTATATCCATTTTTCAACAATCTCACTAAGTATTAGAGTGACTGAAGGTCACTTCATATTGACTGTATAATTAAATTAGGTGACCATATGGAAGATTTAGGATTTTGGTGAATTTCTAAAGATACCCTATGACTATAAGATACCACACATTTAACTGTAGAAATCACATGACAATGTCAAATATTATAAAAGTATTGGATCATCCACATGATCAGTTGTACAGACTACGCTAGGCAGTTATACATTTTTTAATTATTGAAGTGAACATGAATTCAGATAAATTCATTACATAAATATCTAAGGATTTTTATAAGTAGAATCTGATATTAAGAATGGAGTGAATTGATTCTAAACAATTGTGTCTAAACCAAATTATATTTTAGTAATAAATTCTAATGGAAAACTTAGAGGCATTAAATAAAGAGTCAGAACATTTATTACATTAAAATTTTATGTAGAGTATAAGTATTGATAATAATTATTATCCAAGGTATCTTTTTGCTAAAAGATCCATTTTAAGAAGAAGATATCATGAAGACATAGGTGGTGTAATGGTGTGGAAAAACATGAACCAATAATTTGTTCTCAATAACCAATGATTATTTATTTTTTATTTATAATTAATTATAAGATTATAGAAAACATTAAAGTCTTAAAATATCATCTCATAACTGAAGGAATACATAACAAATATGATAAACAATATAAAACATTTGAAATTATATCAATCACTGTATGAAAATTTCATTAATCTATCTCTCTATTATTATTACCATTGAGTTGTTCTCAAAATTATTTGTAAATATGTCAGAGAACATACTCTTATAGACCATATAAGAGTACTTAGATAATATTTCTTTATTTACTTCATATTTATACCCACATGACTGCTGTGGAATAAGCTGTGTGATTTCATGTACAACCTTGTGTGTTGTTTTAGTTTATATATCTGATCAGGGATTTGGATCTATTTATTCTTTAATAAAAATTATTGGGAGTTGATGACTGTCAAGTGAAGCAGATTAAGTCTCTACTTGATATTGGACCTCTTGTATTTATTCTGACTATGTGTTATTTATTTTTTTCTTACTTTTTTTTCAAAATTAGTTTTCCAAAGTCTAACAAAATTGTATTTTGGTAGTTAGCTTTAATCATTGTTATATATATGTTGTGTTTTATGTGATTATATTTTATACAAAATTTAAATCAATTTTAAAATTATTTTAACTGTGTTATAATAGAACCTTTGATAATCTTTTCAAAAAATATAAAATTATATATCTACAATTTTAGCTAATCGGGTAGTTTTCAAAATATGGGAATTTCATTTTAAATTTTTTTTAAAAAGAAAATTTTATTAGAAGCTCAGTTCAATCCCTCTTGATATGTCCACTTTAACCAACATTTGGTATCAAAGGATATTATTTCTTTCTTATTTTTATTTATCTAGATTTAAATATGATCATGTTATTAACTATAAGATACAAATTTCTATTTATCCTAAATTTATATCATTATGTATAATATGTGACTTGATGGAACTACTACTAAAAGAACTCCTTATTTTAACTGGTAAAACTATGCTAAGAGGAAGATTAAAATAAAACTTCTTCTTAAAATTATGGGTTTTGATATATTGATGGTAATAGAAGATCAATATGAAAAATAAAAAATGATAAAGTTGATTGGAGTGATTCCACTAAGGATTATTATGATTATAATTACAAATCAATGAATGCATTATACTATGCACTATGAGATCATGAATTTAATAGATATATACATGTGCTAAATCTTATAAAATATGGGATACCATAATTGTGTCTTATGAGGGGACATCTAATGTTAAATAAATGAATTCAAATACTTATACTATTAAGTATAATTCATTTATGTTAAAGAATATTAAGGTTATTTCTAATATTTATCTTAGGTTTAATGATAATTAAAATGTGATTCATCCATTAGGGAAAACTATTATTAACGAGTCTTAATAACTGAGGATTCTAAGATGCTTACATGACAAATGGAGAGGCAATTTTGTATCCTTTCAAGAATCACATGATGTGATAAGGTTTCCAATAAAGAAGATGATAGAAAATATAATGATGTGATAGGATGATATTAAAGTGAATGATGAACATGGAGAACCCAAAATGTCAATTTCATTCAAAGCATCTCATTAAAAAGTGAAATAAGTAACCAACTAAGAGATAACTGATGGAAGTAATGGTGACTCTGGTAGTGATGATGAAATAAAAAATTTAGAAATAATATTTTTTTTACAAGAATAATAAGTTCTTATGGAAATCAAATTTTAAGGTAATGTTTGATAAAAGAGTAAATTGGAAGAATGAAACTAAGAAGGATAACTACTCTAATTAGAGTAATAGTTAAGAGTGTAAGAGAAAAGGACACATTAAAGATGATTTTCCAAAGTTGAAATTAAAGAAGAATTATAAGGACCAAGGAAAGAAATAAAGTAAATATATAAAGGAAACATTGAGTGTGTCTGAGGATAACTATAGTAACTTAGATACTAGCTGAGAAGTTTGAAATGAGAAAACAAATATATGATTTATTGTAATAACAACTATGGTAAAAAATATTATTTTTTGATATCTTTGAAAAATAAAATCATAATGAAAATGATATGTTTAGTAAAGTTCTATTTGAATATAGTAATATTCTCAAAGAAACCTATAATGAGTTAAATGATAAATATAACAATTTAAAGAAACAATATTCTTTATCTACTAATGATAAATTTGATATTACAATTGAAAAGGAGAAGAAAAAAATTATGCTTAAGGAAAATAATGAATTAAATTTAGTAAATGAATAACTAAATAAAGACATCCATGATTTTTTTAGTAAAAATTAAAAGTATTATTAAAATTATAGGAATTAATGCTGTACCTAAACCAAAAGTTTGTTTTTTTAGCATCTTATACCAAAAATAAAACTCTATTAAAACTAATTTATTCCTAGTTCAAATACTACAAATAAATATATAGTAAACAAAATAACATAAAAAAATAAATATGGAACAATATAGTTTGTGACAAAAGATTTTATTTTTATATTGTCTTTAAAATCATTTCATTAGTCTAGAAATAAATCTGTCTAATAGACACAGATCCCTAAATCTTTAATTACTAACCTTTTTGGACCCAAATAGATCTGGGTACCAAAATCAGTGTATATTTGATTAATTGTATGAATCCTTATTTAAATTTACCTAGAATAAGTTATGATATATGTATAGTAGGTGTTGCAGACACATGACACGAGACTTCTGTAGATTCCAATGTTTTAATAGAGTGGATGGTGGCCATGTCACTTTTGGTGATAATGAAAAAAGAAAATTATTGGCCTTGACCAAGTAGATAATTCTAAAACCTATTTAATTCCCAATTTTTTATTTATTTATGGCTTAAAATATAATATTCTAAGAATATAATACATATTTGATGATAATATTTATTCAAAGGTTTTTAATATGCACTTAATATTTTTTATTATAAGTATAATTTAGTTTTTACTGCTTTGAGGAATGACTATGTTTATGCAGTTGATTTAAATTATTTATTTTCATAAAATGTTTCTAGTTTAATCTATTTTATCATGAATATTGGTTGTGTTATAGAAGAATAATCCACTATAATATATACTCTCTTAGAAAACTAGATAAAAAGGGTTTAGTTAAGGATCTACCTAAATTAGAATTCCCTAAAGAAAACATGTGCAATCCCTATCAAAATGGAAAGTAATACAAAGTTTCTTTCAAACTAATGAAATAGGTTTATACATCTCAAAATATATAACTAGTTCACAAGGTCTTCTTTTTACCATCTAGAGTTTCAATTTTACCCAAAAAATACCATGCTTATATAATTACTAATGATTATTTAAGGTTTTCATGGGTATATTCTCAAGCACACAAAAGTGAGGTTTTTAGATGTTTTGAAAAGTATAAAATTTTTAAAGAGAATATTAGTGGACTTACCATTAAGAGTTTGAGAAGTGATCATGGTTGTGATTTTGAAAATTAAGATTTTGAATTATTATACTCAAAACATGGTTATAATCACAAATTCTATGCTCCTCAAACACAAAAAATGAGTGTGGTGGTTGAAATAAGAAATAAGACTCTTTAGAAAATATCATAGACCATGCTTAGTGAATATGACCTACCTGTCTATTTTTGGGATAAATATTTAAATACATATTATTATATAATTTACAAAGTCTTAATAATGACCTCTTTTAAAGAATAATATATATGAATTATTGAATGGGAGAAATCCTAAGTTAAATTATTTCAATGTTTTTGGCTACAAAGTTTACATTCTTAATATAAAGGATAATCTCGATATGTTTTCATTCAGGGGTGATGAAATTTTTTTCTTAGTTATTATACATTTAGTAAATCCTATATAGTATTTAATAAAAGAAAAAAAGTGGTGGAAGAATATGTTCATGTCACATCTGATGAGAAAGATCCATATAAACTTAAAATTTCATTAAAAAACTAGGAGGATTATATATATAATTTAAATAACAATATAACCTATAAGACCAATAACCATGATTCTAATTTACTTCAAAAAATCCCAATAATGACTATTAGAGGAATACGAACTTGAGGATAACCAAGTAGAAACTATTACTTCAATACCTTGAACCATTAGAATAGTTAGAGATCATGATTTAGATATTGTTGTTAGTGATCTAGGAAAAGTAACTCAAACTTGAGAATCACTAGGAAACCTGGTTGAACATCAAGCCTCTTTTTCACAGCTTGAATCCAAAAAACCTAATTAGGGAATCCATGATGAACATTGGGTGATCGTTATGCTAGAGGAATTGAATTAGTTTTTAAATGAATATAGTATGGGAACTGGTTGATATACCCAAATAATAATTGACCATTTAAAATAAATGGGTATATAGAAACAAGGTTGATGAATTTGGAAATATTTTTAGAAAGAAATATAGATTGGTGATATAAGATAATAGTCAAGAAGAAAGTACTGAATATGAGGAATCCTTTTCCTTAGTATCTAGACTTGAATCCATTAGGAAACTACTTTCTTATGTAATAAATCTAAATTTAAAATTTAATAAATGTATTTGAAGAGTGATTTTATAAATAGTTATATTTTTTGGATCTTTTCTTTAAAAAACATCCACATTTTTAAAATCCCCATTTTCCAAATCATGTTTTTAAATTGAGAAAAGAACTTTATGGTATAAAACATTCTCTTAGAGCTTGGTGTGTTAAGATTAATACATTTCTTATTTCAAATGGTTTCACAAAAAGTGTTTCTAATATTATACTATTTATTAAAATAAATTAAAAAAGATTTTTTGAGTGCATAAATACATGTATATGATATATTTTTTTGTTCTTTAATAAATTATTTGTTAATTGAATTTTCACAACTAATGAAAAATGAATTTGAAATGAGTTTTATGGGTGAAGTAAAATTAAATCTTGGTTTTCAAATCCTTTAAAATAAAGAAGGAATTGTTTTAAACAAATGTAAGTACACTAAATATATTTTAATTTTTTTTTGGCATGGATAACTCAAAATGAAGTGATAATACAATTAGAGTCACCTATAAATTCGTTCTTGATGAAACTGGGAAAATACTTTACTAAAATATTTATTTAGGTATGATTTGGAGTTTACTTTATATAATATTTTACCAGACTAACATTATGTTTAGTGTGTTCATGTGTGTTCATTTTCATGAAATTCCCATAGAATATCAATTTATTACAGTTAAAATAAATTTTGAATAACTAAAAAGTAAAAAAAACTTATTACTGTTCTACTATAAATGACATTATTTTTATTTAATTACATATTTTAATATTTATTTTAGTGGATTTATGGTAGATAGAAAAAGAACCTATAAAACATTTCACCTTTTGGGAAAATATCTTCTGTCTTGGTTTAGTAAAAAGTTGAATTCTATTGAATTATATACTACTGAAGCTGAATACATATTATCAGGTAGTTATTGTGCTCAAAGTTTATGGATGAAACACACTTTGTTAGACTATGAATATCCATTTTTACATGTCCTTATAAATTGGGGAAACACAAGTTCTATTACCATTTTTAAGAATCATATATCACATTTGAGGAGAAAATATATTTATATAAGGCATCACTTTTTGATAGATCATTTTCAAAATAAGAATATCACTCTTAGATTCATTAGAACTAAACATTAGCTTACTGAAATATTTATAAAGCCTATAAATTATGAGAGATTTAACTATATCATACATGATTTAGGAATGATCAAATATGTTTGATTATCTTGTGTTTAATATGGCATATGTTTAAGGTATTATTTTATAATTTTTTTTGTAATTAATATGTTATATTAACAAGTTCTACTTAAGTTGAACATAAAATTGGTTGTTTTTATCTTTTAAAGCTATATTATGTGTTTTTAAGTATATTTTATTTATTTTTCATGCTTTACTACATATCGATCCCTCGATGATTTTTTAATATCCCCAAATTATAATCTGAATAATCTCATTACTTTCTAACCTAAACTAAATCCAATATCAACCAAAACATACCTTCTTAACCCTTAAATAATGGCTAAGATGAAACATTTTCTTGAGTATTCTTCTCAGGAAGCTTCAAGCACCTTTAAAAGATTTAAATCTAGTACCTGTGGAACCAAAAATCTATTAAAGGTGTACATTTTGTCACAAGAAGTAGTTCTAGTAAAGGAATTGAAATTGAGGTTGTTTAAATTGAGTCATTATATATTTTGGAGAGATTTCCTAATGAAATGATATATGAAGTGGTTTATGGAATATTATAGGACCTTCTATGAATGACTAGTAAAATATTTTTATCTGAATATAAACTTTGAAATTGGAGAAAAGTGGTATCACATCCAAATGATTATTTATTGAAATAAATAATTTTTTTTTTCAAATTTATTGTCTTTAAGTATTAAGGTACCTTAAAATATTAATTTAAAATATTTTCAAAGATTCTATCCCATAAATAATACCCATTTTGAGTTTGAAAGTACCTTAGAAGAGATATATATAAATAGAACTCCTAGAAGGTTGAATGCATTTGAATTCAGTGGTTAGTGTATGCTTTTTATCGAGTTCATTTAATGTGATATTTTTACTAGAAAAGGTGAATTTATTATTTTTTATTATAAGTATGTATAATTTTTCTATCTAATGGTTAAAATAGTGAAGATAAGTCTACCCAAATTCCTTATGGGGCACATGGATGAGTTGAGTAAGTGTTTTTATTGACTTAATTATCTTCTATATACGAAGATTATTTTTTATTTTATAGATCTTAAATGACTAGTTACTCAAGTGAAGGAAATATATACCAACATAAGTGGTTTTTACCTAAACCAAACCAATTTTAAAATAATGAAAGTTGTGTGGAAGCATTGGAAAAAATATGGGTTGTGGAAGATGATAAATTTTCTGAGAGCTATAGTCCTCAAAATATCCTAACCATACCTAGATATGTAGTTAATCCATGTTTGGAACTTGATCAAGTATTTGAGGATGATTAATCTTCATAAGACGTTGATGAAGATGAATAAATGGATCTTAATGAGGAATAATTTAATGATTATTCGTAGTGGCCTGAATTGAAGGACCCATGGAAGAAGTATCAACTCACGCGAGGGTTTCTTCTGATGAATCTCATTTGGATATAAATCATTTTTTTTCTCTTGAAAAAAGAATGGGGATAAGGATAATGTTGAAATTCCACCCAATCTCAGTGTACTAGATATACCTATAGTACCCAATACTCTAGAAAAGGTAGAGTATGATTCTTCCTCTCCAATTCTTTAGTAACAAGGTTTCTTAAATATTTTAGTAGATGATGTGCTACAAGATATTTTAGGTGTTCTCCTTAAGACCACCTATGACTTATTCCCTAATTTATGATGTTGATAATGTATTCCAATGAGATCCTATCTATAAAATATCTCATCAAACTAATTTTATGCTTGTTGATGATTCCAATGATTTAATTAATTAAATTGAGAATCCTAATAATGACTCCTTAAATAATTAAGGTTCAATATTAAGAGACTCTGAATTGGTTTTCAATGGCTCAAATACTATCCCCAACCCTAATCCATCTCTATTAGATACTACTACTTCTACCTCAATCATTACTTCATCCTAATTCATTCAATTTTAGAATAATATTTTGGAAGTGTTGAAAGAAGTATTTCTCAGTATAGAAAGTTTTTGTGAATATGATAAAAGAGAGAATCTTTCCTTTATCATTGAAAGTGTTATTGGTCATATACAACCTAATATGTTTATTAAATTAGATCACATGGATCTTATTATTTAAGGTTTTAGAGAAAATTTAGAATCAGTTTTGGAAGATCTAATAGACATGTTGATTAATCTTGATCATATATATCTATATGCTATTACCAGTTCTTCTAGGCCTCCTACTCTTGTTCCTATTTATCATAATATACTTCTTTCCTTAGATTAATGCCTTATTATAATGATTTTCCACAAGTAAATCCAAGTTATTCTCTATAGTTTTAATGATACAAAGAACTTTATGAAAGTGGATATTGTATATCATCGTGAAAAATGGTTTGAAATGGTTAAAATAAAGACAATGAAGACTACAAAAGATAATAATTTCATTACAGGTTCCATCAAATATTAGAATGATTCCCTTAACCCAGGATTTCAAATCCGTTGTGGAAAAACTACTGGTTGTGTATCCTCTCATGTATCAGTTTATGTTAGAGAAGGATAATTTTTTTAGACTATTGATCATGGGTCTAGAGGTATTTCATATATTACCGGGCTCTTGGAGCCCTAAATGTATGTTTCAAAAGCTCCAGTTTTTGTACCCCATCTCTTTATGTTCCTAGAATCTCTCTTCCACCTCCACCAGATTCTAAAATTAAATATACTTCTCCTCCCACACATCCTATAAGAACTTTTTGTCTCAGTATTCCTTATGACCTTCCATACATTAGACTTATTTCCAAATAAATTTTAATTCCTAGTGTTTCTTATACTCCTTAGATTATCCATACTCATTATTCATCCCTATCCAAATACAAAGTCAAAGCACAAATTGACCATTCAACCATTTGATACCCTTAAAATTATAATTCATATTAAGACCTATGATTAGGAAATTATAAATCTTTATCACTTTTTGAACAACAATTAAATATGTTTTTTCATCTCTTGGACCTTTATATTCTTTACTTTATTTGTTTATTATCTTCATAGCATCCTATAATGAATTTTTGATGTCTAAATTTACTTTTATCACCCTCTATTATTAAATTTTTTGATAATCCCAACAGGTGGAGTAAATAATGTGGCATGTTATAGAATATTAAAATTATATTTTATTTCATGTTTTTTTATACCATGATTATTAATCATAAAAAGGGAGATATTGTTGTATTAGTCTAGAAATTACGTATTTTAATAATCAAAAATCACGTTTATTTTGTTTATAATATTTTTTTTGTTTTATGGAAGTTAATTTTTTTTGGAAATTATGTAAATTTCTATAAGTTTGAAAACAATTGAAAATTTATGGATATAATGAGTTAATATTTTCAATCAACTATATGAATGAATCTAGATATAAAAAAATTCACTAAGTACTAAAGTGATGACATGAAAAATGCATCAACCATGTGACCATCTAATCAATCATGATGAAAATTTTCAAAGTACTCAAGCATCTATAATACCAAGTAGAGTGACCACATGGTATATATCCATAATGGTCCATCATAATTTTATCTAAGTGTTAAAGTGTCCACATGACCAAATGGATCAATCACATGCATTTTTGTTTGACCGTGCTAGATTTCTCAAAATATTTCTCAATAGACCTCATGAGAAACTAAGTGATCAAAAGGCTAAGTAAAATGAACACATCGTATATTCATATGTCAAAAAATTCTCTATGTATTGGATAGACAACACATTGCTTCCAGTAGACTGCATGATGAAATTAAGAAACCATATGGAATATTTGGGATTTTGGAAAACTATTGAAGCTACAATATTATTTCATCCTACCATGCATTGAAGTAAAGCAACCACATGAGAAGGTCTAATATCAAAAAATTATTAGATTAGATGCATGATCAATTAAATCACATATGTTAGGTATTTAGAAATTTTATAAGCATTGAAGAAACTATGAATTCAGAGCAAGTGACCACGTGACTGTCTAAGTATTTTTCTAAGTATGGAATCTACCATAAAGTATGACATGGAATGATTCAAAGAGTTAGTGTCTAACCTAGATTATATTTTTGTAATATATTACAATGAGTAACTCAGAAGAAATAAATGTAGAGGAAGAACATTTATTACATCTAGATTTTGTACCAAGTACTAGGATTCATAATGATCATTCTCTAATCGATATTTTTTGGAAGATTATTCCTTTTAAGAATAAGAGATCATGAAGAATGAGGTGGTGTGATGGTGTGGAAAATGAGAACCTATACTTTGTTCTCAACTACATATAACTCTCTATTTTTAATTTTTACTTCATCATAAGATCAGAGAACACTTTACAATATGTTCATCTCATCTAATAACGGAAGGAAGACACCAATAAGAGAAAATACTACTTCATAACATTTGAACTTAGATTAATCACTGTATTGAACTTCATAAAATTTTATTTATTCTTAATATTATCTAAAAATCTATTAGAAAACATAATAATATAGATCATAGAATAGTAATAAAAAACTATTTACTTATTTCCATCATATTTTCACTCTCAAGGAAACTATGTAAGAGGCTGTGTGATTGCATGGAGAACCTTGTGTGTTTCTATACTTTGTATTACCGACCTTAGTTGTGAATATGTTTATTGTTTAATAAATATTCTTATAAAAAAGTGAATTTCAAGTGGAGATTATTATACATCCACTTGATATTGAATCTATTTTATTTATTTATATTATGTGTCTTTTTTTTCTTACTCTATTTTAAAATTGGGTTTCCAAACTCTTTAGAAAAATAATATTTTGATAGTTAGTTTAATAAGTGTTATATATATTGTTTTTTATATGATTATTTTTTTTAAAACTTAAAGTAATTTTAAAATTAGTTTTAACTGGGGGTGATTTATCCTTTGAGAAAAATTTAAAAAATATCAATTTATACATCTCTACTATTTTTGTTAACTGGGACATTTTCCAAATATGGGGATTTTTTTTATTTTTTTTTCATTTTTTATAAGCTCAATTCACCACCTCTTGAGTTGTAAACTATGAATAATGTGTTTCTAATGTATAAATATGACAATTATAACTTGTTTAATATTTTAGAGTTAATTGAATTATAAACCCTTTGACTAAGGTAAATATACCATTGTTATTTTGACGTTATAAATTGAACATCCACAAATTTTCCAACATGAATTTAACCATTTTAGAAACTAAATAAATCATGGTAAAAAATAGATTAAAGGAAAAAATTACAATGTAATGAACATGAAATTTTTTTCCAAGAAAGTATAAAAATAGTATAATTTTATTACTTCAGAGGGAAGACATATGAACAAAAAAATTCAGAACTTGAGGGAATATATTTTCCTTGAAAAGGTTATTTTAAATGCTTTAAACTCTTTTCCCTATATATCAATGTAATTTTAATTTTTTCAAGATTTTTTTATTTATGCATAAATTCTTTATTATATTCGTTTTAAACTACAATTTACTTTCTTTATAATTTTTTAAAAACTTATTTTTTTAATATTTTTCATATGTGTTATTTTTGATATTTTACAAGAGTGATTTTCTTAAAAAATATATGGCTTGAATGCCATTTCTTGACATCATATCCATTATTTTTTATCTAGATTCATTAATAAGTAAACATGGATTTTAAAATAATATCATATTTATTCTCTTTTGTGAATTTTCATTTTTATAGTT
The DNA here is from genome assembly GCA_963277665.1 of Viscum album. Lineage (NCBI taxonomy): Eukaryota > Viridiplantae > Streptophyta > Magnoliopsida > Santalales > Viscaceae > Viscum > Viscum album. The sequence continues at coordinate 992,354,554 of OY728155.1, read as the reverse complement.
TTCAAAGAGAATGGATATTTATTTTTATGATTTTGTAGAAGTGGAAAGTGTTTTACTTATGTGTTAAAATGAGTTTTTCAAGGATTTTATTATGAAAAAGTGATATATTACTAATTTTTTTTACATAATATAATAATTTATAATTATATATGATTATGGTTGAGACTGATATAGATCATAATGATGGGTGATCCTGATATAACTTTCTAATGCTTTGGGTAATGATGCAGTCTTTAAAGGAAAAAATAAGGGAGATATCTTGGATGGTTATTATTATAGAATTAACCAGGATTTTGTTATTTTGATGTGGTTTAAACACAGTTAAGAAATATTTTTGAATATAATACTGTAGGTTACATATATTATGCTGGAAAAAATGGGTTTTATAGACATCCTTTGATTTCATGAGGTATTGATAGTTTAAGGATGAAAAGTTTGTTTTTCAATATAATGTTTTCATGAGTTTATACCAGACTAAAGATGAATTCATGGGTTCTTTTGATTCTTTATAATATGTTTCAAGGAATTTATTTGGTAAAATATTGATTTTAACTTTGGAAAATGTTTTAATTTTCTGCTCAAAGTTTTATTATAGAAATAATTTCGTCACAGGTTTTCATGTTTTTCACTGGAATAAAAATATTATTTTATTTTTATATCCCTTATAAATATTTATTTGATAACCCATATATTAAAATAATTTTTATAGGATCTAAGGATGAAATTAAATTTAATAAAGGTCAATATTTCTATTATGGTGACTCATCTTGAATGAAACAAAAGTGTTTTGGATGAAATAAGGGTGTAAAATTAAATCTAAACTTCTTTGAAAAAATGGTATAACCTATGAAAGTTTCTACTTTATTATATAATTTTTAAAATTTTTCTATAAAACTATAATCCTAAAAGATCTTGAAATGTAATAATGGGAAACCCTTATTAAAAATCATGTAATTAGGGGTTGATTATATTAAAGGTTTTTATAATTGGTATCATAGAAAATATTTAGATACCTTTATTGGTTTTTAGAATATAAAAAGTCACCTTAAATTAACTCTAATTTATGGATATATTATCATGAGATAGATTTTAAATATTTATATGTTGATTTACCATAACCAAATTTGTTTAGAATGATTTTGTATATAGGAAACATGGTAAATGAGGTATAAAGACATCAATGAGACAATAACCTTTCAAATCACCAACTTGAAATGATTGGAAAAAAGTAGTTTTTAGAACTATTGACTCAATTTATATAGGTTATTAATTTTTTCACTCATTAAATAGAGTGATTTAATTCTCTATAAAGGAACATGTATATTGTGGATCATTTCATAAAACAACACCCTCTAGCATTCGATGGATCATTAGACCCATTGAACGATAAAGGATGTATAAATTCCTTAAAGAAGATATTTTATGTTTTGGGATGTATGAAACATTAAAAGGAAACTCTTTTTATTTATCATTTTGATAGTTAAGTCGATAGATGGTGGCCTCTAATTAAGAATACTATGTAAAAGTATAATATTGGTTCCATGGAGTGCATGGTATTTAAATATCTTTTTCTTGATAAGTGTTTCCTAAAATAATTTAGCATAGAATGGAAATAAAATTTTTGGAGTTGAAGAAAAAGGAATAAGACTTAGTGGTATCCTAGAAGGAAATTTTTTCTAGTATTTCTTAGTATGTACAAGATTTTATTCTAGACCATGAGATTAAAATTGATAGATTTTACATAGGTATAAAACAAAATTAATGAAGAGTGTTTTAATCTCATAGATTTAATTTTTTTGGGAATTTTTTTAATTTATTAAGAAAGTTGTGATGGATTTTACCGATTATTTTATAATTCATGAAAACAAAATTAATAAGTGGTAAAGGTATCATGAAATGAATAAGATATAAACTAATAAATATAGATCCATACCCCCCAAATGTTCCAAATGTGGTAAAATATATTTTAAATAATGTTTGGTAGGATAAATAATGTGTTACATATGTGTTAAACTTAGTTATTTGACTCATTAATATAAGAAAAAGAGTTATAATAATACATGCATTTGGAAAACTAATAGTCATCTAATATTATTACGGTAATACATATATAAAGTTATTTACTCAAGGTAGAAATTATCAAGATCAAAATCAAAGATGTGTGGTAAAATATTTTTCTACTCCCAAGGTAGAGTTGGACTATAAAATAAAGTAGTGTCGGGTACATTACTTGTTTATTCAGATTATTAAAATGTCACATTTTATTCAGGATCTACTCATTATTTTATATATGATAAATTGTAATGTAAAATGAAAATACCCTCTCAAGAACTGAAGTCAAAACTTCTAGTAAAAATTCCTAGGGTAGTATTAATGCAAGAATAATTTATATCAACCTTCATATTATTCTCTATGAAATTATTTTTCCAAGAAAACTTATTATATTTTACATTGTAGAGATTAATATTATTCCGAGTATGGTTGAATTTCATTTTATCATGCTAAGATATATGGAAGTTCTAAAGAAGTCATATCTAAATTTTAGATCTAGTTTAAATTCATAAGTAGGAATGAGTTCATACCTTTGATAACATATCAAGGAGTTGAGAAAATAATTAAATATTGGAGTGAAAATTATCTTACACATATTGTTAATAATAAATAAATCATTCAAATTAGCATTGTGCCAGTAGTGAATGTGTATATGGATATATTTACTGATAATTTTCTTGGAGTTATTCTTGATCAGGAGGTTGAGTTTACTATTTAATTTGTTCCTAATACTAATATGATTACAATACCTTTTTATCTATTATATTTTTTTGTTGTTTTTAGAATTGAAAAAGTAGTTATAGGAGTTGATTGATAAGGGTTTTATCCACCCTAAAACTTATCCTCATGGTGCTCTTGTCCTTTTTTTAAATGAAGGATGATTCCATGAGACTTTGTGTTGATTATAGATAACTAAATTACATTAATATTAAGAATATATATCTATTGCCACATATTCATGAATTTTTTTTATCAACTCTTGGGTGCTCAATATTTTTTAAGGATTGATCTTAGGACTGGGTATTACTCGTTAAAGGTGAAGGAGGAATAAATTTGGAGGAGGGTGTTCCATACCAGGTATGTTCATTATAAGTTTGTAGTTTAACAATTTTACCCACTATATTTATGGATATTTTGAATAAAGTTTTATATGAATATTTGGATAAAATTTTAGTTGTTTTAATTGATGAAAATTTTGTTTATTGTAAGATCCACGATGAATAAGATAAATATCTAAGGATGTTTTTCAAACCTTCAAAGAAAATAAATTGTATGGAAAATTTATTAAATGTAAGTTTTGGATACAAAATATTTATTTTAATGGGTAAATTTTTTTCTAAATATTCCATAAATATTGATCATTATAAAACTAAATTAGTGGAGGAATGACCAAGCCCCATATATATCACTGATTTTTGATGTTTTATTGGATTAGCGGGTTATTACCAATGGTTTGTTGAGAACTTTTCTCGGTTATATAACTCACTAACTAAGTTAACTTAAAAAGGTGTTAAATTATCTAGATAAATAAATTTGATTAATGTTTTCAAGAATTGAAAAGAGTATTGGTTAATTCTCAAGAGTTATCCTTAATAATAATAAATGGTGAATTTTTTATTTAATGCGATGTTTCTTTGAAAGGAATTGGTTGTTTGTTAATTCAAGATGATTGCGTAATTTTATATAGTTCATGTCAACTAAAACTCTATGAGTAGAATTACCCTATACATAATCTTGGTCCTTCAGTGGTGGTTTTCACTTTAAAAATTTGGAGGCATATTTTATATGTGTTAAAATATGAAATATATACTGACCGTAAAAGTTTAAAGTATATATTTACTCAAAAAGAGTCAAATACGAGGCATAGATGATGGTTATAACTCATAAAGTATTTTGATTTCATTATTCACTATCATTTAAGAAATGAAAACATGGTAGTAGACGGGTTGATTAAAAAATATAACGTTTCATTAACCATAGAACATTTGGAACATGATCCTTTGGTTAATGATTTAATGAATATTAGACTAGAAATTTTGTATGCATGAACTCCCTCTTTCTTATTTTAGGTGTCAGTACAATAATCCTTGGAGGAAAGAATTAATAATGAACATATGGAAGGACATGGATTCCAAGAGAAGGTATAATTGGTTAAATAAGGTCAATTACCTAAAATTATTGTTGAAAAATAAGGTTTTTTCATGTTTAGAAAGAGGTTGTGTGTGATAAGTGATTCATAGTTGAAGAATTAATTTATGATAGAAGCTTATAGTTCTTTTTTTAATGTTTGTACTTATATTCCTAATATATATAAATAACTTCAATAATATTTTTAGTGGTATGGTGTGGAAAAAGATATTGATGATTTTAGCATGAAATGTTAGACTTGCTAATAGGTTAAATCCAAGTGACAACTACTAAAGGGTATGTTTCAGCTTTTGACAGTTCTTGACTAGAAATGGGAGAATATATCTAAGAATTTCATGGTGGGATTACCAAATAAATATTGAGTTAATAATGATATTTGGGTTATTTTAAATCATTTAACTAAATAATTGTATTTTTTTCTTATTCGAGATACTATGTATTTGGATATTTTTTTAGAATTTACCTTAAATAGATTATTAGATTATATGTTGTACCTCTCAAATATTTTATCTGATTGTGATCCCAGATTTAAATAATTTTTTTTGGAAATGAATTCAAAAGTATTTGGGTTCTGAATTAAATTTCATCACAGCCTTTCATCCTCAATCCAATGAATGGTCATGATGAAAAATTTAGACTTTAGAGGATGTTCTTTGAACTTGTTCTTTGGATTACTTAGGAAGTTCAGATCAATATATTTAATTAGTAATATTTTAATATAATAAATTTTTTCATTTCTATATAAAAATGTCACCTTTTTATGAATTATATAAAAAGCTTCATCGAATTCCATCATGTTGGAAAAAAATTAGTGAAAGGAAGTTACTCGAATGATAGTTGGTAGATGATATGGTCGAGAAGGTATAAATGATTCAATACCATATGAGGGAAAATTAGAGCATGGAGAAATGTTACGTGGATAAGCAAAGAAAATATTTATTATTTTAGGTTGGATATCATGTTTTTCTTAAAGTATCTCCTTAGAAAAGTGTTATATGTTTTGGTAAAAAGGGAAAGTTAAGTTCATGGTTCATTTGACCTTATAAAATTATAGAAAAATTCAGATCATTTTATTACTGATTATATTTACCTATGATTTTATCTCAGGTATATTATGTGTTTCATTTTTCTTTTCCAAGGAACTATATACCTGATGCCTCTCATGTTTTGAGAAATGAAGTGTCATTGTTAAAGGAGAATATCTTATATGAAGAAATAACAGTTCATATTTTAGATAACAATGAGTAGGTACTATTTTTTTTGATTCACCTGGTTAAGGTTTTATGGAGTAATCACATGATTGAGGAAGCAACATAAGAATTGGAAAATGCTATAAGGGAAAAACACCACACTTGTTTAAGTAATGAATAAAAATAGAAAGGATGTAATTTTTTAAAGGGGTAAGAATGTGAAAACCTAGGTAATCGTAGAAATAAATAAATATTATGATTTATATGTAATCATTTTATGGATTCATATTCATCATAGTATTATTAATGGATTTATATAGATTTTCGATAAAAATATGAATAGTTTTATGAAACCAAATTGTTTTTATAGGAATTACATGGTTTTATTTAAAAGTTAAATTTCTTGATTTTAAACTATTAATTTTATAAAAATAAATTAATTTTGGAATCAATATATTGAATATATCTTAGGGTGATTTTTTTTAATTTTTTTAGAAAAGATTTATTTTTTGAGTGACTAGTGAAAAATATTGATTTTCACAAATCTGTCATTTAATATATTTAAATAGAGTATTATAAAAGACCCACAATATTTTTTATTTTTTTAAATTAACATAATATCCATTTTATTAAACATAATCTATATAATACCATACTGATTAAAATTTTATTTTATTTTGGTATAAGTTAATTTTTATTCATAAAAAATTCAATTTTCAAAAAACTAGTTTTCATTGTGTTTTACATACTTATATTAAAATTAATCTCTTCCAATGATACAAGTTGAATATTGAAAAATAGATTCCATATTTGTACTCATGAGTTTTAAATTTATTGATTAGTTTAATTTCATTTTTGATGATTATGAATAGTAACTATGGAAAAAATGTGACATAATAATAAAGAGAAAATAAAGTCAATTATGGTAAATACTTTGTGACAAGGCCATAAAATTTCATCTTAAATATTATTGTATGATATTATTTTGAACCTCATCACCTTATCTTTTAATTGGAGATTTTATGTGATATAAAATCATGAGAGTGACTTAATATTATTTTTAAACTTTGAATTACTCCTAGTGTACCTCCCACACAATTATAAAAAGGTAACCTCCTATCCTCCCATATTAACACATTTTTAGAAGTATATTTTGAAAAATAGATACCAAAATCTATCCATATAATTAATCCACACATGATAGAGGTCTTGGCCATAAAAAAATACCATACCTAGAATTCTTAAGGTGTAATCCAAAAGAAATTTCCCAAGGAAGAGGTATAACTCTTAACCAAGTGTTTTCATGATTATTTATTCTTATATATCCTTAAAATATTTTTAAACCATGTAAAAATAATAACATAATCATTATAAATTTTATTAAATTTTATTATGATTATGGGATAATCCTATTTAATATTCTTTTCCATCATATAGAAAATGAAAACATCGCTCATTCATAAATGTTGACTACCACCTCCATGAAGTGATGTGGTTCGTTTTTCATCACAGAATCATATGGTTGGTTAACATGATTTAAAAATTAATATATATGATATTTATGACATAATAATTATTATTTAAAGATAATATATTACATACCTTCTTATCCTAATATTCATTAAAAAATGATAACGTCACTCATACGTATGTGTGGACTACCACCTCCATGTAGTGATGTGATTAAATTTTCATCTCCACCTTATAAAGATGGAAATAATGAATAAAATTTATATTTATTACATTTTTATAATTATATAAAAATAAAATATTATCTAATTTATTTCTTTTCAACTCATTAGAAAAAAATGATAATTTTGTTCATGCATACGTATGAACTACCATCTGCATGATAAAACGTGGTTAATTTTTCATGATTTCCTAACATGATTGGTTTTAAAAATGTATTAATTATATAAATATGATAATTATAATATTTTTAAGATTAATTAGTTAATATATAAATAAATCCATTGACCACTATCAATGTACTAATTTTATTTTTTGGTTATAAACCAAATATCCCCAAAACAACCAACATAAACTTAACCATTTTAGTAACTAAATAAAACATAACAACACATGGAATAAAAGTAATAGTGATAATGGAATGAACATGAAAAATTTTATTAATCAAGTAAAAATATAATATTATTTTATTACTTTAGAGGGTGTTTATATGAATGAAATGATTCAGGAATCAAGGTAAGGAATTTTCCTTTAAAATATTGTTTTAAATATTCTGAAATATTTTTACTCTATATGCATGTTCTTTTAAATGTTTCAAGAATATTATCATTTATTCATAAAATTTTATAAAGGTAATTTTAAACCATATTTTACTTTTTTTACAAATTTTTTAAAATGAATCTTTTCAACACTTTCTGTAAGGGTTCTTTTTGAATTTTTACAAAAGTGAAAAATGAATGTTTTTTTGAAATATATGAATTTAACACCTTTAACTACCATCATAGACATTATTAATTATCTCAAACGATCTATAATTTAAAATTATTTTTAAAAGAATAAATCTTCCTGATCTTTTGGGAATTTCTCTTTTTTAGTGTTTTTAAATAAAAGTGATATTTCTTCTTATGATTATCCAAAAATATAATGTGTTTTTCTAATAGATTAAAACAAATTTTCAAAAACATTTATGATAAAAATAAATAAATATTAATTTTTTTGTCCAAGATACGGTACTTGAGCATTATATATTATGAAGGTTGATCCCGATATAAATCATGACAAAGGGGGAGCTCGATATATCTCTCTAATGCATTGGGTAATGATGTAGTCTTAAGATGTGAAAATGAGAGAGATGACCAGGATGGTTACACCTATAACCTAACTGGAATTTATTTATTATAACATGAGTTAAACATGAGGGAACATGAGTTATGAATATGATTCTCTATGTTTCTAATATTATTCTTAAAAAAATGGCTTTTATCAAAATATTTTGATTTCACGAGGTTAAGAAAGAATAAATATAAAAGGTTGTTTTTTAGAGGAATGTTTTCATATATTTACATATGAGTCAGAATTATTTCATGGGTTTTATTATTATTTTCAATGGTTTGCTTTGAGAAAATATTAATTTTCACATTTGGAAATATTTTATTTATGTAGTCAAAGTTTTATTTTGAAAAAGGTAAATGTCCTTATGGGGTTTCTTATTTTTCACTAAAATAATGGGGTTATTTTATTTTTATATCCCTTAATGATATTTTTTTTCCTAATATCATGTTTTTGAATGATTTTCAAATGATCTATGGGTGATTAAAAATTTTAGCAAGGTCAATATTTCTAATATGATGACCTGTCTTAAATAAAACAAATGTGTTTTGGATGAAACATAAGTATAAACTTAAAGCACTATTTTTTTGAAAACAATGTATACTGTGTAAAAGTATCAACATTATTATGTAATGTTTTTAACTAATTACATAAAACTATATACTGAATAGATCCTATACATTTTAAAAGTTTAATACCTTTTTATAAATCATGTAATTATGTTTTAATTATGTTACTGGTCATTATAGTTGGTCATAGAGAAAAGGTTTAGGTACCTTTAGAGGTTAGGTTAATATAAAAAATACATTTTAAAGGGACTATTGTTTATAGTTATTTTACCATGAGATAGATTTTAATTATTTCCTTATTGGTACGTCTAATCTCTATTTATCCAAAATAATATTTCATAGAGAAAACAGGGAAAATAATAAAGAAAGACATCAATGGGATAATAAAATTTGAAATTAGAAACTTGGACTATTTGGAAGAGAGTAATTTTTAGTAGTATTGATTCAGTTGACATAGAATATTAATTGTGGAACCCCTAAAATAGAGTGGCTTACTTCCCAAACTAGGAACATATCTGTAGTGGGGTATTTAATGAAACCACTACCTTAGACAATCAGTGGATCATTGGACTTGGTGAAAGATGAAGGATTGATAAATTCACTACAGAATATATTTAAAGGTTTGAGATTTATAGAACATCAAAAGGAAACTTTTCTTATTTATCATTTTGATATTTATTTCAAACTATGGTGGTCCCTAATTAAGAATATTAAGTAAAATGATGATATTTATTCTATGGGGTGGAAGTTATTTAAAAATATTATTCTTGAGAATTATTTTTATAAAGTTCTTCAACTTATAATTGAAATAAAATTTATAGAGTTGAAGAAAAAGGAAAAATTCATTGAATCTAATTATGAGAAAAATTACCAAATTGGCCAGGTAAGCACAAATTTATTTAGATAATGAGATTAAAATTGATAGATTTTACATAGGCTTAAAACCAAGTTTAGGAAGAATGTTAACCTTTCATGAATTTAAAACCTACGAGGATGTTGTTAATTATGCTAATAAATTTGAGTTGTAACTTTTTTAAATTTATATACTTCATGAAAAGAAATGTAAGAAGTTGTTAATCAGGCATGAAATGAAGAATAATTCAACCATGTAATCTAGAGGTAAGCCCCCAAAATGTTCAAATATGGTAAAATTCATTTTAAAGAAAGTATGGTTGGATGAAGATAGTATTACCAATGTGGTAAAATTGGTCATTTGGCTCAAGGATATAAGTAAAAGAGTTCCAATGTGACCTGTAGTGGGAAAACAAATAGTCATCTAGAAGTAAGATGCTTTAGTTTAAATAAGTTGAGTAATTATGATAATTAATGTTTTAAGTTAGTTACTCAATGTGGGAATCATCAAGACTGAAATAAAAAAGGTGTAGTAAATTATTTTTATAATACTATAGTAGATAATAGATCATAAAATTAAGTGGTGTTAGATATATTACTTGTTTATTTATATTATGATGATGTATTATTTTGTTCAGGATCTACACATTCTATTATCTATGAGAAATTTTCAAATAAAATGGAAATAATATCTCAAGAAATGAATTTTGAACTTATGGTTAAAACTTCTCAGGAGAATTATTAAAGAAACAAGAATTTATTGGAACTTTTCTATTATGGTACATGGAATTATTTTTCCTAAAAAATTTATTGTCTTTCCTATTACAGAGTTTGATTTTATTATGGGTATAGATTGGATTCTGGTTTACCATGCTAAGATAAATTTCTAAGATAAAGAATTCATATTAAAATTTCAGAGTGAGTTTCAATCTATATATAATATTGAGTTTATACCTTTGATAATATATCAATAATTATAGAAACTAATTAAACATGGGAGTGAAATTTATCTTTCACATATTTTTGAAAAGAAAGAAATTTTTTAAATTAGTGATGTGCTACTAGTGAATGAATATATGGATGTATTTTCAAATTATTCTCTTGGTGATATTCATGATTGGGTGCTTGAGTTTACTATTAACTTAGTTTCTAATGATAAGACATTTTATATTCCACCTTATCAAAAAACATTAGTTGAGTTATTAGAATTGAAAAAACTGTTACGTGAGTTGTTTGATAAGGGTTTCATCTACCCTAGAACTTCTCCTTAGGGTGATCTTATTCTTTATTTTCATTTTATTCCATGGTTTTGGATGTAGTTGACCCTATTATTCTATTTTTTTAAAATTAAGGACAGTTATATGAGACATTAAATTGATTATATAACACTAAATAACATCACTGTTAATAAAATGGATCTGTTACCACATATCGAGGACTTGTTTGATCAGATCTAAGGTGATCAATATTTTTTTAAGATTGATATTAGGTCTGGGTATTACCAACTAGATTTAAAGAAGGAATACATTCCATGTATGAAATTCTATAATAGGTATGGTGATTATGAGTTTATGGTTATTCTATTCAGGGTAATAAATGTACCTTCTATATTTATGGATCATATGAATAGAGTTTTACATGAGTATTTGGATAAATTTTTGGTAGAATTCATAGATGAAATTTGGTTTATTATTATTTTATGGTGGGATTACCAAATTCATATTGAGTTAATATTGAGATTTGGGTTATTTTTGATTATTTTACTAAATCAATGCATTTTATTCATATTCGAGATACTATGTAATTAGATCAACTAGTTAACCAATATCTTAAAAATATATTCAGATTACATGGGGTCCCCTTATCTATTATTTTTGATCATGTGCAAGATTTAACTTAATTTTTGGAATGGAATTAAAAATTCATTGGGTACTAAAATGAATTTTAGTATAGCCTTTCATCCTCAATCTGATGGAAAATCTGAGATAACGATTCAGATACTTTAGGATATGGTTTTATATTTATATTTATATTAAAAAGTAATTTGGGATTAACATATTTTATTAGTATAATTTTCTTACAACAATAGTTTAAATTCTAGTATACATATGACACCTTTTAAAGAATTTCATGGAAAGCGATGTTGGACTCCATCATGTCGGGACAAAGTAAGTGTAGTGAAGTTTATGGGACCATATTTGGTAGATGATATATTTTAGAAGGTAAAAATGACTAAAAACTAGAAGTGGGAAACTCAGAGTAGGGAGGGAATTTATGCAGATAACCATAGGTAGGATATATAATTTATGATAGGAGATTATGTTTTTTAAAGTATCTTCTATGATAACTGGTATGTATTTTTGTAAAAAGTTAAATTTAAGTATTGGTTAATCAAACCCAATGAAATTATAGAAAAATTAGGATCATTTGATTATCATGTATACTTACCTACAAGTTTATCTCAGGCACTTGATGTGTTTCATGTTTCTTTACTATGGAAGTACATACATGATCCATCTCAATTTTTGATTCTTGAGATGGTACTATTAGAGAAGAATCTCTCTTATGAAGAAAAGTTGATCAAAATTTTGGATCATAAAGAGAAGGTACTAAAAAATAAGGCAATTCACTAGGTTAGGGTTCTATGGAAGAATCATATGATTTAGGAAGCAACATGGTAATTGAAAAATGACTCGAGGAAAAAATACCCTCACATGTTTAAGCAATGAAAAAAATTGAAAGGATATAATTTATTAAAGGGGGAAGAATATGAAAACCTATGTAATACTGTAAATAAATAAATATCATGCTTTATATGTATTAACTTTATTTATTCATATTCACCATAGTTTTATAAATTAATTAATATAATTTTTGAATCGAAAAAGGAATAGGTTTACTTAACTAAATTGTTTTTCATTGTTTTATGAAGTTTTATTTAAAAGTAAAATTTATTGATTTTATAATTTTAATTTCATAAAAATTATTTTTTTTGGAATAAACATCTCAAATATATATTAGGGTAATTTTTGGGATTTTTTCTAAAAATATTGATTTTGAGTCAATAGTGAAAAATGTTGATTTTCTCAAAACTATCATTAAATTTATTGAAATAAAGTAAATTATAAGTCTAATTAAGATTTTAAGTTTGTTTTAAATTAATATAATATTCATTTTATTAAACATAATCTAAATAATTCCACTTTAATCAACATTATATTTTATTTTGGTAGAATTTCATTTTTATTCTTAAAAAATTAAATTTTCTAAAAATTATTTTTCATTGCATTTTTTAAAATTATTAAAAGTAATTTATACCACTAATAAAATTGAATTTTAAAAAATGGATTGCATATTTGTAATAAAGAGTTTCATATTTATTAATTAAATCAATTTATTTTTTGGTCATTATGAATAATAACCCTAGTAAAAATTTGTCCCCATGGTAAAGGGTAAATTGTGTTAATTTAGGTAAATTCATTATGATAAGGACACAAAATTTCATTTTAAATCTTGTTTTATGAGATTATTTCCACTCTTATCACCTTATATTTGAATTTTAGTTTTTTATGTGCTAATTGACCATGAGAATGGGTTAATATTATTGGACACAATTACGTTTGTAGCTTCCCGAACCCGGATGCCACCCTATGGTGCCAAAATCTTGGTTGGACATATGGCCTCAAGTGAATGTCACAAAAAACCAGAGGCTACAGACTAGTAGAGAGGGCCTAGGTGTGTCAGTGGGGAGACTATACCCCCATTACCAGATTATCACAGTTGAAGTAAAACATATAATAAATACCAGAAGCGAATAAATAAGCAGTCAACTAAAGATAAGGCAAGACATGAATACATATCAATAATGATAAGTTTCTCATATAAAAAAATTATATATATGGTACAAGTATCTAGAAAGCATCCAAATAGGTACATGGAAATATATAACAATACAAGTATCCCAAAAATAAGAAAATAACAAAAGGTATCCCAGCATCACAAGCCCCGGCTTAGTCTTATGCTCCCCTGCGCCAATACCAAAATCAAAAATCTGTACAAGGGATCTTTCCCCTATCATCACTTACAACCATATAACCTGTTTGGGTCCCCAAGGAGGCCCAAACAGGGTGTCAGATAAAAATCCTAGTAGGCAACCATTAAGCTCTATACAGTTCTAATAGCAATTCTACAAAAGTGATAGTAAGTGTAAATAACTAGTAATCGAGTGTATAGGCCCATGGAATAAGTCTAATATAATAAGTAAATCCAAATGACCCTCAAGTGATACCTACAAAAGAGAGTTAGCTAGTAACAAGGTAGCTATAACCAAGTAAACAAGAAAGTCACACAGCCATGCCGTACATCCGTCTGTATCAAGAAATCTACAACCACGCTGTATAGAGAAGTTAAATATCCATGGCCTCTCTGTACATCCATCTGTATCATGCAACCACAACTTCACTGTATAGAGTAGTCAAGTGTCCTACGACCATGCCGTATAGTGAAATGTAGACCACAAGGGCCGGATCCAAGGTGTCAGTAGACCAAAGCATCCAAGTAAAAATATCTAGACCATGAGGGGTTGTATCTAGGGATCTTGTCCAAGGCATCCCATCAAGTCCCATGGGCGTCCCTGGTAGAAACTCGGTTAGGCACTGGTTGGGGTCCTAGGATCATGGAAATAGAAATTCCTATGTGAGCCCAAGAAAACCAGATATATAGGGTATCAAGGCCCAAGGAATCCCACGGAATCAAGACCCAAGGGGTAGAGTTAACCCAAGGCATCCAATACTACATTCTAGATCCATGGAGATAAGTACATGACATCTATCAAACCATTCATTCAAGCATTCAAGCATTCAAATTAAACATTCATAAACATGAGAGTATACCCACTCAAATCAACAAGAACAATCCATGAGTATACCCACTCATGAAAAACATTTACCATTTACAATTTATATGGGACTACCCTCTCATATTATCCATTTAACACACCTTTAACCATTTTATATAGGTATACCCACCCATATCAACACATTTCATATAAGCCCAGATATTAAAATAGGCATGGTATCTCATGATATCAATATGAAAAGAGGTAGTACATCTCCTAAGAAATCCATTCAAGATATAAAGGCATTAACATGCTTCTTCTAACAAGGAAAGCACAAGCACACACCCCTTGGGTGGTTTAAATAGGCACAAACAAGTTAAACCCAAAAGGAAAACCCCATGTCTGTCCTTGAAACGAGCAACGATTGCCAATAAACCTAAATGAAACCTATAGTCAACCTCACTAAGTCCATCTACAGCTACTAAATGCTACTTTCTCAAAAAATGAGAACTCACTGGAAAGTTTTATGGATGGTTTAATAGCCGAACGCTCGTAAAACACCAAAGAAAATCCAAAAGAAGGTATATACCACCTACCTCACCTTGGTAGTAGAAAACTCATCCATTATCAAGTCTTCATTCATCCTAGTTTGGTTAAAATCTAAAGAATGGATGAAGAACAAGATATTAGGGCATATGATTCTAAATCCAAATAGCACAGTCATTGTTCCAAAGAATCAAGAACAACTAAAACGGAATTGAGGACTTACCGTTGCTGATTCGATGATATGATAAGTGATAGAAATGGAGGTCAGACGAAGGAACTGGGTCAAATACTATATTAAGAACTAAAGGGGAGATCTCCATAGAGCTACTACACATAGGATAAGAGAAACCCAAATGAGTTTAAAAAGAAAATTGGGTTAAAAAAAACAAGAAAAAACAACACTGTAGGGTTGCAAGGTTTCCCAAACCATAGAGAAACCATGCCTACTTCACTACCTATGAGGGGAACTTCGCATGGTTACCTTGAAAAGTTTGAATAACTATGCACAAGCTGGGAAAAAGAGATCTTCCCAAAAACCTTCACTTTTTAGAGCTCTCACACATTTTGGACTAATCGTGTGCATGTCGTGCACAAATCGTGCGCTAGGTTATTTTCAGCCCAAAACTTTGTTCCAAGCTCTAGAAAAGCCTTGGACAACTCTAAAACATCTGTGATCAAGTTAAGTATTTACATAAGGACATAAAAATTCATTTAAACTAAAAGAAAAGGATCTGTACCTCGTACAAAAACCTAGGTTCTTACAATATTTCCCCTTATACCAATTCGTCCTCGAATCACTCTCTGAAGGGTGGTCAATATTTGTATGAGAACAAATCCAGCCACTAAGCATGTACATAAGCCTTGCTCTCCCAAGTCTCATTCTATAAATGGTCATGCTTCCATAACACCTATACTAGAGGAACTGACCAGCCTTAAATAACCTTCGTGCTTCTATTAACTATATGAATCAGATGCTCATCAAAGGAGGCATCAACCTGAAGCTCAACCTCCTAGGGCTAAAAAACATGAGACGAGCCTGAGTGATAGCGGTGTAGTTGAGATACATGAAAGACATCATGCATGGTTCAATACCTCTGAGGTAACTATAATCGATAGGCAACTGACCTGAATCTCTATAGAATCTTGAATGGCCTGACATATCTTGGTGAAAGTTTACCCTGTCTCCTGATCCTCCAGTGTCCCAACCACGGTGAAATATGTAAGAAAACTCGATCCCCAACCTCGAACTATAGATATCATCTACGGTGATCGGTGTATGATTTATGATGAGACTATGTGGTATCCATCTGCTTATGAATCATCTAGAACTACTCAGAAGTCTCCGGCACAAGACATGGTCCCAGTAAAGCTGCCTCTCCTACCTCTAGCCAACACATGGGAGAATGAAATGGCCTACCGTCTAAATAATTTTAAGGTTCCTTCTTTATCATTGCCTGATAACTATTATTATAAAATAACTCAACCAGGATAATATGTCTCTCACAAGAACCCCCAAAATTCCGAACGTATACTCGTAGCATGTCCTCTAGCACCTGTATTGTACGCTCTGACTGGCCATCAATATGAGGGTGGTATACTATGCTCATAAGAACCTATGTACCCAGTTCCCTCTAAAAATATACTATAAATGAGATGTAAAATAGGTGTCCCTATCTGAAACAATATTTCATGAGATCCCATGAAGGTGTACCACCTTGTAGATGTACAACTTTCCAAGATCATCAACACTGAAGGTCTCCTTGATCAGAAAGAACTGTGCAACTTTCATAAGCCTTTCAACGACAACCCACACAAAATCATTACCTTGAGGAGACCTTGGAAAACCCATCACAAAATACATCATGATATCATCCCATTTCCACTCAAGAATAGGTAACTGATGTAAAAGCCCAGCTGATCACTAATGTTCCACCTTCACCTGTTGATAGGTGGAAAACATTATAACAAAACCATCTACCTCTCTCTTCCTTCCCAAACATCAGTATTGACATCTTAAGTCATGGTACATCTTGGTAACCCCAAGATAAACTTCCCAAGCTAAATCATGAAACTCCTACATTAGCTCCTCATGTATAACTGTTGGAACCTAGAAAAATCCATGGATACACAAGATCTTATCATCGCCTAGCGTCCAACCAGGAGGAGGGTCCTCACCTACCACACCTTCCCTTAAAACTAGGCCCTTAGAATATGATAACTGCCTCATCCTAACTCTATCCAACAAGGTAGAGGTAATAGCTAAGAATGAAAGTAAAGTATGCCCCTGTCTGTTGTACACCTCCAGATGCATCTCAGAGAACAACACCATAAGTTTCCACTCACTACTAGCTGCTGTACTGCCTGTATCTGAGTCCTCATTCTTAGTGAATCATCTACTGAATTTCCCTTACTGAGCGTGTATGCAAGCTTGAATTAAAAGGACTGTAGGTACTCCACCCACATTCATTTCCTAAAATTCAAATCATGTTGCATAAAGATATACTTGAGGCTTTTGTGGTCCATGTACACCACAAAATCCTCTCCCAACAAATAGTGCCTATAATAGTGCAATGTATGAACAACTTCAGCTAACTCAAGATCATTCATAGGGTAATTCTTCTCATGAGGCCTCATCTTCCAAGACTCGTACGCCACAACTCGATCTCCCTGCATTAACACTACCCCAATCTCAATACTTGAAGTTTCATATTAAACCATGTAACTTTGGACCTTCTCTAGAAGTATCAGGACTAGTGCTGATGTCAGCCTCCCTTTTATCTCATAAAGGATATCTCACAAGATTCCAACCACACAAACTTCACACCCTTCTTAGTCAATCCTGACAACAACACTGCTAAGTATGAGAAGTCCTATTAAAAAAAATATAGTAGCCATCTATCCCCAAGAATCTTCTTATGTCAAAAACGTTCTTGGGATGTTTCTAAGAAACTATATCTCTCACCTTCTCTGGGTCCACTGATACTCCTGTATCTGAGATAATGTGACTTAGGAAGTGAATCTGATCCATCCAAAAGTGGCACTTTGCGAGATTAGAATACAACTGATGCTCTCTCAGAGTATTCAAAACGATCTCAAGATGGTTGGCATGGTTGTGTCGATTGTGAGAATACACCAAGATATCATCCATGAAAACCACAAAAAAGAATCCAATTAAGGATGGAACACTCGGTTCATCAGCGCTATGAAAACCACAAGTGTGTTCGTGAGACCAAATGACATAACCAGATACTCGTATAACCCACAACTGCAATTAAAGGTAGTACGAGATATGTTTATAGGTCAAACACATACCTCGTGGTATCCTGAACTCGATTCGATCATTGAGAACACTCGATCTCCTCAAAGCTAATCAAATAGGTCATTTATCAATGGAAAAGGATATCAGTTTTTAACCGTCAAATGGTTCAGTTTCTGAAAGTCCATGCATAACCTAAGATTTCCATCTATATTTTTCGTAAAAAAGGATAAAAAAACCCATAGATTAGTACTGGGTCTAATAATCCCATTTTCCTCCAAATACTATAGCAACCTCTTGATCTCTTGTAACTCCATCGTAGCCATCCTGTAAGAAGGAATGGATACTGACGCAACTCCTGGAATAAGTTTGATGGGGAACTCCACCTCTATTTTAGAAGGTAAACCAGAAAAGTCATCAGGAAAAACATCCCTAAAATGCTCCAACACTAGAGGAAAGTATGTCTAACCCACTCCTTGATCATCCAAAAAAAAACTAGTAATCTGGTCTGTCATCCCGCCCAACCCAAAATGTTTGGGTCCAGCTCTGCTCACCTGGACATCCCATTCACCCTTATGAATAAACACGACACACTCTAGTGATGTCAAATTCTCCCTCCAGTGATAACAGTCAATGTATAATCGATAAGACACAAGCCATTCCATTACAAGAATGACATCAAACCATGTTATCTCGAGGAAATAAAGATACCAAATGAATTTACACCCTCCGACCTCAAGGGGAAACTCCATACCCTGGAGAACATCACCCTTTCTAACTACCAATGGTCTATCTAGCATCAAAATGAACTCAAAAATCAAAACCACAATCCCAAAGCTTTTTACAACTCATACAGAGATAAAAATTTGTGATTCACCTATATAGAAAATAGAAGATGAAGTAATAGAAGCAAATAAGATTGTGACTCTAACCATAGACAGTCCAAGATCTTGATCTTGTTGGGTCTATTGCAGCACATAATTCTGGCCTGTACCACGACCTTGTGACCCTGCCCGGCTACCCTGAGCTAATATGCCCTGCTATCTCTAAGAATTCAGTGTTTGGATACCATGGCCATGACCACCACTACCCTGACTTGACTGTCTTTCATTAATTCAGCACCCACCCTGACATAGAGTTGAAGAGCCTACTTTTGAACTCAACATCAGAGATGACCCCTACCACTCGTAGCTAGAGGGATAGTCCTAAAAAACCATTGCATGTACCCTATACTACTGTAATCTCGACACTCAATTGGGTCTTGGTCGCACTAATTTTTCATGTGGCCTTTCCTACCACACTGATGAAAAAACACCAAGCTTCCTACACTCACATCCTGACAAGCACTCACTTTGAGGGAAGATTCGAAACATCGCTTCCTGCCTAAAAACATAGATCCACAAGGTAAAGAAAAAAACTCCCCTATTTTCTACCCCCTTCTTCCCTCAGGTTATACTATGTAATTAGAACCTAATTAACAATCTCAGTGATAAAAGGAAACCTGAACACGTTGACCTAATATTTGATATCAATTTTGAGACCTTCCTCGAAGCACCTCAACCTCAACAGCTCATTAGTAAGATACATCAGTGCAAAACACTGCAGCTCTATAAAGCATGCCGAGTATTCCATATCCTTAATCTCTCCTTACTCTAGACGATTAAACTCAGTAGCCTACTCTTCTCATAGAGACATGGGGTAAAAGTAGTCATATAAGTGGGTTTGGAATTCATTCTAACCCATATCAAAAATCTCATCATATTGGTTCAAAATGTCACACCAACATTTTTCCACTACACATTGCATGTAAGTCATGAGCTTGACCCTCCTCTCTGGAGGAATCTCCAGATGCTAAAAGACCGCTAACGTGGTCCCTATCCATAGATCTATAGCCTCTAGTCCTCCATTCCTTGAAAATGTAGGTGGATTCTGCTGTTGGAACACCCATGTCAGCTCATCCAATGTCAAGGATGGCTGCAATGCTCCCTATATCATCTACATATACCAAAAAAACCCTTGCAGAACTGTGCCTCAACACCTATGTTTAGAACATCCTTAGGTGCCGCATCTGGCACTATATGAGGATAAAGCGGTATCCCATGGACCACCGTCTCTGAAATATGGTTATCGCCTCCACCACGACGTACCACTGGAGGTCATCATGGTGGAATGTCTCTACAATGCCAAACAAATGCCTTAGGAAAGAACTACATCAAAGTACAAAGCTTAAAAGCATAATATAGGTCAAACCCTCCTAGAAACCAAGTCAAACCCACAACCTTCTCCTAAATCCCTGATTGTATAAAGAACAACCAAAAAACCACTAGAAAGTATGCCTCTCACCCACTCAAAATCCAGGTCGATGTCAAGTCTCTCTCCACCATTTAAGTTTGCATTTCCATTAGAGTTCACATTTAGTTACCTAGGAAATTTCACCAAGGGTTTACCAATTCCTGAATCTATTAGGTCCCATAACACCTCATGAACCCGAAACTTGGTTCCCATTCAAACCATACATGTTTCAAGTTCATTTAAGTGTTTACATTCTATCAATGAGTTATTTCACAATTCATAAGGGCCCATACTCCTTATGGATTGAAATATGACATCACACATTTATCTAATACACCCAACTAACACAACAATGGGAACAATTATCACATATACTATCACAACAACATGAAATATCTAATGCATCCTAGATGGAATGACATAATTCATGACATGTGATTCTAACAAGTGTCTACATGATGCATGAGATGTCACACCCTCATCTCATCGAGTTGAAATTGAAATAGAACCCAAAATTGCATCAATAGTAATAATAGAAATTAAATGCGTCCCCCAATGGTGAAATCGAATCAACTGTAATAGTAAAAATCAAGAAAATTAGAATTCAATTCAAGGTAATTTGGATTTTCCCTATATGTGGGGTAGCTACTCCTAGGTATAATTTATTACCAAACTCCATTTCCTTTCTATCCGTGCATATTATCGCCAAAAATAATTCAAACTAGAAAATAAAACCCCCTTTGATACCACTTTTTACCACCCCATATCCGAATTCCACCCTATGGTGCCCCGAGACCGGTTAGCCACATAGTCTCAAGCGCATCTCCCAAACGCCAGAGGCTGCCAACTAGCAACGAGGGTCTAGGTGAGTCAGTGGGGAGACTATCAAATCATTACCAGGGTATCATAGTTGAAGTTAAACATATAATAAATAGTATAAGTGAATAAATAGGTATTCAACTAAAGATAAGGCAATATAAGAATACAGATAAATAATAAGAATTGTCTCATATACAAAATGATGAAAATAGAAAAAGTATCTAGAAATCATCCAAACAAGTATATGGAAATACATTATAATACAAGTATCCCAAAAAGAACAAAATTTCAAAAAGGTATCCCAACATCGCATGACCCATATTGGTCATATGCTTCCCTGCTCCAACACCACAATCAAAAAACTATACTAGGGCACTTGACCCTATCATCAACTATAACCATATAATCTATTTGGGTCCCCAAGGAGGCCCAAATAGGGTGTGAGATAAAAATCCCAGTATGCAACCACCAAGGTCTATATAGTTATAACAACAATTCTATAAAAGTTCTAGCAAGTGTTATCAACTGGTAAGCAAGTGTGTATGCTAATGGCATAAGTTTACTGTAGAAAGTAAAACCAAATGGACCTCAAGGATACCTATAAAAGAGATTCAAATCCTAACAAGGAAGTTATTACCAAGTAAATAAGCAAGTCACATGGCCACATTGTACATTTTTATATATCATGCAATCCACAACCACGCTATATAGAGAAGTAAAATATCCACATCCTTGCCGTACATCCATCTATATCGTACAACCACAACCTCGCTATATAGAGTAGTCAAGTGTCCCACGACCACGCCATATAGTTAAATATATACCACATGGGACGGATCCAAGGTGTCATAGACCAAGGAATATAAGTAAAAATATGTAGACCACAGAGGGATGGATCTAAGGAGCTTGTCCAAGGCATCCCATCAAGTCCCATGGAATCCTTGGTGGAAACTTGGTTAGGCTTTAGTTGAGGTCCTAGGAGCATGGTAATAGAAAGTCCTATGCGAGCCCAAGAAATCTGGATCCATGGGGTAGGAAGGCCCAAGGCATCCCATAGAATCAATACCCAAGGGGCAGAGTTAACCCAAGGAATCCACTACCATGTTCAATATCCATGGAGATCAGTCCATGGAATCTATCAAACCATTCGTTCAAGCATTCAAGCATTCAAATTAAACATTCATAAACATGGTAGTATACCCACTCACATCAAAAATAACAATCCCTGAGTATACCTAGTCATGAAAACCATTTACCTATTACCATTTATATGGACCTACCCTCCCATATTACCCATTTAACATGCCTTTCACAATTTCATATAGTTATACTCACCCATATCAACACATTTTATATAAGACAAGATATCAAAATAGGCATGGTGTCACATGATATCTATATAAAAGGTGGAAATACAACTCTTAAGTAATAAATTAAAGCTATCAAAGAATTAACATGCTTCCTTTAACTTAGAAAGCATAAGAAAATACCCATTGGGTGGTTTAAACAAGCATAAACAGGTTAAACCCAAAAGGAACACCCCATGGGTGACCTTGAAATGAGCAAAGGGTGCCAACACACCAAAACATAACCTATGGTCAACCTAAATAGGTCCAACTACATCTACTAAAATATAATCTCTGAAAAACGATACCTTTCCAGAATGTACAACGGATGAAATAATGGCCTAATGCCCGTAAAATGCCAAAGAAAATTTGAAAGAAGGTATAGACCACCTACCAAACCTCGGTAGTAGACAACTCATACAATATCATGTTTTGAATCATCTGGGTTGGGGAGAAATCTGAAGAACTGATGAAGAATGAGATATTAGGGCATATGAGACTAAATCCAAATAACATAGTCATTGTTCTGAAGAATCAATAATGACTAAAAAGGAATCGAGGACTTACCATTGCATATCTAATGAGATGATCGGCTATCAAAACAGAGTTCAAGTGGAGGAACTGGATTAAAGTCTATATTAGACTTCAAAGCAGATATCTTCACAAAGCTACTATGTGTAGGATAAGATAAACCCAAAAGGGTTTAAAAAATAAAATTAGGTTAAAAAAACAAAAACAAAAACAACAACATAGCAGGGTCATATGGTTTCCCAAACCATGCAAAAATTGTGCACACCTTACTACTTAATAATGGATCTTCACATAGTTACCCCACACGGTTTTACTAACCATGTGCAAGCCGTGCAAAAGTGCTCTACCCATAAACCTACACTTTTCAAACCTCTCACACGGTTTGGACTAACCATGCGCAGGCTGTGCGCAAACCGTGTGCCATATCATTTTCAGCCCAATACTTGGTTTCGAGCTCCAGAAAGGCCCCAGACACCTCCAAAACACCCGTGATCAAGTTAATCATTCACATAAGGCCATAATAAGGCATTTAAACCAAAAAAAGGTTTTTTACCTGGTATGGAATCCTTGGTTCTTACAATTTGTTTCCAACATATCTCGACACTTTATGTGTTTTAATGACTCATAAAATACATATTTATATTCTAATGAGTTTATATTAAGTTATTAAAAATTTATATCTAAATATTATTATAATTTTTAAGATATTTATGGGATATTTTTCAAAGGAATTTATCATATGTGAGTGAAAATATATTTATTCTGTTGGAATTTATCTTGTTATTAATGAAATTTATCTTATGCATAATATAATTATCTTATAAAGGAAAATCAGAATATACACTAGGATATTAAAGTTTTATATAAAGTTTTTATCTTATGAACTATTTGTTTAGATTTTTTTTCTTACTGTGTAATAAAATTATCTTACAAGAATTCAAATTAACTTTCACATTATCAAACAGAAATCTCATTCAGATAGAACATAAATAAAGTCTTTTATATTATGAAAAGGAAATTCATAGAAACATTATCTTTTGTTCATTATATAAATATATGGAATTTTATTATCACATGTCATTAAGATATTATCTTATGAAGAGTAATTATCTAGTGTAATATAAAAGTCAAAGATCTGAAGTATTTTATCTTATGAAACTACTCTATAAATCATCTTATAAGAACAGTTTTATCAAATTTATATCCTATCAAGATCAAAATATTTTGTGGATCATCATAATTATAATTATAAAATTGGTATAATATCTTAATAAGTCAATTCATTATTTTTTGTGAATCAAAAAAATATTATTCTAAATAATTGAAGATCGATTTAAATAAGGTGGATTTTTTTCCAAGAATGGAAGGATCCGATGAAGAATATTTCTGACATCACTACTATAGAAGTTTATTACATATTTGGAAATGAAGGATGAATTTAATTAATAACATGCCTCATTAACTTTTTTTAAAAGGATTATTCATTCAAACATTGTGATTATCGAGTGTTCTTAAGTTTAAATTTAAAATAGAAGATATAAATAGAATATTTTTTCACTGCATAAAGTATGGATGTATGCATGTGAAAAGGAGAACACATGAATTTGTGTAGATAAGAAATATATGACATGATACATGATTAAAATATCTCAAGAATAAAACAGTTTAAGATAATCTACAATTTTTATGCTTATAAGATCATCCTTTGCAATCAAAGAACTTATAGAGATGAAATTAGAATATTCTCATATTCTCTAAACGTATCTTCAACTATTGTTAGTTTCTTATTGAAACTGTGTGCCACACCATTTTACAAACTTCATTTTATTCATATATATTTATATTTTCACTCAGTATGATTAATTTTTTTTTAATAATGTAGAGAAGTCATGCAAATGGAGATCCTGGTTAAAAGTTCTTAAACCTTTGTGGCAAGTATCAGCTGCTTTGAATTAGCTAGGAACCCATTGAAAAATTATTAATATAGTTAAAATCAACAAAATCATGGAGTATAATATTGGTAAAGTGAACCAGGGGATTTATTTTCCATAAAAAACTATTAATATATTGCTTTCAATATTTTTATATGTAATTTTATTTTTTTATTCCTATTTTGTTACGTAAAATATTGTAACTCACATACCATGAAGTGGGTGGTTTTTAAGTAAGGAAAAATTTTCAAGAACTCAATTAACCCCTCTAGATTATTTTTATATACATTATATAGGAAAACAATTGTTATCAGAGATCATGACTCTTGAGTTCTAAAATTTGAATGGATGAATTCCAAATATCTTCTTTCAAATGGATACTAAAGCTGATAACAAAGAAGGTATGCCAATGGTTAGAGATCCCTATTTTAATGTTGATAATTATGGTTTCTAGAAGGAACGAATGAATATATATTTGAGGAATCTTGGTATAAAGGTTTATATAAATGATTTGAAATCTTATAAAATTGTAGAGACAGAACCATAAACATGGGATACTAACACTAAAGAAAACCGTGACATGAATTTTGTAGATTTGAACACCATTATTTTTGGAATAGGTCTAGATGAGTTTAACCAAGTATCTTAATCTAAAATATCCCATAAAATGGGGAATAATATATAGGTTTCCTAAAAAGTAACATATAATGTACATTTTTTTAGATATGATACTTCTAAAATTAAGTTTGACACCTTCAGAATGGTTAAAGGAGAAACCATTACTCAATTGAATGGAAGACTCACTGAGATTGTAAGTAATGATGCTTCTGTTAGATCCCAAATTACTGATCTAGAGAATGTTTTGGAGGTTCTAAGAGCTTTACCACTTAAGTGGAGTAGAATCTAAACTTCCATTAGAAAATCTATGAAGGTCAAGAATTTAAAAATAAAAAATCTCATTATAACTCTTATGATGCATGATGAAGAAAGTGAATCTGAAGATGCAGAATACAAAAATATAAAGAAGGAAAATGATTATTTTAAAGTTTAAACTTATATGGATGAAAATAATCATAAATAAAAACAAGTTTTTGAGTTATCTGAGGAAGATAAGTCAAAAAGTTCTATTTCAGATAATGAACTTTCTTAGTTTTAAAGAATGTTTTAAAAGTTATATAACAAGATAAGATGTTTTAAAATATCTTTCAACAAGTATAAAAACATAACAAAAAATATAAATAAGTGACATGATATTAATGTAAAAAACTTGTATACATCAAACCAAATTGTCCATAGCTTCAAGTGAACAAAAAGTTTGAGAAAAAATATTTCAAGAAGGATGGATACAAGATAAAATCCAATAATGACATGAAATATATATATATATTTCTTATAAAGACTCTAGTGATAATAAATATTCATAATCAGAAGCTAAAGTGTCTAATTATATGGAAAATATCTATTTGATGGCGCATTTATATGAGGTACACTCTTATATTCTTATGATCACGAGTTTAAGTCAGAATATAGAAATTGATTATATGAAAAATTAAATAAATACCATACCATGTTGGATGCTAAGTATGAAATCATGAAAAAGAAAAGAAAAGTACTCTAAAATTTCTATAATAAGATTTTTAATGAAGTATAAATCTTAAATAAACAAATATTATATTTGAATATCTAGTTGGAAAATTTTACTACATTATGTATAGAAAAAAATAACAAAATTAAAAGTTTTAAAATAGAAGGTGAAGATCTTAAAGATGTTGAAAGTGTCTTTACTAAGGGTAAGGATTACTTAAATAAAATCCTTGGTGAAAAACAACCCAAAATATGGAATTATGGGAGAGGTACCATGGGGTAAAACCCAAGACTTATAAAATTACTTTATACCTAGTTATAAAAATATTACAATGTATAGTATTAATTCTTTTAATTATATAATAAATGGTAAATTTTCAAATGAATTATATTTAGTAAATCCAAAAATTTTTGGAATAAAAAAGGTTGTTATTTCTGAAAAATTATCCAATTCAGGTTTTAATTTTGGAAAATGTAAATAAATTTTGGTTCCTAAATATTTTGTAGCTAATATCCCTAGACCCAGAGCATTTAGGTACCAAAAAATATTATTATTTTATTTTTTATTTTAGGAAAATAGGAACAAAAATATAAATTCAAAATGGTTTATAAATAATGGATTTTCAAGGAACATGAGTGGAGATTTCATAAAATTTCACTCATTATCTAAAGTTGACCAAGGATATGTCACATTTGGTGACAACTCAAAAGGAAAAATTGTTGGAATTTGATCGATTGAAAATTCATATCTATCCTCATAAACAAAATAGTTTATGTTGAAGGATTAAATCATAAAATAATAAGTTTTTCTCAACTTTATGTTGATGGTTATTTAGTTGACTTTTCTAAAAATATAAAGTAATTATTTAAAGAAAATTATCTTATGTTTAGAGAACCAGGAAGATATAATTTATATAATCTATATATTTATTATTTGTGTAGAAAAAATGTAAATTTATTGAATTCTGAAGTAAATTAATTCGTAAGTATTAATTCTTATATTTTTTACAGAAGTCATGGAAATTGTAATGTTTATTCAGTTATAAAGTTATCCAAAAGAAATTTGATTTATGATTTTTCTAATCTTAAATTGGATAAAAAGAAACTATGTGATTCATATCAAATGGTCAAGAAATAGAAGTCATATTTTAAACCAACTAAAGAGGTTTTCACTTTTATACCACTAGGGCCCATATATAAGGACCTATTCAGACTTGCTAGATTATCATGACTTTTCTGTAAAATCCTTCATTTATGTTTTAGTTAATGGGTTTTCAATATTTACTTGGGTTTACTTTTTGAGACTTAAAAGTGAAGACTATTTTGTTTTTGTTAATTAATTTAAAATTCTGAAAAATTAAAAATATTCCAAAATTGTGTTTTTATGAAGTGATCATGGAGGAGAATTTGAGAATAATGAATTTAATTAATTATTCTCAAACCATGGTATTAAACATAATTTTTATACTCCTAGGACACCTCAATAGAGTGGTGTTACTGAAAGTGGTAGTAAGTCTTTGTAAGAAATTTATAGAACAATTTTATGTGAATATAACCTGACTAATAATTTTTGGGATAAAGATATTAATATAATATGTTATGTCATTAACATAGTTCCAATATGGAATAAATTAAATAAAGCACCATATGAGTTATGGAATAATAGAAAAAAAAGTATGATAATTTTAAGTATTTGGATGTAAGGTTTATATCTTAAGCCCCAAGGAAAATCTTGGTAAATTTGATCCAAAATATGATGAAGGAAAATTAATAAGTTATTATTCTACTTACAAAGATTGTATATTTTTAAACAAAAGGTCAAGGCTTGTTGAAGAGTCATGTCATGTGAAACTTTATGAGACTGATACTTTTAATCACAAAATTACTCAAGTTGATGATTTAAGTGACTATCTTAAAGACATGATACTTGAAACTATTTTTAAAAATAAATATGATGATGATTTTGAACTTTATTTTACTGAACCAAATCCTTAAAGGATTGATATTAGTAAACCCAAAAAAATTTACCTAGAAAACCTATAAAATTTAAGGACCATCCTCTATAAAACATTATAATAAGTTTAGATAAAGGATTTATGACCAAAATAAATCTATGAAATATTTTATAATTCACTACCTTTTTATCTCAGCTCTAACCTAGAACTTTATAAGAATCCTTAGATGATGAGAGTTGGGTTTTAGAAATGCAAGAGGAGTTAAAATAGTTCAATAGGAATAAGGCATGTAAAATTAGTTTATAGACCCTCTAAATATAGAAATTTTAGATGAACGAGTTAAGACCAGAAGAAATCTATGAAATATTCTATAATTATCTACCTTTTTATCTCAACTAGAACCTAGAACTTTAAAATAATTCTTATATGATGAGAGTTGGGTTTTAGAAATGCAAGAATATTTAAACCATTTTAAGAGGAATAAGGCATGATAATTAGTTTATAGACCCTCTAACTATCATGTTATTGGAACTAAATGTATATTTTGGAACAAATAGGATGATAAATGTATGATCACTTGAAATAAAACTGGGTTAGTTGCAAAAGTTCATAATAAAGAAGAAGTAATACATTATTGAAATACTTTTCTCTAGTATCTAGGTTATAAGTAATTACAATCCTAATAGAATATGAATCTCATATGAATTTTAAATTATATAATATTAATGTTAAATTTAAATTTCTAAATATATTTTTTTGGAGGAAGTTTATGTTGAACAACCTCATGGATTTAATGACTCAAATTTTCCAAATTACATTTTTAAACTTACCAAGCTCTTTATGGTCTTAAATAAGAACCTAGAGCATGGTATGATTGGTTAATTTCATTTATTTTATCAATTTTTTTAATTTAGGATTATAATACCCCAATATTTTTAAAAACGCCTCATCAAAATAGACTTTTCTTTTGAATATATATGTTGTTGTTGTTATTTTTTTGTCAAAAAACCAAAAATTGTGAAGTGATTTTAAAAAACTCATGAAATGTTTTTTTAGATAAGAATGATGGGTGATTTAAACTATTTACTTGTATTTAAACTTTATAAAAAGTATTTGGAATTTTTTTAAACCAAATAAAATACATACTTGATTTACTAAAAACGTTCTCACTTGAAAATGGTAAAACCTATTCGGCTCTTATGATCTCAAACATTAAACTTGACTTGAATGAAGTTGGAAAACTGGTTAACAATAAGTTATATAGAGGAATCATTGGAGGTATGATTTATCTTATAAAAATTAGGCCAAACATTATGTTTTTAGTATGTATTTATGATAGATATCAATCAAATCCAAAGTAATATCATTTTAATGAAGCAAAAAGAATCTTAAGGTATTTAAAAGGAATTGTTTCTATTTCTCTAGATTTTCCAAAACATTTGCTTTTAATTTAATTTCTTACTCAAATTATGACTTTGGTAGATATATATTATATAGTAATATCACCTCAAGAACTTATAATTTTCTAGTTAAATCCTTAGTATCATGGTCTAGTAAGAAACAACACTCTTTAGCATTTTCAATTATCTAAGATAAATATATTACAGTTGGAAGTTTCTATGAAAAAAGTATTGTAGATGAAACAAACCTTGATGGATTTCGGATTCAATTTTAATTATGTTCCAATCAAATGTGATAACACAGGCACTATCAACATTTCAAAAAAATTTGATAAACCATTCTATAATAAATCATATTGATCTAAGATATCGTTTATTAAGAGATAATTGACCAAAAACATTATATCTCTTTAGAATTTGTTTTTACTAAAAATCAGGTAATATACATTTTTTAAAACCTTTTCCTACTGATAGATTTGATTTTATAAAATCAAAATTAGGTTTGTTTAATTTTAATTAATTCTCTTTTATATTTCATAGTTTAATAATAACAAATTTATTTTTAGTAAATTTATACTTTATTTAATTATATATTTAGCACCACCATTTTGAGTATTATTCATATCCTAATATGACACAACAACTTGTTTTCTCATGATTATCTTGCACATCACATAGTCTAACTCTTTTTTTAATGCAAAATGAATGAAAACAAAATAGTATTTTACGCAAACACTTTGAAAACCTATGAACCTTCATCTTCATAATTTACAACCCTTTATACACTAATACTTAAATCCTATAAAACTTATTCCATAATGGAAAAAACTATGATTATAGATAGTCATACTTCAAGTAGAGGTCAATGCTCTAGATAAATAAGAAAAGTGTTGAGAAATAGAGCTATTAATTTTAGATGGTTGGATAGAACCAACATGTTGAGTAAGAAATCCATAAATCAAAAATAATGAGAGTATGTTTTCATTGATAAATGAATATATTTATGTTTTAAGAAATAGTTTCAAGAGTTTTATGAAACAACATTGTTTCACGTTATTAATTTTTAGGACCTCCTAATGGTGACTATAAATCAAAAAGAATTTTCGATATCTTCTACAGTAATAGATGAATTAGTGTGATTACATCATGAAGGTTATTCTAATTTAAATTCTTATTTATCCATAATTGATGAAATGTGACCTCTAGGTATAATGATGTCTTTATTTTGTGTGCCTATTGTGGAGAATAATCCTATGAAATACTTGGAAAGAGAAAGAAAGGTTTTTGTGAATTTTATTTAATCTGGAATTTCCTAGAGAAATGGGGAGTTCGAGAACATATTATTTAAGGATTTTAAATTGAAATATATTTTTATGATAGTGAAGTTGTAATACTTGGAACAACATGTAATGTGATACATGTTCCATATCCAAAATAAATCAGTAAATTTATACCCCTTTGGAAGAATGTTAATATTTATTTTAGGTAAATCCTTTATTCATCTAGACAAGACTAAAACCAATCATTATCATATTATAAAACATTTATTTTCTAGTGTATTGAAGATTAGTGTATTCTACTATAATTATTCTATTAGTAAGTTATTTATGGTTAGTATAGAGGATGAGGTATAATTAGACCCTACTTTTGTTTAGGGGGAGACTTCTCGTGTTCCAGAGGTTGTTGAGGTTCCTGCTCAAGCTACTACAAGTATTCCTACACATTTGGAATAACATATTGAGATTGTGGATTTTAGAGAACTTATAGACAATGAAACTCTTATTGATAGATGAAAATGACTTTGAGTTATCATTTCAGAAGAAAACAAAATCAATTGAGAGACCATTCTAGAATTTCATTTAGGAATGAATCAGGTGATTAACAACCCTACTCTCGCAATTGTATATACATAAATTTTACTCATTTCTATTATAAGGTAATATTTTTATTTGAACATTATGATATTGGAAAAATTTGTTCAATAGAGGTCCATCCCTAATACATCAGAAGAAATCAATATTTTTAAAATATCTCTATTTGGGAAGACTAGTTGAAAAGTGAGAAGAGAATCAGTTAGTTTTATTCGTAAGGGTACTATTGGGAATATAGAAGAAGAAGAAGAAGAAGAATCTAATAAAGATAATCTACTCATTTACAAAATAAAGCCAATAATTTAATCTGTTGATGCCTCTCATATTGATTAAGAAACAAAAGTTGATGAAATTTCACAAGTTAATTAAAATCATCTCTTAGATGAAGAGCATAGTGAATATTTTTTTACCAAGATTTGTTTTCTCCAATTCATTCCCATCATACTAGTTATGAGATTTCTATAGTAAAGTATGATGATTATGATGAAATATTTCATGAAATTTATTACAAGTTGATGAATGAAGTAAATGTTCCGAAAAACTAGTTGTCTGAGTCCTGAGTAGGGCTAAGTACTCTCCGTGAACAAAGAGTTTCTAGAAATTATTTTATGAGTTAAAGGTATTAATTCAACTATTCATAGAGAAATTTTCATCTTAAGAATCCCCATACCATAGATATTTGTATTAGGACACCATAAAATTAAAATTGGAAGGTATAAATCATAAAAATACACATTGACTACTAGTGTAGCCTCTATTTAGTGTTAGCACCTCTCCACAGATATGTTGTAATATCTTCAACACAATATGTATTCTAAAATTATTATTATTCTAATAATTCCAAGGATAAAATAAAAAATATTGATCAATAATAGAAGGAAATCAATTATTTTCTTAAATATAGACTACCCTCAATTCAGGAAGCTTCAATTTATATGAAGAAATATACTAGTTTTATTGTTATTAGGTTGATAAAAATGGTTGGATTTTTGGATAAAAACTTTTCAGTATTTAAAGAAAATTTTAAATATTTTTATCAGTTGGTTGTGAAAAACCTTATATTAGACTCTTATTTCTCATAAGAATAAGATGAATTTTCTAAGCCCTAATAAAATTGGATTCCCTCTAAAGGTAAATAAATTGTAGTCGTGCTGTCAGTTTCTACTCCAACCATCAGTTCAATTACCCTGTCTGATAATCAGTTTAAAGTGTTAAAGAATTTGGACCTTAATTGTTCCAAGAAAAGAGATATGTAGAACTTATTTTTAAATTTCTATAAAAGGACGTGGAATGGTTTCAAAACTCTTTTATGTTTCTACAAGAATGATATGGTAAAAATAATTGATATATGTGCAGATGAACTGTATCATCTGAGAGATAGACATACATTAGTACATTCCATTTCTGATCAATATGCCTCTATATATCAAAGGTTTAAAGAGATATTAAATCCCACCAAGATCTATTCTAGGTAGAATCTCATGTTTTCCAAAGTAGTTATATTAACATTACTTTCCAATTCCATTAAGATAACCATTATCCCTATAAATAACTTTGTTTTAGACCGAACTCATCAAGATTCTCTCAACACCCAATCTAGGTATATAAGGATTTGTTGTAAAGATAGATTCAAACTTATAGGTTCTTTTCTTACATTGGAAGATGTTGTTAGAGAAAGTGACAATGATCCTTTACCAACATAATCCTTTATAGTCATCCAACCCCAATCCTTTAAAATAACACCCCAAAAATTTCATCCTAGGCCACATGAATAATTTATTTTCTTGTTGGAATGGTTAACTGATCATGGTTTCTCTTAAATATTTGAATGGTTATTTATTTAACACTTTTAATGTTTTAAATTATCATTTTTTCGTCTATTATCTATCATTTATATAACTTTAATATATATTTTTATTATATGTTTATTTTATTCTCACATATTTCTATGGTTATTATCATTATATAAAATTTTTTACTTTCAATACAATTTAATTCCAAATTATATCTATTTTCAGAATACCTTATTCTTAACAATTATGTCTATTATTGCATGAAATTAATTGAATTATTTTTTCCTTATCCAAATTATTTTTAATATCATAAAAAAGGAGGATAATAAAAATATCATACAAAAATTAAAACCTTTTAAAATTATTTTTCATCAAATTTTTGTTTATCATTTAATGGGTTTTGTGATTATCAGAAAGCGGGTGATTTTTGGACAGACTTGTAGTAGCCCCAGTTTGAGGTATGTGGCCTTTGTTTATGCATTTGTTATGTGTTTAAAGTTAATGGGATGAGTTGGGAAGAGGTTTAGAGAGTTTTTAATGGTTTTGGATTAGTTTTGATGTTTTTTATAGGGAGCACAGTTTGAGCACGATTAGTGGAAACCGTGCGGATTCTCCAGGAAACCGTGTAGGGGGAGGCAGTTGGCTTCGCACGACCTACATACGGTTTTCCAAATTGTGGGAGGAAACCATGCAGACCCTTTCTCTCGAGGCAATATCATGCGCACGGTTAGCGCACGGTTTTCCAAACCGTGCAGACTAACCATGCGGCCACTTAAAAATAGGGTTTTAAAACCCACGCTCACTCAGGCTTGCCTCATTCCTCTCCAAACTTCCTCCCACTCGATCCACACTCGGGATTTTTGGTTCTCAATGGTTGCAGGGGATCTCCCACTCGTTTTGGAAGCATTTCAAAGAGGTTTCTTGGTGGATTGAAGGTGGTTTCTCCCGGGTAAGTATCTCCTCTTGATTTCTTTGTGGTTTCCTCTAGATCTACATCTCCCTCTCTCTAAGTTTTCTAGATCTTCACTCGTTGTGTGTAGATATAGGGTTTTGGTTGCATTGGATGTTGATTTTAAGGATTTTTATGGTTAGGGAAAGGGATCTAGAGAAGTTTCCGTGGCGCATCGCCGAATTTGAGGTGTGGTTGCTTGTGGGTCAATTTCTCGGGAACCCTAAAGGTATGTGTCTTATCTCTCGACTCCACTTGGTTAGAGTTAATGGTTTTGGTTACAATTAATTTTTTTTTCTTTGAATAAATTATTGTTTGATGTGCAAAATTTATTGGATATCCCTTGGGGGATGTTTTGGGGGATTTTTGGGAAAAACAGGTTTTATGGTTAAATGATATTGTTGTGGATTTTAAAATGGGATTCTATGATTGGTTTGTGAAAATGATTGATAAAAATGGATTTAAATAAAGATGTTGTTTTTTGAAAGGTTGTTTGGCATGGAAAATGTTTTTCAATAAATGCATGATTTATTGAAGTGGAATGGTATGCGATGGAATTGGTTGATAGCATGTTGTTGTGACCTTGGTGAGTTTATGCCTGGTTTGGATTGATTGAAATGTTGTGTAGAAGTGTGTGAGAAGTCTCACTATAAAAGGTGAACGAGTTGGGTGGGAAGTCCCACCGTTACCATTTTAGGTTGTCATGTAGTGGGCGGGAAGTCCTGCTAGCTGAAGATGGGGTGAACGAGTTGGGTGGGAAGTCCCACTGTTATGGTTTCTTTTTTATGGTTACTTTGTTATGTGTTGCTTTGCATAGATGGAATTTGTTGCGAAACTATGGAAATGGTTGAATTGGATTCCTTGCGTGGCATGGTTGATTTGGATTCCTTGTGTGGCATGTTTGGCCTATGACATGAGTGTTTGGATTTCCCTAGGTTTACATGGTTTGGGGCATGATGGCTTGGTAAGGGTGTGTAGACTTATGGTAATGGATGGACTTGTGATTATTTTATATAAACTATTTTATATAACTGTGCTAACGGTTTTCTCCTAGTGGAGTGTGTAGGAAGTCATTTGGGAAAAACCTACTGAGTAGTTGTACTCACCCCCTTGTTTCCTCTGGAATTGGGGATGACCTCGTTGATTGAAGGTTCAAACATTCCAATCGGTTTCTAAGGGGTTTGTTCGTAGAACCAGAAACATCCAATGATTCCATATCCATTTGGACCTACATTCCAAAGGTAGGCGATCATTAGTTGTGAACTGATGAAGATTAGGAATTTTCATTGGTTGAGAGGATGGGAGGTCGGACTCATCGCCCCTTTTTGAGGTGAATTATTGTCTTCTTCGGGACTCTCTTTATAGATTTAAGTTAAGTTCGTGAATCCTTATTACATTACCAAGTATAAAATGAGATTTCCTTTAGATCTGACAATCAATGATTGATATGTCGGAAATTTAGAGAATCTTTTATATGTATTCTAGGTTCTTCATTGATAGATAATAATCTGTATTTGTTAGAGATTCTTATTCAATGGTATCCTTCAATACATAAAAGTCTCTTGATCATTATGATGACCATACTAGTTTTAAATCCACTCAGTGGGGCACTTGAAGTTTATTGTCATTCAGAAGGACATGGATTATTTCAGAGTTGGGATCGTACCCATAGATGGGATACCTATGTATCCTTTGGTTTTGGAAAAGGAATCAGAACCCACGTAGTTCGAGTAAGAGAGTATGATGTTTATGCATGATTGATGACTCCAAGAAAGATTTCATGATTACTTTTACACTCTAAGATCACGTGAGTCATGCTTGGTGTGAGAAACAAGAGGTATTGGTGAAACCAGACAATTGTTCCATGAAAGATGCAATGATGTGGGGCTTATGTATGTATGACTGCCCAAAATAGATGGGTATTGGGTTTTACTTCCGGGAAGAAACCCAAGAACAAGGTCCATAAAAGTATATGTACTTTATGGAGATTTGGGTACTCTAACTTGGGGCTTAATCCTGAGGAAGATGCCCAATTTTTGAGGGGACTCATGATTGAGTTTTACTACTCAAAAGGAAGCCCAGATCAAAAGTAAATTAAGACTGGTTAAGAGAAATTAAGATTGTGGCTTACTCTTCAGAAGGAAGCCCGCGTTAAGGGACTTGGGGCTTACTCCTAAGAAGGATGCCCATATTTGGGAACTTGGAGACTGGGGATTACTCATGAAAAGGAAGCCCATGTTAGGAGAACCATGGTTGGGGCTTACTCCTGAGGAGGATGCCCATATTTGGGAACTGAGAGACTGGGGTTTACTCCTGAAAAGGAAGCACATGTTAATGGAATTATGACTAGGACTTACTCCTAAGGAGGATGCCCAGATTAGGGGACTTGGAGACTAGGGCTTACTCCTGAAAAGGAGGCCCAGGTTAAGGATTCTCTCATATTAAAGGATGAGGTTGAATGAATGAAATATCTGACCATAGTTACATGATAATATATAAATCACTAGGTTTTAAGAGATGTTCTACAAAATTCCTTTCAGATAAGGAAGCCAATAAATAAATCATGCCATGAATGGATTTGAAGAGAGTTCTGAAGGATTAATCCTGAAGAGGAGTGGTGTATTGGCATAAGAGAGGTGAAATGGGTAGGAAGGGCACCCAAAAATAGAAGGGCGCATAAGTCCTGAGGGGTTGTGCAAGTACTGCATGGGTGCACAAGTCTTGGTTGCACATGTATACTTGCGCGACACATATATACTTGGGCGATCCTTGATCAGAGCCTTTAGAATTATCTCGAGGTACTTCCAGAGGAGTGGCGCACAAGCTTCAATGAGTAGGTAAGGAGGCATGCAAGTGTGTTCATTTCCCTTAAGGGTAAAACAATTAGGTGCCCAAGTGTTAGTGAATTCTAACACTTAGACCTTATTACTCTTGTTTAGAACTTCCATTGTAGGTAAATAATTACCTTAGAAGTGTTCAGAAGACTTGAAGAAAAGACTTGGGCATTTAGAGCTCTGTATCTGAATTCTGGAAGAAAATCCTCCCGAAATGGGGGGCCCACCGGGGGTATTTATAGGCTAGAGAAGACCCTGGGCGATTTTCAATGAGGGAGCGCAAGTCACCTACGTGATCATTTGGGCAGCGCACAAGTATACTTGTGTGACCATGCTGGAACTTGCGCGACCTATAGGAAATGTTCCCCTTGTTCATCCCTTTCTCTTTTTTTTGATGTTTATTCAAAGGATGAATCATTTTGGGTTTTAATGTATTTACATTTTCATTCATTTAGACTCTGTGACAGAAAAGAGTGTCAACAAAAGTCCCCCCTCAGAGTTGGATCTGGAGAGAAAAGAGGATTTGACTCTGAGGAAAAAAGAGAAACCATGGGTCTTTGTGGTTATTTCTAGTTTAAAGTCATGCATGTCAGACATAAAAAAGGCAAATGTTTAAGGTCAAAATATCTTTGACCAAAATGGATTAAAATTGACTCAATTCCTTGACAATTTATCTGAAAACATATTACCACACTCAAGTATGAGGGAAAATATGTAAACTACGACTTAAGAAAATTTGAATCTGAGGAATGATATGAAAAAGAGCTAAAAATGAATTAGAATAATTAGTTCCCAAGAATGAAGTTACCATTATTTAACAAACCCATTAGGGGGTTGAATTATGCAGGGCCACCTAAGGGCATTGGCTGCATAGTCAAATAATAGTATCTTTTGGCTGACAGTTCCGTTATGTAGACTACTTATGCAAGACCGTCTAAGGGCACGTGCTGCATAGTCAGGCAAAAGAACTCTCAAATATTTACTTTTCTACTGCTAAAAAGACATTGAAAGTTTATGAGGATTCAAATTTTCCAAAGCATAGAGTTTTCTGTATGGAGAGAGGTACTTGAATATGGAGAAGATATTTCCAAACAAGATTATCCAATAACTGGATGAATGTCACTCCTACGAAGGTCTGACCCAAATGTAGGGAAGAGAAAATATAAACCATAGACTTGAATACTTTCAAATCATGAAAAAGGATATGGGATAAATATGTTAAGGATGGCTATTTTTGCGGATCCCTACATATTGTCATTAAGACAAATAAGGACAAAAGAGGGTTTCCTCCCAAGAATGAAGTTACTACTATTTAACAAACCCATTAGGGGGTTGAATTATGTAGGTCCGCCTAAGGGCATTGGCTGCATAGTCAAATAATAGTATCTTTTGGATGACAAGTCAGTTATGTAGACTGTTTATGCAAGGCCACCTAAGGGCACGTGCTGCATAGTCAGGTAAAAGAACTCTCAGAAATTGGACATTTTTGTGACTAGAAGTCAAGAAAAGAGTTATGAAGATATGAAAATATTTAAAGTTAGGATTATAATACATAAAAAATGGGTATTGTCCAATGTATGTAGAGATACACAGATCAATGCTAACAATAATCATGTTGTGGATGGATCCTGAATTGAAATATTGGACTTCACTACGTATCCCATAAGGATGGGAATGAAGCCATACGTAGTTCTTGAAATACAATTTAACGTCATGTGGGACGAAAATATGAGAGATCTTTTTTTAGGGTCATAGAGCTTGGACCATTATAATAAACACACAGTGTGTGTTTTCATGGGGACTTTTCAGCCAGGGGACTAAAAGTGGAATTTGGGGGTAGGCCCAAAAGACTTGGGGCTGGATTCGATGGACACTCGAATGTTCATACGTATCCCATAAGGATGGGAATCAAGACCACATAGTTCTGGAAATACCCTCTGTACAAATTTGGTTCGTACATGTGAAGGGTGAAAGGGGACTTTAGCGCAATGATGGTTTAACCCAAGATAAAAGGTTCAGTTATTTCTATGTATGCACATAGTCTTTGAAATATAACATGATTGAAAATCTATGTAAACAATGATTCCCTCTCAGGTGAGGGAATCAAAGAGTATTGTAGTTTATTGTCATACATGACAAAAAGTGTTGTACAGTTTAACATTGTATAGCAAGGACAAAGGTGAACCAATGTAAAGATATTTATTCTGGGGGTGGTTTCACAAATCAAAATCATATGAGATGGAGGTGAACCGATGTGAAGAAATTGGTTTTGGGCTTGAACATTGGGAGGTTTCCTACGTACCCATCCTGGAAGGTAAGGATAAAAGTCCGCATAGTTCAATTAAAGAATGAATTAGTGATTAAGTTTTTTTTGGGGACAATGACCTAAAAAATGATGTTGGGACTTACACATGGTTAGTGGCCCAAAGAGGGTGTTATGGTTGAAATTTTCTCTAAGATCACGTAATTCATACTCAGTGTGAGAAACAAGAGGTAACAACAACCTTAACGATGCAAAGTTTAATGTCATGTAGGACATATTAAGGGACCATGAAGTTTAAAGTCTTGCAGTTAGGACTATTGGTGCTGCACAGTTTAGTGTCATGTAGCAGGGAAAAAATACTGTTTAATGTCATATAGGACATATTAAGGAATTTCTATACAGTTTAGCATCATGTTTTTAGGACGATGAGGACAATACAGTTTAATTTCATGTTGGACAAAAAGAGGACTGTGCAGTTTAATGTCATGCAGTAAGGACAAAAGACGACACATTTTAACATCATGTTGGACGTATTAGGGACTTTTTCACAGTTTAACGTCATGTTGGACGAAAAAAAGATGATACATTTTAGCGTCATGTTAGACGAAAGTGAGAATAGTTTAAAGTCATATGCATGGACCCTGGATGGTGCAGTTTAACGTCGTGCTGGATGTAAGGGACATGCAAATAGTTTAAGGTCATATGCATAGACCGTTTCTGTATAGTTTAACGTCATATAGGATGGTGAAAGGGACATAGTTTAACATCTTGTGGGACAATAGAAATTCCAATAGTTTAAGGTCATATGCATG
Source organism: Viscum album (assembly GCA_963277665.1). Taxonomy (NCBI): domain Eukaryota; kingdom Viridiplantae; phylum Streptophyta; class Magnoliopsida; order Santalales; family Viscaceae; genus Viscum; species Viscum album. The sequence goes on along the minus strand of OY728155.1, from coordinate 992,313,925 downwards.
GACCGTTGGTTATGTATTTTAATGTCTTACTGGACATAAGGGACTTCTGTATAGTTTAGCGTCATGTAGTTTGGACGTCACAGTTTAACGTCATGTTGGACGTAAGGGACATGAAAATAGTTTAAGGTCTTATGCATGGACCATTGCTGGTGTATTTTGTGTTTATACAAAATACGTCTTCAGAAATCTGGCATTGGTTGGAGTAGGGATGAGTTCTCCATCCATTGAGATTAAAGAATAAGCTCCATTGGAATAGACCTTATGTATTGAATAAGGTCCTTCCCACTTTGGTTCAAGCTTAGTAGGTTTCATTCCTGGTATCATTGGAGTTCTGAGAACTAATACCAATTCTCCCTGAACGAATGAACGAAGATGAAATTTTTTGTTGAAAGCTCGTGCTATTCGATTCTAATAGACTTCCAAGTGGTACAGAGTGCACATCTTTTCTCATCTAACTATTCCAATTCCATAAATCGCTTTAGAGATTGTTCATCTATAGATGATTGATCACAAATGGATACTCTGAGCAAAGGTAATTTAACTTCAATGGGAAAGACTGCTTCCGTTCCATATACCAGTGAATATGGAGTTGACCGCGTTGTAGTGAGGGTGGTGGTCCGATAAGCCCATAAAGAATGAAAGATTTTATCAGGCCATGACCTCTTATCTTTATCCACCATATTTTTCAGTATATTTGAAAGAGTCTTGTTGAAGGCTTCTATCTGTCCATTGGACGTTGCATGATACCGAGATGAATTATTGGATTTCATGTTGTATTCTTGATACAACTTCTTCACCTCGGATGAACAGAAGTTGGTGCCATTGTCCGTCAATATGGTATGTGGGACACTAAATCTGGTAATGATGTTAGACTTGATGAAGCTAACAATTCTTTTAGAACTAACTTCATTGATAGGTATTGACTCTTCCCATTTGGAAAAGAAGTCAGTAGTAATAACAATATACTTAAACTGCTTGGCCGTATCTGAAGGGTAAGGTCCCACCACATCCATTCCCCATGTGGAAAATGGCCACAAGTATTTAGCTGTATGAAGCAAATCTGGAGGTTGATGAATGAAGTTGGCATGTACTTGGCATGAATGGCACTTCTCTTTTAAATCAACACAATCTTGTATCATTGAAGACCAAAAGTATCCAAGTCTTTGAATCTGATCAGACAGTCTATTCCTAGACTGCTGGGCACCACAAGAATCCTGCATGGACTTCTTTCATGACATCCATTGTCTCTTCACCATCAATGCATATGAAGATAACTCCATCAAAACCACGCTTGTAGAGAATTTTATCTAGGTGATCTGGGCTATCATAAAGAGTAAAATTGACCACACATCGCTGGATTTGTTCTTTCCCGGCTCTATTAGGCGGAAGTGTTCCATTTTGAAGGTATTCCCTGATAGGTGTCATCCATCCTGTAGTGTGACCGTATGGTTCAGAGATGGGACTAATTTCATTGATTTCCTCAATTCTGGCATGAACATAAGGTGAAATTGTACAACGGTGCGCAATACTAATTGTTGTCTCATCCCGATTTGGATCTGCAAGAGCTGTGGCTATATTAGCCAGTGCATCAGCTTGGGAATTTTGTGACCGCGGGGCATAAGAAAATGTCGGTTCCGAAGGGAATTCCACCATTAACTCTCTAACGTAATCATACAAAGGGATTAGTTTTTCTTTTCTGATAGCATAATCCCCATTGACTTGTTTGATTACCAGGTCTGAATCACCTTTCACCTTTAAGTGATTCACTTGTGATTGAAGTGCCAACTCTAAGCCTTCAATGAGAGCTTGGTATTCTGCTTCAATATTTGTACCACCTCCCAACAATGAGAAGGAATAGGGTAACATTTCCTTTTTTTGGAGAAATGAGCACAATTCCCAAGACAAATTTGTTGAATTTAGGATTTTCCATTTTCCTTCTTGCTGGACTTCTGGAAGAACCATCAAAGTACATTTCCCATGTTTGAAGACTTTCTTGAATAGAGAAGACTTCCTCATCAGGGAGTTCAATATCTGAATATGTGTATTCTACTAAAGGGTGTTCAGTAAGGAATCAACCAAAGCTTATCCCTTTATTTCCTTATGAGATACATACTGAATGTCAAATTGCTGCAAGATAACTGCCCACCTTTCCAGACATCCTATAAGCATTGGATGACTAAGGATGAATTTGAGCCAGTTATTGCAAGATACCAATTGGACCTCGTGATGTTGCAGGTAGTGTCTCAACTTTGGAACTGCAAATATTAATGCTAGGAATCACTTCTCAATACTTTAATATTGGGTTTCTGCTTTAAGCATAGTCCGACTGAAACAGTAGAGACTGTTTTCATTCCCGACATCATTCTTCTGATCAATAAAGGCACCCAATGATTGCTCTAGAGCTGTTACATAGAGGATAAGTGGTCTTCCTTCAATAGGTGGAATTAACACCGGTGGACTCAAGAGATACTTCTTGAGAATATCGAATGCTTCTTGACATTCTTCAGTCCATTGGTAAGTGACTCCCTTCTTCATCAATTTGGTGAAGGGTAAGCTTTTTCCTGCCAAATTGGCGATGAAATACCGAATATAGGCTAAGTGTCCTTGAAGTCCTCTCAACTATTTCAAATTTCAAGGAGGTGACATACCAAGAATTGACTTTTTCTTCTCAGGATCGACTTAAATACCACGATGGCGTACAACAAAGCTGAGAAATTTTCCTGAGGTTACGCCAAAAGCACATTTTAAGGGGTTCATCTTCAAATTATGTTGTCAAAGATTATGGAATATTAATTCCAAATCAGCCAAGTGATTAGAAAGTTGTTTTTATTTGACCACCAAATCATCCACATAACATTCAACAAACTTCCCTAAAAAGGGTTTGAAGATACGATGCATAGCATGATAATATGTTGTGCCTGCATTATTTAAGACGAAGGGAATTACCTGGTAGCAAAACACACCCTGAGGATCTCTGAAGGCTGTAGATTCTTCATCTTCTAGAGCCATTCAGATTTGATTATACCCGGAATATCCATCCATGAAGAAAAGTTCTTCATAGCCAGCTGTTGCATCGATTAAAAGTTATGTGATCGGAACTGGAAAATCATCCTTAGGACAATGCCGATTAAGATATCTGAAATCAATGAAAACTCGAATTTTTCCATTCTTCTTTTTCACAGGGACAATATTAGCCAACCACTTGGGATATTGAAATTCTCTGACGAAGTTAGATTTGATAAGCTTATCCACTACAGCTTCAATTTTGGAAGCATAAGTTGGGTGTTTTCTTCTTGCGGCTTGCTTAGATCCTCGATGTTCTTCTGGGAAACCCAAATGATGAGTAGCAACATCAGGATCAAGCCCGGGAATCTCTGTATAGTTCTAAGAAAATATGTCTCGATTTTTATATAAAAAGGAAATATACATCTCTTGTTCTTCAAGAGTCATGGCCGCACTGATTAAAGTGGGGCGTGGATCTTCTTTTATACCTAGATTTATTTCTTTGAGTTCATCCACAGTGGTAGAGATACCCTCTTCAAATGCTGGAGGACCATTTCTGAGATCTTCATCTTCATCTTCAACATGTGTTACTTCTTATGATTCTACTTGTATAGTAGATGATGACGTAGAATTTCCATGATCAGAAGAGATGTTAAAACTTTAACATCTTGAAGAAGAAGCTTCCATTTCTTACCCGATTGATGATGAAGGGTCATCCTTGGGTAATAAAGAGAATATAATGGATTGAGAATCAAAATCATCATTCACCTCTAGTATTTCTATAACTTCTTCTGGCCTGGTTGGTGAAGTATTGACTTACTGGATTTCAGCAGATGAAATGAAGACATCTCCATTTGGGCTTTCATCATTACCTGGTGGATCACCAATTTCTCCCATGTTGTCTGGCTCGATTGCCGTAACTGATATTATGGATCTTTCCATAAGTGTATTTTGATTTGGGTCTATCCTGTCAATTTTTCTGATAGGAAACACATAATCTGTACTCACAAGTGCAAATGGATTTACTGGAATCTTTTCCAAACCATATGGAGCATTAACTTTGGTAATCTCCCTTGTTGTGGATTTCTCCTTTCCCTTTATGTGATAGAATTCCGCCTCAATGTATTTAGATTCAAATGTCTTGAATGAGCCCTTATCACCATAAAATGTCCCAAATTTGACATCAAAACAATATTTGAGACATTGATGGTATGATTAAGGGATATCCACATATTGATTTAGCCAGAGTCTTCTAAGCAAGATGTTGAAGGCTGAGTCTTGATCAACAATCATGAAATCTGAATTGGATACAAGATCTCCAAACTGAGTTCTGAGTGTAATCTCGCCCAGTGGTTCTTGTTCATTTTTATCATATCCTTGTAACATCATAGTATAAGGATATAAATTAGATTCCGTGAGGCCCAATTGATGAAGTGTACGAATGGGTATGAGGTTGACTCCTGAACCATTATCAATGAAATATCTTCAGATATCTACATCATTGACCTTTCTAGATAAGTAAAAAGGTCTAATATGTCCATGAAAAAAATCATCTTCATCTTCATCTATGAAAGATATCACTGCATGGCATTCTGCAGGATTATTCTCTACATGGTAGACTTCAGCTGCAGCAATTTTAGTTCAAACTCTCAAGGACTTGAGAAATCCTCGACGAGTGCATCCCGAAGATCCTTTAATAAATTTAAGGCATCCAGAATTGATAACTTAGCCGGTACTTGTGAAAAGTGTTTCAATATATCATACTTTTGATCCAAAGGTATGTGTTTCCCAACAGGAACATGTGGTTTAGCAGGTGCCTTGGAAGTTGATGCTTTGTAAGTTGATGCTTCTTATACCAGGATAGGAGTTGGCAATATTCCTGGCTTTGGAAGATTAGACTGACTAGATCCATTTACTTGTTGAGAGGATGAAGATGGAACCCCCAACCTATCCTCTAGAATAACTGTGCAAGGACTGAATTTGCTATTGGTGGAAGAACTTGCTTGTTTTTGTTGAGCTCACTAAAGGGCTCTACCACGAGTTTCTGCCGCATACACAGCTCTAACAGGGGTAGAATTGGAATAGTGGGCTCTGAAAGATCCATGTCTTCCTCTGTATCCTGAGCCTCTGGAACTTCCTCTGATTCCACTATTTGATACAAGAAATTCAGGCTCATTGAATTTGAAACTGTGATTGGCATAAGGATCTGTTAAGTGAATCATATTAACAGACCCAAAGATCAATTCTTCATCTGATGAAGACTCTGCCTAATTAGCCTGTTTAGGCTGTTTCTTTTGGTGGGGCAGTGCCCGTTGCTTCGAAGTAGATGACATGAAATCTTCCAGAGTCAAAGACAACTTAGGATTTGAAACATACTCATCATCTTCTGATTGTTCCTCTTTTTGGAATTGTGCCGTTTCTTTTATGATTTTCCCTCTGATGAAGCGGGTTTTGCTTCGGTATTCATGGCAGAAGGAACAATTGGTTTCTTCAATTGTGTTCTCAAAATAGCATGAGTTCGGTTGATTGTCCTTCTAACCATCCAATCATCATATTTTTGTGCATTTTTGTTCTTAACTTCTTTCCACTCACCTTCCTCCTCTGGAACTGTAGCAGTAACACATACTACCTGAGCTAAAGAACCTTTCAGTTTGACTTCTCCCAAATCGACCATTTTTTGAAGGAGGTCTTTGAAAACAAAACACTCTTGAATGGGATGCCCCAACATTTGATGAACGGGGAAATAATTGGGACGGTCTTGATCTCCTTCCTAGTTTGGCCTTTTGGGCCTTGGCAACTGAACCAAATTATTTTCCAGAGCCGAAATGAAGTAGCCAGAAACTTGTTCATTTCAGAAAGAGTATATTTTTCTCTTCAAATACTCAAATTGTTTTCGTATTTGATATCTTTGATCGTCTTGACGAAACAACCTCTGTTGTTGATGCTCCGGAGGTAGAGCCCTTCGAGAAGATGAAGGCCTTGAAGTAGAAGCAGGTACAGGTTCTTGTTTAAGCATAACTGTAGCAGTCTCTGCTTTACCGATTCTCCTTCCTGGAGCTGATGGAATTACACGAGCTTTATCCTTAGTCTTTATAAGAGAATATTCAATCTGTTGAGTGATTAAAGTAAGGTATGGAAACCCTCCTGTGTATTTCATAGGGATCAACAGCGTGCGTAACTCGTCACGTAGATTTGCCACACAAAATGGCAATAGTTCTTCTTGAGGGAGTGATAATATTAGGGAATATGTTAATCTATTCCAGCGAGCAATGAAATATAAAACACTTTCATTATCCCTTTGATCACAGTTTGTAAGATCAAAAACTGTTGTCTTTAGCAACATTGAGCTGAACTGAAGAAGGAATTTTTGATGGAGATCTTCCCATCCGGTAATTGACTAGGATTTCAAGCTTGTATACCAAACAAAAGCTGGTCCTTGCAAGGTTCTCATGAAGAATTTGAGTTTCACTTCTTCTTGATGTTCTGGAGTTCCCATCATAGGATCGCAACAAGATACATAATGTGTCAAATTCTATTCAGGATCACCTAAATTATTGAAAATAGGGAATACTGGGTTCCCAAAACTTGATGGGGGAGGGATTGAATTTACCCATTCGGGGTAAGCTCTATTTTCTGGTTGAACCTACACACGCTTCCCTTCCATAGTCTCTAACCGAGCTGTTAATGACTCAATGGTAGTTATTAACTTTTGAGAAACATCTGGTTGAATGTGGACTTGGGAAGGTGCAATAATTGGAGTCTGGATAGGCATGGTGGCTGATACCGCAACTGATGGTTTCACCACCAATTGTTATTGAACTTCACCCATAGGATTAGAACTATGAGGGTGTACTGATAAAGGAGGATATTCTTGATCCATCTTAGTAACTGAAACAAACTCCATTGTCTGACTGATTCCAGCATGCTTAAGAGGAAGACTACCCTGAAGTAGTTCTGAATTCAGCATCCTCAATTCCTTCATTTCTTCCTCTTGTTGCAAAAATATTTCCTCTACTGAGAATGATTGGCCTTCTCCAGAGGAAGGGTATGTAACCCGATTCTTTCCTTTCCCTTTGCTGGCTCCCTTTCGAAGAGGGGGAAGTGGGTTACTTGAAGGATTACCCAAATTCTGGGTAAACCATTGATTTTATGTACGCACACCTTCTTCATTTGTGTTTGTGTGTGCAACTTATTGACCAGGAACCTCTTCATCTGATCCCTCTGAATGAGCCTCATCTGGTGGATCAGCAACAATGAAATTAATGAAATTAATTGATGCATAATGCATCACATCCCTTCTATCAGAATTTCTGTGATATTGTCTTTTGTCATGCCCCTAACAAGACATTTCCTTTTGTTGATTTGATTCCTCAGGAACTTCTTGGTGAACCATAATTTGGAGAGAATCTCTTGATAATTTGGCTCTTCCTTCCTCTTGTGGATTCTTCCCCAATCGAGAGAAGACCGACTTTCGTTGAGGAGGGGATTGATGATTTGAAGAAGTCCCCAGTCTAGTGGACTAGGGCTTTTCCTACTGTCTTTTCTCAACTCCTCGAATCCTATTTGTTGATTCTGAGGGTTGGGTTAAAAGAGTCCCCAGTCTGGCAAGCTGGGGTGGCTCTTGACATGCTATATCTGAGAACTTATTGAAATCTCCCTTGATCTTGCGGACCTTAGTCTGGAAATTAGCTGGATACATCAACCTGCATCCACTTTTATCACCCGGTTCAAAAGACCGTTGGATGATTTCTGACACTTTTGTCACTTGGTGATGTTCTTTCTCTAAACGATATGCCTGTTCAATATTCTCATTTGCTTGATGCAAGAGTAATTCAACAACTTTTTCTCTATATGCTTGATTTTGATAGGAACTAGTTGAAGCCTGTTCTTGGGAAAGCTTTTGATTACAAACAAATCTCATTGACTGTGGCCGACCATGGGCAATAACATTGCATGAGACCATTTTCGGTGGGCTTTGCTGACTGGAGAGCATAGTGAAATGTAGTTCTCCATGAACAACCCATCCTCTAACATGAATACCAGACGGGGCATTGGCAAATAACTGGTGCAATCTTCTTAGTGCGCCAAGGCATGAATGTTGAAGGGCTCTCTGCTGCTTTTCAGCCTTCGGATATCGAAAGACTGATAGAGATGCCAAATCAATCTGACGTTGTAACCCTTCTATTATCTTAACATGATTTTCATATTCATCATAAGATAATACTTTATTTTTCAACTGACAAAGAGTTTTCAATATGTTGAGACAAATATCATGAATTCCATCTTCCATCAACATATCTGGAATGTCATACTGAGAGTCAGGCATAGGCCAAAACATGATTGGCACTTCACCTTTCGCCAGTTGTTTTCTTATTTTCAGAATTTACTCTATTATTTAATGAAGATTCTTCTACCTGTTTAGACCATAGCTGGTTCTTTCTTGTTTCTTCATCAGATTCAACAATACTGGAAGAGAATCCACTAATCAAATTGGATGATGAATGACCCAGGGGTGGTTCAGAGAATGACCTACACCCCGGGTTATCTTTTGGTTGAGAAAGTATTTCACCTGCTAATGGTAAGGCATCAGACATGACTGGCTTCACATTTTCAAGTGCCTCAAGATAATAGGGATTTCTCATCACTGCATTTTCTTCTGAATAATTTTTCATACAATGTGAATCACTACTATGGAGAGGACTTTTGCAGTGAAATTCATCATCATGGGGAGGACCACCATGATGGGTTACAAAAAAAGATGAAACATTTTTCTCCTTGGTCTTCTGGTCACACAGAGGGTTCTTGTGGATCTCATCTGAAGATGAAATCTCTAGATTAACCGAATCGTCATGAAGCAAGCCTTCATGAGGAAGTTTCTGATGCAGACCTTCAAAATTAATGTTCCCACTATTGGGAACTGAGAGAGCAGAATCTTGAGTTGCAACAGATAGTTGTCTGAGTGCATCAAGAACTCCAGCATCGAGTAAGGCCTTGTCACAGATGGGCCTTTGATTTCTTGACTGTGCTGGGCATGTCTTTTTTCTTAGACGCTTTCTTACTCAATTTGGCAGGTGTATGTGCCTGCTCAGGAGAAATGATCAGGTTAGGCTGATTATCTCCGCTCAAACCAGGTGTATGTGCCTGACTTGGTTGTCTGTATGATACGGGGGAGTACGCCCCACAACCCTCTTGGACTGGAACAGATGTGTGTGTCTGTTCTGGAGTGAACTATTGATGTGTCACTCCACTGGTAGGGATAGATTTATGTGTCTTTCCCCGAGATTTTGCTGAAGCTGTTATAATATCTTGGCAGGCATCCAGAATATGAGCAGGGATTTTCTTCTGCTCTTTCACGATTTATAGAATATGCTTGGTGACTTCAGCTGCCAGAACGGGGATATACGTCCATTCTGTGCTTGGAGTAGGTGTGTGTTCCTACTCCTATCCTCCTTTTCCTGTCAATTAATCCTGACAGTACTCAAGTGTGGGGGTAGAGAGTTGAGTTTACCTCATGTTTGTCACCGGAGCTTTTCGACTGACTTCTAAGAATACTACCAAACGAGACTGTTGGTAGGCTTGATCAATACTAGCAGGTGTATGTTCCTTCTGATTGCACTCCGATTAATGTGGTTGATGATCCTCCTTCAATACTGACAGACGAGGCTGCTGGTAGGATTGATGAGTGTAAGCAGGTGTATGTGCCTGTTTACCAGTTTTCAACACATTGGGTTGGCGGGCTTCATCATATGTAGTCAGACAAGCCTCCTGACTAGCTGATGATTTATAAATAGGTGTGTGTTCCTATCTATAGTACTCCACTGGAATTTCCTCGTGGGATTGGCGTGATGCTACCAGATGAGTCTGCTGGACAACAAAATTAAAACGGACTGGTGTGTGTGCCCGCTCGTTGCTTTCCACCAAGTTAGGTTGGTGGACTTATCTGGAGATGGTAGAGATGAGAACCTACTCACTGTTGACTGGATTTCGCCTCTGGCGGTTTGTCTTGCCTGCTCGGGTTCAAGGAACCTGAGCCGAATGCCTAGAAACGATACCCTCCTCATGTTGAGGGTGCACTGCCGCATGAGTCTGGCGGCGATTGTTGATGGGAGCCTTTGGGAAAGACTCCTGTCTCCTTGAATTAAGGCCCTGAGGGACCTGCTCATTCACCTCCCCAGAATACGAGAGTGAATGGTGATTGTGTTCCAGTGATAACAACCCGAAACAGTTGGAGACGGTAGTTAGCACCGCCTGCTTCTTGATCACTGGTCGTCACTGTCCAGATGACCAGGTTGAATTATTGACTTGGAGGGCTTGTCGAGCGGCCTCCAGAGTTGGAATAGTACCATTTTGATGGTACTCCTTAACCAATGCATTTGATACCCAGCTTTGAAGACGCTGAGTAGGTGATGTCATCCTCAGAGCGGACGACGATCTAGTAGGAGTAGCAGCAATGGAATTTGTAGTAGAGGTTTTTATAGTAGAGGCATTCACAGACATGAACTTAAGAAAATCCATTATTGTAATGTAGAAGATCTTGGAAAAGAGTGCCTGTTTGATATAACAAACACAATCAAGATAAGTTCAGCTGCTACATGTTTTAGATCAGTACATATGTTATTGATTGTCTTGTTGGCCCTCTCATTGAGTTTAAATTGGGGCCAAAAAAATAGGTAAAACATCATTTTAACATTGTTAAGGATTCACATCGGGTTCACCATTTTTTGTTTCCTCTAGAATTGGGGATGACCTTGTTGATTGAAGGTTCAAACATTCCAATCGGTTTCTAATGGGTTTGTTCGTAGAACTTGAAAATCCAATGATTCCATATCCATTTAGACTTACTTTCCAAAGGTAGGTGCTCATTAGTTGTAGACTGGTGAGGCTTAGGAATTTGCATTGGTCGATAGGATGGGAGGTCAGATTCATCACACCTTTTGAGGGGAATTATTCTCTACTATGGGATTCTATTTATAGATTTAAGTTATGTTTTTGAATCCTTATTACATTACCAAGTATAAAATGAGCTTTCCTTTAGATCTGAAAATCAATGATTGATATGTAGGAAACTTAGAGAATCTTTTATATGTATTCAAGGTTCTTCATAGATAGAGAATCATATGTATTTGTTAGAGATTCTTAGTCAATGGTATCCTTCAATACATAAAAGTTTCTTGGTCATTATGATGACCATACTAGTTTTAAAGCCACTCAGTGGGGCACTTGAATTTTATTGTCATTCAGAAGGACATGGATTATTTCAGAGTTGGGATCGTACCCACAGATGGGCTACCTACATATCCTTTGTTTTTGGAAAAGGAATCAAAACCCACGTAGTTCGAGTAAGAGAGTATGATGTTTATGCATGATTGATAGCTTCAAGAAAGATTTCATGATTACTTTTACACTCTAAGCTCAGGTGAGTCATGCTCAGTGTGAGAAAAAAGAGGTATTGGTGAAACGAGACAATTGTTCCATGAAAGATGCAATGATGTGGGGATTATGTATGTATGACTTCCCAAAATAGATGGGTATTGGGTTTTACTTCAGGGAAGAATTCTAGGAATAAGGTCCATAAAAGTATATGTACTTCATGGAGATTTGGGCACTCTAACTTGGGGCATACTCCTGAGGAAGATTCCCAAATTAGGAGGGGACTCATGATTGGGTTTTACTCTTGAAAAGGAAGCCCAGATCAAAAGTAAATTAAGACTGGTAAATAGAAATTATGACTGGGGCTTACTCCTGAGAAGGAAGCCCAGGTTAAGGGACTTGGGGCTTACTCCTAAAGAGGATGCCCATATTTGGGAACTTGGAGACTGGGGCTTACTCTTGAAAAGGAAGCCCAGGTTAAGAGAACCATGGTTGGGGCTTACTCCTAAGGAGGATGCCCATATTTGGGAACTGGGAGATTGGGGCTTACTTCTGAAAAGGAAGCCCATGTTAAGGGAATTATGACTGGGGCTTACTCCTAAGGAGGATGCCCAGATTAGGGTACTTAGAGACTGGGGCTTACTCCAGAAAAGGAGTCCCAAATAAGGACTTGGGGTTTACTCCTGAGGATGATGCCCATATTAACGAGAATTTGAACTGGGGATTACTCCTTAAAAGGAGGCCCAGGTTAAGGATTCTCTCATCTTAAAGGATGAGGTTGAACGAATGAAATCTCTGACCTTAATGACATGATAATATATAAATCACTAGGTTTTAAGAGATGTTCTACAAAATTTTTTTCATATAAAGAATACAATAAAGAAATCATTCCATGAATGGCTTTGAAGAGAGTTCTGAAGGCTTAATTCTGAAGAGGAGAGGTGGATTGGAAAAAGAGAGGTGAAATAGGTAGAAAGGGCACACAAAAATAAAAGGGCACGCAAGTCCTGAGGGGTTGCGCAAGTACTACATGGGCGCACCAGTCTTGGTTGCGCAAGTATACTTGCGCGACACATATAAACTTAGGCGATCCTTGACTAGAGCCTTTAGAATTATCCCGAGGTACTTCCAGAAGAGTGGCTCACAAGTTTCAATGAGTAGGTAAGGAGGCGTGCAAGTGTGTTCATTTCCCTTAAGGGTAAAACACTTAGGCACACAAGTGTTAGTGAATTCTAACACTTATACTTTATTCCTCTTGTTTAGACCTTCAATTCTAGGTAAATAATTACCTTACAAGTGTTCGGAAGACTTGAAGAAGAGACTTGGGCGTTCATAGCTCTGTATCTGAATTCTGGAAGAAAATCCTCCCGAAATGGGGTCCCACCGGGGGTATTTATAGGCTGGAGAAGACCCTGAGTGATTTTCAAAGAGGGCGTGCAAGTCACCTGCACGACCATTTGGGCGGCGCGCAAGTATACTTGCGTGACCATGCTGGAACTTGCGCGACCTATGGGAAATGTTATCCTTGTTCATCCCTTTCTCTTTTTTTGATGTTTATTCAAAGGATGAATCATTTTGGATTTTAAGGTATATCCCTTTTCATTCGTTTAGACTCTATGATATAAAGTAGTCTCAACACCCCTGCTTTGGCACTTTGGTGTCTTTGTAGATGTCGTATACCAGGATATAGGTAATGGTAAGTCGTCTCATTTCTAGTGGTTCATGGTGATGCTTGTGATGTGATGGTGGAGCGTGGAGCATGGATCTTGGCGTGGAGCTGTGGTGGTGTCATGGCTCGTGGTGTTTTTTTGTTTAGTATTCTGAATTGTACTCTGATTTCGTGTTGGATTATAATGGTTTTGGGATTGTGTTATAGAACAACTTGGTTTTCCTTTGGGAACACATGCTGGAATGTTTTATTAACATGCATCATATAGTGGTTGTAGTGATGGTTTAGTTGGTTTTGTCTTAAGGGAAAATCATTCCCCAATTTGTTCTCAAAGCCCTCAACATTTATTTCCAGCCTTTGGAACCTTGGGAATATCGCTTAAGGACAAGTAATCCCTCACTGCCTCCTTAAGCACATGAGTTAGGGGCAGGGTATTACAAGTGGTATTAGCTTGTTCGGTCCTTTGGATTTGATTCTCGGATTTGGTGTTGAAATTCGTTGTGGTACATTCCTTGAGTCTGGATGATAAAAAGGCATAGGAATGTTAGAACTTGGAAAGTATAACAAAAAAGGACGTAGCTAACCCTTTTATGCTAAACTTCAAGTTACCAGGGAGTTGGGTACATAGGTATTTTGGAGACACTTATAGGCATTGGATATCTCATTGTCGTGGGTGTAGCCAATGAGATGATCATTACATGCATAATAGAAATGAATTACCTCTAGGATACATATTTCATTGTGGTATAATGATTTATGATGGGATATGAATGTGTGAAATTGTAATGTGAATAAATATGGTATTTTTAAAAGGGTTTGGTTTTCAAAATGGTGGAACATGGAAAATGTGAACATGTGGTAATCCTTGTGCAATTGTGTTGTGTAATGTGATTTGAAATGGGATGTCGTGATGTCTACGGAAGTGAGACTCATGGTTGTTTGTTTTCTGTTTATATAAATGGAACTAGGTAGACATCGTTGAGAACAATCAGAGGAAGTTACCGAAAATGTGGTTCCACCTGAGCCCCAGGTGAACCAGTAGTTGGCCCAAAGCATTGTTTAGGCTTTTCAAACAGTTCAGTCAGGACTACAAGTAGATACACCTGTTACGATATTTATCACGGTCGGAAATCCAAGTAATGGAAGCATGGTTGTCCTCACGAGAGGTGGTGTGAACCCCAACAAGGAGAGAAATAACAATACAGAGACCTTTTCTCAACGACTTAGAGTACATCAAAATCAGACCAATAGATTGTTAAAAACTCCTTCGAGACCCAAGTGTAAGTTAGGATGCTTTCAGTATGGTTCTGTAGGCCACCTGAAATGACATTGTAAGGCACAACCTCGAGAATGTCATAACTGCGAGCAGATATGGCATCTTCAGTGGTATTTCTGTAATGCTCTGAGGTCGGGTGTTCGTGACACTCCTCAACAAGGGAAGTTTTAGCTAGGGAATAAAGATCAAAGCTTGGAAAGCACACATATGTTTGGACCTGAGCAAGTTGTTGTGGATGATCAAATGGGACCATCCATAGTGAGAAGTATGGTTGTTTTGAATTCCATGTTGATGCAAGCTTTGTTTGATACAGCTGCTTCCTATTCATTTCTAACTTCTCATGCTGTTATTTTGCTGGTTTTAAGGGTAGAAATGATGCCCTCGGTTTTGAAACATCGAACTCCTCTGGGTCGAAGAGAGTGTTGAGCCTTCTTGTGTAGATCATGTTGTATCGTTGTGGGTGAGGTAGAGCTAATGCGGAATTTCTTAGCGGTTGATATGGATAGGTATGATGTAATCCTGGGAATAGATTGGCTGGTGGCATTTAAGACCCACATCGATTATAATGTGTGGACACTGGCTTTTATGACACATGATGGTGTTAGACATATCTTTAGATGAGAGAGGCATGAAAGGCAGGGTGAAATGGGTTTTTTGGCACCAGCAGTGGGTACGTTATCATAAAAGTTGGTGGTGTTGTCATTGGAATTGATAGAGGGTGTTGAGTAGAGTGTTCTTCCAACAATGGTAGATCAGTTCATGGATGTTTTTCCGGAAGAATTCTCTGGGTTTCCTCCCATAAGAGAAGTGGAGTTTACGATTGATCTCCTTATAAGGACCAGTCCTATCTCACTTCCATCTTATCAGATGGAACCTACTGAATTGAAGGAATTGGAAGTCCAGTTGGAAGAGAAGAGAACAAAGGGTTTATTCGGCCTAGCACATCCCCGTGGACAGCGCTGGTGTTCTTTGTGAAAAAGGTGGATGGAACTTTGAGGCTCTATGTTGATTATCATCGACTTAACCAAGTTATGATAAAGAAACAATATCCACTTCACAAATTGATGATGTGTTTGAACAGTTGAGGGGAGCCTAGTGGTTCTCCAAGATTGACCTGAGGTCGGGATATCATCAATTGTAGGTGAGGAAGTATGATATTTCTAAAATCGCTTTTAGAAGTAGATATGGCCATTATGAATATTTTTTTTATTCTCTTTAGTCTAACGAATCCGCCATCTGTGTTCATGGCATTGATGAATCAGATATTTCAGAGATATTTGGATTCATTTGTGGTGGTGTTTGTAAATGATATTCTGGTATATTCAAAGACAAGGGTGGAGCATGAGATGCACTTGGCGATAATGCTAGGGATCTTGAGGGATCATCAGTTGTATGAAAACTTTTCAAAGTGTGACTTTTGGATACAGGAGGTTTGTTTTCTTGGCCATGTGATTTCTGAAAGGGGTGTTTCAATGGATCCAGAAAAGATAGAGGCAGTTACCTCATGGAAACTACCAAAGAATGTGTTTGATGTACAAAGTTTTCTTGGTCTAGTTGGGTATTATCGACGTTTTGTTCGTGATTTTTCATGTTTGGATTTGCCTATGATAGCTTTGACAAGGAAGAATGTTCTATTCTAGTGGAATGAATAGTGTCATCATTGTTTCGAAGAGCTAAAGGGTCACCTTACATCAGCACCAATCTTGGTTTTTCTAGAATCAAGAAAAGGGTACGTGGTGTATTGCGATGCATCGGGATCAGGGATTGGGTGCATTCTCAAGCAAGGGAATCATGTGGTTTCATATGGCTCACGATATTTGAGGGTGCATGAGATGAACTACCCAACTCATTATTTGGAATTGGCAGCGGTGGTTCATGCTTTGAAAGTGTGGCGTCATTATCTCATTGGTGAGAAATTCACAGTATATATAGATCATAAGAGATTGAAGTACATTTTATTCCAAAGGGATTTGAACTTGAGGAAAAGGAAATGGATGGAATATCTTTAGATGTTTGATTTTGACTTAATGTAAACACCAGGTAAGAGAAATTTGGTGGCAGATTCATTAAGTAGAAAATCATTTTCTCAGGTGGTGAAACAAGCATCAAACCAGTGGTAGTTGATGTCAGTTATAGCCAATATGCGATTGGAATGTGAGGACCAAGGTGATAGAGTGATCTTCTTTCCGGTTTTGTTGATTCATGACTTGGTTTTCTTGGTTAAAGAGGCACATATATCCGATTCTGAGAGTGTAACCATGGGTTCGAGACTCAATGTTGGGGAGACCATTGAGGGTTGGCAGCTGAATGGAGATTCAGTTCTGTGTTTTCAGAATTGGATGGTTGTACCAGTTTCTTGTTAGGTAGATCTTCTTAGGGAGTATCATCTTTCCAAATGGGCTGTTTATCCTGGAATTCAGAAAATGTATAAAGTGTTGAAAGCACAGTCCTGGTGGGATGGTATGAAAAGAAGAGTGATTGAGTTTGATTCGAGATGTTTGACTTGTTAGCAGGTCAAGGCAGAGCATCAGAGGCCAGCGGGAATGTTGCAGTCTTTACTAATCCTTGTTTGGAAGTGGGAGCAAATAGCGATGGATTTTTTCATAGGTCTCGCAAGAACGATCAGAATGCATGATGCCATTTGGGTGATATTGGATCGGCTAACTAAGTCGGCTCATTTCATTCCAATTCGTGAATCTCATACAGTGGAGGATCTATCCAAAATCTATATTCGAGAGGTGGTAAAGAGGCATGGCATTCCATTTTCTATTGTATCAGATAGAGATCCGAGTTTTACATCTAATTTTTGGAAATCCTTTCAGCAAGACCTCAGGACATAGTTGACGATGAGCACGACGTATCACCCTCAGATGGATGGTCAATCCGAGAGAACGATACAAACTTTTAAAGATATGTTACAAGATTGTGTCATTGATTTTGGTGGCTCGTTGGAGTAACACTTGTCATTGGATGATTTCTTGTACAATAATAGTTATCTGGAATCCATACATATGGCTTAGTTTGATTCATTGTATGGGTGGTCGTGTCATTGTCCACTATGTTGGGTGGAAACGAGTGAGTCCTCGATGGTTGGACCGATCCTTGTCCAGGAGACTACAGAGAAGATCAAGTTGATCAGGAAGAGAATGGACACGTCAAAGAGTCATCAGAAATCATATGCAGATCATCATCGATGGCCATTGTCGTTCGAGGTGAGTGATCACGTTTTCTTGAGGACCTCTCCTAGGCTGGGACATCGTCGGTTTGGGAAGCAGGGAGAGTTATCTCCGAGGTATATTGGACCTTTTGAGATTCTTGAGAAAGTTGGTGAGGTGGCTTATCGTTTGGCAATGCCACCTAGGTTTAGTGTGGTGCACAATGTGTTTCATGTGTCACAATTGAAAAATTATCAACTGGATCGTGACCATGTGATTTTATGGGATCATGTTTAGCTAAAACCGGATGCTTCGTTGGTGTACGTTCCAGTGCGGGTTGTGAATAGGAAATAGAAATTATTGCATGGTAAAATCATTATTTTAGTTCATGTTTTGTGGAAACATGGTCAGACTCAAGAGGAGACTTGAGAGCGGGAGAAAGAGATGATCGAGCAGTGGCCCAAGCTCTTTCGACAAAGGGCGGGTTCACTACTTTACAAGGACGGAAAGTAAAATGGTGGAGAGAATGTGGTAACCCTGTTTTGTGGTAGGTGGCCTTTTTTTATGCATTTGTTATTTTTTTAACGTGCATGAGATGATTTGAGAAGAGGTTGAGAGAGTTTGAAATGGTTTTGGATGAGTTTGGAGGTTTTGTATAGGGAGCACCGTTTGAGCACGATTAGTGGAAACCGTGCGGGTTCTCCAAGAAACAGTGCAAGGGGAGGCAGTAGCCTTCACACGGCCTACGAAAGGTTTTCCAAACCGTGCAAGTTAACTGTGCAGACCATTGCTCTCGAGGCAGTAGCATGTGCACGGTTAGCGCACGGTTTTCCAAACCGTGAGGACTAACCGTGCAGCCACTTAAAAATAGGGTTTTAAAACCCAGGCTCACTCAGGCTTGCCTCATTCCTCTCCAAAATTCCTCCCACTCGAGTCACAATCAGGATTTTTAGTTCTCAATGGTTGGAGGGGCTCTCCCACTTGTTTTGGAAGTGTTTCTAAGAGGTTTCTTGGTGAATTTAAGGTGGTTTCTCCCAGGTAAGTCTCTCCTCTTTATTTCTTTGTGGTTTCCTCTAGATCTACATCTCCCCCTCTCTCGGTTTTCTAGATCTACACTCGTTGTGTGTAGATATAGGGTTATTGTTGCCTTGGATGTTGATTTTAAGTCTTGTGATGGTTAGGTAAGGGGATCTAGAGAATATTCGGTGGTGCATTGCCGAATTTGAGGTGTGGTTTCTTGTTGGTCGATTTCTCAGGAACCCTTAAGGTAGGTGGATTCTCTCTCGACTCCACTTAGTTAGAGCTAATGGTTTTGGTTATAATTAATTTTTTGTGATTTGAATAAATTGTGGTTTGATGTGTGAAATTGATTGGATATCCCTTGGGGGATGTTTTGGGGAATTTTTGGGTAAAAGGTGTTTTATGGTGAAATGCTATTATTGTGGATTTTAAAATGGAGATTTTAAAATGGGATGCTATGATTGGTTTGTGAAAATGGTTGATGGAAATGGATTTCAACAAAGATGTTGTTTTGTTGAAAGGTTGTTTGGCATGGAAAATGGTTTTCAATAAATGGACGATTTATTGAAGTGGAATGGTATGCGATGGAATTGGTTGATTACATGTTGTTGTGACCTTGGTGAGTTTATGCTTGGTTTGGATTGATTGAAATGTTGTGTGGAAGTGGGCAGGAATTATCACTATAAAAGGTGAACGAGTTGGGTGGGAAGTCCCACAATTACCGTTTTGGGTTGTCAGGTAGTGGGAGGGAAGTCCTGCTAGCTGAAGATGGGGTGAACGAGTTGGGAGGGAAGTCCCACTGTTATGGTTACTTTGTTATGGTTACTTTATTTTGTGTTTCTTTGTCTAGATGGAATTTGTTGTGGAACTGTGAAATGGTTGAATTGTATTCCTTGCGTGGCATGGTTGATTTGGATTCCTTGTCTGGCATGTTTGGCCTACGACATGAGTGTTTGGATTTCCATGGGTTTACATGGTTTGGGGGCACGATGGATTGGTAAGGGTGTGTAGACTTATGGTAATGGATGCACTTGTGATTATTTTATATAAAATGTTTTATATAAATGTGATAACGGTTTTATCCTAGTGGAATGTATAGGGAACTCATTTGGGGAAAACCTATTGAGTAGTTATACTCACCCCTTGCTTTGGTACTTGGGTGTATTTGCAGATGTCGTATACCGGGATACAGGTAAAGGTAAGTCATCTCATTGCTAGTGGTTCGTGGTGATGCTTGTGATGTGTTGGTGGAGCTTGGCACATGGATCCTGGAGTGGAGCTATGGTGGTGTCATGGCTTGTGGTGTTTTTTGTCTAGTCTTCCGAATAGTACTCTGATTTTGTGTTGGATTGTAACGGTTTTGGAATTGTGTTGTAGAACAACTTGGTTGTCCTTTGGGAATACATACTAGAATTTTTTATTAACATGTATCATATAGTTGTTGTAGTGATGGTTTGGTTGGTTTTGTCTTAAGGGAAAATTGTTCCCCAATTTTTTCATGAAGCCCTCAACATTTATTTCTAGCCTTTAGCACCTTGGTAACTTTGCTTAAGGCCAAGTAATCCCTCACCGCCTCCTCAAGCCAATGAGATAGGGGCGGGGTGTTACAGACATATGTGGTTCTAACATATCTTAGTACTTTATATGTTTTGAAGATTCAAAAAATACCTATTTATATTATAATTAGTTTATCTTAAGTGGTTTAAATTTTATATCTAAATCTTATTATAAGTTGTGAACTATTTATTGGTTATATTTCAAAGTAATTTTTCATAATTGAGCACAAAGATATTTATTCTATTTGAATTTAACTACTTGTTAAGGAAATTTATCTTACACCAAATTTTTATCTTACACTACTAGCTTTTTAAAGGAAAATATTAAAACTCACATACCTTGAAAAGGGTGGATTTTAAGTTAAGAAAATTTTCAAGAACTTAATTCAACCCCCTAATAATTCTTTTTATATCCATTATTTGGTGTAACAAATATTTTTTAACTTTTTATAATTATAATTTTTTCACACCACTTACTTATAAAATGACATATCCTATATTATATTGATAATAACTTTTGATTATTCTAGTTTTGAAAATACATGAAAAAATATCTCCCCAACATCCCTACCTACATCCTATAGGTATTGGTCTTTCCAAAATACCAACACTTGATGGATTATGGTATAAGTACCTAGACTTAAACATTACATATTATAGTATTTTTGAACTAGAATTCACAATCAATGATATTTTCAGTTTATATTTTTAGATAATTAGGTCATAATTCATACATAAAATCCCATACTCATACAAAGTGGATTCTACTAAAATAGTATCCATTTTTTCCATAATATAAAACTTTTTAAAAACATTTATTTTTTTTTCATAAAAAATCATCATAGATTTCAACTTGACTACATTATTTATCTTAACCATACTTATACCCTATGAAAAACATTTTAAAACTTGGGATGTGTGAAAAAACATAGTAAGTGACATAAAGAAAGAAAATTGTTAGTCCAGTGAAAACATGAAAACCCATTAAAAACCCTTTTCTTAAAAACTCATTAGCATGCATAGAAAAATCATAGAGGTAACATAAGAAATAATTACCATATAAATCTTACATTTACTGTTATAAATGAAATAAACTTATGTTCTACTTCTATCTTAAGTGTACCCAATGCATTGGAGAGCTATAATGGGGCTCACTCAACATATATTGAACTATAATGGGGCTAAACCCATCATATATTTAGTTATAATGGGGATAAAACCATCATATATTGAGATATAATAGGATAAAAAAATCATAAAAAATTTAAAATGAATATATCATGAATAAAACCATTTAAAACTATTTTAAACCAATTAAAAAAACACTTTCAGATATCAAAATACCATTTTCTTTTAAAAATCACTTTTAAAATATAAAAATGGAACACATAATAATGAAATAATTTTCTTCAAAAACAAATATGAAAAATTATAAATAAATTATTAAATTAATAAAGATTCATGAAAGTGGGTGAATCCATTCATGCTGTATTAGTTAGAAAACATTTATTTTGACTTTTGTAAAAAGAGTTGAAAAAGTAACTTTAAAAGAGGTTTTTTTAAATGAAAGTCTCTTACCATGAGTCTGAATCATCACGTACAATATTTAGCTTAAAGAATAATAAACATAGGTTAATTATTTACCTTCTTTAGAACCTTTTTAAGTTTTATTATTTCTTTTATATGACTAATTATCATGTTATAACAATTACATAATTATTTAAGTTCATTTCAAACATTTTGTCGATATTTGGTACTTGATTCAAAAATGAATTTGGTATGATATCAATAGTAAAAAAGGTAATAAGTACATAATCACCAAAATAATATTCATGAAATGATTATAATTTTTATACATTAATTATACTTTTAATTTAAACCATTAATTATGGTTATGGGAAATGAACTATGTTATAATCATTGAGATGGTAGGCTGCATGTACACATGAGTAACATTTTCATTTATCAATAATCATTATGTAAAGAAGGTAAGTATCATTTTATCTTTCCATAATTATAATAATATCATTAATATAATATTAATAATTTAAATATAATTATATATTTATATCATCCATGTGATGTGGTGATGAACAATGAATCACGTCGCTTTATGGAGGTGATAATTCACACATACGCATAGACAACGTTATCATTTTTTTAGTGCATGGAAAGGAAATAAAAAATGATATATAATAATTAAATAATAATAAATATGTCATGAATATAATATATAAACATTAATTCCATCATTTTAACTAGTCTTGGGAGATAGTGATGGGAAACAGATTACATCGGTTCTTGAGGTGAAAGTCCACCGTACACACAGATGATGAATTATTTTCCCATTTGATAGAAGTTGAGTTGAATTTAAGTGATGATATTTACATAATAAAATAAAATAAAATTATATTTATTTTACTTTGTTTATTATTTAATCATGGTTGAAAAATATTTGAAGGAAGTGGAAGAAGAAATAAAACAGATTTTCCCTGATTAAAAACGATACCTCTTCCTCAAATAATATCCTTTTCTTAACACCTTAAGTCCACTAATGGTGGTGTTATGCCATAAATAAGAGACATAGAATGTGGTTAGGGATTATAGAAAGGTATTTGGGTAGAAATTGGAAAGAATTAAGTTTTTATGTGTGAATAAATGATAAGAAGTGGTGCCCTTTTATAAGAGAGGGAAGAGGCACTCTTGGAATTCTACAAAATATTAAAATAATATAAATTAGTTTTATTATCAAAATGGGTAAAAAATAATTTATTTATAATATACGATGATTATGGGTCTAAATAAATTCATAAAATTAAAATAATACAGTTTTTTATTATTATTTATTAATCCTTATATTTTTTAACCCTTATTTAAACACTTTAATTAACATCATCCAATTTATAATTTGAGGGTTAATATAATTAATATAAAATGTAAAAATACCAATAAATGAGTTCTTTATGAAATTTTAATACTTATACCAATATATTTTCTAAATTTAAGTTTTATAGAAAATTTCTATCATTGAATAAAATATTATTTATTTTTAAATATCATTAATGTCAATTTTGACACTATTTATTACTTGAATTTCTAAAAATATATAAAAAAATAATAAATTAAAAAATATTATTCCAAAAAATCAATATCATGTCTAATTAACCTATAAAATTCATGTAAGACATTAATTTTCTCAAATTATATTCATTTTAATATTTTCAATACCATTTAGTTGATATTTCCAATAACTAAACAATTACCACATCATCATTGAGTAATCCTTTTAAGTAATTATTTATTTCCTAAAAATTATAAACAAATTTTCATGATTAAGATAAATATTTTGGTTTTAAATGTCTCTTTATCATAGAATATATTTTCTAAATAAACCTATATTAAAAATGTTATAGTTATTAAAATATAAGTATAATATTTTTGACTTTTCTTTAAAATAAAATAATATAAAGGGCTTAGAGTCATACAAGTGGCTTCAAGCGGTCATAAAATAAGACCAAGGATGAATTTGGTCAAAAATAACTCATCTAATTAAATTAATATAAGCTTTAGGATAATTTTCTAATAATTTTAATACTATTTTTACCCTTAATTATCTAATTTACCCTTTACCATGGTAAATAAAATACTAAAGTTACAAATCATATTTTCAGAAAATAACAAAGGAATATTTAATAAATTTGTAATATTTGTTTAAAAATACGAAATCCATTTTTTAAAATTCAAAACACCAAAGTGGCTAAAAATTAATTTAAAATTAATCCTTTTGATGGGGTGAGGAAACAATTTATTAAAGTGAAAACATTCAAAATATTGAATTGTTTTTATATATAAATTCAATGTAAAATTGATTAAAATGGAATAAGTTGTATTTAAGAATATAAAATTGATCTAATTATATATTAAAACCAATTAAAAATATAATTTAACATAATAAATTATTTAGGCAAAAAATCTATTTTCAATTAAAATGTAGTATTTTTTCACAATTAATAAAAAACGAAACTTATCCAATTTTTTTTAACAAAGTTATATTTTGATATTATGATTATATAAATTGAGTTTATTTTTTCAAATATAATTTATAAAAGTTCCAAAATTTAGTTTTAAAAGAATTACTCCCTTAAAATATGATAAAACTGCGTTTTAGAAAAATACAGTTATTAAGTGTAAAACTTGATCTATCGTAGATGGTATTGAAAATAAAATACATTTAAAATCACTATATAATTCATAAATATTAATTAATATGAAAAACTATTATTCTATCATTACTCAGGTTGTTATATTCTTCACACTTTTTGGAAATTGCATCCTTACAATTTTATTCACTTATTAAATAAGTGAGGATATATTTCCCTCATAGAATTTTCCAATTCCCATATTGCATCTTAAACCATATGGTTTTTCCAAAAAACCATAACTTAATGAATCATATTATTCTGCAACACTTTCTCTCTATGGTTAGGAACCCGAACTAGCTACTCCTCATAAGAAAGATTCTCTTCGTAATGAACTGATTTGGGGCTTAAATCATGAGGTGAACCCAACATATACTTTCTTAACATTGAAACATGAAATATGTTGTGTACCTAGAATAAAATTAAATGAAAATGCACTCAGTAGGAAACTAAATCGACTTTATCTAGGATTTCATAGGGTCTACTGAACCATGGACTTAACTTCCCCTTCTTACTAAAACACATCACACTTTTCTATGTAGAAATATTAAGAAAACATGATCACATACCTCAAAAGAAAGACCCATTTTCTAGTTATCCATATAAATTTTATGCCATTTTTGAGCTATCCTCATGTGTCACTGAATGAACTAATATTTCTCTTCAATTTACTCTACCTATTCTGGTCCCATCAACTTTCTTTCACCTACTTCATCCAAAAATTCTAGACTTCGACACTACTTTTCATATAATGCCTCAAATGGTGCCATATGTATACTATAATTAAAACTATTATTATAAGAAAACTTAACCATCAACTTCCCAAGAAATACATTGACAAATCATGTATAATATCCCTCTAGGTCTTAATTTTTTGTTCCAACAATCCACTTTACTGAGGATGAAGGGCTATGCTAAAATTTAATTCATTTCCTAATGACTTCTGATGGCCTTCCCAAAAGTTTTAGTGAAAATGGGATCATGATCATATATAATGGAGAGAGAAACACCATGTAACCTCACTATATCTTTATGATATTACCAGAATCATTTATCTATAGAAAAAGTGTCTCGAATAGGAAGAAAATGTACAAATTTAGTCAATAGATCAATAATAACTCTGATGGCATTGTTACCTAAATAAGTGTTTTTTAATCACACCATAAAGTACCTAGATTTATCTTCCCATTTCTACTCTGGCACATGCAAAGGCTGAAGCATCCCATTCAGCAAAAATCCTTCTACTTTAACCTACTGACAAGTCAATAATTTCATGGCAAAGTCAGCAATATCTCTTCTCATCCCGTACCACAAGTGATGATTGTGTTTGTATTAAATATTTTAATTTTTTGTTTGTTTTTGGCTCTTCAATTTATGGATTTTGGCCAAATCAACCAGTTCAACTTCAAGGGATTGATCCAGATGAGGTTAGAGTAGGAAGTTTCAACCAAATCATCAATATCTGGAATTAGACATTTGAGTGGGTATGGCGATTTCCATTAGCACCAGGCCCATGTACTCCAACACGAGATAGCTAGCTGAGCAACATTGAGATGGTGTTATATGATCTAACATTTTTAATACTAGGGAGGGGATTCTCTTTTCAGTCTTTAATTTAGTTGTTTTTGGCCTTAGGCCTTTGGTCCGTGGGTCATGATTTCTGTTTTAAGTCCATGATGTCATTCTAGGTTCCACCTAAACCCTTAAAATATGTCTCCATTAATAAAAAATTAATTTTGATTCAAGGACATCGAACATCTTTTTCCTACTTGGATGAGTGAAAAATATAGAACTATGAGCTTCTTTCAACAACTATTTCCTCAAATGGGAATCACATGGCACACATAATATCCTCCAAAATCTCTAAACAAAATCTTTATAAATGTTAAATTTAAGTAAATTACCCTTTTTAACCAATTATAACTTTTTTATAACTCATAGTCTTCCTTATATGCTTGATTAATTCTATTTGATAGAGACAATTGCAGTGAAACCTTAAACAAGACAGAGGAATTTCTAGCACTAACAACTTCTAAGAAAAAAATCATCAAACAATCAACCAAGGGATCATGATCCAAATGTAACATGCTTAACGTAAAATTATTTTTCTAATTCAAATAATAAACCATTTTTTTCTAGGATGGTAATGAATCATTCAATAATAATTATTTATTAGTTTCACCCATCTTCTCTATTTCATGTTCTATTATTTTTGAGTGAATATACACATTAAACTTTTCTGATTAGTATATATTTCACATTTGAATCCATACAAATTATGCCTTTAAAATTTCAATACAAAAACAACAGTAGCTAATTCCAAATCATTTGTAGGGTAATTTAACTCATGAGGTTTCAATTAATGTAAAGCATAATAAATTACCAGATTATTCTAAATTAGTACATAACCAATTACTTTCAACGAAGCATCACTATAGATAAAAAATTCACCATTTATGGAAGGCATGTCTAAGATTGGATCATTCAAAAATCTTATTTTCAATTCCATAAAACAATAATCACATTCCATTTTCCAAATAATCTTAATTTCTTCTTGAGTTACTAAGTCAGTGGGCTAGATAACCATGCAATTTTTTTAAAAAAACCCTCTCCTAATAGCCTGATAAACTAAGAAAACTATGAATCTCAATATTATTTTTGAGTCTTAAACATTCATCAGCAACTTTATTTTTAGCAGGATCAACTGTTATTCCATATTTAGAAATAATGTGACCATGGATTGAAATTTATTAAAACCAAAATTCAAACTTTCTAAATTTCCAACACAGTTTATTTTCTTTTAAAGTTTACATAACAACCCTTAAATGACTTTCATAGACTTATTTTCTTTTAGAATATACCAAAATGTCATTAATAAACACAACCAAAAACTTATCCAATAACTCATGAAAAATTATATTCATAATATCCATTAATACAAAAGGTTAATTAGATAAACCAATTGATATAAATAAAATTTCATAATCCCTATATCTAGTCCTAAACATAGTCTTTGTAATGTCTCCTTCCTTTACTTTCAACTGTTACTACCTTGACCTCAGTTCAACATTCAGAAAATTCTATACTCCCTAGAGATGATTAAACAAATCATCGATATGAGGAAAATGATACTTGTTCTTAATAATGATGTTATTCAAGGATCTATAATAAATTCAAAGTCTCATTGAACCATCTTTATTTTTTAGAAACAAGAAAGGAGAACCCCATGGTGATGTTCTAGGTCTGATGAAACCTTTATCTAATAACTCATGCAATTGATTTTTCAATTATAAAAGTTCCACTTGAGACATTTAATAATGGGGTTTATGAATAGGATTAACATAAGGTACTAAGTCTATAATAAAACCGACCTCTTGATTATGAATAACACTAGAAAAAACATCTAGAAAAACATCCAGGTATACATTTACTACTATCACATGATTAATCTGAGTAGTTTTATTTTTTTTCAACAATATGTGTAAGATAAAATTCATTTCTATCTTTTAACAGTTTCTTGGTTTTTTGATATGTTATCATTGTCTTGTGTTCATTATTTCACACAAACTGAAACTCTTTCTAAAAATAAACTTCTTCATCTATATAGTATATCATAGCATGAAAAACAAAAATCCAATCTATACTTAGAATAAAATAATACTATACTAGAGGAAAACAATAAGTTTTGTAGGTAAAGTCCTTATACATACAACTAAAAGAATATTATTATAATTGAATTTTTCATTAATATTTCCGCTATGTGTTTTTACCATATGTTTTGGCTTTATTTCTTGAGGTGGAGTTTCAAATTTACCAGAAAAATTATCAAAAATGAAAGAATGTGTAGACCCTGAATCAAAAAAAAGATTGGAATAATCTGTAAAAACAAGTAATGCACCTGATACCACTTGATTTGAAGGCCCAACATCTGATGAAGTAGGCACAAAGGATTTTCCACACCCTTCTATTTCTAATTTTGTTAATTTCTCCCCTGTGTGACTAGATTTGGACACATTATAAAAATGAACAAACTTCTTATAGTTAAAGAATATTACCATCAAATTCATTTAATTTTTATGATAATTTTTCTTTCACTCATGAGCCATGTGTCCAAAATTTTTATATTAGTATCACTTTACAGAATTTACAAGACATTATACCGGATAATTTTTACCACAATTTTCATGAGAAGGGAATTTTATTTTCTTACATATAAATTTATTTGATGAATTCTTCCCAAAATACTTGAAACCTGACCACTTAATATTCTTATTATCACGATCCAAATATGTGTTAGAAAGATCCATCTTAATTTTTTCATCATGATGAAAAAGTTTCTCAAAGATTTTAAACTCTTATGAATCCAAATATCTTTATAAAACTGGTTTTAAACTAGAGTAAAATCTATTTATTTTACTATCCAAGTCCCAAATAAAATCTGGTATATACCTAGCTAGTCTAATAAAATTAGATTCATATGAAACCACATAATCATCATCTTTATTCCTTAGTTCCAAGAATATTTTCTCTATTCTGAGTTGAATAACCTTAGAAAAATATTTTTCCACAAAAAAACTCTTAAAACAATCCCATTCTAGAGTATCAAGATCATATTTTTATATTGTATTCTTAACAAAAGACCACCATTGATCCAATTCAACTTCAAAATTATAAAAATATTGAGTTATCCTATTGTGTTCAATATATCCCATGACTTAAAATATAATTTTTAAATCATTAATCCATCCTTTGGATACCAGTGGATCCAAGGTTCCACTAAAAGCTAGGGAATTCTGCCTCATAAAATGATCGACTACTATCATATTCCTTTGTGGTTGATCAACTTTCTCCCTTACATGGATACCACTACTATTTATAGATTATTTAAACTGATCTATTACTATGATAAACTTTTTTTTATAATTCTAACCATATTAGGATGTTGATTTGGAAGGTTGATTTCCTCTCAATTCCTTCCCACCATAGCTGCCCTATTTCATCTATGAAAAACCATTCAGAACAGAAATATATTAGATGAAGAAATATGGTTATCTTACAATTATATTTCATTTAAGATTAACTATAAAGTAAAAATCGTATATATATATTCTATTATTAATATCCTAATCCCTAAATTTATCTAAAATGACCTTTGATTCCAACTATAAGGACCCGAACTTAAACATTACAGATTCTAGTGTTTTTTAAAGAGAATTCACAATAGAGGATATTTTTAGTTTATATTTTTAGATAACTAGTTCATAATTCATACATAACATCCCACATTCATACAAAGTTTATACAACTAAAGATGTATCCATTTTTTCCATAATATAAAACCTTTTAAAGTAAAACACGGATTCTTTTTTCATGAAAAATATACATAAATTTCAAATCAACTTCCTTATTTCTATTATAAATCTTTATACCCTATAAAAAACATTTTAAAACTTAGAATAAGTATAAAAATCTTAGCAAGAGACATAAAGAAAGAAAATTGTTAGTGTAGTGAAAACATGAACACCTATTAAAAGCCATTTTCTTAAAAACTAATTAGTAAGCATAGAAAAATCATGTAGGCACCTTAAGAAATAATTACAAGATCGCTATTATATTAATCTTTACAAATGAAATAACCTTCTAGTTTACATCCATATCCTAAGTACACAATTCTTTAGAGAGATTTAATGGGGCTCACCCACCATATCTTGAGCTATAATGGGGCTCAACCCGTCATATCTCAAGCTATAATGGGATTCAACACATAATGTATTGATATATAATGTGATTATTCTATACTAAACAATGAAAAAAGAATATATCATGAATAAAACCCTTGAAAACATTTTAAACCCATGATAAAAACATTTTTAGATATCAAAATACAATTTTGTTGTAAAAATCACTTTTAAAATATAAAAAACGCACACATAATAATGAAATCATTTTATTCAAAAAAATATATGAAAAATTATAAATAAAAAATTAAATTAATAAATTATCCTAAAATTGATAGAACCCATTCACGTCGTATAAGTTACAAACATTTATTTTTTAATTTTTTAAAAAGATTTGAAAAAGGAACATTAAAAGATGGTTTTTTAAAGGAAAGTCCCTTACCCTGAGTCTGAAAAATCATGAAAAATCTTAATATTACTGAATAATAAACATAGGATAATTATTTAATTTATTTATAACATTTTAAGGATTATTAATCCTTTTATATCATTTATTATCATGCTATAACAATTACTTAATTTTTTAAGTTCATATCTGATGTTTTTTTTTTCCGATATTCAGTACTTGAGTCCAAAATGAATTTGGTATAATGTCAATAGTCAAAGTGGTAATTATTATATAATCTCCATAATAGTATTAATGAAATTATTATATTTTTTATACATAAATTATACCTTTAAATAAAACTATTAATCATGGTTATGAAAAATGAACTATGTTATAATCATGGAGACGATAGGCTATACGTATGCATGAGTAACATTTTCATTTTTTAATTATAATTATTAAAATAAGATAAGTATAATTTTATCTTTAAATAATTATAATAATATAATTAATATCATATTTCATTTAAATATACTTATATATTTATCATCCATTTGAAGTGGTGATGTAAAATGAATTATATCACTTCTTTGAGGTGATAGTTCACAAGCACGCACGAACAACGTTATCTTTTTTTTTCTTAGAAAAGAAAGAAGAAAAATGATATATTATATTTTAATAATAATAAATATGTTCTGAATATAATATATAAACATTAATTCCATAATTATAACTAGTATTGAGAGACGATTATGGAAAATGAATTACATCGGTTTATAAGGCGGTAGTCCACCATACACATGAATGATGAATTATTTTCCCTTTCGATGGAAGTGGAGATGGATTTAGGTGATGATATTAACATAATAACATCTTAGTATATTTAAAATACTATATTTATTATTTTATCATGTTTGAAGAATATGTTAAGGAAGTTGAATAATAAATAAAAAATAAATACTTGGTAAAAAATGATACCTCTTCCTTGGACAATCTCCTTTTCTTTAGCACCTTACGACCTATAAGGGTGGGTTTATGCCCTAAATAAGAGATCTAGAATGCAGATAGGGAATATAGGAAGGTATTAGGATATATATTGGATGAAAAAAATATTCTTTTATGTGTGAATAAATTATAATAAGTGGAACCATTTTATAAGAGAGGGAATTTACACTCTTAGAATTCTTCAAAATATTAAATTAATATAAATTAATTTTAAATTAAAAATGGAAAAAATGATTTATTTAGAATATAATATGAATTTGGTTAGAAATAAATTTATCCAATTAAATTTAAACACGTTTTTTTTATTTATTAATCCTTATATTTTCGATTAACATTTATTTAGGCCCTTTACCTCTTACCATGATATCATGGAATTTACATTTTGAGGGTTAATATAATTAGTATAAAATTAGAAAAGACCAATAAATGAGTAATTGAAAAGATTTCAACCCTTATAAAATAATTTTTCCAAATTTTAGATTTTTATAAAATTTATATCACTTAATAAAATATCATTTATTTTATAATACCATTAATGTCAATTTTGACACTATTAATTACGTGATTTTTTTTTAAAAAATAATACATTATAAATTAGAAAAAATTATTATAAAAAATCAATTAAATGTAAAATTAATATATTAAATTTGTTTATGACATTAATTATATCAGATTATATTTATTTTAATATTTTTATTATCATTTATTTATTATTTATATTAATTAAACAATTACCGCATCATCATTGCGTAATCCTTTAAGGTAATTATTTATTTACTAAAACTTATAAATAAAATTTTATGATTAAGATAAACTATTTAACTTTAAAAATTATATTTATAGTCTAATATATAATCTTAATAACCCTATATTAAAAATTTTATAGTTATTAAAACATAATTAGGATATCTTTGACTTTTCTTTAAAATAAAATACTATAATGGGATTAAAGTCCTACAAGTGGCTCAAATAGGTCATAAACTCTGAAAAAAGATGGTTTGGGTTGAAGATAACTCATACAATGAAATTAGGACAAGTTTTAGGTAAGTGTTATACTATTTATAATATTTTTTTTACCATTAATTACCCGATTTACCCTTAATAGTGATAAAAAGTACTAAAGTTACTTTTCATATTGTAAGAAAATAAAAAAGCCTATTTAATAAATTTAGAACATATGATTAAAAATATGGAATCAAATTTTAAAAATTCAAAACACCTAATTTACTAAAATTAATTTAAAATTAATTCTGTTGATGGGGTGAGAAAACAGTTTATTAAAGTGAAAACATTCAAACTGTTGAGATTTTTTTTCCAAATTAAATATAAATTTTTTCCAATGACATAAATTATATTAAAGGATATAAAATTGATCTAATTATAATTTAAAACCAACTAAAATTATAATTTAACACTATAAATTATTTATATGAAAAATCTATTTTCAATTAAAATGTAGTATTTTTCCATTATTCATTAAAAAATAAAACTTATTAAAAAAATACCAAAAAATTAACCAAAATATATTTTGATATTTATATTTAAAAAATGAATTTTATTTTTTAGATATAATTTATAAAAGTTTCAAAATTTATTTTTAAAGAAAGCACACCATTAAAAGGGTATAAAATTGGTTTTTAGAAAAATAGAGTTTTGAGTGTAACATTTGATTTATTATAGTTGATATTGAATATATAATCCATTAAAAATCACTATATAATTTATAAATATTATTAAATATGAAAAATACTTATACTATCATTAATTGGGATGTTACATATTGTGTAAGCTAAATGAATTTTCTATAATAAGAGGTACAACTATTAACCAAATGTTTTCATGCTTATTTCTGCTTCCACCTCCTTAAAATATCACTTAAACATGATTAAATAATAACATAAATATATTACATATAAATTAATATTATTATGAATATATAATAAATGTTTTTTATCTCTCTTTCTATCCCATGGGAAATGAAAACATCACTCAGTGTACATGTAGACTTCCACCTCCACAAAGCAACGTGTTAGGTTTTTTTTATCATCAGATCATATGGATGATTAAAATAATGAAAAAAAGAATATATATGATATTTATGAAATAATTATGACTTTTTAAATAAAATATATTACTTACATTCTTAACTTAACATCTTTTAGAAAATAATAATATCGTTCATGTGTATGTGTTGACCACCACCACCATGAAGTGATGTGATTCATTTTTCATATCCACATTAGAAGGCTGAATATAAGTTTGTAAATAATGAATAAATAATAAATTTATAAATAATTTTTGATTTTATGAAATTAAAATATTATATAATTTATTTATTTTTCACCCATTATAAAAAATGAAAATCTCGGTCATGCGTATGTATGTACTACAATCTCTATAAAGTGACATGGTTTATTTTTCATGAAAACCTTATATGATTAGTTTTAAAAGTGTTAATAATGTATAAATATGATAATTATAGCATGTTTAATATTTTTTAGTTAATTAAACCATAATCCCTTTGACTAAAGTCTACACACATATGTGTTTAGGTTATAAACTGACTATCCCTAAAACATCCAATGTGAACGTAACCATTTTAGTAAAAAAATAAAAAACTATAATAAATAAAATAAAGGGAATAATGATAAATATAATGAACAAAATTTTTTTTAATCAATTATAAAACTAATATAATTTTTTTACTTAGAAGGGTAGAAATACAAATTAAACAAGTCGTGACTCGAGGTAAGGGTTTTTCCTTTAAAATGTTGTTTTAAAATTTTTAAACTCTTTTACCTCCACATCCACTTTTTAAATGTTTAAAAAATGTTTTTATATATGCATAAAATTTTTATGATTTTAATTTTTAACTATATTTTAATTTCTTTACAAAGTTTTAAAAAGGAACATTATTAATGTTTTCTATATGGGTTATTTTTTACTTTTTACAAAATGAAAAAAGAATGTTATTCAATATACATGGCTTGACCACATTTTCCTTTGGTCATATCTATTATTAATTATCAATTTTACTAGAAAAGTTAAATATTTTTTTAAATAATATTCAATTTCAAATCTTCTAGGAATTTTTCATTTTTGATATCTTTTAAAGATAAAGGATATTTCTCATTATGATCAACCCGAAAGGGAAACTGTTTTGTTTATGGGTTAAAATGATTTTTTCAAGGATTTTTTGATGAAAATGTGAAATATTAAAACGTATTGTTCATTATAGGTACATTATCACTATATATGACGAAGGTTGATCCCAATATAGGTCATGATGTTGGGTGATCTCGATATATCTCTTCAATGTATTGGGTAATGATGTAGTATTCAAAAAAAAGAAGATTACCGGGATGATTACTCCTATGAAATTAATTATACATAAGATATTTGACATGAGTTAAATATGGGTGAAAATAGGTTATGAATATTATTACCAAAATACCTATATTATTCTAAAAAAAATGGTTTTTATAGAAATATTTTTATTTAATGAGGTAAAGAAAGTCTAAAGATGAAATGTTTGTTTTTAAGAGGAATGTATTTTAGAGTTTCCAAATGACTCATAACACTATAAAGTTTTTAAATATGATTCATTATGGGTTTAAAGGGTTTTATATTAAAAAATATTGATATTCACTTGTGGAAATGTTTTATTTATATGCACATAGTTTTATTGCAAAAAGGTAAAAATCCTCATGGGTTATCCAGTTTTCACTGAACTAATGAGATTATTTTATTTTTATATACATTAAAGAGATTTGTTTTTATCATTACAAATTTTAAAATTATTTTTAAAAGATATAAGTATGATTATAAATCTTATAGAGTTAAATATTTGTACTATGGTGACTCATATTAAATGAAGACAAAGTGTTTTTGGATAAAATTGTGGTGAAAACTTAATGACTTTTTCTTTTTTTTAAAAAAAGTATAATGTGTAAAAGTTTCCAATTTATTATGTAATGGTTTTCCCAATTCTCTAAAACTCTAAAATAAAAACATCTTATAAATCAACAAAGGTTAAAAAATTGTTATAAATCATGTAATTATGTGCTGACTTTGTTATAGGTCATTATAATTTGTGTAGAATATAATCCTCCATCTGTATTATCTAGAACCTAAAATCTATACTATAAAACTTCTACAATGGAACTTATAATCATCCAATTACAATTATCTAGAAATTAATGAACACCCACTATATTTTAGAACACATAATAATGATCAGGAACAAATTACTAAAAAAAATTCTACATGAAAAAATGTAGAATGATGCTACTAAACAGATCTCTAAAACATCATCACCTATGGATGATTATTCGAAAGTCTAATTGAAATTTTGATATCAGTTTCAGGATCATGAATTTCTTCTATGAATCCCAAGTTTTATACCCATTAAAATTTACTTGGTGTAAATAAATAATTGATTTGATCCTATGCTATGGTGTTCGAAACATGGAATAAAAACCACACCAAATCTCTACACCATAATGCACAAGGTATGAATGGCCATAAATAAGAATTATCAAAATACAATGATTAAAAAAATTCAAGAAAAAATAAAATCACAAGTTACATTTTCTATAAGTGAGTCTTAATATATAAGGGGAATAGTAATTTTTTTATTTTAATAAGGAACAAAAGGATGATTACAATCATTTTAACCACTCTTAGAATCATAAGTGATTTCACTCTTCTAAATAGTAAATCCTATCCAGTGAAACTTATCACTGTATCTTTTGATCTTTATAGAGAGTGATTCCATATGACACATTATTCATTTATATCACTATTTTTAGTCAAAGGATCCCACTGCCTTAACTCTTTCACCAAGTATACTATTCACATTAAAAAACTCCCATTAGTTTACTATTACACTTCTTGAAAGTTACTCTTACATTTTATCTTTTTTCATAAAACAACTTGGGGAGTCCTTTAGAATGAATATAAAATTTCCCTAGAGTTACTTTTATATAATTAATTTATATTTTAAAAAATTCTTCCATCAGATTAAGTTAAGGGGTAATATCCAATTTCCATCATCTAACTACACCTTTCAGTCTGCATAAATTCTGGCTACCCTACATCTTGATATCCGGACTCCATCACTGCTGATTTTTACATTTCCATCTGAGCCACTAAAGGTTATATTTATAAAACCTATCCCTATGAATGTTTTCCCTCATAACAATTTTTTCACATCCATGTCTAACAAAAAACACAATAGAAATTGGTCAATGTATGAAAAAAGATGAAAATAAACACTATGTCATGAACATGAATCACATTTCATAAACGTATCCCATAAGTGACCAAATATACAAAAATAAAGAGATAAAATATTTATATATATATAATCATTGGGAAAAGAGTCCCAATTATAAAAAATAGTCCCGTTTGATTTGAATCCCCTTTGAAAAGTGTCAAGGGAGACCCACATGATGCATGATGGATCACTTATCAGGAACCAAAATAAAAATATCACATACTTCCAAACTCCATGTGTTCCTAGGATCCATGTCTATATTCCTTTAAGTTACCTAGTTAATGAAGAAAAGGATCTACATTTGTCTCTAGAGGGGGCCATGCAGGTCGTGATTATCAAAACATAGTAGGTGGTCACCACCCCACCCTTAATAACCTAACATAATCTTGAGTATATATCCATAATAATAAAAGGCTATAAGAATATTTAAACAACATAGAGATAAAAAATCATAGATTGTAACACATATACTTTTACATAAGGAAATTAACTCTCTATGTGGGGAGGATCCAAACTTGTTTACTTTCTTGAAGCTGAGCACTCAGAATCTAAGATTTAATTGTCAGGGAAACTATTCCCATCCTAGTGATCTAGAGAGGCCATTACCATCCCTTTTTTAGATTACAAAGGTACTCATATTCACCCACACATATGGGTATATGTTTATAAATAATTTAGGATCTGAGCTACCTATCCCATATATATAAATAAGGATGAGTTAATCTGGAAAATATCACAGCCCATCCCAAGGAGTAGGGGAATGGGTTTAGACTTTCTGGGCACTTTTAGCTCATCCCATGTATAACTAGTTAAATATTTCTACTAAAGTAATATATATATATATATCTCTAACACATTAAGAAAATATTTTTTTATTTTATTTTATTTTTTTATAAAAGGTTGAGGTGCAAGCCCTCTTTATTGA
This sequence comes from Viscum album, assembly GCA_963277665.1. Lineage (NCBI taxonomy): Eukaryota > Viridiplantae > Streptophyta > Magnoliopsida > Santalales > Viscaceae > Viscum > Viscum album. The sequence goes on along the minus strand of OY728155.1, from coordinate 992,276,403 downwards.
ACCAGAAAGAAACAACCTCTTAAATGGACTGGGAGAAGAGGCAACCCATTACATGAAAAGAGAACAGATGCCCATAAAGAAAATCCTGAAGGCTTACATAATTCTTTGAAGACAAAAAGGAAGAAAACAGAAAAAACAAGTATCAGAAAGAACCTCATCACCCCCTTTCAAACAATACAAGGTGAGATCCGTCGAAGGAGATGTATCGCCCCCTTGCCAAGAAGTTGTGTCGTGCTGGAAACACAGTGCGATAGAGGACTCTCCCAACCCACGCTGAGATACAGATGGAAGACCATATGATAGGTGCCAACACACCTATCTCTCTTTCGAGCTGCCCACCCGACAGTTCATGCGAAAAAACACACCACTATCAACTTGATGAAAGACAAAAACCAGACAGAAACACATTGCAGAAGATTCGACAAAGTGCCCATCCATCCAAACGGACAAATGGATGATGATGAGTGTTACCACACCCATCCCTCTTTTGAGGTCACCCACCCGACGTCAAACTACAAGATGCAACAATACCTACCAAATGCAATGAGGAAGAATCCAATGCTCACAAATCCACCAACAACCAATTTGTCAAACAAAACCTCAGGTGAAGTAGTCAAACAAAGAGCAGAACAGAAGACCACCTATAGTCGAGAGCAAACAGAATCGAATGAAAAAAAGAAAATAGGCCACCGCACCAAAACCAGTTCCACCAAACCAGAGAGCAATCCATCCAAGCCAATCAAATCTGTCCTATTTTTTTGAACCAAATCAAACCTCAAACCTCAGAAACCGCATGAAATAGGAGCAGCAATGACAATTGAAGCGCATCATGGTATGAACCGGAGAAGCCAAATGCACAAAACAGAAAGTAGCAGTAGCCTGCAGACAAACCAAAAATCACCGTTACAACAAGAAGGCGTGTCAATGAATCAAGGTCCAGTGAGAGATGAGTCGAATGCCACATATCTGTCATCCTTGAGAGCGCAACCTCGAGTGACGAAGCGAGGGGACCAGGTCGAGGGACCATATCAAAAGTAGAGGACTGCAAATCCACCACCAGATATCTGCGGGCAGAGCCACAAATCTCAAGATGCCAAGGCCCCCAACATTGCAACATCAGAGAAGACGAGATCTGAAGTGGGAACAACACTGATCAAGGACAAACAGGATGAATGGGGGAGGGGGTACCTAGACGAGGACGAGAAACAGGATGATCATGCCACGAGAGAACACAAACGACCGCCGTCGGGGAAGCCTCCTCCACCAGACCACCCACACCACTGCCCGAAGAAAGCAAGACACCACCGGATTGAAGAAAACCACAACCCTGGAGAATATGTACTTTTACTGCCTGACGAGAAACCACCAGCCGATGTCCACCAGAGCTGTAAGATGATGCCTAGGGCCACCGCGTGAATGAAGATCCAACCAAGGAACCCAGGTCAAAACTGGATTTAGGAATGAGGAATGTCGGGAGGAAGAAACACCCCACCCACACTCGAATCGAGGAAGGAATTTAAACAAAAAAGTAATCCACACAAAGATCCAGAGAAGCGAGAAAGAGGCCGCTGACAAAATACTCCATCGAAGAAAGAGGAGGTTAGCGAAGCAAGGAGCTGCTGAAAACCCTAGGCGAGCAGAGTGCCACACCTGAAGACTGTGGAGCCATCTTGTACTCACCTGACTATAGATATCATTAAACAATCCATTTTTTAAATTAAAAACAACCACTAAAATAATCCTGGAATTCAACCTAACTTTCATTATAAATTCCAATTTAAGTATTAAGAATTACAACAAAGAAGAATATTGGAAAATATTATCAAAGTATAAAAAACCTATAACGACCTGAAATTTTGAATAAATTTTGTTTCCTAATTTTGTGTGTTATTTTATTTTATACTCAACAAAACTTTTTCATTTAATAAAATGAGTATAATTAAAATGAGACCATTGGGTTTCGACTGTTATATGACCATTGGTCAATATGACCATTGGAAACTAAATGTTGTGATTATTGTCTATAAATACAAGTGTTTTTGGTTAATCAATATAGAAAAAAGATTTGATGGCCTCACCCAGTAGTCTCGGGATGATCAAGGCCCATCTGAAAGAACTTGTAAAGGAGGTAGAACCACTGGGCTTTTCTCGGGACCAAACCCAAGCTAAACTTCATCGTGTAAAACTGGAATGGAATCGGCTTTGCGAGAATTTCATGATGATAGAAATCACCACTCGGGCAATGTTGGCTTACTCGCCCCAAGATTCTCTCACCTTAGCACACCTTACACTTAGATCCTATAATGGTGTTATAAGGGTCTATTTAACGAGACCTTAGCTACATTGTGTAATCCCTTTATTTAAATAAAAAATTATGATGTCTTCTTATGGGGAAGTTTGTGAATTTTCAAATGTCCAGATAATTATATTATGCATATTATTGATGAATTTTAGAAAAAGGATATTTTAAAAATATTTATGTAAACCTTAAATAATTAATAATGTGTAATGATTTTCAAAAAATAGTTTTCTACGTTTATGTTTAGTAAGAAATTTAGAGTCTAATAAGATCAAATTAATATTTAATGAATAGTAAATTATGAATAGTGATTTTACGCTTATGATTAGTAATGTGACCAAATGAATTAGTAATCTCACTTAAATAAAGTATTAATATAATTTAGGCACCTTGATTAAGTAATGAGATTCAATAAAATATGTAAATAACTATTTCAGAAATAATTAGTCAAGTATTAGTTTTTTAGGTCAATAGTGTTTTTTAATTAAAAATTAAATTAAAAAAATTTAGAAAATTATTTTTATAAAATGGAGTTCATTTTTGAATTCGGTGCATCGATATTAGGTTATGGTGATTTTTGGGGATTTTTTTGAAAAAAATGAATTTTCAGTGAATAGTGTTTTTATATAAAATTAAATTAAAAATATTTAGAAAATTATTTTCATAAAATGGATTTTATTTTTGAAATCAGAGCATCGATATTTTGTTAAGGTGATATTTTGGGATTTTTCTGAAAATGTTGAATTTTCGGTGAATAGTGAATTTTCAGTTTAGAGTTTCAGGTGTTTAATGACATCATTAAGGATTTAATAATTATTTAATAATTCTGGTAGACTAATGAATAGTAATATAAGGTTTGAGGGGTCCCAAGTGGCCAATACCATGGGCAAATACCATGGGCAAGCCCATGGTTTTTCCAATACCACCAATGAGGTGTCCCATGGCCATTAATGCCTTGTCCCCTCATTTCTTCAATAAATACCAATCCATTCTCTCATCATTTCCATTCCAAAATCCTCCTCAACGATGTTATGCTCTCCTTACCTCCCAAAGAGTCCTCCCAAGGTTCTGTCAAGCCTCCCAAGGTCCCAAACTTCATGATTTTGAAGTTACTCTTCAAGGTAAGCGATCCTACCTCTCACTTTATTTTCATGTTCTCTCATTTATGTCATTTCTTTTAATCCCCATGTTATTATATTGGTGGTGTTATTTTATATTCATATTACTTTACTTTTCATGTTCATATTATGAGAGATTCCATCTTTCTCTCATCATTTCGTTTTATGAATGTTTAAGTGGCGTCGTTAGGCTGCCTAATTTTTGTAAGGGATTCTTTCACTCTTCCCATTTTCAAAGTTCTATTTTCATGTAAAGTCTTTAAAGTTACTTTTTCCCATGTTGGGGTATGATCTATATATCCATAATACTATTATTTTATGTTCATATTATGAGAGACCCTATTTTATCTCATCAATTCTTTTTTTTTTTGAAGTTTTAAGTGACGCTGTTAGGCTGCCAAATTTTCATTAGAGAAATCTTATTTTTGTCTTCCTTCAATGTTTTTTATTTCATATGGTATGTCTTTAAAATTTCATTACCATATTCTTATATCCTTTATATTCTGTCCCTATACTGTTTTTTTGGATCATTTATGAGTGGGTAACCCATGTCCCCTCTCTTTTCAATGTTTTCTAAAACCCTGTAACATAGACGTTATGCTGCAGAATTTTTCATCTCAAAATGTCTCTCCCTTTTTCTCAAATTATTTTATTTTATTGAGTGAATATTCAAAGATCTTTATTCTACAAGGGTATTCACATGTATATCAAAATGTTCTATTTTAATTCTGGGTTTACATACATGAAACCCACTTTTTTTTTCGTGGGTTAAAAATGACATAAAGATCATGTCTTAAAAGCAATTTTTAAATGTTATGATTATGAAATGAAACCCATTTCTTTTATGAAATATGGGTTATTTATGAAGTGTTTTATGATGATATATGTGGCTAACATGATGCTAAATACAAATTTAAGGGTGCACCCTGATAGTGCTCTAATGCATTGGGTAATGATGTAATCTCTAGGGATTACAATTTTAACGATACCTTAGAGAATAACCTTGGTAATTTTTTTTAATGACACCTTGTGGATGGACCTTGGTGAAACAGAAATAATTGTCTAAGTTAAATTTTGTAGCCACATCTTCAAGTTATGAAATACATTATTTATATTATGATATTCCTCATTATTTCTTTCTCATTCCTTAAAGTTTTTTTTCATGACTTTATTGATGTATCTCAAGTTCACATATTAAATGTTTCCCCTTGTTTCCCTTACTGGGCCTTCTGCTCACCATTTCCTTTGATGTATGTCCCCAGGTTATGAGATGAAGTAATAAACCTAGGATGGACATAAGGATAAGCCTTTAAAGTGTTTAAGAAGAATGTTTTATGTTTTCATGTATTAAGTTCCTAGTTTCCCAGACACTAAACCCTAAAGATCCTCGGTTTTGTATAATGTAATGAAAGTTATGTTATAAAAATGTGGGTTGCTATAGTTGGTATCAATGTATGGTTTAGTTATTTATGGATATTAGGATATAAAAACTTTAGGAAGAACCCTATAGAAAAGTTTAAATATAGGAAATCTTCCTGGTATTTTGGTGAGTATTGAGTAAGTGGTTTATCAAGAAAATACATCCTTGTCTAGACATGAGCAGGTAGAGGTGGATCTGGAATAGATGAACATAGGGGTTAAACCCAAAAACAACGCTTTGATCTAGACTTGAACAGGAACTGGTACACGACAACGGGGCTTGTTGAACTCTTCTTTATGACACTCCCAGGGGATATGTTTTGTTAATTGCACGTTTTTTATGAATCATTATGAAGGAATTATAGAAAAATGTAATTGTCTAAGCAAGAAGTTTTAAGACATAAAATCCTTTTAGTTAAAATGTTTGTAAATAAAATAAGTTTCTCATGAAGGATTTATTCTTTTAGAAAATTCCCCCATCATCTAGGAATACGTTGGCATATTTCATGAGGATTTACCCGGACCTCCCCCAAAAAGAGAGGCAGAGTTCTTTATTGAACTCGTACCTGGATCTCATCCGATGTCAAAGACCCCCTATAGGATGGAAAATGTAGAGCTAGAGGAATTAAATAAACAACTCCAAGATATTTTGGAGAATGGGTTCATCCAACCAAGTGTGTCTCCTTGGGGAGCACCAGTTCTCTTTGTGAAAAAGAGGGATGGATCGATGTAGCTATGAATTGATTATAGAGAACTGAATGAGATCACAGTGAAGAACAAATACTCTCTTCCAAGAATTGATGACTTATTTGACCAACTTCGTGAGACTCAATTATTATCTAAGATTGATCTTCATTCTGGTTATCATCAATTGAGGGTGAATAATGATGATATTTTAAAAACTACCTTCCAATCAAGATATGGGAATTATGAGTTTGTTGTTATGCCCTTCGGACTGACTAATGCACCTGCTATTTTTATGGATCAAGAATAAGTTGATTTTGGAAACTTATGTTTTATTAAATGGATATCCTTTGTATAGGAAAATGATTTGGTGATTAAATGATAAAGGTTATTTTGGATGATGTTTTCTCTTTTGGAGTACTATATGCCTAAGGAAAATAAAAATACTACAGGATTTTATTTGTGAAGGAATTGTTGAAATTTTTATTTGGTAAGAATCTATGTATTTATTGTGGACATATGGTGATTTGGGTTATTTATGAAAAATTATTAACCTAGAATAGAGAATATTTTATTAGGTTAATTACACTTTAGTATGAGACTTTAAGAGTAGTTGATGTTATTTGGAGATAAATGTTACGATTTATTGTGGAAGAATATGTTATTAAATCCTTATGATTTTTGGGTTTCAATCTTAGTTTGGATTATTTTGATAAATTATAAGGACGATTGTGTATTGAATGGTCTTTCTTGAACTTTGGGTACTATTTTTTGAATTTTGGAGATTAATAGTAGTTTTTTTATAAAGGATTATCCGTTTTGGGGATTATATGATCACGTACTAACCATTTTGGTTTTAGCTGATGTCTAAATACAAGGGAAATATATAGTTCTCCTTTTGTGGATTATTTGATTCTCTAGAAGATGATTCTTGTGCTTTTGATGTGACCAAGTCTTTTTGAATGCTCATCGTTTGGAGAAAATATTAGTTTTGGTAAAAACTTATTAAAGAATGAAACTCTGCTTAAAGGTAAGTATATTTCCTTATGGTTTTATTCCATGAAATAAATGAACTCCTCAAAATTATGAAAAGGAACATAAAAAAATGTTGTTGGTTTACATTTCCTACTGGGTAATCAAATACCATTTACACACATCATAAGTTTGTGATTTTCTAGTGGTTAACTTTATCCTAATCATATTTTCTATCACTTTACATCAGAACACGACCCTTTGTTTTCTCCTCCATATCCATGTTTCCCTACATGGAATCCTAGTATTGGTTAACTCAGGTGATCTTTGTATTTCCCTTTCTTTATTTTAATGTAATAGTTTTACTAACTCTTTTACCGATGTGGGACTTTTAATGAAATTTTCAAGCCAAATTTTAAAAATTGTGAGGACACAATTTCTTAAGGGGGGAAGAATGTAACGATCCGAAATTTTTGAATAAATTTTGTTTCCTAATTTTGTGTGTTATTTTATTTTATACTCAACAAAACTTTTTCATTTAATAAAATGAGTATAATTAAAATGAGACTATTGGGTTTCGACTGTTATATGACCATTGGAAACTAAATGTTGAAATTATTGTCTATAAATACAAGTGATTTTGGTTAATTAATATAGGAAGAAGATTTAATGGCATCATCCAGTAGTCCCAGGCCGATCGAGGCCCATTTGACAGAACTTGGAAAGGAGGTAGCACCACTAGGCTTTTCTCTGGACCAAACCCAAGCTGAACTTCATCGTGTGAAACTGGAACGGAATCGCCTTCTTGAGAAGTTCAAGCTGATAGAAATCACCACTCGGGCAATGTTGGCCGAGCCACCCCAAGATTCTCGGACCTTAGCACAACTTACACTTAGATCCTATGCTGGTGTTTTAAGGGGCTATGTAACGAGACCTTAGCTACCTTGTGTAATCCCTTGATTTAAATAAAAAATTGTGATGTCTTCTTATGGTGTAGTTTGTGAATTTTCAAATGTCTAGATAAATATATTATGCATATTATTGATGAATTTTAGAAAAAGGATATTTTAAAAATATTTATGTAAACCTTAAATAATTAATAATGTGTAATGATTTTCAAAAAATGGTCTTCTACAGTTATGTTCAGTAAGAAATTTAGAGTCTAATAAGATCAACTTAATATTTGATGAATAGTAAATTATGAATAGTGATTTTACGCTTAGGATTAGTAATGTGACCAAATGGATTAGTAATCTAACTTAATGAAAGTATTAATATAATTTAGGCACCTTGATTAAGTAATGTGATTTAATAAAATAGGTAAATAATTATTTCAGAAATTATTAGTCTAGTATTAGTTTTTTCAGGTGAATAGTGTTTTTAAATTAAAAATTAAATTAAAAATATTTAGAAAATTATTTTTATAAAATGGAGTTCATTTTTGAATTTAGAGCATCGATATTAGGTTATGGTGATTTTTGGGGATTAGTCTGAAAAAATGAATTTTCAATGAATAGTGTTTTTATATAAAAATTAAATTAAAAATATTTAGAAAATTATTTTCAAAAAATGGAGTTCATTTTTGAAATCAGATCATCTATATTTAGTTAAGGTGATATTTTGGGATTTTTCTGAAAATGTTGAATTTTCAGTGAATAATGAATTTTCGGTTTAGAGTTTCAGGTGTTTAATGACATCATTAAGGATGTAATAATTATTTTATAATTCTGGTCAACTAATGAAAAGTATGATAAGGTATGAGGTGTCCCAGGTGGCTAATACCATGGGCAAACTCATGGTTTTGCCAATACCACCAATGAGGTGTCCCTTGGCCATTAATGCGTTGTCCCCTCATTTACCCTATAAATACCAAGCCATTATCTCATCCTTTCTATTCCAAAATCCTCCTCAATGAAGTTCTGCTCTCCTTAACTACCAAGGAGTCCTCCCAAGGTTCCCTCAAGCCTCCCAAGGTCCCAAAATTCAAGATTTTGAAGTTACTCTTCAAGGTAAGGGATCCTACCTCTCACTTTCTTTTCAAGTACTCTCGTTTATGTCATTTCTTTTAAGCCCCATATTCTTTTGTTTGGGGTTTTATTTTATTTCATATTACTTTCCTTTTCATGTTCATATGATTATATAACCCCTCTTTCTCTCATCATTTCATTTTATGAATGTTTAAGTGGCGCCGTTAGGCTGCCGAATTTTTGTAAGGGATTCTTTCACCCTTCCCATTTTCAAAGTTCGATTTTCATGCAAGTCTTTCAAGTTATTTTTTACCATGTTGGGGTATGATATCTATATACATAATACTGTTCTTTTATTTTCATATGATAAGAGACCCTATTTGATCTCATCAATGCTTTTTTTGAGGTTTTAAGTGACGCTGTTAGGCTGCTGAATTTTCATAAGTGAAATCTTATTTTTTTCTTCCTTCCATGTTTTTAATTTCATATGGTATGTCTTTCAAATTTCATTTCCATGTTCTTATATCCTTTATATTATTCCCCTATACTATTTTGTGGATCATTTATGTGTGGTTAACCCATGTCCCCTCTCTTTGTAATGTTTTCTAAAACCCTGTAACATAGCCGTTATGCTGCAGAATTTTTCGTCTCATAATGTCTCTCTCTTTTTCTCAAATTCTTTTATTTTGTTAAGTGAATACTCAAAGATCTTTCTTATACAGGGGTATTCACATTTATATCAAAATGTTTTATTTTAATTCTGGTATTTACATACATGAAACCCACATTCCTTTTTTTGGGGGTTTAAAATGACATAAAGATCATGTCATAAAATATGTTTTTTAAACGTTATGATTATGAAATGAAACCCATTTATTTTATGCAATATGGGTTATTTATGAAATGTTTGATGATGATATATGTGGATCACATGATGATAATGGAAAATTTAAGGGTGCGCCTTGATAGTGCTCCAATGCATTGGGTAATGATGTAATCTCTAGTGATTACAATTTTAAGGACACCTTGGTGAATAACCTTGGTAATTTTTTTTAATGACACCCTGGGGATGGACCTTCATGAAGCGGAAATGATTGTCTAAGTTAAAATTTTTAGCCACATCATCAAGTTATGAAATAAATTATTTCAATTATGATATGCCTCATGATTTCTTTCTCATGCCTCAAAGTTCTTTTTCATGACTTTATTGATGTATCTCAAGTTCACATATTAAATGTTTCCCCTTGTTTCCCTTACTAGGCCTTCTGCTCACCCTTTCCTTTGATGTATGTCCCCAGGTTATGAGATGCATTAATAAGCCTAGGATAAACATAAGTATAATCCTTTCAAGTGTTTAAGAAGAATGTTTTATGTTTTCATGTATTAAGTTCCTAGTTTCCAAGACACTAAACCCTAAAGATGCTCGGTTTTGTATAATGTAATGAAAGTTATGTTATAAAAAGAAGGGATGATATAAAACCCCATTTCAGGAAAGGTGTATCCAAGAAAGGAATAATAATACCCATTACATACAAATTATTTAAGGAAAAAATTTGATTAGTTTTAATAATTTATTTATACTTGGGTTCACTTGGTCCCAAATAGTTTTAAGAAAATTATCTATGGATATGAAAAGAGGAAGGGGTATGCTAACCTATACCAATGACGAAGGATTATTCAAGGAATAAAATATAATACAAATTCACCACAATAAATATTTTATCAATCTATAGAATTGTAGTAATATGGATTACATCACTATACTTAAAGATGATCAAATTTGGAAAGATAAAAATTAAGTTTACTTTTGATTCACTTGAGAACAATTCCCATAGTATTGTGGTGATAGGAAAATAGAAGGAATAAAAAGTTTACATCAAGGATTTGAATAGTTAGAGAGAAATGTGTTCCACTTCCATGTAAAAACACTAGCGAAGAAGTTATTATATGAAACTCATAGCACTACTTAGCTGAATATGATCCACCATAACAACCATGAAGCAACTAAGATGATGGTAAAGCATGAATTTCCTTTTGAAGGATGGATAGACCTAGAGAGAACCTAAGCGATGTAGGAACAATTAAGAAATACTGAAATCCTAAGACAAGGATTTTTAGGGTAAAAGGATAAAATTAAAAGGATCAAATACCCCTCTGTTAAGGGGTTTAGACAAGGTGTCTATCAAGTACCGAGTAAAAGGCCATAGCTCACCTGATGATTCTTTTATAGAATCACAAACAATATTTTTTTTCCACCGGGTTCCCACTCCCTTCCCATTGGTTAACCACTTCAGATATTCTCTACCTCATTCATATGTAGATCCCTCCATCACTTCCACTTTAATTTCCTCTAATCCCCCTCAACTTAAGACTCACCCTGAGGAGATTAAAGACCCAAATATGAGAAAAATATTAAGAAAGAAAAACATGTTAAAAAACATGCACTAACCCTCTTCCATTTTACACTTAAAATTCCATCAATACACACTTCAAGAAAAAAATATAGTGAAATTAATGACCTAGGAAATGGGGTTCATTACAATTGTTTTTAATATAATATAAAGTTAAATTTCACTAATTATATAAGGATTTAGTGAAAGTAGGAGATTAAAATAGATATTTCTTAAACCCCTCATATCATGGTGTATGATATGCTCATGCTAAATAGTATGACATGCATGATTATAATGAATATAATATTCCAAGGATAGGGGATATCATAAGTCATGATATATGATATCATGACACTATCCATTATTAATAAGGCAACCAATTATTAAATTTTTAACTTTTAGATTCTCTTCCATATTAGATATCATGAAATATTTTATTAAATTAAATATATAGAGAATCATGGGTTACATTTAAAATTTAAATTCAATGCTCGCTAAAGAATAAATCATATGTGGTATAACATATGAGTTATTATATGAAGGTTTTGGGAGAATCCACAAAACCCATGTAAAGGGGGAATCACCAGATATTTATTTATTACTACTTAATGTCCTGCGAATTTTATATCTCCTCAATGATCTCTTTGATCAATTCATTTTTCTTATAAGATGATAGTATGTTGTGAAAGGTAGGAGAGTCCCACCAATGCAATGGGTGATTCATGTTAACCAATTGATATACTATGGATAAGGGAGTTTGATGACTAATTTTTAGTGAACTTCCTAAAATACATGAAAGAAAACAAAATTTAGAAGTAATTTAGGTTATATGGTACAAACAAAGTGTTATTAATTTTTTTTATCATGGTTTCAGTTTCATAAATGGTAGATCTTGGGTTTTAGGATTCTTATTTGTTTCCACTACATTTATTAAGTGTTAACTGATCCTAAAAACCCAAAAACTACAATATCAACTTATATAATACCATAAAATATTAATCAAATTATTTTTTAAAGAACTCTTACAAACCATTATAATCTTCTTATCAAATGTGATCACCTAGGGACAATCATCCAAGAAACAGTGAGATAACAATCCCAATAAGGGGAAGAATAATAGGAACATGAGACATTAATCTACATGAGTATGTGGGTGAAAATAATAATAACCATCACATAATGATCATAAGATCACAGACATAAGAACATAGAATTATTTTTAAGGATATGTAGAACATGGAACATTAAAAATACTTAAATATCATAATTCAAGGCTCAATGAAAAGTCATCATAATATAATAAAGAAACTAACTGAATCATGCCCATTCATAACATTTCATACTGAGTGTTTGGTTTACTAGGTCAAATACTATGAGGTGGTGGGGGTGAATCAGGGTATGAAAGATTAAAACTACCGCCCCATTAGAATTTGTTTCATCATTAAATCAATAAAAAATCTCTCTTTCTCCCATAGAAATGTATAAAAAAAATTAAATCATGCACATGACACAACAATTTTACTTGGTTCACCCTCATTGGGCTACCTCAAAGGAGCATACAACAATGATGTGATGATGTATCAAATCAACTAAATATCACTTTCAATAAAAAGGTTTGGGCTAGTTCAATTCTATTTCCAGGCTCACTAACTTTACAATGTTTAGGGTTTGACAACTACATTCCCAAGGGTAACTCCCTATATCTATTTATTTGGGTCATTGTTAGTGGAAATGATCACCATCATCCTCTTCCTTTGCTCACTGCTCTTAGAAGGGATACACACACAATTTATGGGCCTGTAAGACCAGTCATCATCTATAATTAATGCATCCTACAGTGTATATAGATTCTCTTTTGAAGTATCACTTTAATCCATTGATGAATACCATTTTACCACAGTTGTACTAGGAAATTTCAAACTTTCACGCAACATTAGGATGGATTACGCGCAACTCTAATTCCTTGCGTGCAACTTTTTTCCTTTGTTTAGAAAAAAAGAATCTCATGCCAATTTCTACTTGCTTGAAATTTTCTAATCGCACACAATTATTATGTGAAACTCATTACTTGCACACAACTCACTTATTACATAAAAATCACTACTTGCACTCAACTTCCAGCTTGCACACAACTCCCTACTTGCGTGACAACTCATTACTTGCACGACACTCACTAATTGTGTGATATAAAGATCATATTTTCTCTAAGTGTTGAGCATCCTCAAATGAGGGGGTATCTACCTATTCATAGTCATTTTTTCAACCATGCACACAATTTTTGCAATTTTCCTCAAGCTTTCAAGTCCCATTAGCACAAGTATCCTTCGTTCAAGATCACACAAACTCACCTTTCACATAAATCTATAACTTACGAAAACTTTTTTATTTTTCCATATTTTTATGTAATGATCTTAAAAAATGTCTTGCACACAAATTTCAAATCCTCCTAAACACTTTCACGTAACTTCCTTTGCCAAATTTTTTTCTCCATTCTCCAATTTTTGGACCTAAAAATTTGGAAAACACTAGGAAACAATGCGACCTAGTATACGATATTTTTGTACCACCTCTAGATTATGCATTCATTTATCATGTATCCTTGTCAATGTTGTTTTTCAACAATATATCTAGAACTCCAAAACTGACCATGGAAACCTTGTTTTTCAACAAACACAATCAACCCAAAAATGCATCAATGTTACCCTAAGGGATTTTTTCCCAACAATCTCCCCATTTGGGTTTGTTGAAAACTCTTCATGATTTGAAACCTCATGAAAGATTTTTTCATCTTCTATATATATTCTATTTATGAAATTCTGATAGAAATCAATGACTTACTTAACACACACTCTAAGCCCACATGATCCATGCTCGGTGTGGGAAATAAGATTATAATGAAAAGTTCATCAGTAAACCACTTAATTCTAAAACATCTCAACTAATTTCACCATGAACTCCATATATCATGATATATAACCTTTAATCAATCACCCTTATCATAATAATATTTAAAAAACTCCCCTATCTATATTCCACCTATATCTCTATTCCACCTTTCAACATATCCCTGTGTCTTGACGAAGACATTTTATCCCTTCTTTATTGACAATTTCTCCCCCTTTTTCGATGAACCCAAAGGTGACTTCATCAATGAAACCGAAGGTCACTTCACTGTGGTTTGAAACAAGGTAAAGAAAATAGATCAGTACATTAAGAAAAAATAAACCATACCTTAGGAAGATGAAGTCTTATATCCACACATTTTCATGTGTAAGGAGTCGACTGAACTCCTAGAGTTAGTAGATTCCTCTCAAACACTTCTTTGGGTAAGGACTTTGTAAAAATTTCTATGACCTATAGTTTTGTGGGCATGTACTCCAACTTCAAAAGGCCTTGGTCTACCTTCTACTTGATAAAATGATTTGTGATTTCAATGTGCTTTGTCCTTGAGTGATGGACTTGATTTTTTATAAGATTTATAGAACATAAATTATCACAATGGATTCTGATCAGAGACTTCATTTCAAATCCCATATCATCAAGATAAATCTTCATCCACAATAATTGCATGAATGATTGATTAGCCTCAATATATTCATCTTCTACGATTCTCGAAGAAATGTAATATTGTTTATTTCTTAACCATGAAATATATTGTAAGATAGAATTCACCACCTGATCTTGATTTTATATCATCTGTTAAACCAACCCAATCTACATCTATATATCCCAATAACTCCTACTGATATTTTTCATTGTATATCAAACCAAAATACACTATTCCCTTGGTATACCAAAGTATTATTTTTTACTGTAAGCTTGTGGATTTCCTTGGGATTTCTTTTATATCACACTACTTGACATGTGGAAAAATAAATATCTAGTCATATCAATGTCAAGTACAATAGTATTCCAATAATCTACCTATATTCATTGAGATTAACCACTTTTCCTTCATCTTCCATGATAGTTTTATCTGGGTAGACATCGGAGTCATCATCTCCTTGGAACTATTCATTCCAAATATTTTCAAAACCACCTTGGTATATTTAGATTGAGAAATGAATGTTCTATTATTTCCCTACATTACCTATAAACCAAAATAAACATTACTTCCATAATTATTTACATTTCAAACTCACTTTTCATTAATTTGAAAAACTATATATACTGTGTTTTATCTGATCCTCTAAAGATTATTTCATCAATATATACCAGCACCATAATCCTTTGATTACTATCATGGTTGACATATAGATTTTAATCAACTCCACCATGCTAAAATCTAGTCTTTTTAAAAACTGATCTAGCCTTGAATTCCATGCTCTTGGTGCTTGATCAATCCATATAAAGCATTCTTAAATGAAAAAACTATGTTATCATATTCATGAATGAGAAACCTATCTGGCTTATCATTATAAACTTATTCTTCCAGAATCCCATTTATAAATGCCGAATTGATTTCCATCTGGAAAACCTTGAACATTTTTTTCACTACTATGGAAAAAAATAATCAGATTGTATCTAACCTTGCAACAGTTGAAAATGTTTCATCAACATTGAAATGCTCTATTTGGGAGTACCCTTTTCACAATATTCATGCTTTTTTTTAAATTACCGCACCATATTCATTCATTTTGTTGTGAATGACTCATTTAGTCCCAATGAAATTCTTATCTATTGGCCTCGAAACAATCTCCCATGTATGTCTCTTCTCAATTTAGTCAAGATCTTCATTCATAGCCTAAAACCAATTCTCTTCTCTACCTACTTCATCAAAACATTTAGGCTCTACCCATGATAAGTAAAATGATTATTATAGAGTATTCATCCTCTTTGTCTACACTAGCACTATCTGATCACAAATTATGTCATGTCTATCAATTTCAGCTATTCTCTTCTGTCTTTGTGTAGATAATAAATTATGATCATCCTTTTCATTATCCGAATCTTCTTTTAAATTAGCATCTAGAACTAGAACATCCCCTTACCTTCTTATCTATTTATCACTATCCTCATGGGACCGATCATGTATTTTATGAATATTCTACTCATTTTACACTATGGTTACATAATGTCTTTCAAATACCTTTCTCATTCACTTATTGAAGCATTTTTATGTTTTGATTTTCTTCAAGTATTTAAGAAATATCCCTTCATCTCCATGAGATTCAAACCTCCTGTGTTTCTTCTTATTGAGAATGAAACACTTTATTTCAAAGACTCAAAAGTACAACAACGTTGTATTATTTCCATACCAAATCTCACATGGATTATTCTCCTCTTTTGGATATAATAATGCTATATTTGATATGTAGACCAATGTCATGACTTATTCTTTCCAAAAATTATCTGTAAGATCTTTCTCAATGAGCATTGTTCTAGCCATGTTGTTGATAATCCAATTTATTCTCTCAACTACTCCATTTTACTGTGGAGTTATTATAGCTGAAACTTGGTTCCCTATTTTATATTTCTTGAGATGTTTATCTACTTGGAAATCTATGAACTCTGTTCTATTATCTATTCGGATCTTTTGGATTGTTTAACCCAACATATTCTCAACTTATCTTCGATAATTTTTATGCAACTGAACACCTTTGATTTGTGGGTGATGATTGAAACGCATGCCATTATTCTAAAATCATCAATGAAGAGACCATAATACCTCATCCCATCAATAAATCCTGGTGAAATTGGTCCACACACATCAATATCCACCAACTCAGAATTTTTTTTAACCTTTTATCTTTTTCGTTATATGTCTTTCGAATGATCTTTCATTGTTAACAAGCATCACACATATGAGTATAGTCACATGATAATATTGGGAGGTCTCAAGTAGCATCATATTTAATAAGATATTCCAATGATGTTTGGATAAAATGGACAAGACATTTGTTCCATAGATTTTTTTCATATTCCTTAGACAAAAAACACATATCTTATTATCCGCTCACAAGGTAGAGATTCCATTTCAAATGCTTTTCCTGCAAAAAAACTGCACCATCTTTTTTCCTTGATGACATAAAGTTTCTTAGAAAAGATTATGAAATTTCCTGAGTCACATAGTTTACTAACACTAAGTAATTTTTGACTAATAACTTCAATATTTAAGACATCTTCACATATCATTTCTTTTCCCAAAAACTTTGTTTTTCTAAAGACAATAATTTTCAAGCCTTCATCATTAACCAATATTAAGATACATTATTTATCGTACCTGATTCTAGTAACTATATCCTTATTTTCTATCATATGCTAGATTCATCCACTGCCAATAATCCATATCTCAATACGATATGATGCTTTAAAAGAAATCTCTACAACCACTCCCTTCTCTTCTCTTTTCTTCTTGATCCATGTTTTTACCTTTATACCCAATATGGATTGATAATATTTATCATCATTAGTGTATGATGGACCATGTTCATCTTGATATACTACAAAACAATTTTTTATTTTTAGCTCATTTGATTGTTCATTGAATTGCTGCTTGCAACCAATTTGATTCTTCTTTGGCACATTCCTCTACATGGTTGATGTACAGTATTTGTCCATGTGTACAAATCCTCCACACCAAAAACAATAAACATTGAGATATATTTTAGAGTATTGTGCTCTATTTGGATTCCATTGTTGATCTTATGACCTTCGATATCTATAGGCCCTGGAACACACATTGTTTGAGTGTCCAATACTTCTATAGCAATAACACCTGATGCGAGGTGCATTCCTGTATGTAACTTCTATACCACTGGTTTTCCCTTGGGTTCTCAGAATATTCTAACTCCGATTCATACCTAAATAAATCTTCAATTTCGGAGTGAGTTCTTGTGTTATGACATTAATTATTACACCTTTTGGTTTTGATCAACCCTTTTATAAGAATTATCATTTGGATTTGACTGTTTCTTTTTTTAGACCTCTATACTCTACTTGCATCTTCTCTCTTGCCTAAATGATCTTCTTCTTGATGTTTTACTGAGTGTTAAGAGTTTTTACTGATCCTTAACACTTCTTTGTAAGATGAAAACATCCTCTTAATGTTCTTAGATATGATTGATTTGATCTTTTCCAATGTTTATCAAATTATCAATTTCCCTTTTATATTCTTCAATCTTCAGATAGTACTCAACAAGCTTTTCTAAGATCTTTGGAATTGATAAATTCAAATTTTCAATTTCTTCATTCAACTCAGACTTATCTTCTTCCATCTACTATATATAAATGTTTTCATCATGAACTGCATTGTTGGATTTCTTTATTTTGGATCTCCAAACATCTATCTCTTCAAGAGTAACTTCTAATTCAACCTCAAGGTCAAATATTCGTTTGAATTCCTCTCTTCATTGTCACTTTATTCCCTTGTTTTTGAGTTACTGACAACTACCACTATAGCATCTGTATTATGATCCTTGCAATCCTCCAACTCTTTTGCCTCAGATTCTTCAGAACTGTTATCTTCTCTTGAAAGAAGATTCTACTTTTTGAAGAAATTTATATTAATTTTTTTCTTTCCTTTCATGTAGGTTGAAGAATTATTCATTGTAATTTCAACTTCATCCTCTCAATCTTCTTGAAACATCTTGGGGGACCTTGCTGTAAGATGTCCAACCTTTCCACATATAAATCATGCAAGAGGTATTTTACCTTTGAAATTCTCTTTTCCTCTTCAGAGATTTGAGGAAAGGAATGACATCACCTCATCTGTCTCTTCATCTTCCTTACCATCTTCAATGGTTAGTTTCTTCACAGAATGGAATGCCACTTCTTTGGACTTCCCATTTTCCATAGACTCATTATCATCATTTATCATCTCATATGAAATAAGAGTACTGTGAAAGCTATCCAATGTGAACTCCTTCATATCTTTGTCTTCCAGTATAGAAAATTTAGAATTAAATCAATGTGGAAGTTTTCACAAGATGCGCTTAACAATTTTTATATCTTTAATAATCTCTCTGAGACCATCCATGTATTCCAAAAACAATATTTACCTACTCAAAGAATGTATCAAAAGACTCATTAGGGTACATTCTGAGATCCTCATATTTGTTCTATAGAACCTATAACTTTGCCTCTTTGACTTTTGAGTCTCCCTCATAAATATTCAATAACTTCTCCCACATAGCATGTAATGAATTACATGACATAACTTTTTTATAAATTTAATTTGATAGGTCTCCACCCAAAGAATTGATTCTATTAGAATTAGCATCCAATTCTCTTTGTTCAGATTCTAATAAAGCACTGTTATCTATGCTAGCTGATATTCCATGCATAGCTGCTGTAAAGACATATATTCCTAATGATAAGAGGTAGTGCTGCATATGATTCTTCCATAATTGGAAATTGTTCCCATCAAATATCAGAATAACTTTTGGATTTATATCCTTCATTTCTTATAATGATAGGAAACCACTGACATTTAACCATTACCTTTGATACCAATTTTTAGGTTTATTAGGTCAAATACCCTTAGAGGGGGGGGGGGGGGGGGTGAATTAGGGTATGATAGATTAAAACTAAGGCCTATTATTTCACTGTTAAACAAAACAAACTTCTCTATTTATCTTGTATCAATATATAAATAGAAATTAAATCATGCACATGACACATAAATTTTACTTGGTTCCCCGTCATTGGGATATGTCCAAGGAGTATACAATGACGATGTGCCGATGTACCAAATCCATTGAAGCTTGCTGACAATTACATGGTTTGGGATAGATCACTTCTATGACTAGACTTACTGCCTTTACAATGTTTGGGGTCTAATAACTACATTCCCAAGGGTTAATCCCTATGTCTCTTTCTATGGATAACTTTCAGTGGAATGGATCACTGTCTTCCTCATCCTTTTCTCACTTCTCTTGGAAGGGATCCATACATAGTTTATGTAATTTTAGGTCCCTTAATTATCTCAAATTAATGAAACCTACACTATATGTAGATGCTCTATTGAATTATCACTTTCATCCACTGATGAATACTTCTTTACCATAGAAGTACTTGGCAACTTCAAACTTTTGTGCAACCTTAGGACGAATTGCATGCAACTCTAATGCCCTATGTGCAACTTTTTTCCTTTATTGCAGAAAAAACATTCATGACACTTTCTAATTGAGTTCCACTATTATTGAAACTCACTAATTTATGTGAAACTCACTTATTGTGTGCAAATCACTTCTTGCGCTGAACTTCCATCATGTACACAACTCCCTACTTGCACGACAAATCACTATTTGCGCGACACTCACTACTTTGGTGATCCTGATATTGTATTTTCTGTAAGTGTTTAGTATCCTAAAATGAGGGTGGGTAGCCACCAATTTATAGGTGTTTTTAAAACCCTATGTGCAATTCATTTAATTTTCCCTGAGTGTGAAAGTCTCATTCACACAAATCTCCATCGCACAAGCTAACACAAACTCACCTTTTGCAAAACTCCATAACTTGCAAAAACTTCTTTACTGTACCATATTTCAATGTAATGATCTTAAAAAATGGATTATGTGAAAATTTAAAAACCTCTTAAACACTTTCATACAACTTATTTTACCAAATTGTTTTCCCCCATTCTCCAATTTTTGGACAAAATTTTTTGGCAAACATTAGGAAACAACACCACCTTGTATACAATATTTTTATATCACCTTCAGATAATCCATTCCCTTTTCATGGATCCTTATTGACGTAGTTTTTCAATATTATCTAGGGAACTCCACAACTTACCATGGAAACCCAATTGATCAACAAACAATCAACCCAAAAAAACATCAATCTTAACATGATAGATTTTTTCCTAACACCGAGCTAATTACATAGTGTATATTCATAATAATTTCATTAGATATAAAACCTACCTAATGCATTGGATGTATGAATAATTATAGACCCTCCCAAAACCTCATAATATGTTCAAAATCACGCCTCCCATATATAAAATAAGTACATATCAAGTATAAACATGAAATAAACCCATTAAAAGATAACGATCTTCATAATAATTATTTTAAAGAATATGTTAATGAATACACATAAAGATATCCAAAAAAATAAGGAAATAAAATATTCTGGATTATAAAGGGTTAGATCAATAAATAAAATAACATTTTTCATGATGAGAAGAAGAAACAACATAAGAATAATCAATGAGAAGTTTTGATAATAAGGAATTTATTAATAATCATAAAATGTGACTAAGAATTCATCCCAATTAAATAAAGGAATGCATATACCTAGAAGAAGAAAAAATAAATTAAAATAAAATATCTTTAAAATGGATGAAATGAAAAATATATAAGTATAGGTAAAATATATGATATGAGAGTGTAGAAACCGAAAAAAATTCAAGAGTTAAAAGTCCCCTTATGAACTTTGTAAGGTATAAATTGGGCATTATTATTTGACATTTCAGTGAATAGGAATATAAATACACCAACAAAGGATAATAAGATAATTAATATGATAAATAGATTATAAAACACACAGAAAACGTTTTCAAGAATATTATAAAAATAGAGATAATACAAAGAGTAGGATTGATAGAAAATATCATTACCTTTTTCCCGATTTTTTTTATCCACATTGACACATCTTGTATAATGAAATTATGTTTACTAAAACATTTATTTTTAAGTTTATTACATTAATTATTTTTATTTATGATTATTTTTTATCATTTGGATTTATTTATTAAATTTTTATTAGAGATAAATCTATTCAATGAGAAGTTTGTTTGAATTATTTAGTTTTCATTTTGATTTTATAGTTTTGATTTATTATTGATTATCCATTAATTAAATTACCAAAAGGATTATAAAAATAAATAAAATTACATATTTGTATACTCTATATATGTTACAGAAACTATATCTAAAGGTTTTCATAATTAATGAATTAAAATTTTCCTCATAGGTGGTTAAACCGACCATTAACAAGACATATCAAAAGTGGGAGAAATGTAATATATAATTTATAAATAGATTATAATAATAATATAGTATTATAATAAAATTGATATATTAATATATAATATACACTAACCGAATGTAAATGTGGGGATAAATAAAGAAATTACAATTTCCTCATAGGTGGTAAACATAACATTAATAAGACATGTCAAAAAATGGATAGAGATAATATGCTTATTATAAATAGTTTAAAACAACTATAATGAAACATAATAAAATTTATTTTATTTTAATATAATTATTAATTTTTTTTTTAAAATATTGGTTTATAATTATGAATTATAATAGAATAAATAAATAAATAAAATTAGAGGAATTGTAAGGAAGGTTACATCATTTTTTAAGTTCACTTCTTTTCTAAGGAACTAATTCCATGGAGGCTTGGAGAGGGGTGATAATGGAAGGTATATAAGATTAATAGGATGATTAATATGTGAATATCACCCAATAGAAACTCAACCTGACCCTAAAATAAATATAAGTGTGACTCCTTGAAGTCTTATACCCATAATCCCTGGGTTGATGACTAGCATTGAGGGTATAATCACACATAAGGGAAGGAATTACTTTCATAATCCTAGGAACATAAGTTAAAAAATAAATCAAATCCATGTGATATAAAATAAACACAATACATAGTGAATGTAAATTTTATACATAGACAATATCTTTAAAACAAAATATCTAAATGAAAATCCGATAGAAGTGATAATAAGACTCATCACGACATCCCTGAGCTAGTAATCTACAACTTGATCACCAACTCCCTTTTGGAAACCAATAAAACAATTTTTATATATATAGGTGTGAATTTAGGTATAATCAGTAGGATTCTACCAAAAATTTATCATGAAAATGAGGAAGAAGTATACTAATGACTTAGTGAACAAAGAATATAACCAACACGTATCTATACCAGGTCAACTATCAACTAGCCTCACCAACGATCACTCACCCAATTTCACATCCAAGAATAGTAACATAGTATCAAGAGAATATATGTCAATAAAGAACCCCACATCTAATTCCCCACTTATTTGGTTACTATCATGCCCTAAAAAACCATTTCCTGTTGTTCCAACCCTTTCATATCCACATATTCACATAACCATATACCACATCACAACCAGAACCACATATCTAAAACCACATATCACATCAGTATTTCATCCATTATATATATATATATATATATTATACCCACTATCCATTATATAAAACACAAACATATAGATATATATATACTTAAGGCCTTGATTCATCACAACCTATACTATATCTAAATAGAGAGCGGGGAAGAAGGACTAGTTAACCATTCATCCCCTATATAACCTATATTTTTTGGAAAACACATGAAACATAACACCATATGTGTATCAGTAAGGAATTGAAACTCAGGTGGTGGTGTGTATGAAATATCAACAAAATATTATAGGTATAATAGTCATAAAAAATCCCAATCTGAGGTATTTATGCCAAACCATGGCTACTATCACCAATAACAACCACTACATCATTACTATCGCTTAATAAAAACTACTACCATCATAATGACACAAACCAACCCCATATATCAATAAAATAAATCCATAATAAAGTTACCAACTTTCTATTTCATTTATTATTATAATTTATATATCTTATATTTTATCATACCATATTTCATAAATTCATGTTTTTCTATTACCATCCACATTACTCTCTTCTAAACATATTTAATGTCAATCCATTTATTAAAACAATTATATCTTAAATACATTCATTATTAAATATTCAAATTTATCACATAATTTTCCATTTTAATTTCCATATTTTATTCCACCCATTATCATTAATCATTTATCAACCCATTATTTACTATTCTCAACCACTACCCATTACCTATATCATTTATTACAACCACATTCCATGTCACCAAGAAAATATAACAAAAACTATTACTACCAATCCCATAACTAAAACAAGAAACACACAACCCATGCCAAGAATAACCATAAACACTCTATCTCTTCCACAAAAACTTTGAAACCGCCCCTCTTTAAAAAAACCTAGCATACCACTACTACAACAACCACACAGTAATCCATCCTCTACAATTACAACAAAAACCATATATATTCATCCTAAAAAGACACAAAATCCAACCAATAACACTAAAAACATAATAATAATGAATCCATAAACAATAAAAAATAATAGAAAACATAGTAGTAATTCATACTCGAAAATAAATTATTAATCATTTTTTTATATTTTTATTATATTTTATGTTAAAATGCAAACACTATAATTCCACATTTCAAGACAAACATTTCACTACCAACTTTAAGATACTAAATATTTATTAAAGGTTATAGTGAATAATAATTACATACTATAAAAGAGTATTAAAGAAAAAAATATCAACATGGAATAATAACCCCTATGAAATATCATATAATAATATAAAGCACATGAAAATCACCCATCCCCCCTTTAATTTCTATGATAGAATTATTTATATTTATTAGGTTAATTCATACTATCCACCCAATGAATTAAAATACCTAGTAAACCTAAAATTTAACATAAATAAATAAGTATATGACTTAAATCCCCTACATCATCCAAAGCTTCAAAAAATTTCACAAGATAATGGAAAAAATATGGGAACAATACAAATAATAGAAAAAGGATGATCTTTAACAAGTTTTAACACATCAAGATACATAAAGATATCGAATAATTAACAATAAACCTAAAAAATCCATTTTTACATATTCTAATAGATGAAGAAATAGTAAGTAATGTGAAATGGGGAAAGAAGAAAAAAACACACTTGGATCATAAATAAGTTAATCTCTTGAATTCAGAGGAAAACACCAATATAAGGAAGGATAAATATATCCAAGACACAACACTTTACACCTAATATTTATAGGAAGTTTGATTTATAGAAAATAATTCAAGAAAACCCTTGAATTTATAGACAATCATGTCGTGATTGGGTTCCTCATGCCACTATGAACCCTCAATTTGAAATTCCCGGTGCATTTTATTCACAAATATCAAGGTAAAAATTCCTCAAAACTTATAAATTTTATAAAGGGACCAAAATGATAAAATTTATTATTATATAAATCTTAAACACTTAAGGACCATGAAACAATTATCATACTTCTCTTTTTAAAACCGAAACATCTCAATCAAAACCACAAAAAAAACTAAAGACACCATGAAATAAAAAAACTCAAACAAAACCAAATAAATTTATCACCCTAGACTCCATGGAATAGTGGTAAGGGTAAAATTAGAAAGTACCTCACATAAGATTAACTAAGGGATCTCAAAAAATATAAAACTCATAGACCCTCTAATTAATAAAATTCCATGGTGCTTCATGCTGCATCTGAACCCATCGTACTATTACTAGGACAAAAGAAGATTAACTAAAAATATTCCACACCAAAATCCATCTCAATTAATATTAAAGAACAAATCATCAAGAACCTTAATGTTATAATATTATATAATATGCCACGATGAGACTTCTACTCTAAGATTGTACAAAAACTAAAACCTTACTTCCCCTCCCTCGAACAGAAACATAAAATCCACATCACAAACCATCTCTTTATGAATTAACGCACCTAAATGAAGTAAAAAACATTCTTATAGCTAAGTAACCCCAATAAAGCACATAATTATATGATGTAGTGAATCCTTTGAGTATAAATCTTAGCTGTATCTTCCCTAGACATCACATACACTTCTCTCAACACCTTTAAAACCTAAAAGATACAAAATAATGATTTGAGAAATTTTGAGATGTTATATTTGATACCTCTCAAGTAAATTCCATAATCAAGAATCAATACCATCCCATAAATTAACCAATTATCAAGAAACCCAAACATCATTTGGGATTTCCTCGAAAAAATAATTTTATCACTATGAAAAACTATAACATAAAGATTAAACAATCTCAATGAAAACAAAACTATGTTATAAATCTTATGATGAAGGAAAAAAAAGATTCAATATATCTCAAGATATTGATTTTTTACACCCACCAGGTCACTAGTATGATTAATTATAATATTTATTTTTAATTATTTATCTTAGTAGGTTTTAGGAGTTTTAGGGTAAAAACATTTTTTTAGGAAAAAGGCCTTGGAACACGATCAACACATGGTTTATCTAATAGTGTGGATAACCATGTGAGGGTGATGTTTTGGGGATAATGGACTTGTTAATGGATTTAATATCCATTTAAGGATCACCTAAAACTATGAAATTTGAGTTTTGGGGAGATAGTGTCTCAAACATGGTCGGCGCATGGTTTGTCTAACTATGTGGCATATCCGAGTCATTAAATTTTTTTAGAAATGACTATTTTACATTAAAATATTTAACTCCCCTTGAACTAATTTCTTTTCCTATGAAAGAGGAACCCCTACCTAGACATTGGTGCTTATAACCTCTCCATTTTGGTGGATTCCTCTTAGATATTGGTGATTTAATCATGAGGTAAGCTCTTTTATTCCTTATTTCTTCATCCTCTCCCCCTATTCTCCTTTGTTCTTATATTTTTATGGATGTGTGAAACTTTTGTATACCTTATTAATGTATATAGGGTATTTAATGGGTAATTTTGTTTTTTATCTTGTATTTTAGGTATGTGAGGACCTATCCATCTCTAATCTAGTGATTTTAATTGAAGGAGACAAGGTTGGAATTATTTTTGAGATATGTGTCTCTATTTAATAGAATTTTTTATAGACAAACCTTAGTTCCTTAACACCTTTGTGTTTTTATCAAATTTATTTTAAATTGAATTATGACTATTTTTTATCCATTTCTGATACGTTTCATGGTTTGTATTGGAAATTTTATGTTTTAAATTGGTTTCTAAAAATGAATTCACTTTAAAGCACTATAAGTATTTGTTAAAATGGCTCAAAGAGGATTATGATTTCAAATGGGGTTTGAAAGGGTTTTCAAAGAGGCCTTTAATGGTGTTAATACATGTCTTGAAATGAGAATACATGCTATTTAAATTAGATCTTCAAATGGATTTTATGATTATAATTTGTTGATTTTGATATGTTTAGCATTGAGTAGCACATGGGGAACCTTGGGTGTGTGTGAGTGAATTTCTTAGACCACGAGGATATTTTCCAAGGGACCAAGTGAGCCTTTGGAAGAAAGAACAAGTGAGATTAAATTATTTTCAAGGGAAAGAGATATCTATTGGGAGGAATATCTAATGAGATTCTAAAACATTGACCAAGTTACCAAGTAATCATTTGAAAGTTTGGTCCTATGGAAGACTTAGAGAGATTCCAAATTACTATACTTTGTTAACTGACTATAAATCCTTGCTTTAGTCTAAGTCACAAGAGAACCTTTTGTACACATAACATTTTTTGTATTTCCTATTTCTAATTGATTTATATACTTTCCTTAATTATGTTAGCACTTTTTTTATCGAGATATAAGGTGTTAAAACCGATTAATCTTATTTGGTTATATGAAAATACTTATGGTCATTCCCTTATTATTCCTCTTTAGGGTTTGTTGATCATGACTATTCCTGGTGGGTTTATCCTATTATTGATCCTTGTTTACTCATGTTTTGAGACATTTATTGATTTTATAACAAAAAAGGGATCTAATAAGGGAAAATGTTTTCAATCAACATTGTTTTAAAAAGTGAACTTGTTATTGAAATTGAGTTTCAAATTGGATTTATTGATTTTCATGGTTAAAAACCTTATATAGATTCATGGTGGTATCTTCCTAGAATTTGTACCTCACACCCTACACAACCATTTGTTCCCATTCCTAATTATTTTATAGGACATAGGTAAAGGTAAGGGAACCACACATTTTAGTGGCTATTCTTGATTATCATTACTTGGGGGTTTTTATGTTAGAGGAGATGTCGTCTCATGGGTTTAGCTTATGAGGAGTTTTTTTTAGATTTTTTATTATTGGGAAGTTATATATTCTCTATTTGGACCTTGAACTATGTTTTGAGTTTTGAACTTTGACTTGGGATATAATATGTATTCCTTTTATATGATTCATTATTTAGGGTAGGTTGATGATGTTTATGATTTATTATTATATTCATTACCATGTTTATTGTAATTTATATTTATATATATTGATCATGATATTCAGTTGGTTTGTCTGTCCAATTCATGGATGGGTCATACCAGTTTTTCCAATGGTAAAATATTTCCCAAATTTTTTTTAATGCCCTATATATTTTTACTATCTCATGGTGATTGCGAACACGTTTTGAGCCTTATGGCATACTGGATCAGTTGACAGGTTAGGTTGACTCAGGTTGGTTTATTTAAAAATGGTATTATTGAAGGTTATTTTAGGGGATTAGTGTTAGACTAGATATAAGAAAATTGGTTCTTGAGAGGTAGAAGTGGAAGAGTTCCTGACTAGATATTCTTCATGTTAATCCTTGAGTTATCATGGGTTGTTTAAGATTTTGTTTAAGTTTTAATCCTATTCATGGTTTGTTTTATTGGTATTTGACGCATTTCCTTTTTGATTATGAGTTATAGGGTGAGGAAGCGATTTATGTTGATTTTTAGGGTGAAATGGGGAAGGAGGGAGGAGGAAAAAAATTTAGGAACATGGTTAGGAGTAAAAGTGCTGATCCCATTTGGCCTTATCTATTATCATCCAGTGCAACTTTCATGGCTGGTTCACATTATTATTAACTATATGGCTAAACTATGTATAGTGTAATAATTTTTCAAATTATGATTTTTATCCCCCTTTTCATTTGATATTTCTATTTATGATAATTATAATTTTTTGAGTTTTATTATGGGAGTTTATTGTGGTTTAATTGATATTTATTAAGATTCAAGTGTGTATTAAATGAGCTTGTATCTTGTGTTTTGTAGACAATTCCTCATAGAAGGACTTCATCTATATATAGAGAGGGAGATATAAAAAATGTAATATAGAAGAACTATTAAATTAATATAGTTTTTTATTTTATAACCCATACAATCTAGTACCTAGGGCCATGAGGTTAGTTCAGATCAGACATAGATGATAGACCATGATCAGGAGTCTATTAAGAAAAATCTGCTGGTCTTCCATAGTGACAAGGTAACCCAGGATCCTAAAGAGTTTATGGAATTTATTTAGTGTATATTTTTGTTCTTAAAGACCCATGATACATAGATTTTTTATTTTATACTTATATGTTGGAAGGAATAGGTAGGAAATGGTGGGAATTCATGGTGCTAGAAAAGCATCTTGAGCATCAGACATGGATCTCTTTTAAGGAAGATTTTTATTAGAAACTCTATCTAAAAAAATTAATGTATTTAAAGGACCATGGATTCATAATGATGGAGAAATGGGACCATTTCATAATGGATTATACTACTCGGTTTTCCAAGTTGGATCATATATCTTATGAGTTTCCCATGAACAATTATCAGAAAACTCAATGTTTTGAAATGATCTTAATGGATGAGATATGGTCAACGATTATCCTTCTTTGTTTTCCATCTTATGTTGAGGTGTTTTATAATGAAAATATGGAATATGTGGATATGTTCAAGAATATAGGTCACATTGGTGTTCCTTTAGTGGGTGGTATCCAAATCTATTCATCTAGACAAAAGAGGAGGTGAGATGAACATAATCAGGGTAGTGTTTGGGTTGTTTCAAAATCATATAGATTGTTTTAATTTGTCTCTTTAGAGAGTAAGTTGATGGTTTATTATCAGTGTGGGAAGTTTGGACATAGTATAATTAATTTACCTAAGGCTACAAGGATGTTACATTAGTGTGGGCATCTGGGTCATCATCAATGCTTCTATAAGACTCCCCTGTTGGGGAGTTGAGTTGGTTCCTTATTCTCTAACGTTTAAAAGGTGTGAAAAATACATCTAAGGATGATATATATCACTATTAGGATAAAATGGATTCTTACCGAGTAAATAAGGATTAGGTTGGTCTTAAGTCAGACAATATTTTTATAAAAAATATTGAATCTTAAGACACTATGTTTGGGTCGACCACCATCTAAGGTATGATGTTTATTGATTATTACATGGATTAAATTGTATTTGATACAGGTGCTTCCTATTCATTTTTATTGTTAATGTTTATTTATTTTTTGTGAATGTTATGTGATATGATACCCTTTATAATGTATTTTCTTATTCCACTGTATATAAGAAAGGATCAAGGTCTTAAGTGTTTAGAGTTTTGTGTTTGAATCACTAAAGTGGAAGTCATGTGGTATTTACCCATTTTGGGATCAAATTTTTTTATCTCATCATCATTATGGATTTGTTGATTACACTTAAAGATCAGGTTAATTTTTATCACTATAAGGTCTAATTTCTGTTCCTTTAAGGGAGAAATCATGTCTTATAGGGTTAGTGGTATCCATGATTAGAGAGGAAATGGACCATTATTTCAGAGATGGAACTGATCTATTATCTTTTATCTAGGTTTTTATTTGATATTTTTGGGTAGATTTTAGTTGTTTGTCTTCCAATGGTTGTGGACTAGTACATTGATGTTATTTTAGAGGATTTTTTATGGTTTTATACCTTAATGAGAGGTTGAGTTGACTATCAATCTACTCCATAGGATGAACCCTATGTCTTTACTATATTATCGGATGGCTCTAGCCAAGTTGAAATATTTGAAATATCTATTGGAGGAAATTGAGAGAAAAATATTTATTCATCTTAGAATATCACCACGGGAATAACAAGTTTTATTTGAAAAGAAGGTATATACCAGTCTAAGAAATTTCATAGACTACTATAAGATTAATTAGGTAAATGTAATGAATAAATATTGGATTATTGATATTTTTAAACAGTTAGAAGGAACTCGTTGGATTTCTATGATAGACTTGAGATCAATATACCACTAGTTGAGGGCTTAGGATCACCTTTCAAAGATGATGTGGATATTTTGATTATTTTTTATGTTTTTTGTCCTTACTAATGCTTTTATGGTCATTATAGATGTGATGAACCGGATCTTAAATCACTTTCTAGAATCCTATATGGTCATGTTTGTTGATGAAATCTTTGTGTATTATAAGATGGAGGAAGGATACATAGACCATATGGAGGTTTATTTTGAGAATACTAAGAGAGAATTATTTTTATGAAAAGCAATACAAATTAAAAATTTAGATTCAAGAGGTTAAGGTCTTAAGCCATTTGATTTCCAAGAAAGTGGTTTTAGTAGATCCTGAGAATATTCAAGAAGTTGTAACTTAAGAGTGACCTAAGAATGTGATTGAGATCATAATATTTTTAGGATTTGATAGTAATTATAGAAACCCTTTTTAATACTTATCCAGGATATATTACCCCTTAATATACTTTATTAGGAATGTGGTGAAGTTTTTATGGAGTGATAAGTTACAAAGTTATTTTGATGAGTTATAGGCCCATTTGACATCCACATAAGTTTTTATTATTCATAATCACAAGAACGGATATAAAATGTAACATGATTCCTTAGGTATTGAGTTTTGGTGTGTGATGATATAGGATGACCATATAGTGACTTATAGATCACGGGAGCTACATTCACATGAGTGGAGTTACCCCACCCATGACTAGGAGATGGAAGTTGTGATGGATAATTTGAAGTTATGGTGCCATTACCTATTAGGGGAACGTTTTATAGTGTATTTATATAATAAGATCCTAAATTATATATTTAACTAGAGTAATGTGAACATTATATAGATATATTAGGTTGTGTGTCTTCAAACTTTTGATTTCTACATTACTTACACCCCCATAAAGGGGAACATGGTCACTGACTCTTTGAGAAAAAAATTATAGTCCAAGCTATTTGAGAGTTAGTGGATTAATTGAGCCTGATTATCATGTTTTCTGATCTAATTATAGAAGTGTATGAGGATAGAAATATTTTTTTAATAAGGTGTAGGTCACAATATCTCTTGTTGACTGGGTTTAGTGTGGGTATAAATCCAACCCTAAGTGCCAGTAGATTAATAGTGTTTTAAATGGTATGGAGACCATGGATGACTAGTCTTAGTATCTTAATGGTTATATCCCCTTTAGGAAGTTTTGGGTGGTTCCTTTGAACTTCAAGTTTGAGGTCAGAATAATGGGAATAATTAATATTATGCTATGTGCATTAGGACACTGATAAGTTTTATACATTAAAGAGTAGGTATTGGTGGCCTAGGATGAGGTGATCGATTACTAATTTTGTTTTCTGATGTTTTACCTTCTAGAAGAATAAAGTTGATTATTAGAGACTTAATGGGTTGTTTTAGTCTCTTACCATATCAGATTAGATGTCGGACAAAATATATATAGATTTTATGTGCTTCTAAACTCATATAAAAAGTTGGAAAGATTCCATATAGGAGATTTTTGATCGTTTGACCAGGTCAACCCATTTTATTTCTATCAGAGAGCAGATGAAGGTAGATAAGATTAGAAACCTATATGACTAAGTGGTTTATAGTATTTATGGGGTTACCTTAGTGTTATTTTATAAATAGGATTTATGTTTTACTTATAATTTTTCAAATGATATCTAAGAAGATTTGGGAAAAAAGATGGGGTTGATCACAATGTACTAGCTATAGATATATGGCCAGTCTGAGTGGACCATCCAAGATCTTGAGGATGTGATCCGGGTTTTTGTGTTTGATTTTGAGGATTTGTGGGAAATAAAAGTGTTTTAAGACCCTTATACTTTGTGAAATATTTTTTTTTCAAATTAATTTAATCTTTTCAATATTTTTAATTTTAGGCAATACTGAATATAACTTGTGTTATATGAAAGTACCAAGTTATTATTTCTTTTTACACAACAACAAGTCAATATTTAACTATATTAAACACCTATATTATCTTCTAGTATACATAACACTTATTTGACTTGTGTTACACAAAATTTCGAGTTCCTTCGACAACTATCATGACACACATGGCCTAGTTTTACCAAACTACAATATACTATTAATATTATTATCAAAATATTATTATAGTTTTCACCTAGCCATTGGAATTGAGGTTATAAATAATATTAATTAAATTATGAAAAAATTGACTACACATGTATATAATAATAATTATTTTGTGATAATTAAATAGAAATGAAAATAAAACCCTTTTGGAAATATAGGAAATCTTTTGCTGGAAAACTATATTTATGTAATCAAAAAAAGTTTACATTAAAAATTAATTAAATTATATTTTATAAATTATTTTAATAATATATATTTATATATATTATATTTATTAAACTATTTAACACTCATCTTACTTGTTTTATAGATAAGAGAAAATAATAAATCCAATTTTATGAATAAAAAGAAGTATTTTTCTAAAAGGTAATGTTATCACCTTTTACTAGAGCACATAATTTAAAAATAAGTTTGATATTTTATAATTTTCATTTAAAAAAAATTATTCTTGGAATAATAATATAAAAATTTACTTTTTTTGTTTTTTTGGTATTTTTCTGAAATATTTCAATTTTTAAATGAATAATAAAAGATACTGAATTTTAATTGAAAAATATTTTTTTATAAAATTTATTTTTATAGTTAAATTATATTTTAATTCGTTTTTAAATTATAATTAGTTCAATTTTTTATCTATTAACCCAATTTATCTCATTTTAATCAATTTTACATCAAAATTTGATATAAAACCTTAGCAAAACTTTTGAACATTTTCACTATAAAAACCCACTTTTTTGTCTCATATGCATAATTAATTTTAAATTAAAATTTTCCACTTATATGTTTAGAATTTATAAAATAAGATTCTATAATTGGAATAATAATAATTTATAATTTATATTAATGTGAACTTAGTTTTTAACCAAAAATATTAGGGAAAGTAATTAAAATTAATTACACCGATTAATGTAAAACCGAGTATCCTTAGTGGTTAAAAATTAACTTAAGGGGAAACATAACCTAGAATAATTTACAAAATTAATTTTCTAGAAATATTTATACCATAATCTATTTTCTAAAAGATGGACCATTATTGGAGACACATGATGTAAGGGATACTTCCCAATAATGTTTACCTTTTTTTATTTACATAAATGTCAATCCTCCTCCATTATAAAAAGGAATCTCACCCCTCACTTATTTACACATATAAATATTTTTGGATCATACAAAACCTGCCAAAATAATATCCCAACTTCCCTCTCTTAATCCCAGAGGCCTTACTTTGGGCAGAAATTCAACCAAGGAATCCTTTTGGTGTGATCCAAAAGGAGTTACCCAAAGAAGAGGTAACATCCTTCATCAAGCACTTTTGTTTTATTTCTTTCTACACCCATAAATTATTATTATTATTACAGGACTATATAATATCCTTATTATACTCAATATTTTGAGATATTGTTATGTTAAGTTTACAACCTATACTCACACACACTTCCATCAAATGGGATACGCAATCGTCATTCATGTAAACGACAGACTAACACCTCACTAACCAACACTACTAGAAAATGACCCTATACCCATTGTTTGGAACCATAGTCATATCCCATAAAATAATGGTTATAGGTTTTACCCATAGTTCATAGAAACATGGGAGTTTAAGCCATCATTTTAGCTCTGATCTATACCCTCAGCTTGAAAATTTTATACCTATGGTTATGAACCATGGGAATAGGTGTATGCCACTATGTCAATAACCCTATACCCACAATTTTGAAATAATGGGTATAATATTTAAAAAAATTCCTACCACTATTTTTGATCCCTAAACCGCTAATATACAATCCACAAGCCTAACTATTACACCAAATCATGTTATTGATATATATATAAACCGTGGCTATATGTAGAGAATCGTGGAAATAGGTTTTCCTATGTATTTTTTTGTCCTGTGGAATTTTTTCCCATGCTTACATGGGAAAGATGTTGCCACACTCTACCAAAATCGTGGCTATATGCATGACCTATACGCATTATTTTTTGAGAACCGTGGGTACATGTTGGAATTTACAACCTATACCCATGATTTACCCAAATAATAGGTATAGGTTCTTAAAAAAATCTCTATACTCATGTTGTTTTGGAAAACTGTTGGTATAGGGGTGACCTATACCCATGATTTTTCCCAAAACCATGGGTATAAGGTCTTTTTCCAATAGTATAATGTCATTCATTATTCCATTACCACCATTAAAGGTTGGGAATATTGATAGAATTACTATTTTTAGATAATATATATGATATTTATGATGTATTTATGCTTCTTTAATTATCATATAACACATACCTTCATGCTTTACATTTGGTGGGAATATGATAACTTTTTTTTGGAATTGTGGACTACTGCCTCCTCAAAGAGATGTGATTCCTTCACGCTTTACATGGAATGTATTAAATATGAGTTTAATAAAAATATGTGATATGTCTGTAATAATAATTATAATATAATGATTACATATATATATACATATATATATCATTTACCTTTCTTTCTTTAAAAATATGAAATGAAAATGGAAATAGTATTCATGCGTACTTACAACCTACCATCCCCATGAACACTATATTTCATTTCCTATTTATAAATTTTATAGATTATTATAAATACATATATACTGAATATGTATGATATTTTTATATTTTTTACATTTTTTAAATAAGTAAATCATAATCTAAGTAAGTGGATCAATAATAAAATGTCGAAAACATATACGGAAAACAAAACGATATTACCAAAAATGTAACATTAACATAAAATTGTTAATAAATGTGTAATATGAAGTCATAATAAAATAATATATGGTAGGAAAAATAATAATATGGTTATTTGGTAGATTTATATTAAACATATATTTATTACAAAGTAGTTTTGAATATGTATGAAGAACATTAAGACAAGTTAAGGGTTTTCTAATATCACATTTATTTTCGTGAGACTTATGCCTTATTCAACACCCATTTATTTTTTGTAGTGTATATAATTCCCATGAATGTATTATATGATTATCCTTAAATTTATGGGTATTTACATATCCATTTGGTGATCTATATTTAATGGGGTTTACATATAAAAATTTACCATATTGGTATGGTAATTTTGTATCAATTTGACTTCTTTAAGACACATGTTATATACCGACCTTTGACATGTTATATCATAAATCTAATTATTTTCATGATATTTTAAGTTTCATTTAATTTTATTCTTTCATGGGGATTATGATTCAATTTTACTAAAGTGGTAAAAGTTTATTGTTAAAATATCATCGTTTATCAAGATTGTTTATCATTATTCTTCCATTGATGAAATGTTATGATCCATCTCTCTAGAATAATCATGAATTTTATTATCCTATGGTTATTCATGAAATATTCACGTAATGGTACTATTTACATAATATTTGTTACTTATGATAATTAATAAAGTGTTTTTATGAAAATAAGTCATAATTTATCTCTTTGGTCAGAAATCCTTTTTATTCTAAAAATCATATTTCTAAAAATGTTTTAATTTTTTTAAATTATATTTTAATATCATTTTCAAGGAAAAGGATTTTGAAAATGTTTTATGGTTTAAAAAGTGTTTCAAATTATTTTCGAAGATTCCTTTATATGTTTTCAATGGTTATTTTCAAAGAAAAATATTTAAATGATTAAAATGATTCCTTTATAAGTTTTCAAATATATTTTCAAAGAAAAAGATTTAAAAAATATTTAACATGTAAATAGTGTTTCATTTTTTTTCAAATATTCTTTTATATATTTTTAAATGTTATTTTTAAATAATTTTTTTAATGATTTAAAAGCTTATTCTATAAGTTTTCAAATATATTTTCCAATTAAAAGACTTTAAAAATGTTTTATGTGCTAAAAATAATTTTTTCAAATTGAAAAAGATATTTTCCTCAAGAAATTTTCTAAATTATTTTTAAATCCTAATTCATAAGTTTTTAAATTTGGTTTCAAATAAAATTATATTGAAAATGTTTTATGTTTTATAAATTGATTTATAAAGAAATGTTATTTCCCTTAAGAAATGAACCATGTTATATTTCAAAATATTTATCCATCTAAAATTATATCCTTTAATATATTTTATGATTTACTAGGGATATGGTAGAAGTACACCATTATTATTTTTTATTTTAATGGTTTATGTTTAAGATGAATTTTTTTTACGAAAACCATTTATCTTCAACGTGGTATACCATGATAAAACACATATGAAACCTTATTATTTTCATGAGTTATAATATTAGGAAGTGATTGTTAAACCTTCCTCTTTTCGATAGGTTATGATATGTTTTTTACGAAAGCTATATATTTATATGGGTCATGATATGATGAGTGTTTTATTATATTGTTGAAAACATTTGTATGATTATATTATCTGATGGGTGAGACCTATATATTTTTCCAATGCATTGGGTAAAGATTTATATATCATGTTATAGGCATGGATTTAATAGGTAGTTAACTCAGTTTAATAAAATATTTGTATGCTAATATGGTCTTGGGAGTGAACCTTGACTACTAAGATGGTCTTGGTAGTGAACCTTGTCTACTAAGATGGTTTGAGGAGTGGACCCATTCTACTATAAGGAAAGGGATGTGATTGGGGATGATGGTGTTTTATTCCTATTAGGTGTATCCCCCATGAAGTGACCTGATATGTTTTTTCAATGAGCCTTGTCTTATATTGAATTATTTTATATTATTACGTTTATTACACAAATTCTATGTATTATCCCTGTGTTATGATTTCATGGCCTATTCTCTTGATTAATTTATGATTCAAGTCTTATTAACTTCCAATATTTTTTCCATTATTCATGTTTATGTTCTTTAATATGTAGGGTATAATTTTATAATGTTATGCTCATGTTCTCATACCCTTATGATTTTTTTATACTTATGTATCTCCTATATTTACCCTTACTTATCATATGATCTCACCCTTTCTTTTGTTTCATTTCCCCAGGTTATGAAAAACGATTTTTATTAGGATTAATAAATGAGAAGATATTTTTGGGAAACATTGAATATATTTAACCATGTTAGAAGAGTACGTTCCATGTTTTAAAGACACAAAACTAGTACAGTCCTTGGACACATAGATTTATAATTTTAATAAATGGAATGAACTATAAGTAACTGAGTTAACATTGATTATTATTAAAAAAATTCTAATAAGAAGTCAAATGAGATGATAATTGGAGTGAATAATGTTATGATCTTGCCTAATTTGTTTTCATGGAACATGATTAATGACATATACCTTAACCAACTCTTAGATTCAACAAATAATAGAAGCATGATTTTTTTTGAGATTTCATATAATGGATACCATGTGGGAATAAATACTAAACTTTCCTTTTTTCAAGAATGTGGAATGAAACACCCAAGTGAATGTATTAGAGGAACATGAAGATGTTTTGATTGTAGAAAATAAGGACAAATAAGTCATGTAACTGTAAAGTGAAAAAGAATAGTTTGGTTAAGAAAATGAATAAGAACAATAGATTCCCTAAGAAATCATGGATGGTTGAATTCTTTAAATGTGGAATGAATAAGAATTATGAAAATTGATGACCTAAGTGGAAAGATCCATAAAAGAATCAGTAAGGTGGTACAAGTACTGGTTATATAGATGATGATGATGAGACTATAGGTGAAATGTAAAAGGAAAGGGGTACTAAGTAATAGGATGAGTTAATCTTGTTAATGTATTAAGGATGAAGTGGAATTATCAAAGTGTTTATGTAATTGGATTCAAGAATTATGCATTGAGAAATATATATGGATTTATCAATTTATATTTTTCACTAGGGATTTACAAGAATATGTTGACTGGTTCTGATGGACTAGAAAAGTGATTTAATGGCAATGTGATATTCATGGGAAACACAAGATTAAGGTAAATATAACCATTAATATATTCTTAATGTTGAGATAATGATATATGAATAAAGATATGTTGGATATGAATAACTAAATTGGATGGAACTGATTACATTGGAACTGATTAAAGATTTGTTTACATACTTGATTATACTATAATAGAAAGAGTTTATGACATTTTTGGAGTTAAAGAATATATCCAATAATCTATAGAATAAGAAATAATTCATGGTTTCAATAAAGATTTATGGTATTTACCATGTTTCGAGAGAATAAATGATGATGGTATTCACATGGTTGGAATGTGATAAACAATAGACACTTTATGATATATACGGGATAAATACTAAGTTGTTTTTGAGAAATTTAGTAACCTTATTTATAAATTTTTAGAAATTCATATTTTGTAAGGGTTACATGGTTAACCATTTATTTAATCGTTGATGTTAAAATTCATATGAAGTTATAGAGATTAAAGTATTATCCCACCACATGATGATTTATGCACATTGGATAACATGTGATAACCATTTTGTTGTGATGTTAACTAAATATATAAGGAAGGACATATCATTCTATTTATGGATATCATGATCTTCTAATGCTTTAGGAATAAAAAATTCACCTTTATTTCTTGGGATAATAGATGAAGTAGAAATTGATTAAGGCATAATAAGGGGTGAGATTATACTGAATTCAAGTAATTTTATCTTCTCATGGAAACTATTAAACTTTAGGAAAAGGGTTTTGAAATTAATTTTTGTCCCATTATCATCATTTTTGATGATATCAGTGACCTTTTTCATTCCTCTTTAGTTAATGGATTTGTGATCATTAACATTATCATAACCATGCTATCTATCACTATCCATCAAAACATGATAGTTATATTTCTCTTCCATGTCCATGTTTTCACTTTATACCAATGTTATCCTATATAGAAACCTAGTTATGAGTTACTTTGGGTAACCATTATGGTTCCAAATTTCTTTTTTGAAAATAAATTTCTAGTATTCAATTTTATGATGTGGATTTATATGAAAGAAAATTTAAAGTATTAATCCTTTGATAACCCAGATAAATTTCTAGGGAAAAATTCATTTAATGAGGGGTATAAATTAATACCCTAATATTTTATGAAATATATATTTTTGAATTAATTTAATCTTTTTGATATTTTTCATTTCATGCGACACTGAATATAGCTTGTTTTATATGAAAGCACCAAGTTATTCTTGATTTATACAAAAAAACATGTCAAGAGTGTGATACACACAACACTTAGATTATATTGAGTTAAACTCAACACTATGTTTTTCTTGTTTTACAAAAAATGCTAAGTCCCTTTAATAACTTTTGTGACACACAAGACCTAATTTTTTCAAACTACAATGCACTATTAATATTATTATCAAAATATTATTATAGTTGTCACATATCCATTAGAATGGTGGTTATTAATAAGATTAATTAAATTATGAAAATATGGTTTAAACATGTATATAAGAATAATTATTTGGTGAAAAATTAACTACAAATGAAAGTAAAACCCTTTTGAAAATATAGGCAATCTTTTATTGGAAAAATATATTTATGCAATCAAACATGTTTTACCTCAATTAATTAATCAAAAAACTTTTGATAAATTATTTTAATAAAAAAATATAATATATCCTGTCAACTATTTAAATTTCATATTAAATTTTTCTATACAAGAGATAAAAATAAATCAAATTTTATGAACAAAAAGATGTATTTTTATAAAAGGTAATTTTACCGGCTTTTAATGGACCACCTATTTTAAATATAATTTTTGACACTTTTATAATTTTTATTTTAAAAAATAAACTTTATTTTTGAAATAATAATATCAAAATCTACTTTATGGGAATTGTTTTTCTAAAATATTTCATTTTTGGATGAATATTGAAAGATACTATTTTTTAATTGAAATATGATTTTTCATCCAATTTAGTTATATAGTTAAATTTTATTATAATTTGGTTTGAATGTATAATTAGATCAATTTTACATCAATTAATCCAATTTAGTTCAATTTAATAAATTTCAAATCTAAATTTAATATAAAAATTTAGCAAACTTTTGAACATTTTCACTTTAAAAACCCGCTTTGTTGTCACATCTACATGATTAATTTTAAATTTGTTTCTACCAATTATATGTTTAAAATTTGGAAGAATGGATTCCATATTTGTAATAATCATAATTTATAATTAATATTAAGGTAAAATTAGTTTTTTACCTAAAATATTATCTAAATTAATTAAAATTAATTATTGAGATTAGGGTAAAAAGGAGCTTACATAGTGGTTAAACTTTTTCTTAAGGGAAAGAATAACCTAGAAACATGTAAAGAAGAAATTTTCTTGAAATATTTCTACCATATCCTCTATTTTATAAAAAATGGACCATTATTGGAGACACATGATGTAATGGAGACCTCTCAATTGTGTTTACCTTTTTATATATACAAGAATTCCACTCCTCCTCCACTATAAAAAGGGCACTCACCCCCCTCACATATTCAAACCTATAAAGCCCTTTGGATCATAAGAACCTAAAAAATAATCTAAAAATTTCCATATATTCATCCTAGAGTCCTCAAATTGGGTATAAATAAAACCAAGGAATCCCTTTGGTGCAAACCAAAAGGAGTTACCCAAAGAAGATGCAATATCCTTCAACAAGCACTTTTGTTTTATTTATCTATCCACTCTTAAATTCTTATTATTCCATGATTATATATAAAAATACTTATCCTCAATATATTTATATGATTTTATATTAATTTTAAGACCTACTATCACAAACACTTCCATCAAATGGGATATGTAATA
The DNA here is from genome assembly GCA_963277665.1 of Viscum album. NCBI lineage: Eukaryota > Viridiplantae > Streptophyta > Magnoliopsida > Santalales > Viscaceae > Viscum > Viscum album. The sequence goes on along the minus strand of OY728155.1, from coordinate 992,234,793 downwards.
ATCGTTTGTGTGTACTACATAATACTACCTCGTGAGCCGGTGTTATTAATTCTTCCATTAAAACCTTTCAAGGTTGTGAATAATGATATAATTACTATTTTATATGATATATATTATATTTATGATTTTTTATTCTTATTTAATTATCACATTACACATAAATTTATTCTTTTAATTTTTTGGTAATATGATAACTTCGTTTGTGGATGTGTGGACTACATGCTCCTCAAAGCGATGTGATTCGTTCATGCTTTACATTGAATGTATTAAGGATGAGTTTAATAAAAATATTTGATATATATCACATAATATTTCCACTATAAATATAACACACACACACACACAAAAATATATATATATCATTTAATTGTTTTTCTTAAAAAATATGAAATGAAAATGGAAACAACGTTCATGCGTAAGCACGACCTACCCTCTCCATAAATAGTGTATTTCATTTCCTCTTTATATATTTTATAGATTATTATAAATAAATATATTATGAATATATATAATAATTATATCATGTTTTACATTATATAAATAAGTAAATCCTAATTAAGAGGATCAAGAATAACAAGTCAAAATATACATGAAAAAAGCAGTTATCACCCGAAACATAACTTTAATAAGAAATTGTTAATAAATAGGTAATATAGAGTCATAATAAAATCATATATGGAAATAAATATAATAATATTTTTCTTTTTTATATGTGTAATAAAATTATATTTTAATACAGTATGTTTGAACGTGTATGAAAAAAGTCATGACTTAAGGTAAGGGTTTTATCATCTCAGTTTTATTTTCACGAGACTTATGCCTTATTAACCACTAATTTATTTTGTGAAGTGTATATAATACCCATGAATTTACTATATTATTTTTATACATATATTTATGGTTATTTATATATCTATTTTATGATATATCTTTTATGGGGATTACAGATCAAAAGTTACCAAATTGGTAGGGTAATTTTGTCTCAATTTGTCATCTTTGAGACACATGTTATGTTATCCACCTATATTATTTTATAATGTGTATATATATCCATTTTAAATGTTATATATTTAATATACTTCTTTTAATGATATTTTAAGCTTCATGTAATGTTATTATTTCATGGGGATTAGAATTCAATGCTTCCAAATTTGTAATAGTTTATTGCTACAATCTCGTCATTTATCAAGATTGTTTATCATTATTCTTAAATTAATGAAATTTTCTAATAAATATCTCATGTATACTCCTGAATTTTATTCTAATATGGTTATTCATGAAATATTAATGTAATGGTTTAATTTTCCCACTCTTTAGTAATTAAGATAATTAAGAATGTGTTTTTAAGATAATACAACCTTATTTCTCTCTTCGATCATAAATACTTATTATTCAAAAAACCATGTTTTGTAAAAATGTTGTATTTTTTTAAATGATATTTTAATCTAATTTTTAAGGAAAAGTATTTTTAAAATGTTTTATGTTTTAAAAAGTGTTTTAAATGATTTTTAAAATATTCCTTTATATGTTTTCAAAGGTTATTTTAAAGGAAAAGGGTTTCAATGATTTAAAATATTACTCTATAATATTTCAATGATATTTTCAAAGAAAAAGGTTTTAAAAAAGGTTTTATGCTTTAAAAGTGTTTCAGATGATTTTAAAATATTCCTTTATATGTTTTCAATGTTTATTTTTAAATAAAATGATATTAATTTTTTCAAAGTTTCTTTTATATGTTTTCAAATCTATTTTAAAAGAAAAATGTTTCCAAAATGTTTTGTGTTCTAAAAATTATTTTTCAAATAGAAAAGGATATTTTTCTCAAGAAAGGTTTCAAATTAATTTTATATCTTAATTCATAAGTTTTCAAAGTGGTTTTTAAAGAAAATGATTTTGAAAATGTTTTATGTTTTAAAATTTTATTTTCAAATAAAGGTTATTTACCTTATGAAATTATCCAAGTGATATTTAAAAATCCTTATATATCTAAGATGATATCCTTTGATATATTTTATGATTTAATAGGGATATTATCCAAGGATACCATTCATATTATCTCTTTGAATAACCTATGATTATGATGACAAGTTATTTATAAAACCCATTTCTCTTCCATGGGTTATACCATAATAAAACACATATGAAACCTTCTTTCTTTCACAAGTTATTCTATTATGAAATTATTATGAAACCTATCAATTTCCCATAGGTTATGATATGATTTTTATGAAACCAATAACTTTTTATAGTTCATGATATGATGAATGTTTTATTATCTTGTGTAACACATATGTATGAATTCTTTATGAGATGGGTGAGAACTATATATCTATAAAATTCATTGGGTAAATATTTATATCACATGATATATACATGGGTGAAATGATGAATGAACATGGTTTAATAAAGGACTTTGTTTTGTTAGATCATCTTGGGAGTGAACCTTGGTTACTAAGATGGTCTTGGGAGTGAACCTGGACTACTAATATTGGTTGGGGAGAAAACCCATTATAATACAAGGAAAGGTTTATGATTGGGGATTATAGTGTGTCCTTCCCAATAGGTATATCACCCATGAAGTTCCCTAATAGGTTTTGGAAATGAGTCTTGACTTATAGGTAATTATTTTACATGCTTATGTGTATGCCAAAAATTATATGTCTTATTCCTATGTTATTATTTCATATCTTATGATCTCGATTCCATTATGATTTTTGTCTTATGAAATTCCAATACTTATGATGCCATTCTTGTTTATGATATTTGATGTGAAGGGTATGATTTTCCAATGTCATGATCATGTTCTAATACCCCTATGCTTTTTTATGTTTACGTATCTATTTTATTTACCATTATTGAGAATTTGAGTACAAATTTTATTATGTTTCCTTTACCCATGTTATGAATAATGGTTTTAATTAGGAGTACTAAATAGGAAGATCATTGTGGGAAATATTGAAGATATTTCGCAAGGTTAAAATATTGTGTTCTAAGTTTCCAAAGACACTAAACTATTACTGTCCTCAGCCATGTATTTTTGTAATTCTATGAATATTATTCTAAAATGATGCAATATATATGTATGTTGATCCTTGGTTGATGTAACTGTCATTTACAAAGTTTATTTACAAAAACAATTACTAAACCACGATCAGGATGACCCCATTTTAGGTGTTATATGAGCAGCTGTTCCAATTTACATTATGCTAGGATGAGGTGGATGAGAATTCCTTATCAGTAAAAAGAAGTCTCATCTAGAAAAAAATGGTGAAAGTTAAGTTGATTTTCAAAAGGTTATAGGTAGCTCAGAGTTCCCATAAATATTAATCTAATCTTCATCATCACCCACTTGAGTTTGAGTTTAGTGATAAAGAGTTTTTTTGGGTATATGTTCACATGGGACATCTTCACATGGGAATATAGGGAAATCTAGTTCCATGTTATGTTAGGATATTTTTAATTACAGAACATATTGGGAAGGTATCATACTAGTTGGAGTTTCTATAATACATAACCTAGATTTATGATTTCATTTATGTATCCTAGTTGAAAAGATATCACCCAGAACCATATCATGTGGTAGAGTGGGAAGATTTGAAGCTAGAGCTTAATGTCACCATTGTAGACCAGTCTATTTATATATTGGATTATTATAACTTAGTTCTCCATGGTAAACTAATCCCATTATTTTACGTGCCTTGGTAGTGTGATGGAGATATCTACAAGACATGGGAGTGGGAAGCATCTGTGAGGGAGTAGTGGCCTCATTTATTTTATCATAATAATTCTTGAGAACTTTTTGGGGAATAAAGTGACATGGGGAGGAGGTTTGTGTCACCCTTAGGGCCACGATATGTTTTATTATGATCTTTAATTTATTATTTATTTATCTCAGGACTTTCTAGAAGTTTTAGGGTTTGAAACCTTGGTTTTTAAAAAACCATCCATGACACATGGTCAACACACAATTTGTATAACTGTGTGATTTACCATGAAAGGATGCTGTTCTGAGGAAATTGGTATTTTTCATTGTTTGAGAAAGGTTTGTATAACAATTATAGGATCAAAATAAACCATGTAATTTGATTTTTGGGGAGATAATGAACATTTTACGGTTAGCGCATGGTTGTCTAATTATGTTTCTAAATAGTACGACATGTCTAGTTCATTAATTATTTTAGAAATAACCATTTATTCCATTGACAGATTTAACTCCCCTTGACTTAATTTCTCATCCCATTCATGAAAAAACCCTCCCTTGGCATTGAAGCTTCTCCCCACTTATTTTTTGTAGATTCCTCTTGAATCTTAGTGATTTAATCTTGAGTTAATCTCTTTTCTTTATGATTTCTTTATCCTCTCCCCTATTATCATCTTTTCTTCTATTTAATGGAAGATTAAAACCCAAGTATATCTCATAACAAAATATATTATTGTTAATGGGGGGGGGGGTTGTTTTTTTTATAGTTTAGGTGTGTAGGGAGCTATCTTTCTTTAATATAGGGGTTATCATTGAAGGTGAAATTTTTAGAATTGTTTTTGAGGTACATGTCTCTATTTAAGGAATTTTACATAGAAAACCCTTGATTCATTATTGAATTTGGTTTTGGTTTATCAACTAGACTTTAAATTTATTTATGGTAGGTGTTTTATCCTTGTTTTACATGATTCATGGTTTGTGTGGGAAATTTGATGTTTTAATGTGGGTTTTAAAAGGGGTTTTGATTTAGTGAACTCCATGTGTTTGTTAAAATTGATCAAAGAGGTTTTATGATTTCAAATGGGGATTTGAAAGGGTTTTTAAAAAATGCATTTCATAGTGTTAATGTTTGATTTTAAATGATAATTGTGCCTTATTAAATTGTATTTTGCAATAGATTTTATGATTGACACTTATTGGTGTTGGTATGTTTATAATTGAGTATCATATGGGTAACCATGAGTTTGTGTGAGTGAATATATTAGAAAATGAGGATATTGTAAAATGGATCAAGTGAGCCTTTAGAACTAATTACAAGTGAGATTCTAAAATGTTGTCCAAGAGAATGAGAAGTCCTTTAGGAGTAAGACTAAGCGAGCTTCCAAAACATTGACCATGTGGCCGATTAATCTCTTGGATGTTTGATCCTAAGGATGAATAAGATATATTCACACTTATTATAATTTCTTAAGTGGAAATAAAATCATGTTTTATTCTAATTCATAGTATACCCATATTTTTAGATCCCACATTTCATATTTATTGTACCTAATTTATTTAAATTATTTCATGCATTATGTTAGTGCCTTTTTTGATTGATTTATCATGTGTTACATCCATTTCCACTTATTTGGTTATATAATTTTTCTTATCATATTCCAACCTTATTATTAGGAAATTTGACATGACTTATATTTGAAAAAAATTAAATTTTCTTTTAATGTATATTTTTTAGAATAACCTAATCGCATAAAAAATTTCCTTTAGTAAAAAGATCTTGTTAATGTCCACACATACTTTTATGAATATCCTTTATAAACCAATGTTTCTTTATTCCGAATTAAATTATCATTTTTTGAGATTATTTAGATACATTCATTTAGTATAAACAATGATCTTTCCCATGGACCTTGGTACAAGCTCCCAAGTTTTGTTATTCTCTATTTTGATATGTTCATAATTTATATTCTTGAGCTAAATATCTTCATTGAACAAATTAAAAACTATAACATCCCAAGTAATTAATGAATAATATATATTTTTATCTATGTCTATTAATGATTAAGATAGTATTTTAGAGGCTTAAAATGAAAATAAATACAATCTTATGCATGGAATACACTAATATTCTTAAAAGATTATTTTACTGCCTTTTGATGGAAAACCATTTTTAAATCAAACTTTTGACAATTTTATAATATCTATTTGTTAAAATAAACATATTCTTTATGATTTTTACATTGAAATTCACATTGGATAAATTTTTGGTATTTTTCTGACAATGTTCATTTTTTAATGAATAGTGAAAAATACTGCATTTTACATCAAAACTTCTTTTTCATTTAATTTAATTATATGGTTATATTATCTTTTTAATTGGTATTAAAGTGTAATATGAATATATTTTTACCATTTAATCCAATGGTGGTCATTAGGATTAATTTCACTTTGGAATTGGTCATAAACTAATGCCAAACGTTTCATAGATATTGTTTCAAAAAAACCCGCTATTTGTTTTGACAACGAGAATTATTTTTAAATAAATTATTGCAATTTATCTGTTTGGAATTTGGTAAAATGGATTAAATATTAGGAATCAGAAGGTCCAAATTATGTAATCAAAACTCTTTTGTTTTTGGACATTATGAATAGTAACGACGGTAATTATCTTTAATTATCTTGATTAATGAGTAATCGGGTAGTTAAGGATAATAAAATAATATCATAATAATAAAATATGACACTCAAATGTGTCCTAAGGCTATTGGTTATCCCATGGCCTACCATGGGATGCCTTGTGCCAAACTTGGGGGCCGCATGGAATCACCTTTGTGAGAAAGTGACTTGTTATCTTTTTATTTTTAAAGAATGTTAAATGTAACAAAGAATGTATCACCTAAGTAAAATATTTTTAATTTTGTCCACATAAATTATCTTGTGGACTATAAATATTCATTAGAAATATAAAAAGATTTCCTACATCATGATAGTTTTTTTATAATTTTTAGACTTTAAATTTATTAAATTATTTATGACATCATGATGATGCAGCGATTACCTCATTAATAAAGGATTTAAATAAAATGGAAAGATAATGTAATATCTAAGACCTAAACATGTCCAAAACCTATTGGATGGGTGGATTTAGAACCCATATCACCTTACCCTAGAATTATATCAATTTGGGACCTTTGGATTCTGAAAATAATTTTAAAATAAAGTAACATTTCTTTACTTTCCAAGAGTGCCCCTCCTCTCCTCTTATAAAAGGCCCCCACCTCTACCACCTTACCCACACATCAAAAGACTTTGCCTCGGCCAAACTCTACCCATTTTGTCTCTACACTTCCATCTATTACTCCTTGAATCCTCACATTGGGCATAAGTCTTCCCAACGAAGCCTTTGAGCTCAAACGAAAGGGAGTTACCCGATTTTAAGGTAATGTCTTCACTTGAGTCCTTTTGTTTTATTTTGCTTCTCCAACCCCCTAAACTCTTTTTTTTCATTTCTTTTGTAAAAAATACAGTATCTTCAATATACTATGATGTTGGTATAATAAGGATTCTAGCTACACTTACACACACCTACATCTAATGGTTAAAGAACGTATTGTTTCCGTGGATGGAGAATTTCTGCCTCCCGAAACGATGATTGTTCAACATTCTTTTAACACCTTAAAAGGTGGAAATTAAGATGACACTATATTTATATATGATATATAATATGTTTATGTTTTACTTAAGCTTCTGTATTTTTCATTTTCGGAATACCTTTATGGTTTCCATTATGGGTAAACGCGATATCTTCATTTAAGGAAGTGCGGACTATCGCCCCCTCAAAGTGATTTGATTCGTTAAATACCATATGTGGGACGTATAAAGGAAAGAGTTACGATATTATATATGATATTAAACTGGAATTATAATATACCTTTATGTCATTATGATTCCATTCTATAAAATATGAAATAGAAATGAAAGTAGCATTCATGCATACGTACGACTTACCGTCTCCATGAACGGTGAATTTCATTTCTTACCTCTAAATGATTATGTAATATTATAAATGCATGCATGTACTGGATATATATGACATATATGATATCTAAATCATGAATACCACTCTGGATATAATGGATACATGAACAACTTTTAATTATAAAGAGCATATTTTGACTCAAGTACCAATGATCGTTAAAACGACCGTTATTAACTCAAATAATTACATAATGTTCATAACATGGTAATAAGTGATATAAAAGGAATAATGAACCTGAAAAAGGTTCTTAAAAAAGTATAAATTAACTCAAGTTTATTATTCAGGAGATTAAAGAACGACCGAGTCAAGTCAGACCCGAGGTATGGGACTTCGTCTCAATCTCCTTTCATTGAGGCATATTTTGTTTTATACACAACCTTCTTTTATACGGTGTATAAACCCATTTTACTTTAATGTTTATCCAAAAGGAATCTTTTTTATACGAAGCATTTTACTAAACGACAAAATGAAATGTTTTTGTCATACGTATGCGGCGAGAATGACTTCTCCACCGCCGTAACCACTATTTGAGTTTCGGCTTCCTCTACAAGCCATACCTTTTTTTTAAAAGAAAATTAAATGCCATGTTTTAATTTTCTTTTATTTTGGTATTGAAAATGGATTCCATAATATTTTTATATCAATGTGTGGTATTGATATCTTGTGATTGAAAGGTGTAAATGTTATGTTTCCTTTATGCATGTTTTATGTGATACGATTATGTTGAGGTTCTTGGGAATTATTATGAAGATGGGTGGTTCCGTGATAGACTAAGGGTGGGTGAGCCTGATATAGCTCTCCAATGCATTAGGTAATGCGAAGGATTGAAACGTTAAGGTTTCTTCGAAGAGATTTAGGGAATATACTGTGATGGGTATTCTAAACGTAACCAAGAGGGTTACTCCTTACGTAAGAATGTTATGAATGCCTCAAGTTACCTTTATGTCTAATGATTTCTAAGATTTATTCATGATTTGATGAGGTATGTTAAAGTGCTTATGTTTTATGGGTAAAGTATGATTTCATTCTTATGTATATATGAACTCATGTTTCCTTTACATATTTTTTTATAACCCATACTCAGCTTTTTATGCTCATCCCAAGTTTTTTTTGAAATGTTTTCACAGGTCAAGGGAAAGGTACATGATTTGATCATAGTGTCAAGGATGTGTCAAGAATGAATCCATGTTTTATTTTAAATATGTTTCCATTGACGGGGAAAATGAATACTATCTTTATGTAACCACTTTGTTTATATGTGGAATGTAATGGAAGTTTTATGTTTGAAAATCTAAACCTGAAAATATCCTCAATGTGTAATCTTGTAATAACTCAAGATTAGGTAAGGTTTAAGGCTGGGGCCTTATAGTTGGTATCAGAGGTCGGTTTAGATAACTTTAGGAGTTATAATTCTATTAAATGATTATCCAAAAATATTTTTTTATGATCAAATTGAAATGATATAGCATTTGAAGATTACCATGTTGCTTCATCTAAGACATGTTTGTTCAGAATGGTTTTCCTCAAAGGAAACAGGGAAACAGTGCTAGGAAGGCATACAGAAGGAAATAACCTTCTGAATCAGCATCCTGAGATGGTCGGAATTGGAACTGAACAGTTTGTTGCAGTAATGGCGTAGTTGACTCAAGCGATAAATGGTGGCGGTATCCATGCACGAGATCGGCCAGATCAACCGCAGAGGAACATGTCAGTGGTGGAACATTTCATGAGGCAACATCCCCCATCATTCAGGGGATCATCTGACCTTGTGCCAGCTGAAGGGTGGATTAAAGCACTAGAGAAGATTTACTATGTCATGGGGTGTTCAGAAAATCAAAATGTTAGTCTTGCTATTTACCGTTTGGAGGGTGAAGCAGATCAGTGGTGGATGATGGTTAAAAATATCAGGGACACCGATGAGATTGATGCTCTCGACTGGTATGAATTCAAAGGTATGTTTCTTGAAAAGTATTTTCCTAAGGTTGTTCGAATTAGGATGGAAAAACAATTCTTGGAATTGAGGCAAGAGGAAGACTCAGTGGCTACCTAGGAAGAAAGGTTCACTCGATTGGCAAGGTATGCTCCAAATTTTATCCGAGACCTTGATAGTAAAATCAATCATTTTTACTCAGGATTAATGCCAAAATATCTAAGGGAATTAGCTTCTCATGAGTTTAAAAGTTATGAAAAGCTTGTTCGATGTGCTGATAAGGTGGAAATGGAGTTTGCCGACGATCAAGTGTTCTATAACAACCAGTAGAAGAAGAGACCGAGGTGGCATGAGAAAAGAAAGAATTCTTCAAAAAAGTCTGATGGTAAGAAAACTAAGTTTCCAGTTTGTGATAAATGTGGAAAAAGGCATGCTGGGGAATGTCTTTTGAATTCTGGAAAGTGCTACCGATGTGGTAAGATGGGACATTAGGCTCGTGATTGTACTGAAAAAGATCAAGGTGATGGTAAGTCCAAATTTGGTTTACAGTTAGTGAAATGTTTTAAGTGCAATGAGATGGGTCACTATGCAATGGGTGTTCTAAAAAGAGATCGAGTGATGTGAAGCAGTTAGATTACAAGCAGAAAGGGGTGTTGAAATCCTTTGCAACTACTTCAGCAGATGTCGGGCCGTCAAATGAAGTTGTATCAGGTACTTTGTTTTTTTTTTCAGATTATGCCAGTGTGTTGTTTGATTCGGGGTCTACACATTCTTTCATCTCGGAAAACTTTTCTAGTAAAATGGGAATACCATCTCAAGAAATTACTCCTGAACTTGTGGTAAAAACACCTGGGGGAAATGTTGAGGCAAAAAGAATTTATAAGAATCTTCCTATCCTTATCTGTGGAAAGAACCTACTTGAAAACCTTATTGTTCTACCTCTAGTAGAGTTTGATGTTATCCTATGTATGGATTGGCTCTCTATTTACCATACTAAGATTGACTGTAGAGCTAAAGAAGTTTCTTTTCAGAAATACTTTCAGTTTGTGTACAAGAATGAACCCTTACTATTGATAACATATCAAGAGGCCGAGAAACTTGTAAAAGATGGAAATGAATGTTACCTTTCACACATTGTTGAAAATAAAGGAACTGTTCAGATTAATGATGTGCCAGTGGTAAATGAGTATCCTGATTTATTTCCTAATGAGTTTCCTGGAATAATACTAGATTGGGAAGTTGAGTTTACTGTTGACTTAGTTCCTGATGCTAAGACAATTTCAAAACCCCCTTATCGAATGGCTCAAATTGAACTTTTAGAGTTGAAGGGGAAATTGCAAGATTTATTAGAGAAAGGTTTCATTTTACCTAGCACATCACCATGGGGTGATCCTGTTTTATTTGTTAAAAAGAAAGATGGTTCTATGAGAATTTTCATTGATTATAGAGCCTTGAATAACATCACTGTAAAGAACAAATATCCTTTGCCTCATATCGATGATTTGTTTCATCAGCTCCAGGGAGCTCAGTTTTTTTCAAAGATTGACCTAAGATCGGGGTACCATCAGCTGAAGGTAAAGGAAGCAGATGTTCTGAAGAATGCGTTTCGTACAAGATATGGCCATTATGAATTTGTAGTAATGCCTTTTGGGCTAACCAATCCACCTGCTGTATTCATGGACTTAATGAATAGAATTTTCCATGAGTTCTTGGATAAGTTTGTGGTGGTTTTCATTGATGATATTTTGGTGTTTTCTAAAAGTAAAGAAGAGCATGAAAGAAATTTAAGGGTCATTTTTCAAACCTTGAAAGAAAATAAATTGTATGGGAAATTCATCAAGTTTGAGTTTTGGTTGCAACAAATTTTTTTCCTTGTTCATATTGTTTCTAAAGATGGGATAAATGTTGATCCTGCAAAAAGAAAGCTTGTTGAAGAATGGCCAAGACCCACAAATGTAACAGAGATTCGTAGTTTCCTTGGTTTGGCAGGCTATTACCGAAGGTTTGTTAGAAATTTTTCATGGTTATCTAGTCCAATGACTAAGCTAACTTGGAAGGGTGTTATGTTTATCTGGAAAAAAGAATGTGATGATTGTTTTCGGGAGTTGAAAAGAAGATTGGTGAATTCTCCAGTTTTGGCACTTCCTTCCAGGAATGGTGAGTTTGTTATATACATTGATGCTTCGTTGAAAGGACTTGGTTACGTCCTAATGCATAATGATCAGGTAATTTCTTATGCTTCACAACAGTTGAAAACTCATGAGGTAAATTACCCTACACATGATTTGGAATTAGCTACTGTTGTTTTTACTTTAAAAATTTGGAGGCATCATTTGTATGGAGTAAAGTATGAAATATATACTGATCACAAAAGTTTAAAGTATATATTCACTCAGAAAGAATTGAACATGAGACAAAGGAGATGGATAGAATTAATCAAGGATTATGATTGTACAATTCACTACCATCCGGGAAAATAAAATAAAGTGGCTGATGCTTTGAGTCGAAAAATTAATGCTTCATTAACCATGTTGCATTTGGAACGTGATCATTTGGTTAAAGATTTGATGAAATTTGGCATAGAAGTTGTGGGTGTAGGATTTTATTCTGTTTTGTTTCAGGTATCAGTGAAATCTTCTCTATCAGACAGAATCAATCAAGCACAGAAGCAAGACAGTGAGTTGCAGAAAAAGGTAGAGCTGGTTCAGAAGGGTAAGTTTCCTAAATTCAACATGGATAATGATTGTGTTTTGAGATTTGGAAAGAGATTGTGTGTGCCTTGTGATTCACAGTTGAAGAGATAGTTGTTATGTGAATCTCATAGTTCTCCGTTTTCAGTTCATCCTGGCAGTACTAAGATGTACAGAGATCTGCAGGAGTATTACTGGTGGGATGGAATGAAAAGAGATATTACTGATTTTACTGTGAAGTGTTTGACTTGTCAACAGGTTAAAGTAGAGTGGAAGTTCCCAAAAGGGATGCTTCAGCCTTTACTAGTGCCAGAGTGGAAATGGGAGAATATATCCATGGACTTTGTTGTGGGATTACCGAAGACATCTCGAGGTAATAATGCAATCTGGGTTATTGTTGATCGCTTGACTAAATCTGCTCATTTCCTTCCTATACGAGATACTTTTTCCCTAGATCAACTTTCCCGTTTGTATATTAAAGAGATAGTCAGGTTACATGGAGTTCCTCTCTCCATTGTATCCGATCGTGATCCCAGGTTTACTTCTAACTTTTGGAAGGGTCTTCAAAAGTCATTGGGTACTGAATTAAATTTTAGTAAATCTTTTCATCCTCAATCAGATGGGTAGTCAGAATGAACAATTCAGACCTTGGAGGATATTCTACGAGCATGTTCGATGGATTATCAAGGAATTTGGGACCAACATCTTTCTTTGGTTGAATTTTCATATAATAACAGTTTTCATTCCAGTATACAGATGGCACCATTTGAGGCATTATATGGGAAGCAGTGTCGAACTCTAGCTTTCTGGGATGAAGTTGGTGAAAGGAAGTTGATGGGACCAGAATTGGTAGAAGAGTTGGCAGAAAAAGTTCAGCTGATATAGAAACATATGAGAACAGCTCAGAGCAGGCAGAAGAGTTATGCAGACAACAGGAGGAAGGATCTATCTTTTGAGGTAGGTGATCATGTTTTTCTCAAAGTCTCACCATGGAAACGTGTGATGCGATTTGGTAAGAAAGGAAAGATGAGTCCAAGGTTCATTGGACCATATGAAATTCTGGAGAGAGTTGGATCAGTTGCTTACCGAGTGGCTTTACCTCCGAGTTTATCTCAGGTACACAATGTTTGTCATGTTTTGATGTTGAGAAAGTATATGCCAGATCCATCTCATGTTTTGAGTCCAGAGGTAGTTCAGCTGGAAGAGAACCTATCATATGAGGAACAACCGGTCTAGATTCTTGACCATAGGGAGCAAGTGTTATGGAATAAGGTGATTAATCAGGTAAATGTTTTGTGGAAAATCCACATGATGGAAGAGGCAACATGGGAATCTGAAAATGCAATGAGAGATAAGTACCCCCATTTATTTGATTAGTAAATAAATTGCGGGGACAGAATTTTCTAAAGGGGGAAGGATGTAACATCCCAAGTAAGTAATGAATAATATATATTTTTATCTATGTCTATTAATGATTAAGTTAGTGTTTTAGAGGCTTAAAATGAAAATAAATACAATCTTATGCATGGAATACACTAATATTCTTAAAAGATTGTTTTACTTCCATTTGATGGAAAACCCTTTTTAAATCAAACTTTTGACAATTTTATAATATCTATTTTCCAAAATAAACATTTTCCTTATGATTGGGACATTGAAATTTACATTGGATAAATTTTTGGTATTTTTCTGACAATGTTCATTTTTAATGAATAGTGAAAAATACTGCATTTTACATCAAAACTGCTTTTTCATTTAATTTAATTATATGGTTAGATTATCGTTTTAATTGGTATTAAAGTGTAATATGAATATATTTTTACCATTTAATACAATGGTGGTCATTAGGATTAATTTCACTTTGGAATTGGTCATAAACTAATGCCAAACTTTTCATAGATATTGTCTCAAAAAACCCGCTATTTGTTTTGAAAACGGGAATTATATTCAAATCAATTATTGAAATTTATGTGTTTGTAATTGGGTAAAATGGATTACATATTTGGAATCAGAAGGACCAAATTATGTAATCAAGACTCTTTTGTTTTTGGACATTATGAATAGTAACGACGGTAATTATCTTTAATTATCTTGATTAATGAGTAATCGGGTAGTTAAGGATAATAAAATAATATCATAATAATAAAATATGACACCGAAATGTGTCTTAAGGCTACCGGTTGTCTCATGGACGACCATGGGATGCCTTGTGCCAAACATGGGGGCCCCATGGAATCACCTTCGTGAGAAAGTGACTTGTTATCTTTTTATTTTTAAAGAATGTCAAATGTGACAAAGAATGTATCACCTAAGTAAAATATTTTTAGTTTTGTCCACATAAATGATATTTTGGACTATAAATATCCATTAGAAATATAAATGGAGTTCCTACATCATGATATTTTTTTTATAATTTTTAGACATTAAATTTATTAAATTATTTATGACATCATGATGATGCAGCGATTACCTCATTAATAAAGGATTTAAATAAAATGGAACGATAATGTAATATCTAAGACCTACACATGTCCAAAACCTATTGTATGGGTGGATTTCGAACCCTTATCACCTTACCCTCGAATTATATCAATTTGGGACCTTTGGAATCCAAAAATAATTTTAAAATAAAGTAACATTTCTTTACTTTCCAAGAGTGCCCCTCCTCTCCTCTTATAAAAGGCCCCCACCTCTACCACCTTAACCACACTTCCAAAGCCATTGGCTCGGCCAAAACCTACCCATTTTGTCTCTCCACTTCCTTATCTTAATCCTTGAATCCTCACTTTGGGTAGAAGTTTTCCCAAGGAAGCCTTTGAGCTCAAACCAAAGGGAGTTATCCGATTTTAAGGTAATGTCTTCACTTGAGTCTTTTGTTTTATTTTGCTTCTCCAACCCCCTAAATTCTTTTTATTCATTTCTTTTGTAACAAATCCAGTATCTTAAATATACTAGGATGTTGTTATAAGAAGTATTCGAGCTACAATTACACACACCTACATCTAATGGTTAAATAACATACTGTTTCCGTGGATGGAGAATTTCTGCCTCCCGAAACGATGATTGTTCAACATTCTTTTAACACCTTCAAAGGTGGACATTAAGATGACACAATATTTATATATGATATATAATATGTTTATGTTTTCCTTAAGCTTTTGTATTTTTCATTTTAGGCATACCTTTATGATTTCCATTATGGGTAAACACGATATTTTCATTTAAGGAAGTGCGGACTACCGCCCCCTCAAAGTGATTTGATTCGTTAAATACCATATGTGGGACATATAAAGGATGGATTTATGATATTATATATGATATTACACTAAAATTATAATATAAATTTATGTCATTATGATTCCATTCTATAAAATATGAAATAGAAATGAAAGTAGCATTCATGCGTACGTACGGCTTACCGTCTCCATGAACAGTGCATTTCATTTCTTACCTCTAAATAATTATGTAATATTATAAATGCATGCATGTACTGGATATATATGACATATATGATATCTACATCATGAATACCACTCTGGATATAATGGATACATGAACAACTTGTAATTATAAAGAGCATATTTTGACACAAGTACAAATGATCATTAAAACGACCGTTATTAACTCAAATAATTACAAAATGTTCATAACATGGTAATAAGTGATATAAAAGGAATAATGAACCTGAAAAAATTTCTTAAACAAGTAGAAATTAACTCAAGTTTATTATTCAGGAGATTAAAGAATGACCGAGTCAAGTCGGACCCGAGGTATGGGACTTCGTCTCAATCTCCTTTCATTGAGGAATATTTTGTTTTATACACAACCTTCATTTATACGGTGTATAAACCCCTTTGACTTTTACATTTATACAAAAGGAATATTTTTTATATGAAGCGTTTTACTAAACGACAAAATGGAATGTTTTTTTCGTACGTATGCGGCGACAATGACTTCTCCGCCACCGTAACCATTATTTGAGTTTCAGCTTCCTCTACAAGACATACCTTTTTTTAAATGAAAAATAAATTCCATGTTTTACTTTTATTTTATTTTGGTATTGAAAATGGTTTCCATAATATTTTTATATCAATGTGTGGTATTGATATCTTGTGATTGAAAGGTGGAAATGTTATGTTTCCTTTATGCATGTTTTATGTGATACGATTATGTTGAGGTTCTTGGGAATTATTATGAAGACGGGTGGTTCTGTGATAGACTAAGGGCGGGTGAACCCGATATAGCTCTCCAATGCATTGGGTAACGCGAAGGAGTGAAACGTTAAGGTTTCTCCGAAGAGATTTAGGGAATATACTATGATGGGTATTTCAAACGTAACCAAGAGGTTTACTCCCTAAGTAAGAATGTTATGAATTCCTCAAGTTACCTTTATGTCTTATGATTTCTAAGATTTATTCATGATTTGATGAGGTATGCTAAAGTGCTTATGTTTTATGGGTAAAGTATGATTTCATTCTTATGTATATATGAACTCATGTTTCCTTTAAATATTTTTTTTATAACCCATACTGAGCTTTTTATGCTCATCCCTAGTTTTTTTGAAATGTTTTCACAGGTCAAGGGAAAGGTACATGATATGATGATAGTGTCAAGGAAGTGTCAAGAATGAATCCATGTTTTATTTTAAATATGTTTCCATTGATGGGGAAAATTAATACTATCTTTATGTAACCACTTTTTTTATATGTGGAATGTAATGAAAGTATTATGTTCTAATTCTATGAAACTATAAACCTGAAAAGATCTTCAATGTGTAATCTTGTAATAACTCAAGATTAAGTAAGGTTTAAGGTTGGGGCCTTATAAAAATAGTTATGGGTTTCACAATAAGAAAGATTATTTTTTTGTATGTTTTTCATTTTCCTTTTCTTAATTAGGATTGTTTTTTCACCCATAATATTTCCTTTATAAACATAATTTTTTATATTTTTTATTTATATTTTTTATTCTAACGTTTCAAATACCTCATCATAATTGGGCGAATAAACCTTTGAATAACTACATTTATCGTAAGATGCTGATAATACCTTTTATATTTTATGTTATGTTTGTTGTCAATACATCATGGAATGAATGATAAGATGAAAAATCAAGCAATGGTCAAGAGGTGAAGAATAATCCATGAGATGTTTGAGAAAAAAGATTCATGAATAATAAACATTTTAAAATAATAATATGAGTAGAATATGAAAGAAAAATATTCTAAAATAAGTAAGTAAAAAAAATTATTCAATATATACAACAATCATAAGATGGCATGATATTTTTTTTGGGATGAAAACATCTTAATAAAGATCATGATATAGAAGGTGAATTGAGAAAAAATGAGTTCCATTTACTTTTGAAAATGAAATATATGAGTGGCACAACCGACATCCAGAGAAAATAATGTGGAGTTTCAATAATTATCGCGATTTATTTCTAATTAAGGAATGTAAATTTATTAAAAAGAATCACCCAATCTGCCGATGTGGTGGAAATAGAATTCTTAAGGGAGTAATATATGAATTATATTATTATTGTGGCTGATATATATGCATGAAAATAAATACACATTATAAGGATTATGCTAATGTTCATCATATTGAAAAATTTCTTAAGGAATATTTAGGGTGTCCATCCATATTATATAGAGATTATAGAAGAAGACACTTGAGGGAGACTCATACAAAAATTTCAACAGATCTTAGAAAAGATTTTATATGGTTTCAGTTTTTGTAACAGTGCTGGTGTTAATAGAAGAATGTGATAATGGGTTTCATAGAGGCATTGTCCACAATTGGGTGAGTGGATTTGGATAAATAACAAAATAAATAAATAACATAGATAAATATTTGATTTATATGTGGTTAGGTTATTTAAAAAAACATCAATATCTACCCTATATATTAATTTTACTCTCATTAAAATGAGTTTTAAAAATTATAATTGATTAGAAATATTTGGTAAATTTTTTTAAACTCCTAATTTGGAAAAAATAGTTGAATCTTTCCATTTGAGTTTGGTCTTTAGAAAATATTTTTTCTAAGGACTCTACCTATTAATGACATAGGGATAATTTACCCAATCACTCACTCACTAAATGATTATTAAGACCCCCTATAATCTAAATACCTCATACCCCCACTATCATTGTAGTCATCAAACTCCACACTGCATTACATCCACATGTGTTATAAATACATGTGAATATAAATAGGCTGTGGTAGAATTCATGATATTTCTTTGAATGTTTTAGCATTTTTTTAATTGATATTATGTTTTTTAAGGTTCATTAGATCTCAAAAATAGTTTTTGGGGTTCTATGAATTTTTCTATGAATAGAGAAGTGGTAAAACCAAGTTCTACTTACCATCAAGGAAAAACCTATGTTATATATACCTTAAGAAAACATATGTTTTATCTATCTTAAGGACTTTTATCATCAATTTTTTTGTTGATAAATGAGGATAATTAATTGATTGATATTCTAATATGTTTACAGAGTATAAATATTATTTAATCTCACTTGGATATGACTTGATCCTATTGAAGTTAAAGATAAAAAAGAAAAGGTGGAAAAAACTTATTCTATCCACCCATGTATAAAACGTTTTTTATATCCATTATTATTTAAAAAAAATTAGTATTTTTTAAATAATTTAGATGGGTATCATTAGTATTTTATTATAGGATGATTTTGGAAAATTTTGATGTCTATTGGAGTATTTCCAAAGTATTTTGGAGGCATAAAAAGTCTTTCAGTTGAAAAAAAGTATAAAAACATGTTTATGTCCATTAAAAAACCTTTGTTTTATTCATAATAAATAAAAATTTTAACATTTATGAATCAATAATTATGGATACATATAGTTAATAATATGATTTAATTTTTTTATGAAGTCTGCGTAGATATAAAGTATAATTTTTGATTAATTATCTATGTATAAAATAGAACAAAACATATATCCTGTTAATTATAATAGACATAACATGTGTTTTTTGGGTTTCATTCCAAATCATTGTGAAAAATCTTAGTTAGAGTTTTTATTAATATAGTTAAATTAAAAAATCTATTGGAAATTTTAAAAGGAATAATTACACATCCTCAATAACATTTCCTTATATTTAACCTAACTTGCATTAATTTGATGGGATTTAAATTTTCTATTTCCCACATGTTTTGGTTCTACTAAATGGGTAATAACAGAGCTATTTTTTCACTAAATGAGTCTTTAATACTACATTAATTAATGGAGAGATCCAATATTAACCCATAAAAAGAAAATCACAATCAATATTCTACTAAATTTTGTTCATAAGTGCATATTAGGACTTCTTCCTTCTATTTTAATAGTTTTGGTTATGAGTGTGTCACTAAAATAAATAATAACATCTAATGGACTAATATAGAATATATTTAGTGTTTTTATGAATGTACACACATATATTGATGATCTATACTCACATGAAAGAGAGAAATAGATTGTACTATCATGAAAATATTCTTATTATTTTATACCAAAGATTCCACTATACTTTGAATATAGAAAGATTATATAATAACAGTTAATTCTTAATTATGAATTGAATATTATTGAAGAACACATGGGAAAATGTATGGAATATTTAAGATCTCATCACATTAAAATTACAGTGAAAAGTTTCTTAGAAAAAGAAAAAGGAAGTTATCCACTATTGAAAATGAATCGGTTAAGACCCATAATTTGTTATTAATGAAACTATATGGTAGTTTCGATTTCCCTGAAGAGAATTCTATACAATAAATTTGGAGAATAAGTTTATTAATATTTCATGGAATCAATTTCATTTTTGATTTAAAATCTAAAATCATTTTTAGTTGTTGAATTACTTATAGTAAATGAGTAGAAATCCCTATAGGGATTGAGAAGAATGAGTGTTCATCATCATTGAATATTTTATGAGAAATTTTATTGATATATAAAATTATTTTAATAATATATCTTCTATTATAACATGGTAAATCTATTAATCATAAAGGAAAAATCTATTTATATTATAGTAACCCAAACATTAGTTTTACGTTTTTTCACTATTTATAAACTATTGTAAATAAAATTATGTGGGATGTATAAGAGGTTCATTAGAAGCCTTTAATTATAAAGGGTGTAAGACTATTATATTAATTAAGATTATAAAATTAATAAAAAGTATAAATCTATGAGAGGTAATATATCATGAAATCTATAATAAGGACTAACCAACCACATTGAATGGCGAAACTTCTAAGAATTATTGTATCCTATTTTATGTTATACTTATTTTCATATGGTCAGGGGCTGTACAATAAATTAAGTATTAGTATATATAAATTTTAACCAGAAATAAGACATAAATAATGAATTAGAAAATTTGATAAAGAAAATATTTAATTATTATCATATTAATAAATCACCCCTCTATGTGATTCTCATCATCCCATGGCTCTATAATTGGTATTATATCCATGGAAGTCTATTTTATTTACTCACACTATAGCTTTACTTTGTTTAAAGTTTAATTTAGTGTTGGCAGGTCAAGTTATTTTTATGTGGCCTTTATTATAATTTTCACTCTTAAAGATTATTTTTCAGAAATATTTATTATTTATTAACATTGGATAATGAAAAAAGTTACTGTTAAAGGGTTATTAAGATCAATTTATTTCTCATTTTATTTTAATAAAATAATAATTTTATTATTGGGACCAAGTTGTATGGAGAAGGATTTTGGAATTAAGAAGAAGTTTCTTTGCAAGAGTGTTATATTTTTTTGTCAAAGAAGATAAATCAATTCACTTTGTAAAGGTTTAAAATAAGAATGAATATCATATTTAGTAAATCATACTCACACTTATTAAGAAATTCCATCAGATTGAGAAGAATATTTCTAGAAGAAAAGGTTCATCAGACTCACCCTGAGTCAGGAATGAAAGAAAAATGGTAATGAGGTGATGCTTCAGAGTTTGCCCGGCTCCTATAAAAATATGATATTGATTTAATATTTTATAATTCACAAAAACCATAAGTTTTCTAAATACATATGATAAAATCCTTATTAAATAAAGGGGTAGTTCTTCCAATCATATTCAGACTTGGAAAGAAATAAGGATGTTGACATAGGAATGAGAAGTTACAATAATTTCTATTAAAAGTTATATGATGATGAAGTTGATCTTACATGTTTTTAGAGTCATAAATAATTCATTATTACAAGAAAGAAGTTTAAGAAGAGGAAAGTTTGTGTAAACAAAAATTTCTGATCTCAATCCATTAGAATGAGATTATGAGATAGATATTTGTTTAAATGATGAAATGGTTTATTAGAATGTGATAAAATGATGGTGTTGGTTTTTAGTCAAGAAAATAATTCAATAGATTCAAATATTTGTGGAAATAAGATGATGAGAATCATATTTAGAAAATAAATATGTTTCTGAAGATGAACCTACTAGAACTGGTCTATCGGACTTGGTATTACATCGTAATCATCGGAGGTAGAATTTTTTTTGGAGTTTTTGGGTCCAATGAAAAAGAAAATAAGTAAAGTGGTTGGGGGCTGATACGAAAATAAATTCAAATACTGATCAATAATATAGTCAACCATTTTAATGAAGATTATTTTTTCATTGAATTGTGTTGTTTCTGTATCAAGTGGGTCATGAGAAAATAAACATAAGTATTTAGTGTTTTTATGATATGTTTAACAATTGATACATTCACATGTGGGTCACGATCCGTCATATTGAAACTAACACCAATTTTTCGAATTAAGTAGAGACTGATCCATGAGATTCAAGATGAAACCAATAAATTCATCAAACTCAGAAACATCATTTTGAAGGAAATAATAAGAATAATATTTCCTGGATATTTTTAGATGTACTCTTAAAGGGGGAAGAAAGATTGAAGACTTTGAAGAAGAATATGTTTTCTTTTTCATTATTTGGTATGGAGCATCATAGTGGGAAGATATAGTTTTTTCCTTTTTTAAATTTGGTACAAGAGAACTGTATAGATGAATCTGTTGTCTTCATCGTAATGCAGAAATCATATTGGACAGATTAGTCGTTCAATTAATGTAGATCAATGTAACGAGATATATTCAGTTTTGATTTGTTTACAAGTAGATCAAGAAAATTAGAGTGACCAAATGCCTTTATCATAATGAAGAAATAATATTAGGAAATAAGAATCAGGATTGGACTGAAGAATTATAGGATGTTTGAAGAGAGATAATGTTTTCAGAAGATTTGATAAGAGTTGAGATATGTTGATGAAGTCATAAATGAATCTCCCCCAAAAAATATCCTGAAGGCCTTCTTTTTTATTTATTTTTGATAACACATTTTCAAGGGATGATGGGGAAACCTTAAATGAACCATAGGCTTAGAGATTACATGACATGTAGGATTATGAGACATTACATGACCTGAATTTCTTAGGGAATTCAACTAGACTATAACTAAAAGGAACTGCCCCTCCATAGTATCTGTATTGTGATGATATCTCTCCACATTTGCATGGCTGTCCGACTAAGCTTCCCATGCAAGCACAGGCTGGTCCCGATGCCATTAACATACCCTCTCATTCTTCCAAATTTGTTGGTTCTGCTCTAGAGGGTGGGCCTGCTCTGAATCCTCTTCTGGGGCTTCACTTTTTTTATAGAGTCTATATAGGCAAACTACATTGATCACATGTCTTGAAGGCCTTGTTGTGGCCCGAAATCCTTACTGGCTTGAAGTCCTTGGGTGGACTGAAGTCCTGGAAGGACCCGTAGACCAAATCGGTGGCCCGAAGGGCCAAATGGGTGAATAGTTCTAGATGCTACAGTAACAGATATAGTAACAGCTACAATAACTACTACAGTAACTAGGAAATTATCCCTCTGCTTGGTTATGATATTGGGTCTCTTAGATACACTTGCTGAGTCCTCACCAACTGGGCTGAGGCTCTTGTGTGTCATAAATGAATATAGAATTCAAGGTAAATGGATATTTTAGGAAATTTAGTTAAGCAGGAAAATGTTTCACAATCCCACCAAAACGTTTTTTTCGTTCCCTATAAAAGGATTATGTACTTTGTACTTTCATGAAACAAGTACTATAGAGATAGAATATATGAATTTCTACGGAGAAGATGTTTCTAGATTGAGCATTACTCGAGGAATCTTCCAGATAGAAGAAGAAAAGAAAAGAGACAAGATCATATTCAGCTGGTTATCATATTGGGATGGATAATCAGAATTGAAAAATCATATTAAGATATTGAAACTAAGGAAGAATAAGTTTTAAATTGTTTCATTGGTATTCTAATAGAGTTATATTTTTCTTATTGAGAAATCAGACTTGGGGATCAGATTAGAGAATTAAGATGAGTATCATTACAAATTCTAGGAATTTCTTTCTTGATACTGGGTAAGAAAATGAAGAATTGTTTTTGAATAACATATTTGTGAAATTTCATCAAACAACACCGAAACTTATTTTTCACAAAAATTTTATTACATATTTTTATTCTACTTGAAGCAGATGTGGTGTTGTATTGAACATAGTGCTACATGAGTGTAAAGAAATATTCTACTCATTTTATTCCTTAAAAAGTATTATTTTCTATTAAATTGTGGTGTATTGGATCATTTCAAAACTATACCAAGGATATAGCTACTATTTTTGAGTAGTGAACCTTGTAAATTTTTGTTTTTCTATAGATGTGATTTTATTTTTATTTAAGTAAAGAAAACAATCTTTAATAGTAGGGGAATATTGTGTAAAGATTAAGGAAACTTAAAAGAAAAATATATAACTGATTCAACCCCTCCCCCTCTCAGTGATACAACTATGTTTACTAGGAAGTTACAAGTTATATCAGATCTTAAGGTTCCCTTCATTTATTTTTTGCTGATTTTTTGAATGGAAGTTAATGGATAATCTAAATTGTGTTATTAGTAAAGGTATTATGTTATTTGATGGAAATAACTAACATATCTAGAATGGTAGAATGTGAACTTATCCTATGTCTCTTGGGTATGATTTTATTGATGCTGACACAAACATATTTACTCCTATTGATGATAAAGTTACTCTTACATATATTAACAAAAATAATATTGAGAATGATGAAAGATCCAAGAATGATTTACACTCATCACTTTCTGAAGGTGAGTTCTTATGGTTGAAGGATGTTTCCACCACCAATGATATATGGGATAATTTTAAAAACATTTATGAAGGAAATACAAAAGGGAAGAAGGTGAAACTATAAATATGGAGGGTAAATTATGAAGATCTAAAAATTGGTGAGTTTGAAACTGCTAGGTAATTATTTAGTAGGGTAAATTAAATTGTTAATACTATAAGATTTATTTGTGAAAATTTATAGGATTCTATAGTTTTTGAAATGATATTATGAATTTTTCCTAACAGGTTTGATGAAAAAGTATCCTCATTAGAAGACATATACCCCAAAACTCTATCTATGTATAATACTCACACTATTATCATTAAATATAAAATGAGAAGGGAAAACGTTATGAAGGGAAAAAAAGAAGTTGATAGAGAAATGTATTTCAAATACTCAAATAAATAAAATTTTAAGATGGTTCTTGGGGAAGATGTTGTTGCTGACTCTAACTACGAAATCAAGGTATGTAAAAATCTTGGTGAAATTTTATACTTGTTTTCTAAAAAAGTGAGATGAGGTATAGATAAATATAATAGTAAACTTCCATTGATGTTTCTTGAATGCAAAACCATTGTAAACTTTCTGGCTAATTGTCATAAAATTAATAATGAAGAGGATAATTATGTAGAAGAAATAAGTCTAATAAATTAGTGGAATAAATAGGGTGATAAAAAAATATATTTCTAGAGGGAAAGAAAAAAAGTTATCTAAATCCAGAAGGATATGTTTCTTATCAAAATATGATGAAGAAGGGTACAATAAAGCGTAATAAAAAATATATACTAAGAATGTTTTTTACAATATTTTTATTACAACCATGTACAATTAAGAATTAAGAGGCAATAGTTTTGAAGAAGAATAATCTCTATTATAACTTAATCTTAAATAATAATTGAAAGAATTTATAATAAGGATTTTAAGGAAAGAGAAAGAAATCAGGAAGTTAAAAAGTTAAAGTTCAGAAAAAAACTAGAGTGTTTTCCTAATGAAAATTTCAATATACTAGAATATATTGATGACTTGAAAAAATATATTGATAAATAAAATAATTTTAATGAAAATATGGAAGTAAAATTGAAGAAAAAAGAATAAGAAATGTAATTTTTCTAATAAAAACATTCTAAGGCTGAAAAGATAGGTACAAGTTTAAAAAAATATATCTCTGAAGTTTGTTAATGTTCTCATAAGGTAAAACATGAGAAATATCAACAAAATTTACCTTAAAGGTTGAGTATAAATATAGATTTTTTTCTAAGAAGAATAAAGATGGAAATGTTTATGAAAATAAGAAATTTGGGAAGGTTATGTATGTGGCCAAGAAGAAGAAATTTTTAAAGTCGTAGGTTTCAATTTTTTTTGAATCTAATAAGGTTTTTATTACTTATGATAAGGATGAAAAGAAAACTGAGATGAATAATGAGAATTAGGCTAATGAAATAAAGGTTGGTGGTCAAAAAATTCTGATAAGAAAGATAAGAAGGTTTCTTAGAAACATGTTCACAACTCCAGTTAGTATGGATGTTTCAGAGGGAAGTATTCTTTCTATAGATTCTACTGGTAGTGTAGTGTATTTAAACATAAGGAAAATATGTTTTGGTTCAACCAAAAACATTATTTTTATTCCACAATTTATAGAAGGAAATCTTTGAGGGGTATTGAATACACTCAAATGAAGATGTCTGAGAAGGATGTTCTAAAGAAACATGAAAAGGTTGGTGTGAAAGTTGAAAATAGGTCCCAACCCATAGAAACTATTTTTTAAAGGTGTGATAAACCTAGTCACATTATAAAAGGATGTCTTTTTTTGTTACCAAAACAACACAAGTTTATTAACAATTTTTAGAATCTTGAAATTAAGAAACATAAAGTGAAATAAAAAGATCTTATTGTTGAAACTTCTTTCAAAGTAATTAAAGGAGAATGAACTTGGATTATAGATAGTGGAAAATTATTCTCATATGATAAGATATTTAATGTTCTTGAATAATGTAAAATATTCGAAAGAAGTAACAATGAAATTTGGCAATGACAAATCTCTGAGAATCTAAGGTGTTGGACGTTCCATAATTGGGAATGAAAAGTTAAATTACAAGAAATATTTGTAGGTTGATGGGATGAAACAAAAATTTGTAAGTGTTTCACAACTATATGATGAAGGAAAAAAAGTTATTTTTAGAAAATATGGGTTTTTGAAGAGTGAGGAAGACGAAAAGATAGTTATAAGAGGTCAACATACAAAAGGAAACTCATTTCACTTTGGTGAAATATAAAACTATTATAACTTGGGCATGGTGGAAGAGAATCTATTGTGGTATAAAAATCTAGGAACATGTGTCAGAGGAAAATGAGAATATTTTCTAAGTGAAACCATGTCCCTAGGATTCATAATATGTAAATAATAATAGATTGGTGTTTTACTATTTTTCACAGAAGAAATATTACAAATTTTCTGCATAATAAAGTTAACATTTGTTCAAAATGACCCCTGAAAATTATCCATTCCTATATAAATTGGCCAAAGAGAAAATAATAATCTAATAGAGATAATTACTTTATCACTTTTATTGATAAATTTACTCTAATTACTTGTGTTATGTCTATAAAACATAATTAAGATGCTCGGAAAATGTTAAAAAGTTTTTGGAAGAAAGATGTGAAAGAATGTAAGTATTCAGTGAAGAAGTTGAGAATTTATAATGGTGGTGAGTACAGAAATGAATATTTTGAAATTTTACTTGAGAATCATGGAATTTGGCATGATTTGTGTTCCCCATATACTCCTAAAAAATGGGGTTTCTGAAAGAATAAATACAAGTTTGGTTGGAATGGGAAGAACTATGTTACTTAAACATGGTCTTTCTAAAACTTTTGGAGGAAATCCATGAAAACTATTATGTATATCCAAAACTGATGTTTTTATTAGAAAATTTTGGATATGACTCCATATGAAATGTTTTTGCGAAAAAACTTCATGTTTGAAACACTTTAGATTTTTTGGGAGTCCATGCATCATAAAGAAGAATAGTGGAAACCTTGGAATGTTTCAGTAGAGAGTTGAAGATGGAATATTTCTTGGAAATTATTTGGAAGGAAGAGGATATAGGTGTTTCTATAAAAATAGGAATAATACTTGATTTTATTTATGTGAAGGTTATTGAAAAGGCTGAGGAGGATAAACAGACTTAGGATGATAAAGAAGATGCGCAGGATAACAAAACTTTTATTAATAATCATGATAAGGATACTGGAAATAGTAATCCAACTCAAGAAAAAGAATCAGACTTATAAATATCATATGATGATGAAGAAATTCGAAAATATCATCCTAGGATGAGGAAGAAAGTGTAATCTCAGAACATTATTAGCGATCAACATCAAAAGGTTCAAATAAGAAGAATATAAAAAGTGGTTACACAAACTTTTTTGTATTCAAAAGTCAATCCAAATGTTGTGTATGAAGCTTTTAATCATCCAAAATGGGTTCAATATATGAATGAAGAGCTGGATCAGATAAAAAAATGATACATAGTAAATCATAACTAAGTTAGATAAAAAAATATTATTGGTACAAAATGGGGTTTTTGGAACAAGATGAATGTAAATTTATAAGTAACAAAGAAAGATTAAAGTGAAAAGGTTTATCCCAAATTGAATGTATTGATTTTGATGATAATTATTCTCTGGTGGATGGGTTAGAAAAAATCAAAATATTTCCTTCCATTTCTGGGAAAAAAAGTTAATCTTTTTTTTCAAATGGATGTGACATCCACATTTCTAAATGTGGATCTTAATGAGGAAGTTTTTCATTGAATAACCATGTAGATTCATTATTGGGAATGATTAAAGTTATGTGTGTATGATGAAGAAATAATTGTATGGTTTAAAACAAACTTCAAGATCATGGTATTCTAAATAGTATATTTTCTTGGGGAAGATGAATTTTAAGAAACTAAGAGTTGATAACAATATTTACATCATGGAAATTCATGAGTTTTCCCTCATCATAATTTTTTATGTTGATGACATTATCTCTACTAGTAATGATGAAAGATCTTGTGAAATATTTTCTGAAGAGATTAAAAAGTTTCTTGAGATGTCTATGCTGGGAAAATGAAATACATTATTAGGTTAAAAATCCTACTGAAGAAGAAACACATTTTTCTTTCTCAAGAAAAGTATTCTAATAAAATTAGTTATAAGTTTGACATTGAAAATTCCAATCTAGTTTCCACAATGATTTCAAGGGTAAACAATTTTTATAAATTTGTATAGGGTAAAGAAGTTAATCAAAAAGTGATTAGAAGATGATTAGAAGTTTGTTATGTTTGACTACCTCAAGACCAGAATTTTTTTATTCTTTTACCTTTTTAAAAAATTACATATACTTGGTGGAAAAATAATTCATAGATATATAAAAGGTAGAACAAAATTAAAAATCAGTTATGGTAGATAAAAAATTATTGAATTTTTTCAGTTATTCTAATGTAGATTTGGAAAAAAATGTTGATGGTAGAAGATCCACATAAGGTGGAGTTTTTTAGGGAAAAGTTATTTTCATTGACATAAAAAGAAATAAAATTCATTAAGTCTTAGTATGACTGAAGCTGAGTATGTTTTTGGCACTCAAGATGCTACCTAACTCATCTGGATAAAGACTCAGTTAGAAGACTTACTTATTGATGTAAAGTCACCCTTTATCTTGTACTGTGATAATAAAAGTGAAATAAACCTTTCTAGAAATCCGTTCCAACATTCTCCTTCAAAAAATATTGATATCAAATATAATTTCATCAATGATAATGAGGAGAAGAATTAATTAATGTTGGAGTATGTTCTTACATTATAAAAATTTGTTGAATAGAAATAAAGGCTCTTAAATTATAAGGAATTAATAGTCTCTTGAATTTAAGATTCTCTTAGCTTATCTAGGATGGTTTAGAGTCTCAAAAATTGAATTTAGGATCTCGTATTATTAGACCTTCAAAATAAACCCTAAATGACACTAAATTAATTAGTAACTATCTCATAAATGTAATTTATTTTTTATCAAATATATATAATATCAAACAAATGTTACATGATAAAATTAAACCCATTAAATTGACACGATTTTCCATTTAAATACTTAATAGACATTGAATAATAATATTTGTTTGAAAAATATTTATTTTGTATTAACATAAAATCTTGTCTATATAGAAATTAAATTTTTTTGACAATTATTATTCTAAACTAAAATAATATTGAATTTATTTATATCTTGGGGATTGGTCAGACTTAAACATCACTCAAACCCCATAGTGGGCCCCCATGTTTAAAACTCATAGTTACTAAAATATTCCAGACTTTTGAATATGCTTTCTGAGAGACCCTCTTGGACATGATTTTGATAGTAGTGAATACAACTCATATATCAAAAGTGTATTCTAGAAACCCATCTAGGACCCTAAGGAGATAAGTTATATTTATAACAAGGAAAATATCTCCTATGGACACATGTTTTGTAACATAATATATTTTTCATATGATATCTCATACAATATGATTCATAAATTTTGTTAACATACATAGATGAATTATTTATTCTTTATATATACTTACTAGATATAATTATTCTCTTCTACTATGACCATTGATTTTGTGAAGGTAATTCCATACTATTAAACTAGGCTTGAGATATCTCTTTCACTACTTGGAAGTGACATATTCTATCTTGGTCATTCAACTAATTCCATACCATTAATGAAAAACCCTACAAAATATAACTCACTGAAACATAAATTATACAGTTTTTATCATAAATAAAAGTATATTTGTAATGACCCAAACATTTATGAATAAAATTCCCCCTCTTTTAATGTCTTAGGGATATAGAAAAGACATGTATACTTTTTATTATTATTAGGTTTAAATTAATATTATGTATCATTATTGTTGATAATATATCTATTTAATAGCGATCACATGACTGATATAAATTTAAGTTTTTTTTAAAAAGAATCCTTTCGATAGAGACAAAGGATATAATGGTCTCAACTACTAGACTTGGGCCATATGAATCTCATTTTTTGGAGCTTATAAAAGAGGTAGCATCACTAGGATTATATCTTGACCAAGACCATTCCAAGATTCAACATGTTAAGCTTGAACAGAATCTTATACGGGAGAATTTTCAGTTAATAGAGATTACCACCTAGGCGATGTTATCCGAGCTGACCCAAGAGTCAATCACCATCGCACACCTTACCCTTAGGTATTATGAGGGTTTTATAAGGTGTTATGTAATAAGGTATTAGTTTCTTATTTTGTAATCTATTATTATAAAAAATTCTTATTCCATCAATTCTTTTATGAGAATAGTTTTTCTTAAAAATATAATTAATTAGATAAATTTATTTTTTAGGTAAAATGGTACTTTTTAGAAATATATAAATTATTATATTAAACTAAGGTTTTATATATAATGTGTTTTATGATATCATAATGATCTAATATCGATTTAATAAAATAATATAAAAGATATATTCTGATCATATATGTTTTACCTTTAAAATATTGTGATTTTATATTTGTTTGAATTATTTTATAATGCCTTAGTGGACCCTCCAAGACTTATAAATTTTTTTTACATTTTGAAATGATTTCTTTGAGAGTGTGACTCACCTCCACATAAAAAAGACCAATATTTTAATATGTTTGAAACCTTAAATTATAAAATATTTTATACCACTCCCCTTTGGAAGAAAACCTTGGAAAAAACCATGGGGTGTTTTTTGGTTTTGAATATTTTAATGTTTGGTGTCCAAAACCTAAATTATAATGAATTCCCTCTCATTTGCTATATAAATGCACCCAATATCCCATTCCTCTTCACTCAAACCATTTGGATCGCAACAAAACTCTTCCACATACTCCCCAAATTCCACCCAAGGTTCCCCTCAAGCTCCCAATAAGCCTCTCCCAAGCCTTTGTGATCACACTTCCAAGTGAGGGATCCTCACTTTCCTATCCTTTCAAATTCAAGCATCTTATTCAAAAATATTTCTTTCAATTTCAAATGGTTAAAATGCAATTCTTTTATAATAATTATATTAATGTAAATTTTATGTTATTTTAATGATTTATTATTTACCCTCCCTCATTTTTACTCTTAACTAAGACATTACTCTTCTAAAATTTCGTAAGGAATCTTCCACCCTCCTCTTTTACCAGGAATTATTTCCATTTTAGGTCTTTTTATATATTTTATTACTATGTTGGGATATGTTGTTAAAGTTCTTACCAACTTAGATTTTATGTATAAATCATGATATCCCTTTCACTCTCAGTTATCCCTCTTATTAACTCTTATGTAGTCTCGTTACCATGCAAAATTTTCATAAGGGATTGCTACCTTTATCATTTTTTTCCAAGTTTTTTTATGTTGTAATACCCTTTTATTTTCAATTAAAAATTTTTAGGTATGATTTTTAACACTCTATACCTCTCTTCTTTTGTTTTAATGATTATATACCACTTTATATCTCATTAATTCCTTAAGTGTACACCCGTTACGATGCCGAAATTCCGAAAGGGATTTCTCTCTTCTTATTTACATTCAAGTATTTATACCATATTATGCATCTAAATTCCATTTCATATGTTGGGATATTATAGTATGTGGTCTAATTATTTTTTATTTCATGTATAAATGATAATAGAACCCTTTCTCTCTCATCAACCCAACTTATGAATCTTCATATGATGACGTTATGATGTCAAAATTGTACCACAATTTTCTATAACAAAATCATGATATAGTGAATACCATACCCATTTCTCTATCAAGGATATTCACCTTTATGAACATATACATATTTAATGGTACTTACATATATTCATACCACATTACTTAATCATGTAATAACATATTATGTCAAATGATTCCATGTTATATGATCCATGTGGCACACTTATTCATGAAATAAAATGTTTATAATGGGTACACCCTGATAGGGCTTCAATGCATTGGGTAATGTTTAGTATCATGATACAACATGTTCAATGAGGGTTTAGTCATGATAATTCTTGAGAAATTATGTTTTACGCATGCTAATTCATGTGTAATGAGGGTTTACTCATGATAATTCATGTGTAATGAGTGTTTACTCATTCTAATCCATGTCTAATAAGACTTGGCTCATGATAATATCATATTGTATGTTGTTGCCACAATTACATGTTATTATAATCATGATATATCATTATTTCATGTTCATGTTTCTCTTGTTCTCCATTAATATTCTTATTTCCTAACAAGTATTGTATTCTTCATGTTATGCCTTGTTTACTCCCTTACTGGGCTTTATATCTCACCCTTTTCTTATGTATGTCCTTAGGTTAACCCATGAAATGCTAAGTATGAAGGAATTTTGGGGTCATGTAAAATAATTTTTCAATAAAGATTTCATATTTTATGTCTTAATTTGTCATGTAATGTTTCTAATCCCCCAAAACACTAGACCACTCGATCTTCTGGGTTGTATTAAGTGCAATTTTATGTAATAAATCATATTTAATTGTGTTACAAAGAAAAGGGTTATTATAATGTTATCTAATGATATACATTGATAACAATATCCATTCAAGATACTAATACATATATTCATATATAGGAACAACCAATGAAACTTAAAACATGTGGTGTTCCTTTTAGTTGGTCGGTCCTTATGATATCATGTACTTGAGATCATAAATTGAGAACTTTATGACAAGAAGTATCAATGATTATGAACCTTAACACCTAATAGACAAACACCATATGTGTCTTATTATAATGTTGTATCTAGAAAATAATATTTATATTTAAGATTACTATAATTGTATCTTGAGGTTCTCATTATAGTTTGAAACTAATATAACCTTTTGATATGATATGTAATAAAAGTTAATTACCAGTTATATTGTATATGTTGAAGTAATGATACTATCATAGTAAGATAAAACACACACACACACACACAAAATTATATACATGTAATGATAATAAAGTTTATACAATTGTTGGGTCAAGGTAACCCACTCACAACACTCTTACATGTACCCGAGATAACATCTAATGACTCTCTACACACTTCCTCTAACATGAGATTCATGATTCTACATAAATATGGATTTACTTAGCAGGACATCCATTTTATCCTCTATGGATACACTAGTAACTATGGATTCATCTCTCTATGTAAAATTCTAAAGAGATGAAACTTACGTAGTATATTCATTGACCTATGGTTTGACCTGAGATCCTTGGAAAGTATCACTATTATAGTATTATCACAATATAATATAATATGGTCTACACTTGTAGGTCCAATAACAATATCTAAGATAATTATGTATATCTAAAATTGATACTTAGGTATATTAAAAGTATCTATACAAATAATTCCATTGTATAATCTATGATCATAGGTTTCTTTGATATTTTATAGCTCATAACACCACCATTTTAGAATAAGACATATCATGAATGTGATTTAAAATCATCATAATTTGTCTATAATCTAGAATTAGTTAATCCCCTCACTAATTGTTCCTCATATCCTTCAAAAAACTAGGAATATATCCTTTGTACGTATTAAGTTCTTTAGGATAGTTTTAATAGCCTCCCAATGCACCTTTCTTAGATTAGATTGATATATTTTCACCATGTTTAAAGTAATGAAAGAATAAAACTTAGTATATAACATTTTATAAAAGATAGATCCCACTATTAAAGAATAATGGATTTTACTAATCCTCTCATACCATTTAGTGTTTGTAGACACATTTCTTGGATATATTAATATCATATGAAATTTAAAATTATCTTATATTGGATAACTCAATGTTTTATATTTTGGGTACCTTACCAATATATATACTTTGAATTATACCAAGTATCCTTTGAGATCTATCTTTATATATATTGATCCCTATAATATATGCCACTTAACTTAAGTCTTTCATAGTGAAGCATTTGCTTAAACAAGTCTTCATTGGTTGTATGAATTTGACTTCATTTCCCGCAATTAATATGTCATCAACATATAATACTAGGAAAATAATACCATTCCCACTAGACTTATTATAAAAATATGAATTTATTTCATTAGTGGAAAAATAAAATACCTTTAGGGACTCATCAAAACAAATGATCCCTGATCATGATGGAATATTCAATATATAAATGGATCTATATATCTTCTATACTTTATTGCAACTCTTCGACATAATAAACCCCACAGGTTTTTTTATAAAGACATCATCAAAAAACATCCCATTTAGAAAATAAGTTTTCATATACATTTTATAAATATAATAACCATGGAAGGATATAATTGTAAGTAATATTATGATGAATTTTAACATTTTAATTGATGAGAATGTTTCATTATATTTAGTTCCTTGATGTTTCCTAAAACCCTTTAGAACTATTTTTTCTTTATATTCACTTCACCATCCATGTACATATTTTTCTTGAATATACATTTACAACTAATAAATTTTAGATCAGATTCTAGGTCTACCAAAATCCATACTTGATATTTGTACATGGAATCCATCTCAAAATGCATGGATTTTTCCAATTGATAACATCCTTTCTATATTTTTCATCCATATAAGTTTAAGGTTCATCAATATCTAGGGATAATGCGTCATTAGAATCAGTGATAAGTAAACTATATCTCTTCGATTCTTTAACCTCCCTAGAAGATCTACATATTACTTGTTTCTCAATAATGTATTTATCTCCCATTTTCTTTAATGTAGATTATCTACAGACCAACTCTTATGCATCTGGAGCATCAACAACATCAAATCCAATCTTTATCCCACTATTTATATTGTAAATTTATTCCCTTTCAATAAATATGGAATGTCTCATTACAATCAATTTTCTATCGATAGGGTTCTAGATGTAATATATTATAGTTTCCTTAAGATAACCAAAAAAGATACACTTCATCCTTTGAAATGTTAGTTTTTCATTTGTTTTATCTTGAAAAACATCTCACATTCCCATACACATATATATGACATAATAAGTTACTTTCCATATGGAATCCATTCTACCACCTTAGTTGGTACTCAATTTAATATATAAGCCACTGTCTGTAATGCATATCCCTAAAAGGATAATGGTAGAGTTTCATGAATCATAATCTATATTACCATGTAAATAATGGTATGATTCCACATTTCACTTATACTATTCCTATGAGGTGTATAAGGTGGAGTGATATGGTATACCATCCCACACTCCTTCAAGCAGTCAAGGAAATACTGGTTCATATATTCTCAACCTCATTTTGGGTGACGTTTCTTCATATTCTAACCAAGTTGGGTTTCTATTTCATTTCTTGAATTCCTTAAAAATCTAAATGGAAACAGAATTATACCTCATTAATTAGATATATCTATACCTATTTAATTAATTGGTAATATTTATAATGTAAGAAACTCCATCACATGAATATATTATAAATAGACCACATTCATCCATATTAATCAATTTCAATGGTTCTGTATGTCTTACTCTCAACCCATCGAAATGTGATTTTGTTAATTTCACTTGTAAACAGGTGTAACATACATCCATTGGTTTTAAATCAGTATAGTATAAATACCTATCATGATGAAATTTGATTAAATGGTTCTCATTTACATGACCAAGCCTAATGTCCCACGGGTGGGTTGGATATGAGTCATTTTTAATGTATTTTCATTGATTCCCAAGACTCGGATTAGATGTTTAAGTATATATGACCATTTGTTAAGATATTACATAACTTAAAATATTTTATCCTTATAAAAGAGGCAAAATTTATTTCTTAACTTAAAATAAAAACCCATCATATCTAAACTCAATACTAAGAGTACATTTCAACTAATTAAAGGCAAATGAAAAAAAATTATTTAATATAAGTACCATGAAACTAGGAAATGTATGATGATAATATCCCATTGTTAACGTTTCCATTATCACACCATTTTCTTCTCAAACATCCACCCCACCCTTTTTAATATTCTTGAATATACTTGGTTCATATATTTGTATACAAATATATGATCTATATGTTGTATCCAATACCTAAATTAATGAGATAGACATATTTAATTCAATGAAAAATATACCTAAAGTAAATGCATACCCTTAATTGTTTTTCCTTGTTATGAAATTATTCTTCTAGTGGCCTTTATTTCCACATAAAATGTAGATTACCACATAATCATTTCCCTCCCTCTATATCATTGGATTCTTAGACGGGTGGTGGATCTGTGTGTTTGGATTAGACAAAGCCTTTGATTCCTTATCCTTGAACTTCCTCTATTTTTACACCATAAAGATAGAATAATTATAATTATTTACATCCTTATCCTCTTATAGAACTGAATATAATAGATAAAATATCATCTTATTTAGGTTATTCATATTTAAATTAACTATGAAATTCAATAATCTAAGTGAATAGGGTATAATAATGGGGCTGGTATCTAATTCTTGGTTCAACTTGAACCTATGGGAATTTATTATCTCAATGTACCCAATCATGTTGAGTACATACGGTCCTTTATAATCCCCGTTTTCTATGCTACATGTATATAGTGCACTCATTATCTCATATCTTTGTTTCTAGGCTCTATTTTGATAAAGATATTACAGATGAGATAATATTTTATTGTAATATTTATCAGTGTTGATTTTCTATAGCTCATTGGATGTTGATGACATCATAATTCATTGAAAATCTAGTTAATATTCCTTATACTTATTCAAATTATCTTTATCCATCTTACTTTATCTCATCGTAGGATCAACAGGAAGTTGGTAGTCCATCACAAATAACTTCATCTCATGGCATAATACTATGTACAACACCTATACCACTATTGGATGGAATGAATTTTCGAGGTATTGTATTTATCCTATATTGATCATAGTGAAATTGAATTGGTGATGGTTTCCAATTGATATATAACAAATAAAAATTAGAATATTAATACTTATCTTTATGGAAAATAGGCATTACTGATTAATTAACCTTTAAATGTCTCCCACTATTTTATCAAATCATAGTCACCCTCAACTAATATATTCGAAACACTCATTCTCTTGAGTATTATATTTGAAAAGATTCTTAAATCCTATACTAATAGTATAAGTTATAAAAACACCAATACTCAGAGAGATTCAAGAAATTATTTTGGTTTACCAATCGTATTAACTCATGGATCATTGATCTATTGAGTGAATTCCTCACTTATGGAAATTGTAAACATGATATAGTAAAAAATTTGCCTTCTATAAATTGT
The DNA here is from genome assembly GCA_963277665.1 of Viscum album. NCBI lineage: Eukaryota > Viridiplantae > Streptophyta > Magnoliopsida > Santalales > Viscaceae > Viscum > Viscum album. The sequence continues at coordinate 992,196,896 of OY728155.1, read as the reverse complement.
AAACTTGACATAATCAATAATTTTCCTCTAAATTTGCAACAATACTACTATGGATACCTATTTTCCCCCAAATTTAGTTAACATAACCCATCTATTTCATAAGAATACACTAATAGTAAGGGGATTACTCAACTAAGGATGATGAGAACCTCAAACATATGGTTCTATTCAAACTCAAGTGATGCAATGTGTTTTTAATTAATATATATTTGAGGGATATTTACTAATTCTTAGATAATTAAATCACTTTCTGTTTAACATCCTTCTTCAGTGTAATAAAACTCACAAATTAAAAAATATTTTTATAGAAAAAATTCATTATATATTAATTCATTTTATTTATGCATGATCATTTATTATTCTACGTGATCATACAAAATACACATGTATAAAATAATAATAAACAATGTATATATAAATGAATGAAGATAATGATCCTGAGGGTTTACTACTGGTTGATTAATTGAGTAGATCATAGAACAAACAAGATCCTAGGGGTAACTCTCTGAGGGCTTTCCGATTCATGTCACAGTACATACCCTCATCCAATGTTTATATATCTGATCTAGTAATTCTATAAGTTTTAGAATGATCTTCATATTTTTTACATCATCATCATTATAGATAAATACTCATACACAAATGAGTGGGTTTTAGGAATGGGAAATACACATTAACAAGGTGAAGCATAGACACACTAACACTTATACATATATTGAGAAAGAAATATGATGCACATTCCATCATTTATTATTTAAATATTACAAATATTCACATTGCAATAAATAAATGAAAACCCTACATAAATTTTCTTGTTTCAATCATGATGTGTTGACACATAATATATTTATTGTATAAAATTAAAATTTTAATTTATTCAAATCGATGTAATTAATTATGATTTAAAATAGATTAAATTAATTTTAATTCATAAATTATTTTTTGTATTGTCACAATTTTTTTATTAATTTATAATAATATTAATTTGTTTTTTTGGGATTTTTTAGTATTATTTGTGGATCCTAGGCTATAAAATAGCCTACAAAGGGGTTTCGAGGTCATGTAGTGATCTGGATAAGGTGGGATGACCTGGAAAGGGTACTGGGTTATTTGAATATATGAAAAAAAATTCATGAGGTGTGTGGGAATGAGTTGTACTATCACGACTCGTCCTAGAGGGGCTCGTGCAGTGACTACCCCAAGTCCACCTCCAATAGGCCAGGGGCTAACGACTATCACTAAGTAGGCATATCCCACAAATGGGAGGCATTTTCCTAAGTACTTGTACTCTCATACACATAGATCTCCAAGTCCAAAATTCTGAAATATAAAAACTCTATGTAAACAAGGATGAATACCACTAAGATACTAACAAAATAATACAATTGTAGAAAACTGGAAAGTGAATAAGGCCAGAATACAAGCCCACAAAAAAATTTTCTAGAAAAGTGAATGTATAAGTTCTTGAAACTCATCCATAGAAAACCCTACCTAATGGGAAAGGTAATGTATAACTATCTGAAGCTTTAGGAACACACCTCAACTTTCTAGTCTCACTAAGCACCACCTGGTCCTAATGCACTTAGAACTTCATCAAAGTGTTGATCATCTGCACAAGACACAACACATGTAGGAAAAACCCGTGTAGGGTTGAATAAAACAATACTTAGTAGGACACCCCGAAATCACAAATCAAATAAACTATATAGGAAATTACACAGGAATATAATGAAGGAAGACAACAAAGGAAGATCACTAAAGGACACCACGAAGGAACACCATGAAGGAACACTACTAATGAACAACATTAAGGAACACCATGAAGGAACACAACTAAGGAACACCATGAGTAACACCACTAAAGAACACCACGAAGTAACACTACTAAGGAACACCACATAGGAAGACCATGAAGGAATACCATGAAGGAAAACCACAAAGGAACACAACTAAGGAAGACCAAAAAATAACACCAGGAAGGAACACCATGAAGGAACACCACTAAGAAACACCATGAAGGAACACCAATAAGGAACACCATGAAGGAACACCATGAAGGAAGACCACAAAGGAACACCACGAAGGAACACAATTAATGAATACCACAAAGTAACACCACAAACGAACACCACTAATAACACCATGAAGGAACACAACTAAGGAACACCAAAAAGGAACACTATGAAGGAATACCACTAAGGAACACCATGAAGGAACACAACTAAGAAACACCATGAAGGAACAACACTATAAAACCACACAAAGGAACACCCCTAAGGAACACCACAAAGGAACACCGTTAAGGAACAACATAAAGTAACACCACTAAAGAACACCATAAAAAATACCTCAAATAAATACATAAAGTATACCACACATAAATACATGAAGCATACCATAAATAAATCATACTGTTAGATTTACACGTGCATATGTATCTAACACATATTCCAAGGATATCCAAGTATACTCACAACCAACCAAATATTAAAGAGTTAAGTCACAAAAAATCAGATCCACATGATTCTACTCGAGGTGATCTCATTCCAAGAGAACTCACTTCTCGAGCCATGATATCATCAGAGAATCTTATGAAGAGGTCCCACAAATTTGGGCCCCACCCAAAGAGAAATAAATAGGTCAAAGATCATAATATACAAAGAGGGAATCCATACCATATAATACCAATAACCCAATCAATATTATCTAGAAATATAGTGGAATCATATCAGAGAATACCAACAACCAAACTGATGCGGCTCAAAACGTATGGGATGTTTCTCAAAGAATATCAAAAAACCTATCAACACAACCAACTAGATAGAGGACTAACTCAATGTGATTGGAGGTCATGATAATTCCAAAAAAACTACATTAGGGGTTATATAGGATCGATTAAGTCCCAAGGAGGGATACCATAACTACATACTGGGACTCGACCTCTAGAGGGGTCTACTATCCAATGATGTGGATGTAATACTGTATTGAACCCTCAAGGAGGGAAACTAGGTAAACTATACATTGATAATACTATAAAATAAAATCCCAAAAAACCATCTTAAAAGGTTTGGATAATCTCATGGGTCCCAACACCACAAATAGATCATTAAGAAGGCCTTCCATTTGAATGTTACGACCATTTTAGTGGAAAAGTATGACTCTGGTCTGGTCTGGGTTCGACCCAAACTGGCTCAGCCCGAACTGAACCAGCTAGGATTGCTGGGCTGTGGCCCAGTGGACCGCTGGATCCATCCCTCTAGGTTGCTAGAGCAACCTGATTATTCAAGCCTGGTCCATGCTGTAGGTTGGCTTGCTACGCCATACATGGTCCGCCCCAACCACATGCATCCCGGTCAATGCAGCGCCTCCGCATTTTATGTGGTAGGTCTCCACGTTTGCCTATCCTGTAACATTGCTATCACTGTAGGCTCTATATCTCCCCTCGCCACCACATCCCCCTATCAACACTATAGCCACCTTCCTCCACTGTGGCTCCAATGTGGACCCCTACTGTGTTCCATCTCTATCGGCCACCCCATCGACAGCCTTACCCTACCAGATCACTATCCACTTAGACCACCCCTTGGACCTGCGCTGCTTCTCGATTGGACCGGCCAGAGTCACCATCTCTAGCCTCCATCATGCACCACTATCCTGACCAAATTGTGAAGTTACTTTTTCTTCACACCTCTTCTATGCCTTTACAAGGTTAGATCTTCGATCTCGGATCATTGCACCATGAATCAGGGGCACAACAATCGATTTCTCGCATAGGGGTTTTAAATCTTTGGGAGAAGAAGAAGAACGCATGAAGAATATGGGATATTGAGGGGAGAGAATAAATGCACATTAACATGAAAAGAACATATTTTGTCCTTTTTTCATGTCAACATCGATTCATTCTTTTTAAAAGGAATAATTAATAAGGATAATCACAAATATATATCACCCATGAAACACCACAATTTAACCATCCCACAAGAATGAATGAACTACAGATCAACCTATTCATTGGCTGGTCCTCGTTCATCATTGAATATATGAAGGGTGAAAATAAATAAAAAACAAATCAAACTCCCTACCTTATTGGGTTCAAACAATGGTAAATAACAATGTTGCGTCATGATCTTTGGCAAGATCCTTTGATTTCATCATGTGCTAATCATTGATCCAAAATACAGTCATCTTTAACCAAGGGAAAATCCTCCAAGATGTACCTAGCGATTTTCTGGTGCTCCCAAGGTTATTTGGCTAACCCTAGGATTTCTGCATAAGGATGATTTTAAAGAAAATCTTTATTATGTCTACAAAATAATTTATCTTTAAATTATTTAATGTTGATTACGTCCTTTTCAGGGTTTTCCACAAAAGACCCACTCCGACTAAAGTTAAGTCATGCCTAGGGAAAACAAAACATTACGAACTCAACAGTGGTCTCATATTTCCAATAAGAGTCTCCATTCATGAGTTATTAGGACTTAAAAATAAAATATTTCTTTATTTAATTTTTTTATTTATGGTAAAGTCCAAAAAACATCTTTCACAGCCAGCCCACACCGACCAATGTTAGGCCTCACCTAAGGTAAACATACTCCTATGAATACAATGTTACCCTCATATTTTTGATTCAAGAACCTGTTTAATATTTATTCCACTTTTTTAAGAAAACAGACATGTGTGCTATTAAAATCTTAAAATTTTTCAATGAACTATTCTGGGAGCACCTGAAATCAGAATCTCACACCGTCTCAGTGCATGGTCACATATTTTTTTCCAAATAATTTCTAAAAATATATTCAGGAAAATATGAGTCATTACATTCTCCCCACCTTAGGTATTTATGTCTAAAAAATCTAAACTAAGGGATACCCAAATAGATTAGGTTACTAAGCATGAATCTGATACTCTTACACCCATGAGTTCTCCTGGAGATTCAAGTGTCTCCATCGAATGCACACTCAAGGAATAAATCACCCATAGATAATTCTCTTAGCTTTAGAAAAAATTAACATACAATCCCATATAATTCCATATAGAACATGAATGGTTCACTTAGTATATCCATCCTTCTATGTGTAAAATGATTTTCTCAAGCACAAATGAGTCCCAAATTCCTACCGCAATCCCTTCCACAATCGGGATGTAAGGAGAGCATCACGATTTGAAAGTATCATCGAAGGGATTCCATGAATTTGAAATATATCCTACATGTAGAGGCATCCAAAGATATCTACTAAGCTCTATTCCCAATGTAACGTCCCGGATCTGTGTGCCACTCAACGGGTTCCCTGAACTTGATTGGTCATATGAACTCAAGCGCATTTCCCCAAACTCCAGAGGCTGCTGACTAGCAGCGATGGCCCAGGTCTGATAGTGGGGAAACTATTCCCTCATTTGTAAAAGTGTAGTGCAATGGAATAAAATAAAAATCATACAACAATAGCAAAAGCAATAAACCATACACATTTAAAATAAACAAATGCAGTAAAAGATAACCAACAGTTATATTGAAAATGATGCAACATGTCTCAAGTTCTAAGAAAACATATAGAACATGTTACAAAACAATACAGTACAGTACAATACAGAGTATAGAAAAACAAAACAGTCGGTAGCATCGCGAGCCAAAGTCGGGTCCCATGCTTCCCTACTCCTCAGCAGTAATCAAGTACCTATATAGGGACCCTTGACCTTATCCACACCTGTAGACATGTAATCTGTTAGGGCTGAAGACATGACCCAAACAGGGTGTGAGAAATAAATCCCAGTAGTTATCCACCAAAGGCCCGTGCCCAATTGTGTGAAAAGATGCAACAACATCGTGCAGTAGTAAAATGCAATAAACTAACAATTACTAAAAAGTAACTAACATTACCAGTTATATTTCCATTTTATTATTCATTTAATCATTCATTATAAGGAAACCACCACAGTGAATTTCTATGTAAACAGTCAGTGTCCTCAGACACGCAAACCCTTACCCTCAGGTAATCAGAAACATAACCCGTAGGCAATTTCCCACAGACATAACAGATATTTCCCTTAGGTGTACGAAGTGTCCCCCACAAGCACAGAATCAACTGCCCACAGGCACGGAAGAAGTTTCCCATAGGCTAAGTAGTACATTGCCCAAATGCTAATCACAACATTGCCCTCAGTCTAAACAAGTAACCAAGCCATGCCCAACATGTATCAAGAAATATACATGAAACACAAAATGCAATTCCTCTCAAGGAAATTCTACAACCATTATTATAAATGTATACCCTCGGGTATCCTGGCCAAATGGCTAAACAGAGGAACTTACCCCCAGGGTGGTCCCTGATCCAAGCAGTGATCCCAAACAACACTTTATTATCACATTTAAATTACCTATACAATTCTAGGTATTTAATTCAACATATCCTTAGCCATACGACAACCCATTCGTGGGCATGTATCTCAATGGTACAAAAAATGCACAACAGTTGGAATTTAAACACCAAGACACCTACCTTAAACACCCAAGAACGGTATACCCGAACGACGCCTTCTGAAATGTCCAAGAATGTTGTAGAGATGAGGTAAAATAATTCTCATTCAACCTGAAATAACCTCCATTAGATGATGAATTTGAAATAACTACTCAAGGAGATGGAGGGGCTTACCCGTGCGGTTCCAACGTGATCGATGGAAGCGGAAACGGATTCCCGACACTCGATCTGGAGATCCATGAAGGTTTGGCCATCCTCTCCCAATCTCCTATATAGTTCTAAGCAAGTCCTATGAACAGGGTTGGCTACTGCCCATTTTAAAAGAAAAAAACAAAGTACACGGCATGTACTTTTGACTACACGATGTGTACTCCACTCATTTAACTGTTCCTCTAGCGGCACCGCCAAGCTGTTCATCCGTCGACATGAGCACACGACATGTATTCCCAACTACACGGTGTGTACTGTCGCCCAGATGGCGGCTGCTCCCACTGCCTTACTATTTACCTGCCAGCTGACTACACGGTGTGTAAATACAAACTACACGGCTTGTAGTCGGTTTTTACACCTTTCATCGCCAACATGGCTACACGCCCTATGTACTCATTCCACACGGTGTGTGGAAAAGTACATAGCGTGTAGTCCCAAAATTTAGGATTTTCCCCATTTTCCTTATTTTCTCCAAAACACTTAAGGAAATGAGAAGAGAAGAAACTCGTACCTCAAATATAAGAACTGAATTCTTACAAACTTTCCCCCTTAAAGAAAATTTTCCCCGAATTTCCCTTCCAAGGGTGGTAAAGATAAAGATATGATCAACTCCGACCATTGAGCCTGTATGTTGGTCTCCCGCTCCCAGGTTTCATCTTGCACTTGGCCATGCTGCCATAGCACCCATACGGGAGGAACTGACCAGCCTCGGAGAACCTTCATGCTCCTATAAACGATACGAATTGGATGCTCCTCGAAGGATGCATCAACCTCAAGCTCAACCTCCTCTGGATGAAAGACGTGAGATGGGTTTGAATGATAGTGATGTAACTGAGATACATGGAAGATGTTGTGCATGGATCGGTACCTCTGTGGTAACTATAACTGATAGGCAATCGGCCCGACTCTCTCCAGAATCTCAAATGTCCCTACATACCTCGGTGAAAGTTTACACTATATCCTGATCTGCCTGTGTCCCAACCTTAGTGAAACACGCAAGAAAACATGATCCCCAACCATGTAGTCCAAGGGTTATCTACGATGATCAGCATAAGATTTCTGATAAGACTGTGCGGTAGCCATCCGCTTCTAAATCAACTGGACCTACTCAAAAGTCTCTTGCACGAGACGTGGTCCTAGTAAAGCTGACTCACCTACCTCTAACCAGCATAAGGGTTATTGACATCGCATACCATATAAATCCTCGTAAGGTTCCATCTCAATAGTTGCCTGAAAACAATTATTTTAGGAAAACTCGACTAGGGGTATGCGCTTCTCCCAAGAGCCCCCAAATTCTAGGATGTATGCACGCAACATTTCCTCAAGCACTTGTATCGTACGCTCTGACTGACCATCGGTCTGAGGGTGGTAAGTTGTGCTCAGAAGCACCTGTGTACCCCGTTCCCTATGACAACTCTACCAAAAACGAGATGTAAAATGGGAGTACCTATCTGAAACTATATAATGGGGGACCCCAAGAAGACGTACAGCCTCTCAGATATACATATTTTCAAGCTCATCAACACCGAAGGTCTCCTTGATCGGCAAAAAGTGAGCTAAATTTGTGAGTCTGTCCACAACAACCCACACAACATCATTGCCTTGACGTGACCTCGGAAACCGAGTCACAAAGTCCATCGCGACATCATCCCATTTCCACTCTGGGATGGGTAACTGATGTAATAGTCTGACAAGCCTCTGATGCTCTGCCTTCACCTGCTGATAGGTGAAACATCTCGTAACAAAACCTGCTACTTCTCTCTTCATACCCAACAACCAGTACTGACGTCTCAAGTCACGGTACATCTTGGTAACTCCGGGATGAACTACGCAAGCTGAAGCATGAAAATCCTGCATCATCTCCTTGCGTATATCTCCTGGAACCCATACTCGTCCATGGAAATGCAGTACCTCATCATCGCCTATCGTCCAACCAGGAGAAGGGTCCTCACTGGTCACCAAATCCCATAGAACTAGGCCTTCTGAAATAGATAGTTGTCTCATCCTCACTCTATCTAGGAGGATAGAAGTCATAGCTAAAGATGAAATATAGGTCTTCCCCTGACTGTCATGCACCTCCAAATGCATCTCAGAGAACAAAGCCATAAGCTTCCTTTCACCACTGGCCTCTTGCACTACCTGTATCTGAGTTCTCATGCTCAGTGAATCAGCTATTGCATTACCCTTACTAGGTGTATAGGCAAGCTCAAAATCGAAGGACTGAAGGTATTCAACCCACCTTCACTGTCTCAGGTTCAAGTCACGCTGGGTAAAGATGTACTTGAGACATTTGTGGTCTGTGAACACCACAGAATGTTCTCCCAAGAGATAATGTCTCCAACAGTGCAACGCATGAACAACTGCGGCCAACTCGAGATCATGCGTTGGGTAATTCCTCTCATGTGGCCTCAACTTCCAAGACCCATACGCAACTACTCGATCACCCTACATCAACACAGCTCCTAGACCAATACCTGATGCATCACAGTAAACTGTATAGCTCTTCCCATGCTCTGGGAGTATCAGGAACGGTGCTGATGTCAACTTCCCCTTCATCTCCTGAAAGGCTATCTCTCAAGCTTCTAACCAAACGAACATCACACCCTTCTTAGTCAAACCCATCAACGGTGCTGCTAAACGGGAGAAGTCTTGTATGAAGCATCTGTAGTAACCATCCAGCCCCAAGAAACTCCATATTTCAAAAACGTTCTTAGGCTTCTCCTAGGAAAATACTGCTCTAAAATTCTCTGGGTCTACTGCAACTCCTGCCTCTGAGATGATATGACCCAGGAAGTGTATCTGGTCCATCCAAAAGTTGCACTTTGAGAACTTAGCATATAGTTGATGCTCTCTCAGTGTACTCAATACGATCTCAAGATGGGTGGCATGGTCATGTCGAGTGTGAGAGTAAACCAAGATATCATCCATGAATACTACCACAAAATAATCCAGATAAGGATGGAACAAACGATTCATCAGAGCCATGAAAACTGCTGGTGTGTTCTTGAGTCCGAACGACATAACTGTATACTCGTATAGACCATAACTGCTCCTGAAAGCTGTGAGAGTTATGTTAAATGGTCTAACGAGCAGCTGATGATATCCTGATCTCAAGTCAATCTTCGAGAACACTCGTGCTCCACGAAGTTGATCAAAAGGATCAGCAATTCTTAGCAAGGGATATTGGTTCTTAACCATCAACTGGTTCATCTTCCTATAATCCACATAGAGTCTGAGAGTACCATCCACCTTCTTTGAAAAAAGGACAGGAGAACCCCATGGAGAAGTACTGGGTCAGATTAAACCCTTTTCCTGTAATTCCTCTAACTGCCTCTTGAGCTCCTAAAACTCTGGTGTAGCCATCCTATAAGGAGGAATGGAAACCGGTGCTACTCCTAGAACAAGCTAAATAGAGAAATCCACCTCATGCTCTGGAGGAAGACCTGAAATGTCATCCGGGAAGACATCCCTGAAACGATCAACCATTGGAGGGAAATCCTTCTGACAAGTCCCCTAGTCGTCCAGATATAAGCTCGCAATTTGGGCTAGGATACCACCTCTCCCATGATGCTCTGGTCCAACTCGACTCGCCTAAACATCCCACTCTCCCTTGTGTAGAAACTCTCTGCCCTCTAGTGACATGAAACTCACCCTGCGATGATAGAAATTCACAAAGGCTCTAAAGGGAACTGACCAGTCCATCCCGAGAATGAAATCATAGCTCGTCATCTCTAAAATATAGAGGTCCCAAAGGAAGTGACACCCACCAACCTCAAGGGGGAACTCCTTGCACTGACGTACACTAGCCGTTCTAGTCCCCAACGGAGTGTCTAACATCATAACAGCAGAAGAAGAAGAAACACCGAGCCCAAGGCTCTCCACAACGGGTAAAAATATAAAGATATGTGTAACACCCTTATCAAAAAGTACTGAAGATAAGACAGAAGCTACTAGAATAGTATCTATGACAATAGAAGGTCTGGGATCCTGCTCCTATTGGGTCTGTTGCACTGCATATGCCTGCCCAGGGCCATGGCCCTGCGACATAGCATGGCTAACCTAAGTTATCCTGCCCTGCTGCCTCTAAGATCCTGGTGTCTAGATACTATGGCCACATCCACCATCCCTGCCTGCACGCCCTGATGTATTCCAGTTCCCCGACTAGTAATAAGCTGCTGGTCCTTCCCCCCGCACACGGAGTCTCCACATAACCCCTATCACTAGCCACTGGTAGAAATTCCCTGCAAAATCATTGCAGATGACCCATCTTTCCGCAAGCTCGACACTCCACTGGGCCTCATGGACACTAAGGTCTCTTATGCCCCTCCTTACCACACTGGTAGCACATGACCTGGCCACCTAAAACATTCTTCTGGCTGGTACTTCCACCCAGATAGAAGTCTATATGTCTCTTTCTCTTACTAGTAGAAATAGTACCAAAAACTGGTGTTGAATCGCCCTGGACCACACCACTAGCTTCCCGTAAATTCCTCTCTGTAATCAGCGCCTGATTCACAATAGCATGTACTGAAGGAAACCTAAAAATGTTCACCAGTGCTCAGATGTATTATCAAAGACCATCCTTAAAGCGTATGGCTCTCAGCGTCTCATCACCCACCAGAACGGGTGAAAAATGATTAAGCTCAATGAAGAGAGTAGAATAATCCATCACCGACATATTGCCTTATTGCAGATTTATGAACTCTCGAGCTCGATCTGCCCTCACCGTCTCTGGGAAGAAGAATTCATAGAAGGATGTCTGGAAATCTTCTCACGCCATGTCTCTGTGATGCACTAACTGTGTGGTAACCTCCCACCACCTCTTGGTGGAATCACGCAACATATAAGTCATGAGTTTGACCCTCCGCCCTGGAGGCGTCTCAAGATGATCAAAAATAGTCTACATCGACCCCAGCCAAGACTCCACAGCCTGTGGTCCTCCATCCCTTAAAAATTTAGGAGTATACTTCTGCTGGAAGATATGTGTCAGCTCTTCTATAGATTTGGCAGCCGGTGGAACTCCCTAAAAGGTCTTCATGAACCGTATAAAGCTTTTATGGAACTGTGCCTCTACGCCTCTGTCAGGTATAAAGGCGGGCGTCGCATCTAGCTCTGCTGGAGGATCCACTAGTAGCCCATGGCCTACCATCTCTGGAGTATAATCGTTGCCTCTCTCTTGGAGAACAACACATGGTCGTCTCGACGGCATGACTCTACAAGGTCAAACGCACGCCTTGGATCAAGACTATCACAGTCTGAAAACGAAGGAACTAAAAAGGGAACAGGAGGGAGAAGGCATTCAAAATTGCACAAAAAGACTACACGGCGTGTATACTGACTACACGGCATGTACCTAACTTTTCTCCCCCTGCCCAGGTCCTTCTACATGGCCAAGCCACACGGATCCCGTTAAAAAAAACTACACAGCGTGTATATAATCTACACGACATGTATGGTGTAATTTTCCAACTACCCATGTCGTTTATGACACAGATGACTACTCAGATTGATAATACACGACGTGTTACACCCGCACACGGCGTGTAAACCACTCCATATTTACAGCCACATGGCTAAGTCCACACGGTCTGTCACTGGTCAAGACTACATGGCATGTCCCATAGGTACACCGCGTGTACTTGACGAGCTTCGCCGACCTGTGCTGTTAGTTACACGGCCGGATACACGGTTCCAAATACACAACATGTTCAATATTCACATGTCATGTACACGAAGGGGTTACACCGACCCATGTATTTAGTTACACGGTCGGGTTCCCAGGTCAGACTACATGGCGTGTTCCATAGTGGACACGACGTGTATATATCAAGGTCTCCCCCGTCCGTGTTGTTAGTTACACGGGTGGACTCCGGGTCAACACTACACGGAGTGACTTATGGTACACGATGTTTTCTCCCTAAGAAATTCCCTTCCCTGTGTCCCCGCCCACATGGTTTGTGACACGGAAAGAGACTACATGGTGTGTACTTAGACTACACGGCATGTACTCAAAAAAATTCCTTTCCTTCCCAAACAGAAGAACATAAACGGCGTGTTTAAGGTATTACACAGTGTGTCTACTGGGTTTCTGGACAGTATGCCTCAAAAACTTCTCCAGAACCCGGAAAATACTGAAAATGACACCTAAGTTCCAAATTTCAATCCTTGAGGGCCCATACTCCCCGCGAATCAATGTTAAGAATCTTATATGTGTTATAACCAAATAAACAGCCAATGATCCCCCAAATTTCAGTCAATGAGGGCCCATACTCCCCAAAAACCAAAGTTTGGCATCCATTCGTTAAACAGGCTCACACAAAAATGCCTTATCAAACAACAGGTATCTATCATAGAAGCTATCACAACAACATGCTTTTACTAGCACAACATATATCACAATAACATGAAATTTCTAATGCACCTACATGGCATGAAACTATGCATGGCATGTGATTTATAGCATGTGCCTAAATGATGCATGAGATGGAATACCCTCATATCATCGGGTTGAAACTAAATAGAACCCATGAATAAAATATAAACTGAAAAATACAAGTATGTCACCCCTCGGTGAAAATTAGATCAACTATAAATTTGAAAAATCAGAAAAATTGAAACATGAGGTAAATTGGATTTTCCTTGTACACGGGTTAGCTATTTCCGAGCACAGCTTATTACCAACTACCGCTCCTATCCTATCCTTGACTAAGACTCCAAATAGTAAGTCAAATAAAAGAAATCCTTTGATACCACTTTGTAACGTCCCGGATCCGGGTGCCACTCAACGGGTGCCCCGAACCCGGTTGGTCACATGACCTCAAGCACATTTTCCCAAATGCCAGAGGCTGCCGACTAGCAGTGAGGGTCCAGGTCTGATAGTGGGAAAAATATTCCCTCATTTTTCAAAGTGTAGCACAGTGGAATAAAATAAAAAGCATACAACAACAGCGGAAGCAATAAACCATACACATTTAAAATAAACAACTGTAGTAAAAGATAACCAAAAGTTATATAGAAAATGATGCAACATGTCTCAAGTTCTAAGAAAATATCCAGAACATGTTTCACAACAATATAGTACAATACAATACAGAGTACAACAAAACAAAATAGTTGATAGCATCATGAGGCTAATCCCGGTCCCATGCTTCCCTACTCCTCAGCAGCAATCAAGTACCTGTATAGGGACCCTTTCCCTTATCCACACCTCCAGACATGTAATCTGTTTGGGCTAAAGACATGACCCAAACAAGGTGTGAGAAATAAATCCCAGTAGACATCCACCAAAGGCTCATGCCCAACTGTGTGAAAAGATGTAACAACAGCGTGAAGCAGTAAAATGAAATAAACTAAGCAGTACTCAAAAGTAAATAACTTTACCAGTTATATTTCCATTTTATTATTTATTTAATCGTTCATTATAAGGAAACCACCACAGTAAATTTCTATGTAAACAGTCAGTGTCCTTAGACACGCAAACCCTTAACCTCAGGTAATCAGAAACATAACCTGCAGGTAATTTCCCACAGGCATAACAGATATTGCCCTTAGGCATACGAAGTGTCACCCACAGGCATAGAATCAACTACCCACAGGCACAAAAGAAGTTGCCCACAGACTAAGTAGTACATTGCCCACAGGCTAATCACAACACTACCCTCAGGATAAACAAGTAACCATGCCATGCCCAACATGTATCAAGCAATATATATGCAACACAAAATTTAATTCCTCTCAAGGAAATTCTACAATCATTATTATAAAGGAATACCCTCGAGTATCCTGGACAAACGACTAAATAGAGGAACGCACCCCCGGGGTGGTCCTGGATCCAAGCAGCGATCCCAAAGAATAGTTTATTATCACATTTAAATTACCTATAAAATTCTAGGTATTTAATTCAAAAAGGCCTCAGCCATACGACACCCCATTCATGGGAGCGTATCTCAACGGTACACAAAACGCACAACAGTTAGAATTTAAACACCAAGCCAAATACCTTAAACACCCAAGAACGGTATAACCAAATGACGCCTTCTGAAATTTCCTAGAATGTCATAGATATGAGGTAAAATAATTCTCATTCAACCACAAATAAATTCCATTAGAGGAAGAATTTGCAGGAACTACACAGGAGATGTGGGAGCTTACCCGTGTAGTTCCAACGTGATCGACAGAAGCATAAACGGATTCATGATGCTCTATCTAGAGATCCACGAAGTTTTGGTCATCCTTTCCCATTCTCCCATCCGGTTCTAAGCCAATCCTATGAACAGGGTTGGCTACTGCCCATTTTATGCGAAAAAAACAAAGTACACGACGTATAATTTTGACTGCACGGCATGTACTCCCCTCATTTAATTGTTCCTCTGGCGGCACCACCAAATTGTTCATCCGTCGACATGAGTACACGATGTGTATTCCTGACTACATAACATGTACTGTCTCCTAGTTGGTGGATGCTCCCACCACCTTACTATTCACCTGCCAATTGACTACACGTCGTGTAGTTAGTTTTTACACCTTTCATCACCGACATGGCTCCACACCCTGTGAACTCATCCCGCACAACCAAAAGTACACGACATGTTGAAAAGTACATGGCGTGTAGTCCCAAAATTTATTACTTTTCCCCATTTCCTTATTTTCTCAAAAGCACTTAAGGAAAGGAGAAAAGAAGAAACACGTACCTCAAAAATAAGAACCGGGTTCTTACACCCACAATTCTAGGAAGTGGGATAATATGGTGAGTCAGTGAATAATCACTCAGATGGTATCATGTTTCCTATACATATATGGTAAACCAGTCATGAATTCAATCAATATCCCATTCTACTTCCATTCTGGAACCTCAAGGTGTTGATTAAAACCCATTGGAACCTGGTGCTTGACCTTCACTTACTGAAAAGTGATGCATCGAGAGACAAACTCTGAAACTCACTTCTTCGTTATCAGCCATAAAAACTGACATCAGAGGTCCTGATACATCTTCACCACACCTAGATGTACTGAAAAGGGGGCTATGGAACCCCCTCAAAATCTCTTCCTGTATTGCCATTGGTACTACTATTCATCCTATAAAAACAAAGATGTGATCCCTACCTTTCAAATACGCATCAGGGGTATGCCCTATGGACATTTGAGCACGTAAAGTCTCACAGTCGATATCTCTGAGCTGTGCCTCCATAACTTGTTGTTAGAGTTGAGGGGGGAAAACCATCAACTACAGGTAAGCTTCTCCATCTCCATCCATAATGGATAATTGTAACAAGGACAAATGCTTCGACACCTCATTCAGAAACTATAAATTAGATCTCATATAGAGAGAATATATCACCACATCCACCTTCCCTAGAGTACATACAATCTCAGAATCATAATTTTAGAGGAACTCTAGCCAATGCCTCTATCTCAACCTTTTCTAGATCTATTGAAACTACACCACCACTTTAGATAATCGAGGACTCATAATGCACATTGTATTGATGGTTAGGCTATCCAATTGATGTGAAATCAGCTGCACCATCCTTTGTGAGAGTCCATTTTGTGGTGCCTAGGTTTCTTTTTCACCAATAAGGAAAACATCATCCCAACATTGCAGACACAACACATTCTGTGTCAAAATAGTCAATATGATCATGAACTATAGGTAACTATTATATACCAAGATTGACATTGTATGGCCTTGACATCGTTACCAAGAGATCCCAACCGAAATTCTCACCTTTAAGAGTCATTCCACACTATCGACACCAGTGCGTGATCATTGGGTCTACTCTAGAGAAGTCCCCAAGAGTGACAGTTGAGTTAATGGTTCAACCAGAATCTTCGAGTCTTGAACAATATTCATGGAAATAAAATAACGACTAGTATCCATGTCTATAAATACTTTATCTATAGTCAAATAGACATAGATAGTTCCATGAATCATTCCTAGATCCCCTAGGTCATAAGCCTTGATTTCATGCAGTTGTACACCTTTTTTATCCTCTAGATTCCCGATCCTGGTGTGGACCACTCGGAGGTGGTGGTGGTAACATGATGAAATGTATACTACCTCATACTACTCTCCTAGGTCCTATGCCACATCCGCCACCTTGAAAATCTATCTTCTCCTGCTTTACCACTACTGACTATCACTGGTTGTATCTGTTCATCCAAGGGACTCTTAACCATAATGTTTTTCTCTTGCACCCTAGCATAGGTAGTAATTCATATAAAGATGACACTAGCTCAGATGTTCCTACGCAGACCTCTCTCAAGGGTACGACCCCTAAAGTACTGGTTGCATATCTCATCCATCGAGTACCTATAATGGTTGTGTTGGTTAGAGTGGATACTCAAGAGGGGGGGGGGTGAATTGAGTTCCAATAAAAAAATTTGTTAAAAGGATTTTTATTAAAATCACACAATTATAATACAAATTTAACATGTAGTGAATTTTTATTACAGTAAAGGGTCAGTTAGATTCTCAATAGATTGATTAGTTCTTAGTTAATTCAATCTGAAGATTAATTAACATTTGAACCTAACTTAATGCTTTAAATTACATACAAACACTTTCTAGTTTAACTATCAAAGTGACTCTAAAATAGATTTGTATTTCAAAGTAAATAGAAGTGGAATATAAAATATAGTATACTTTAGACTTAACCAAGATGAATAGTAGATATAAAACAAGTGGTTCAATCTCAATCTGAGACCTAATCCACTCCACTTGGTGATCACCTGCCACCAAGAAGTTTATATAAACAAACTTTGATCTACACCCTGGATCGGGTTAACAATAGTACATAGACTGTCCATGCCATGCATGGACCTCTTCCACAGTTTTCATGGGTAAACAAAATAATATCCAGGCCACACATGGACCTCTTACATAGTTATCTTGGGTAAACAAGAGTAAAGAGTTTGGTGTAAGGATTTTGAAATCCTTCAGTTCAGTGCAGAAGTCTGTGTGTGTGTAAAATATACAGAGTACACACACTGCTTGAAAGTAAACAAAAGAATCACTAAGAGAGAGTAGATGTGAGTTTATAATGCTCTAGTGATTAGTAGTGCAGCTCTGGACTCCATGGATAAGATAGAAATTATTCTGAGTCCTTCTCTTATTTTTCTGTGGAAAAAAAGAGTTTCATGCTTCAGATTGTGTTCTTCACGAGTGAAGATGTTCTCCATATTCCAATTTACGTCGTGTGTTCTTCATTAGAGTTGGATTGAATGCATGAGACAAATGATTCTTTTAAGATCTTTCAATGTCTTCATCGTGGTTGTGCTTGTCAGCTTGTTTTTCTGTAATACAGTGCACTCTTGGTTTTTTGAGTTGTCGCGTGTGTTGTGTCTTGCTCTTCGGGACTCTTCTATTTATCTTCAAAACACATGAGATTTAGCCAACAGGTTCCATATATGTCATACCTCATACTTCATTCTATGTCTACAATAAAACATTAATTATTTTGGTGCATTGAAGATGTCAAATATTCCATTAAAAAGTTAAATAGAAAAACAACAAAATAGTTTAAGAAATGGTGTCTCCTTCACGGTATCTCTTTCACGATGTCTCTTTCATGGTGTCTCCTTCACGGTGTCTGAGTCACGGTTTCTGGCTTTCGGTGCCTTTCTCATAGTTTCTGGATTCACGGTACCTTGATCACTATGTCTTGATAACTATGTCTGGCACTTAGGCAAACAGAGTTTCTCGCTTACGGTGTCTGTTCTTAGTGTCTTGCTTCAAGGTGTCAGGCTTACTATGTCATGGTATCTCATGGTCACAGTGTCTGAGACTTAGGCTTCACAGTGTCAGGGTTCACGGTGTCTTTCTCATAGTGTCTGGCTTCACGTTGTCTTATACTTAGGAAAATAATAGTATTCAGACATAAACAGTAATATGCATAAAATGAATTGAGCTTAGCCATTACCAAGTATGAGATAACTTGAAACATAAATACACATGATTGATAAGATTTGTGAAATTTGTGATCATTAATAAGATTTGTAATTATTATTGAGATTTGTGATCATTGAAACATGGTTAATACATGAGGAGTCCAACAATCTCCCCCCTTTTAATGATCACAAATCATGTTTAGTTAATGTATAAGAGAGATGAAACTATAGAGAAAAACAACATATAAAATAGCATATAATAACTGATAACTAATAACTTCTCCCCCTTTTGGGATTATCAAAAAGTTCAAAGAATAAAGGGAAAATAGTGCATATGGAATTAATAGCATTCAGAATACAACATACATTAGAAATATAAAAAATCAATGACATCCCCATCAAAAAATAGTCACTGGTCTTCTTCAGGAAGTGGCCCTCTCTTTGCCTTTATCAGTAGAAGAAGAGGAAGCCATATGGATAGTTGATGATGTAGAAGAAGTCATAGAAGTGGTAGACAAATAAGGTAAAGGTAAACCTTCGAAGACTGATGGAGCCAATGTTGGAGCAGTAGAAGATCGAGACAGTTGCTGGTCAAGAATGATAGGATTGATCTGACTAAGAGCCTGGCCAACAGAAATGGTTGTGGAAGCTAAGGCAGAAGTGAAAGTAGGTAATCTAGGTCTAAGAGGAGAATCCTCTGGAGCAACAATGGTTGTACTTTGAACAAAAAGATACGGTCTCTGAAGTTTAATGAAGTCTGCAATAATATCCCCTCCATACTGCAGAGCCTTATCAAAATCATCTTTGTTTTCCATAAACTTGTCCAACAACTTGGTAAACTCTATTAGCTTCTGGACTTGGTTTTTGATGGCCTGGGTTACATGAGGAATTCTCAGATTCTCTACAAGGTATTTGAAGTAATTTTTCATATCAGTCTTGGAGAAAATCCTGTTGAAATAGAAATCCACTTTCTTAGAGATCTCCTGTTGGGCATCATTGGAAATCTTTGAGTGAATTTAAACCAGGTCAAGCACTCTATCACTGTTCTTAACTACTTCATATAAAGGATCCATATCAAAGGCACTGAAGGCATTCTGAAGTTATTCTTTGACTATAGATCTGAGTAAAGTACTTTCCAAGGAAGGAGTGGAGGTATAACCAGAATAATTAGAATCTTTAATAGAAATGGTCAAAGATTTAAGATGATTTAGAACCATTTGAAGACATCCAGTATACTCATATGTGAGTTTGTTAAGTTTCTCCACAAGCTCTCTCATGTTCTGTAACAACTGTTTGTGCCTTTCCACAATCTTTTCATCAAAGGATAGTAGATAGGGGCGAATCTGGGACACAATGTCTCGAGAGATGTTTGAAGTAGTAGGTTCAAGAGAAGCAGGAGAAGGTGCAGGCTCTGATCTAGAATGAAATTCTCTCTGGAGTTCTTCAACCATTTTTTAGAGTTTCAAATTCAGTACTAAGTAACATATTGTCAACTCTTACTTCCTAAATTTCATTGATCATATTGGGTTGAATGTGCCAAATAATCTTTTCTAAAAGTAGTGAGGCATATTTCTGACTCAGTTTGGTCACAAGACAAGGTTGAGAGGACATAATTTTCTCAACTCCAGCTAAGATAATGTCTCCAAAGACATTAAAATCATCCTTACTGATAGAATATTGATATTTTGGTAAAGGGGTAGGTGCAGGAAGTGGTACAAGTGTAGGCTCAGGTTGAGGTTCATGTTGAGGTGCAGGTTTAGGTGCAAACTATGTGGCATATTTCAGTTGAAACAAAGTAAGGTCAATCCTAGTGGCAGTAACCTGTTGAGATTCACTCAAATCATAGAATATAGGGAAAATATACCGATTGTACAAATAATATGACTCAGTTGGTTGAGATGCTTCAACAGACTCAGATTCAGTAGTCTCAAGATTTTGAGGTTCCTCCCCCTCAATAAGTGCTTCCATTTCAAGACCTTGAGGCTCAGGTACTTGTTCTAAATCCACTAGTTCATCTCTAATTTCCTCATCCATTTCTTACTTATCCAACTGAAATGCTATCTCCATCCTCTCTTCAGCAGATGGTATTATCTCAGGAACAAATTTCTCTTCAGTGATTTCTTTTTTATTTTCATCTTCCCTAATAGGGATTTCTTCTAGATTTTCTTATTCCACAGTAGGGAGTTATTCCAGATTTATTTCTTCTATAACATGGAGTTCTTTTTGAGTTACTTCTTGCACAGTAGGGAGTTCTCCTACTACATCCTCTTCCATGGCTTGCTGCTTAGATACAACTAATTCTATTGCAACCTCAGGCTGGGTTTCAAGATTAACAACCGCTCTAGGGACATGAGGTTCTTCTTCAAGAGAAATAGGAGGAACAACAACCCTTTCTTCCGCAATAACAAATTCTTCCCTATGAGGCACTTTAGCTACCTCTTCATTTTCTTCTTCATCATATGAATATTCAGAAACTTCATCTGGTTCCAAACCAGGATCAGTAATGTCCTTTGGCCTTGTTTTAATAATTTAAAGGATTGAAATTCTCATAGATCTTACCATTATCTTCAACCCACTCCTTCTTCCAGGGGTTCCAGTTTATTTTTATCCTTCTGATAGTGGGTCTAGATAAACAATATTCATAGTCCATAAGTACTTCTTCATTATGTCCAACTGCTCCTTTTCCAACAAGCATTGCCAAAATCATCCTAGAGTAGAACAAATATGTAGATTTGGATGTGACCTTAATCAATTCACATATATGGTGAATGATGTATTTGCACAGATTGATTTTGTGTCCATTCTTTATTAGATGAATCAAGAACACATCTTGATACTTCAAGACAGCAAAGTCACCTTTCCTCGGGCTAATCATATTTTGAAAAAATTTAAACAATAGACTTGTCTCCCCATCATGTTCAGAAGCTATGGCCCTTCTCTTGGTTCCATTTCCAGTTAGAGTTTCCAGTGCATTTTCCAGGTCAAAGAAATCGGTTGTAGGTGGGGGGGTCTCTTTGGTAATCATCAAAAATTCATTCGTGAAGAATCCTAAGGCATGTAACCCATAACCTTTAAGAGAATGAGAATATTTGTCCATTGAACCAACTCCTCACAACAAAACTTTCATGAGCATCAAAAGAAAACTATTCATATTGATAAAACTGAGCTACCAACCTTGGATAAATGGGTCTATCCTTCCTAGAGAAACATTTGAGCCAGCCTAGTTCTCTTAAAACTTTTAAAACAAGAGATTTTCTAGACAAAAACCACTCAGGGAAAATTTCCTTTTCAAGTAAAACACTACGGTTTACCAGGTTTGGATTCAAGGGTCCTTCAGGTGCCAGCTTCAGTGATATCTTCTTTTTCTTCGAGCTATGCTTCTTAGGAGTAGATGAAGACAAACGCTTCATCCTTGGCATCCACTGAAGGTCTAGAGAGAGAGATAAGGGGTTCTTAGGTTGAAAGGTTTCATAAAGAATGAGTACGAGAGAGTTCAGGTGAAGAATCGAGTGAAACCCATTTTTTATCATTTAGGAATGTCAATTGTCACAAAAATAAAAACATGGGAAAGTAAAAAAGCAGTGAAATAATAATTACCATGATACGTATTAAAATGAAACCAAAAATAATTTCCACAGTGAGACTGTGAATAGTCGTTACGGTGTGATGGTAAATGGTCGTCACAATGAGACAGTCAGTGGTCGTCACAGTGAGACAGTGAATGATGTGATTAGTCATGGTGAGACAGTAAGTAAACTGTTCGGTCACGGTGAGATAGTAAATGACAGACCGTGAATAGAAAGCGCTAACAGTGAGACCATAAACATGAAATAGTAACCAAGAAACCGTGAACATGAAACAATAAAGTAAAATATAGTAAAAGATAAAATATTAAGATAAGTAATATATATATTTTTTATTGATCATGCCGAGATCATGTATGACGTAATATAATCTCTCAGAATTTAATGGTTTAGTGAATATATCAGCAACTTGATATTCAGTTCTAATGAATTCCAAAGTAATATCACCTTTTTGATAATGATCTCTTCAAAAGTGATGTCTTACATCAATATGTTTTATCATAGAATGTGAAACAGGATTTTTTGAAATGTTAATAGCACTTGTGTTGTCACAATTTATTGGTACATGTCTGAATTGATATCCATAAACTAGTAAAGTGTGTTTCATCAACAA
The DNA here is from genome assembly GCA_963277665.1 of Viscum album. Classification (NCBI taxonomy): domain Eukaryota; kingdom Viridiplantae; phylum Streptophyta; class Magnoliopsida; order Santalales; family Viscaceae; genus Viscum; species Viscum album. The sequence continues at coordinate 992,174,130 of OY728155.1, read as the reverse complement.
AATTTGTGCACAACAACTACCAGCTGCTATGTATTCAACTTCTGCAGTAGATAATGCAACAAAATTTTGTTTCTTACTACACCATGATACCAGTGACTTGCCTAAAAGGTGACATGTTCTAGAGGTGCTTTTTCTATCTAACTTATAGCCACCGAAGCCAGCATCAGAATAACTAACTAGTTTAAATTATTTTCCTTTCGTATAGAACAGTCCTAGATTGGGTGTATGATTGAGGTACTTGAATATTCTCTTTACAATATTTAAATGTTATTCTTTAGGGTTTGATTAAAAATGAGCACACATACACAAATTAAACATAATATCAGGATGGCTAGCAGTTAATTAGAGTAGACTTCCAATCATTCCTCTATAACTGGTTTGATCAACAGATTTTCCATCTTCATCAAGATCCAACTTACAGGTGGTACTCATGGGAGTGTCACTACTTTTAGTTCTATCCAATCCAAAATGTTTTACAAGATCTCTAGTATATTTACTTTGAGTTAAAACAATTCCATCATTATTTTGAAAGATTTGAAATCCAAGAAAGAATTTTAGTTCACCCATTAAACTCATTTAAAATTCGTTTTTCATCATTTTAGAAAAATCAATACATAATGAATTTTTTGAAGATCCGAAAATAATATCATCTACATAGATTTGAACAACTAAAACATAATTAGAAATTCATTTTATGAAAAGGGTAGGATCAGCTATTCCTTTTGTAAAACCTTTGGAAATAAGAAAAGTACTCAATTTTTCATACCAAGCTCTTGGAGCTTGCTTTAAACCATATAAAGCATTTGATAGTTTAAAAATATGATTTAGAAAATGAGGGTTTGTAAATCTAGGGGGCTGTTCAAAAAAAAAATCCCCAACTATATACCCATTTAATAATGCACTCTTAACATCCATTTGATATAGTTTGAAATTCAGATGTGCAACATAAGCAAGTAGAATTCTAATGGATTCAAGTCTGTCTACTGGAGAAAAAGTCTCCTCATAGTCAATTCCTTCTTATTGACTATAGCCTTGTGTAACTAATGTAGCCTTGTTCCTAACTATATTTATAGCTTCATCTACATTATTTCTAAACACCCATTTAGTGCCTATGGTGAATGTGTCCTTGGGTCTTTCAACAAGTTTACAAACTTTATTTCTTTCACAATGATTGAGTTCTTATTGCATATCCATTATCCAAAATTCATCTTTGATGGAATCATCAATGTTTTTAGGTTCAAGCTGTGACAAGAAGGCTTGGTGTTCAACCTGATTTCTAAGAGAATCTCCAGTTTGTGTTCCTTTCTCTAAGTCTCCTAAAACAGAATTTAAGGGATGGTTTCTAAGGGGTTAAACCTTTCTAAAAAAAGAGGGACTAGAGATTTTAGGTTCATCAACAAATTCTGGTTCACTAAGACTTGATTTCACAGAATTTATAGAATTGGAAGTTTTCACAGATTCTTTCACAGAGGTATTTGAGGATTTTGAGTTGATGGTCAGATTTGATACATCATCCTCCAGATTTTATAGGATGGTTCTAGGCTCATGTGGATCTATTCCATCAAAGTTGATATGCACAGATTCTTACACACCTTTAGTTCTCTTATTGAATACTATATAAGATTTACTTGAAATTGAAAAACCTAGGAAAATTCCTTCATCACTTTTGGATGCAAATTTTTCAAGATTATCCTTAGTGTTGAGAATAAATACATTGCAACCAAAAATTCTAAAGTAATTAACCTTAGGCTTCCTATTATTCCATAGTTCATATGGGGTCTTTTTGAGAATTGGTCTAATCAATACTCTATTGATTTTGTATCATGTTATATTAATAGCTTCAGCCCAAATGTAAGTAGGTAGGTCATATTCACTAAGAATTGTTCTAGTAATTTATTGCAAGGTTCTATTTCTTCTTTCTACAACACCATTCTGCCGAGGTGTTCTAGGGGAAGAGAAATTGTGACTATAACTATTTTGTGAGCAAAAGGATTAAAAATCTTGATTTTCAAACTCACGTCCATGATCACTTCTTAAAGATTTAATTTTAAGGCCACTAAGATTTTCTACAGACTTGGCATACTTAGTAAAATAAGAGCAATCTTCACTTTTGTGAGCCATGAAGAAGGTCCAGGTATATCTAGAAAAATAATTTACTAGAACATAAAAATAGTGCTTCCCATTTAAACTAGAAACTCTAGATGGTCTAAAAAAATCCATGTAAACCAATTCAAGAGGTTGAGAAGTAGAAACTTATTTCTTTGGTTTGAAAGAGAATTTTTGTTGTTTTCCCTTTTGATACGGATTACAAACTTTGTTATTTGGAAACTCAAGTTTGGGTAAGTCTTTAACTAGGCATTTTCTAGTTAACTTTATAAGGAAGTGAATATTACAGTGTTCTAGTCTCCTATGCCAAAGCCAAGATTCTTTATGAAATACACTTAAGAATGAAACATTTTGAGAAGTTAAGGAATCTAAATTAACATAATAAACATTTTCCTTCCTTGATGAAGAAAATACTAATTTATCATTGGAATTAAAGACATTACAGGAATAATTTTCAAATTTAACATGATATCCATCATCACACAATTGTGAGATACTAAGAAAATTAAATTTTAGACCATTAACAAACAGTACTTTAGAAATTAGAATCGAATCAGAGTTACCAATCTGTCCTAGGACAATGATCTACCCCTTTGCGTTATCACCAAATGTGACGTGTCCTCCATCTACTTTTACTAGGTTCTTGAAGCATGAGTAGTCTCCTGTCATGTGCCTTGTACACCCACTGTCCAAGTACCACAGATTTGTGCAGGAGCTCTTTAAGAAGCTTTCCTCAGATGTGTTTGTCATAAAATACATATTGGCTTTGTTAGCTTGTTCATCATGTGATGTCTCTGAGTTACTTGAACTACCCTCAGAGGCACTACATGTTGCCTTCATTTCATTTTTATACTTCTTGTCCATATCCTCATATTTTTTCTTATATTTGAGATTTGTACAATCAGCCTTTATATGTCCTCTGTGCTTATATTCATAGCATACAATCTCATCAATTTTTTCAATTCTCTTCTAGTCCTTTTTCTAGTTTCCTTTTTGATCATACTTTCCCTTGAAGTTAGCATTTCTGAAAAAGTTTTTCTTTTTGTAAAATCAGTTGAATCTTTTGGCCAGTTGAGACATCTCCTCATCACTGTCTGGTGATGATTGTTCAGTAGTGGAACTGTCTATAGAAGCTTCCAGTTTTCCTTTGTCTTTGTTCTTCGAGTGGGTGGTCTTGAATGCTACAGATTTCATCTTTGGTTCATCCTCCCCTTCTTTGTTGACTTTCAGATCTTCCTCATACATCATAAGTTTCTTAATGAGTTCCTTTATAGGTGGCCTGCTGATGTCGCATTACTCTCTAATTCAGACAGAGGTTCCCCTCTATCTGTCAGGTAGACATCTGAGAATTATCATGATCTGTTCTTTGGCAGTGACTTCCCTTCCAAGAGAAATCATTGTGTTGAAAATCTCATTGAACCTAAGATACATATCATAAATAGGATCATCAGGCTTCATCTTGAAATTATGATATTTTATAGTATAAGTATTAAGTCTCATTTCCTTTACACTATATGTGCCTTCATGTGAGACAGACAAGGTATCCCAAATTTCATGGGTAGTTTTACAAGTAGAAATCCTATTAAATTATTCATCTCCTAAGGAATAGTATAGAGAATTCATGGCTTTGCAATTGTTATTGTAAGCATGTTTTGTAGGTTCATCTCATGTAATTATATAAGTCATAGGAAGTTTGTATTCATCTATAATGGATGACCAGATTTCAAAACTCATACTCTCTAGATGCATTTTAATTTTAATTTTCCTTTGAGGATGGTTGGTTCCATTAAAGAATGGTGGTCTGTTAGTTGTGGCACCTTCCAATCTACTATCCATACTAACAAATTACTTTATAAGAGCTATAAATTTAGAATTAACAGAAATTTACCGATCTTTAAAGTAAAACTGTAATCATAGTTGAATGAGATTACAAAAAGTCCTAATAAAGCAACCTTTGATACCAAATGTTGGTCGGAGTGGATACTCAATAGGGGGTGAATTGAGTTCCACTAAAAATTTCTGTTAAAAGGATTCTTATTGAAATCGCCCAATTATAATACATTTTTAACCTTTAGTGAATTTTTATTACAGTAAAGAGTCAGTTAGATTCTCAAGAGATTGATTAGTTCTCAGTTAATTCCATCTGAAGATTAATTAACTTTTGAACCTAACTTAATTCTTTACAGTACATATAAAAACTTTCTAGTTTAACTATCAAGGTGACTTTAAAATAGATTTTTATTTCAAAGTAAATAGCAGAGGAATATAAAATATAGTATACTTTAGACTTAATCTAACATGCACATCAGATATAAAACAAGTGGTTCAGTCTCAAGCTGAGACCTAATCTACTCCACTTGGTGATCACCTGACACTAAGCGTTTTATATAAATAAACATTGATCCACTCCCTGAATCGGGGTAACAAGAGTACATAGACTATCCAAGCCACTCAGGGACCTCTTCCACAGTTTTTGTGGGTAAACAAAATAATAGCCAAGCCACACAGGGACCTCTTCCACAGTTTTTGTTGGTAAACAAGAGTAAAGAGTTTGGTGTAAGGATTTTGAAATCCTTCAGTTCAGCATAGGAGTCAGTGTGTGTAAAATATACTGAGTACACACACTACTCGAAAGTAAATAAAAGAATCAATAAGAAAGAGTAGATGCGAGTTTAGAATGCTCTAGTGATTAGCAGTACAACTCTGGACTCCATGGATAAGACAAAAAAAATTTTGAGTCCTTCTCTTGTTTTTCTGTGGAAAAACAGAGTGTCGTGGTTCAACTTCTATTCTTCACGAGTAAAGATGTTCTATGTATTCCAATATACTTCATGTGTTCTTCACTAGAGTTGGATTACATGCATAAGACAAATGCTTCTTTGAAGATCTTGAAATGTCTTCGTTGTGGTCGTGCTTGTCAGCTTGTTTTTCTGTAGTACAGTGAACTCTTGGTTTTTTGAGTTGTCGCGTGTGTTGTGTCTTGATCATGGGAACTCGTCTCTTTATCTTCACAATTCATGAGCTTTAGGTGACAGGTTCTATATATGTCATACCTCGTACGTCATACTATGTCAACAAGAAAACATTAATTATGTCAGTGCATTAAAGACGTCAAATATGACCGTTAAAAAGTTAAATAGAAAAACGAAAAAATAGTTTAAGAAATGGTTTCACAATATGTTATGTAAATGGTGCCTCCTTCACATTATCTCCTTCGCGGTGTCTCCTTCATGGTGTCTCCTTCACAGTTTCTGAGTCACGGTGTCTCAGTCACAGTTTCTGGCTTCTGGTGGCTTGCTCATAGTTTCTAGATTCACGGTGCCTTGATGACTATGTCTTGCTAACTATGTCTAGCACTTAGGAAAATATAGTGTCTAGCTTACGGTGTCTGTTCTTAGTGTCTTGCTTCACAGTTTTAGGCTTAATGTGTCACGGTATCTCATGGTCATGGTGTTTGACACTTAGGATTCACAGTTCAGGGTTCACGATGTCTTGCTCATGGTGTCTGGCTTCACGGTGTCTTATACTTAAGAAAATAACAGTATTCAGACTTAAACAGTAATATGCATAAAATGAATTGAGCTTAGCCATTATCAAGTATGAGATAAATTGAAAAAAAATACACATGATTGATAAGATTTGTGAAATATGTGATCATTTATAAGATGTGTAATTATTATTGAGATTTGTGATCAATAAAACATTGTTAATACACAAGGAGTCCAGCAGGTTGGTATACCTCAATGGATACTCAAATACCGATTCATCATCCCATCCGAGCTGTAGAAGGTCCTGGACATGTACAAACCTTAGCTTATAAGGTGAGAACTCCTCTTTGAAAATCTTCTCAAACACTATCCACAGAAACGATACCTTATCACATGTTTGGGTATCTATACCCCACCATCGCCCTGCTAAGACATATAAAATAATCACTGTCAGGACCATCATCAGATCTGATCGTGTCTTTACTAGATAGAAAAATCAGATCACTTTCTCAAGCCAATCCTTAATCAGCTATGTTCCGGGTTCACCTCATAACCTGAGGGGTATTTATTATTGAAAATCATTAGGCATACTCAGCCTATGCTCCTCCTCCACTAGTACTAAAGGTACCATGTTATGTTCTACAGGTGGTGGTATAGAAGGTTCACCACATAGAGGTTCTATCTTCAATAAAAATCCTGGTACCGATGTCTCGTCACCCAACAGATCATCTTTGTGATCACGCAGTGGAATGCTAGATAGAAGTCTATGTGGAGGCATCTTAAGACAAGATGTACCATGGTCATTAGAGTATACCTGGTGAGATGAATGAATAAGGACATGAGAACACACCCAAATCCTATATGATACATGCACAATTATTTTTCCCTGTAACTAGTAATTTCATATACCGAGTCAAAAAGAAGAATTCAGAGTCTGGGTGTATGGATACATCAGCCACCACACCAATACTAGTTTCCCTATCTTGTTTGCTGTACTCGAAATGCTTAATACTGTTACCCCAAACAAACATCACAGACTCTTGGTCCTTAAGTAGAACTGACCTACTCTGATACCACTCTGTCACAACCTATCCCAGAGGGGCCCATGATAGAACTTCCCCATGCCCACCTCTAATAGGTTAGGGGTTGGTGACCAATACTGAGTAGGAATATCCTACAAATGGGAGGAATTTTCCTAAGTACCTATATATAAATACATATCTCCATTACTAAAATGACAAAATGTAAAAACTCTATGTAAACAAGCATGCATACCACTAAGATACCAAAAAAAAAGTACGATAGTATAAAACTAGAAAGTAAACTGGGTGAAACTACAATCCCACAAAAAAAATTGTCTGGAAAAGTGAATGCACATGTTCTTGAAACTCATTTGTAGAAAACCCTACTAGAAGAGAAAGGTATTGGACAACTGTCTGAAGTCATAAGAGCAAACCTCAACTATATTGTAAGGACCCAACCCTAGTTACCTAGAGCCGATATCTTATTTGATTTCATTGGAATACAAACAACGAATACGAATCCTGAAGGATGAAGTAGTTTAGTTTTATTGGAAACAAGATACATACATAAGTTCATCATTACAACTTGAAATGAAAAACAACATAGAAACTCCTCAGACAACTTCCATAACTCCTAAGTTATTTCAGCATATCATTTATAATATAATTCTTATTACCTTGAGAAAATGAAACATAATAAAGGGGTGAGATCAAACACTCATTAAGAGTAAGAAATACAAAGGAAGATTATATTAACATCATACATGGTGAATAATTGAAAACACATGCCTTTAATAATAAACTTGAACACATTTTGGAAGGAATATGAGCTGAGTAAATAATGACATAATAAAACATAATCATGGGTATTTTACTAATCGAATAACCACATGAAATATCAATATTTGAACTCATAATGATGAAATTCATAATTCCAGACATTCTGAAACATTTTGTCAAGGCCTCGGCCAATACGTTTAATGATTAAGGCCTCGACCAAAATCCATATCACATTGGGAAAGGCCTCGACCAATTCCATGTCTAGTTGTCTCATTAGACCTACCGATGCATCGAGGGGCTATAGTAGGACCCAAACATCACATAATAAGTCCAATGCATTCCTCATATGAGTGGGGATAAATATAAACAACAAATACATTCATATTGAAACTATCAAATGAAATGTAACTATCTTTCCCCAATCATTAATCATAAAACACTAACTATTCGGAATAATATGGTGAATGGTTTTAGGATAGATCATACACAATAGAGTTAGTCATAAAACATTAAATCAAATATGGTAGATGAATTCATAAATGATTAAACTCAATCATACCATGGAATCAATAATAGTGTTGAATTAGATGAAAACACTCATATAAAATCATTAAGCAATTCTGGAGATAAATACTCTTTTATTTTGAAAAGAAGAGTTCTTTTGGAAATGTATTTGTATAAAACCAAAAGTGAAATAAGATAGTATTTTCATAATAAAATGAGTGAATTTATAAAGATAATGGTTTCCAAAAAAAGATAATATAGTGCCCTTAGATATAGGTAAGAATTTGAGAAATTCCCATGAATTGGGCTTGCATTTTTGAAACAATTTTGAAAGTTCCTTTTAAAACGTGTAACTATCCATAAAATAAGGAAGGTTTCTCGTTTTTAAAAATATATATGATACTAAAACAGAATATATGATGAGTACATAACAATAAATAATAATTTTATTGAGGTAATTAGACAATGAAAGTATCCCGAATGAAAATGGAAGTTCGCGTGGAAAAACCCTTACCTTAACTCAAAACGTGTTCCGATCTTGTAATTAAGCTCTTTGAATATGAAATTATACTTGTTAATAACTTATTTCAGAACCTATTAGACATGTATTTATATTACCATAATTCTGGTTAGTTCATTTATGTCTTTATTGACAAGTTATTGTATTGAATTTCATCGTTCTCGAGTGTTCGGTTCTTTTATTTTCATATTCGGTTCACTTGATTTTAAGTAATGAAGTGGAATGGATGTAAATATACAGATTTTAAATAAAATATTGTTTATTAACATCCATAATTGTTAATTTAAATTTCTATAATTTGGTTACATGGAATGAGGATGGATCATTAGATGACCACCACTTCGATTATTCGGCGGTATTTGGAATATTATGAACTAGTTTTGTCATATAACTTAATTATATGTACATATTCTGGTTTCTGAATATTAATTTAGTTATAAAAAATATATTATAGTATGGTTCAACCATGAATATGGTTTCATGACCAGTAATGAAGAAGAAATTGAAGAACGAAACTTCGTCGTCCACGAAGGTTATAAATCGGAACCTCATGGATGTCGATTTCGTTTATAAAATAAAAGGGAGGGAGTAAGAATATTTATGATGGTTCTTACATTAAAATTATATAAATAGATTATATAGATGTTACTGGAGTTATCATGATAATTTTTATAGAGGAGGTGAGGAGAGGATAACAAAATAAGATAAATTAAAATGAAACCAAATGAAAAAGAAGGGTACTTTACCTCTTGAAATAACCTCCTTGAGAAACTCTTTAAGGGAAGGGGTTTGGGTCTTTTGGAAAGACCAAAAGATTATTGGACGTGGGGAGAGACTAGGGAAGGGTAATTGAGAAGAACTTTGAGGAGATTCAAGGCTTAGAGGAGTGAAGAGAAGGAGTGGTGAGGGGTTTTTATAGTGGAGGAGAGGAGTAAATTTGAATATTTAATTCATTATTTTATTATTTCCCTCAAGAAAACCAATAGTATTGTTTCATATGACCCTTAATAGTAATAAGTGCATGTGCGTTCTATCCAAGTGGGCTTGCATCAATTGTCATGTCATAAATAGTTCATTTAACAGATAATTTGAATATAGTATTTTATCATATTTCACTATTCATAAAAAATTCTAGAATTTTAGAAAAATCCCAAAAATTTACCCCTACCATTTTTCGACATGTAGAATTAAAAAGTGAAATCCATTTTTCAAAAATAATTTTCTAAATATTGTCAATTTAATTTTTAAATAATTTCATAGTTAATTCGAAAAATTATAATCTTGAAGTGCAATTAGTTTTATGTGACATTGAAAAATTAATTAAGATCCCATTATCATATTCCCTTAAGAAAATAAAATAATAATAGTATTTACTATTCATAAGGGTCATATTACTATTCATATTACTATTAATAAGGGTATGTTACTATTCACAAAAATCATGTTTGTTCTATCAGACTTTAAATGACTTACTGAACACAACTATAGATGAACATTTCTTGAAATTAAAAACATAAAAGAGGCATAGTTTCGTTTAATGGATAGATTATAAAATTGAATTTCTATATATATTTTCAAAACCTTGGTGTGTTACATTCTCCCCTCCTTACAAAAATTTCTTCCTTGAAATTCACAAAATATTACCTAAAAAGATTCGGGTATGTCTTTAAAATAAGCTCCTCAGGATCCCATGTTGCATCCCCCATCTTATGGTTCCTCCATAGAACCTTCACCAGACAAGTTGTCTGATTTCTCAATAATTGTTCTCTAGTGTCAAGAATATTTCTAGGCTCTTCACAGTATGATAGATCAGGCTCAAGTTCTACTTCTTCATAAGTGAGTACATGTGTTGGGTCGAGAATGTACTTTCTTAACATTGAGACATGGAGCACAACGTGAACCTTGGAGATACATGGAGGCATTCCCAAACAGTAAGATACAGCTCCAATTTGGTCCAGAATTTGAAAAGGTCCAATGTACTTGGGACTTAATTTTCCCTTCTTACCGAATCGTATAATACCCTTCCATGGAGATACATTTAAGAAAACATGATCTTCTTCTTGAAACTCCAAATCCTTCCTTCGGTTATCCGCATAGCTCTTTTCCCTACTTTGAGATATTTTGATATGGTTCTGGGTAATCTTAACCTTTTCCATTGTTTCTTCAACAAGTTTTGGGCCCACGAGATTTCTTTCACCAACATCATCCTAGCAAGTTGGTGTACGACATCACCTCCCATATAATGCTTCATAGGGTGCCATATGTATACTTTAATGGAAGCTATTGTTGTAGGAAAATTCTATGAGAGGTAAATACTGATCCCACATGCCTTGAATATCATGTGAACAAGACCTCAACATGTCTTCCAATGTTTGAATTGTCCATTCTGATTGTCCATCAGTTTGTGGGTGGTAGGCAGTGCTCAAACGAAGATCAGTATCTAGGGCCTTCTGAATACTTTTCCAGAATCTTGATGTAAAATGTGGATCATGATTAGAAACAATCGATTGGGGTACTCCATGAAGTCTCACAACTTCATTAACATATATTCTTGCAAGACGTTCAAGTGGTAGATCTTCTCTTATAGCAAGAAAATGTGCTGACTTGGTAAGATGATAAAAAATGACCCATATTGCATCGTTCTTTCTAGGAGTATTTGGTAGTCCCAGATAAAGTCCATCGTGATATTATCCCATTTCCACTCAGGTATGGGAAGAGGTTGCAATAGTCCTCCAGGATGTTGCCTTATAGCTTTCACTTGTTGACAAACCATACATATTGACACAAAAATGACAATCTCCCACTTCATGTTGTCCCATCAAAAATGTTCCTTCAAATCTCTATACATATTAGTGCTACCAGGGTGTATAAAGAAATTGGAACTATGAACATCATCCAACAATTCCCTTTTTAGATCAGGTATATCAAGAACACAAAGTCTCTTCCCAAATTTCAAATTCCATCTTCATATGCGAATTCACTCAATCTCCCATCATTCATAGCTTTAATCATCCTTTTAAACTCCTCATCATCTGCCTAAGAACTTTTTATCCTTTCTAGTAAATATGGTTTGACAAACATTTGAAAAGGAATTGATGTTTCACCTTCCATGGTTATTCCCATATCCATATTTACTAGATCTATGAAAATAGGATCTCTTTCAACTCTCATCTTGTTCAAAACTCCATGATCATTTCTGCTCAAGGCATCTGCCACCTTATTTTCCTTCCCCGGGTGGTAGTGTATCGTGAAATCCTAATCCTTGTGTAGTTAAAGCCATCTCCATTGCCTCATGTTTGGTTCTTTCTATGAGAAAATATACCTCAAACTCTTGTGATCAGTATAAATATAACATTTTTCACCATATAGATAATGTCTACAAATCTTCAAAGTAATGATTACAATAGCTAACTCAATATCATGAGTAGGATAGTTTTTCTCATGAATTTTTAGCTATCGTGATGCATAAGAAATAACCCAATCATTTTGAATAAGGATGAAACGAAGTCATTTCTTTGAAGAATCACTATAAATAACAAACCCATCATTCCCCGATGGTAGAGTCAATATAGAAGCATTGACTAATCTTCTCTTCAGTTCTTAGAAACATTATTTACAATCTTTTGTCCAAAAAAATTTAACCCCTTTACGTGTGAGCTTCGTTAGTGGGTTAGCCAGTTGGGAAAAATTCTGAACAAAACACCGATAATAACCTTCTAATCCAATAAAACTATGTACCTTTGTTATATTTGTTGGCATGGGAAAATATTGGATTTCCTTTGTCTTCGCAGGATCAACTAGGATTCCATCCTTAGAGATAATATAGCCAAGAAAAGAAATATCCTGAACCTAGAATTAACACTTAGTAAACTTCCCTTACAATTCATGTCCTCTAAGAGTCTTCAGGATAATGCACAAGTGATTTTCATAATCTTCATAGATTTTGGAGTATACCAAGATATCATTAATAAATACCACTACAAAATCATTGAGATATTCCTTGAAAACTTTTTTCATTAGATCCATGAAGACAGATGGTGCATTAGTCCATCCAAAAGACATTACTGTAAACTCGTAATGCCCATACCTGGTTCGAAATGCTGTTTTCGGAATGTCTTCCTTCTTCACACTCAACTGATGATATCCAGAACGAAGGTCGATCTTTGAAAATTATTAAGATCCATGTAGTTGGTCAAATAAATCATCAATGCGAGGTAGGGGATACTTGTTCTTTATTGTTATAGCATTGATCCCCCTATAGTCGATACCTAACCTCATAGATCCATCTTTCTTCTTAACAAAAAGGTTCGGGGTTCCCCATGGAGAAAAACTAGGGCGAATAAATCCATTATTACTCAATTACTCTAGTTGTTTCTTTAGTTCCACTAATTCCAAAGTGGCCATTCTATAAGGGGTCTTCGATATGGGCCTTGAAGCAAGAATTAAATCAATGGAAAAATTAATTTCTCATTATGGAGGATGTCCAGACAAATCTTCTGGAAACAAATCAACATATTCTCTCACAATAGGTACATCCTCTATTTGACCATTAATTTTCGCACCCAAAGTTATTTAATTCTCTTCCACCCCAATAATTGAATTTAGTTGAGCTACTGGGGGTGGATCTAGATAAGAATAATATGATGACGATTCTTCTCTAAATATATGTTGTTCTTTATCATCGTCATCAAAAATCATAAACTCCTTCTTCTTAAAATAAATTTTTGCATCATGGTCCAAAAGCCAATATATACTGAGGATTATATCAAATTCAATCATTGGTATGATGATGAGATCAGCAGATAAAGAACATTTATATTCCCTAATGGGAACTGATTCACAGAACATTGTAGCCATGAAACTTCCCTTAATAGTTTTGACTGACAACTCCCTTGTTAAATCAAATTGAAAATATATAATTTTATTAGAAAACTGGGAAGATATAAAACAATGCAATGATCCAGAATCAAATAAATCATTGGCTATGTTTGATGAAACAATCAAAGTATTTTCCACCATGTCACGCGGAACTTCAACCTCTATAGTTGGGATTTCATATGCTTTTACTTACTATCTTGGCCTCTTCTGTTGTATATTTTCTTGATGTTTTGGACAATAATTAGCATAGTTTCCCATCTCCTGACAACTATATCATTTAGCATCATTGGAGTCCTTCTTCCCTTTGCAATCACCAACAAGATGGCCTTTCTGACCACATTTGTAGCATACTCCTTTTTCTTTTAAGCATGCACCGGGATGTTTCTTTCCACAATTGTCACATGGTGGAAATTAAACTCTTCCCTTCTTCCCCATTTTCTTAATTTCCTTTCCAAGGGTTTTCAATATCCATCTTCTTTTCTTTATTTCCCTTAAAATCATAATACTTAGATAATTATTTTTTTGTCTTGATGGAACATGAAACTATATCCTCATATGATGAAAAACATTGGGATGCCAGTGCCTGCCGAAGGAATGGATTTAGGCCATCAAGGAATTGATCAATTTTGATCCTTGGATTTCGTATGTAGTCTAAAACATGTATTGATAATCTTGTGAAGTTAGCTTCATACCTTGCAACATTCTTGTCTTCCTTCTTCCTCATATTCAATAATTGTCTCTCCATATCTTCTCGCTAGTCACGAGGGAAATATTTTTCTAAGAATATGTCCTTAAAATCCCTCCATTACATCTCTTCTATCTCTTCCTCCACATTTGTGTTTTGGATTAATGACCACCACTGATATGCATCTCCCGATAGATGATATACTGCCATGACAACCTTCTCTCTTTCATTACATCCCAAAGAGAGAAATATCTTCTTAAGGGAACATATCCACTACTCTTCTACAAACGAATTTGTAGTCCTGTTGAATGATGGTGGCTGTTGTCGCATAAAGCGATCTAGAATAGCTCCTCCACGTGGTGGATGTGGTTTCTCCATACAGGTAAGGTTATTATTCATAACCTAAGTAAGTTTCCCCAGTATTGTTATGAGTTGCTCAGCACTAGTCACAGCACCAGAACCAACATCATTATCTTGCATTGGAGGAAAATCCCTACAGGGGACACTTGCATTCGTGAAATTTCCATTCCGTCAACTAGGAGCCATATCTAGATAATGACATACACTATATTAGGTTATGAATCATAATGTATAATCTTAACTAAAAAATACTCAGAAAAATTGAGATCCTACGCATGGATAATCCCATATTCACAAATATGGATTCTTTGAGGAATATTTTACATTTAAATACTTCATAATGGCTTGTTAAGAAAATGTGAATTATCCTAAGCATATCCCCCAGGAGTGTCGTAACCAAGAGTGCAGCAAGGCACGTTTTCATGCACCAGTTCTCATTCGAGTCTAGCTCAAAGCGGTATTTTTGGGTTTTACCCCTAGATACATCTGTGCCGGAGCCACCTCTACCTACTCTTATCCAGACATGGATGTATTGTTTGAAAGAATCACATAATCTATTCCCTACCAAAATACCAGGACGTTCTTGTATATTTATCCTCAAAGACTAACATAAAGACTCTTCCATAATTCTATGTTTTCTAAATCTAGTTTCCAAGTATTCTACTAAACTTCCTCTGATACTAACTGTAAGGACCCGACCCCAGTTACCAGGAGCCAGTGTCTTATTTTATTTCATTGGAAAACAAACAAGGAATAAGAATATCGAAGGACCAAGTAGTTTAGTATTATTGGAAACGGGATACATACATAAGTTCATCATTACAACTTGAATTTAAAAACAATATAGAAACTTCTTAGACAACTTCCATAACTCTTAGGTTATTTCAGCATGTCATTCATAATAGAATTATTCTTTCCCTGAGAAAATGAATCATAATAAAGGGGTGAGATCAAACACTCAGTAAGAGTAAGAAATACAGTGGAAGATTATATAAACATTAGACAAGGTGAATAATTGAAAAAACATGCCTTTAATAATAAACTTGAACATATTATGGTAGGAATATGAGATGAGTAAATAATGCCACAATAAAACATAATAATGGGTATTATACTAATCAAATAACAACATGAAATATCAATAGCTGAACTCATAATGATGGAATGCATAATGCCGGACATTCTGAAACATTTTGTCAAGGCCTCAGCCAAGACGTCTGATGATTAAGGCCTCAGCCAAAATCCACATCACATTGAGAAAGGCCTCAACCAATTCAATTTCTAGTTGTCTCATGAGACCTAACGATGCATCAAGGGGCTATAGTGGGCCCCACTCATCACATAATAAGTCCAATGCATTCCTCATATGAGCGGGGATAAACATAAACAACAAATACATTTATATTGAAACTATCATATGAAATGTAACTATCTTTCCCCAATCATTAAACATAAAACACTAACCATTCAGAATAATATGGTGAATGGTTTTAGGATAGATCATCTACAATAGAGTTAGTAATAAACAATTAAATCAAATATGATAGATGAATTCATAAATTATTAAACCCAATAATACCATGGAATTTAAAAGTGTGTTGAATTAGATGAAAACACTCTTATAAATCTTTAAGCAATTCTGGAGATAAATACTCTTTTATTTTGAAAAGAAGAGTTATTTTTGGAAATGTCTTTTTATAAAACCTTAAGTTAAGTAAGATAGTATTTTCATAATAAAATGAGTTAATTTATAAAGATAATGGTTTCCAAAAATAGATTATAAAGTGCCCTTGGATATAGGAAAGAATTTGAGAAATTCCCTTGAATTGGGCCTGTATTTTTGAAACAATTTTGAAAGTTCCTTTTAAAACGTGTAACTATCCATAAAATAAGGAAGGATTATGGTTTGTACACATATATATGAAACTAAAACAGAATATATGATGAGTACATAACAATACATAATAATTTCATTGAGGAAATTAGACAATGAAAGTATCTCGAATGAAAATGGAAGTTCGGGTGAAAAAACCCTTACCTTAACTCCAAACGTGTTCCAATCTTGCACTTAAGCTCCTGGAATATGAAATTATACTTGTTAATAACTTATTTCACAATTTATTAGACATGTATTTAGTTTACCATAATTCTGGTTAGTTCATTTACATCTTTATTGTCAAGTAATTGTATTGAATTTTGTCATTCTGGAGTTTTCGTTTCATTTATTTTCATATTCGGTTCACTTGATTTTAAGTAATAAAATGGAATGGATGTAAATATACAGAATTTAAATCTAATATTATTTATGAAAATCCATAATTGTTAAATTTCCATTTCTATAAATTGGTTACATTGAATGAGGATGAATCATTAGATGACCACCACTTCGATTATTCAACGATATTTCGAATATTATGAAGTAGTTTTGTCATATAACTTAATTATATGTACATATTCTGGTTCATGAATATTAATTAAGTTATAAAACATATATTATTGTCTAGTTCAACCATGAATATGGTGTCATGACCAGTAATGAAGAAGAAATTGAATAACTAAACTTCGTCATCCACGAAGGTTATAAATCAGAACCTCATGAATATCGATTTCATTTTTAAAATAAAAGAAATGGAGTAAGAATATTTATGATGGTTATTACATTAACATGATATAAATAAATTATATAGATGTTATTGGAGTTATAATGATCATTTTGACAGAGGAGGTGAGAAGAGGATTACAAAAGAAGATAAATTGAAATGAAACCAAATGAAAAAGAAGGGAACTTTACCTCTTGAAATAACCTCCTTGAGAAACTCTTTAAGGGAAGGGGTTTTAGTCTTTTGGAAAGAACAAAAGCTTCTTGGACGTGGGGAGAGACTAGGTAAGGGTAATTGGGCATAACTTTGAGGATCTTCAAGGCTTAGAGGAGTGAAGAGAAGAGGGATTGGTGAGGGGTTTTTATAGTAGAGGAGAGGAGTAAATTTGAATATTTAATTCATTATTTTATTATTTCCCTCAAGAAAACCAATAGTATTTTTTCATGTGACCCTTAATAGTAATAAGTACATGTTATTTCAAACAAATTGTCCTTGCATCACTTGTGATGTCATAAATAGTACATTTAACTGATAATTTGTATATACGGTATTTTATCGTATTTCACTATTCATCAAAAATTCTAGAATTCTAGAAAAATCCCAAAAATTCACCCCTACCATTTTTCAATGTGTAGAATTCAAAAGTGAAATCCATTTTTAAAAACATATTTTCTAAATATTTTTAATTTATTTTTTAAATAAGGTCATAGTTAATTCCAAAAATAAAATTCTTGAAGTGCAATTAGTTTTATGTGACATTGAAAAATTAATTAAGAGCCCATTATCATATTGCCTTAAGAAAATAAAATAATAATATTATTTACTATTAATAAGGGTCATATTACTATTCATATTACTATTCATATTAATATTCATAAGGGTATGTTACTATTCACCAAAAATCATGTTTGTTCTATAAGACTCCAAATAACTTACTGAATACAACTCCAGATGACCATTTCTTGAAATTCAAAACATAAAAGAGGAAAAGTTGTGTTAAATGGATAGATTATAAAATTGCATTCTATATTTATTTTCAAAACCTCGGGGTGTTACATTCTCCCCTCCTTAGAAAAATTACGTCCTCGAAATTGTAAAATATTACCTAAAAAGATTCAGGTATGTCTTTAACATAAGATCTTCAGGATCCCAGGTTGCTTCCTCCTTTCTTATGGTTCCTCCATAGAACCTTCACCAAACGAGTCGTCCGATTTCACAATACTTGTTCTCTAGTGTCAATAATCTTGTTAGTCTCTTCACACTAAGATATATTGGGCTCAAGTTCTACTTCTTCATAAGTGAGTACAAGTGTTGGGTCTGGCATGTACTTTCTTAACATTGACATGTGGAACACATTGTGAACCTTGGAGAGACTTGGCGAAATTGCCAAATGGTAAGATATTACTCCAATTTGGTCCAAAATATCAAAAGGTTCGATGTACCTGGGACTTAATTTTCCCTTCTTACTAAATCGTATAATACCCTTCCATGGAGATACCTTTAAGAAAACAAGATCACCTTCTTGAAACTCGCAATCCTTCCTTCGGTTATCGGCATATCTATTTTGCCTACTTTGAGCTATTTTGATATGGTTCTGGATAATCTTCACCTTTTCCATTGTTTCTTCAACATGTTCTGGGCCCATGAGCTTTCTTTCACCAACATCATCCTAGCAAGTTGGTGTATGACATCACCTCCCATATAATGCTTTATAGGGTGTCATCTGTATACTTGAATGGAAGCTATTGTTCTAGGAAAATTCTATGAGAGGTAAATAATAATCCCACATGGCTTGAAAATCAAGTGAACAAGACCTCAACATGTCTTCCAATGTTTGAATTGTCCGTTCCGAATTTCCATCAGTTTGTGGGTGGTAGGCAATACTGAAACGAAGATCAGTATCTAGGGCCTTCTGAAGAATTTTCCAGAATCATGATGTAAAATGAGGATCACAATCAGAAACAATCTATAGGGGTACTCCATGAAGTCTCACAACTTCATTAACTTATAGTCTTTCTAGACGTTCAAGTGGTAGATATTCTCTTATAGCAAGAAAATGTGCTGACTTGGTAAGACGATCAACAGTGACCCATACTGCATCATTCTTTCTAGGAGTCTTTGGTAGTCCCATGACAAAGTCCATCGTGATATTATCCCATTTCCACTTAGGTATGGGAAGAGGTTTCAATACTTTTCCAGGCTGTTGCCTTCCAGCTTTCACTTGTTGAGAGACCATACACTTTGACACAAAATCAGTAATCTCCCTCTTCTTGTTGTTCCACCAAAAATGTTCCTTCAAATATCTATACATGTTAGTGCTACCATGGTGTATAGAGAAATTGGAACTATGATCACCATCCAAAAATTCCCTTTTTAGATCAGGTATACCGGGAACACAAAGTCTCTTCCCAAATTTCAAAATTCCATCATCATATACGAAGTCACTCAATCTCCCATCATTCAGAGAATTAATCTTTTTTGAAACTCCTTATCATTAGCCTTAGAACTTTTTATCCTTTCTAGTAAAGATGGTTTGACAACCATTTGAAAAAGAATTGATGTTTCACCATCCATGGTTATACCCATATCCATATTTACTAGATCCATGAAAATATGATCCCTTTAAACTCTCATCTTGTTCAAAACTCCATGATCCTTTGTGATCAAGGAATCTTCCACCTTATTTGCCTTCCCTGGGTAGTAGTTTATCGTGAAATCATAATCCTTGAGTAGTTCAATCCATCTCCTTTTCCTCATGTTGAGTTCTTTCTGTGAGAAAATATACTTCAAACTCTTGTGATCAGTATAAATCTCACATTTTTCACCATAGAGATAATGTCTCCATATATTCAAAGCAAATATTACAAAAACTAACTCTAGATCATGAGTAGGATAGTTTTTCTCATGAATTTTTAGTTGTCGTGATGCATAAGCAATAACCCTATCATTTTGCATAAGGACACAACCAAGTACTTTCTTTGAAGCATCACTATAAATAACAAACCTGTCATTCCCCGATGATAGAGTCAATATAGGAGGATTGACTAATCTTCTCTTTAGTTCTTGAAAACATTATTTACAATATTTTGTCCAAACAAATTTAACCCCTTTATGTGTGATCTTCATTAGCGGGTTAGCCAGTCCAGCAAAATTCTGAACGAAACGCCGATAATAACCTACTAAGCCAATAAAATTGCGTACCTCAGTTATATTTTTTTGGCATGGGCCAATCTTGGATTGCCTTCATCTTCATAGGATCAACTAGGATTCCATCCTTAGAGACAACATGGCCAAGAAAAGAAATATCCTAAACCAGAATTCACACTTGCTAATCTTCCTTTATAATTCATGTCTTCTAAGAGTATTCAAGATAATGTGCAAGTTATTTTCATGATCTTAAAAGATTTTGGAGTATTCCAAGATATCATAAATAAATACAACTACAAAATCCTTGATATATTCCTTGAAAACTATATTCATTAGATCCATGAATATAGAGGGTGAATTAGTCAATTCAAAAGGCATTACTGTAAACTCTTAATGCCCTTACCTAGTTCGAAATACTGTTTTCAGAATGTCTTCCTTCTTCACACTCAACTGATGATATCTAGGCTAATGGTAAATATTTGAAAATTATTGAGCTCCATGCAGTTGGTCAAATAAATCATCAATACGAGGTAGGGGATACTTATTCTTTATTATTATTGAATTGATCTCCCTGTAGTCAATACATAACCTCATAGATCCGTCTTTCTTCTTAACAAAAAAGGATAGGGGCTCCCCATGGAGAAAAACAAGGGCGAATAAATCCATTATTACTCGATTCCTATAGTTGTTTCTTTAGTTCCACTAATTCCACAGTGGCCATTCTATAAGGGGTCTTCGATATGGGCCTTGAACCAGGAATTAAATCAATGTAAAACTCAATTTTCCATTCTGGAGGATGTCCAAGTAAATCTTATGGAAACACATCAACATATTCTCTCACAATAGGTACATCCTCTATTTGAACATTCATTTCCTCACCCACAGTTATTTCATTCTCTTCCTCCCCAATAATTGAATTTAGTTGAGCTACTGGGTATGGATCTAGATAATAATTAGGTGGTGATGATTCTTCTCTAAAGATAAGGTGTTCTTTATCATCGTTATCAAAAATCATAACCTCCTTCTTCTTACAATAAATTTTTTCGTCATGGTCTGAAAGCCAATCCATGTCGAGGATTATATCAAATTCAATCATGAGTATGACGATGAGATCAGTATATAAAAACATTTATATTCCCTAATGGAAACTGATTCATAGAAATTTGTAGTAATGATACTTCCCTTAAGAGTTTTTACTGTCAAATCCCTTGTGAAATCAAATTGGAAATATCTAATTTTCTTAGAAAATTGGGAAGATATGAAACAATGCGATGATCTAGAATCAAATATATCATTTTCTAAGTTTGATGAAACGATAAAAGTACCTTCCACCACGTCATGCGAAACTTCAACCTCTCCATTTTTTATTACATATGCTTGTCCTTGATCTCTTGGAATCTTCTGTTGCATATTTCCTTGACATTTTGGACAATCATAATCATAGTGTCCCATCTCCCGAAAACTATATCATTGAACATCATTGGATTCCTTCTTCCCTTTGCAATCACCAGCAATATGGGCTTTCTGACCACATTTGTTTCATACTCCTTTTCCTTTTAAGCATTCACTTTGGTGTTTCTTTCCATAATTATCACATGTTGGAAATTCAACTCTTTCCTTCTTCCCCGTTTCCTTATTTCCTTTTCTAGGGTTTTCAGCAGCCCACTTCTTTTCTTGATTTCCCTTAAAGTCATAAGACTTAGAGAATTATTTTTCTATCTTTATGTCACATGAAACTATATCCTCATATGATGAAAAACATTGGGAGACCAGTGCCCGCCGTAGGAATGGCTTTAGGCCATCAAAGAATCGATCAATTTTGCTCCTTGGATTTCATATATAGTATAAAACATGTCTTGCTAATATTGTGAAGTTATCTTCATACCTTGCAACATTCTCATCTTCTTTCTGCCTTAGATTCAAGAATTTTCTCTCTCTATATGCTCGCTGCTCATGAGGGAAATATTTTTCTATGAATATGTCCTTAAAATCCCTCCATTACATCTCTTATATCTCTTCCTCCTACTTTGTGTTTTGGATTAATGAACACCGCTGATCTGCATCTACCAATAGACGATATAATTCCATGACAACCTTCTCTCTTTCATTACACCCCAAAGTGAGAAATATCTTCTCAAGGGAACATATCCACTGCTCTGCTACAAATGAATTTGTAGTCTTGTTGAATGATGGAGGCTGTTGTCGCATAAAGAGATCTAGCATAGCTCCAACACGTGGTGGATCCGGTTGCTCCATACGGGTATGGTTATTATTCATAACCTGAGTAAGTTACCCCAGTATAGTTATGAGTTGCTTAGCACTAGTCACAACACCATAGCCAACATCATTATCTTGCATCGGAGGAAAATCCCTACAGGGGACACATGCATTTGTGCTATTTCAATTCCATACACTAGGCTCCATATCTAGATAATGGAATATACTATATTAGGTTATGAATCATAATGTATAATCTTAACATAAAAATACTCAGAAAAATTGAGATCCTACGCATGGCTAATCCCATATTCAAAAATATGGGTTCTTTGAGGAATATTTTACATTTCATTCCTTCATAATGTCTTGTAACGAAAATTTGAATTATCCTAAGCGTATCCCCCGAGAGTGTCGTAACCAAGAGTGCAGTAAGGCTTGTTGTCGTGCACCAGTTCTCGTTCGAGTCTAGATCAAAGTGGTGTTTTCAGGTTTTACCCCTAGATACATCTGTGCCAGAGCCACCTCTACCTACTCGTATCCAGATAGGGATGTATTGCTTGAAAGATTCAAAAAATCTATTCCTTACCAAAATACAAGGACGTTCTTGTATGTTTATCCTCAAAGACTAACTTAGGGATTCTTCCCTAATTATACATTTTCTAAATCTAGTTTCCAAGTATTCTACTAAACTTCCTCTAATACCAACTGTAAGGACCCGACCCTAGTTACCCGGAGCCAGTACCTTATTTGATTTCATTGGAATACAAACAAGGAATACGAATCCCAAAGGACCAAGTAGTTTAGTATTATTGGAAACAAGATACATACATAAGTTTATCATTATAACATGAAATGAAAAACAACATAGAAACTCCTTATAAAACTTTCATAACTCCTAGGTTATTTCAGCATGTCATTCATAATAGAATTCTTCTTTCCCTAAAAAAATGAAACATAATAAATGGGTGAGCTCAAACACTTAGTAAGATTAAGCAATACAACGGAGAATTATATTAACATTTGACATGGTGAATAATTAAAAACACATGCCTTTAATAATAAACTTGAACACATTATGATAGGAAAATGAGCTGAGTAAATAATGACATAATAAAACATAATCATGGGTATTATACTAATCAAATAACCACATGAAATATCAATAGTTGAATTCATAATGATGGAATGAATAATGTCGGACATTCTGAAACATTTTTTCAAGGCCTCAGCCAAGACGTCTAATGATTAAGGCCTCGTCCAAAATCCATATCACATTGGGAAAGGTCTCGGCCAATTCCACGTTTAGTTGTCTCATGAGACCTACTGATGCATCTAGGGGCTATAGTGGGCCCCACCCGTCACATAATAAGTCTAATGCATTTCTCATATGAGTGGGGATAAACTTAAACAATAAATACTTTCATATTGAAATTATCATATGAAATGTAACTATCTTTCCCCAATCATTAAACATAAAGCACTAACCATTCAAAATAATATGGTGAATGGTTTTAGGATAGATCATCCACAATAGAGTTAGTAATAAACCATTAAATCAAATATGGTAGATGAATTCATAAATTATTAAACCCAATAATACCATGGAATCAACAAGAGTGTTTAATTAGACGAAAACACTCTTATAAAATCATTAAGCAATTCTGGAGATAAATACTCTTTTATTTTGAAAAGAAGAGTTCTTTTGGAAATGACTTTTTATAAAACCAGAAGTGAAGTAAGATAGTATTTTCATAATAAAATGAGTGAATTTATAAAGATAATGTTTTCAAAAAACAGATTATAGAGTGCCCTTGGAAATAGGTAAGAATTTGAGAAATTCCCTTAAATTGGGCTTGTATTTTTGAAACAATTTTGAAAGTTCCTTTTAAAACGTGTAACTATCCATAAAATAAGGAAGGGTTATGGTTTGTAAACATATATATGATACTAAAACAGAATATATGATGAGTACATAACAATACATAATATTTTCGTTTAGGTAATCAGACAATGAAAGTATCCCGAATGAAAATGGAAGTTCGGGTGGAAAAATAGTTACCTTAACTCTAAACGTCTTCCTCTCTTGTACTTAAGTTCATTGAATATGAAATTATACTTGTTAATAACTTATTTTAGAACTTATTAGACATGTATTTAGTTTACCACAATTCTGGTTAGTTCATTTATGTCTTTATTGACAAGTTATTGTATTGAATTTCGTCGTTCTGGAGTGTTCGTTTCCTTTATTTTCATATTCAGTTCACTTGATTTTAAGTAATGAAGTGGAATGGATGTAAATCTCCAGAATTGAAGTCAAATATTATTTTTGAACATCCATAATTGTTAATGTCCATTTATATCATTTGGTTATGTGGAATGAAGATGAATCATTAGATGACCACCACTTCAATTATTCGACAGTATTCGGAATATTATGAACTAGTTTTGTCATATAACTTAATTATATGTACATATTATGGTTCATGAATATTAATTAAGTTATAAAAAATATATTATAGTCTGGTTCAACCATGAATATGGTTTCATGACTAGTAATTAAGAATAAATTGAAGAATGAAACTTCATCGTCCATGAAGGTTATAAATCGGAACCTTATGGATGTCGATTTCGTTTATAAAATAAATGGGAGGGAGTAAGAATATTTATTATGGTTCTTCCATTCACATGATATAAATCCAGTATATAGATTTTACTAGAGTTATCATGATCATTTGGACAGAGGAGGTTAGGAGAGGATAACAAAATAAGATAAATTGAAATGAAACCAAATGAAAAAGATGGGTACTATACCTCTTGAAATAACCTCCTTGAGAAAATCCTTAAGGGAAGGGGTTTTGGTCTGTTGGAAAGCCCAAAAGATTCTTGGACATGGGGAAAGACTAGGTAAGGGTAATTGGGGAGAACTTTGAGGAGCTTAAAGGCTTAGAGGAGTGAATAGAAGAGGGAGTGGTGAGGGGTCTTTATAGTGGAGGAGAGGAGTAAATTTTAATATTTAACTCATTATTTTGTTATTTCCCTCAAGACAACCAATAGTATTGCTTCATGTGACCCTTAATAGTAATAAGTTCATGTGAGTTCAAACCAAGTATCCTTGAATCACTTGTGATGTCAAAAATAGTGCATTTAACTGATAATTTGTATATACGATATTTTAGCGTATCTCACTATTCATAAAAAATTCTAGAATTTCCGAAAAATCCCAAAAATTCACCCCTACCATTTTTCGATGTGTAGAATTCCAAAGTTAAATCCATTTTTCAAAAAATAATTTTCTAAATATTATTAATTTATTTTTAAATAAGGTCATATTTGATTAGAAAAATAACAATCTTGAAGTGCAATTAGTTTTATGTGACATTGAAAAATTAATTAAGATCTCATTATCATATTTCCTTAAGAAAATAAAATAATAATATTATTTACTATTCATAAGGGTCATATTACAACTCATATTACTATTCATAAGGGTATGTTACTATTAACCAAAAATCAAGTTTGTTATATCAGACTCCAAATGACTTACTAAACACACCTCTAGATGACCATTTCTTGAAATTAAAAACATAAAAGAGGAAAAGTTGTGTTTAATGGATAGATTATAAAATTGCATTCTATATTTATTTTCAAAAACTTATATTGTTACATATACGGTCTCACTAATCACCACCTGGCCCTGGTCCACCTAGAACTCTATCAAAGTGTTGATCATCTGCGCAATACATAACACGTGTGGGAAAGCCCGTGTAGGGGTGTGTAAAAAAATACTTAGTAGGACACCCTAAAACCAAAAAGGAAATATAATACATATGACATTACAAATTAATACCACTAAAGTAAACCACAAAGGAAAAAAAATGAAGGAACACTACTAAGGAACACCAAGAAGGAACACCACAAAGGAACACCACTAAGGAATACCACGAAGGAACACCATGAAGGAACACCACTAAGGAACACCACGAAGGAACACCATGAAGGAACACCACTAAGGAAAAACATGAAGAAACACCACTAAGGAACACCACGAAGGAACCACAAAAATGAACACTAAGAGGGGACACAAATATAAAACACCATGAAGGAACACCATGAAGGAAAACCACTAAGAAACACCACGAAGGAACACCACTATGGAACACCACGAAGGAACATTACAAATGAACACCACTAAGGAACACCATGAAGGAAAAAAACTAAGGAACACCATGAAGAATACCACAAAAAAATACATGTAGTATACCACACAGAAATACATGAATTATACTATACAAAAAATGTATCGTTAAATTTACACAAATATATGTCTATAACACATATACCAAGTTTATCTATGTATACTCAAAACTAGCCACAATGTAAAGAAGTAAGTCACAAAAAATCCCCACCAAAGTATTTTTATCAAGGCATGATCATTCTAAGAGAACTCACTCCATGATCCATGATATCGTTAGAGACTCTTACGAAGTGGTCCTACAAATTTGGGCTCCATCCAAATAGAAATACACTAGTCATAGATCATAATATACAGAGAGGTTATCCTTCCAAGAGAATACTAGCAAACCAATCTGTATTATCCCACAACATAGGCAATCCTTCTTACATAATACCAACAACCCAACCGATGCAGCTCATAACATAGTGGATCCTTCTCAGAGAATACCAACAACCCACACAAGGTGACTAATATCATTGGGGATGCTTATCAAAGAATACCAAAAAACCTATCGACACAACATACTAGATGGAGGACTAGAACCATATTCTTATAGGTCACATAAATTCCCTCAAAACTCTATCAGGGGTGATAGAGGATCTCTCTGGTCTTAAGAAGGGATAAAAAAACTCTATCTGGGGACTAAATATCTAGAGGGGACTACTATATAGGGATGTGAATGTAATACCATACTGAACCCTCAAGGAAGGAACCAAGGGAAACTATCCACCTATAGTGGTCCAAGATATAATCCTACCAATCCATCTCGAAAGGACTCCCTCATATCCAGGGTCCCAACACTACATATGGATCATGAAATGGACTTTTTGTTTGAATGTTTTGACAATTTTAGTAAAAAAACCCAACTCGGGTCCGGTCTGGGTCCGACCCAAACCAGCTCGGCCTATTGGGAAGCGGCTCACTAGACCACTGGACCCAGCCCGCTTGGTCACTGGAGTGACTCTCTACATCCATCCCACCCCACACTATGGGCGGAATTACTACGCCACACATGGTATGCCCTGACAACATGACTCCTAGTCAACTCAAAACCGCCACATTTGATGTGGTCGGTCGCTGTGTCCACCTACCCTATGACCTAACAACTATTGCGGGCTCCATGTGGCCAACCTCTTGCATATGCTTCCCCTCACTGCTGCGTCCCACTGTCAATGTCGCAGCTGCCTGTCGTGGCCTATGTTTCCATTGTGGCTTGACTTCAGTGACCTACCATGTTCTAGTCGCCTTGACAGTTTCCTTGCTCTACTGGATCGATTTCCAACTTGACCACCCCTGGACCCGCACCGCCGATCACCTGGAATAGCCGAAGTCTCCGCCCCCAACCATTGCCAGGTGCCATTTCCATGTGATATTGTCTTGAAAAAATCACTTTGTGAATTTTCTATCACACCTCCACTATTCTTTTATGGGGTCAGATCTTAGATGTCATATCGTTACACCATGAATTAGGGGGTACAATGATCGATCATTCTCATATGTGTCTCAAAGAATGGTGAGAAGATGAAGAACATACTAAGATCACGAAAGATTTAGGGGAGAGAATAAATGCACATGAATGACCGAAGAATGGATCTTGGCCTTTGTGTCGGGCTCGATTCATTCTTGTTAGAATGAAGAATGAAGAAGGATAATCAGAAAGATATATCACCCATTAAACCCCATAATAAAACCATCCCACAAGAATTACTGAACCATGGATCAACCTGTTCGTTGGATGGTCCATGTTCTTCATTTAATCTAAGAAGAGGGAAAATAAATCACAAAGATATCAAATTCTCTACCTCATTGGGTTGAAACGCTGACGAATAATGAAGTTTCCTTGAGATTTTTGGAAAAATACTTTGTTTTCACTTTGTGCTGATCATCGATCCATGATATGGTCGTCATTCACCAAGGAAAAATCCTCCAAGTTATCCCAATCAATTTTCTAGAATTCCCAAGGTTATGCGGCTAATCTTGGGATTTCTGCATAAGGATGCTTTTAAAGAAAATCTTCATTGCATCAACAAAATAATTTATATTTAAATTGTTTAATGATGACTACAATCTTTTTATGTTTTTCCATAGAAGACCCATACCGAATAAAGATAAGTCATACCTAGAGAAAAAAAACATTACAAACTCAATGGTGGTCTCATATTTCCAATATGAGTCTCCATTCATGAGTTATTAGGATTTGAAAATAAAATATTTTTTTATTTAATTTTTTTATTTATGGTTTTGTCCCAAAACTATATTTCATATCCGGTCCACACTGTTCGATGTTAGACCTCACCTATGGTAAATATGTTTTTTTGAACACAAAAGGTGCCCTCATATTTTTATATAGGAACATGTTTAAGAGTTATTAGAATTTACCCAAATAATTTCTAAAAATAAATTTGAGAAAATCAGAGTCATTACGTGTATAGGGGTGGTTCACCACCCCATTATAACAAAAATATAAAATATATATTTTTAAAAAACATCAATTGCGACTAAAGGGTGGTTAGTATCCACCCCTTAAAAAGTCATGGGGGGAAGAGAGGTAGGTGTCATGATGGAAAAATTAGACAACAAAAATTATATACATACATACATACATATATATATATATATATTTTTTTAATTTTATATGAAGTTAACCCCCCTATCAAACACCATTTATAATATATATATATATATATATATATATTAATTTTAATGCTGAAAAACATAATTATGATCATTTTGGAATGAAACAGTTAAATCCAACCTAATACATCAGCTGATCTGTCTCACCACAAGGCTTCAAGAGTGCCTCCCCAAATTCCAGAGGCTACCAACTAATGGTTAGGGTCTAATAGGTATAGTGGGGAGATTATACCCTCTGGATAAGGTGCAATAAAAGTGTAAAATAACCAAACTTAAAAACATGGATAAAAATTTATATACACATAATAAATAAATTGAAATAAAGGATTTCTATAATAATGGAAATGTAGCATATAGTTATAATGACTCAAAAGAATTCAAGACATACAATAGCTGGTCGGCCACTAGGATGACCTCATATACCTGAAAAAAATAAATATAAAATACGTTAGGATTTATTGATAACACCGAACCAAACCACATACCCAATCCTCATGATGCTCAAGATGAACTATCCCAATCTTGAGACTCCACATAAGCATATTTTCTTGATTAAGAAACACTTGACCTCGACCCCATCCACTGTTCAACCTATGATCCAACCTAAAAGTAGACATTAGGTTTGAGTTCACACTAAGGTGCATGTATAGGGGTGACAAGTAAATCTCATTGGGCTACCCCCAATGGTGAACCTATAATATTCTGTCATAACTAGTGCATGCACATGTGATATGGAAATCCTAGTAGAAACTAATAACAGCTAGCATAAATTAAACAACATAAAATGGGTAAAAATAAGGAGAAAAACTAATCATGATTTATATCCTAAAAACCAAGTTAAATATACCCCTGTTTTGGCCGACACTAGAGTATTTATAACATATGGATCATCCATCCACATTATCACTAACACGTACTCCAAATCTACACAAGAGATCAATGGTGTCTAAATGAAAGGACATGAATGTCGAACCCCATGTATTAACAATTGGTTTCTACTAAATAATGTGAATCTACCGAGATATAAGAATAAAATAGCATGATCAAAATTGGACCATGAACATCTAGGCTGAAAAAACTAGAGAACCTTTATATACCAAAAGTCCAGGTAAATGAATCATTCATTAGCTATGGACCCAACAAAAGGTGGGATCCACATATAAACCTTGGGGTGTATAACATCCATAAGGATTTGAGCACCACAACATCCACTGTAGAAAAAACCCACTCTGTGAGTGCCTCAACACCTTAAAATCATTAAGCCACTCAAGATAGGGAAAATAATCAAATAGAGGGGGATTTCACTCATCCATATCACATTATATCCCTAAGACCATATAACCACATTCAACCAATAGAGGAGAGAAATAGATCAGAACTTAGGGCCAATGCTTGATCTAAGATATACTGAGGGTATCCTCCCTAAACCAAGGTCTTGAGAAGAAAATGACTGAAACATCACAACCCAAGGCCACCAAAATGTGGGTTGGTCCAACTCTCAAATCAACCATACAAATAGATGAATTAGCAATATAGATCAACTCTTGGACAATAATGCATAGGGAATCTCTCATTCCCTCTAGATCTTAACATCCAACAAATTACCACTATAAGATCTCTATAATCCACCATAGAGATAAACCAAAACATGGATCTCCCATAGACCCCAGGGCCATAGCATGAACTGGACAACCTAAAAGGGGTTCCCCTAGATCATCAAAAAACACATGAAACACCCAATATAGAAAAATCCCAAATGGACCTCAGTGGCCTCTAATTCATACTCAATCAACAACATACCCATATTGGAATCCAAAAGAAAATAACACCTACAAGGTCATTTCCAATGGTCCCTATGGACACCTAAAAAGTAGGAAAACCTACAATGAATCCATAGAAAAACAAATCCTCAGGGAAAATCCCATAAAAAACATCATATGACCTTTCGAGAAATGAAAACATCCTTAGTTAATAAATTTCCAATAATAGAAAGTATAATGGGTCCCTCAGACCCATCTCAACATATTAATGTCACTCATCTACAACTTCCATACCACTACATCAAACTAGATTGATGGCTCCAATAAATCCATTCTTTAAACCCAAGAGGTAAACCATAGCTTCTTTAACCTTGAGAAACCATTTCTTACATATTGAAACATTCCAAGATCTACTTAGAAATACTATATGATTTGACCTTTCTGAATCCATCCAAATAACATCAAATAGATTTACATGGTACACTCAAGCAAGGTCAATCACTAAGCTCAATCACTAAACTCACAACCCTTGACTAGGCCTTACATCTCACAACCCTGCCCCAGGAGGATTATAAAACCCATCCTTGAATAAATAGTGATACATAACTCTATTAATCCAGTAAATCATCTATAAAACCTCTACATTCCTAAATTACTCCTTCACCATGATCTATATGAAAAAAATACTCAGAATGTACTATTCACTAGTGATATTTTGACTGTAGGGAGAAAAAAAAGAAAAACATGTCTTGGTAGTAAAAAGTAAACGGTGTGTACTTTGGGTACATAGTTTTTACCCAATGCGGTCCACCCTATCCATGTTCCAATGGAAACTCGATGTATAATTTCCAAAAGTACATGGTGTGTGCCTCTCAGTACACAAAATGTACCCCAAATGGGGGTACCTTATAGTGAACCTCTTCCCCACTCAGTGTGTACCATGCTAGACTATAAGAAATATACCACCCCATACATGGAATATACCCCACATAGGGTCCCTACCCTTATACATGGATATGTACCCCCACATGGGATCTTTCCAAGCACAGTATATATGCACCTCACAAGGGATTTGGCCATGTAACCTACATGACCATGTGCCTCGACACACCCTGATTCACCACAACACGAAATATTCCCTCAGTAGATGGAGTCTAGTCCCCAAACCTAATATTACCTGAAAAGGAATAACACATAACATTTGTTCTATGAACTACATGCTGCATACATAGGTTTTCCTGAAACATAAAATCTCTAAAATGGCCGAAAACCCCCAATTTCTCCCCCAAAGATAGAAATTTACCCCCAAGGGTTCCTCAAGAATCCATAAAAACGATTAAAACTGAAAAAATATGTTAGGGGTATTTTTAGTATAATATATAAAATGGGCCTACCTCTAGGTAGAAAAACCTTTGAAGATTCACACCGGATCCATGCCACACACCTATTGAGGCTTGATCTACCTATGAATGTGCTCCCCAAGTGGCTTCTTCTCCACATTCTCAAGACTCTATTCATCTCCCCCTCTCTACTAATGAAACCAATGGGGTATCCCCACATGAATGTGTGAAAATACAAGGGAGAAAAAAAATAAAAATGGAAAAAGAAAAGGAAAATAAAAGGGGTATGGGTCCGGACCTGGTGCTCGATGTATGGATATGCCTTTCCTAAGAGAAACCCCCTATTCCAGGCCCAAATGTAAAGATGTAATCTCAATACATTTTTTTATTTAAAAGAAATTACCAAAAATAACACATATGAATAAATTAGTATTTAATTAACTAAATATTCAATGAAAAATAGAATAGATTGGATTTCCAAAAAACTCTTATAATAGTGTAAAAAACATATTATTGGACCAACAGAGTGGATAGAAAAATTATCCGAGATCATATCATAAGATAAATTACCATTTTACACAAAAAAAAAATTTAGGAATAAAAATTTAAAATCTTTATTGATCTTTACAACCCCTGATTATGTGAGGCATCAAAAACTCCCACCAAAAATTGATTATTTCCCCTAATAAACTATAGTGTTTAACTAGTAGCCATGCTCTCTCCCAATAATTGGCATATAAGATACTATTTTGACTGTCTAAAAACCAATAATACATTATCCCAAAATGTCTCTAAACATGAGAGACATTCAACAATGAATAATTTGATGCTCCACACCATATGAGTATAACTATAATCACCCTAATACTCAAATGACAAACCACATGGCCCTTGTTATGTCCACTACTAAATTAAATATATATAAATGTCCAAACCACTCAAAACTGATCACTAGCATGAAATCCCACAAAAACTGATGTACATTCTCATCTCACTAGAAATAACAATCTCCATGCTCAAAAAACCACTTAAAATGAGGATAATGACCCCCAATGTCCTATGGTGGACTCCAAACAACAATTATTTCCTTAAAAAACTCTTAAACAAGTTATATTAATCACACTAACATCGGAAGAGTCCTAAAAAACTAATATAACAATCCCAAATACAATGGTTATTCTCCTTACGTAGGCCAGTTACAAAAATTTGTAGCATCCTCAACACTCTTAAAAATTGATCTGTATCCATTATACCAACACATGAAAACCTTCCACTCCAGTATCAAACTAAAGCCACAAACATACAACCATTCTTCCATTGTGCTACCCAAGGCACAACCAAAACAAGAAGGGCTAGGGGTATAACCCAACATACCCTCTCAATCCTTCCATGAGGTAGGGAGCACTACTATTGATCCAATTCTCAAAACTATATGTCCTCATACCTAACCACATCATGGAGATAGAAGACCTCAATGACCCCAGTAAGTAAGAATAACTACTCCCTCCTAAGAAATTGGTGATAGTAGACACAAGGGACCAATTATACATCCCGATAGATATAATGTGTTATGGAAATTCCCCTAAAAAGTAATACAAACCTGGTACTTCAGAGAAATCACCACCTCTGGGAAACTCGAGCATGATCCAAAGATATATCAAGAATAATTTCTATAACACCCTGACCCAAGAATCCCAGAGTTAGTGCATTATTATATATCATTAGAATGATCACAAAAGATCAAGTCTTGAAATATTGATTAGTTTCGTAGCCTTGGAAGTACTAGATACATTAATAAGGTTTACATTACATCATAAAATGAAAAACTACAACAAGATTGTTTCTATAGAGAACACTAATATCCCGTAGACTATCCCTGTAGGTCATTCATAATATACTTCTTCTCATCCTGGAAAAAATAAAACATATAAAGTGGTGAGCTCAGATTCTCAGTAAGGATAGAAATATAGCGGAAACTTTCTTAAATAAGCATAAACATTTAAGAAAATTTATAGAACTAAAACAAAAGCCTTTTCAACATAAACTTCATTATAATATGGAAAATAAAAATCAAATTAATTCCATTTACTTACTCACATGAATATTTTACTAGTTGAATAATCACTTGCAATATCAATAGCTACTTTCATAACGATGGATAGCATAATGCTAGACTTTCATAACCACATAGTCAAGGCCTTATGCCAAGACTACAAATAATATTTTTCCAAGGCCTTGTGACAAGACACTAGTTTGTCTCATGAGACCTACCGATGCATCAAGGTGTTATAGTGGGCTCTTCCCTTCACTTACTAAGTCCAATGCATTCCCCATATGAAAAGGCTTAAACATAACATAAACATTCGTATTAAAACTGGCATATGAAATGTCAATACTTTATCCATAAAACATAAATTCTATGAAAAAATCATCCACATTCAAATATATCTTAAAAAATTCAATACAATATGGAAGTTTCGTATCATAATAAATCAACTGCAAAAAAACATAAAATCCATGAAAGGATGTTGACGTAGATGAAATCAAAACCTTTTTAGAGAAATACACCTTTCTATATTGAAATAATTTAAGGGTCACATAATTATAAAATAAAACAATAATATTTGAAAATATTCTTATAATATTGTATGGTAAGCTTCGACGATGTTATAATGGAAGAAAATAGCTGCACCCGCCGTATAAGTTAAAAAAACATTCATACCTTAATTTTGTCAAAAAGGTCATAAAGTACCTTGTTTGGAAATTGATGGAAAGATTCTTTTATAAACATATTATAAAATTCAAAAAAGGGTATAAATGACTTTAACCCATAGTCTATAAAATAGTAATAATGTTTTGAAATACATTTTTAAGAAACATGGATATGGATGATAAAGAGGTCCCTGTAGATAATTACATATAAACAACCTCAGATAATGAAGAGATTGTGAAATTAACCATTAAATTGTAATTTTCCTTGGTAAAAAGTAGGTTAACCTCATGTATAATGGTTAAATAATTGTTATTAAATTATTCATGAATCATATACGTTAATATGATGTCAAATATGATCTTTTAACATTTCTTTGTTAATAATATCTTAGTATTGTCGTCGTTTCGGGAGTTAACTGATTCATTTTCCTTTATATGATTTGTTACGTAAGTAATGTTTGTTATGGATATGATGTATATTATTCATATTCATAATGATATTCAGTCTTTAAACATTATTTTTAATCCTCTAATTAAAATTAGTCTTGAATGGACATGATGGGGAATGAATCACATCGCGTTCGTGGAGACGGTAATCCGTACGTACGCACGAGAGACAATATCCTTCTTTTGATATTAAAATAATATATAATTGGATGGTATATCATATATAAAAAATCATTATCATTTTATATTTATTATTTACATCAATTACACATCATTATTATACCCATCCAAATAATAATATATTGAATAACAATTACACCACAACGTGGAGACGGTAAGCCGTACATACGCACGTATGGTGACATGTCATTAAAATAATGGATAGAATAATGAATATGTTTGTACCATATTTATAATCACATCAATGTATATAGAAGATACTGAAGTTATTATTTTAGAATGGAAACAAAAAATAAAGAGGAAGTGGAAGAAGAAAGGAACTTGAAAGAGGTGATGAAATATTTACCTCTTATTCGGGTTCTTCCTTTTGATTTGATCAAAAGTGCTCCTTAGGATGGATATTTGACTAGAGTAAGGCCTCTAGGATGAAGGTAGGACAATTGAGAGGGTATTTGTGTAGATGTTGGCCAAGCCAAATGGATTTGAAGGTGTGAATTAGAGATAAGGGGAGTGACCTTTTATAAGAGGGGTGAGGGACACATTAGGAAAAACTAGAAATATTATTTTATAATAAAATTACTTTCGGTTTATAATGGCTCTAAAATGAATTATTTAAAGGATAAGGTTGGGATGGGTCTAAAACAACTCAACCAATATGTTTTAGATAGGTTTGGGTCACTATATTAACATTATCTTTTAGATTTAACTCTTAGTTAAATAGTTTGACATTTTCCATGTCTCTTTGTATTTTTATATTATATTGTTAATACAATTACTATAAACTTCCATGAGAACCCAAGTGGTTCATTAATGATACACCTATCATTATATAAGTCTTTTTTCTGAACCTTATATTTTTAGGAATAGAATATCAATTAATAATATATCTCACATTTTTCACCATAGAGATAATGTCTCCATATCTTCAAAGAAAAGATTACAGCTTCTAACTCAAGATCATGAGTAGGTTAGTTTTTCTCATGAATTTTATCTACAGTGATGCATAGTCAATAACCCTATCATTTTTCATAAGGACACAACCAAGTCCTTTCTTTGTAGCATCACTATAAATAACAAACACATCATTCCCTGATGGTAGATTTAATATAGGAGCATTTACTAATCTTCTCTTCAATTATTAAAAACATTCTTCACACACTTTTTTCCAAATGAATTTAACCCCTTTACGTGGGAGATTCGTTAATGGGTTAGCCAATCAGGCACAATTCTGGACGAAATGCTGATAATAAATTGCTAAACCAATAAAACAGCGTACCTCAGTTATACTCATTGGTGCTGGCCATTCTTGGATTGCCTTGGTCTTAGAAGTATCAATAGAGATTCCATCCTTAGATATAATATGTCCAAGAAAACAAATCTCCTCATGCCAAAATTCAAAATTGATAAAATTCCCATACAATTCATGTCTTCTAAGAGTATTTAGAATAATACGCAAGTGATTTTCATGATTTTCGTATCATTTGGAGTATACGAAGATATCATCAATAAATACCACTAAAAATTCATCAATATATTCCTTGAAAACTCTATTCATTAGATCCATGAAGACATAGGGTGCATTAGTCAATACAAAAGGCATTACTGTAAATTCGTAATTCCCGTACCTAGTTCGAAATATTGTTTTCGTAATGCATTCCTTCTTCAAACACAACTTATGATCTCCAGATCGAAGGTCAATCTTTGAAAAGTATTGAGCTCCACTATATTGGTCAAATAAATCATCAATGTGAGGTATGGGATACTTTTCATTTATTGTTATAGCATCGATCTCCCTGTAGTCAATGCACAACCTCATAGATCCATCTTTCTTCTTAACAAAAAGGATAGGGGCTCCCCATGGAGAAACACTAGGGTGAATAATTTCCTTATTACACAATTCCTTTATTTTTTTCTTTAGTTCCAGTAATTCCACAGTGGCCATTCTATAAGGGGTATTCAATATGGGTCTTGATCCAGGAATTAAATCAATGGAAAACTCAATTTCTTATTCTGGAGGATGTCTAGGTAAATCTTCTGGAAACACATCAACATACTATTTCAAAATAAGTACATCCTATATTTGAATATTCCTTTCCTCACCCACAGTTATTTCATTATCTTCCTCCCCAATATTTGAATTTAGTTGAGCTACTGGGGGTGGATCTAGAAAATAATTAGGTGGTGACGATTCTTCTCTAAAGATAAGGTGTTCTTTATCATCGTCATAAAAAATAGTAACATCCTTCTTCCTACAATAAATTTTTGCATCATGGTTCGAAATCCAATATATTCTAAGGATTATATAAAATTCAATCATGGGTATGATGATGAGATTAGAAAATAAAGAACATTTATATTCCCAAATGGGGACTGATTTATAAAACTTTGTTGCAATGATACTTCCCTTAGTAGTTTTTACTGACAACTCCCTTGTTATTTTTTTTTGGAAATATCTAATTTTAATGGAAAACTGGGTAGATATGAAACAATGTAATGATCCAAAATCAAATAAAGCATTGGATAAACATGAGGAAACCCTTAAATTACTTGCCACTACGTCTTTTGGAGCTTCAACCTCAGTAGTAGTGATAGCATAAGCTTGGCCTTTATCCCTTGGCCTTTTCTGAGGTAAGTTCCCCTAACACTTAGCGAATGCATTTGCATAATTACCCCTTTCACTACAATTTTATCATTCAACATAGACAACCTCTTTCTTCCCCTTGCAATCACGATCTTGGTGTCCTTTTTAACCACACTTTTAATAGACTCCCATTCCCTTCAAGAAAGTACCAGGGTGTTTCTTCCCACATTTACTGCAGGATAGATATTCAACTTTTACCTTCTTCCCCTTATTTCCATTTTCGGAGTGTTCATCAAATCTCTTCTTCTATTGATTTTCTTTAACATCATAAAAATTAGAGAATTCTTTTTCTATCTTGATAGCATATGAGACAATATAGTCATACAAAGAGAAGGATTTAGAGACTAATTCTCGATGGAGAAATGGTTTTAACCCAGCAAAGAAATGACCAATCTTACTTCTTGGGTTATGTATATAATCTGCAGCATGCCACTCTAACCTTGTAAAGTTAGCTTCATACTTTGCGACATTTGCATCCTCCTTTTTCCTTAGACAAATAAATTGTCTTTCCATATCCACTCGATGGTCATGAGAAAAGTATTTTTCTACGAATATTTCTTTAAACTCCCTTCATTATATATTTGATACTTCATCATATAACTTTGTGTTTTGAATCAATGAACACCATTGATCAGCATCTCCAGTGAGGCGGTAAACTGCCATGAAAACTTTTTCCCTTTCACTACTCCCCAAGGCGTGGAATATTTTCTATAAGGAATTTATCTATTGCTCAGCTACTAGTGGATTTGTACCCCCATTGAATGTTGGTGGTTTTTTCCTCATGAATTGATCTAACATTGATCCTCCACGTTGCAGATTAGGGTTCTCCATACGGGTAAGGTTATTATTCATAACCTGAGTGAGTTGTCACAGTATAGTGATTAGCTGATCAGCACCAGTTGCATCACCAGCTCCACTATTATTATCTTAAGCAAGAGGGAAATCCCTACATGGAGTGTGTGTATTGATACAGTTTACATTCCTTCCACTAGGCACCATTTCTAAACAATGGAATAAACTAGATTAGTTTATGAATCGAAATACATAATTCCTAACTTGTAAAACACTTAGCATAAATTGAACAGTTTATGTATATAATCAATAATCATAAAAAATGCTTTATTTGAGGAATTATATACTCATAATCCCTTAATAATGGTTTGTAATGAAAATGGGAATTATCTTAAGCATATACCCCAAGAGTGTCGTAACTAAGAGTGTAGCAATGCCTGTTGTCGTGCACTAGTTCCCGTTTGAGTCTAGCTCAAAGCGGTGTTTTTGGGTTTTACCCCTAGGTACATTTGTGCCAGAGCAGCCTCTACCTACTTGTATCTAGGCAGTGATGTATTTCTTGTAAAAACTCACAAAATATCTACAATACGAAAATTCTAGGAAGTTCTTCTATACTAATACTCAAAGTCTATATTAGGGATATGTGATCTAATAAGAGTTTATCTAAATCTAGTTTCCATGGTTTGTACTAAAATTCTCTTGATACCAATTATAAAACCCCGACCCCAGAAGCCCAGAGTTTGTGCATTATTAAATATCATTGGCACGATAACAAAAGATCAAGTCTCAAAAGACTGAATAGTTTAGTATCCTTGGAAGTACTAGATACATTCATAAGGTTTACATTACATCATAAAATAGAAAACAACAACAACATTGTTTCCATAGACATCAACGAGATCACATAGACTATCTCTTTAGGTCAGTCCTAATATACTTCTTCGCATCATGGAAAAAATAAAACACAGAAAGGGGTGAGCTCAGATGCTCAGTAAGGATAGAAATATAGCAGAAACTTTCATAAATAAGAATAAACATTTAAGGCAATGTATAGAACTAAAAAAAGCCTTTTCAACATAAAATTCATCATAATATGGACAATACAAATCATAATAATTCCATTTACTTACTCACATGGATATTCTACTAGTCGAATAATCACATGCAATATCAATAGACACTTTCATAATGATGGAATGCATAATGCCAGACTTTCATAACCACATAGTCAAGGCCTTGTTCCAAGACTACATATAATATTTTTTCAAGGCCTTGAGCCAAGAAACAAGTTTGTCTCATGAGACCTGATGATGCATCGAGGAGCTATAGCAGGCTCCACTCGTCACTTACTAAGTCCAATGCATTCCCCATACGAAAAGGTTTAAACATAACATAAACATTCGTATTAAAACTGGCATACGAAATTTCAATACTTTATCCCTAAACCAT
The DNA here is from genome assembly GCA_963277665.1 of Viscum album. Lineage (NCBI taxonomy): Eukaryota > Viridiplantae > Streptophyta > Magnoliopsida > Santalales > Viscaceae > Viscum > Viscum album. The sequence continues at coordinate 992,133,634 of OY728155.1, read as the reverse complement.
GAATGGTATGAAATAACACATCCACAATCAAACATATGAGAAAACCTTCATTACAATATAAAAGTTTTTTTATCATAATAAATCAACTTCAAACAAACTTAAAATCCATCAAAATATGTTGACATAGAAGAAATAAAAACCATTTTAGAGAATTATCTCTTTCTATTATGAAATCATTTAAAGGTAACATAATTATAAAAGAAAACATTTATATTTGAAAATATTCTTATAATATTTTAAGGGAAGATTTTATGATGTTATAATGACGAAAAACAGCCGCACCCACGGTATAAGTTAAAAAAACATTCTTACCTTAATTTTGTCGAAAAGGTCATAATGTACCTTGTTTAGAAAATGATGCAACGATTCCTTTATAAACATCTTATAAAATTAAAATATGGGTATAAATGAATTTAAAACATAGCCTATAAAATAGTAAGAATGATTTGAAATACATTTTTAAGAAACATGGATGTGGATGATAAAGAAGTCCTAGTAGATAATTACATATAATCAACCTCGGATAATGAAGAGATTGTGATATTAACCCTTACCTTGTACTTTTCCTCGGTCGAGGTTAAGTTAACCTCCTGTATAATGGTGAAATAATTTTTATTAAATTATAAAATAATCATATACGTTAATATGAAATCGTATATGATCATTTAACATTGGTTTGTTAATAATATATTAGTATTATCGTCGTTTTGGGTGTTAACTGATTCGTTTTCCTTTATATGATTTGTTATGTAAGTAATGTTTGTTATGGATAGGATGTATCTTATTCATATTAATAATTATATTAAGTATTTAAACATTATTTTTAATCATCTAATGAAAATTAGTCTTGAATGGATATGATGGGGAATTAATCTCTTCACGTTCGTGGTGACAGTAATCCGTATGTACGCACGAGCGACAATATCATTATTTTGATATTAATACAATATATAATTGGATATAATATCATATATAACGAATAATTATCATGTTATATTTATTATTTACATAAATTACACATCATTATTATACCCATCCAAATAATAATGCATTGAATAACAATTATACCACAACGTGAAGACGATAAGCCGTACGTACACATGTATGATGATATGTCATTAAAAGGATGGATAAAATAATGAATATGGTTGTACCATATTTATAATCACATCATAGTATATATAATATAATGGAGTTATTATTTTAGAATATAAATAAAAAATAAAGAGGAATCGGAAGAAGAAATAAACTTGAAAGAGGTGATGAAATATTTACCTCTTCTTCGGGTTCTTCCTTTTGATTTGATCAAAAGAGATCCTTAGGTTGGTTTTAGGACTAAAGTATGGCCTCTAGGATGAATGTAGAATAGCTGAGATGGTATTTGGGAAGGTTTTGTCTGATCCAAATGGATTTGAATGTGTGAATTAGAGTGAAGGGTGAGTCCCCTTTTATAAGAGGTTTGAGGGGCACCATAAGAAAATCAAGAAATATTATTTTATAATAAAATTATTTTCGGTTACTAATGGATAAAAAATGAATTATTTAAAGTATAAGGTGGTTATGGGTTTAAAACCGATCAACCAATAGGTTTTATATAGGTTTGGGTAACCATATTAACTTTATATTTAAGATTTAACTCTTAGTTAAATAGTTTGACATTTACCATGTCTCTTTGTATTTTTATATTATATGGTTAGTAAAATTACTATAAACTTCCAAGAGAACCCCAAGTAGTTAATTAATGATAAAAATATCATTATATAAGTATTTTGGCAGAACCTTATATTTTTAGGAATAGAATATCAATTAATAATATAATATTTGTTTTAAAAACTCTTTCAGGTGAATTTTGACACTATTTGATATTTTTTTTTTTCTAAATTTATAACAGCATTATTACTTCTAAAAAAAATCATCTAAACAACTATAACATGTCATATTAACTGATAAAATTATTATAATTCATAAAAAGCCTCAAATTAAATTTATTGGGATATTTATAGTATCAATTATTTTAATATTTCATTAATTAGGTAATTACTACATCATCATTGTGTCATAAATAAATTAAATTATTTAATGTAAAAAAAATATAAATAAAATACCATTATGTATGAAATTTTTATCTTTATAATGAATGTTTATAGTCTAATTTATCTTATGTTTAACCCTATATTAAAAATGGTTTACTTATTAAACTTTGAATTTAACACTTTTAACTCTTCTTTGAATTAAATAATAATAAATGTCATAATCTAATCCAAGTGGACCCTAAGGATCATATTTTATTCCTAAGGTTATTTTTGGTCGAATTATACTTATCCAATAGAATTAGGACATGTGTTAGGGCAATAATAATATCATTTTTACCCTTAATTACCCTATTTACTTTTAACCGTGGTAAATAAAAGTAAAAAGTTACTATTCACAAAAAAATTATTTTCATCTTATTGAACCACATTTTAAATACTGATATCAACCATGTTTCTCATATTTTTGATATTCCACTCACAGAAGTGGTAAAATTAAGTTTTATGTAAATTTGCAAATGCTCCTAGGATGTGGGTAAAAGACAGTAAAGAGTTCAATAAAATTTTTATATTTCTAAAATTATTATTAACTGACTCTAATGAATTATATTGAACTTATATAGGTATTATGTATCCATTTTAACCTAAAATAAATTTAAATAAAATAAATTTTTAAATAAAATTTTGGTTTTAAACAATAACATAGTGTTTTTCACTATTCATCAAAAATTGAATGTTTTTAGAAAAATACCAAAAATTCAGCCTAAGATAATTTTGATATTCTGAATCCAAAAATGAAGTCCATTTTGAAAGATAAAATTTATAAAATTTAAAAAAAGTGAGTATTATTATTCTTAACAGCTAGTTTGATTGGTTGTGATGTGTTAGAACTTGAAGTTGCGTACAACACACGCTATTGTATTATTCAAAAAGAAGAGTACCGTGGAAGCTTGGAGTGCTAAAATTTCACTCCTCGAGAAACTAGAAGGACACTCATATCCCAGACCAACCCATAGGGGTTTCCATGTATCCCACAATTAAGGGAATACATCCCCATTATGGGAAACATCTCACCAAATAATCCATATAACTTTTCATGAGAAGAAAATATATGCAAATGGTTCAATTGAGTATAATTTGACCAATTAATTATATTATAAAATGTTTTATGAGAAATTTCTAACACTTTAAAGAACTAAAACTCCAACATTAGTAAAAAACTACATACATACATATGTCATGTGAATTCTACATGTCTATAATGGTGCATGAAGATAGGCCGCTTTCCCAGGGTCCAAGATCCAAAAATCCAAAAATCTATAAATCAAAAAATCCAGGTGCATCACACAAGGTTAAATCATAATTCCATACAAATAGAACACAATAATAGAAATATCATGCCTTATGATCTTATACTTCCTATCAAAAAATGTGTTCATGACACACTAGTCTTATATTAGCTAGCTAGTGTAACATCGTTAATTTCACATGAGCATGGTCATATTAGAAATTTATATAACCTAACTAGAACTAGTATGGGGGTTTATAGAATAGTGAATGTTTGGGGTAAATCCTATAGAGTGGATGTGGAAATGGGTTTGTGACTTATCAATTGGATCCTAGTGTTATATTCCTTAATTGATTCTATAAGGTTGGGTTTTACTATAAGTAAATTGAATAAAACATCAATTTAGAAAATATGGGGTTGAGATCAATTTCAAGGATCCTAGACATAGGATATCACTAAATAAAATAAGGTAAGGTCTATTGGATTATACTATGTAGTTGTCAAACAATCACCACATTAGTATTAGTTCAAAAAATTAGATCTACTTAGATTGGAAACCACTCTTTAGTTTAGATGTGGTTTCATGTCCAGATGCATTAGATACAACTATAAAAGCCACAATAGATCAAAATATTGGTCCTAGTTTCATTCATTAAAATTAGGTTGGGGTCCTTCCCCTATAATATCATAGTATGGTTAATATAAGGTAAAAAAATATGATTTTATTATTAACATAATTCCTTAGATAATAAACTACCCAATCTTTTATATGTACATATATATATATATTTATTAAATAATTTATAACCATAATGATTATCCCTATCCCTAAGTGATTTATCCTCACATGGAAATGAATGAATTAGATTTATCAAAATGGTTTATCATGATTGATAAATTCAAAAAGTAGTATCAATGATCAATTAAGTAATAAAAAAGGAAATATTACTTGAATTGAAAGAACATGCACCATGACAGTTGTGTTTAGAAGTATAAAAAAGTTTGAAACAATAGAAGGAATTTTAAAAATTCTTTGAATGAGATCACATTAGTAGTATTAGAAAAAAACAATGATAATTAGAGAAGAAAAAGAATAAAGTTTATGTAATGTAAAATGAATGAGAGATATGAACCTAGAGACAGTTGAAGCACCAAGAATATAAATAGGAAAAATCACCTTACGATGTAAATAAATTTTACACCGTAAGTTTTCTTTTGTCTCTCTCTGTCTGGTAATTTTATGGCCAAATAATTTATTTTATTCCATAATTAACAAATTTATGACTCTAAAATTTTGAATCTACCTCTTTTTATGGATCGAATAAGATTTATGGGGGCTTCAAGCCCCAATTATTTCATGATGTAAGTATCCTTACACCATAATTTATTCTATAAATGGATATTATTACATCTTGAATTATTTTTATAGACTAGATCTACAGAATCTGTCTTCAAGGGATTTATTTTATAAACTGGAATAAAATGTATGAAATTGAATAATTTTTAAAACAATAACCCTTTTCAAAATCCACATTAATTCCCTACAAAAACTAACCAAAAATCAAAAAATTTAATGATAAAATAGGTAAAAATCCAAAATAAATGATTCCAATATATATACAGATTGATTTTATCAAATTCCACCAAACATGAATGATTTTCTTCCTCATGAAAAAAGATTCACAATAAGTATGTCAATAGGACCAATCTTTAATAGGAAACATACATTACAACCATGAAAATAAAATAAAGTGTTATTAGAAAGTGATAGTCCTCCAAAATCACCCATGCTAAGAAAATTAGTCATGACTCATAATCAAGTTCTTTTTTATAATCCCTTTTCTAATTTAATTGAAAATTTTTAACTAATCTTTAGACAACTAAACCCATGTTCCAATTTACCTCACCATGAATTTTATCTCATCACCCAAGGCAATATTAAAATAGAGTTATGCTCATACCCTAAATAAAAGTTCCTAACCATAATATTGATTTGGTTCTAATTTCTATAATTTATAAATAAAAATAACACAATCAATCATGAGGGATTTATCATTAGTATACCAATGAATCAGAGGATTAGGGTTGGTGGGTATATTATAAAACATTAAGCTTCAAAAAGGAGGGTAATGTCGAAAATGAAATTAATGATAATCAAGAAAAATGTAATGAATAACCTCTTATTGAATGTAGGATCTCTGCACTCCCAAAAACTCTAGGTCGGTATATAAATATTCTATAAATGTATATCTCTAACCCCAATATGCCAAAATTTGGTGTTGTGCTATAATTTCATTTGAATAAGATACAAGGAAACACATCCTAAAGGATCGATCATTTTAGTAGTATTGGTACATTAGATATATACATGAGTCCTATATTATAAATTAATTCACAAACTATAACATATTTTTTTGAGGATTTTTTCATCTAACATATCCTTTCATATCTTTCTTAGTAAACTTCTTGGAATCCTAGGGAAATGATAAAAAATAAGGGTGAGCTAAAATTTCTAGTAAAGGTTAAGTATAATAGAATAAGTAATGAATTAATGGCCACAATCAATATGGAAAGGTAATTCCTAGACACACATGCAATATAATCAATAAATTGAGAATTAATTGTATAAAAAATATGGAAAAGTAAATAACTAAAAAAACATGACTTTTAAATAACTTTACTACATGAATAGATAAGGAAGATTAAATAAATAAATGTAACTAACTACAAAAAAATGACATTTAATCAATAAAATTCGAATGAAATATATCTATACACTACTATAAATAGTGGTTTTTCCAATGGTGTTATACCAAAAGTTTGAATAAACTGTTGGTATACTGTAAAAATGGCAACATTTTCCAACAGTTTATTCAAACTATTTGAATTGTGTTTTTTATAAATAAGATTTTCCAATGGTTTGAGTAAACCATTAAGAATTATCTATATATACCAAAGGTCTTTTAAAACCAATGGTAGAGAGTATAATTATCAACTGTTTTTAAGAACCATTGGGAATGATTTTCCCCAAATTCATAGCAGTCCAACTCCCAATCCACCCAATTGCAGGTGTCTTAATTTGAAGCTCTCGATGGTCTCTCTTAACCCTAGGTTGTGAAACTACTTCCACCTGATAGATCCTTCTTCAATCAAGTAAATATTTATTTTTATAGTTCAAATTAGTAAGTGGTTCCTTAGTTTTAATGTTATGCATCTATTTTTTTTTCTATTTTGTATTTTGATTTGGCATAAATTAGTGTTCTATGTGGTCTGGGGCATGGAATACCAAACACTTGGATTTTTTTCTATTTTTTGTTATACACATAAAATATGGTAAAGGGTTTGTTTAGTCATATGATCTCGATGTGGGTAATGGATATAAGGATTGTCCATGTGAAGGGATTGGGGATAGTTGGGGTAGTGGTGTAGGTGGTTTTCCATTTTTTAGTGGGGTGATTTTGTAGTTTCTATGGACATTAGTTTATTTGAAAATTGGATTTGGATATAGTTTTGATTCATGGAATAATGGGAAGGATAGTGATATTGAGGATGGATTGGATATTTTTTGGGTGATGGATTGAAATTTTGATTTTCCTTGGATTGGGTATAGGTAAATTTTAAGGTATTATATGGGTATTTCCACTTCTGAACACCCCCCAACCCCACCCCTCTAGACACCCCCACCCCCTAGACAGTCCCCACCCCCTGGACACCCCCCATTGGATAGCCCCCCACCACCTAGACACCCCCACCCCCTGGACACCCCCACCCCCTGGACAACCCCCCACCCCCTGAACACCCCCACCCCTTGGACACCCCTCCCCCTAGACACCCAACCCCCTGGACAACCTCCAACCCCTTGGACAACCCCTACCCCCTTAGATAGCCCCCCCTGGAAAACAGTACACCTCCTGGACACCACCCCACCTCCAAAGTGAATGGCCTAGTTTTTAAATTGGAATCAACCTTGTAGGTGATTTTCTCTATCCCTAATGACATTTCCTAAGTGACCCACAAATCCTTATAAATTGAATTTGTCATGTTTTGATAAATTGAATGAGTTTTTTTTAAGGAAATGGATAATGCATTATGGTTTTAATTTATTAATTAATAAAATGGTTTTAAATAAAATTACCCTAAGAGGGGATGCAGGGGGTAGGGGTTGTCCAGGGGGCGGGGGGGGGGGGGGCTGCAGGGGGTGGGGGGGATACAGGGGTGTGGGGGAGGGGGTGTGGGCTGTCAAGGGGGGGGGGGGGGGGGTCAGGGTGGGTTGTCTAGGTGGGGGAGGGGTGTGGGCTGTCCAGGGGTGGGGGGTGTCCAGGTGGGGGAGGGGGTGGGGGTGGGCTGTCCAGGTGGGGGAGGGGGTGTGGGCTGTCCAGGGTGGGGGGGGGGGGGTATCAAGTGGGGGGGGGGGGGGGGGCTATCCGGGTGGGGGGAGGGGGTGGGATGTCTAGGTGGGGGGGGGGGGTGGGGGTGTCTAGGGGGGCTGTAGTAGTGTGTGTGTGTGGGAGGGGGGGGGGGGTCTAGGGAGGGGGTGGGCTATCTGGGGGATGGGGGTGGGATTTTTAGCTGGTGGAGGGGGGGTGTGGGTTGTCCAGGGGGTGGGATATCCAAGGGGGGTGGGGGTGGGTTGTCTAGGTGGGGGTGGGGGTGTGGGTTGTCTAGGTGGGGGAGGGGGGCTGTCCAGGTGGGGGGGGGATGGGCTGTCTAGGGGTAATGCATGGGGGTCGGAGGGGGGGCATGCATGGGGGGGGGGGTGAGTTGTGGGCTATCCAGAGGGGTGGGCTGTCCAACATGATACTCTACAAAAATAACCAATTTATAGTTTCTTTCACCTGTTAAGACTTTTCTTGAAGTTCCATACCAACACTCACTCTTACCCTTTAAATAAGAAGTGATCACTGAAAAGAAATCTCACTCAGGTTCTTATCCACTATCCTTATTGATCTTATACAAATATAACATTCGTACAACTCCATGTAACCTAATGATATAAGAAGGATCATACTCCCATAAGTAGTGTCCCATCAAAACTTGTCTCATATGACTAAAAAAATACATAAGATCATATTTGACCCACAATTTTTTTTTATAAACATAGAAAATACTATATTTACACCTTGTATCACAACCTGGAATTAGCTCTTAGCTAGCCTCTCAAAGAATCAATAAGCCACATAACTAGATCAAAATTTGGAGGTGGGTTTACAATTAGGTGTGTGTTTTTTATAATTCATGTATGATATTTAGAGTAGAAAATAAAATCTGATCCGCGTATGATATTTAGAGGTGTGTTAAAAATTATGTGTGTTGTGATTTATATGTATGATATTCATGGTTTACACCAACAGTCTTCTGGGTAATCTATAATAGGCTTGAATTCATGCTACAATTGGATAGAGAATGGATTCTACGACCCTAGTTTGGGGGTGGACACCCCCACCCCCTTCGACAGCCCCCCAACCCCCAACCCCACCCCCTGAACACCCCCATCCCCTTGAATAACCCCCCTAGACACCACCCACCCCATGAATACCCCCACCCCTAGACACCCCCACCTCTGCTGGACAACCCCAACCCCCTGGACAGCCCCCCTGGACACCACCCCACCCCCTGGACACCCCACCCCCTGGACATCCCCAACCCCTGGACACCCCACCCCATGGAAAACCCCACCCCCTTGGAGAACCCCCCCAGAACATCCCCCATTCCCTGTACACTCCCACCCCCTTGGACATCCCCCCTTGGATAGCCCCCCACCCCTCAAGATTGCCCCCCTACCCCTAGACACCCCACCCCCTTGGGCAGTGTATGTGACCTCTCAAATAATCTACTAAAATATTAAATTTCTTCAATCTAAAATTTACTTAACTTCTGAATAATTCTCCTCCACAAGTGTACATGATCTTGTACACTCATGTATTATTCTGAAAAGATATTTTTTATAAATATAGTATTATTTTTGTCTTTTATATTATGATTCTCATATAGAGTAGTGTGTCAGTTATGGATTCATATAAAGTGAATATTCTAGTTTACTTAAATATATTTTCAATGAAACCTTAATCTTATTGAATTAATTTGGACGAAATGACTTATAATTTTTTTATAGAATGGATAGAATCTGGATTTATGAAACCGATCAGATCTCAAGTGATTTTCAAAATAATTTGAAGAGCTTTTTAGATTTTGTATTTCACAATGCTTTAGATAGTGGTCACATACCCTACCTATGTTACAATTCTGTTGGAAAACCTTGGTTGAGCGGTGAAGAAGTCATCTACCAAATAACGAAATATGTTTTTCAAGAAAACCACTATGCATGGTATCACAATGGGGAGAAAATGAAATCTCAAATTGCTGATTATTCAAATGAGAGGACTGGATTAGAGAATTTTTTATATGAATGGTTTCCGTTTATTCGTCATCATGAAAAATAAAGGATTATAACCCAAGAATACCTCGATATGAGAACTCATGATGCATCTAATGAAAATGATGATGTTGTTAGGGTGAAAAAATTGAATGATGCTTCCATGACTCCAGTATATTTATAATGTGGTTAAATGAAAAAGCGGGAATTTTAAATTTTATTGCATCATAGTAATACTATGTATGGGATTTATAATACCGACTTTGATTAAATTCTTACCTTATTAAAGGAATTACTTCTAGATGATACAGATATTACCTCAAACCACTATTAGGCATGAAAGTTAGTTAAGAGACATGGATTTTCAAGAAAAAAAATTTATGCTTGCCTGAAAGATTACAGTTTATTCTGGGATGAAACTACTAAACTAAATGATTGTATAAAATTTGGCACATCCCTCTAAAATCTAAAAGCTAATGGAACATCATCCCGTGTGCCACATAATGTAATGTCGCACTTTCCATTGATCCTGATACTCCAGAATATTTTTATGTCTGATTAAAATATCAATAAAAATATGACGGAATGATACTAAGATAAAGAAGACTAATGATGAGTTGGTTCACCCTGAAGATGCATTTTCATGGAAGAGATTTTATGATCGATATCCTGATTTTTCAACTGATGTGCATAATGTGAGGATAGGTCTTTCATGTGATGGTTTTAATCCGTTTGGGCATATGCTTACTTCTCACATCACATGGATGGATTTTATACACATTTATAACTTCCCCCATGGTTGTGTATAAAAAACCCTTTCACTTTCATGAGTATAATCATATCTAAACCTTATAATCCCAACAATTATATTGAATTATACATTCAACCTTTAATAAAATAGTTGAGAATTATTTGGTATGTGCATGTGCACTTATACGATGCATGTTCAAAAAAAATATTTTAGATGTGTGTTACGCTTATGTGGACAATTAATGATTTTTCTGCTTATACAATGATTTTTGGATAGATCATGAAGGGAAAACTATCATGTCTTGTTTGTTTGAAGAATACACAATCCAAAAGACTGAATCATCCCTATAGTTTTAATTTTATGGGACATTTAAGATTCTTTCCAGTGGAGCATCCATATAGAAATAATCGTCGAAGATTTGACAATACCATGGAGATTGGTGATCTACCTCAGCGTATGTCTATAACTTATGTGCATAATGAAATGAAAGATTTCATTTTTTCATTTAGGAAGGGTCAAATGAAATCTTGAAATAAAAAGAATGTTTTAACTAAAACCTGTTACAATTGGATGAAGATAAGTATCTTATTTTATTTTCCTTATTGGTCAACCAATTTGTTACTTCATTTCTTAGACATAATGCACATTGAAAAAAAATGTTAAATGTTGCTTTCGATTCTTATAAATGTTAAGGTAAAGACAAAATATGATTTACGGTCTTGGAATGACTTAGTGGATTGGGGTATCAGACCATAATTTCATCCTACACATATTAGTGAAAATAAATGGCAAGTTCCACATGATTCTTATGTGATGAAACCTATAGAAAAAATAAAATTTTGGAAGTAATAGAGAATATTAATGTTCCTGATGGATATTCAAGAAATATATCTCAATAGGCCAACAAAATAGAGTTGAAACAAAAATCATTTTAGACTCATGATTATCAAATCTTTCTGCATGTGTTTATTCCATAAGAAATCCATCATCTTTTTCCAATAATGTACGAGTGGAAGTTATTGGGTTGTGCCTTTTTTTAGAGATCTTTGTGCTAAGAATTTGTCCAAGAATTTCTTGCAGAAAATGTTGGCAGATGCCCCATTAATTTTATGTGACTTAGAGAAAATATTTCTTCCAGAATTTTTCACATTCATACTGCATCTAACTGTCCATATTCCAACTAAAATACTTATCAGAGGGCGTTTTATGTTTTATTGGATGTATCCAACTGAAATAAATATGTACACATTAAAGTCTTATGTTCAAAACAAGAATCACCCCGAAGGTTCTATCATGAACGGTTACTTCGATCAAGAATGTATGAATTTATGCTCTATGTATTTGTCTGATCTTAATACATGAATGAAAAAACCAATGAGAAATGAAGAAGAATAGTATGAGAAAATTGAACCTAGTTTTTCATTACATTGAAAATAAGAGTAATTACTGGATCATATACATTGATTGTTAGAGTTGGTGTCCTAAGAACCAACTGTTTTTACTTTGATTACATGAATGTACACTTATTATATATTGTTCATTGTTCTGCATGAATATAATATAATAAGGTATTGGAATATTTGTTTCATTAATAAGGTCATGGAAGATCCCCTCTATGATGAGAAACATGAAATTCTATAACAATTTTCTTAAATAAAGTTCTACAGTTGGATGACATACTATGATAGGACACATAGTATACAGACCTTCATGTGCGAGTACTCGTAAGAAGATGAGACTCTCTCTCATAGAGTTTGCACTTGGTAATCTCCAAGATGAGAGATTATAAAAACAGGCCCGCAAATAGCAATTCCGCATGTCTTGGTGTCATCAGACATTGCTATCTATGAGCGTGTGTAATGGTCCTTAGACTGGAAGATTATCATTAACTCATGTCATGACTGACACACTTAGATTTACTGACAAAAACCATCATGAAGATAGTTAGTTGGAAGTAGGTTACGATGGGTGCGTCATGATTGACATGTTGCTAATGGATAAGTCGAGGAAGGATTTTTCTCTTCCATATTTATGGAAGTAGATATCTCGGGCCCTTTGATTGAAATAGAATTGTCACACAAATTCTATGTCCATGGTGTCAAGACGAGTTTATTTCTGGAAGTCATAGAATGACAGATCAAGCATATAGGTTTATAACACTACCATGAAACCTAGTTGATGAGATATTGAGACAAATGGATTAAATTACATGGTAAGAGTTCTTATGAGGTGAAACGTCAATGCGGCATCAACTTCTTTCTCTTGGGTGCCTTGACATGTTGCTAGACATTAATCTTGGACTTTAGGCAAGCCCACCTAATGCCAACAAGAAAGAGGCCTAGAGGGTCACACACTAATTGTATCCAAGTATCTCATGTAGAAAAAAGATTATTCCTGTACATGGTTTAATAATTATTCAAGGAAGCCTAAATTGTTTTAATGATGGAGGAATAATAAAATGAAAACAAGATATACACTCTGTGTAATAATGATTACACACTGTGTAGTTTTCATTTTGGAAAGGAAATGAAAAACAAGTACACGCCGTGTATTAATGATTACATGCCATGTAGTTTTATAAAAAACAAGTACACACTGTGTATTAATTATTTCACGTCATGTAGTTTTTCCAATAGGGATTTTGAGGAAATAGTATTGTTTTATTATTTGATATTTATTATAATCATCGTGGGCACATGTCAAGGAATTAATGATTCGATATGGGAGTTCTCAATAAGGGTTAATGAAATAAATAAAACACGTAACATGTTTATTTATTGTCATAACTCTATAAACTCAAACCTGATTATAAATATCCTCACAAGCCCAACACTTTTCCTTAATCGTTGTGCACAACAATTATGGATAATTCTCTCATGACTGAAAGAACTACTTTCTCCAAGAACTCTATCAATACTGAGAGTGATCCTCCTCCATAGGATCAAAGTGATCTTAGGCAAACAACGCAAGCAAAGGATTCTCCACACTAGCACCCGAAGACTCTTTTGGTGACGTCCAGAGATACGTGGTGCATGTGTGGATCACCGCTATATGAAGTCTACACTTGGATTCTGCGACGCAATGATGAATCACTTCGGAAGGTGATCAGAAATATCAATGAAGAAAGAATTAAATAAAAGGTACATCTTTTCAATTAATTGAATTAATACTAATCAACCAGTGATGATCCACATTTTTGGTTATGGGACTATTCTTCCTCTTTGTCTATTTCTATGATTTGATCCGTGGAGTCTGGCGTTTATCGTCGTATTGATCCTGGATTGAACACTGTTAATGAAAAAAAGCCAAGTGCGCACATCCACCCACAGGATTTCACTACGTCTGTAACCTTAAATTGGTATCAGAGGGAGGTTACAATGTTGATTATAGTTAATTAGTTTTTGTTGATAATTTACACATTTATATTTGATTCAATTCATGATAAATCGTTCTATAAAACTGAATGAATGAGATCTGTTCTTCCTCATTCATTTCTTGATTCACATCATAGAAATGACCTTTTAATTTTAATTTTTATTAAAATATAAACAAGGAACTCATCCAGAGGATCCTCTCTTTCTGTCTGTACAACGCAAGAATACACGGTGTGTAGTGAAAAAAACATGTCGTGTACTTAGGTTCATTGAACCGGTACTGGTCCGCCAAAGCACGCCATGTGAATTGAGTATACCTAAGTATTTATTACACCATGATGACCATAACTGAACGTTGTGTGGAAACTGGAATACACAGTGTGTATGTTGAATAAACACACTGTGTAGTCTGATCTGGCCAAGGTAAAACCGTGTACAAGTAGAATCCATGTACCGCGTACACAAGATTTCCAGGTTGGTAACTGCGTAACAAGGAAATACACACTGTGTTAGATTAATATACTCACCGTGTACTCCAAAATTTCCAAAGTATATAAAACACGTCAAATCCCTTGGTGTGTACTTTGGATAAAGGGTGAAAGTAAATACACACTGAGTAATATAGCCTACACACTGTGTACTTTCTATAAATGAAATTTCACCAGGTTTCCTCCAAATTACAAAGACCTGTACAAGGAATATGGATGAGAAGAATCTCATGGAAATTTAGAAAGGAATTTAAGATAAATAATTGATTAATTATAAGATCATAATTAATTGAATTCAAGCATTAATTATCTTGAATAAAATAAATATTAAAATAATTTGAATACTAAATATGTGTAAATTTTATTGCATGCTATGGATGATCATGAGCTAGACCAAAGACTGTTTGTGTGTGTATGGTTTCAATTAGATTTATTTAAATTCGTTGGCCTTCAAGCCTTATTCTAATAAAATGTAGGGCCTTCGTGCTCATGGTTTCTTTAATGTGAACCCATGTAATGGAGGATCTCCCAAGCCAGAGGGGACGGTTTAAAATCTGAAGCTGAGGAGAAACCAACCCAAGAGGATACAATGGTTGATAGATGGGAGCTAAAAAACACAAACCATCATGCTCAAAGTGTTTTTCCCTAGGTCAGGGTTAGCTTATCGAAACCACTGAATAAGGTAACCAATAGAAGCTCATGATCATGCCATCTTATATGATTTTTGTCTGATTGCATGGTTTATTTATTATGTATGTGTTGTTGCGATCACATAATTAATGAAATAAATAAGCATGCAAAGATGGAAAAAAATAAAACCGGACTATGTGTAATACTTATCAGAACATGGTTAATCACTTAAGAAAGCATCACTTAATATTAAAAATCATGTGATAATGCAAAACAATTCATAAAGTATTAGAATCCCTCAAATACCATATTAAGCCAGACCATTCCTTCCATTACTTAATTATGGGAAAAACTCAATAAAACTATGTGTTTAACCAACCCTTGTTTGGACACATACTTTTATAAAAGAATCTCTTATGAAAGTTTTAGGTTGACATAAAAATTTTACATTAAGAGGAGTATCCCTTGCAAGACTTGTTGTAAAATGGAGGCAAGTTTTGAGGAAATATAAGTCATGATTTCCAGATTGGGGAGTCCACTCAAAAGATCGAGGAACTGTAAGCTCACAGTTGGCAAAGACTTTCCTACCTAAATACCTTTAAATAGATTGACCAACCCTTGTTGGGGTTATGTGAAGGGGAATACAGATCCTTGCCACTAGAATGTCATGGAAACTGAACATTCCAAGTTCAATGGTGAGGGCTATTGGGTCTTGATAAAATAGTGGGATACTTAATAAAATTTATTATTTCTCATAAAATGTAATCAAGAAAGTACTGATAAATATACCCTTTTAATTTGTAGAGTCAATAGGACAAACTCATCAACCACATTTTCTCTGAGATTAATTGTGGATAAAGACAATATCCTCACTGGAAGTAACTTTCAGGAATTTTTTAGGTGCCTTAGAGTTATCCTACGCCATGAACGAAAGTTTTAGGTGCTGGAGTCCTCACTTCCTGATTCGCCTGCCCAAGGGGCGAGTGATAAAGATTTCCTGGTCTATGATCAACATTTGAACGATGCACTCGACGTTCAATGTTTGATGTTGCCATCAATGTCTAGTGATCTCATGAAGTCTCCTGAAGACATGGATGCCTATAGCATGCTCGAGCACCTACGTGGTCTACACTAGGAGAGAGAAAGACAGGAAAGGTTTGAGATCCCCAAGGATCTATTTCAGAGAAATCATGGAGAGGGTGTCCCATCTGGGCCTCATGTAGTCAAGATCATTGGCTACATTGAGTGCTTGGAGGTTCTAGGGTCTAAACTCCCTGAAGAACTAGGTACCGATCTCATTCTTGCATCACTCCCCCAGAGCCTCTCTAACTTTGTTGTAAATTTCAACATGAACAACATTGAGAAGTCTCTATCTAATCTTCTTATCCTCATTCGCCATGTGGAAAATGATATGAAGAATGAAAATCCTTCTTTCCTTATGGGGAATAAAAGGAAAGGGAAGGAAAAGAGCTTCAAGCCCAAACCTTCTTCAAGGCCTTCCACGAAAAAGAAGATCAAAGGGGAGGAAAGAGAATAGGAGGCTGTTTGTTTCGCATGTGGTAAAAAGGGCCACTGGAAGAAAAACAACACACATCCAAGGAAGTAAGGGGAAGATTTAGGTTATTTTGTTATCAAATGAAATCTATCTATTTCTACCAATTGGGTATTAGATACTTCTTTTGGTGCTCACATTTGTATCCAAATACAGTAACCAAGTAGATTCAAGAAGATTGATCAAGGGGAGGTAGATCTACGAGAAGCCAATAGAGCCAGACTTTCTACTGTAGCTATTAGGGACTACCACATCACATTGTCAACTGGCATGATCTTTGTTTTAAATGGTTTTTATTATTTTCCTTCTATTACTAAAAACATTATTTCTTTATCTAGATTAGATACTGATGGATTCAACTTTAAGTTTGGAAATGAATTTTTCTACTTTTATAAAGATAGAGTTTATTTTGGTAGGGCACATTTATATAACGACCTTTATGTGTTAGAATAGACAAACCAAGTAATGACAATCGATGAAAAAGATAATTCACATGACTCATACCACACCCAAATTTGGCATCACATTCTAGGTCATGTCAATGAGAAATGTTTGAAAAAATTACATCAAGATGGGTATTTAGATTCTTTCGAACTAAAACCACTTGGTGGTTGTCATGCGTGTCTACAAGACAAAGTGAACAAAGCCTCATTTTGTGGGAAAGGTGAAAGGGATAAAGAGATTCTATAATTAGTTCACACAGATGTGTATGGACCATTTCCAGTTGAAGCATGGGGTGGGTTCTTGTACTTCATAACTTTTACTAATGATTTTAGTAGATATGGATATATTTACTTAATGAGGTATAAGTCAGATTCTTTTAATCGGTTCAAAGAATACAAGAATGAAGTTGAGAACCATCTTGGAATGAATATTAAGAAACTCTACTTAGATAGATGAGGAGAATATCTTAATTAGGACTTCATTGATTTCTTACGGGAGTTTGGGATACTATGTCAACTCACTCCTCCTTACACGCCTCAGTGGAATGGTGTAAGTGAAAGGAGGAACAACACTCTGTTGGACATGGTGAGATCAATGATGAGTCATGTGAGTCTTCCATTATCCTTTTGGTGATATGCATTACAAATATCAACACACATACTAAACCAAGTACCAACTAAATCGATAAATGGTATTCCATATGAGTTATGGAGTGGATGCAAAGACATGTTATCAAATTTACATGTGTGGAGTAGAAAATCTTTTGTTAAGGTCTCTTTAGGTAACAAACCTGCACCCCGAGGCACAAAGTGTGTCTTTAAAGGATATCCCAAGGAAACAAGGGGATGTTACCTATACAACCCCTCAGATAAAATGGTTATATTGGCAAGATATTCCATATTCCTTGAGAGTGATCACATCTATAAAATATATAGTGGGAGTGAGATAGACTTTGATGAAGTAGAGGCTCAAGATACACAAGAGTTGGTACAAGAACAGATTCCACAAAGGCCCACAGAAGAACTATCTATTCCAGAGACATAGAAACTGCATAAGAGCATGAGAGAGGTGAGAGAACTAGAATGATACGGTTTTCTTGTCACCGAGGATGGTGACTCATTATTGGTTGACAATGATGATCCTCTTACCTATAAGGAATTAGTTGAAGGTACAAACGTTGCCAAATGGCAAGAAGACATGAATTCTGAAATGGATTCCATGTACCAAAACCATGTATAGATTTTGGTAGATCCTACAGTTGATGTAAATCCTGTTGGTAATAAATGTGTATTCAAGAAGAAACTGGACATGGAGGGACACGTCAACACCTATAAGGCACAACTGGTTTCAAAAGGATTTAGACAGAATCAAGGAATCGATGATGATGAAACCTTTTCACCCGCTGTGATGCTGAAATCCATTAGAATAATATTGGCCATTATCGCTTACCATGACTATGAAATTTGGAAAATGGATGTCAAAACAGTATTCCTTAATGGTAACCTCCATGAAGATGTCTACATGATACAACCTGAATGGTTTGTGACTCCAAATATGCCAACAAGGTATGCAAGTTGCAGAAATCCATTTATGGATTAAAGTAAGCATAAAGGTCATGGAAAATTCGTTTTGATGAAACTATAATGGAATTTGGATTTTTTAAGAACGAATGTGAGCATTGTGTCTAAAAAAGGTTTATTGGAAGTGCAGTATTTTTCCTAATAGTATATGTTGAAGACATATTAATAATTGGAAACGAAGTACCTATCTTACAGTCAGTTAAGGCATGGTTAGATAAATTCTTCTCTATGAAAGACTTGGGGGAGGCAGTATATATTCTTAGGATCAAGAGCCATCATGATAGATCCAAGAGAATTCTTGGCCTGAGTCAAAGTACATACATTGAAAAGATACTGAAGATATTCAGTATGGAACAATCCAAGAGGTATTGTTGCCAGTGTCACATGGCATACATCTTTCCAAAAAAATGTGTCCTTATAAAAAGGATGAAATAAAGAAAATGGAAAGGATCCATTATGCATCCATGATTGGTTCAGTCATGTATGTTATGATATGTACAAGGCTAGATGTTGCTTATGTATTAAGTGCAGTAGGTAGATATCAAGATGATACAGGAGACCGCCATTGGATGACAGTCAAGACTATCCTTAAGTATCTGAGGTGTACTAAGGATATGTTCCTTGTTTTTGGAGGAAATGATGAACTAGTCATAAGAGGAAATATAAGTGCTAGTTTCCAGACTGATCAAGATGGAAAGAAGTTGCAGACTGGATACATCTTCAGTTTGAATGGAGGTGCAGTGAGCTGGAAGAGCTCAAAGCAAGTTGTTGTTGTAGATTCTACAGCAGAGTCTGAGTATATCGCATCTTCTGAGGTAGATAAAGAAGCAGTATGGATGTGAATCTTCATACAAGAACTCAATGTAGTACCTATCATTAATGATCCTATCACACTCTATTGTGATAATACTGCAGTAGTGTCACATGAAAAAGAGACAAGGTCACATAAGTGGAAAAAGAACATACTTCATAAGTATCATATCTTGAGGGAGTTTTCTTAGAGAGGTGAAGGTGAAGTGAGCAGTATTTCAATGGAAGAAAACGTGGCAGAACCCTTGACTAAAGCCTTGACTCAGCAGAAACATGATCATCATGTGAGGTCTACTGAACTAAAATTCATAGGTAGTTGGCTCTAGTCCAAGTGGGAGTTTGTTAGAGTTGGTGTCTTGAGAACCAACTGTTTTTTACTTTGATTACATGAATGTATACTTATTATATATTGTTCATTGTTCTGCATGACTATAATATAATAATTCCCTGGAATATTTCCTCCATTAATAAGGTCATGGAAGATCCCCGTTATGATGAGAACCTTGAAATTCTATAACAATATTCTTAAATATAGTTATACGGTTGGATGAAATACTATGATAAGACACATAGTATAAAGACCGTCATGTGCGAGTACTCATAAGAAGACAAGACTCTCTCACACAGAGTTCATACTTGGTAATCTCCAAGATGAGAGATTATGAGAATAGACCCACCAGTAGAAATTCCACATGTCTTGGTGTCATCAAACATTACTATCTACAAGCGCGTGTAATGGTCCTTCGACTGGAAGATTATCATTAACTCAAGTCATGACTCACGCAATTAGATTTGCTGATGAAAACTGTCACGAAGACAGTTGGTGGGAAGTAGGGTATGTTGGGTGTGTCATCAATGACATGTTGTTAATGGATAAGTCGAGGAAGGATTTGTACCTTCAATATTTATGGATGTAGATATCTCAAGCCCTTTTATTGAAATAGAACTATCGCAAAAATTCCATGGCCATGGTGTCACAACGAGTTTATTTCTAGAATTCCAAGAATGACAGATCAAGCATATAGATTTATGACACTGCCATGATACCTGCTTGATGATATATTGAGACAAATAGATTAAATTACATGGTAAGCATTCGTATGAGGTGACACGTCAATGCAGCATCAACTTCATTCTCTTGGGTTCCTTGAACCGTTGATAGACAGTAATCTTGGACTTTATGAAAGCCTGCCTAATGCCAACGAGAAAGAGGCCTAGAGGGTCACACACTAATTGTATCCAAGTATCTCAAGTAGAATAAATATTATTTTCTCATGTGGTTTAATAATTATTCAATTAAGCCTAAATCGTTTTAATGATGGAGGATGAATAAAATGAAAACAAGATATACATGCCATGTATTGATGATTACACACCGTGTAGTTTTCATTTTGGAAAGGAAATGAAAAACAAGTACATGTTGTGTATTAATGATTTCACACTGTGTAGTTTTATGAAAAACAAGTACATGTTGTGTATTAATGATTACACACCGTGTAGTTTTTCCAGTCCAAATTTTGAAGAAATAATATTCTTTTTTTAAATGATATTTATTATAATCAACGTGGGTGCATGTCAAAGAATTAATGATTCGACATGGGGGTTGTCAATAAGGGTTAATGAAATAAATAAAACATGTAACACATTTATTTATTGTCATAACTCTATAACCTCAAACCCGATTATAAATATCCTCACAACCCCAACACTTTTCCTTAATCGTTATACACAACAATTATGAAGAATTCTCTCAAGAAAGAAAGAACTACTTCCTCCAAGAATGCTCTCAAGACTAAGAGAGATCCTCCTCCATCAGATCAAAGTGATCTTAGGTGGACAACTCAAGAAAAAGATTTTCCATGCTAGCACCCAGAGACTCCTTTGGTGACGTCTAGAGATATGTGGTGCACGTGTGGATCACCACTAGAGGAAGTCCACACTTGGCTTCTACGACGCAATGATGAATTAGTTTGGAATGTGATCAGAAATATCAACAAATAAAGAATGTTATAAAAGGTACTTCTTGTCAATTAATTAAATTAATTATAATCAACCCGTGACGATCTAAGTTTGTGGTTCCGGGACTATTCTTCTTCTTTGTCTATTTCTGTGATTCGATCTGTGGAGTATAGTGTTTATCATTGTATTGATCCCATATTGATCATTATTAATGACAAAAAGCAAAGTGGGAACATCCACACACAAGCTTCCGCTGCGCCCAGAACCTTCATTGATGACATTAAGCTTAGAAGAGTGGAAGATGACACATCGAACATTTTTTTTCAACTGTGATTTGTTCGATGACTACATCAGGTAAGTAAATTGAATATATGTAGATCTTACATATATATCTATTAAACTATTCCAATTTTTATCTATAGGGAACATATAGAAATGATAAATAGAAAGAATCATTCTTTATCTTTGAGATGGGGGGAGACTTAGCATAACAAAGAGTTTTATTCTTGGTCAAAATTGAAGGTAAAAATATTACAATTTAAAATAATTATAACAATATTTAATTAAGTTTAATATTCATTTATATTTTAGGTATTGAGTTTTCCTTATGACTCTGTCTATCAGGGAATAAGAGCTTTGGATTTTGGTTCTAATAACATGGTTCATGATTGTAAATCAATTGTTACCAATTGGTATAGATTTATTATCATTGAACAAACAAAGAACATTAGAACAAAAGATCATGGTGTTATGGTTACTACCACAACATATTATTATGCTAGTGCATCAGATAGTAGACCGCGATTTGAAAATATAGGTTATTATGGAGTCGTTGAAATAATAATAATAATGGATTATTATTCTCATGGATGAGTCACGATAATGAAATTCCAATGGTTTGATTTGATGACAAGGCATGGCACATTTATTGATGATTGTGGATTTTGAGTAATTGATATGACTCACACTCTTGCTACCGTTGAACCATATATATTGGAATCGATGGAGAAACACATTTTCTATGTCAAAGACCAACATCGACCTAAATTTTGTTTAATTATTGTAATAATTCCAAGACATATTTTTTATGATGGTGATGATGAAATTGAAACCATCCCTATAGCCATCGGAAATGATCTATTTATTACTTTTTATGACTCCAATATCTCAATTGATAGAGTTGACTGTGAACCTGAAGTTGTGGCGGGAAATATATAAAATCATCCATCCATGTTCTCAATTCTTTTGGTTTAGATCAAATTGGGTTGTTAAGGTTGGTACTATTGAAATTTATTTAATATTGATTACAATTATGTTGTATCTGGCTTGACCATTATGTGAATTTTCAATGTTTATTGGTTGCAATGTTATTTGAATTTTATTTTCTAATTTAGAATTTAACTGTATTCAAACCTACAAAACTAACATTTCTATCTTGGTGAACATTTCGATGCTTTGTTGAACATGTATAAAATTTGTATAACTTTAAGACCTCCCTTCAACATTTCAAAAGATAATGAACTTGATGGTTTTTCTTCTTCCACAAAAAATGTATTGAAACCTGCATCATCTACCTGGGCTAAAGAAATTAATTTTTTCCTTAATTTTGACAAGTGCTTTACCCCTTATGAACATGATGGTTTGTCTTCTTACTAAATAAAAATCCTAATAAAAATTAAATTTCTTTATTAAATCTTGTACAATTTATTGAATATATTATATATCTTTTCAAGATCACCTAAAACAATGGATAGTTAAATTATCCATGAATACCCCTATTCCCACTCATTTATTTTGTTTTTTGGGTTACATATTAGTTATAATTTCTTATTTACTTCCTTATTTGTTTTCGAATACATAAAATGCAACTAATTGAAGAGAGGTGACATAAAAAGATGATGGACAGCAATCATCACTTGGTTGAGATGGGAATTCCACCACTAGTTCCTATAGTGAGTATTTTATTTCAAATATATATATATTTAAATAATATATAATGTCATGTGATTAATTTTGTTTTAAACATTTTTGTAGGATACACCTCTTAGGAAAAAATTATTTGATGAGCAACCTAGTAGTGGTCCCAGTACTCAGGGTTTTTGTACGAGGGGGGGGGGGGGTGGTTAGAGATCTAGCCAATCTGGTCAACGTACCTGATTAGACACTGCCCCTCCCACTGACATACCATCTATCTCAAATTATGATATTGGTGTGTCATTAGGGACACATGAGATATTTAGGCCTCCCATTTTTTTCACCACCATATACATCTGATTCTCCTCACCCATCTTTACCATATCCAATGATGATTCCCACTCCCCATCCAGCATTCGGTCAGTCATCTATGCCATATTATTTTACTTATACTTCCTTATCTATGAGCTTCTATATTCCATATTCTTCAACTCCTACTCTTCCAAAGTCTATCCCTACGAAGAATAAATTAGGAATCCACCTGCATAGGGTGTTCCTTCAGTTTTTTTGGATCCATCAATGCCCATTGATCAGACTACCGATGATATATTTATAGAACCCCAACAAATTTTTATACCATTATTTATTTTCATTATAACATGTATTAATAAAATATTTTTTTTCATAACAGATACATCTACTAGTAGGATGTGAGGGTGGGGGCGTACACACATGTGTGTACTGTGGAATTGCTGCATGCAGTTGATGGTGGACTACAATTAAGACATTCAAATGATTGAAAAAACATAGAAGAAATGTCGGAGTTTTTTGGCGACGCTTTCCAAATACCCTGACATCATTCCTGTCAGCTCGCTCTCATAGAGATAGTTTCAAAATGAAGTCAAGGATAATTATTGGGTAGATATATGAGTAAAAATTTTTTTTGTATTTAATGAAATATATTATTTTTTGTATTTATATGAATTAATATTTTGGTGTCATCTTCAGTTTAATTTATCCGATGGTGAGGGTGCATGACCAGCACGTCTAAAAAATTTAGGTGAGATTTGGAGAGCCTATAAGCATGAGTTGTATATCGGCTAGAGTGTAAGAGTTGGAATAAAGTTAGAGGTGATTTCTGTTTTTGATGACTGTCCTATGGAATAGTATTAATAGATGATTACTCATTGGAAGACTACCAAGTTTAAGGTATTAATCACATTTGAGGTATTCAAATGAAAAAATTTCATGTTTTTGTTAATACTATCTTTTATATTATTTAATTTTATTTAGTAATAATTGGGAATAAATAAAAAAACATTTATGTTAAAAAATACCTCCACACATTGGGACGTAATACGATGCCAGATCATGAGAGGAAACTAGTATGGGAGTTGTTTATAATGTTTCTTTACGAATTTCACTTTCTATTGTTTCCTCTATAATTTATTTTATTTATAAAGTTGTTATATAATTTTAGTTATGAAATTAATTATTGGTAACCTATTTTTAATATGGTTTCCTACATTCAATGTATTTGTAGTGGAAAAAATTGAATATTGAAGGACGGATGCATCGAGCAAAACTATTTCGCTTGAGTCGATGGAAGAAGGATGGAAGTGTGGTTAATGAACCGAATCAGTAGTAGATTTTGAGTTTTACTTTGTTGATTTAAAATTTTAATATCTATTTGTTAACTTAATAATATATTTATATTTGTAACATGATACTTTAGAGGCCTTTGATGCCCCGGAACCTGACAATTTTGTGCCAAATGATAACTTGCATCAGGTTTTGGGAGATGATCACCATGACAGAGTATGCTGAAGACCTGGGAAGAGTATAGTCCCGATGAGGTATTGGACCTAGTTAGGTATGATTTGTAATGCCACCGAGTTCTAGAAGGTTAAGGAACATGCAGAACTGGATGAAGAAGGTCCATAGAGACGGCAGAATAGTCTGCTAGGGAAATCACTTCATTTATGAAACAAATGGAAATTTTACATCCAAAACATCCACCAGAGGCCATCATAGATTTTGATTAATATATGTTGTTGACGGTTCTATATATGGTGCACCAGGTAATAATTCTAGTGGTCGTCGATTCAATGGCGAGGAGGAGGATGAGGCAGAGGAGGAGGAGGGCGAGGAGGAGGCCGGGGCAGAGGAGGAGGGCAAGGAGGAGGTTGAGATGGAGTACGGGGGCGACGAGGAGGGTGTTGAGGAGGGAGGGGACGATGATGGGGATGATGATGAGGATGAGTGTGAGGCCGAGGATGATAGTGATGACAGTGATGGTGATGAGTGATAGATCATTCCATTACATTTTTGAATGATATTAATATCATTTGATGTATGATGATTTTTTGTACCTGAATATATATGTGATTAGGTAGGTCACATTATCTATAGTTCTCTATCTATAAATAATAAAACTTGACTTGTTTATTTTCTGTGACTGATTCACCACTCCTCTGGACCCCCTGGACCCCCCACTCCCAAGGCACTCCCACCCCATTGAATAGCCCCCTCCCCCCCTGGACAACCCCCACCCCTGGACACCCCACCCCTGGAAATCCCCTTACCCCTTTAGACATCCACCACAATACCTTAGACAGCCCCCCCCCCCCGAACAACCCCACCGCCTAGAACACCCCTACCCTTGTGGACATCCCCCAACCCCCTTTTACATTTCCCCAATCCCCTAGAAAGCCCCATAGACACCACCCCACCCCCTGAACACCCCCACCCCTGGATACCCCACCCCCATGTACAACCCCCACCCCCTTAACACCCCACACCCCTAGACAGCCCCCCAACCCCCTAGACAAACCCCACCCTAGACATCCCACTACCCCTGGACACCCCTACCCCCTTGGACAGCCCCCAACCCCTTAACAACCCCAACCCCCTAGACCCTTACCCCTTGGACAGCCCCCACCACTGGACATCCCCCACCCCCTAGACACCCTGACCCCCTAGACACCACCCCACCCCTAGACGCCCCCACCCCCTGAACACCCCCACCACCATAGACAGCCCCCAACCCCTAGACACTCCCACCCCTAGACACCCCCACCCCTGGACAACTCCCAACCCCACCCCCTGGACACCCCCACCCTAGAAATCCCCCACCCCAACCCCTGGGACACCCCCTCCCCATGAAAATCCCCTACCCTATGAACAAGCCCCCAATCCCTAGATAGCCCCACCCCCTAGACAACCCCACCCCCTAGATAGTCCCCACCCCTCCTTGAAAGCCCCCACCCCTAGACAACCCCACCTTGGACAACCCCCACCCACCCGAGACACCCCCACCCCTAGGACACCCCTACCCCCTCGGATAGCCCCAACCCCATGGACAACCCCAACCACCTAGACACCCCTTCTCCTTTGGACAACCCCACCACCTGGACACCACCCCACCACCCCACCACCTGGACACCCCCACCCCCTCAACACTCCACCCCATGGATAGCGCCCCACCCCCTAGACAGCCCCCACCCTCTAGACACCCCACCCCCTATACACTCGTACCCCCTTGGACACCCCAACCCCGTGGATAGCCCCACTACCCCCTGAACACCACCCCAACCCCTGGACAACCCCCACCCCCTAGACACCCCTCAACCCCCAGGAAACCCCCACCCCAAGGACACCCCATACCCCCTTGGATAGCCCCCCAAACCCTAGACATCCCACCCCTTAGACACCCCACCCCCATAGATAGCCCCCACCCCTGGACATCCTCCACTCCCTGGAAACCCGCTATCCCTATGGATAGCCCCTAACCCCCTGGGTAGCCCCCCAACCCCCCTGAACACCACCCCACCCCTTGGATACCCCTACCCCCAAGGACAACCCCCACCCCCTGGACACCACCCCACCCCCTAGACACCCCGACCCCCTTGGACAACCCCCCAACCCCCCAGACAGCCCCCACCCCCTGGACACCACCCCACCCCCTGGACACCCCCACCCCTAGACACCCCAACCCCCTAGACACCCCTCAACCCCTTGGACAACACCCCCAACGCCCTGTAAATCCTCTTCCCCAACCCTAGACACCACCCAGCTTCATGGACAGCCCACCACCCCCTGGACAGCCACCACACCCCATGGACACCCCCACCCCCTGGACACCCCCTACCCTCATGATAGCCCCCCACCCCTGGACATCCCCCCACCCCCTGGACACCCCTACCCCCTTGGACATCCCCCACCCCCTGGACATCCCCCACCCCCTAGACACCACCCCGCCCCCTAGACACCCCCACCCCTAGACACCCCAATCCCCCTAGAAACCCCCACCCCCAGAACACCCCTACCCCCATGGACAACCCCCAAACACTTGGACAGCCCCACCCCTGGAATCTACCACCCCCTAGACACCCCCACCCCCAAGGACACCCACCCCCTGGATAACCCCCTTGAACACCCCCACCCCCTAGACACACCTTACCCCCTTGGATAGCCCCCAACCCCATGGATAGCCCCCCACACCCATGTCACATTACCCCTTACTACAACATGGAATGCTACATTATCCATAAATTTAAATCTCATCTAAATTCACCCATGTCTATGAACAACAATGCTATATTGAAAACCTGAAACATGATTTTCTTATATAAGGGTTATTACATTCTGAATTCTGGATTCAATTTTGTATGTGTTATAAAGAATTCAATATTTTATGTATCCAATTTAGAATTCACATAATTGCCTTCTAAATTTTGAATTGAATTATTTATATATTTAATTAATTTATTAATTATGTGTTAATGTTGTATGGGTATAAATGTTGTATGTGTATACTTGTTGTAATTACCTTATGAATTATGTGTTAATTTGGTATGTTTGTGTCGAGTAATTAAATAAATAATTTTAGGTATTCATAATTATTTATGAATTCATATATAATTATGTATGTGTTATTTAGTTTTTCATAATTATATATGATTTCTATATTGGGGGGAGGTAGGCTTGCGGGTGGAAGTGTTGTAGGTACACATGGGGGAGGCATGCTTACTTCTACAACGTAAATCTTATTCCAACAATTGTAAACCATTGGAATATGAGTTAAAAAATAAAATATACGAATGGTTTATATAAAACCATTGGTAAAAGTATATACTAATATTTTACAAACCGTTGGTATAGATCCTTTTACTTAACTTTTCCCAATGGTTTGTGAGGAACCATTGGTAAACGTCTATACCAACAGTTTGAAAATAATTGGTAAACATTTATACCAAAGATTACAAGAAACTGTTGGTATATAATTCATTTGGAATCTATATACCAAAAATTCACATAGAACCATTAGGATATGTCTATGCGCACATCTCTACAACCAACGGTTTGGAAAATATTTGGTAAAGGAAAAGTTTCTCGTAGTGATAGATTTTTTCATAGTGAAAATATCATGGATAATTATTCTTGAATATGAATAATTTAAATGATTAATTATCAGATGTCATGTATATGACTCATGAACCACTATAACATCAAGATATATCCTCAAGGCATCTTAAGTATGTGGGTAGAAACCCTTCAAATTCTTTTATGAAACAATTTCAACGTGTTTGTCACTAACTAATTTTGTATCAAGAGACTACCGATACATCAAGGGGATTATTCTCAATGGTCCCCAACATATGTAGTGAATGTCCAAAGAATTCCACATGTATTTAATAATTAATTTAATCAATAAACAATGTTCCTTATAAAATATCCATATTGACTAAAGAATATAGATTTATCAATATTTTCCCTGATAATCAAAAAATTATCAAAGTAATTATCATTTGTAAAAATGGTATATAGTTTAGGCAATGAACATATACATGATAAATTATGTTGATTAATATTGAAATTTAATGTCCAATTATCATAAGAAAGTAGATGTTTAAAGGGGACTACAAAAAATTAATCAAGGAATTGAATGTCAATACTATCCTAGCCCAAATCAATAAAAAACCATCTAGAGGAATAATAAGGATGATATCAATACAACATATCCCATGTAAAGTAAAAATAAATGGTTATAATTTTTGATTAATAAAAATAATATAAAATTATATTTTAAAAGCATCATTGATAAAATATCCTATTTTATTTAAAAAAAATTTTGAAATTCCTTTTCTCTGAAAATCACTTTAAAAAAATTCATTAAAAATTAACCTTTTAAACATGAAAATGAAGCTTCAAATAAATGATAAAGGGGAAATCCATACAATCCATAAATGGTAAAAAAGAAATTAATTATTAATCTTAAAAAGGTTATAAAGGATCATTATTCGAAGAACTACAAGAATATTCCATTGATTTTTTTAAAAAACATGGTTTTAAAAGAAAACATTATTTTAAAAGAAAACAAAATTTCAACCGAAGAGAGAAAATGAAGTTAGGTTTTATTAAAAAAATTATAAACAATTTTGAGTAAAAAAGAGTGAAAAAATGGTCTTTTATCTGAAAAATATCATGAATAACCATAAGAGAATATAATTAATGGGGTTTATTAAATAACGATCATATAATTTCCTTTAATTTAAATTTAAAAATAAAAAATCTCCATTCAAATGAGATTGTGAAATAAACCCTTAAAAAGATAATTAAATTGAAGTGAGGATGAATTAATGAATAAATTTTGTATATAAACTGTAAATAAACATAAAATAAGTTGAAATTAAACAATAAAAACTCAAAATTCACTATACACATTATTATTGAATATTAACGACAATGAGGAAGTAATATAACCTAATGAATATAAATTGAGTTAAGAAATTTATTACCACTTGGTAGCTTGTAATTAAAATAAAATTAGATGAAATAATTCAAATTTAAACTTTTAATACCATGAATAATGAATGAATAATTATATTACAAGTTAACGGTAGTATATACACCACATGAAAGTGAATTTGTACATAATAACCAATTAGTCTAAATGAAATTTAAATTGAGACAAAATCCCTTACTATATGGTAACATTCAATTAAAAACCCATCATATGAAAAAAATTCAAGTTGAAACTTAAAATAACATGAAATATGAAACATTCATGATATTAAATATCAATTTGGTAGTATGTAAAATATATATATGAAATTAGGTGCACAACAGTAAAGTATTTCTCAATGAATAGAAATTGAGATGAAGTCACTTAGCTTACACTTTCTATTGGTTGAATGATATTTAACCTTCTATATAGTGGTTTAAAATATGTTATTAATGTATATAATAACCATATTAATATTTATGATATAATATACGCTCCTTTTATAACATATTATTACCCATTCTTTAATAACCTTTCATTATTTTCATCGTTTAGGGTGTTTATCACCTTGTTTTTCAAGTATGTTTTGACTTTTTATTATTTTTTAAATATTACTTAGATAATGATTTTATCATATAAAAAATTTAATACATTATTTAAAAATTATTAATATTTATTATATATTTATTTTTATTAATTTACAAAATTTAGATATAGGTAATGAAATACACAATTCCTGGAGACGGTAGGTCGTACGTACACATGAAAAATGTTCCAATTTTATTATCATATTAAAATAATGAAAATAAAATGTTATATATATATATATTTTAATTATAGTATAATATTTATGTCATATATGTCACATATTTTTGTTAAATTAATCTTTAATACATTCAATATAAATCATGAAAGAACCACATCGCTTTGAGGAGGCAATAGTCCACATGTCCTCAAACGATGTTATCATCTTCCCACAAAATAGAAATCATGAAGGTATGAAATATAAAATAATTTAAAAGACTAAATACATTATAAATATCATATATATCATATTTAACCTGTAATCAAATCATTATTCCCATAATTCAAACATGGTAATAGAAGAACGAATGACATCGGTTCCAGAGAAGGTTGTTCGCCGCACACACAAACAATGATTGAGTATCCTGTAAAGACCTGACCCTAGTTACCCAGATCTAGTGCCTTATTAAATTATATTGTAATTATTACAAGAAATTAATATCATGAAATAATTAATAGTATACTATATTTTGAAACAAGAAACATACATATGTTCCACATTACAACATGAAATGAAAACAACATATAAGTTCAGTTGGGAACATCCACCACTCCAATATTAACCTTACAAGTCAGTCATAACATAACACTTTTTGTCTTGGAAAAAATTATACATAATAAGGTGTGGGATAATATTCTCATTAAGGTAAAACAATAAAATGAAATATATCATAAACTTAAACATTAGGCATGGTGAATAATTGAAAACATATGACTTTAAAACTAATCTTGAACATAATATTGAAGGAAAATGAGATGAGTAAACATCTCCATAACAAATCATAAACATGGGTATTCTATTAGTTGAATAACAACATGAACTAGGAATTTATAGCTTCATAATTAGGTAGATGCATATTCTGGACATTCAAAAACATTTCGTCAAGGCCTCGACCAAGACATCTAAAAATGATTAAGGCCTCAACGAAAACAATATCTAAAAATGGGAAGGGACTTAGATGAGTCCATATAAATTTGAATAATGAGACATACCAATCCATTGAGGGGATATAGTGGGCCCAAAAATCACATAATAAGTCTAATGCATTCCTCATTTGAGCAGGGATAAACATAAACAACATATACATTCAGATTGAAAATAACATTTGAAATGTAAATAACTTTCCCCTGAACATTAAGCTTAAACACTAACCATTCAGAGTAAATTGGTGAATGGTTTTAGGATAGAACATCCACAATCAAAATATTCATAAAACATCAAATTAAATATGGTAGATGATATCAAACTTAATAATAAACAAGAGTCTTGAAATAGATGAAGATACTCTTATAAAATCATCGAGTAATTCTTGAGATTCATACTCTTTTACATTGAAAAGAAGAGTTATTTTAGAACAATATTTATATAAAACTAGAATGTAATTAAGATAGTATTTTTATAATAAAATGGGTGATTTTATAAAGATGATGGTTTATAAAAATATATTATAGAGTGACCTTGGAAATAGGTAATAATTTGAGAAATTTCCTCAAAACGGTCTTGTATTTCAAAAATAATTTTGAAAGTTCCCTTTTAAAATGTATGACGCCCATAAAATAAAGTAGGATTCTGGTAGGTACAAATTTATAGAACACTCTTACATAATTTATTAGGAGTAGATAATAATACATAAGAACATCATTTTAGGTAAGTAGATAATAAAAGTAACCCGAATGAAAATGGAGGTTTGTGTGGAAAACCCTTACCTTAAACTTGAATGTGTTCAGTTCTTGAACTTAAGGTCCTAGAATATGAAATTAGAATTAATATTAACTTTATTCAGAATATTATTTAAATTTATTTAGTTTATCATAATTTTATTAAGTTTATTATGTCCTTATTGACATGTTATAAGATTCAATTCTGTCGTTTCAGATTGTTCACTTCCTTGGTTTTACTGATTAATATATTTGTATATGAGTATGGATGTTCATGTGGAAAGGATGAAATTCTCCATAATTAGAATTATATATTATTTATGAACATCCAGAAGTGTTAATTTTTATAAATATAATTTTTACATGGGATGAGTAAGAATCAATGGATGAAACATTAATGACAATTACTTAGATTATTTGGCGATATTTGTATTATTATAAACTAGTTTTTTAATTTGAATTAATAATTTGTACATATACTAGTTCCTTATTGACAAGTTATAAAATTGAATTCTGTCATTTCTGAGTGTTATCTTCCTTGGTTTTCCTGATCAGTTTATTTGTATATGAGTATGGATGTTTATATAAAAAGGATGTAATTCTCTAGAATTGGAATTATATATTATTTATGAACATATAGAAGTGTTAATTGTTATAAAGAGAATTTGTACATGGTATGAGTAAGAATCATTGGATGAAATATTAATTACAATCACTTAGATTATTTGGCGATATTTGGATTATTATGAACTAGTTTTGTCATATGAATTAATAATTTGTACATATACTGGTTCCTGGATATTAAGTAAGATATAATACATATATTTTAGTATGGTTCTACCATAAAAATGGATTCATGGTCATTAATTAAGGAAAATTGAAGAAAAAAAATTCTTCGTCCACAAAGGATGTAAATTGGAACCTCAGAGACGATGATTTCATTTATAAAAGAGAGAGAGAGAGTAAGAAGATTGATAATGGTTATTACATTAAGATGGTATAATTCCAATATATAGATGATAATTGAGTTATAATAATCAATTGGATATAGGAAGTTAGGATTGAATAAAAAATAAGATAAATTGAAATGAAATTAAATGAAAAAGAAATATACTTTACCTATTGAAATAACCTCCTTGAGATCCTCCTTAAGGGAAGGGGTTTTGGTCTTTTGGGAAGACCAATAGATCCAAAAAGTGGGGAGTGACTAAGGAAGGGTATTTGGGCACAACAATAACAAGTCACAAGGCTTGAGAAGAGTGAAGAGAAGAGGGATTGTATGTGTGTGTGTGTGTGTGGGGGGGTTATAATGGAGGAGAGGAGTGAATTTTGAAAATTTTATTCATTATTTTATTAATTCCCTCAATAAAACCATTAGTGGTGATTCATGTGACACATAATAGTAATAAGTTCATGTGAGTTTGAAACTAGTGGTATTAAATCAGCCTTATATCACTTATGACTCAATAAATCATGTATTTAGCATATATCATAAATTAGAGCATTTTAATATTCACCCAAAATTCAAGTATTTTAGAAAAATACCAAAAATTTACCCCAATAATTTTTTGACGTATAGAATTTAAAAATGAAATCCATTTTTCGAAAATAATTTTATAAATATTTTTAATTTAATTTTTAAATAAAATTATATTTTATTCCAGAAAAAACAACTTTAAAACTATAACTCGTTTTATAACACCTCGAGAAATTAATCAAGGTCCTATAAATTTTAAAACCATAAGAAAATAAAGTAACAATTTATGATTACATTTTATGAAACTAAATTTCCATTTTAAATTATTAAATTGATAAGAAAATTCTAATTAAAATATTTATGACATGTAAAAATACCAATACTTATACTATGATCCTTTGTCACTTATAAGATGTCTAAATTGTATTTGTACACTCATGGGCAAAGATTCTATTTTTTTTGCCAATATAATATTCATAACTATTGATTACTATTCATAAGGGTATGATACTATTCATAAGGGTATGTTACGATTCATAAAAAACTATATTTTTCTTATTAGACTCTAATTATCCTACTAAATGCAACCTTCTATATTAGTTTTTTGAAATTAAAATCACATAGATTGTAAAATTATGTTTACTGGCTAGGTTATAACAATGTAGTGTTTTGTAGTTACTCAATGTTTCATGAATTCAATATTAAATTTATTTTCAAAATCTTGGGGTGTTTCATTATCCCCTTCTTACAAAAATTTCACCCTCAAAATTATTAGAATGTTACCTCATAAAAAGAATTGGGTGGTTCGTCATCATAAGCCCTTCATGATCCCTTGTTGCCTCTTCAATTTTATGATTTCTCCAAAGTATCTTTACCAGTTGAGTCATCTGATTCCTCAACACATGTTCTTTAGTGTCCAAAATCTAGATAGGCTCTTCATAGTATGATAGGTTAGGTTCGAATTATATTCCTTCAGAAGTGGGGACATGCATTGGGTCTGGCATGTACTTTCTCAGCAATGAGACATGGAACACATTTTGTACTTTTGACAAGCTAGGTAGAATATCCAAATGATATGCAACAGCTCTAATTCTCTCCAAAATTTCAAAAGGGATTATATACCTTGGGCTCATTTTCCCTTTCTTCCCAAATATTATAACACCCTTCCATGGAGATACTTTTAAGAAAACATGATCCCCCACTTGAAAATCCAAATCCTTCCGTTGATTATCAGCACAGATTTTTGTATTCTTTGATCTTTTTAGATATGGAATTGAATAGTATTTACCTTTTCTGTTGTTTCCACCAAAAGCTTGGGCCCACAAGCCTCCTTTCTCCAACTTTATCCTAACAAGTTTGTGTACGCCATCTCTTTCCATACAAATCATTAGATAGTTCCATTTTAATACTTTAATGGAAACTATTATTGCAGGAAAACAATACTAAATTCAAATATAGATCCCACATACCTTGAAATTCAAGTGAACATGGTCTCAACATGTCCTCTAAGGTTCAGATCATCCTTTCTGATTTCCTGTCAGTTTCTGGGGGATAAAAAATACTCAATTGAAGATCATTATCTAATTATTTCTGAAGACATTTCTAGAATTTCAATGTAAATTATGGATCACGATCAGAAAAAATTGAGAGAGGTGGTCCATGAAGTCTCACAACTTCATTGATATAGAGTCATTATAAGAGCTCTAGTGTAAAATCCTCACTTATAGTGATAAAATGCGATGATTTCATAATTCGACCAATAATTACCCATATCACATCATTCTTCCTTGGAGTTTAGGGTAATCAAATGACAAAATCCATGGTGATGTCATTCCATTTCCATGTAGTAATAGGTAGAGCTTCCATGAATCCTCTAGTATGTTATCGTTCAACCTTTACTTGTTGACATACTATACATGTTGATACATAATCCACAATTTCCCACTTCAAGTTGTCCCACCAAAAATGTTCCTTCAAATATTTATACATTTTAGTGATCTCATGATGTATAGAGAAATTCGAGCTATGAGAATAATCTAATAACTCCCTTTTTAGCTAAAGTATAGAGGGAACACATAGTCTCTTCCCAAATTTCATAATTCCATCTTCACACATGAAATCCGTCAACTTCCCATATTTTATAGAATTAATTTTATTTTGAATATTTTCATTATCAGATAGTGAAGCTTTAATTATTTCCGTTAAAGATGGTTGGGAAACCATTTGAAGAAGTAGTCATTTTAACCTTCTTCAATAATCCCCATATCCATCCTCATTATATCCATGTAAAAAGGATCCTTTTCAATCCTCATTTTATTGAGAACTCCATGATCCTTCATGCTCAACGAATCAACTACCTTATTTTCCTTTCTCGAGTGGTAGTGTATGGTACAATCATAATCTTTGAGTAGTTTGAGCCATCACCTTTTCCTCATGCTGAGTAATTTATGTGAGAAGCTATAATTCAAACTCTTGTGATCCGAATATGTATCACATATTTCACCATAGAGATAATGTCTCCATAATTTTAGAGAAAAGATCATAGAAGATAACTCAAGATCATGAGTAGGATAATTCTGTTCATGAATTTTTAACTACCTTGTTGAATAGGTAATCACTCTACCATTCTCCAAAAATACACAACCAATCATTTCATTGATGCATCACTATATACCACAAACCCATCATTCCCCAATTATAGAGTTAGTAATAGAGAATTCACTAATATCCTTTTTAATTCTTCGAAATAGTACTCACATTCTTTTGTCCATGTGAACTTAACCCTTTTACGTGTAAGCTTAGTCATTGGGTTGAAAAAACGGGTGAAGTTCTAAATGAAATACTGATAATAACCTACTAAACCAATAAAACTATGTACCTCAGCTATGTTTATTGGAGTAGGACATTCTTGGATAGCCTTTGTCTTCATAGGATAAACAGATATTGCATCCTTAGAGACAATTTGGCCAAGAAAGAAAACTGATTGAAGCCATGATTCACAGTTTCTAAACTTCCAATATAATTCATTTCTTCTAACAATCTTTAGAATAGTGTGCAAGTTATATTCATGATCTTATAGATTTTGGAGTATACCAATATATTATCAATAAATACCACCACAAATTCGTTAAGACATTCCTTGAAAAATATATTCATTACATCCATGAAAATAAAGGGTGCATTAGTCAGTCCAAAAGGAATTATTGTAAACTCGTAATGTCCATACCTGGTTGGAAATGCTATTTTTGGAATGTCTTCATTCCTCACATGAAACTAATGAAATTCAAATCGAAGGTCAATCTTAAAAAAATATTGAACTCCTTGCAGCTGATTAAATAAATCATCAATGCGAGGTATGTGACACTTGATCTTTATTGTTATAGAATTTATCGCCCTATATTAAATTCACAACCTCATAGATCCATATTTCTTCTTAATGAAAAGAATAGGGGCTTTCCAGGGAGAAACACTAGGGAGAATAAATTCTTTATCACTCAATTCCTCTAGTTTTTTCTTCGGTTCCACTAATTCCACAGTGGCCATTATATAAGGTGTATTTGATATGGGCCTTGAATAATGAATTAATTTAATGAAAAACCCGATTTCCTACTCTAGAGGATGTTTGGGTAAATCCTCTGGAAACAGATCAACATTTTCTTACACAATAGGTACATACTCTATTTGATCATTCCTTTCCACACCCATAGTTATTGCATTTCCTTCCTCCTTAATAATGGAATTTAGTAGATCTAATAGGGGTGGATCTATATGGGAATCAGATGGTGAGGTCTCTGTTATAATGATAAGGGATTCCAAATCATCTTAAAAAATTGTAACCTATTTATTCCTGCAATAAAATTATTCATCATGGTTTGAAATCCAATCCATACTAAGGATTATATAAAATTAAGTCATGGGTATGATAATAAAATCAGTAGATAAAGCACATTTATATTCCATAACGGAGACTTCAAGACACAACTTTTTTTGCAATGATACTTCCCTTCGTAGTCTTTGTTGACAAAACCTCACTAAATAAAATAGAAAATATCTAATTTTCTTGGAAAACTGGGAAGGTATGAAAGAATGTGATGATCCGAAATAAAATAAAGCATTGTCTAAGTTTGAGGAAATGATTAATGTACCTTCAAACACATCATTATAAACTTTAATATCATTAGTTATGATCGCATTAGCTTTTCCCTACTCCCTTGGACTTTTCTGTGGCATGTTTCCATAGTGCTTGGAAAAACTATTAGAAAAGTGTCCCATATACCAACAATTATAGCATTAAACACTAATAGATTCTTTTTCCCATTTAAATCACTAGCAAGATGGCCTTTCTATTCACAGTTGTAGTACACCCCTTTTTCTTTTAAGAAAACACCAGGGTGTTTCCTTCCACAATTATCACAAGGTATAAAGTCAACTCTTTTCTTCTTTACCATTTCTTTATTTCATTTTCCAGAGTCTTCAGCATCCCTATTCTTCTCTTTATTTCCTTTAAAGTCATGAGACATATAAAATTACTTCTTCTTCTTGATAGCTCATGAGAGTATATCTTCATATGATGATAAAATTTGAGAGACTATATACCTTCAGAGGAATGGGTTTAAATCATCAATGAATCGGTCAATACTTCTCCTAGGATAATCTATTTATTCTAAAACATTACTTTACAGCCTTGTAAAGTTGGATTCATACTTGGAAACATTTTCAACCTACTTCTACCTTAGATTCAATAATTTATTTTCTATATCCGCTCGCTATTCGTACGGAAAATATTTTTCTAGGAAGATTTCTTTAAAATCCCTCCATTTCATATTTTTTATTTCTTTTTCCTCCTTTGGTTTTGGATTAACAACCACCACTGATCCAAATATCCTGATAGATGATAAACTTCCATGAAAACCTTCCCTATTTTGTTACATCCCAATGTGAGAAGTATCTTCTCTAGGGAACTTATCCACTGCTCGGTTACAAATGGGTTTGTAGTCCCATTGAATAATGGAGGTTGTTGTCACATAAAGCGATACAACATAGCCCAAACACATTATGGATTTGGATGATCCATATGGGTAAGGTTATTGTTCATAACCTTAGAAAGTTGTCCCATTATAGTTATATGTTTCTCTGCACCAGTCCCAGCTCCAGAGCCAACATCATTATCTTGAATAAAAGGAAAATCCATACATGGGATACACGTGTTCATGCATTTTCCATTCCTTCCACAAGGAACCATTTTTAAATAATGGCATACAATATATTAGGTTATGAATCACAATTTATAATATCAACTTATAAAAATAATTATCATAAATTGAAATCCTATGCATGACTAATCTCATAATCATAAACATGGTTTCTCTGAGGAAACATTTAAAATTAAATCCTTCATAATGGATTATAATGAAAATGTGAATTATCCTTATCATATCCCATGAGAGATTCAAACCAGGTGCATAGTAAGGCCTTCTGCCATGTACCAGGATACCCCAAGTCAAGCCCAAAACTCCTTGTCAGATTTTTCACTCATAGGTACATCTGTGCCAAAACCACATCAACTTGTAGTATATAGAAAAGTATGTATTTTCTATAAATATCAACATAATATATTCCTAACAAAAATACCAGGATGTTATTGTATTTTTATCATAAAATACTATCTTAGGTATTTGTTCCTTAATCATTGTTATATAAATCTAGTTTCCAAGTTTTCTACTAACCTTCCTCTGATACCAACTGTAATGACCCAACCACAGTTTCCTAGAGCTGGTGCATTATTACATTAAATTGGTATGATTACAAGAAAGTCATATCCTAAAGTAATGTATAGTTTAGTAAATTTAGAATCAAGATACATATTATGTTCAACATTACAATAAGAAATGAGAACAACATATAAGTTCCATTGGGAACATCCACCACTCCAAGATTATACCTACAAGTCAATCATAATATAACCCGTATTATCCTAAAAAAAATAAAAATAAGAAGGGGTGAGCTCAAATTCTTAGTAAGGGTAAAAAATAAAGTTGAAGATATCATAAACTTAAACATTAGGTATTGTGAATAATTGAAAACACATTCCTTTATAAATACTCTTGAACATAATATGACAGGAAAATGAGCTGAGAAAACATCGCCATAATAAATCATAACCATGAGTATTATACTAGTATAATAACCACATGAACTATGAATTTATAGATTCATAATAAGGGAAATGCATATTCTAGAAATTTTGGAACATTTTGTTAAGGCCTCGACCAAGACATCTAAAAATGATTAATGCCTTGGCCAAACCATATCTAAAATTGGGCAAGGCCTCAGTCGAGTCCATATCTATTTGTCTAATGAGGCCTAACGATGCATAGGGAGGATATAGTGGGCCCCAAACATCACATAATAAGTCCAATTAATTCCCCATATGAGTGTGGATAAACATAAACAATATATACATTCATATTTAAACTAGAATATGAAATGTAAATAAATTTTCCTAAACATTAAGCTTAAACACTTACCATTCAAAGTAAATTGGTGAATGGTTTTAGGATAGAAAATCCACTATAAAACTATTCAAAAACCATTAAATTAAATATTTTATATGATATCATACATTATTATGAAAATGAGTGTTGAAATAGATGAATATACTCTTATAAAATCATCGAGTAATTCTTGATAGAAATACTCTTTTACTTTGAAAAGAAGAGTTCTTCTGGAAAAATATTTGTATAAAACCATAATTTAAGTAAGATATTATTTTAATAATAAAATAAGTTATTTAATAAAGATAATAGTTTCTAAAAATAGATTATATATTTACCTTGGAAATAGGTAATAATTTTAGAAATTCTCTTGAAACGGGTGTGTTTTTCGGAAATAATTTTGAAAGATCTAAAACATGTGAATCACTATAAAATAAAGTATGATTCTCATTGGTAAAAATATATATAACAATATCACATAATCTAAAAAGATTACATAATAATACATAATAACTTAATTTGAGGCAAGTAGGCAATAAAAGTAACCCTAATGAAAATGGAGGTTCATGTGGAAAACCCTTACCTTAAATCTGAATGTGTTCTGCTCTTGAACTAAATGTCCTAGAATATAAAATTAGACTTAATAATAAATTAATTCAGAAACTTTTTTACATGTATTTTTTTATCATAATTTTTTTAATTTCATTATGTCCTTATTGATAAGTTATAAGATTGAATTCCATCGTTCTGAGGTGTTCGCTTCCTCGATTTTCATGGTCTGTATATATGTATATGAGTATTGATGTTCATTTGGAAAGAATGTAATTCTCAAGAATTGAAATTATATATTATTTATGAATATAAAAATGTTTTAATGGTTATATATAGAATTTTTTTACATGGCATGAGGAAGAATCATTGAATTAAATATTAATGACAATCACTTAGATTTGTTGGCGATATTTTGATTATTATGACCTAGTTTTCTTATATGAATTAATACTATGTACATATACTGGTTCCTAGTTATTAATTAGGTTATAATACATATATTATATTCTGGTTCAACCATAAAAATGGTTTCATGGATATTAATGAAGGAAAAATTGAAGAATGAAACTTTGTCGTCCACGAAGGTTGTAAATTGGAACCTTGCAGACGATGATTTCATTTATAAAAGAGAAAGAAAGTAAGAATATTGATAATGGTTATTACATTAACATGGTATAATTACATTATATATATGATACCTGAGTTATAAATATCAATTGTATAGAGGATTTTCTAGGATACTTTGAAAAGTAGATAAATTGAAATGAAACTAAATGAAAAAGAAAGATGCCTTACCTCTTAAAATAACCTCCTTGAGAACCTCCTTAAGTGAAAAGGTTTTGATATTTTTTCAAGACCAAGATATTCTGGACATGGGTAGTGACTATGTAAGGGTATTTAGGAAGAAATTAGATCGGGAAAAAGTCTTAATAGGTGTTAAGAGAAGAGAGAGTGGGGGGGGGGGGGGGGGTTATTGTTGAGTAGAGGAGTGAATTTTGAATACTTTATTAATTATCTCAATACAACCAATAATGTTTATTAATGTGACCCATAATAGTAATAAGTGATTGTGATTTAAAAACTAGTAGGATTACATCATACTTACGTCACTTATGACCCAATAAATCATGTATTTAGCATTTATCATAAATTATCATATTTTACTATTCACCCAAAATTCAAGTATTTTAGAAAAACCCAAAACATTTACCCCGAACAATTTTCACCATATTTAATTCAAAAATGAAATCCATTTTTGAATATAGTTTTCTAAATATTTTTAATTTAATTTTTAAGTAAAATCATAATTTATTTAAAAAAACAAATTTAAAATTATAACTCATTTTAAACACCTTGAGAAATTAATCAAGGTCCCATAAAATTATTTTAGAACCATAATAAAATAAATTAACAATTTATGATTACATTTTATGAAAATAAAATTTCCATTTTAAATTATTAAATTAATTAAAAAAATTTAATTAAAATATTTATGACATATAAAAATACCAATACTTATACAATGATCATTTTTTCACTTATAAGATGTCTAAACTGTATTTTTACACTCATGGGTAAAGTTAATATTTTTTTAGCTGATTTAAAATTCATTATTATTCATTAGTATTGATAAGGATATGCTACTATTCATAAGGGTATGTTACTATTCATCAAAAACTAATTTTGTATTATCAGGCTCTAAATATCCTTTTTAATGCAACTATGTATGTCTATTTTTTCAAATTCAAATCACAGAGGTTGTAAAATTATGTTTACTATCTAGTTTATAACAAAGTGGTTCTTTGTATAGATTCAATGTTTCATGCATTCAATATTAATTTTTTTTTTCAAAATCTTAGGGTGTTACATATCCCATTTGATGGAAGTGTGTGTCGGTGTAGGTCATAAACATAAGATAACAACATCTAAGTATCTTTAAGATATATATTTTTTATATAACCTAGATATAATAATAATTTAAGTGATGGATAATGAAATGAAACAAAAGTGTTCATTGAAGAATGTTAGCTCTTTTTTGGGTAATTTCTTTTAGTTTATACCAAAAGAATTACTTGGTTGGGTTTTTCAAAAATTTAAGCATCTAGGATGAGGGTAGGTATGTCAAGAGATGATTTGGTCAGGTTTTTGATGAGAAAAAAGTCTTTATATGTTTGAACATGTGAGAGAGTGAGTGACCTATTATAGTGGAGGAGTGGCATTATTTTAAATTTAAAAAGGTAAATAATAGTGGGAGGTCTCTCTTACATAATGTTCCTTAAATAATGAACCAAATTCTATAAAAGGGATTATATGGTGTAAATAAGTCCTGAAAATATGTTTTAGACATGTTT
Organism: Viscum album; assembly: GCA_963277665.1. Lineage (NCBI taxonomy): Eukaryota > Viridiplantae > Streptophyta > Magnoliopsida > Santalales > Viscaceae > Viscum > Viscum album. Next base: position 992,090,317 of record OY728155.1, on the reverse strand, counting down.
CTAGGTCATTTTCCCACTTAATATTAATATTTAACCACTAAATAAACACATTTTTACCTCAATCACTGTAATTAATTTTAATTGAATTCACTACTATTTTTGGTCAAAATATAATTTGAAATTAATTTAAATTATAATTATTCTGATTAATAATATTTAATAAATATTTTTCAAATTCAAAACACATAATTTACCTAAATTAATATAAATTATTCTCATAGACGTGGCGACCAAACAAGTTTTTAAAGTCAAAATGTTAAAAAGCTTGAAATGTTTATATCCAATATCAATGTGAAATTTAAATAAATTGAATAAATTTTATTAATATAAGTAAAATATATCTAACTAAACTTTAAAATAAATTAAAAATGTAATTTATCTTTTTAAATTATTTATATGAAAAGTCAGTTTTAAACTAAAATTCCTTATTTTCACTATTCATCCAAAAACTGAGATATTTCCGAAAAATTTAAAAAATACATCCTATGTAAATTTTGAGGTTTGTATTTAAAAATTTAAGTTTATTGTATTATATATAATTTATAAAAGTGTTAGAATTTATTATTAAGATAGGTGCACCCTTAAATGGCGGTAAACTCCCTTAAAAAAATGTAGCTTTTATGCATAAAATTGGGTTTGTTCTTAATTTATGCCTATAAAATCTATTGGATTAATGTAAAAAATATTTTATTGAATATATAATATATATATATATATATCATTAATATCATTTTATAATAGTTATTAATTTAATTTATTAAGACAAAACACCTTTGGTGCCTAAAAATAGTTTTATTATAAAAAGTTGTCCTTTATATTAAATTGATTTTTATAATACATTCTAATCAATTGATACCAAATGAATTAAAAAATATATTTTAATAAGTTAGTTAATACGATTAATAAAATCTAATTTAATTTCTAGGATATAATTTTAATTTTAAATAATAATATTCATTGTATTCTTAAAAACCCGGTCTTGGGTGTAACAAAAGGTATCAAAGAAACTAATTACCCACAACATCAAAAAACTTAGTATTGAGTTCATTGAAAGATATATAATAGATTAAATTAATTTAAAATTGTAAATATATTATAAATTCTTGAGTGGTTATATTTCTTTCTATGCTTTGTGTTTCATGTTATACATGATATCAAATAAGAGTTACTCTTTTAGAATTTTTGGGGTGTTAAATTCTACCCACCTTAAATAAATAATATCCTCACAAATAAAAATTGATCTCACTAATCTAGGTTTAGATATTTAAAAATAGTATCACTCAAAAATCCACATCAGAAAATGGTTAATAAAATATCCTCAAAAAAATATTGAAATAGAAGCACAATAGTCATATAGAATGAAGTATAACAAGGTTTCTATGTAGGAGAAAATTAGTGGAAATTGAAAGTATGTACTTAGATGAAAAGGGTAAATAATTATTGCGAGTGACTTAGGTAAATTATGAAAAACAACTAAATTATCAATGGAAAGATGAGGGCCTAAAATCCATAAATCATTGATTATTTAAAAGACCATCTGATTCATCGGATACGAACATAATATGACAAAATTTCTATTCGAGTTCCTTGTCCTATAGTTTAGGAATTATTTAATATTTAAGAATATAATGCAATATAAATAATTTATATTTTTCTATTTCATAAGAATAATTTTATCCTTTGGTTGTTCTTTAATCAATTTCCAATTTATTCCCTATACTCTCGGAAATGAACACCCAAAAATAAATTTTTTATACCTCAAGTACTAAAATCCTCATTTTAATAGATCATAAGATACATGAAAGGGTGAAAATACTATTTTAAACTTCAATAAATATATTCCAAAACCAATATGGTTAATACCTTAATCTCTAAACCAAAGAGTAATACTATTGGATCATCTTTAATATTAATTCAACAAATATTTTTATATAAAAACAATGACATATTAACCAAGACATTGCATAGGCCAGTGATAGGTGAGAAAACCCTTTCATACTTTAGTCATGGGTTCAAGACTCACTGCCTTATAGGTTTTCCTTTTTATAAAACAATATTAATATAGTTTCCAAAAAAATATGATAGGCATCCTTGAAATTTACTCATTTAAAAAAAATTCCATGGGTTTCAATGCATTTTTTTCAAAGCCTAATAATATTATTTGAGAATTATTACAATTCGATTAATGATACTAACAATAGTAAAAGGTATCAATTCCATTAAACTCATATCCCTTAAATTTAAGGGCATTATTCCTCAAATGGATTTTCCACTAAAACAAACACTAAACTAATGAGTTGTATTGATATAAATTTCATCCAAAATATATTTAATCTTTGTATAATATGATGATATAAATCCTAAAAAAGGTTTTCAAGACTTATAAATTATGATAAAACATAATCTTTATATTACCTAAACATTAATATTTTATTCTATACTTATCCTTAATGGATATTTGAGGGATATATTCTCTAATCCATGTTTTCTTAAATCTAGTTCCCAAGGCTGCTATTAAACTACCTTTGATACAAAATGTAGCACTCATACTGTCACGACCCATCCTCGGGGCCCGTGTCGTGACTACCCCAAGCCCACCTTCCATAGGCCAGGGGCTGGAGACTAGCACCAAAGGCATAAATCCAGGTAAAAGGGAAGGCGTTGCCTTTATGAAATACAAACAAACACACAACCAGAGTACAAGTGGAAGCAAACACTAAGTAAAGAAATATGACAAGTGGCTAAAAGTACAAAAGGGGGCCGGAAATACAAGACCAATAGTAAATTACAAGGAAAAGACAAAAGTTCAGGAAGGTGTCAAGATGCTCCTGGATTATCCTCTGGAGTTCCTACCTGAAGGGTAGGTACAAATGGCCACCTCAGCTCTCCACGTCTGTCTGTCACCTCCGGGTACTATCTCATCGTGAAGTCCACCTTCTGGTACCATCTCATCGTGAAGTCCACCTTCGGGTACCGTCCAGCTCTACAAGCCTCAACCACGATCTGTGTTGTCCGTCATCTACATCCAAGACAATAAGGTGCAGGTATAGCCTACGCAAGGGTGAGTATAACGATACTCAGTAGGGGCCCTGAGACCCTCAAGGTCTCACTAAATCCAACAAGGACAAACCACAAAGAATGATATCAAAAGATAACCTTTACTTAGGTATATGCCCATACATATACCTAAGTTAACAAGTAACCCATGTCAATCGTGAGGAAAACACAAAGGACATTGACTCAACTCAAACTAGGATTTTTATTCACAATGAAAAAAACACGTCTCCTGGAGAACTCCTCCTCAGTCGAGTGCAGTAGTCCTCCCATGACTCCGAGGTGCCACTCACTAACCATATACTGTTGAGGTACTCCTCCTGTTGAGTTTCGCAGTCTGCCACCTCACAAAGTAGTTCTCCCCACGATGGGTCTACCACCTCACACAGTAGTGCTCCCCCTCATAGCCTATAGAGTTACTCCTCCTGTCGAGTACTGCGGGTCTGCCACCTCACAAAGTAGTGCTCCTCCACCATGGGTCTGCCACCTCACGAAGTAGTGCTCCCCACTGGGCTATACAAGTCACTCTGAATCAAATCGTACAGGCAGTCATCAGGTCTCAGCCAGCTACAAGGTCATCGTACTCCGTATGCTCGCCACCAGGAGGATCCACTCCATGAGCCACTGGTTGATACTCCAAGTACCACAAAGTCCCATGAAGAAGTATCAAAAAGTGTTGAGTTAATACGGTTTTCCTTATGACTTTTATATTCCTTCATGTTTTGAAAATCACAAGCACCCTATACTTAAGAAAATCTACATTTTACTTATATAAGGAAAATTTAATTCTCAAAGGAATTTACCCCTACCATATTTTCATTGTTCATATCAATATTTTCCTTAAACATAAAAATTGGATTCATAACAAAAACCTCGAAATCATATAATACTTAGATATGAAGCATTCTATTTTAGGATCTGAATTCTGGATATGAACTGTAATAAATTTCCACTCCGAATTCTGGATATGAACTATAATGAAGTTCCACTCTGAATTCTGGATACAAACTCTAAGGAAGTTCCATTCCGAATTCTGGATATGAACTCTCATATAGTTTCATTATGAATTCTAGATATGAACTCTCATATAGTTCCATTCTGAATTCGGGATACAAACTCTAAAAAAGTTCAAAATCTGAATTCTAGACTCCGAACTTCTATGAGTTCGACACCGAACTTCTCCAAGATCAACTTAGAACTATTAATAGTTCGACTCCGAACATCTACAAGTTCAACTCTGAATTTTGTAAGTTTAGATTCTGAAATCCGGGGAAACCAGACTCCGAATTTCCTTAGAAATTCAGACTCTATATTTCTAGAGAATTCAGGTTCTGAATTCCTATAAAACAGAATCCAGATATCTCTTTATTACAGACTCTGAATTCCATTTTGGTTAGACTTCGAACTTTTATTTTCTTACATTCTGAACTACAGTTTTTCTTATACTTACACTCATTTCATTATAAAACGATGTCTTGATTTCAGTTACACATGTTTTGTTATAAAACTATGTCGTACATTCTGTTTGTAACTAACCGTTGGTTCAGTGACATGTGTACAGGTCCCTCTGAAATTTAAGTAAAATATGACCATTGGAGGAGGGAACCGACCGTTCCAACCATGCCTATAAATATTAGCTCATTTGAATGATTTCAATACAACTTTGACATAACTTTTACATATGTTCATACATGCTGTTGAAGTGATTTCTAGAGAGAGAGGCTCTTATCAACTCTCAAGCTTTGTGAAGAAAGTTTGAATGACTTGTTCAAACTTTTCCTTGTGCAGACTTGCTTCGTGTGACTCCGATTGTTGGTGATTACAATTGAGGGATTCTGGGGATAAGAATACAGAGGTTCCAATACCTTGAAGTTGAGGTCTTCTTTGCTGAGGGAGACAAAGGTGACGACTACATTATAGTTGAGGGGTTGCGGGGATAGAATTACAGAGACTCTGATATTCGTATCGAGGGATTACCCTAGTGTGGGTAATATAGACTTGCTTGAAAGTATAAATCAAGGGACCTTTATCCAAGGTTGTTAGATAATCTTCTCTTTGGGTTAAAATATTTATATCTTGTTACTTGTAGTTTTACTACTTGTTTTTTCACAGATTTTCGTATTGTAAGGAAAGTATAATCTTTTTATATTTCCTTACACTTGTAGTCTGATTAATTTATATTCTATATTCTATAAGGTAGAATCTCATATTGTAAAATTTGGTTAAGATTCAATTTCTGGATCCATATTTCTGGAACCTGTTTTTGGAATCACTTTCCAGATTTAAGCAAGTGTATAGAAACAGAAGTTTGTAACTTCTTAATTTGTCCCAATTTTTCATTGGTGATTAGAGGTATTGTGAATTTTCTTAGTTTAACTTTTTTAAACTTAGATCTTTCCTTGTTTAAGGAAAATTTTAAAGTGTACAATTCACCCCCCTCTTTTATGTTGAGAATCTACATCATTATTTCGATCCTACAATTGGTATCAGAGGTTAGAAACCTCATACTCTATACTAATCCAACATTTGGTATTAGAGCGGGTCTCTAAAATACTTATACTCACATATAAGTTTTTCTTGCTCAGTTTTTCATTGTTCTATATTTTTCTTACTTAGTTCCTTGAATCCGAACATTTTTTATTAACAAGTTTTTGTGTAGAAAGACTTTCTTAAAGATGGTAGGTTTAAATGTTGGTTCCATCAACAACTTAAATCCTACAAGACCACCAATTTTTGATGGTAATGATTATGAGTATTGAAGAGATTGAATGAAGACATCCGTTATCAATACTAGAGTAGATAAATTTTTTATGCTTATTGGAAGTTATAAAATTTCTGATAAGGAGGTTAGTGCTTTCAAAAACCAAGAGAAGTATGATTATCAATTAAACTATAAGGTACACAATAATCTACTATGTTCAATGATTGAGAACATATATAGACAAATTTATTCATGTGAAACAGCTAACTGAATATGGAAGAAACTTGAAGTTACACATTTTGGTACAACTAAAGTGATTGAGACTAGAAGAGCTATGTTGAGAGCTGAGTATCATGGTTTGAATTTTCCTTATGGAGAACCCATTTGTAAGGTGCAACAAAGATTTATGACTATCGTGAATAGTCTACAATCTATGGGAGAAAAAGGTCTGGATGATGAAGCTCTTGTAGATAAGATTATTGATATTATGCCCAATGAGTGGGAATCAAAGATAACAACTATTGATTAGAATAATAAGGTTAGTCAAATTTCTCTTGATGAACTATTTGGACCTCTTCACCAACATGAAACAAGGATAAAGAGAGATTATGAAAACATCAAAATGAAGAATGGGAATGGTCCTGTTTCTTTTACTACTAATTTGAATCACATGAAAGAAAAGACTCATGAGAGAGTAACTAGATCCAAGTCTAAGAAGGTTACTATCCAATCCAAATCTAGTGAGAGTGAAGTCTCAAAGAATGAGTTAGAAAATCTTGCTCGAAGAATGAACAAGATAACTGGTCAAAGAAATTTCCAATCTAGGTATTAGAAGAAGGAAAGGAAAGATAAGAAAGATTCAGAGGTCGCATGCTATGAATGCAAGAGAAGTGGACACATACGACCTGATTTCCCTATGCTTGAAAAGAAAGAAAGAAAATAGAAGCATTCTGAAAGGAATAGGAAGAAGTTTTACAGAGCTAAAGCTAAGAAAAGTCTGAAAGATAATACTACATGGAGTGCCAGCTGTGGAGACTCTTCAGAAAGTGAATACTCAGAATATGATTCATCTGCTCAGAAGAATATGGGATTCATTTCTAATACTTCTTTTCCACATACATGTCTTATGGCCAAGGTACGCTCTGCCGAGGCTTTAACAAATTTATCTCTTGATAAGAATTACAATTATGAAAATAATACTTCTAATGAAGATACTTCATAATTAGAAAATTAAGAACCTTCATATGATGAAGTATTTAGATTTTCTAAGTTACTTGAAGCAAAAAATTGTAAAAATTATAAGAAATTAGACAAGGAAAATAATAGGGAAGAAGTTCTTACAAAAGAGATTTCAGATCTTTCTTCAGATCTTAAAGATAAAGAAGGAATTTTAGAAAAACATTCTAAAGACCTTAAGAAAGAAAATTCTGATAAGGAAGAACATTCTAAAGATCTTAAGAATGTTATTTTAAAGATGAATGTTTTTGAGGAAAATCTAACTCTAAGGAAATGATTCCTGAGGATAGGAATTTAGTCATAAGACTAAAATCTGAAATATTTTCTCTTAAGAAGCTCTTTGAAAAATTTACCTCTAGGAAGAATTTTTTTGACAAGATGTATTCTCAAATTAAACCTCAATGAAACAATAATGGAGTAGATTATAATCACTAAAAACTAGTTTTCAAAAACAACCATTTTGTTCCTTCTAGAGCACCTTTTTGCACCAAGTGTCAAAGTGGTGGGAATTGGAAGAAAAAATGTTCTTTGAATAGATTTCAATCTCTTGGGTTTCATAAATCATATTTTTCTAAAAAATGTGGATACCCAAAATATTGTTATCTAACAATTCCGGATCCATGAAAGTCTGGATTCTGAAAACATAATTTGTTTCTCATTTTCATGAAAATAGGGAACGTACCAACAAAAATACTTGGTACGTGGATAGTGGGTGTTCCAGGTAGATGACTGGTAACAAAAACTATTTTGAAAAGATTATCAAGATGAAAGGAGGAAAAGTAACTTTCTGATATAATGCTCAGGGAGAAATTGTTGGTATAGTTAATATTGTTCTTCTTGGTAAAATGTTGATTTCAAATGTTTTTTTTGTTAAGGGTCTTAAGCACAAACTCATTACAATAAGTCAATTATGTGATGAAGGATACCTTGTGAATTTTAGGAATGATAAGTTCTTAGTACACAATTCCAAGGAAGAATTTATTCGTTCTTCCCATAGGAAAGAAAATGTTTACACTTTGAACTTAGAATACCTTAGGAGCCAAGAAAAACCTTGCCTAAGTGCAAGGGAAGATCATTCTTGGTTATGTAATAGAAGGTTAGGACATTTTAACCTTAGGAACTTATGTAAAATCTCTAAGAAGAAACTATTTAAGGATCTACCGGAGCATAGATTTGATTCTTCTAAATTATGTGATCCTTTTCAATATGGTAAGAAATATAAATCTAGTTTTAAATCAATTGGTTAAGTCTCAATAACTGATTCATTACAGTTGGTGCACATGGATGTTTTTGGTCCAACACAAACTGGAAGCATTGGAGGCAAATACTATTTTTTTGTTCTAGTTGATGATTACACTAGATTTACATGGGTCTATTTTCTAGAAAATAAGTCTGAATCTTTTTCTTATTTCAAAAGTTTTAGAGCCCAAGTTAAAAATGAGAAAAACTTTCCACTGAAAACTATTCATAGTGATCATGGAGGAGAATTTCAAAACTCTGATTTTGAAACTTTTTGTAGTAGAAAAGGTATTACCTACAAATTTTCAACACCTAGAACTCCTCAAAAAAATAGTGTAGTTGAAAGAAGAAATAGAATTCTTCAAGATATAACTAGAATCAGGTTGAGTGAATATTCTATAGATAGACATTTTTGGGCTGAAGCTGTTTGTTCTGCTTGTTATACTATAAATCGAGTTTTGATTAGACCTTTTCTTAATAAAACACCTTATGAGTTATAGAATGGTAGAAAACCTAGACTTTACTACTTCAAAGTTTTTGGTTTTAAGGTATTCATCATGAATACTAAAGATAAATTTCACAAATTCACACCAAAATCTGATGAAGGAAATTTCTTAGGTTACTCCACAACTTCTAAGGCTTATAGAGTTTTCAATAAAAATACTTGTACTATTGAGGAAACAGTACATGTAAAATTTGATGAAACTGATCCTTTTGTTTTTAAACCATACCAATCTATATCATTGGATGTGTTTTCAAAAACTGATTATCATGCTTTGATTGAAGACCCTTTTAATAAGGAAAATGTTCTAGAAGTTTCTTCAGAAACATTTACCCCAGAAGACCTTCTACCCTATGTTGATGAACAGGTTTTACAAAACCCAAATAAGTTGTTTCTTAAGAATTATCCCAGTGATAGTATCATTGGTGATGTGAATCAACCTGTAAGGACTAGAAGTTCCTTGAGAAATGAAGTAGAACATCTAGCATTCCTTTCCCAATTAAAAAAAAATCACTGATGAAACTTTAGGTGATGAGGATTGGATTAAATCTATGCAAGATGAGCTAAATGAATTCGAAAGGAATAATGTCTGGACCTTGGTTGAAAGACCTAAGGAAACTTCTATTATTGGATTTAAGTGGGTCATTAGAAATAAGTGTGATGAAAATGGGGTCATTGTTTGAAATAAAACAAGACTTGTTGTTAAGGGCTATAATCAGCAAGATGGAATAGACTACGTAGAAACCTATGCTCCAGTAGCTAGACTTGAATCTATTCGCATCTTACTTGCCTTTGCAGCATTATCCAATTTTAAAATTTTTCAAATGGATGTGAAAAGTGATTTTCTTAACGGATATGTTCAAGAGGAAGTTTTTGTTGAAAAACCTCCTGGATTTGAAGATACAAAACATCCTAATCATGTTTTTATACTTACCAAAGCATTGTATGGCCTTAAACAAGACCCAAGATCTTGGTATGATAGAATTATAGGATTTTTGCTTCAAAATAACTATATTAAGGGAAATTCAGATCCAACCATTTTTAAAAAGAAAGATAATAAAAATGTTTTTATTGTTCAAATTTATATTTATGAAATTATATTTGGTTCAACTCAGAAATCTTTAACTGATTATTTTACAGATCTAATGAAATCTGAGTTTGAAATGAGTATGATGGGTGAGTTAACATTTTTCCTTGGTTTTAAAATTTCTCAAAAACAAGAATGAATTTACATATCCCAACATAAGTATATTAAATATCTGCTTAAAAAGTATGGTTATGACAACACTAAGAGTATAAGTACTCCTATTGGTACCTCAAACACACTTGATCTTGATGAAGTTGGGAAACCAGTAGATCAAACAACTTTTAGAGGTATGATAGGAAGTCTACTTTACTTAACATCTAGTCGACCAGAAATGATGTTTTTAGTATGCTTATGTGCAAGATATCAATCCAATCCTAAGGAATATCATTTAAAGGCTGTGAAAAGAATTTTTTTCTCCTTATAGGGAACCATGGATCTAGGATTATTTTATACTTCTGGAAATGATTTTATCTTAAAAAGATTTTCAGATGCTGACATTGGTGGATGTTGAATGGATAGAAAAAGTACATCCAGAACTTGTCATTTCTTATGAGATTCGTTATCTTCTTGGTCATGCAAGAAGCAACACTCAGTAGCACTCTCCACTGCTGAAGCTGAATATGTAGTATCTGGATGTTGTTGTGCTCAAGTGTTATGGATGCAACACACACTCACAGATTATGGCTTGACTTTTAATAAGACTCAAATTTTTTGTGATAACACAAGTTCCATTTCCCTTAGTAAAAACCCAGCATATCACTCTTGTGAAAAGCACATAGATATTAGGCATCACTTTCTTAGGGATCACACACAAAAAGAAGATATCATTCGTCAATTTATCGAAACGCAAGATCAACTTGCTGACATTTTCACAAAATCTTTACCCTCTGATAGATTTAAATACATTGAATAGAAGTTAGGAATGATAACCATAAGGTAATCTTCCTTAATTAACTTATTATTGAACAATTATCCTTACAGTAATAAACTCCTTTTCATAGGGGGGTTACATTTTCTTGTTAGCATAATCAAAATTTTTCGTAGTCAGTTTTTTTTAACTTTTATTATCAAAAATTTTTGTAGATAGTTTTCAAACTTTTGTAACTAAAATTTCCGTAATGAATATTTCGGAACTGAAATTTTCGTAATGTAAATTTTCAGAACTGAAACATTCATAATGGGAATTTTCGTACTCAAACTTTTCATACTGAAACTTTTGTAATGAAATTTTCATACTGAAATTTTCATAATAAAATTTTTGTACTCAAACTTTTCGTAATGAAATTTTTCGTACTCAATTTTTCATAATGAGAATTTTAGTAATGAGAATTTTTGTAATGATAATTTTTGTAATGAGATTTTTCATAATGAGAATTTCTGTAATAAGAATTTTCATAATAAGAATTTTCGTAATGAGAATTTTCGTAATGAGAATTTTTGTAATGGAAATTTTCTTAATGAGAATTTCTGTACTCATATTTTTCATAGCAAGTTTTTTCATAGTTAGTTTTTCGTAGTCAAATTTTTATTCAAGAAGAATATCACCTATTACGAAAAAAATCCCTGTCTAATCTGAAAGGTATGATTTCATTACTTAAGTTTTCATATTCGTATTTTTTTACTGGTATTTTCCTATAAGTTTTAAAAAAATTTGGATTCTAGTTTTCTTAAATCTGATTGTTTTTATTAAAACCTCAAAAGATCTGATTCAAGATTTACTTGCAGGTATGTTTTCAACCGTCAGATCAGATCTAAGGGTTTTTCAACCGTTAGATGGTTTTTGGAAGTTCAAAGGTCAACTCCATCACATATTTAAAGGGCACCCCCGGTGGTCGTCCCGCATTGGTTTTCCAAGATCTCTCATGTCGAAGCTCCGCCTCAGTTGTTAAAGTTCATTCCGAATCTTCCAGAGCTCTTCATTCCAAATGTCTGCTGAATAAACTTCTCAAGATATGTCAAATACGAAGACAATCTCAAAGTGGTTAGTTTACAGGGAGGGGTTAGTGCATCCGAGTTTCTACAAGTATGATTCTTTTATATCTAAGAATATCAGATTGAATGGCTGGGAGGAGGTTTGCTTATCAAAGCCAGAGAAACAGGATCTGGTTTATACAGATTTACTTGTTGTGTTCTATGAGTTTGTTTACTTCCTTGAGGAAGATCGCAGAGAGTTATTTTCTTTCAAGTATTATGGGAAGACTTACAAATTATCTTACACCAAGGCTGCAAGCTTGGTGGGTTTATCTTATGAAGGTGATGATGAGTTTTGTTCACATAAGATTCCAGATGAGCAAGGAAGTTTCAACAAAGTGAAGGCATTGAAATGCCTAGGACTTAAAGATGTCAAGACAGCTAAGATTGCTCATCTCTCTTCGAATAATCGGATTCTACAGCTGTAGGTACATGGTTTTCTCATACCAAGAAGGGGCGACAAGGATAATCTCAAGAAGAGTGACAATTACATACTATATTTCTTGGTAAATATAAGGAAGATAAATTTGATGAGGCATGTTTTGATTATAGTTAAGAATATTAAAGAAGAAAATCTCAAAGCTCAGATTATAATGTATCTGGCCTTGCTTTCTAGGCTTATCATCAGATGTCTTGATTCATTTAAAGTTTCTTGCACTTCCAAGCAATGTAATTTCATGTTAATGATGGTTAGTGATGATACATTAAAGAGAATAAAGATTGGGTTTTCTGATGAATCCGGAGAATTATACCCTTTACCAGAGGAATAGGCTGAGGCAGCTCAGAAAGATCAACAAACCCTAGAACCATCTAAAAAGGTAGGGAAGAAGAGAAAGTTGAAAGAAGTGGTGGATGAAGATAAGACCTAGAAAAACAAGGAAACTCAATCCGCACCTCCCAAGCTAAAAAAAACAGAAATCATATCCAAATGAGGTGGCAGCTAAGTGGAGAGAAGACAAAGAGAAAAGGAAAGAAGGGGATCCACAGTTCAGATTGGAACCTGCTGAGGCTAAGGCCTTAAGAGAAAAATATGTGATGAGTTAAAAAACAAGAAAAAGAGAAAAAGATGATGAAGAAGATGTTAGAAGAAGATATTGTTCAATCTCTTTTGAAATCAATAGAGATGTCTTCTGAGAAGGTTCCCATTCCGGAAAATTTTGATGTCCAACCATTACCAAAGACTACTGGGAAGAAATATTCCACTCCAGAAATGTCCAAAAAAAGAGATTGTTGAAGAAGTAGAGAAAACAGCTGGTGAAGAAGTAGAGGAAGAGGTTGTTGAAGAAGAATAAGAAGTAGAAGAAGGTAGTGATGATCTGGATGACTTGATCAAACAAGTAAAAGATTATCAAGAAAAGGATGAATCCGCAAAATTAGTCACTCTGGGAAAGGGAGTTGAGAAAGAAAGTAGGAAGAATGATGATAAGAAAGAGGAAGAGAAGGAAAATGTTTTGTATGACGAGGAAGAATCCTATGAGAAGAATTTTCTTGAGTAAGGAGAAGAAAGGAGAAAATAGATGAAGACCAGTTTTTTCAACTATCAAAGAGTGAGGAAGAATCTCCAGATGATCAATCCATTCTGAAAAATGATAAACGTAAGAAAGTGATCATGGATATACCTACAAAAGATATCATCAGGAAGAAATAAGTTGGTGGTTCTTCTAAAAAGAAGTTGGTGAAAATTGAAGGAGAAAAATCCCCAAGCAAGATATCAGATTTGGAGTCATTAGCACACGTTCAGTACTTTGTTGTTGAGTCTTTGAAAAAGTTGGTGGACACCATTCCGATTTTCCCCACTATAGACTCCAGATGCCAGATGCTGCAACATAGTCTAAATCAGAAATTAGAATCCTTATCCATGGTAATGGATAAGTGTGTGAAGATTGAGGATGACCATAGAAATTTCCTTATCAATTATGATGTACAAAGGAAATCATGCAGAAAAATAACTGTGTGGTCTATGAAAGGTGAAGAAGATATGGTTGAGTTTGATCATTTTTATAATGATGTTAAATATTCATTTGACATCGAGGACTCCAAGATTAAGAATCTTCAGGATGATCTGATCATTGAGCAATGTTCTCGGAGTCAACAAGTGAAGGATTTTAATGATAAGGTTTACTCTGTTGCTCAAAATTTTAAAAGGGATAAAGATCTCCAGATTGAGCTCCAAGAAAAACTTGTAAAGCAGGATGAGTTAGTGAAGATGCAAGAAGATACCATGAAGGCCCAGGAAGAGGTGTTGAAAACTCAACAAGAAAGGATCACAGCTTTGGAGAAGCAAGCTGAGGAGGATCAAAAAGACTTGAAGAAGCTGAAAACCTTATTAAAGAATCTAATATCGAAGGAAAAGGAAGACAAATAGACTCAATCTGATCTTTGGTTTCATTTGATTTTCCTTGTAAAAATTCTTTTCAATTCTAATTAAATGTTGTTTGGTTGTATCTTGTATTGTTATATACTAATGTTTCAGGTACCATATTTCTTTTCCATTCCCTTTTATTTTTTTTGAAAATCACAAAGGGGGAGAAGGAAAAAGAACAACTCAAAAGGGGAGAAAGAAAAATTTAAAATGGAGAAGGAAAAATTTCTAAGTGAAGTTATCCCTAAGCAAGGGGGATCTTATCTAAGGGGTAGTTCCTCATTACGAGGTTTTTTATTTCCAATGATAATGAAAACTCCACTCTAGAAATTCAGAATACAATCCTTAGAGTTCCTATGCCTAAGGGGGAGTTAGTTGTATTCATCATCTTTCATGAACAATGAGAGATAAGTTTTAATTACAAAGTCTAATGAAAATTTTCAAAGTCCTTATATTTTTTTGTATGGTTGTTTGTGATTTCCAAAAAGGGGGATATTTTTGAGTTCAATAAGGTTTTCCTTATGACTTTTTCATTCCTTCTTGTTTTTCAAATCACAAAAACCCTATACTTAATAAAATCTACATTTTACTTATATAAGGAAAATATCCTTCCCAAAGGAATTTACCCCTACCATATTTTCATTGTTCATATCAATATTTTCCTTAAACATAAAAATTGTATTCATAACAAAAACCTCAGAATCATATAATACATAGATATGAATAATTCTATTTTAGGATCTAAATTCTGGATATGAACTGTAATAAATTTCCACTCCAAATTCTAGATGTGAACTGTAATGAAGTTCCACTCCGAATTCTGGATACGAACTCTAATGAAGTTCCATTCTGAATTCTGGATACGAACTCTCATATAGTTCCATTCTAAATTCTAGATATGAACTATCATATAGATCCATTCCGAATTCTAGATATGAACTCTAACAAAATTCAAACTCCAAATTCTGGACTCCGAACTTCTATGAGTTTGACTCCAAACTTCTATGAGTTCGACTCTGAACTTCTCTAAGTTTGACTCCAAACTCTTACTAGTTCAACTCAGAACTCCTACAAGTTCGACTCCGAATTCTGTAAGTTTAGATTCTGAACTCTGGTGAAACTAGACTCCAAATTTCCTTAGAAATTCAGACTCTGGATTTCTACCAAATTCAGGTTCTGAATTCCTATAAAACAGAATTTGAATATCTCTTTATTACAGACTCTAAATTCCATTTTGGTTAGACTTAGAACTTTTATTTTCTTACATTCCAAACTATAGTTTTTCTTATAATTACACTCATTTCATTATAAAACTATTTCATGATTTCAGTTACATGTGTTTTGTTATAAAATGATGTCAACCATTTGGTTTCTAACTAATCGTTGGTTTAGTGACATGTGTACACGTACCTTCGAAATTTAAGGAAAATATGACCGTTGGAGGAGGGAGCTGACCGTTCCAACCATGACTATAAATAGGAGATCATTTGAAGGAGCTCAATACAACTTTGACACAACTTTGACATCTGTGCATACATGCTATTGAAGTAATTTCTAGAGAGAGAGGCTCTTATCAACTCTCAAGCTTCGTGTAGAAAGTTTGAACGACTTGTTCAAACTTTTCCTTGTGAGGACTTTCTTCGTGTGACTCTGATTGTTGGTGATTAAAATTGAGGGCTTTTGGGGATTGAAAGACAGAGGTTCCAACACCTTGAAGTTGAGGGATTCCTTGCTGAGGAAGACAGAGGTTCCGACTACCTTATAGTTGAGGGCCTGCGGGGATAGCAAGATAGAGACTCTAATCTTTGTATCGAGGGATTACCCTGGTGTGGGTAAGATAGACTTGCATGAAAGTATAAATCATGGGACCTTTATCAAAGGTTGTTGGATACCCTTCTCTTTGGGTTAAAAGATTTATATCTTGTTACTTGTAGTTTTACTACTTGTTCTTCCACTGCTTTCGTATTATAAGGAATGTATAATCTTATTATATTTCTTTACAATTATACTCTGATTAATTTAGATTCTATACGCTATAATGTAGAATCTCATATTGTAATCTTTGGTTAAGTTTTAATTTCTGGATCCATATTTCCGGAACCTGTTTTTGGAATCACTTTCCAGATTTAAGCAAGTGCAAAGAGACAAAAGTTTATAACTTCTTACTTTGTCCCAATCTTTCAATGGTTATTAGAAGTGTTTTTAGTTTTCATATTTTAACTTTGTTAAACATAGATCTTTCCTTGTTTAATGAAAATTTTAAAGTATACAATTCACCCCCCTCTTGTATATTGAGCATCTACATCATTATTTCGATCCTACAATTGGTATTAGAGGTTGGAAACCTCATACTCTATACCAATCCTACACAAAGGACTGCCTCGTCACAGGGGACTCAACGCAACAGACAGCACGTCAATCGGACGCCCGGTCCGTGAGTTATTAGCCTCTTTGTTCTGGGGGCCCAGTTGGTTTCGTATACGAACCAACCCAGACTTATCTCAACTGTACCCTGAACTCCCATGGGGTATACACAAAGAAATCGTTTCTCAACGAGATCACCAACACCGCTGACGGTTTGTCAAACGGACGTCCGGTCTGAAAGTTATCGGCTTTTCCGTTCCAGGGGATCGATTGGATTTCGAGTACAATCCAACCCGGCCATACTCCAACTGCATCCAAACCTCAGGTCAAAGATTCAAAAAGAACCGTCTCATCAAGAGTAATCCAACAAAGTCGACGTTAGGTCAATCAGACATCCGGAGCTCAAGTTATAAGCGTTTCTGCTCCGAGGACCTGATTGGTTTCGGGTTCGAACCAACCCGGCCATACCCAAACTTCACTGAAACCTTGAGTGTAATATAACTAAATGATCATATCAATCCAATGAATCCCACGCTACTGACGGTGCATCGATCAGAGGTCCACAACTCAAGATATGTCTGTTTAACCGAAAAAGGTCCGAAAATAGGGGGTTTGGGTCCGGTCCGACCCGGCCCAACACCACCTTGGTTGGCACGACCGGCGCGGCACGGACCGACCCAGCACTGGCGGCCCGACACGGTGCTGGTGGCCTAGCTCGGTGCTGGCTGTCCGGACCAGCGCTAACGGCCTGGCCTAGTGGCCGGTTGCGGGTCGACCCATTGGCTGAGCGTGTTGCACCTAGCAGGGGAGGCGCGGTCTCCCCGCTGATTGACGCCGGTGGTGCCAGCTCGATCCACCCCCCAGGCATCCTGGAGCTGGCATGGTCACGGGGTCCATCGCACTGCCGCCATGGCGGGTTTCCTCCGGTGGCGCGCTGGGGCACCGCCGCCTCCGGTTGCCGGCACCACCGAGCCGGCGAGACGCACCAGCAACGTCTTCCGTGGACCACCTGACGTACTTCGGTGGTCCAATTTGCCTGCTGTCTGTGCCTGTGGCTCTCTTGGAACCCATTCTTCACTGCGACGACTTCCATATCCCACTGTGGTCCTGTTTCATCGTTGCCCATCAAAATGCACACAAACAAACAAACAATCTGCAGAGGGTCCGGGCTTATTTTGTAGCCCGTGCCCTCAGCGTTATAGGCTCAAACAAGATTTAAGAATTAAAACTCAAATCCAATCCTAAAAATAACCCCGCTTCCAACCCTCTTGAACGAATGATCCGTAGATCAACCGGGTATAGGTTGGTCCGTGCTCGTCGTTATTTCCTCAAAAAGGAAAGGAGAAATTTAAAACAAAACCCCTAACTCGTAAAACGACATTAAACGATGGTGAGTTGTGGAAGATGGGCGGTGTTCCATCTACGTCGGGAAGGAAGGAGCCGAGGGTGGCTTCGGAGTTCTTCGTTCTACATTCTTCATTGGAGAAAGAGGAAAACTCTTCAAGTGCTGGGAACCGTGCTTCGCTGCTAGCGTTCCACCGCTTGAAGAAGTCGTCTAGAACTCCTTCCCCTAGCCTCCTTTATATAGGAGTGGGAGGGTTCGTCGTTGGTATGCAAGTCATAAATGGAGGATTTATTAAAGAGGGCTTCACCCCATTAATTAACTGCAGTGGCGCATTAAAATGGGGAGGAATTCAAAAGGGGGGGTTAATACTTGAGTGGTCTCCTTATTAAAAAGGGAGGTTCCATCCTCCTCAATTAAGAGGGGGATTTAAACCTTAGAGGCTCTCCCTCATAAATGAGGGGGAGTCAAGGAGTTATGATTCCCCTCCCATTAATGGGAGTCCCCGTGTGGTTTCTACCACAATCAACCTCACATGGGAGGTTGGATCTCGGTGGTCCCCACCACCAACTCCTAAGTGGAGCTTCTAACCACTTTATCCGCACGACATGTGTTTAACAAAATAAAATAAATTGTTCACTATTTCATTTTATTAACCCACGTAAAACCCCAAAAACTAAATTTCATACCTGATCATCTGCCATCAAGGTAAAAGTCTTCTTAAGAAAAAACCTGCACTGCAAGTTCAATGGTGCCCTCGAGTTTCAATTCTGAGCACCAGTTCAAAAGATAGAAAAACCCACTAGTTCATTTACTGAACGTACTCGATCTAAACTTCAAAATTTGATTTCGGGCACACCGGTCCTCGGAATCAAGTTCCGTTAGAATCCACAGACTCGTAAAATTCCAATGAAAATAAAAAAAATTCTTTGAAATTTTCGGGTCTTCACATTACTCCCACCTTAGGGATTTATGTCCCCATAAAGCTACATCATAAACTAGGGAAATAAAAAAGGGTAATGAGCATGAATTTGAGCCTCCCACTCCCATGTGCTCTCCTGGAGGTTCTCGTGCTGCCAGCGAATGCGCACAAGAGGAATCGACCGTCCATGTAGGACCCGCTCGTGTCGATCCTTGATCTCCACTGGGACCTCTTCAAAAGTCTCCCCATCCTCGAAGATGTGAGTCGGGTTGTGCACATATCTCCTCAGCTGAGATACGTGGAAGACGTAGTGCACCCTCTGAAACTGAGGTGGAAAGGCCAGGCAGTAAGCCACCTCACGTACTCTGCTGAGGACCTGGAAAGGTCTGAAGAATGATGGAGTTAACTTGCCGCCATGACCAAAACTCCATAGACCTCATCGAGGTGAGACACGTAAGAAGATGTGGTCACCACCCTCGAACTCCAGAGGCCTCTGTTCCCTGTTTGGAACTGAAAACTAAAAAATCCTATTTCCATGAGGGTAAGGTTGGCTGACTCAAGAGTGATCGGCCGCACCCTCCTATGCATGAGTTTATCCTGTGCTGCCTAGGGTTTCCTTTTCACTGACCAAGGAAAAACCCATCCCAAAGTTGTAGGTAAACCACAACCTTTTTGACTAATACCGTCAATTTGTGTATGAACTGTGGTTGCCCAATCCATACCCAAACTAATGTCATAAGGCCTCAAAACTACCACCAAGAGGTTCCAACTGAAACTCTCACCTCTAGGGTCAGATCACACCGTCAGCGTAAGTGTGATTATCAAGTCTCCTCTCAAGGAATCTCCAGACGTTAGGGTCAAGTCAACAGCTTAACCAGAAACTCTAGGTCTGGGAGAAGATTTGTGGAAGGAAGGGATGATTTGTATCAATGTATGTTGGTACAACAGCTAGTAGTAGACACTGACATACCTTGAATCATTCCTAGAGCCCTTGGGTCACACTCCTTGACCGAATACAATTACTCTCTTTCACTTCCCTCTTGCTCCCTGAGCTTGACAGGGACTACAAAGGTGGGTGGTTTTAACATGTCGAAAAGTACACCACCTCATGCTACTCTTCCAACTCTGCTTCCACGTCTTCTGCTTTGCAGATTCACCTTTCCTTAAGACTTCCTCTTCTTAAAACATTTTACATGCCCAAGTATCCATGACTGGTTCTAGTTCCCTACTTTCCCACTGCTAACCTTCACTAGCTGTATCCACTCAGCCAAAGAATTATCAACCAAAAATGTTCTCTCTAGCACCCTAACATAAATAGGAATGCATAGAAGAAAGGTTCTGGCTCGAATTTCCTTAAACACACCTAGCTCCGAAGTCCGAGCCCTAGAGAAATGATCGTATCGTAGTCATCAAGTACTAGGAACGATCGATACACCTTGATGATTACTCAGATACCGACATGTCGTCCTATTGAAGCTATATAAGCTCTAGAAAACTCTCAGCCACCTCCTCAAGCCAGTCCTTAGCCGCCTGTGAGTCAGACTCGCCTCAGAACCTGAGGGGTATCTGATGCTGAAACACGTGTAAGGCATTGAACCTACATGTGTCATTTATCGGTACTTCCGGTTGAAACTACTGACCAAAAGGTAGTAATATAGCTGGCACACTATCCGAAGGTACTATCTCAGACATTAGTCCACATACCGAAGTACCATCACTATGTCGACCATCCTCATGGTCACTCACTGGGAAACAACAGTAGCTGGGATCACCATCTTCTCTACTAGTGTCTAAACTAGGTGTAGAACTCTAGAAATCGCCTCCAACCAGTCCACTACTGCATGGGAATCTGTCTCGCCTCATAACCTTGGAGGCCTCTGCTACTGGAACTCGTGCAACGCGCTCTGTCAGTGTGCACCGTATGCTAGTATAGATAGTGGCATCTGCTTCCCAAAGGGTGGTGGTGCTGCTGGTACACCACCCGAAGGATCCAACATTGCAAGAGGGATCTTCACCGGACCTCGTCGCTTGGTGGGCCGTCATCAGGTACTCTCTCAGAACTCCAAATCACTGTCTGCATGGAGGCATCCTGAAATGATGCGACATGGTCAAACGATTTAAACATTGTGAGTTAAAATGGTTTGATCTGACATTAAAAGTTTTGGAAACACACACACAATCAGTTTTTTCATGTAATAAGTCAGAAATCAGTAGTCAGGGTCCTGGTGTATGGATACGTCGTCCGCCACACCAACATTGGATTCCCTGAACTGAAAACCACACTCGGTACCCTTAACACTATTGATTCACAGACAAGAAATATCAGAGTCCTAATTTCTATGGTAGAACCGACTCCTCTGATACTAATTTTTCATGACCCGTCCTTGGGGCCTGTTCCGTGACTACCCCAAGCCCGCCTTCCATAGGCCAGGGGCTGGTGACTAGCACCAAAGGCATAAATCCCGATAAAAGGGAAGGAATTACCATTATGAAACATAATCAAACACACAACCAGAGTACAAGCAAAATCAAATACTAAGAAAAGAAATATGAAAAGTGTGCTAAAAGTACAAAAGGGGGCCAGAAATATAAGCCCAATAGTAAAGTACAAGAAAAAATAAAAAAGTGTAGGAAGGTGAAATGCTGCTCCTGGATCGTCCTCCGGAGTTCCTACCTGAAGGGTAGGTTCAGATGGCCACCTCAGCTCTCCACATTCGTCTGTCACCTCTGGGTACCGTCTCGTTGTGAAGTCCACCTCCGCGTACCATCTCGTTGTGAAGTCCACCTCCAGGTACCGTCCAACTCTATAAGCCTCAACCATGATCAATGATGTGTATCATCTGCATCAAACACAACAAGGTGCGGGAATAGCCCATGAAGGGGTGAGTATAACGATACTCAGTAGGGACACTGAGACCCTCAAGGTCTCACTAAATCCAACAAGGACAAACCAAAAAGAATGATCTCAACAGATAACCTTTACTTAGGTATATGCCCATACATATACCTAAGTTAACAAGTAACCCATCTCAATCATGAGGAAAACATAAAGGTCATTGAATCAACTCAAACAAGAATTTTTATTCACGATGAAAAAAACACGGCTACTAGAGAACTCTTCCTCTGTCAAACGTAGTAGTCCCGCCATGACTCCAAGGTGCCACTCACTAACCATAGACTACTAAGGTACTCTTCCTGTCGAGTATCGCAGTCTGCCACCGCACAAAGTAGTGCTCCCCGCCATGGGTCTGCCACCTCACACAGTAGTGCTCCCCCTCATAGCCTACAGAGGTACTCCTCCTGTTGAGCACCGCAGGTCTACCACCTCACAAAGTATTGCTCCTCCGCCATGGTTCTGCCACCTCACAAAGTAGTGGTCCCCACTGGGCTATACAAGTCACTCCGAATCAAATCGGACAAGCAGTTATCAGGTCTCAGCCAGCTACAAGGTCACCGTACTCCATATGCTCGCCTCCGGGAGGTTCCTCTCCCCAAGCCACTAGTCAATAATCCAAGTATCACAAAGACCCACGAAGAAGTATAAAAAAGGACTGCCTCGTCACAAGGGTCTCAACAAAACAGACGTCGCGTCAATCGAATGCTCGGTCCGGGAATTATTAGCCTTTTTATTTCGAGGGCCCGGTTGGATTCGTATACGAACCAACCCGGCCATATCTCAACTGTACCCCTAACTCCCTTGGGGTATACACAAAGGAACCGTTTCTCAACGAGATCACCAACGCCACTAACGGTTCATCAAACGGACGTCCAGTCTGAAAGTTATTGGCTTTTCCGTTCCAGGGGCCCGGTTGGATTTCGGGTACAATCCAACCCGTCCATACACCAACTACATCCAAACCTCAGGTGAAGTATTCCAAAAGAACCGTATCATCAAAAGGAATCCATAAAAGTTGATGGAACGTCAATCGGACGTCTGAAGCTCATGTTATAAGCATTTCAACTCCGAGGGCCCAGTTGGTTTTGGGTTCGAACCAACCAGATGTACCCAAACATAACAGAAAACTTGAGTGTAATATACCAAAATGACTGTCTCAAACTGAGGAATCTCACGAAACTGACGGTGCATCGATCAGAGGTCCAAAACTGAAGGTATGTCCGTTTAACTGAAAACAGTCCGAAAATAGGGGGTCTGGGCCCAGTCCGACCTGGTAGGGCGCGACCCCGCCCGACGGGCGTGGCCCGGCCCGGCCCAACACTGGAATTCTGGACCGGTTGGCGTGGCCCGGACTGGCCGGCTCGGCCCGACCTGTCGCTGGAGGCCCGACCCGGTAGCCGGTTGCAGCTCAGATCGTTGGCTGAGCACGTTGCGCCGAGCGGGGGAGGCGCAGTCTCCCCGGTGATTGACGCTGGGGGCGCCAACTGGCGCCGCCCACCAGGCATCCCGGATCCCGCACGGTAGTGGGGTCCGTCGCACCGCCGCTGACTCCAGGCGCCTGGCCAGCTTCAGGCACCGCCGCACCGGTGAGGCACGCCGACAACGTCTTCCACAGACCACCAGACGTACTCCGGTGGTCTGATTTTCCTGCCGTCTATGCCTGTGGCTCTCCCGGAACCTGTTCTTCACTGCGACGACTTCCATACTCCATTGTGGTCCCAATTCATTGTCACCCATCAAAATGCGCACAAACAAAAAAACAATATGCGGAGGGTTTGGGCTTGTTTGTTAGCCCTTGCCCTTCGCATTAGAGGTTCAAACAAGATTTAATAATTCTAACTCAAATCCAATCTTGAAAATAACCCCGCTTCCAACCCGCATCAACGAATGATCCGCGGATCAACCGGGCAGAGGTTGGTCTGTGCTCATCATTCTTTCTTCAAAAAGGAAAGTAGAAATTTAAAAAAAACCCCTACCTCATAAAACGACGTTAAACGCTGGCGAGTCATGGAAGACGGGAGACGTTCCGTCAACGTCGGGAAGGAAGGAGCTGAAGGTGGAATAAACGTTCTTCGTTCTTCGTTCTTCGTTAGAGGAAGAGGAAAACTCTCCAAGTGTTGGGTGCCGTGCTTCACTGCTAGCATTCCACCTCTTGAAGAATCCATCCAGAACTCCTTCCCCTAGCCTCCTTTATATAGTGGTGGGAGGGTTCATCGTTGGCATGGAAGTCATAAATGGAGGATTTAGGACAGAGGGTTCCACCCCATTAATTCGCTGCGGTGGCGCATTAAAATGGGGAGGAAGTCAAAATTGTGAGGTTAATGCTTGGGTGGTCTCCTCATTAAAAAGGGAGGTTCCATCCTCCTCAATTAATAGGGGGATTTAAACCATAGAGGCTCTCCCCCATAAATGAGGGGGAGTCAAGAAGTTATGATTCCCCTCCCATTAATGGGATGCCTCGTGTGGTTTCCACCACAATCAACCTCACATGGGATGTTGGATCTCAGTGCCCCCACCACCAACTCCCAAGTGGAGCTTCTAACCACTTTTTCCGCATGACATGTGTTTAACAAAATAAAATAAATTGTTCACTATTTTATTTTATTAACCCATGTAAAACCCCAAAAACTAACTTTCATACCTGATCATCTGCTTTCGAGGTGAAAGTCTTATTATGCAAAAGCCCACGCTGCGAGTTCAACGGTGCCCTCAGATTTCAATTATGAGATCCAGTTCAAAAGATAAAAAAACCCGCTCGTTCGTTTACTTAATGTACCCAAGCTAAACTTTGGAAATTGATTCTAGGCACACCGGGCCTCAGAATCAAGTGCCGTCAGAAGCCACATAATCGTAAAATTCCAAAGAAATAAAAAAAGTACCATGAAATGTTAGGGTCTTCACACATAATCGATAAATTTATAATGATGTTCATAAAAAATATATAAAGGTAAATAATTGAAAACACATGCCATTTAAATAACATGACTACATGAATATATAAGTAAAAGTAAATATAGAAAAGTAACTAATTGAAAACACCTTCCATTTAATCAACGAATTGAAAATGAAATGGATCCGTTGATTTTTTCCTAGTGAAAATCTCATGGATAATGAATGCTAAATTTGAACGAAGGAAATTCATAATTATCCAATTTCATGTATATAGAACATGAACCAATATACCATAAATATCTATCCTCAAGATAGTTTACATCTGTGAGTAGAAACCTATTTGATTATTCTTAGAAACAAACTCGAAGGGTATATCACCAACTGATTTAATCTCATGAGACTAGCGAGGCATCAAGTTGCTTATTTCCAATAGTCCCCAACTCGTGGAGTTAATTTATAAAGAATTCCTCACATATTGAACAAAAGATTTAATTAATAATTCACCTTATCAAATAACTATAATGTGTACAGAATACATGTTTATATTTATTTCCCTAGATAATTAAATAACTATCAAAGTAATTACCATATGTAAAATTGTATACAATTTAGGAAATGGACATATCCCTGAGAAATAATATGAATAATTAGGGGAAATTTAATTTCCAATGATTATAGGAATTTTTATATTTCAAGGGGACTAAAAAAGGAATCAAAAAAGAGAATTTTAATAGTATCCTTGGCCAAATCAATCAGAAACCATCCAAAGAAAGAATAAGGATAGTATCAATACAACATATTCCAAGTAGAGTGAAAATAATGGGTTTTTGTTTTTGTTTAATATAAATAATATTAAAAGAACATTTATAAACAATTATTGAATAAAATATACTTCTTTTTGAGAAAAACATTTTTAAAATTCTTTTCATTGAAAAGAACTTTTAAAAAAACCATTAAAAAGTAACATTTTAAACTTAGAAAGGAAGCTTCGAAGAAATGACAACGGGTAAATACGTATATTCTGTACAAGGTAAAAATTATATTCCTTTTTCACTGAAAAAATGACTATAATATTATGTTAATTTTTTTTAGAAAACATGGTTTGAAAAGAAAACCTTATTTTAAAACAAAACAAATTTTTGACCAAAGAGAGAAAATGATGTCGGGTTTTATTAAAATATTTTCTAAAACATTTTGAGCACCAAAGAGTAGAAAATGGTACTATCATCAAAAAAAGATCATGAATAACTATAGAAGAATAAAATTAAATGGTTTTATTAAATAAATATCAAATAATTTCCTTTAAATGAAATTTAAGAATAAACAATATCTATTCGAATGGGATTGTGAAATAAACCCTTATAATGATCCTAATGATGAAGTGACGATAAACCATTGAATCGATTATGTGTATCAAATTTAATTCCTCATAGAATAATTTTAAATTCCAAAAAAGATATTTATAAGTTATTAAACACATAATCATATAATATTAATGACAATGGGGAATTAATATATCTTAATGAAAAAAATTGAGTTATTAGATTTATTACCACTTGGTAGCTTGTATCTAAGATCCCCTTATATGAAATAATTCAAATTTAAAATGAAAATAACATAAATAAATAAATAATTGTTATATTAAATTTAAAATAAATTCTTTAAACCACATATAAGTGAATTGGTTCATAATAACAAATAAGTCTCAATGGAATGTAAATTGAGATGGAATCTCTTACTACTTAGTAACATTCATATAAAACTCCATGAGATGAAAAAAATATAGTTGAAACTTAAAATTACAAGAAATATAAATTATTCATGATATTAAATGTCAAATTCGTAGTATTTACACCATATATTAGAAATTAGATTCACAATAATAATGTATGCCTTAAAGAATAGAAATTGAGACAAAGTCCTTTAACTTACGCATCCTTTTGTCTAAACACTATTTAACCTCATTTATTGTGATTTAAAACATATTATTAATAATAAAATAATATTAATATTTATTATATAATATATGATGCTTTTATAACAATTTTTACCAATTTTTAAATAACCTTTCATTATTTTCATCATTTTGGGTGTTAATCGCCTTGTTTTTCGAGTATGTTTTGAATTGTTATTTTTTTATCAATATTATGAAGATAATGATTCAATATTTGTAAAGACCTGGAAATTTCAAGGAAATTTTTTTTCTTAATTTTCTTTGGAATTTTACAAGAACGCAGTTTCTGACGGCGCCTGATTCTGAGGCCCAGTGTGCCCGGAATTAATTTCCGAAGTTTGGCTCGGGTACGTTCAGTGAACGAGCGAGTGAGTTTTTCTAACTTTTGAACCGGTGCCCGGAATCGAATTCTGAGGGCACCGATGAACTTGCAGCGCCGTTTTTCGCTTAAGGAGACCTTTTCCGAGGTTGTGTTTTATGCGGGTTGAGAGTTAGTTTTGGGGAAAGTTGGATGTAGTTAAATAAATTGTGGAACACAATTTATTTTAAACCTTGCTGGTTATATCCTCCCAAAGGGAGTTAGAGGTGGGACCCACACCCACTTAACCTCCCTTGAGAGGATTAAGTGTGGTGGGGCCCACATTAACCCTAACTTTTCAACTCCCCTTTAAACTCCCAATAAGTCTTCTTTTTAATTTTGACAACTTGAGTTATTAATTGAGATGAGTTACTTAATTTCAAACTTTTGAAATTCAAAGAGGTTGAGTTGTGTAAATAAAATAAGGCTTAGACTTATTTTAACTTGGTTGGTTTTCTTTTACCACCTTGAGAGGTTTGGGGAAAGCTTCTTGATCATCTTCTTCTTCTCCAACCTCGACGAAGAACGCGAAGAACACCATTCTTCAACGAAGAACTTCTCCGACGAAGAACACCGTTCTTCCGCGACGCCATATCCGCGACGCGACGTTCTCCTTCCGCGTCGTCTCTTCCACGACGTTCTCCCGCGACGCCCGACCTCCATGACGCTCGTCTTCCGCGGCTCGTTGACGTGCTCCGATCTTGAAACCGAGGTAGGGGATTATTGTTAATTTATTTTATTTTACGTTCATGATTCTAGTTTATCAATCATCATGGATTTTTCGACTAGATGTTATCATTTAACGAGAGGGGGGCCGGACCGCACAAACACGGCCGAACCCCCCTCCTATGTTCATGTTTGATTCTTGTGGAAGGAGCGGAATGACGTGGTGCCGTCGCACCATGCGAGAATCACACGTCAAGTATTACGCGACGTCGTCGCGCCGCGATGTGAAAAGAAAGAACAAGGACGCGACGCCGTCGTGCCGCGCCGAAGAACCATGAAGACGGCGTGTTTCATTTTTTTTTCATGCGGATTGACGGGCGACGACGAAGCAGGCCGTTTGGGCGTTTGAATCCCTTCGCAGTGAAGGTGGGGTCCCGGGGGGACCATAGGCGAAGACGGAAGAAGGAACGAACCACCAGAGTGCGTCCTGTGG
The DNA here is from genome assembly GCA_963277665.1 of Viscum album. Classification (NCBI taxonomy): domain Eukaryota; kingdom Viridiplantae; phylum Streptophyta; class Magnoliopsida; order Santalales; family Viscaceae; genus Viscum; species Viscum album. The sequence goes on along the minus strand of OY728155.1, from coordinate 992,062,278 downwards.
TCCGCGGAAGGCGGCGGCGGTGGCGGCGCGCCGCCGGAAAGGAGGCGGCCAGCGAACCGCCCACCTCAATCAGGGGCGAAGGGTGGGGGAACCACGCACCCCGCCCGCGTGTCCGCCCGGCCGCGCTGGCCGAGCCACGACCGGCTGGTCGGGCCGGACTGCGCCGGACTGGGCCGGGCCGGGCCCAGCTGGGTCGGACCCGGGTCGGGTCGACCCGGTTTGGGTTGACCCGGTTCGGGCCGACCCAGGGGGGTCGGCCCGGGTCGGCCCGGGCCCAGACCCCCGTTTTCGGGCCACTTTCGGTCAAATGCCCGTAACAAGAGCTACTGGTCTCCAAACGACTCTCCGTCAGTGGCAACACGATCCTTGGATGGAGACGGTCGTTTTGGTATATCGCAATCAAGGTTTCGGAGAACTTGGGATTCGGCCGGGTTGGTTCGTACACGAAACCAACCGGGCCCTCGGAACGGAAATGCTCGTAACTTGAGTTCCGGATGTCCGAATGACGTTTCGTCGACTTTGTTGATTTCCTCTAAGTGAGACGGATCTTTTGGATTACTTCGCTCGAGGTTTGGATGCCTTCGGAGTGCGGTCGGGTTGGTTCGCTCACGAAACCAACCGGGCCCCTGGAACGAAAAAGCCAATAACTCACAGACCGGGCGTCCGATTGACACACCGTTTGTCTCGTTGTTTTCCTCTTGTTGAGACGGAAATATTTGCATACTCTGCCTGAGTTTTGGATGCAGTTGAGATACGGCCGGGTTGGATTGTACCCAAAATCCAACCGGGCCCCTGGAACGGAAAAACTGATATCTTTCAGACAGGACGTCCGTTTGACGAACCGTCAGCGGCGTTGTTGATCATGTCGAGAAACGGTCTCTAAGAGTATACCCTATGAGAGTTTAGGGTACAGTTGAGATACATCCGGGTTGGTTCGCTTACGAAACCAATCGGGCCCCTGGGATAAAAATGCTAATAACTCGCAGACCGGGCGTCCGATTGACGCGCCGACTGTTGCGTTGAGACCCCTATGACGAGGCGGTCCTTTGAGATACTTCTTAGTGGGACTTTGAGATACTTGGAGTATCTAATTGTAGCTCATGGAGCGGACCCTCTCGGAGACGAGCGTACGGAGTATGGAGACCGTGTTGCCGGCAGAGACCTGAAGACAGCTTGTCCGATTCGCTTCAGAGTGTCTTACGTAGCCCAGTGGGGAGCACTACTTTGTGAGGTGGAAGACCCACATCGGAGGAGTACTACTATGTGAGGTGGCAGACCCGCGGTACTCGACAGGAGGAGTACCTCTGTAGGCTATGAGAGGGGAGAACTACTGTGTGAGGTGGCAGGCCCGCGGTACTCGACAGGAGGAGTACCTCAACAGTCTTAGGTTAGTGAGCAGTACCTTGGAGTCGTGACAGGACCACTGTACACTCTAGAGATGGAGCTCTTCAGCAGTTATGGTTTCGATAATGAAAATCCTGGTTTGAGATGAGACTTTTGACCTTTGTGTTTACCTCATGATTGAGATGGGTCACTTGATAACTTAGGTATATGTATGGGCATATACCTGGGTAGTGGTTATCCGTTGATTTCACAATCCTTGTTTTCCCTCATGATTGTGATGGGTTACTTGATAACTTAGGTATATGTATGGGAATATATCTAAGTAGAGGTTATCTGTTGAGATCTTTTTGTGGTTATCCTTGTTGGTTTAGTTAGACCTTGAAGGTCTCGGGGTCCCTACTGAATATCGTTATACTCACCCCTACACGGGCTATGCTCGCACCTCGTTGTGTTGGTTGCAGACGACGGGCAGTGCTGACGGAAGCTGAGTGTTCGAGGACTAGTCGGTACCCGGAGGTGGACTACACAACGAGTTAGTACCCAGAGGTGGACTACACGACGTGACGAATCATAGAGGAGGTTGATGGATGAGAGCGTGGAGGAGGCTATTTGTACCAACCCTTCAGGTAGGATCCGTGGTGGGCGACCAGGAGCTAGGCTATCTATACCTACCCTTCAGGTAGGATCCGTGGTGGGAGACCAGGAGCAACGCTATCTGTACCTACCCTTCAGGTAGGATGTGAGGAGGACGACCCAGGAGCTGCTTCCTTCATCCAGCTATTTGTCTTTTTTCTGTTGTACCTTGTTCAGTTGTAGTCGTACTTGTTTTTGTGTTTGTATTCTTGCCCATTTACTTTTCAGCATTTCTTTTGTACTTAGTGTTTTGCTTCCGCTTGTACTCTGTGGTGCTTGTTTTATTTTATAAAGGCAATTCCTACCCAGATATCGGGATTTTACACCTTGGGTGCTAGTCGCCAGCCCCTGGCCTATGGAAGGTGGGCTTGGGGTAGTCACGACACGGGTCCCGAGGACGTGTCGTGACAAATTAGTATCAAAGGAGTTCGGTTCTATCGCAAAACTTATAAATCTGATGTTTCTTTCTGTGAAGTAATAGTGTTAAGAGTACCGAGTGTGGTTTTCAGTTCAGGGAGTCCAGTGTTGGTGCGGGCGGCCGACGTATCCATACACCAGGACCCTGACAACTGATTTCCGACTTTGTGCATGGAAACACTGATTGCGTGTGTGTTTTCCAAATGTTTTATTTAAATGTCAGCTCAAACCAGGTCAGCTCACCAGGTATAATATTTTTACCATGTCACGTTGTTTCTTTCAGGATGCCTCCCTGTGGACGACCAGCTAGAGCCCTGAGAGTGATGCGTACTGACAGCCCGCCGAGCGACGAGGCCTCAGTACAGGGCCCTATCCCAGTTGAGGCACCAGTGGAGGCACCAGCAGTATTACTACCCGTTGGGCCACCGATGCCACCAGCCCCAACAGTAGAGGATGCACGTCGCTTGAGCGCACTGCATGAGTTCCATCGCCAAAGGCCACCCAGGTTTCAGGGAGGGACGGACCTGCAGGCGGCTGAGGATTGGCTGGAGGCTATGGTGAGAGTCTTCAGGCTAGTGGGGACGCCAGCAGATTTCATGGTGATCCTTACTGCCAGCCTTCTTCAGGCAGTAGCAGGCAGATGGTGGAGCCTGATGCTTCAGATGCATGACGAGGCGACACTTCTATGGGAAGACTTCGAGAGCCTGTTCCGGGCAGAGTTTGTACCATCCACCCTTCGAGCGGTGCATATACAGGAGCTACTTCAGCTGCGGCAGGGCAGCATGTCAGTGGCGCAGTACTCAGCGAGATTCACAGACCTCTCGCGCTACTCCACAAATATGGTACGGGACCCGTTCTTCCGGGCCTGAACCTTCGAGTAGGGGCTCAGGTGGGAGATCAGAGCTTCAGTTTTATCACAAAACATTCCGACGCAGAAAGGAGTGTTGGAGAGAGCCCTCTTAGTGGAGAGTTTCCTTGCTGAGAAGTCTCCAGCAGCAGAACCCACCACTAGCCGGCATGTGGCAGAGTCTTCTGTAATAGGCAGTAGACAGATGACGCAGGGGTCCAAGAGGACCAGACCTACAGGTGGTCGACCGCGTGACTCAGGGTCGGTAGTGCGAGGCACCAAGGGAAGTGATAGAGCCAGACCTGCCATGAAGTGTTACTCCTGCGGCGGAAATGGTCACATAGTAAGTGACTGTCCGACCCGCCATGCAGATGACCAGCAGTTAAATGAAGAACCTCTGAGGCAGAGGCAGAGGTTCGATCAGGGCGGACTGCAAGGAGCAGGCGGCCATGGAAGAGGAGCTGGCCGTGCAGCTGGAGGTGGACGACGCTACGGGATGTTGCCACCACCACCAGGAGGCCCACCCCGACTGTAGGGGACAGGAGGACATGGGAGAGCTCAGCTTCAGGCAGCTGAGGCCTATAGTCATGGAGCTCCGGAATTAGATGGATAGGAGCGGGACTAGCTTCCGACCTGGAGGCTATTGATCCTGTTGCTTATGGTTTTGTTGATGTTTGTCTGTAGTTACTTTGTGTTTTGTACTATGAGCTGCAATAGTAAAAAAAGACACTTATATTGTTTGCTTTCCTGTCCTTTTGTTTGGTTGATACTGAGTGGTCCCGGTTAAGATTGTTGACTTGACCCTCACTTTTGAGTTTTCTACTGAAGGAGACCTAGTGACCACACACTGATGTCGACAGTGTGACTCGACCCTTGGAGGCGAGAGTGACAGTTGGATCTCTTGGTAGTTACGTCGAGGCCTTACAACGTCATCCATGGCATGAATGCATCATTCATGTCAGGATTGACTGTATCAGGCAACGAATGTTGTTCATCAAGGGGATGAGACCAGATTTCTCTTATCGGCAACGAAGAAATCATAGCAGCTCTTGTGAGACTAGAGAAGGTCCAGGTCATCCAAGAGCGGATGTGGACGACAAAGGGCTGAAAGAAGCCTTATGCTGACAGGACTTGGAGGCCTCTAGAGTTCGAGGATGACCATCACGTCCTTATACAAGTCTCACCTCGACGAGGTTTACGGAGATGTGGCCAGGGAGGCAAGTTATCTCTGAGGTTCAACGGACCTTTCTAGGTCCTCAGCTGGGTAGGCGAGGTGGTTTACCGCTTGACCCATCCACTTCAGTTGCACTAGGTGCATGAGGTTTTCTACGTATCCCAACTGAGGAGATACGTGCTCGACCCTCCGCATATCATCGACCATGAGGAGATGGACGGTGGCGATGAGGTGACTTCTACGGGGGTTCTTGTGGGGATCGAGGATCGACAGGAGTGGATCCTAGGAGGATGGTCGATTCCTATTGTACACTTTCTTTGGAAGCATGGGAACCTCCAGGTGAGCACATGGGAGCGGAAGGCTCAGATGCGTGCTCAGTACCGCCTTTATTTCCCTAAGTTTGTGGTGAAGCTTTACGGGGATGTAAAGCCCTGTGGTGGGAGTAATGTAAAGACCCAGAAATTTCAAGGAATTTTTTTTATTAATTTTCTTTGGAATTTTACAAGAACGCAGTTTCTGACGACACCTGATTCTGAGGTCCGGTGTGCCCGGAATTAATTTTCGAAGTTTGGCTCGGGTACGTTCAGTGAACGAGTGAGTGGGTTTTTCTAACTTTTGAGCCGGTGCCCGACATCAAATTCCGAGGGCACCGATTAACTCGCAGCGCCGTTTTTCGCTTAAGGAGACCTTTTTCGAGGTTGCGTTTTATGCGGGTTGAGAGTTAGTTTTGGGGAATGTGGGATGTAGTTAAATAAATTGTGGAACACAATTTATTTTAAACCTTGTTGGTTATATCCTCCCAAAGGGAGTTAGAAGTGGGACCCATACCCACTTAACCTCCCTTGAGAGGATTAAGTGTGACGGGGCCCACACGAACCCTAACTTTTCAACTCCCCTTTAAACTCCCAATAACTCTTCTTTTTAATTTTGACAACTTTCGTTATTAATTGAGATGAGTTATTTAATTTCAAACTTTTGAAATTCAAAGAGGTTGAGTTGTGTAAATAAAATAAGGCTTAGACTTATTTTATCTTGGTTGGTTTTCTTTTACCACCTTGAGAGGTTTTGGGAAAGATTCTTCATCATCTTCCTCTTCTTCAACCTCGACGAAGAACGCGAAGAACACCATTCTTCAACGAAGAACTTCTCCGACGAAGAACACGGTTCTTCCGCAACGCCATATCCGCGACGTGACGTTCTCCTTCCGCGTCGTCTCTTCCGCGATGGTTTTCCACGACGAAATCGCCGTCAACGACTTCGAATCCTCACTTCGCGACGTCGACGTTCTCCCGCAACGCCCGACCTCCGCGACGCTCGTCTTCCGCGGCTCGTTGACGTGCTCCGATCTTGAAACCGAGGTAGGGGATTATTGTTAATTTATTTTATTTTCTGTTCATGATTCTAGTTTATCGATCATCGTGGATTTTTCGACTAGATGTTATCATTTAACGAGAGGGGGGCCGGACCGTACAAAAATGGCCGAACCCCCCTCCTATGATCATGTTTGATTCTTGTGGATGGAGCGGAATGACGTGGTGCCATCGCACCATGCGAGAATCACACGACAAGTATTACGCGACGCCGTCGCGCCGCGCCGTGATAAGAAAGAACAAGGACGCGACGCCGTCGCGCCGCGCCGAAGAACCAAGAAGACGGCGCGTTTCATTTTTTGTCGTGTGGATTGACGGGCGACGACGAAGCAGGCCATTTGGGCGTTTGAATCCCTTCGCAGTGAAGGTGGGGTCCCGGGGGGACCATAGGCGAAGACGGTAGAAGGAACGGACCACTGGAGCGCGTCCGGTGGTCCGCGGAAGGCGGCGGCGGCGCGCTGCCGGAAAGGAGGCGGCCGACGAACCGCTGGCCTCAATCAGCGGCAAAGGGCGGGGGAACCACGCACCCCGACCGCGTGTCCGCGCGGCCGCGCTGGCCGAGCCGCGGCCGGCTGGTCGGGCCGGGTCGGCCCGGGCCCAGACCCCCGTTTTCGGGCCAATTCGGTCAAATGCCCGTAACTTTAGCTACAGGTATCCAAACGACTCGCTGTTGGTGGCAACACAATCCTTGGATAGATACGGTCGTTTCAGTATATCGCAGTCAAGGTTTTGGAGAACTTGGGGTTTGGCCGGGTTGGTTCGTACACGAAACCAACCGGGCCCTCGGAGCGGAAACGCTCGTAACTTGAGTTCCGGACGTCCGAATGACGTGCCGTCGACTTTGTTGATTTCCTCTAAGTGAGACGGATCTTTTGGCTTACTCAGCTCGAGGTTTGGATGCAATAAGAGTGCGGTCAGGTTGGTTCGCTCATGAAACCAACCAGGCCCCTGGAACGAAAAAGCCAATAACTCACAGACCGAGCGTCCGATTGACCCACCGTCTGTCTCGTTGTTTTCCTCTTGTTGAGACGGAACTTTTGGCATACTCCTCCCGAGTTTTGGATGCAGTTGAGATACAGTCGGGTTGGATTGTACCTGAAATCCAACCGGGCCCCTGGAACGGAAAAGCTGATATCTTTCAGACAAGGCGTCCGTTTGGCGAACCTTCAGCGGCGTTATTGATCTCGTCGAGAAACAGTCTCTAAGAGTATACCCTATGAGAGTTCAGGGTACAGTTGAGATACAGCCGGGTTGGTTCGCTTACGAAACCAACCGGGCCCCTAGAACAAAAAGGCTAATAACTCGCAGACCGGGCGTCCGATTGACGCGCCGACTGTTGCGTTGAGACCCCTATGACGAGGCGGTCCTTTGAGATACTTCTTCGTGGGACTTTGAGATACTTGGAGTATCGACTTGTAGTTCGCGGAGAGGACCCTCCCAGAGACGAGCATACAGAGTATGGAGACTGTGTAGCCGGTAGAGACCTGAAGACTGCTTGTCCGATTCGCTTCAGAGTGTCTTATGTAGCCCAGCGGGGAGCACTACTTTGTGAGGTGGCAGACCCACAGCAGAGGAGCACTACTATGTGAGGTGGAAGACCCATGGTACTCAACAGGAGGAGTACCTCTGTAGGCTATGAGAGGGGATCACTACTGTGTGAGGTGGCAGGCCCGCGGTACTCGACAGGAGGAGTACCTCAGCAGTCTTAGGTTAGTGAGCAGTACCTCAGAGTCGTGACAGGACCACTGTACACTCTAGAGACGGAGCTCTTCAGCAGTTACGGTTTCGATAATGAAAATCCTGGTTTGAGCTGATACTTTTGACCTTTGTGTTTACCTCATGATTGAGATGGGTCACTTGATAACTTAGGTATATGAATGGGCATATACCTGGGTAGTGGTTATCTGTTGATTTCACAATCCATGTGTTTCCTAATGATTGATATGGGTTACTTGATAACTTAGGTATATGTATGGGCATATATCTAAGTAGAGGTTATCTGTTGAGATCTTTTTGTGGTTATCTTTGTTGGTTTAGTGAGACCTTGAGGGTCTTGGGGTCCCTACTGAGTATCGTTATACTCACCCCTGCACGGGCTATGCTCGCACCTCGTTGTGTTGGTTGCAGACGACGGGCAGTGCTGACGGAGGCCGAGTGTTTGAGGACTGGTCGGTACCCGGAGGTGGACTACACGACGAGTTAGTACCCAGAGGTGGACTACACGACGTGACGACTCACAGAGGAGGCTGACGGACGAGAGCGTGGAGGAGGCTATTTGTACCTACCCTTCAGGTAGGATCCGTGGTGGGCGACCAGGAGCTACGCTATCTGTACCTACCCTTCAGGTAGGATCCGTGGTGGGCGACCAGGAGCTGCGCTGTCTATACCTACCCTTCAGGTAGGATCCGAGGAGGACGACCCAGGAGCTGCTTCCTTCATCCAGCTGTTTGTCTTTTTTCTGTTTTACCTTGTTCAGTTTTAGTCGTACTTCCTTTTGGGTTTGTATTCTGGCCCATTTACTTTTCACCATTTCTTTTGTACTTAGTGTTTTGCTTCCGCTTGTACTCTGTGTAACACCCCGAGATTTTATGAAAAATATTCTTTTTAATTTCATTAATGTCTTGTGTTGTACGCTACACCAAAAGGAGCTTGCACAACACACATCCTTGACTTGCCTTTCATTACATGCAATCATGACCTTTCTTGATAGCGTGTGTAGTACTTAATACCGAGTTTCACTAAACAACGATATGCTATTAAAATATTATTATAACTTGCCGTTAAGAATAGTAATAACCACATTTTAAAATTTTAGAAATTTTAGCTCTCAAAATGGACTTCATTTTTGGATTCGTAGTATCGAACTTAGCTTAGGGTGAAATTTTGGTAATTTTCGGATAACTTTCATATTTTGATGAATAGTGGAAATTACTAAATTTTAATTAAAAACAACTTTTTCAATCGAAATAATTAATATTGATAAATTATTAATTTTAGTGGTTTTAAAGTATGTTTAGAAAATATTTTTACAATTTAATACAATGATGGTCATTGGATGTAATTTCACATTAAAACCAGACATAAACAAGTGTCAATCTTTTTGTAGTTATTATCTCTTAAAAACACGCTATTTGTTTGGACGGCGGGAATTAATTTTTAAATTAATTAATGCAACTGATATGTTTTGAATTTGGTAAAATAGACATCATTTTTGAGTTCATAATATCAAATATATCTTAGACCTAATTTTTGGTATTTTTCTGGAAACTTTCATTTTTTGATGAATAGTGAAACCACTAAGTGGTAGCTAAAAAAATGAATTTTTCATAAAACTTAATTTTACCGCTTCTATGAGTGGAATTTCAAAAATCCTAGAGACACAGTTGATGTCAGTAAGTAAAATGTGGTTCAATGAGATAAAAATATTTTTTGGGGAATAGTAACTTTTTACTTTTTTTTACCACGGTGAAAAGTAAATAGGGTAATTAAGGGTAAAAATGATATTATTATTACCCTAATACATGTCCAAATTCTATTGGATAAGTGTAATTCGACCAAAAAAAAGCTTAGGAATAAAATATGACCATTTAGGCCCACTTAGATTAGATTAGGACATTTATTATTATTTAATTCAAAGAAGAGTTAAAAGAGTTAAAATCAAAGTTTATTTACTAAAACATTTTTAATATAGGGTTATACATAAGATAAATTCGATTGTAAATATTCATTAGAAATATAAAAATATTTCCTACATAATGGTATTTTATTTGTAATTTTTAGACATTAAATAATTTAATTTATTTATGACACAACGATGATGCAGTAATAATCTTATTAATGAAATATTGACATAATTGATGTTATAAATACTCAAATAAATATAATTTGAGACTTTTTATGACATAAACTAATTTTCTAGGTTAATATGACATGTTATTGTTGATTTAAATAACTTGTTTCGAACCTATCATTCTGTTATTAATTTCATAAAAATCATGTACCAAATAGTGTCAAAATTGACATAAATTAGTTTTTAAAACGAATATTATATTATCAAATGTTATTTAATTCCTAAAAATCTAATGTTCGGCCAAATTACTTAGAAAAGGATATATATATTAATAAAAAACAACTTGGGGTTTTTTTGGCTTGTTATGGTAAGTTTATTAACCATATAGTGTAAGAAAAAAAGACACGGTAAAAGTTAAATTATTTAACATAGAGTTAAATCTAATTGATAAGGTTAAAATAATAACCTAAACTTGTCTAAATTCTATTGGATGAGAGTATTTCGACCCATCCCCACATTAGCCTCGAAATAAATCAATTTGGAGCTATTTAAAATCGAACTTGACTTTATAATAAAATAATATTTTTAGTTATTCCAAAGGTGCCCCTCTCCTCCCTTATAAAAGGGAACCTCCTCCCTCTCTTCCTCACACAACTTTGAGCCTTCAAGCTCTACCATCCCCTGAAAAATTCTCTTCTCCACTTCCCTAGAAACATCCTAGAGATTCTGGTCTTCCTCAAAGACCAATTTTAGTGCCCTAAGAGGAGGTCTCAAAGATGCGCTTCAAAGAAGAGGTAATTTCCGTTACCAATTCTTTCACCTTTATTTCTTCTTCCACTTCTTCTTATTAGGTTGTTTCATTATGAAGTAATAACATCAGTATCAATCATATACTGATATGTTATTATAAGTATGAGACAATCCTATTTCACCATCTATCCATCCTACGGAAAACGAAATCACCGCGCGTGCGTACGTACGGAATACCGTCTCCACGCCATGGTGTAATCTATTTTACGCCACCACCTTAATTGGATGGGTATAATGGTGTAATGAGTAACTATATATGATTATTATAAAGTTATATTGATACTGGAATAGTATACATACACTTCAACACAAGTTCACGATCATGAGAACGATATCATCGCTCGTGCGTACGTACGGAATACCGTCTCCACGACGCGATGAGATTCATTCTCCACTTTAAACCATTCATGAATGATTATAAAGTATATATAATAAGTAATCATGAAATATATGACATAATAATGATACTGGATTTATGTGTATATATATGAATATCATCTACTTAATTCCGTTCAACTCAATAAGGAAACTAAAACAGCGTTCATGCGTACGTACGGCCTACCGTCTCCATGAACGGTGTATTTCTTTCCATTTAATGATTTATTATATATATGTATATTCTGAATATATATATATAAATCATGTTTTATGTTCTGGAATTAATTAATCATGATATAAGTAATCATATGAATAATTACAAGACAACACACAGACGACAAATGAAACAATTTTACCCAAAAAGCTCTTTAACATGGAATTTACAAAAGAACGGGTAATATAAAGTCATAAGTGAACCATATATGATGTCATGACAATTAATATGATTCTGTAATAAGTCAATGACATTATTTAAATCATTATACAGGAGGTTCAGACACTTATGAAGCAAATCAGACCTAAGGTAAGGGAAATATCACAATCTCATTTTTATCCGAGATTGTTTATACTTTGGTATTTACTGGGGTGTATTTTATCATCCACATCCATGTTCCCTCAATATGTAATATTGTTTCCATCCACTTACAATAGTTTAAATCCAATTTTACCCTTCGGTGAGTTTTTAGTAAAGAATATGAAAGGAATCTTTTGTCGTTTTTCGTACGAGGTACTTTTTGACTTTTCCGAAAAAAGTACAAAAAATGTTTTTTTAACTTATACGGAACGAACAGATTTTTACGGTTTTATAAAGCCTTATTTTAATGAAGCTTCATCGAAAAGATTTCATGACTATTTTCAATAAAATATCTTTCTTTTATAATTTCATGACGTTTTGTGAAAAGAAATTGATTTTGAAGAAGAAAGGATATTTTCCTCAAGAATTCATTTCAAGTGTTTTATCAAAATTATTTTCCATATAAGATAACATAGGGTTCTGTTTCTAGCCCTATTATTACATTGATTTGGTTATGTTGTGATGGAATTATTTTTATGAATTCATTTATCTTATATGAATTGTTTTATGATGTCACGATGTTTATGAATCCCATTTTTACTACATGGGTTATGAAATGATGTATGATTTATGATTTTGTGGCACACATAAGAATGGTATCATTATGAGATGGGTGGGAACTATATCTACCTCCAATGCATTGGGTAAAGATTTTATATCTCATGAGATAGACATGGCTGGAATGGTAGGTTATACCGGTTCAGTGAAACAGGACTGAAACGAGGGTGACTCGGTTCAGAAAGGGACTTTGTCCACTAAGATATTCTTGAAAATGAGTCTTGACTAACAAGAAATGATTCTCTATGATTATATGTGTATTACAAAAAGTTTCATGTTTTAAGTTATGATTATTGGATTTTCATTTCACTACTAAGATTTATCCCATGTTATGAAATTATGATTTCTTTTGCAGGTTAAGATTTCCAAAAGTTATGTTCTTATGTATATGATGTGAATGACATTTATTTTGTTTACCCTTACTGAGCATTTGAGCTCACCCTTTTATGTTTTCTTTTCCCTAGGATATAAAGAAAGGTTTTAGGTAAAAAAAAGAAGATCTTTATGGGAGATGTTAAAGATCTTTCACCACGATTAGAAGTTTATATTCCGAGTTTCCAAAGACTCTAAACTATTACGATCCTTGTGTGTGTGTTTTTGTTATGTACTATGTTTTCCACAAAAGTAAGGTAATGTACATGTACGTCAAGTTTCGGGTCTCTACAGTTGGTATCAGAGGAAAGGTTTAGTCAACCTTTGGAAACTAGGATGCGAAAGCGTTAGTGAGATCCCTAGAGATATTTCTAAGGTATGTCTAGGGATGTCCCTAAGGATAAGTATACGTATAAGATACAGTCCTAGAACTACGGTAACGATCATAGAATTTAAACTAAGAAGTTAGATATTGAGGATACTTCCCCTTTACAATGTTGTTTTCTCTAGCATGATTTTTGCCTCTCACACTATTCTTTTTGGGTTTTAGATGATGGCTGGAACCTGAAGGAACTGTGTTGATCAATGCAATGGCCAATGCAATGATTATCCTCCTGAACAAACAAATGTTATGGGAGATGGAGTGAAAAATCTTATTGCTATACTTACACAAGATATGAATCATTCTGGACTTCCAAATGAGCAGAGAAGGGAATAATATTCTATTAAGTCCTTCATGAGGCAACGTACACCTTCTTTCAGTGGGTCTTCTGATCCACTTGTTGCTGAACAATGGATCAGTACTACTGAAAAGATATTTTCAGTTCTTTAATGTTCTGAACATGATAAAGTCATCTTAGCAGTATATCGTTTGGAAGGTGAAGATGATCAATGGTGTAATCTTATCAAGAATACGAGGCAAAGAGATGAAATTGATTCCATGGAATGGGACGAGTTCAAGAACTTGTTTTTCAGTAAGTACTTCCCTCGTATTCTTCGAACAAAGATGGAAAAGGGGTTTCTTGAGCTGAAGCAGAAGGATGATGAATCTGTTGGTATATACGAAGCGAATTTTACAAGACTTTCAAGGTATGCATCTGGCATTATCATCTAACCTGAAAGTAAAGTTGATCGATTTTTCAGTGGCTTAAAACCAAGTCTTCGAAGGGCATTAGCTATAAGAGACTTCAGTAGCTATGAAGAAATTGTGTGTTGTGCTATCAAGGTAGAAATGGAAGTTGGTGTTACATATCCATCTCATGGTTTTGACAAGAAACGAAAGATGGAGTTCAAGGAGAAATCTCAGAATAATGGTGAAAAGAATATGAATGTTTACTTATGCACAAAGTGTGGAAAGAAGCATGGTGGAGATTTTCTTAAAGGGACTATAAAATGTTTTAAGTGTAGAAAAGAAGGTCATCGAGCAGCTGAGTGTCGAAATAATGAAAAAAGGGTTTCTAATGATGTGAATAAAGAAAAGACTGTAAAGAACGCACCACCAATACTTCAATGATTCAAGTGCAAGGAGATGGGACATTATGCCAATAAATGCCCTAATCCAAGGGTTAGTGATGATCGACATGAGCAACCGCTTAAGGAAAAGGACAAAGGGAAGTCACATGCGATCACTATTGGCGATGTTGAATATGACAACGATGTGGTGGAATGATTAAGTGTTTATGTAATGGGAGTCCAAAATAGTGTTGTATATAGTATCGTGGAATATTGGAATATTTATGTATTGGTATATTGTGGTTTTCAATAATTTTATGGTACCAGTAACCATGGAAAGTGATTGAGATATTTTTGGAGAAAGAATTATATGCGCATAATGAAGGGAAAACGAGAAAATGAAATACTTGACAGTATTCATGAGCACATGATTGATATAAGGACTAAGTGATATCATGGTTTGAGTATATAGAATTTTGATGATTTTGGTATGTGGAAGGTGTTAACTTTAAACTACATTCATTTTTTCACTAAGGTATTCAAGATAATACATGATTAAGGACTTTGAATGTTTGGAATGTGACCAACAAAACATATCTTATGATATATGGGGATCAACGATGGTATTAAATCTCTGGTAATCATTTTCACTATGTTATGAGAGTGGACTGCAGTATCATGGATAAGCCTAAAGATTGGAATGGATTATGTTGGACATAAGTTAGTATTGTTTAAGGATAGAAGTTTTTTTCTGATATTATTGATGGGATGTTATAGTAATATAGTTTTAGAAAAAGTACAACATGTAGGACGGGCGACAACCCATCGCGTCGGACAAGGATGTGGGAATCAAACCCACAACCGAAGTGTGACTGGCCTTTATCGCCTACCACTGGCCTACAGGAAGTCCCTGGTCAGTAGAAACTAGTTTTATTTTATTAAGCGTAATGATATATGAAGTATAATTTCATTTTTGGAACCATATACGATTAACCATAAGATGGACTTATAACTTTTGCTAACCTTTTGTTTGAAAGAGATGGAATAACCCATCATTATATCACATGATCTGCTAACACTTCACAAATAACAAATTCAACTTCATTTATTTAAGAGATGAGGTGGAAATTGTTCAAGGCACGTACAACAGTGAGATTGTACCAAAATAAAGTAAGTATTTATTCTAATTCAAATTCTTCAACTTTAGGGAAACGATCTTGAAAACCAAAAATGTTGTCCTAGTGATCTTATATCTGATTAATCAGATGGTACCTTAGATCGTCACAAATTTATGGCTTTGTGATTGCTAGCTTTTCCATAGCCATGTTCTCTACCACTCTCCATCAGAACATGATGGTTAGATTTCTCTTCCATATCCATATTTTCACCTATGTGGAAACCCAGTGATTAGTTTATTTGGGTAACCGTTACGTTTCATACTTTTGTTTTTAAAGATTGGTTTTGGTATTCCTTTTTACGATGTGAGTTTCTATTAAAGAAACTTTCGAATAGTAAACCATTTATAACCCCGACGAATTTCGAGGGCGAAATTCAATTTAAGGGGGGTAGAATGTAACACCCCGAGATTTTATGAAAAATATTCTTTTTAATTTCATTAATGTCTTGTGTTGTACGCTACACCAAAAGGAGCTTTCACAACACGCATCCTTGACTTGCCTTTCATTACACGCAATCGCAACCTTCCTTGATAGCGTGTGTAGTACGCAATACCGAGTTTCACTAAACAACGATATGCTATTAAAATATTATTATAACTAGCCGTTAAGAATAGTAATAACCACCTTTTAAAATTTGAGAAATTTTAGCTCTCAAAATGGACTTCATTTTTGGATTCGTAGTATCGAACTTAGCTTAGGGTGAAATTTTGGTAATTTTCGGATAACTTTCATATTTTGATGAATAGTGGAAATTACTAAATTTTAATTAAAAACAACTTTTTCAATTGAAATAATTAATAGTGATAAATTATTAATTTTAGTGGTTTAAAAGTATATTTAGAATATATTTTTACAATTTAATACAATGATGGTCATTGTATGTAATTTCACATTTAAACCAGACATAAACAAGTGTCAATCTTTTGGTAGTTATTATCTCTTAAAAACACGCTATTTGTGTGGACGACGGGAATTAATTTTTAAATTAATTAATGCAACTGATATGTTTTGAATTTGGTAAAATAGACATCATTTTTGATTTCATAATATCAAATATAGCTTAGACCTAATTTTTGGTATTTTTATGGAAACTTTCATTTTTTGATGAATAGTGAAACCACTAAGTGGTTGTTAAAAAATGATTTTTTCATAAAACGTAATTTTACCGCTTCTGTGAGTGGAATTTCAAAAATCTGAGAGACACGGTTGATGTCAGTAAGTAAAATGGGGTTTAATGAGATGAAAATATTTTTTGGTGAATAGTAACTTTTTACTTTTTTTTACCGCGGTTAAAAGTAAATAGGGTAATTAAGGGTAAAAATGATATTATTATTAACCTAACACATGTCCAAATTCTATTGGATAAGTGTAATTCGACCGAAAACAAGCTTAGGAATAAAATATGACCATTTAGGCCCACTTGGATTAGATTAGGACATTTATTATTATTTAATTCAAAGAAGAGTTAAAAGAGTTAAAATCAAATTTTATTTACTAAAACATTTTTAATATAGGGTTATACATAAGATAAATTCGATTGTAAATATTCATTATAAAGATAAAATATTTCCTAAATAATGGTATTTTATTTGTAATTTTTATACATTAAATAATTTAATTTATTTATGACACAACGATGATGTAGTAATTATATTATTAATGAAATATTAACATAATTGATGTTATAAATACTCAAATAAATATAATTTGAGACTTTTTATGACATAAACTAATTTTCTAGGTTAATATGACATGTTATTATTGATTTAAGTAACTTGGTTCGAACTTATAATTCTGTTATGAATTTCATAAAAATCATGTACCAAATAGTGTCAAAATTGACATAAATTAGTTTTTGAAACAAATATTATATTATCAATTGTTATTTAATTCCTAAAAATCTAATGTTCGGCCAAATGACTTAGATAAGAATATATATATTAATAATAAACAACTTGGGGTTTGTTTGGCTTGTTATAGTAAGTTTATTAACCATATAGTGTAAGAAAACAAAAAGACACGGTAAAAGTTAAATTATTTAACTTAGAGTTAAATCTAATTGATAAGGTTAAAATAATAACCTAAACTTGTCTAAATTCTATTGGATGAGAGGATTTCGACCCATCCCCACCTTATCCTCGAAATAAATCAATTTGGATCTATTTAAAACCGAACTTGACTTTATAATAAAATAATATTTTTAGTTATTTCAATGGTGCCCCTTTCCTCCCTTATAAAAGGGCACCTCCTCCCTCTCTTCCTCACACAACTTTGAGCCTTCATGCTCGGCCAAGACCTGAAAAATTATCTTCTCCACTTCCATAGAAACATCCTAGAGGTTCTGGTATTCCTCAAAGACCATTTTTAGTGCCCTAAGAGGAGGTATCAAAGAGGCGCTTCAAAGAAGAGGTAATTTCCGTTACCAATTCTTCCACCTTTAATTCTTCTTCCACTTCTTCTTCTTAGGTTGTTTCATTATGAAGTAGTAACATAAGTATCACTCATATAATTATATGTTATTATAAGTATGAAACAATCCAATTTCACCATCTATCCATCCTACGGAAAATGAAATCACCGTGCGTGCGTACATACGGAATACCGTCTCCACGCCGTGGTGTAATCTATTTTCCGCCACCACCTTAATTGGATGGGTATAATGGTGTAATCAGTAACTACATATGATTATTATAAAGTGATATTGATACTGGAATAGTATACATACACTTAAACACAAGTTCACGATCATGAGAACGATATCATCGCTCGTGCGTACGTACGGAATACCGTCTCCACGACGCGATGAGATTCATTCTCCACTTTAAACCATTCATGAATGATTATAAAGTATATATAATAAGTTATCATGAAATATATGACATAATAATGATACTGGATTTATGTGTATACATATGAATATCATCTACTTAATTCCGTTCAACTCAATAAGGAAATGAAAACAACGTTCATGCGTACGTACGACCTACCGTCTCCATGAACGATGTATTTCTTTCCATTTACTGATTTATTATATATATGTATATTCTGAATATATATATATATAAATCATGTTTTATGTTCTGGAATTAAGTAATCATGATATAAGTAATCATATGAATAATTACAAGTCAACACACGGACGACAAATGAAACAATTTTACCCAAAACACTCTTTAACATGGAATTTACAAAAGAACGGGTAATATAAAAGTCATAAGTGAACCATATATGATATCATAACAATGAATATGATTCTGTAATAAGTCAATGACATTATTTAAATCATTATACAGGAGGTTCAGACACTTACGAAGCAAATCGGACCTAAGGTAAGGGAAATATCACAATCTCATTTTTATCCGAGATTGTTTATACTTTGGTATTTACTGGGGTGTATTTTATCATCCACATCCATGTTCCCTCAATATGTAATATTGTTTCCATCCACTTACAATATTTTAAATCCAATTTTACCCTTCGGTGAGTTTTTAGTAAAGAATATGAATGGAATCTTTTTTCATTTTTCGTACGAGGTACTTTTTGACTTTTCCGACAAAAGTACGAAGAATGTTTTTTTAACTTATACGGCATGAATGGATTTTTATGGTTTTATAAAGCCTTATTTTCATGAAGTTTCCTATAAAATATTTCATGACTATTTTCAATAAAATCTCTTTCTTTTAAAATTTCATGACATTTTGTGAAAAGAAATTGATTTTGAAGAAGAAAGGATATTTTCCTCAAGAATTCATTTCAAGTGTTTTATCAAAATTATTTTCCATATAATATAACATATAGTTCTGTTTCTATCCCTATTATTACATTGATATGGTTATGTTGTGATGGAATTATTTTTACGAATTCCTTTATCATATATGAATTTTTTTATGATGTCACGATGTTTACGAATCCAATTTTTACTATATGGGTTATGAAATGATGTATGATTTATGATTTTGTGGCACACATAAGAATGGTATCATTATGAGATGGGTGGGACCTATATATCCCTCCAATTCATTGGGTAAATATTTTATATCTCATGAGATAGACATGGATGGAATGGTAGGTTATACCGGTTCAGTGAAACAGGACTGAAACGAGGGTGACTCGGTTCAGAAAGGGACTTTGTCCACTAAGATAGTCTTGGCAATGAGTCTTGACTAACAAGAAATGATTCTCTATGATTATGTGTGTATGCCACAATGTTTAATGTTTTAAGTTATGATTATTGGATTTTCATTTCACTACTAATATTTATCCTATGTTATGAAATTATGATTTCTTTTGCAGGTTAAGATTTCCAAAAGTTATGTTCTTATGTATATGATGTGAATGACATTTATTTTGTTTACCCTTACTGAGCATTTGAGCTCACCCTTTTATGTTTTTTTCCCCAGGATATAAAGAAAGGTTTTAGGTAAAAAAAGAATATCTTTATGGGAGATGTTGAATATCTTTCACCACGATTAGAAGATTATATTCCGAGTTTCCAAAGACACTAATCTATTACAATCCTTGTGTGTGTGTTTTTGTTATGTACTAAGTTTTCTGCAAAAGTAATGTAATGTACATGCACGTCAAGTTTCGGGTCTCTACACTCTATGGTGCTTGTTTTCTTTTATAAAGTCAATGCCTTCCCAGATATCGGGATTTTATGCCTTTGGTGCTAGTTGCCAGCCCCTGGCCTATGGAAGGCGGGCTTGGGGTAGTCATGGCACGGGTCCCGAGGACGGGTCGTGACAATATTATCTAGAATTTATACCATGATTTAAATATTATATATATATATATATATATTTATGTATGTATTGAGATTAATCCATAAAATTTCAATATAGGAAATAAAATACACTGTTCATGGAGATGGTAGGTCGTACGTACGCATGAACGCATTCCCCATTTTCTTGTCATATTAATTGAATTAAAATTAAATGATATATATATATGTATATATTATAAGTGCAGTAGAATATTTATTTCTTATATCTCAGATATTTTTAATAAAAAAAACTTTAATACATTCCATGTAAAGCGTGAACAAATCACATAGCTTTGAGGTGGCGGTAGTCCACATGTCCACAAATGATGTTATCATATTCCCAAATAATAGAAAGAATTAAGGTATGTGTTATATAATAATTAAGCATAAATAATTTATAAATATTATATATATCATATATAAATTATAAATACATCATTATTTCCAACCTTTAAAGGTAGTAATGAAAGAATGAATGATATCGGTTTGCGAGGGGGTAGTCCACCGTACACACAAATTATGATTGCGTATCCCATTTTATGGAAGTGTGTGTAGGTGTAGGTCATAAGATTATTATAAAAAGATTTATTTATATTTACTATTTTTATGTTGTTATATAAGCAAGATATAAGAATAATTTATGAAGTGGATAAAGAAATGAAATAAAAATGCTCATTGAAGAAAGTTACCCCCTTTTCAAGTAACTCCCTTTGGATTATACCAAAAGACTTCCTTGGATGGGTTTCATCCAAACATGAGGCTTCTAGGATGAGGATATGGATGTTGGAATCCTATTTTTTTAGGGTTGGGATGATACCAAAGTCTTTATAGGTGTGAATATGTGAAGGAGGTTATTTCCTTTTTTTAGTAGAGGAGGAGTGACATTAATTTAACTATAAAAAGTTAAACACTGTTGGGATGTATCATTTACCTAATGTTCCTACAATAATGAACCGAATTTTATACAATGGAGGGTATGATTTAAATATTTCTATAAAATATGTTTTGGAAAAGTTTCTATGTATTTTGGAAACTAAATATTAATGTTTAACTACTAAGTAAACTCATTTCCACCTTAATCATTGTAAATAATTTTAATTACCTTCAATATTTTTATAGTAAAAAACTAATATTACTTTAATAAATATTATATATTATTATAATTAAAAATATGGAATTTTTTTAACAAATAATTATCAGATAATTAGAAATAATTAATTTAAAATTAATCCCATAGGTAGGATGACGAAGTGCATTTTTAAAGTGAAAATGTTTAATAGTTTGAAATGTTTTTATATCCAATTTCAATCTAAAATAGATTCCAATAAACTAAATTGGATTAATATATTAATAATATATTTTATTAAACTTTAAAATAAATTAAAAATATAATTTAACTTTATGAATTATTTAGTCAAAATGTCAGTTTTTAATTAATATTCTGTATTTTTTACTATTCATAAAAAAATGAAATATTTTAGAAATATTACTACAATTCAATCAATATTAATTTTGAAATTCCAATTTCAGAAATAAATTTTATTTTTACATGTAGAGTCAAAAATGTTCCAAAATTTAGTTTTAAGATAGGTGCTATAGCGACCCTAGCTTGTCAAAACATTAAAATTACATAACATTTGTGGAATACTTAAACATTATACAAACAGACGACCATGACCATAGTTGGTATAATGCCTTTGGAAACATGGAAACATAAATACTAGTACATATATGAGATAAATCATCTCCCCCTAGGTTCTTCTTGACTAGTACCCTTATTAGACATATCAAACATAGTACATATCATCATAACCTGTGGAAATGAAGCATAAAAGTGATGAGATCAGATGCCCAGTAAGGGTAAACCAGAGATACATTTAGAAATAAACATGAGAATAAGGGTATGAGAATGTGATCATGAAAATATAAGATCATACACATCATATCAAAGATAATAACAAAGATCATGGAATAAATATTTATAGTTCATAAGATATGAATCATAATGAAATAAAGAGCATAAGACATGAAATCATACTGTAGAAATAAAACATGGAATTCTAGAAAACACATAAGAATATAATGATTTCCATAATATCCAAGTTATAGATTACAAGCCATATTTATAGTATGGGTTAACTCCCCAAACCATTATAGTAGTCATGGTTCACTCCCATGGTCATCATAGTAGGATGAGTTCACTTCTCATACCATCTTAGAAGTCATGGTTCACTCCCATGGCCATCAAAGTAGTCAAGGTTCACTCCCAAGACCATATTAGTTTATTTCATGAGATATAAAACATTAACCAATGAATTGGAGGGAGATATAGGTCCCACCTGCCACATAATGAAATCATACATACATGTGCCACATGATCATAAATTGAGATATCATAACCCATGAAATTAAATGTGTTTCATAGACATGTAAATGTATCAAAACATGTGGAAAATATAGAGGTTTCATAATCATTTCATCAAAATCATAACCCATAAAACGGTAATAGATTTCACATACATATAACCCGTGAAGGGGAAATAGGTTTCATAAAGACGATGTCGTTAAAAATAACCTAGTTATAGAAAGGATATGAATTGAACCTTTATATTAGCATGAGTAACATAAATATATGTCATCTTAGATGAAAAATAATTTTGAAATACTTTTCAAAAACATTTCTTGAGGAAAATATCCTTTCTTGTTTGAAAAATACTTTTAATACATAAAAAAATTTGAAAATATTTTTCGTATAAAATACCTTGAAAACTTATAAAGAAGGTTTGAAATCATTTTGAAAAAAAATTTCCTTGAAAACTTATAAAATAATATTTAAAAAATTTTAAAAACCCTTTTCTTAAATAAAAACTTTTAAAATTTATAAAAATAGCCGAAAATCATTTTGAAAATCATTTTACTTGAAAAGTTAAAAAATAATCTTGAAAACATTCTGAAAAACATTTTTCTTGAAAAAATATAAAATAATTTTGAAAAAATATTGAAAAAAAGTTTTCTTGAAAATATATTTTAATTTTTTTTCTTAATTAATAAACTTTTAAAAATCAAAAGATATTTTCTAAGAAATGATGGTGGGTAAATTTGAACAAGTCATATGAGGTCAAAAGAACATTTTGTTTTCATAGTATAAGAGGATAGAAAAGTTATATGTTCGAAAGAAAAAAGAATATTACTTTGAAGAGATTGGTAAAATAGAAAAATAGTAAAAGTTTCTTTTAGATATTATAATATAATGATGTAATATTCTTAGAAAACATTTTTTAGAGAACCTAGATTTACGACTGAAAATAGGGTAAAGTCCGGATTTCTTAAAAAAAACTTTCTTAACTATCATATGTACCAAAGACTAGAAAATGGTTCCAATACATGAATACAACATCAATAACTAGAGGAGAATAAAGGTAATGAATTTCTTGATAGATGGGTTATAAGATTTCTTCAGTGGAGGCATAAACATAAACAATCTAAAAAAATTTAGATTGTCACAATAAACTCTTATAACATTGTAACTTGGGATCATAAACTCCATGTAATAAAGGAAATTAAATAAAGAATAATATATCATGAAAATAAGGATAATAATGATATAACATGTAAAATGGATGTATATAAACCTCAAAAAATAATTTAGGTGTAAAAAAACATGAGTCTCAAAGAAGAAAAATTGAGAGAAAATGGTTTTATCAATTTGGTAAATTTTGGATGTTAAACCCCATGAAAGAAGGATCATAAAATGGAAATGTGATTTCCTATAAATTCATGTATAATAAAAATAGAATACAATCATGGGAAGTGTAATGGAATAGACCTATTTGGTCCATTCCTTTGTTGACATCTTGTGTTTGAGTCATTCTAGAATGTCAAGGTGGCTTATTCCAAACACTTTGAAAAATTTGCAGTTCTTTGAATAGTACCATCAGAAAGTCATATATCAATGAGTAAACTACATATGTTAGTGAGTCATCTTTATCTATCGGTGAGTCATCTTCATCTGTTTTTGAGTAATATTCTTCTATCGGCAAGTCATCTTCATATTTCAGGGAGTCATCTTGACCTGTTGGTGAGTCATCTTCATATGTCGGTGAGTCATCTTCATATATCGGTGAGTTATATTCATCAGTCGGTGAGTCATATTTATCTATCAGCGAGTCATATTTCAGGTAGTCATCTTTATCTATTGGTGAGTCATCTATCAGTGGGTCAGCTATTAGTGATTCATCTGTTAGTGATTCATCTATCATCGATCCATCTATCTATGAGTCATCTATCAGTAGGTGCTACAGTGTTTCTAGATCAACTGATGAACAATGTTTCCAACATCCTATAGTTTCCCCTGTTTAATGATTTCATTGATGTAAAATGCATTCAAAAAATTATTTTTAAGGAATTTAAGGTCGATTTAAAGGCAATAAATCCTATCATTAAATCCATAAGGGTCTTGAGGTTTTTACATGGTCAAACCACATCGATTATTGAGATATGAATTTAATGGAAATTTAACCATTTTATGATCTGTGTATCTCAGATCTGATCCTTCTAAGACATGGGCATTCCCTTCATTCTTTTATTGACCTCCTCTTGGTATGAGCTGCCAATAACCTTTCTTTCTTGAGGATATGTGCAATTGTGTTATAGCCTTGGACTGAGTTTTCCCTTCCTACGTGCCCCTGTTTTGGAATAAATAGAAAGTGTCAATCCTTCTTTGATAAAAGGTATTCTATACCTCCATTTTTCTAGGTTCCTTGATATTTTTCCTCCCATTATCCTTTACATGTTACAAAATGTGATCTACATGTTTCTAATAGACCTTTATTGGGTGTTGGTTGATGTAGTTATGCCACAACATTATTGAGTGGATGCAGTTGTTGTGGGAGAGGTGATTATGATCTATTATGTTGGCCAGTTCTCATGAAAAGAACGTCATAAAGATTTTGAGGCAAGGAATTTGTGGATTCTATACTATTTTTACATGCGTTCATACAATTATTATGATTTATCCCTTATAATAATATGAAATTGACATAATAAATATTGAATCGGAGTAAAGAATTGATATTGATAATATGTTGTCGCTTTATACCATAATAACTGTTTGCCTCTTGATTTTCTAGATAGCATTACATTTATGCATTTCTTATCTAGCATGTCGTTCATGAAAGAAATTGGTAAAGAACATAAATATGAGATTAATTGTAAATTTATTTGGCCAAAGATAAAGGGTCATGTTAATGTGTATGGTTGTTGTTGTTGTGCTCGGTGATAAATCAAATGGATGCAGTTATGCATGTTTAATTGTATCTGTTAATTCCATATGGAATAAAGGACTAATTGTGTGATAAAGATAATTCCTTGAAGGGTTCTGAGTTACCAAATTTATTTAAAAGGACATGTGCCTCACTATTTGGAGCTGTGAGCGCTCGTTATGTGTGAAGGATGAATGCATTGTTTAGGGCCAAGATCTGAGTTACTATGTTCTTTATTTCATACTGCTTGTGTTGTGGTGTGATCCTAGAATGGCTGAGCCTGCAAGGATGTTGTGGTATGTGGGGGTAGGGAGGATCAGTGGTTTTGATGGTAGTATTTGACACCTAGAGCGGATAGATGCATCATTTTTTTCATGTGGGTGTTGGGGAGCACACCAGAGATGATGAAACAGGTTGGATGTTTGTTAATTCCTATTATTTTTTTTATCGATTTCACTTTCTCAACTGCTTGAGGCATATGGTCTTTCTAACCCTCATTCCAAAAGAGATAATGATGTGTGAGGTATGCCATATGATTTCTGTGTTTATCTTATTGAGGGTGGAAGAGCCTACACTCTAGCTATAGGTGGAAAAGACTTGACGAGTATTTCATATATGCATTGTGTGGAGTGACTTGTGTTTGGATGTTTAGATTTTTTTCTAGAGTACCTATAAGTATAGAAAAGTGATAATTGCATTAATAAATGATTTAATAAACAATTTTAACCCATGGGGTTGGAGTTTTCTTGGATGAAATGATGAGGTTTTAATTTAAAGGAACTATGAACTTGGAATGGTTATGCCTAGAGGGAATATAAATTTGTTGTGATAATAATGAAATGAAATGTTGAAATGATAAAGGTTAATTAATGGTTAAATAATTAATTAACAAAAATTGAAACTGATAAAAATGGATAAAGTTACTTAATATAGCTCTTTAAATGGTTGTGTGATTATAGGATATCTAGTCTTAGCAGTTTCCACCAGGAGTTCTATTGATGTTAGCAGTAGTTGATTCTAAGACAAGGTTATGCCCATAGTGTGGTTGTGAGTTATATTATATTCATTATTTTTGGTTTCTATAATCTACTCTACCCTTTTGGTTAGAGAAACTGACACCCTAGGTATTCTGAACCCTGGGGGGGGGGGTGTTTCCTCAATATCCTGATGGGAAGATGGATGGCCGACAACCCCCTTTGGAACCACTCTATTCTCTTGGTAGTTACTTGTTCTTGTAGGCATAGTGGTTAGTTTTCCACATATATGTATGTAGAGGGTTGTAGGGGCCTGTGTTTATTCACCCACATATATTCTGGGTAAAGTTTCCTATAGACTACTATAGGTTTAATGTGTATAGGTTGTGAGGGATTAAGGATCCGAACTCAATGTATGGACTGTAGTGGCTTGAGGTATAATACTCAACATATGATACATGTTATTCGATCTATGGTGGATCCCGAAAACAACCTAGTTGGTCACGACGCATCCCTTGGGGCCCGTGTCGTGACTACCCAATGCCCGCCTTCCATAGGCCAGGGGCTGGAGACTAGCACCAAAAGCGTAAATCCCTAAAACTGGGAAGGCATTGCCTTAATAAACTGAAAACACACACAATCAGAGTACAAACTGGAGGAAAACACTAAGTAAAAACTGTATACAAATGGAGTGCTGAAAAGTAAAGGGGCCAGAAATACAAGCCCAACTGTAATGTACAATGAAACTGGAACACAAGTACAAATGAAGAAATGTAAACAACTGCTGGATTATCCTCTAGAAAGTCCTACCAGAAGGGTAGGTACAGAAGGCCTCCATAGCGCTCCACTTCGGTCTGTCTCCATCGCGTACTGTCACGCCGTGTGGTCCACTTCCAGGTACCATCCATTTATGTCCACTCAGCCTCGATTAGCACTGTCCATATTCTACAACCAACACAAGAGGTTCCAGAAAATCCCATGCAGGGGTGAGTATTACGATACTCAGTAGGGACCCCGAGACCCTCAAGGTCTCACAAAATCTAACAAGGATGAAACAAAAAGTATGAAATCAACGGGTAGCCATTACAAAGGTATATGCCCATACATATACCTGAGTTATCATGTAACCCATCTCTATCATGAGGGAAAACACAGAAGTCACTGACTCAACTCACACAGGTATACAACTTATGTAGAGATATATAGATGATCAGATATAGCCACTAAATAATCTAAGATGTCAGACCCACACAGGATCCAGGACCAGTAGTTAGAACTATTGGACCAACACATGATCCAGGAACAACTATTCTGTCAGACCAACACATGATCCAGGAATAGAAGTCAGAACTGTTGGACCCACACAGGATCCAGGAATAATATTCAGAGCTATCGGACTAACACATGATCCAGGTCAAGCTATTCTGTCGGACCAACACATGATCCATGAATAGAAGTCATAACTGTCAGACCAACACATGATCTAGGAATAATCATCAGAACTGTCGGACCAACACGTGATCTAGGAATAGTCATCAGTGCACAGCTAGCCATAGGGTTTTCATAAAGCACGCTTGATTCCAAGAGGTTCCTCTCCTCAGGCTAAGTGTTGATATATCAAATACCATGAAGTCCCATGTTTATGTATCCAAAAGATCCTTCTTACCAGAATAAACTCAATTCGACAGACGGTGCGTCAATCAGACGCCCGGTCTGATAGTTATTGGCATTTCCATTCCGAGGGCCTGGTTGGATTTAGGTTCAATCCAACCCAACCGTATACCAACTTCATCCAAAACTCAAGTGAGGTATTCAAAAAGAATATTCTCACTTCAATATTTCTATCTCTCTAGACGGTTCATCAATCGGACACCTGTAGCCCAAGTTATGGGAAAAAAGGTGAAATCGAGTCAAGAGGGTCCGTACTGGGGTTTGACTCGGTCCACGGGGATGTCCTGACCAGCGGGACGACCTGGCCTGTGAGGATGGACCGGCCCACGAGGGTGTCCCGGCCAGAGTTGGCAGCCCGTACCATGCTGGGTCCGGCCCGGCGGCCCGTGCTGTGTCTTCCCTAGTCACATCTAGGGGGAATCCACACGCCCCATGGAAATCCGGAACGGCTATGCAATTCAGGTGGGAGACAAACCGGTGATTGGTGGCACCAGTCCGCGTCATGTGGGACCCAGCGAGGGTCTCGATCCTCTCGGTTGTCCGAGCAGCCAGCCGCCTCCCGTGCAGCGTCAGTTGCGCCGCACCTCCCCCGGCGACCCGGCGGATCGGTCCGCCAGACCTCCTCGCGGCTGGCCTAGCGCTGGACACCGTTGCACCCAAGCGGCCAGGGGCCATGGCCCCTTTTCTCCACCGTGCGGTGCGGTTGTCCCACGCCTTCTCCTATGACCCAGCGGCTCAGGTCGCCAGCTTCTTTCGTAGCCGGCCTTGCATCGACAGCCACTGCACCATCGCGGGTTACTCCCCCAGTGGCGCAGTTGTGCCACTGCCGCCATGCATTGACGTACGTGGGTTCCATCCACTGTCGATCATTCCGCGTCTCACCAGACAATTTCCAGTGGACAAACTCTCATTCCGGAAGAAGTCATGCTCTCCTCTGGTTGTTGCCTTCGATCCACAATCATCTTTGACGAGAGTAAGACATTCTAGTCTCATTCCACGATTAGCATCAAAATCCACAAAGAAAGCGAAGGGGTCGGGCCATGTTTGTTTGGCCCACACCCTTCACATTAGGGTGATATCAAGTGGATTCAAATTCTAAACCATGATGGAAAACTAAGACCACGCAACAGTTAGCAAGCTTGAATCCCTACCTCGTATCATTCGTTGGCAGTGATGAGAAGGAAGTATGGACATCGTTCATCGTCAGTGAGGATGTCCCACTTCAGGAGGAAATCTCGTGGAAAAAGGGCGAAGAAGGTCGGTGTTATTAATTGGCATTCTTCGTCGGAGATCCTTTCCTTATTGGCGTTCTATCTCCAAGAGCACCTCTTCTCCTCAATCCTCCTTTCCAACCAATGAATAACCCCCTTGAAACAATAGATTATGTGGTCTAAAATTTTCATTCGCATAAATTAAAAATGAGTTATTTAATTATTTAATGTTTCTTAATTAATTAAATGGGGTGGGTTTTCACCATTAAGTTTAGAGGAGATCAAGAGGCTCGCCCTAATTAATGAGGGGAGTTCTAGAGGCTTCCATCTCGGGTGGTCCCCACTAAATTAATCCTCATAAAGGAGGTTGAGTTCAGGTAGGCCCACCACCATAACCTCCCATGGGAGGTTAAGGTGTGGTGATCCCCACCTCCAACCTCTACATGGTGGTTAAAACAAAAATCAAATAAAATAAGTCATGCACTTATTTTATTTTATTATTCCATGTAAAACCCTAAAACTATCTTTTATCCTCGACTCACTGTCATCGAAGTGAAAGTCTTCTTAAGCTAATACTGGCGCTGTGAGTTCAATGGTGTCTCAGATTTTAATTCTGAGCATCGGTTCAAAAGTTTTAAAAACCTGCTCGTACGTTTATGGAACGTACCAGAACAAAACTTCAAAAATTGATTCTGGGCACACCGGGCTTCAGAATCAAGCGCTGTAAACTTTTGTGGACTCATAAAAATCCCATGTATAAAAAAAATTCCACGGGATTTCATAGTCTTTACATCCTCCCTAACTCAGGGCTTTACATCCTCGTAAGCTATAACTCGAACTAATGGAACAAATGTGGGTACTGAGCACATATTTGAGCCTCCCGCTCCCATGTGCTCTCCTGGAGGTTCTCTTGCTGCCAACGAACGTGCACCAGAGGTATCGACTATCCATGTAGGACCAGCTCTTGTCAATCCTCAATCTCCACTGGAACCTCTATGAAAGTTTCCCCATCGTCGAAGTCTAACTCTCTATGGTCGATGATGTGGGAAGGGTCGTGCACATATCTCCTCAGCTGTGATACGTGGAAGACATCATGCACCCAGTGCAATTGATGTGGAAGAGCTAAGTGGTAAGACACCTCACCTACTCTAGTGAGGACCTCGAAAGGTACGATGAATCTCAGAGATAAATTGCTACCTTGGGCAGATCTCTGTATACCTCGTCAAGGTGAGACTGGTAGAAAGACGTGGTCACCATCCTCGAACTCCAGAGGTGTCTGTCTCCTGTCGGTATATGACTTCTACCTGCTCTGTGTAGTCTTCATCCTCTCTTGGATGATCTTCACCTTCTCCGTGGTAGCTCATACCATCTCTAGTCCCACCAGTGCTGACTCCCCAGGGTCTGTCCAGCACAAGGGTGATCTGCAAGGCCGTCCGTACAATGCCTCGAAAGGTGCTATCCTGATGGTGGAGTGATAGCTGTTGTTGTTGGAAAAATCCCCCAACGGTATGTGATCCTCCCAACTACAACCGAAGTCAAGGACACAAGCACGTAGCATGTCCTTGAGGGTCTGAATGGTCCACTCAGTCTGACCATATGTCTAAGGATGGAAGGAGGTGCTCAGGAGAAGATGTGTCCCAAAAGCCCCATATAACCCATTTCATAGCTGGGAAGTAAATCGTACATCAGGATCAGAGATAATCATTGAAGGTATACCATGTGGCCGCACAATCTCCTGCACATAGAGGTGTACCAAGCTCTCTACTGAACCCTGCTCTCTGATCGGTAGGAAGTGGGCCGACTTGGTGAGTCAATCAATGATCACCCAAATCGAATCATGACTCCTGGATGTACGTGGAAGAACCCTCACAAAGTCCATGGATATCCCATACCACATCCTCCCTGAGACCTCTAAAGGCTAGACCAAGCCTGCTGGTACTTGGTGCTTCGCCTTCAATTGATGACAAGTGAGGCATCGAGAAACAAAATCTGCTTCTGATTTCTTCATTCCTGGCCACCATTGCTGTCGTCGAAGGTCCCGGTACATCTTCAAAACATCTGGATGTACCGCTAGAGGGGATGTGTGTAACTCCATTAACATTTCCTTATAAAGTTCCACTTTTACCAGGGAACGTCATCTGAATCTCAGAGATAACTATCCACCTCATCCAAATCTCTGTAGACCTCATCGGGGTGAGAACCATAGAAAGAGGTGGTCACTATCCTCGAACTCCATAGGTCTCCATATCCTGTCAGCATTGGAATTCTGCCTGCTCTGTGCAGTCTTCTTCCTCTCTTGGATTATCTGAACATTCTCCATGGTAGCTCTTACCATCTATGGTCCCACCAGTGCTGACTCCCCAGGGTCTATCCAGCACAAGGGTGATCTTCAAGGTTGTCTGACAATTCCTCAAAAGGTGCCATCCTGATGGTGGAGTGATATCTGTTGTTGTAGGAAAACTCCACCAATAGTAAGTGATCCTCCCAGATGCGACCAAAGTCCAGGACACAAGAATGTAGCATGTCCTTGAGGGTCTAAATGGTCCACTCTGACTGACCATCTGTCTGAGGATGGAAGGCGGTTCTTAGGTGAAGCTGTGTCCTGAAAGCCTCCTAAAACCCCTTCCATAGCCAGGAAGTGAATCGTGCATCACGATCGGAGACAATCTTCAATGTTATACCATGTATCCACACAATCTCCTGCACATAGAGGCATCCCAAGCTCTCTACTGAACCCTGGTCTCTAATCGATAGGAAGTGGACTGACTTGGTGAGTCGGTCAATGATCACCCAAATGGAATCCTGAATCCAAGATGTACGTGGAAGACCCATCATGAATTCCATGGATATCCCATCCCACTTCCACTCTGGGACCTCTAAAGGATGGACCAGGACTGCTGGTACCTGGGGATCCACCTTCACTTACTGACAAGTGAGGCATCGAGAAACGAACTCCACTACTGCTTTCTTCATTCTTGGCCACCAGTGCTGTCGTAGAAGGTCCTAGTACGTCTTCACCACTTCTATATGTATATCTAGAGTGGATGTGTGGAACTCCCTCAACACTTCCTCCTAATGTGAAACAGGTACCAAGGTACGCCCTCTGAAGAGGATGATGTGCCATGGTAGCACAGGCACTTCAGGAGGATGCGATGAGGGAGTTCCACACACCCCCTCTAGTAGTACATCGAAGTGTGACGAAGATGTACCAGGACCTTGAACAATATCACTGGTGGCCAGGAATGAAAAAAGAAGCAGTGGAGTTTTTTTCTCATTGCCTCACTTGTCAGCAAGTGAAGGTGGAGAACCAGGTACCAGCAGGTTTTTCTAGCCTTTAGAGGTCCCAAAGTGGATGTGGGATGGGATATCCATGGACTTTGTGATGGGTCTTCCACGAACATCTAGGAGTCATGATTCGCTTTGGGTGATCATTGACTGACTCACCAAGTTGGCCCACTTCCTACCAATTAGAGATCAGGGTTCAGTAGGGATCTTGGGACGCCTCTATATGAAGGAGACTATGCGGCTACATGGTATACCTTCGACGATTGTCTCTGATCGTGACACACGATTTACTTCCCGGCAATGGAAGGGGTTGCAGGAGGATTTCAGGACACAGCTTCGCTTGAGCATTGCCTTCCATCCTTAGAAAAATGGTCAAACTGAGTAGACCATTCAGATGTTCAAGGACATGCTACGTTCTTATGTCCTTGACTTCGATCACAGATGGGAGGATCACTTACCATTGGTGGAGTTTTCCTATAATAATAGCTATCACTCCACCGTCGGGATGGTACCTTTCGAGGCATTGTATGGACCACCTTGCAGATCACCCTTGTGCTTGACAAACCCTAGGGAGTGAGCACTTGTGGGACCAGAGATGGTATGAGCTACGATAGAGAAGGTGCAGATCATCTAAGAGAGGATGAAGACTGAACAGAGCAGGAAGAAGCCATATGATGACAGGAGACGGAGACCTCTGGAGTTCGAGGATGGCGACCATATCTTTCTACGTGTCTGACGCTGATGAGGTCTATGGATATTTGGCCGAGGCATCAAGTTATCTCTGAGATTCATCGGACCTTTACAGGTCCTCAAAAAATTAGGAGAGGTGGCTTACCTCTTATCTCTTCCACCTCAGTTGCACCGGGTGACAGACATCTTCGGCGTATCCCAGCTGAGGAGATACGTGCACAACCCTTCCCACATCATCGACCATGGAGAGATGGACATCGACAATGTGGAAACTTTCAAGGAGGTTCCAGTAGAGATTGAGGATCAATAGGAGCAGGTCCTACATGGATAATCGATACATCTGGTGCGCGTTCACTGGCAGCACAAGAACCTACAAGAGAGAACATGAGAGCGGGAGGCTCAAATGCTTGCTCAGTACCCCCATTTGTTCCCTTAGTTCAAGTTGTTTCTTATGGGGATATAAATCCCTGAGGTGGGGATAATATAAAGACATGAAAAACCCATGGAAGTTTTTACGTTTTGGGAAGTTTCCAAGGGTGTGTTTGTGTGAGGACAAAGTACACTAGAAAGGACAAGTGTTGTCCTGTGGGAACTATCATTAGTTAGATGACCTGTTCAGGCATGTGGGTGGACCCTAGGGTGGGAAACACGTGTATGTGGGGCAATTTGTGGTACCTGATGGGTCAG
Source organism: Viscum album (assembly GCA_963277665.1). NCBI lineage: Eukaryota > Viridiplantae > Streptophyta > Magnoliopsida > Santalales > Viscaceae > Viscum > Viscum album. The sequence goes on along the minus strand of OY728155.1, from coordinate 992,028,840 downwards.
GACCCGACGACCATGTTATGGTGGGGTGTCTGTGGTTTCACCGGGACCCAGTTGTGACATTTGGTATCAGAGGCGGTACCCAGCCTTAAGTACGGTTCACTACCTGGGTTGAGCTGTAGGGCCCACAATGAGGACATTGTGCTCTAAAGGGGGGGTGATTGTAACACCCTCAAATGATAAGAGGTTAAATTACTAAATGATATGACTCATGTCAACAAGGTGAACCTTCTTTTTCGGGTGCCTGTCTGATTAGAACTCCACAGTTAAGCATGCTTGGCTTGGAGTAGTGATCAGGATGGGTGACCTTTTGAGAGGTTTCCCAGGGTGTGTTTGAGTGAGGAAAAATTACACTAGAAAGGACAAGTGTTGTCCTGTGGGGACTGTCATTTTCCTGATGACCCGTTCAGGCGTGTGGGTGGACCTTAGGGTGGGGACCATGTGTCTGCGGGGAAATTAGTGGTACCTGATGGGCCACGACCCGACGAACAAGTTAAGGCGGGGTGTTTGTGGTGTCACTAGGACCCGATTGTCACATAGTTACTTTGGTTACATAGAAGTGTTGGTTGTGTTTCACGAGGTGCATGTTGTGGTGCTTCACCCAGGTGTTTTGTGGGAAAACAATTTTGGAGAGAGATGCTTTGGACATGAAATGTTGGGGTAAAGTGGAAAACCAATAGGGAAGTGGTAGTGTGGTACCCTTGAAATTTTTTTATTACATAATATAATATTGTATGTGGTAATTCGATATAGTATACACAGTGAGGCTGGGAACATAATATACATGTTTAGGTGACGAGTTAGTTTCACTTGTTGTTTACTGTTCTTTAGCATGCTCTCTTAACTTTTTTATGAGTGGATCCAGGGATGATCCTACTAAGTATACTGTTATACTCACCCTACATTATATAAATTGTTTTTTGGTCACTTGGACTGGGTTAGAGATCAGGATGGGTACTACTAGCTTGGGGTTCTAGGAGCTATTCAAGCTTCTTGGTCACTTCCATTTTACTTTCTTTTGCTATTTTTAGTTTTTCATTTCAGTTTTAGTAGATTTTTCATTAAATTAGATATGTTTACTTTCAATTTATTTTATATTGTAGTCTGAGAAGAAGTTAGTTAGTGTCTGTCTTATCTATCTCTTTTGTATGTGTTCTCTTAGAGGGTAATGCCTCTCATTTGTGTGTTTAATATACACTCAGTGCTATTCACCAACTTGGAACTTACTGGAGGCGGGTCTCAGGTGTCAATATCTTTATTCTCTCATTACCGACCCAAGAAAGTACACTTTGTAAGGAGGGGGTCACGACTGAGTGGTATTAGAGGTTTGTTTGACGGATAAGAATGAGTTTGGAGTTAGAAACAGGTGAGGACTCATGTGTTGTTAGGGAAAGTGAATCATATATGTTTAGAAATCATGTTAATAATGGAAAAACAATTGGGACATGGGAATTTAATACCCCCTATGTCTGATGCATGGATCTTTAAGTTTACATTGGTGATTAAACAAGGTGATACTTGTTGTAGGGTGGAGACCTAGGAAAGGAGAATGCATCATTCTTCTTTGAGTGAGGAAAAATTACACTGGAAAAGAAAAGTGTTATCATGTGGGGACTGTCATTATCTAGATGACCCGTTCAGGCATGTGGGTGGACCTTAGGGTGGGGACCACGTGTCTATGGGGCAATTAGTGGTACTTGATGGGATAGGACCCGACAACCATGTTAAGGTGGGGTGCTTGTGGTTTCACGGGGACCCGGTTGTCACATAGTTACTTTGGTTACATGGAAGTGGTGTTTGGGTTGCACGAGGTGCATGTTGCGGTGCTTCACCTAGGTGTTTTGTGGGAAAACTATTTTGGAGAGAGATGTTTTGGACATGAAATATTGGGTCAAAGTGGAAAACCAATAGCGAAGTGGTAGTGTGGTACCCTTGAATTTTTTTATTACATCATATACTATTGTATGTGGTAATTAGATATAGTAGACACGGTGAGGCTGGGAACATAATGTACATGTTTAGGTGATGAGTTGGTTTCACTTGTTGTTCACTGTTCTTTATCATGCTCTCTTATCTTTTGTATGAGAGGTTCCAGGGAGGATCCTACTGAGTATACTATTATACTAACTATACATTATATAATTTTTTTTGGTCACTTGGACTAGGTTGGAGATCAGGTTGGTTACTAGTAGATTGGGGTTGCATGATCTATTTAAGCTTCGTGCTCACTTCCATTTTACTTTCTTTTTATATTTTTAGTTTTCACTTTCAGTTTTAGTAGATTTTTCATTAAATTACATATGTTTACTTTTAATTTATTTTATATTGTAGCCTATGAAGAAGTTAGTTGGTGTCGATCTTATCTCTGTCTTTATTATGTGTTTTCTTAGAGGGTAATGCCTCCCATTTGTGTGTTTAATATGCACTCGGTTTTAGTCACCAACTTGGGGCTTACTAGAGGTGGGTCTCAGGTGTCACTATCTTTCTCCTCTCATTACCGACACAAGAAAGTTCACTTTGTGGGGAGGGGGTCATGACTGAGTGGTATTAGAGGTTTGTTTGAGGAATAATATTGAGTTTGGAGTTAGGAATAGGTGAGGATGCATGGGTTGTTAGGGAAATTGGATCATCTATATTTAGAAATAACTTTAAACATGGGATAACAACTAGGACATGGGAATTTATTCCCCCATATGATCTGATGCATGGACCTTTATGATTACAGAGGTGATTAAAGAAGTTGATACTTGTTGTAGGGTAGAGACCTAGGAAAGCATAACACATCATTCTTTTTTTCACATATGTTTTAATGGGTAAACCTTTGGATAGGTTAACCTTTAATGAATAAAAGAAAAAAATTAATTAATTAATGTCGAGTATTCCATATTCTAGGTTTAGGTGCTCTAACTGTTTGATATTTTTCAAGTATGGCTCCAGGTCGACATAGTCATCAAGTTCACATAAAAGATGTTAAGAAGGATGTGCCAAACAATTTCCATAGTGTAGAGGTTGATGATGAAAACACATAGAGGAGGAAATTATGAGAGTTATAGCACCAGATTCTGCAAGAGTATGAGGGATCCATTTCAAATGAGGTCATGGAGGACTAGTTGGAAGAGGTTGAGATAGATTTTAGTTCAAACAGTGCTAAGAAAGAGTATTGGGTGTCGTTGGTTGTGACGATGCTACATAGAGTGGCAAGGTAGTGGTGGTTATTATTTCCCAAGGATCTCAAGGAGTCAATAGTCTCATGGGAGGAGTTATGTGACAAGATCAGGGTCTAGTTTCTTTCATCTACAGCAAAGGCAGCCAGTCACCAGGAGCTACTTACCATTCAACAAGGGATCTCCAATGTACGAGAGATTGGAATCCATTTCAGGAACCTTTTATGATATGCTTCGGAACTGTTGCAAGATTAGGAGGCCCAATAAAGTCATTTTGAGGAGGCTTTGCATCCCGATATCAAGTTCTAGTTCACCCCATTTATGTTGAAGACAAATCTTGAGGTGGTGATGAGGGCAAAGGTCATCAAGAGGATGTTAGCCAAAACTGGATCATCACGAGAGGAGAGTCCTTGGGATTCATCTTGATGTAGAGTTATGGTATGGGGATCTTATTTTTTAGGGCAGAAGAGTTTCCGTTTGGATGAGGGTATGTTGCAGACCTAAGTATCTAATTTATCTAGAGGAAGAGGATCTCAAAACTATTCAAAGGGATCAAGCATTTTTTTTCTTGTGGATGAAGTGGTCATCAACAGCAAGAGTGCCCAACCTTTCTAAGCAGTCAACATACTCTAAGTGTTACAATTCAGGTTCTTCTGTTGAGACAGTTTGAGCCGAGGTATAAGTAGTAGGTTACACCTACATTGGATTAGTAGAGAGTAGATGGGGCTGGTATAGAAGAACCCTAAGGTGATCCCGTTCATTAAAGGGCATAACGAAGCCATGGTGGTTGTTGTTTGTAGAGTTGATAGGATATGGAGAAGGTCGTGGTTATCTTCATTATTTAGCATTGCTAGTGTCAGGTGTGCCAGACGTTGTTCGACCTACCATTTTATTTTTTTCTACTTGGATGCATGCCTTATTTGATTTAGGAGTGATGAACTCTTTCATATCACCTGCCTTTGTCCATGCTTTGGGACTCAAGGTTAGGAGGCTTCTAGTGGCCTTGACATTGACTATACTAGTTAGAGGGTGAGTAGAATTGTTTGAAGTACGTAGAGACTACGACCTAGTGTTGGGGAAATACCAATCTTGGGGAGATTTATTATGTTTATTAATATAACTATATGATGTCATCCTTGACATGGATTGGTTGTATTTAGTGTAGCCTATCAGGGATTTCTTCAAGAGGCAGGTGGTGTTCTTAAATGTTGAGGGAGAGCCAATAATGTTTGTTGGAAAGCGGGACCCTTAGATGGGTCAGAGACATGTTATGTCCTTGAAATCCTTGATAGATGAGAAGATGATGATTTCATTAGAGGATTACTAGTTGGTGTTTCATAGGTTCATAGAAGATTACCCTGATGTCTTTCCAGAAGATGTTGTAGAGTTACCCCCTTGACGAGAGATCGAGTTTGGGATTGAGTTACTTCTAGGATCATCTCATATATTAATGTCACCGTATAGTATGGTGCCTTCTAAGTTACATGATCTATGTATAAAGATCTATGGTCTTTTATAGTGTGGTTTTGTCGGCTGAGTGTGTCATCGTGGGGTGTGCTAGTTGTGTTCGTGAAAAAGCCTGACGACAGTTTGTAGTTGTGCATCGATTATAGTCACTTGAACAAATTAAAATTGATGATTCACTATCCTCTTCCATGGATTGATGATTTATTCGATCAACTGAAGGGTGAAAGTTATTTATTGAAGATCTACTTGTGGCCAGGATATCATTAGATGCGTGTGATGGATGAGGATATCCCGATGACTACTTTCCATTTTCATAATGGGAATTACAAGATTGTTGTGATACCATTCAGTGTGATGAATTCTCCACCTGTGTGCTTGGGTTTGATGAATGTTTTGTTCCATGAGTTCTTAGATAAGTTTGTGTTGGTCTTCATCAATGACATCCTTGTGTACTCCACATTCGAGGATGAGCCTAAAGAGCATCTTCATGCTATTTTAGGAGTTCTTCATCAACATCAGCTATTTGGGAAGTTGTTGAAGTGTGAGTTTTGGCCTCGAGGAGACTTTTTATTAGGGAATGTTGAGTCTCAGCAGGGAGTATAATTGGATCAATCAAAGATAGATGCATTTGTGTCTTGGGAAACCTCCAACATAGTGGCAGAGGTGAGAAGTTTCCCTAGTCTTGCAGGATATTACAGGAAGTTCATAGCCAATTTCTCTCAGGTTGTGAATCCTCTAACATGGTTGACCAGAAAGGATTATACATTTATATGGGCTGATCAATGTCATGTATCTTTCAAGTATTTCAATGAGAATTTGTTCAGTACTCCAGTTCTTTGTCTTCCAGCAGAGGAAGTTCAGCTTGAAGTTTCTGTAATGATTCATGTTTGGGGTTAGGATGTGATCTAATGCAACATAGATCAATCAATTTTTATGGTACTCATCAGTTACATCCACATGAGCGTAACTATTCCTCCCATGATCTAGTGTTGTAATAAATGGTGTTTTCCCTAAATTTGTAGATACATTATCTCATTGGAGAGGGCTTTGTGGTCTTCACCGGTCAGAAAATCCTGAGATTGGTTTTCTCCCATAATGACTTGAACTTACGACATTGTGGGTGGATGGATTTATTATCGGATTATGACCTAAAAATATTGTATACACTTGTTAAGGGGAATGTATTAGCTGATGCAATGACCAAGAAGTTATGTAGAGATGCAATGCATGAATCAGGTGATTCATGGAGAGTAATGGAAGAACATTCAACAATACATCTCAATATGGGAGAAGCTATGGACAGATGTCGTCTTTTTCAGATGAAGGTGTAGTCATCTTTGGTGAACCAGGTGGAAGATTCCTAGTTGGGGGATCTTGAGGTGGAGGTATGGAAAGACCGAGTTGTTTATGGCAAGGCCCATAGTGGATGGTCTAGGGACAAGAAACATATGGTGTTGTTTTAGGTAACTCTTTTCATTAATTTATAAATTCATGAGATGTTTCTCAGAGAGTTGTATAGTTCTCCCTTAGCAGTATATTCTGAAATAATAAAGATCTACCAAGCTTTGAGGATTTATTTTTAGTGGTCTGGGTTGAAGTATCTAATTATAGAGTTTGTGTTTTGATGTTTGGTTTTCAAGAAGGTGAATTTCAAGAACCGTGTTCTGGGTGGGTTTCTCTAACCATTAGATGATCCTTACTGGAAGTTGGAGGAAATATCGGTGGACTTTGTTACGAGTTTACATCGATCTCAGGGAGGATATGATGCTATATGGGTATTTTTGGGTTGTTTGAAAAAATCACCCCACTTTATAGCAAACATGGAGTTGAGCTCAATTAAGGTTTTGTCTAGGAAATATCTGGATGATTTGGAGAGACTCCACAGGGTACCTAGGAAAATAATTTCCGACCAGGATCCTAATTTTATGTATAGGGTGTGGAGAGGTCTCCAGTATTTTTTTGGTTCTCAACTATGCCATAACAATGCTTTTCATCTACAGATGGATGACCAAACAGAGCAGACCATCCAAAATCTTGATGAAATTTTGTTCTATTTTGTCCTAGATTTTTGAGGTTTGTGTATGAGGAACTTACCCTCGTTATATTTCACCTACAACAATAGTTTCCACTCCACCATTAGTATGACACCATTTGAATCATTGTATGGTCTACCTTTCCGTTCTTCATTGTGTCAGACTAGGGTTGAAGAGTCCAAAATTCATTTGCCAAAACTTGTATAGAACATGAAAGAGATGGTTCAGGTGATTCATGAGAGGATGAAGGCAGTGCAAGATCATTAGAAATATTATGCCGATCATAGGAGGAGACCTTTTGAGTTTGACATTGGGGATCATGTATTTTTGAATGTGACTCCTCGTTTTGGGACGTGAATGTTTGGTCATGTGAGTAAGCTTTCTCCTTGGTCTATTGGGCCTTTTAAGGTGTTGGCTCATGTTGGAGTTGTGGTGTATCAGACATAACATCCCACATAGATGAGTAGGATACATGATTTTTTTCACTAGTCACATCTTCATCGTTATCATCATAACGACTCTCACATTATCGATTGAGAGAAGATCGATGTTGATGATGATGCGGCCTTCGAGGAGCGACCTATCGAGATCCAAGTCTTCAAGGATAAGGTGTTGCATGGACATGTCATCCCCATTATTCTTGTCTTGTGGTGGAACATTTCTATGGAGTAGAGTACTTGGGAATCTGAGTTGCCAATACGTTCTCTGTAACCTATGGTTTTTTATGTTTAGCTCTTTTCTTGTAATGATTTTCATCTTGTGGTTGTAGAAATTTCCTGTTTATGAGATGTATTATCTTATTAGTTGTTTTTTCAAGCTATATTTTGAGAGGTATCTCCCTCAAGAGAGTAGTTAGGAGCTGGTTGTAGTTTTCATGTGGTTTTTCATTGTTCCTTTGAGGAAGTGGTTGAGATCCTTTAGTGATAAGAGCCTCAAGAAGTATCTTGAAAGGTGGTTGTTTGGACTCTTATACTGTTTCCTCATTGGTTTGGCTTTAAATTCTCAAGGAAAAGAATGTTTTGAGAGGTATCTGATGTAATGTAATGAACCTCTCCGTTCCATTACATTTCATACATCTGGTGTTTGAGGTATTCTAGGATGTTAAAGTGACTTATTCCCAACAATCTGCTAAATTTCTAGTACTATTAACATTTCCATCGGTGAGTCATCTGTCGGTGAATCATCTTTATCTATCAACGAGTCATATTCATCTTTTAGTGATTCATATTCATCTGTCAGTGAGTCATCTTCATCTACTGGTGAGTCATCTTCATATGTTCGTGAGTCATCTTCATCTATCAATGAGTCATATTCATCTGTCAATGAGTAATATTCATCTGTAGGTGGGTCATCTTCAATTTTCAGTGAGTCATCTTGATTTTCGATGAGTCATATTCATATATCAGTGAGTCATATTCATATTTCAGAAAGTCATATTCATCTATTAGTGAGTCATCTTCATCTGTCGGTGAGTCATCTGTTGACGAGTCATCTATCGGTGAGTCATCTTTTGGTGAGTCATCTGTCGATGAGTCAGCTGTCGGTGAGTCATCTATCGGTGAGTGATTTTTATATGTCGCTGAGTCATCTATTGGTGAGTCATCTATTGGTGAGTCATCTATTGATGAGTTATATTTTGATGAGTCATCTATTGATGAGGAATCTATTAGAAAATCATCTATTGATGATCCATCTGTCGGTGAGTCATATTTTGGTAGGTGGTATAGTGTTTTCAGATCAATTGGTAAACAATGTTTATGGCTTCCTAAAGTTTCCCCCATTTGACATTTTGTTTGATGTAAAAGCCATTAAAAGCCTTGTTTTAAGGGATTTAAGGCCAATTCAAAGCCCATAACTCCAACCATTAAATACCTAAGGGTCCCAAGGTTTTTACTTGGCCAAACCACATGGGTTATTGAGATATATATTTAATGAAAATTCATCCATTTCATGATTTGTGAGGCTTAGATCTAATCATTCTAAGATAAGGGCCTTCTCTTCATTATTTTATTCTTATTATTCTTGGTATAAGGTGCCTAGAAAATTCCATTCCCTAGGAGATGTGCAATTTTTCTATAGCATTGGATTGAGTTTTCCCTTCCAGTGCACCCCTGATTTGGTGCAAGCAGCAAGTGTCGATCCATATTCGATAGAAGGTATGTTATACCTCCATTCTTTGGGGTTCCATGATCTATTTCCTCCCATTATCCTTTCCATTTTACATGATGTTATCTATATGTTTCTAATGGACCTTTCTTGGGTGTTGGTTGATGCAGTTGTGTTGTGGTATCCTCAGTTGGATGTAGTCATTACGAGAGTTGTGACCATGATCCATTATGTTGGCCCATTCTCATGCAAAGAACATCCAAAAGATTTTGAGGTAGAGGATTTTGAGCATCAATATTATTATTTACATGCAGTTGTATAGTTAGTAACATTTATCCACTAGATCATAATAAAAATTACATAATAAATAATGAAACAGAGTAAAGAATTGGTATCGATTGTATGTTGTTGATTTATACCATGATAAAATTTCCCTCTTGATTTTCTTTATAGTGTGATATCTATTCCTTACTTGTTTAAAATTCCATTATTAATGGAAATTGGTAAATAGAGTAATGTCGATATTAATTGTAAATTTATTTGGATAAAGATAAAGAGGCATGTTAATGAGTCTAGTTGTTGTTGTTGTGCTTGGTGATAAATGAAATGGATGCATCTATGCATGTTTAATTTAATTGGTTAATTAAAAATGGAATAAAGGGCTAGTTGTGGGATAAAAATAATTCCTTGAAGGATTCTGAGTTACCCTAATAATTTTAAAGTCTAATCATATTATTCTTTAGAGTTGTGAGTCCTCATTGTGTGTGAAGGTTGAATGCCTTGTTTAAGTCCAAGTTCCCATTTATATATTGTTTGTTTCCGACCTCTTGTGTTGTGGTGTGAGCCTGGGATGGATGAGCCTGGAGGGCTGTTGTGTTATGTGAGGGAAGGGAGGCCTAGTGGTTGTGGTGGTAGCGGTAGACACAAGGAACAGTGAGATGCATCTATTTATGAATGTGGGTGTCGGCGAGGACACCTCCTCCAATGGCCTGAAGGCCTTCAATTTTTATTGATTTTTGATAATCCACCTTTCAAGGGGTGAGGTGGAACCCTTAAAAGGCCCGTAGGTGTAAGTATTACATGGACCGTAGGACTTAGAGGAATTCATTTGCCCGTAGACTTCAAACATTACATACAACCCATACTAACTACTTGAAACTGCTCCTCCTCAGCATCTTCATCATGAAATCAGCTCTCCACCTTCGCATGGATGTTCGGCTAGGCATTCCCATGAATGCACATGCTTGTCCCTATGGCAGGTTCCATACCCTCTCATTCTTGCAATCCATTTAGATTCCTCTATGGTGAAAGCTCCTTTCTCATCCTCCTGTAGAGCTTGTTCCTTGTAGGTTGTCTGGTTTGCATCTGCACTTAAGGTGGCCTGAAGGCCATGAGGTAGCCCAAAGGCCTTACTGACCCGAAGTCCTGGTTGGCCCGAAGGCCTTGCAGGACTCATGGATCAAATCAGTGGCCTAGAGACCCAAACTAGGGCATATTCTCAGCTGCTACAGTGCCAAACAGTTCCTGCAACAGTTCCCACTACAGTACTGCACAGTTCCCGCTATAGTGCCTGCTACAATACATGTTACAATACTTCTATAGTGCTGTTACAGTCCCGTAAATTCTGCCTCCGCCTGGATTTTATCCCTGGTTTCTTGGATGCTCTTACAGATTCCTTACCAACCGGGCTAAGGCTCATGTGCATCAGGGAGGACACCAGATATGAAAAAACATGTTGGATGTGAATGTTGGATGCTTGTTGAATTTTTTTGTTTGTTTATCTTCTTTACTTTCCATACTTATTGAGATAGATTTTCTTTATTACCCTACTTCCAAAAAAGGTGAATACATGTAAATTATACCACATGATTTCTGTGTTTAGATTCTCAAGGGTGGAAGAGACTAATCTCTAGCTTTTGGTGGAAAAGTCTCGACGGGTAGTTCATCTACTCACTATGTTAACCCCCTTGTGTTTGAAAGCTTTGAATGTTTTTCTAGAATACCTAGAATTATGGAAAATTGATAATGATATTAATAAATGACTGAATGAATGATGTTAATCCATGGGGTTGGATTTTTCTAGGATGTAATGAAGAGGTTTTAATTTAAGGGCACTGTGGACTTGGTTTGGTTATGCTTGGAGGGCATGTAACTTTGTTTTGATGCAAATGAAATGAAATTTTGAAATGAAATGGTTAATTAATGGTTAAATAATTAATTGACATAAATTTGAACTAATGAAAATTGGTAAAGTAACTAAATATAGATCTTTAAATGGTTGTGTGCATATAAGATATCTAGTCTTAGCAGTGGAAGCCAGGAGTCCAAGAGAGGTTAACTGTAGTTGTTTCTAAGAATATGTTATGCCCGTAGTGTGGTTGTTAGTTATATTATATTATGTACTTTTGTGTTTCTATTCACTACTACACCTTATCGGTCATGGAAACTGACACCCCCAGGATTCTAAGCCCTGGGGGTGTTTTCCCCAACACCCTGGTGGGTGGATGGATGGATGACTACCCCCTTTGGTCCCTCTCTCTGATCTTGGTAGTTACTTGTGATGGTAGGAAATGTAGTCAGTTTTCCCCATATATGTGTGCAGAGGGATGTAATTTCTTGTGGTTATTCACACACATATATTCTGGATATGGTTTCCTAGGGACTACTATAGGTGTAATGCGTATTGGGTGTGACGACTTGAGGATCATTTCTCGGTGTATTGTATGTAATGGCTTGAGGAATAATACCTGACAATTGATACATGTTATTTGAGTTGTGGTGGATCATAGAATCTACTTAGTCACTTTGGTTACATGGACGTGGTGGTTGTGTTGCACGAGGAGCATGTTGTGGTGCTACACCCAGGTTTCTGCGGGAAAACATTTTTGAGAGAGAAGATTAGTACGCGAGACATTAGGGAATAACAGAAAACCAGTAGGGAAGTGGTAGTGGGTTACCCATGAAATTATTTATTATATTATATACTCATGTATGTGATACTTGGTGAGAGTAGCCATGGTGAGGCTGGGAATATAGTATACCTATTTAGGTGATGGGTTAGTTTCACTTGTTGTTCATTGTGCTTTAGCATTCTTTATTTACTTTTTCATGAGAGGATTTGGGGATGATACTACTGATTATACTGTTATACTCACCCTAAGTTATATAAAATATTTTTTAATTCACTTGGAGTAGGTTGGAGATCATGCTGGTTACTACTAGTTTGGGGTTCCATGAGCTGTTTGGTCTTCGTGGTCGCTGCCATTTTACTTATTTTAGTAATTGTAGTTTTCCCTTTTAGTTGTAGCATTTGTTTCCTGACATTACATATGTGTACTTGGGATTTATTTTATATTTTAGTATGAGAATAATTTGTTGGTTTCTTTCTTATCTCTCTCTTTCACATGCATTTTTTAGAGGGTAATGCCTCCCATTTGTGTGTTTATTATACCCTCGATGCTAGTCGCCAGCCCGAGGCCTACTTGAGGCGGGAATCAGGTATCCCTATCTCCCTCTTATCATTTTTGGACCAAAATGTGTACAATTTATGGTTAGGGGGTCATGAAAAGAAATACATACACCACACCAAAGGAAAGAGTGGTGAATATAACATGTATCTCAGGAAAATTAAAAGTGAGATGAAATCCCCTTACCTTGTGTCTTCACTCCCTCCGTACTCATAAAAGATTATTGATTAATAAATATAAATTTATTATACATATTTTATAGAATCATATTATTTTATATACTACCATATCTGGTTTTATTATGACCTTACATTACCTACTTGTTAATGATACCATGTTAAGTTTTCACTTTAGGTAATATTCACTTTGTTCTCTGTATGTGTCTTAAATTGTTATACTGTTGGTCATTATACTTATATCATGATTCCAAAATTTAATTCATGATATATATATCATTAATATCTATTAAATTTATATTATAATAATTAATAGCAAAAATAATTATGAAATGGAATACACCGTTCATGGAGATGGTAAGCCGTACGTACGCATGAACGCCGTTTCCAATTTTACTATCATATTGAAAGAATGTATATAAATAAATATGTTTGTATATATATATATAATTATTAAACTATCATTAATATATCATATATATCATATAATTTCATCAAACACATCTTTAATACATTCCATGTGGTGTGTGAATGAATCACATCATTTTGAGGGGGCGGCAGTCCACACTTCCTCAAACGAGATTATCGTGTTAACATGAAATAGAGAGTAAAGATATGTGTGTTGTAAAAGAAATAGTGAATCTTAAAGACATAATAAATATTTTATATAACAAATATAAATATATTTTACATCATAATGTCCACCATGATAGGTGGTAAATGAAAAATGACCAATCATCATTTCATGAGGTAGTAGTTCGCCATACATAGAAACAATATGTTCAATATCCATTAGACGTAGGTGTTTCTAAGTATAGATAGAAATATTTTCATAAAAAAATCCTAGTATATTGATTATACTATTTTATTTACACAATAATATAATAAATATAGTGGAGGGGGTGAATAATGAAAATAAAGGAGGATGAGAGAATGCATTACCTCTTAATAGGGTAACTCCATTTGGTTTACACCAAAAGGCTTCCTTGAGAATATTTCGGGCCAAAGGGAAGTATTCATGGTAGAAGGTAGGATTTTTTTGGATAATTTGGTAGTTATTTTCAAAACTTAAAAGGTTTTAAAGGTGTGAATAATGGGTAGAGTTTGTGGCCTTTTATAGGGAAGGAAAATGACTCACAAAAAAGTTCTAGAAACATGTTAGGTGCGCACATGTTCTTACATAAAAATTGTCATACCAAACCAAAAAAACTTATTAATGGAATGCTTATAAATGGAATATGGACATAAATTGGGTGTTTTACATGTGTCTAGTTCGTTTTGGGTCTTATATATAAGGTTTAGTACTTTATTAACATAATTTTTATCTTAACCAATTTAATTAATTTTAATCATCTTCCCTAATGTTTTTTTTCAAAAATAAATTGGAACTTATAATAAATTATAAATTATGATGAATAAATATATCAAAATAATTTTTTCAAATTATAATAAAATATGTGGCATAAATTAATTTAAAAAATAATCCCACTATTGGGATGTCACATCGGGTTTTTATTGTAAAAGGGATCAAAAGACTGTTATGTTTTTATGTTCAATTTAAATACGAAAATAGATACAATGAAAGAAATTGTGTTAATTGATAAAAATATTATCTAAATAAAAATTTAAATCAAATTAAAAAAATATTTTATACTTATAAATAAATTTAATTAAAAACAGGTTTTTAATTAAAAATCAGTACTTTTCACTATTAATCCAAAAATGATGTTTCTCATAAAAATCCCAAAATTTCACCCTAAGATAAATTTGAAAGTGTAAATTAAAAAATGGGGTTTATTTTATCAAATTAAATTTCTAAATGTGTCTAAAATTTATTTTGTTATAAGACATTAAACATAGAATTTGTAGATAAATAGGGACTATACCAAAAATCATATCTTTCATTTTCAATATGTTTTATTTATATAAAATAATTATAGGAAATATTTGAAAATTATTTATTAATATCTGTATAAATATGTTTAAAAAATAATTTATGATTGTCTTATTTAAATAATAAAATGATGTTTCATAGATACTCAGTGTTGCGTGCATCATACACCAACTCAGTGTTGCGTGTATCGTATGCCAACTCAGTGTTGCATGTTTCATACACTAACACAGTGTTTCATGTAATGTTTGAATAGTTAGTGTTTCTTGTAACATAAAACATGTTAGTTATTGTGAAAGGAATCTTTGACATAGTGCATTGTAAGATGAAAATTTTAATTTATTAAAAAAATAGGTATATAAAAACAAGGGGTGTTACATTTTACCCCCTCAAAATGAATTTCACCCTCTAAATTCATATATGTTATCAATATTTTAATAATTTAAAGTTTCATTCATTGAAACCCACATCGTAAAAATGGATACTAATGATTCAATTAAAAAAGGACATTTGGGACCACAACAGTTACCCAATGTTACATATAACTAGGTTTCCACATAGGGGAACATTGGTTGGGATAAAATATTGGACATGGAGGAAAATAGTATATTTTTATATGGAGTGCTTGAGGTAATGAATCACTAACAAGTTAATGATAAAAATAATGTTAAGGTCCTAAAATTCATAAATCTATGATTATTTATAAGGACAACAGCTCAACAAAAAATAAGGTATTAGGACAAAAATTTTGTTGATCACTTTCAGAATGTTGATTAATTCTTGATAAATTTATATTAACAAAATTTAATTCTTGGGTTGTGCTTTGAATAATTTCTAATACATCCATTAGCTCATGAAATGAATGTCCATAAATTAACTTTGAAGAAAATGCACTAAAATACACTTTTAATTTATCTTAAGGCCCATAAAAGAAAAAAGTATTACTTTTTATCTCGTAAAAAAATCAATATGCATTAAAAATAAAAAGTAACACTACTAGTTCATCATAAATATTTATTCATCAAAACAATTATACATTAACCAGGACATTTTAAGACTAGTGGTAGGCATGAAACCCTTATCATTATTCAGTCATGGGTTTAATCCCCGTAGCCGTGCCAGATTTGATTGGTTGTCACCTAACATACATGATGTCATTTTTTATACTAGACCAATATAATATATAATATGGACATCATTGAAATAAAGTTAATCATTTATTATCCTTTTAACAAAGTTTTCAATAAAAACTCAATGCACAAATACTTTATTTGAAGTTTAACATAATCTTTTCATGAATGGTTAACCTTATAACCCTTATTATTGATTAAAAATATAAAACATTAGAAATAGAGTCACTAAATCAGCTTAACATTTATTCTCCTATATAATAAAAAGTATCTCTTGGATGTAATATTTCAAACATGTGAATTACCTCATCATATATTCTCTTGAAACATGGTAACAACCTGAATTACCATAAATAATTTTGTAAAACATGCATTCTTTCTCATTACAAAGTATACTGGATTTACTCGTTAAATCCAAAAATGTTGTAAACTTCATCAGAGATAGCATTAACCACCTATAAACAAGTCCTTACTTAGTTATATGGTAATAAATAATATCTAATTTATGTATTAATATCCCATGTATCGTAATCCCTAAAACACTGTCATTCCATAAAGAACATATTAAGTGTTACCTTCCCTTAGACAAAATATCATTTTTCATTACATCACTTCACCAGTATAACATAAACTTGTAAATACTATGTGAAGAAAACATAATTAATAAAATACTTGTATATTTCATAGTTCATAACATTTGAATCCAAATACATAAATACATTGATTATTTCATACTTAATCCATTAACAATAATACCTCTTTCCTTTCACATTCCATCCATAGTCTTATCATCATCCACAATGTAACCATTACTCGCACCACCTTGATGATTCCATTCAGGAACTTTCTTCTTGGGACCCTAGGTTTCATAATGAACATTTTATCCACACATAAAACAATTAACCTTTAATGATGAATTAGAGAGGGCAAAATTCCCAACCATTTCATTAACCTAACTCTTCATTTTTTCCTTTAATTCACTTGATTTGTGTCCTTATTTTCCATAGTCAAAAAACATTATTGTTCTTCTAAGATATTTACTTAGGTGATTGTTTCCATATTCTTGACACAAAAGAAACCAAATATTATTTCTTCCTTGGTATCCATTACCCAAACTCTCAACAAACTCCTTTCTCTTCCTTGGTGAGTCTGAGAGTTGGTTAAGGTAAACATTGTTAATCATGTTCCATGAAAACTAATTAGGAATTATCATTAAATCTTTCACCCTAGTGATCATTACACTTGAATTCTCATCAGAAAATATTCCACAACATTAAAATTAATTTAGTTCATTTCGGTTCCCCCAATTAACTAAAACCATAAGTATAGTGTGAGCATTACTTATCATAGTAGAAAACCTTATAGACATCACAAGAATTGTTTATAGGATTTATAAATCATGATACATTACATAATCTATAAAACCTTTTGTTTATGTTAGGTTATTCATAGCTAACTTATATCTAAATCCTTAATTATGGTTCAAGAAGTGTTTTTGAATTCGCAAAGCATATCCCATGGGAGTGTCAAACCAAGTGTGTTGCAAGGCCCATTGTCATGTATCATATTACCCCGAGTCAAGCCCAAAACATCTTATCAGAGTTGTTACCACTAGGTATAACTATGAAAGAGCCACATCCAACTATAGTATCTAGACTGGGATGTATATCTTGAAAACCACTCACTCTATCCTTTACCAAAATTCTCGGAAATTTTCATAAATGTTAACTCATCCTTATACTTATCCTTTGATACATCCCTAGAAACATACATAGAAATATAAATAGGGATATAACTAAGGTTTTTTCATCATAGTTTTCAAAGGTTAATTATACCTTTGCTCTAATACCAACTATAGAGACTATCATTTTCCAAAACATTAACATTACATAACTATTACTGAATACTTAAACATTATACAAATTCACACCCAAGACCATAGTTGGTATAGTGCCTTTGGAGACATGGAAATATAAACACTGGTATATATGTGAGATAAATCATCTCCCACTAGGTTCTTCTTAACTAGAACCGCTCTTAGACATATCAAACATATTAAATATCATCATAAACTGAGGAAAGGAAACATAAAATGGGTGAGATAAAATGATAAGTAAGGGTAAAAAAGGATACATGTAAGCATAAACATGAGCATAAGGGTATGATAATGTGATCATGAAAATAAAAGATCATACCCTGCATATCAAAGATCATAACGGAGATCATGGCATAAATATTAGATGTTCATAATACATGAATCATAATGAAATAGAGAGAATAATCCATGAAATCATAACGTAGGAATAAAAGACGAAATTATGAAAAACACATAATCATATAATGGTTTCAATTATAGCCAAGGAATCACTGCCAAAACCATATTAGTAGTATGAGTTTACTCTCCATACCATCATAGTAGTTATGGTTCACTCACATGGCCATCTTAGTAGCATGAGTTCACTCCTCATACCGTCTTAGTATTCATGGTTCACTCCCATGGCCATCATAGTAGTCAAGGTTCACTCCCAAGACCATCTTAGTTTATCTCATAAGATATAAAACTTTACTTAATGCATTAGAGGGAGATATAGGTCCCACTTTTTACATAATTATATCAAACAAACATGCGCAAAAGAATCATAAATAGACATATCATAACCCTTGAAATTAAATGGGTATCATAGACATTTAAACATATAACAACCTATAGAAAAATTATAATTTTCATAATGATTTCATCAAAATCATAACCCGTGAATGAGTAGCAGATTTCATATACATATAACCCATGTGGGAGAAATGGGTTTCATAAAGACCATGACATTAAGAATAATCCATTAATAGAAATGATAGCAATAGAACCTTTTTATTGGAATGAATAATATTAATAGATTCAATCTTATATGTAAAATAATTTTGAAATATATTTTAAAAAATATTCTTGAGGAAAATATCCTTTATTTTTTGAAAACGGACTTTAATACATAAAACCATTTGAAAACATTTTTCTTATAAAATAACCAGAAAAATTATAAATAATGCATGAACTAATTTTGAAATCTCTTTTCCTTGAAAACTTATAAAATAATCATCAAAACATTTTAAAAACCATTTTATTTGAAAGCACTTTGAAAACATATAAAAGGATATTGAAAATGTTTTGAAAATCATTTTACTTAAAAACTTATAAAAGAATCTTGAAAAAATTATGAAAACTATTTTTCTTGGAAACTCATTAAAGAATCTTGAAAAAAAATTTGAAAACCATTTTTCATGAAATTTTATTTTAAGTTTTTTAAATATTAAACTTTTAAAATTGAAATGGGAGCTTAAAAGAAATGATGGCAGGTAAATCCATATATGTTGTATGAGGTCAAAAGAACATTCTTTTTTTGCATGGTAAAAAAGGTTAGAATATTTTTTTGTTTGGAAAGTAAAAAAGAATATTCCTGTGAAGATATTGGTAAAATAAAAAAAGGGTAAAATTTTCTTTTATATATTATAATATAATGATATAATATTCTTGGATAATATTTTTTTAGAAAACCTAGATTTCCGACCAAAAAGGCGGTAAAGTCAAGCCTTCTTAAAAACACTTTCTTAACTATCTTATATACCAAAGAGTAGAAAATGGTACAAATACATGAATATATATTGAAAAACCATAGGAGAATAAAATTAATGAATTTATTGATCTACAGGTTTTAATATTTCATCAATGGAGGCATAAACATAAACAATAAAAAAATATGATATTGTCTCAATAAACTTTTATAACTTGGTAAATTGAGACCAAATAAAACATTTATGAAAAGAAATTACCTGAAGCTTAATATATCATAAAAATAAGGATATTTATGACATAAAATTTAAAAGTGAAGTATATACACCTCAAAAAATAATTTATGTGCATAACAAAAGATATGTCTTAAAGAAGTCAAATTGAGACAAAACTGTTTTACCAATTTGGTAACCTTCGAATGTTAAAACCCATGAAAAAGAATCATGAAATGGACATGTGAATAATGATAAATTTAATAATAAAATAAATATAGTACATTTATAGAAATATCATACACCACACTATAGGAAATAGTGGTGAACATAACATGTATCTCATGGAAATTAAAAGTGAGATGAAATCCCCTTACCTTGTGTCTTGACTCTCTCCGTACTCGTACCAGCTTCTTGTATAATAAATATAAGTTTATTAAAAATATTTTACATAAAAATATTGTTTTATCTATTACCATATATAGTTTTATTATGATCTTATATAACCATCTTATTAATGATCCTATATTAAGGTTTCACTTCAGGTAATATTTACTTTGTTCCTCACATCTTTCTTAATTTGTTTTACCGTTGGTCCTTATACATATATCATGATTCTATAATGTAATTAATGATTTCAATATCACACAAACACACTCACAGATATATATATATATATCCGTTATATGTATATTATAATAATTTATATAAAGAAAGTATGAAATGAAATACACCATTCATGGAGATGGTAAGCCATACGTACACGTGAATGATGTTTCTATTTTTATTATCATATTGAAAGAATGTTTATAAATGAAATATGTATGTATATATAATTATTATAGTAGAATTAATATATCAAATATATAATATAAGTTTATTAAACCCATTCTTAATACATTCCATGTGGTGTGTGAACGAATCAGATAACTTTGAGGGGGTGGTAGTCAACAATTTCACAAACGAGATAATCATATTAACACCAAATGGAAAGTAAAGAGATGTGTGTTTTAAAAGGAATAAATAAGCTTAAAGACATATTAAATATTATATATAACATATATAAATAGAGTGTCCATTATAATGTCCACCATGATAGGTGGTAAATGAAAAAAGAACAATCATCGTTTCGTAAGGCAGTAGTTCACCATACAAAGAAACAATATGTTCAATATCCATTAGATAGAGGTGTGTGTAAGTGTAGTTCTAAATAATTGTATAAAAACATACTAGAATATGTAGGATAGTGGTTTTTTATATCAAACCTTCTCTTTATTTCATATTTAAACATGATTTATTACATAAACATTCACTTAATACAACTCAGAAGATCAAGAGGTCTACTGTCATTGGGGCATATGAACATTATATAACAACTTAAAACATGAAATAAACATCCTTATTGAAAACTTCATTTCATGAACACAACATTACTTCGTACTTAGCATTGTATGAGATAACCTAAGGATATACCTAGAAAAGGACGAGTTATAAAGATGAATAAGGTAGTAAACAAGGCATAACATGAAGAATACAATACATGTTAGGCAATAGTTATATCAATGGATCATAAAAGAAACATGAATATAAATACATGATAAAGAAATATTATCATAACATGGAATTTTGGAAACATCTTAAAACATTGCATAAATAAAAAAAATGAATTAGGAAAACCCTTATCCCAATATGGTGGAAAAAATTCCTATAATAGAATCAGGTAAACCCCTATCTCAACTCGATGTATCATGATTCTAAACATTACCCAATGCATTGGAGTGCTTTGAGGTCGTACCCTTCCTAATCATTTCAATCTCATGCTTAAGTATACCACATAGATCATATAAAATGGATTCATTCAACATAATTATTTATTTCATGATAAAAGAATGTGGAATACATTAAGGTAATTCCAAATTCAATAATTATATGTGCATAAAGTTTAATTCTTTTGATAGAGGAAAGTGTATGGTATTCACTACCTAATGATTTTGGCGTGGAAAATCATGGGGTAATTTTAACAGTATAATGACATCATATATGAATTCATAAAATGGGTAGATGAGAGTGGAAGGGGTATCTAATCATTTATACATGAAATGTAAAGTTATGAGATTATGGAACATAACATAAAAACATATGAAATGTAATTTAAGATGTATAATACAAATGAATCGCTTGAAATGGAATTGATAAAAAAGAAATCAATTACAAAATTTTAGCATATTAACGATATAGGTCAGGTTCTAAATGAGAAAATATAAATGATCCCTCATTGAAATAACATAAAATGGAAAATAATGAAATGATTATAAAAGGATAAAAATATAACCAATTGAAATTAAAATTAATAATTTAAAAAATGGTTCTTGAATTGAAAGGAAGAGAGAAAGGTGAGGATCCCTTACTTGGATGTGTGATCCAAAAGGCTTGGGAGAGGCTTGTTAGAAGCTTAGGGTATCCTTGGTAGGACTCCAGGAAGCAGTGGAAGAGGGTGGTAGAGCTTCCAAGGGCTTTAGTGAGAGGAATGGCTACTTGGGTGGGTTTATATTGGAAAGGTGAGGGAATTTTATTTATTATTTTACACACTAATGTATTCAAAACCACATACCATACCGTAGTTTTTCCCATGGTTTCTAGAAAAGGCAAGTGGTATAAATTATTTTAAAAGGATAAGGGCCGAAGATATTAAAATATTTCTCTTTCTTGGTGATTCACACTTTAATGAAATCATTTTAAAATCATAAAATATGTTATATGTCTCAGAGGATTCACTAAGGGTTTACTAAATAAATCAAATAAATATAAAATTATATTATTTTAAATTAAAACATATATTTGGAAAAATATAACCTTTATAGTATTTTTTACATCACTATTGGGTCATTATGTTTTAATAAAACAGTTTATTTATTTGTACGACATTTAATTTTAACCAAAAGTTCGAATGTCTCAAAAAAATATGAATAATTCACCATTATATTTTTTCAACATCATGATTCAAAAAATGATATTCATTTTACTTAAATAATTTTCTAAATATGCGAATTTTCAATATTAAAATAAAAACCGACATTTATTATAAATTGATGGGTTTGGATAAAAATAGTTTTCAAACCATAATAAAAATTACGATTGAATTCGTAAAAATTATACGATCATTTATATTTAATAAAATTAATTAAATAGTAATATTTTATAAAAATTTTATTTAATTCAAAATTATATTAATTAATAATAATATATTTCTTAATTAAATTTGATAATTAACCAAAAATACAATTTATGCTTAAAATATCATTTAAAACATAACAATAATTGAATGAAATTATATTCATTATTATATAAATAATGCACATAATAATAATTCTATGGTATTGTTACATATCCCTTTATTACACCAGCATACACCCTAAGAGTAAGGAGTTCTATGGTGGGGCTTTCATGGGGCAATTCAGTGAACTTGGTTTGGGCCGTGATCTCAATGAGTTTGAACTTCTACCATAAGCAGTTTTGCTCATGATTAAGTTGTTGGACCCCAAATTGGTCTTGGTTTTGGGAAAATTCTTGAAATTTTATCTCCCTCGGAAGCCCTGATAAATGGGATTCATAGGGTACAATCCTACTAGTTAAGGCCATCACTTCCTTTGTTTGTGTCAAAAGGATTTGTTAATAACATATATTTATACTAGTCATGTGATAACTATTCAACAGATATATTATCAATGGTAAGGATACTTAATGGTTATTTAAATCCAATTGGATATAATAAAAAAATGAGTGCATGTGTTTTCTATATCCACAAGACATTTAATTAAATGAAAAGGAATTTTATTCATAACAGTTTGTGTCATTATAACCTTCCCCCCCTAAAGAAATTCTACCCACAAAATTTTCTTTTCACAAACTAAAACAAATGAAGGTAACTATGCTTCATTACTTCCTTCAGTTCCCATGTCATTTATTCAATCTTGTGTTTTCTCCACAACACTTTGATGAGGGCCATTGTCTTATTTTTTAGAACTTTTTCACTAAGATCTAAGATCTTCACTGGATTATCTTTATAGGAGAGTTCATTATCAAATGGTACCACCTCTGGATTTAGTACATGTGATGGGTCTAGTATGTACTTCATTGAGAGTGATACATGGAATACATCATGGACTTGAGACAGTTTCATTGGGACTGCTAGTTGATAGGCCACTTATCTAATACGATCAAGGATCTAAAAAGGTCCGATGTACCTTGGAATAATATTTCCCTTCTTCCCAAATCTCATAAATCAATTCCATGGAGATATAGTGAGGAATACCATGTATCCAACAACAAAATCTAGGTATCATCAATGATTTTCATCATATCTCTTTTATCGACTATGGGTAGCTTGGATATGCTGTTTGATGGTCTTAACCTTCTCCACCATTTCTTCGACCATTTCTAAACCTAGAAGTTTTTGTTCCCCAACATTATCCCAACATGCCAATGTTATACACCTCTTCCCATAAAGGGATTCATAATGAGCCATTTAGATGATTGAGTAGAAAATGTTGTTGTAAGAGAACTCCACCAAAGGAAGATGTTGGTCCCATCCACTTTTGAAGTCCATTGAGAAATATCTCAACATGTCCTCAAGTTTATGGATTGTCCACTTAGATTGGCCATCAGTTTGAGGTTGGTAGGTTGTGATAAATTTTAACTCAGTGTTTAGATCATATTGGATAATCTTCCAGAACTTAGAGGTGAATCTTGCATCTTGATGAGACACAATCGATAGTGGTACTCCATGAAGCCTTAACAATTCTCTGATGTATATCCATGCTAGTTGATCCAATGAGAAATAATATCAAATTGAAATGAAGTGTTCAATCATTATAAGATAATCTATAACAACCGAGATAGAATTGTATCATTTGGATGTCTTCAAAAGTATGGTGAAAAAGTCCATGGTTATGTTATCCGATTTCCATGTTGATATAGGTAATGGTTGCATCATCCAATTAGAATTATGCCTCTCATCCTTCACTTGATGAAATACTTGGAAATTTGATGACTATTTAGAGATATCCTTATTCATTTTATCCCTATAATTGTATTCTTGGAGGTCTCGATACATCTTTTTATTTCTTAGGTGAATGGAGAAATTCGAACTATGTGCATTATCCAAAATAATGTTCTTTATATTTGGATTCTCTGGAACACATAGTCTTGACCTAAATATCAAAAATCCCTATTCATTAACATTGAAATAAAAGGATTTACCTTTTTTGACAGTTTCTACTTTCTTCTAAATTCCAACAAAAACTTTCTGAACATCCTTTAACCTTTCAAAAAGAGATGGTTGAGCAATCATTTGTGAATGGATTGCTGATGTTCTTTTATTTATGATTCCTATGTCTAACATTAGAACATATAATATTATTGGATCCTTTTCAATTCTCATATATGATGTAATTTCTAGGGCCTTTATACTTAGAGCATCTGTCACCATGTTTTCTTTCAAAGGGTTGTAATAGATTGACCAGTTATAATCCTTGATGAGCTTTAACCATCTTTTTTGGCACATATTCAGCTATTTCTATGTGAATATATTTTTCAGACTTTTTTGATTCGTATATATTTCAAACTTCTCCCAAAATAGATAATTCCACAAGATTTTGAATGAAAAGATTACCACAGCCAACTCCAGATCATGCGTGGGATAGTTTTCTCATGAATCCTCAACTTCGTTGAGGCATGGTTAATGAATTTGTCATTTCTGGACCAACAAACATCCCATAAACTTCTTCAAAGCATCAATTATCACTATGAAAATCTCCCACTTGTGGGTAGTGTGGGAACATGGGCAGTTATAAACCTATTATTCAACTTCATGAAGCATTCTTCACATTCATCATTCCAAGAAAACTTGAATCCCTTATAATTTATCTTGGTAAGAGGGTTTGAAAATCATGATAAAATTTTTCACAAATCAGCAATAATATCCAACTAACCCCAAGAAGCTATGGATATTTTTCACATATGTCAGACTCATTCATCCCTCAATTTCTTTATTTGGAAGGATCCATAGATATCCCATTGATAGAGATCATATTCCCCAAGAATGAGACTTCCTTTGATCAGAACTCACACTTGTTGTACTTTTCATAGAGCTTCTTATTTTACAAGGTCTTTAGTATAGTGATAAGAAGTTTTTGATTCTCCTCTATGGTTTTGGAGTATATTATAATATCTTTTATACAGACTACCAACAATTTTTCAAGGTAATCTCTAAAGACTATATTAATCAATTTTATAAATATTTATGCAGCAGTTGTGAGTCAAAAAGGCATTAAAATTAATTCATAGTGCTCGTACCTTATAAAAAAAAGTATTCATGGGGATATCCCCCTTCCTCATCCTTACTTGGTAATATACCGGCCACACATCCACCATGGATAAGTTTTTTTCTCTATGTAGCTAACTGAATAGTTCGTAAATTCATGGAAAAAGATACATGTTCTTTATTGTTATTTTTTTGAGCTCACAATGATAAATGTAAAGGCGAATTGACCCATCCTTCTTTTTGATGAAGAGGACTAGTGCATCCCATGGTGAAGAACTTGCGTGTTTAAACCCTTTATCCAGATTCTACAGTAGTTGTTTCTTCATCTCCTAAAGTTCTACAACATTCATTATATATGGATTCTTGGATATTGGAAACACAATAGGTATAATATCAATCAATAATTCAACATCTCTTATAGGAGGAAGAAAATAAAATTCCTCAGGAAATATATCAGTGAATTCCCTCAAAATAAAAATTTCTTCAAGCACTACAACAGAATTGGGGTTTAGCGGCAGTTTATAGAAATCACGGCCTAATAGGGCGTCGACAATCTATTAGCGGTGATTTTTAACGTTTAGCGGCGGTTTCAGAAAAGCATCGTAGGTGCCTCATTTCGTGGTGGTTTTCCTGAATTTAGAAGCATTTTTACTAGCACTGTATATCGCTTTATTCACAGCGGTTATAACCACCGCGAATAAACTCAATTTCCAACAGCAGTAAAACCGCCGCTAAATTCAGGTAAACCGCCGCAGAATGAGGCAGCCACGATGCTCCTATTTAGTGGCAGTTATAACCGCCTCTAAAAGTAAATTTTATTTTACGTTTAGCGGCGGTTTAAACCGCTGCCAGTATACACTTCGCGGCAGTTAAAACTGCCGCGAAAAGCTGCCCAGAAAAAAAAATTCTTGGATTCTGCTGCACCACTTCCCTGAAAAACAAATAAAACCAGAAAAAACAATCAAAGGTTCCAACACATTCCTCATACTCATGTATATAATATCCTAAATAGTAAATACTAGGAAGATAAAACTCCATTGATACAACATTGTAACATCCTAAATTGGATTCCACTAAATCTTATAACTTCACTTTCTTAGTATAGATCATCCATAGCGATTCCACTCTACTTATAAAAATTGATAATTAATTAATTAGTAGTTATATTAGTACCAACCCATTTATATAATGATTATTTTGGTTTTGTGGACTAGAAAACATCCTTAATAATTACAATAAATTTGAACTGATGAAATAGCTTAAATAACACATTAGAAATATATTGTTATAAAAAATCCTATTAAAGGAATAGTTTTAGAGTTACATTGGGATATAGATTTTATAGGAATGTGGATATTTCCAGTTAGTCTTAGTTGACATCTTTTTATGTTGTAATATAGGTTAGGTGGTATATTCTAGTGACCTTTTAGGAACAAACCTAGAATTAGAGTTGATTCCTCGTGTTATGCGAGGGGTTAACCTAGTTTTTCTAGCATCCTTGGAGATATTAAGCATCATTGGACGCATCTTTTTAGTTTTTGGTCATAGAACGTGTTTTTTTATGTATTTTGGGATTGAGTAGGACTCTAGTTGTGGAATTATTCCCCAAGTTGGTAGGCGATCATGAGATAAGTAAAACTTTTAGGTGTTATGAGCATCTTTAATGCTTGAGATTAGTGGGACTGACATGCCAATCTAATTTTATTTAGTTTAGTTAGTTAAGTGAGTTTAATTTCAAAGGTACATGACTCAAGAAGTCATCATACATATTAAATGGTTATGTAGGATAACGTGACCCTTGGTTTTGATTTTTTGAGTAGGCTAAAAAATACAAAGAATGCACAGTGTCATTGGTCCTATGAATTATATTAAATGGGTGTTCCCATTTCATTGATGTAACATAAATTTAGTATTCATTATCATATAAATTTCCTATTTAACTAAGGATTGGTGGAGAGAGTTGTGTGGTGTTTTATTAAAAAATTTCTAGTCTCTAAGAGTTTGAGGGATGAAATCACAGGTAACACCTTGAGGGGTATTATGACATAACTACTTGGTTTAGGGTTGTGGGATATAAAAAGGTTGTGTTAACCGATAACTCCCTGAGTGAGGTTACCTAGGTATTAACTAAGTTGTGGTGAGTGATGTAGACCAACGTTCTTAGTAGAAAATCTATGTTATCCTAGTTCTATGGATGACTATGTAAGAGGATTGAGTTTTATAAAATCATCAATCTGGGTTAAAGTTCAAGATGTAGTTATTGATGTTGATTGAATGTGTGCGCATGGAATGAGGATTGCATAATACAAGTGATTATGAATAGACCATTTCTATTTATTATTAAGTTGATGATGTAAATCTATGTGGTAGGAAGTGAACCACATGTTGTTCAAGGATGGAATATTAGTTCCAGATGAGGCTTCAGCATATGCCAAGGATGGATTGTCGTGATAGAACATGGTATAATTATGTTGACTCACATCCAGAAACCATGCTTAGTGGTGGACAGAGTTTTTTTCATGGGAGTTAGATTCCTATTTTTATTAAAATGATGAATATTAAAATCCTATGGTGGGGAGAATTACACAGGTCATGGAAAATGTAACCTTTGGGAGAGTGTTTGTAGAAATAATAGTCATGAATGGTAAAGAAGAAAGTTCTGGAATTCCAGTAATTAAAGTTTCATGAACGAATAGCTTGTAATTAATCAAAAAATGAAATTAAGATTCATTTTATAAATAATTCAGGGATATAATGATAGGTAATAATTACCATACAGACCATGATTAAATGGAAATTGTGTTGGGAATGCAGTTCAAGTCATGCAGTAACAGTTCAGTGATCAAAAAAATTATGGTTGGAAATGGTCCATTGTAACTATCCTAATATTAAATTAGTTGGTAGAAGTTCTTTTCCTAAAATTCATTTTTTTATAAGACATACCAATTGTGCGTCATGACGGCATCCATCTTCAAGATTATGTTTTAATTTATAAAGTATTCTTGCCTATATTCATGGACTTATGCTAATTTATCACCCCTCAGTCACACCTATATCTTAGTGAACCACCAATTATTTAGAACATTCTCATGACATTTTAGAATAGCTAGAGCATGTTTAGATACTTTTGACGCTTAAATCAGGCATTTTCAACAATGGGCCTCACAAAAGTGTCAACAACACTATCCCCTTGATCACTATGAAATGACCCAATTTGTTCAACACATCAACAATGGGTTTAACTACTAGTCATCCAAAATCTCGACTACCAATTCAAACACAAACCTAAATGGAATGATGTATACCGCACTCGAGAAATGAAGACATAAAAACAAACATCAGAAATCAATAAAATGCATAAAAAGAAATGTGAGAAATCAAGGAAATTTTAGGACATGAAAATGTGTGGTGGAAACTATGTGCCAAAAATGTTACATATACAAACCAACTGTTTTCATTTTTGTTCAACACATCAACAGTAAAACTACTTAGGGTCCGATGATGCATCATCACCCTCTCCACCTTCATTTCCACTTTATGCTGTCACCTGTAAGAACATTATATTGAAAATTAAATACGGTTACATATTTATATTAAAACTTAAAACAAATGAAAGTTATAAAACTAAATTATTCCAATTTTCTGTGATTTACCTGCATTCCACCAATCGATGCACTCCCACTGGGGGAATATCTGATCATCTGCTGATGTAGTTCAGTCAACTTTTTCTGCAAAGCAGATATCTGATCCCCCTGCTCATGAACTATGTTTCATAATGAAACAATCTCTTTCTTAGCATCTTCGGGATAACTAAAGTTAGGAGTAGATGCAGCAGCTATCCCCGGTGGCCTACTAAAAACCTAAGATGGAACGGGTCCCAAACCCATCCCACGCACTCTCCCAGAATTCTCCTTCCCAAGGACTTTAGCAACCGGGTCATCCTGGGAGACAGAGTAGGAATGCACATGATTTTTCTCCCATATTTCTTTAATTTTGACCTATAAATCAAATATCAATATATATTAACACAGAAAAAATTGATAATAAGTTATTATGATAAATAATTGACTTCATACCCCAAATTCTTTAGCAGGCTCATTAACAAAACATCCATCTGATATCTTGTGAACATCCAACCACAGTTCAGTTCTAGATGCTTAATTTCCTAAACACTGTGACTGCATTAATCAAATATAAATCAACAATTAAATATATTAAACAGATAATATTGTCTTATAAAGATTTAAACTAATTAAAAGATTACCAATGAACTTCGATTTCTAGAAAAACTTTTTGAGCCCGCAGTGTGCGGGATGAATTGCTTTGCTCGGTTTGACGCATTCTGTCTTGATAGATCCTGAAATAAATAAAATGAAATTTAATACTGATTTATTGAATGTCATGTACTTTTAATATACATTTATAAATGTAAAATGAGGATAATATAATAATATATATATTTCAATACCATCCGCTTCTGATACCGATCCCTGTCAACAAACGCTTTCCACTGCTCTTTTGGTACCCTACTGGGCAACTTCTCATACATTTGCAGTGTGGTCAATGAAGCATCATTGACATCACACCACAATCTCCATGTAAAATCTTTCCACTTCATACCTAGATTTTTCAACGTCCACTTCCGTGCTATCACGTCAACAACGGTAAAGTAGAAGAACATCTGTATACATAAATTAATTTTGAACATATTAGTGACATGACATTAAATTAAACCATAATGTAATAAATTTACCTTGATTTGAGAATCAAACACATCATTTTTCTAGCTTAGAGGCATATGTCTCCAATCGTCATATGAAATGGGAAGGGAAATGGGCTCTGCTGCCAGCTGGCCTAGAATCTGTCCAAGAAACCCCGCGACATCATCCATAGGGACCCCGTAATAATCAAATGGCACAATAATCATCTCGCCATTCAGATTCCAAACATATGAACTTTTTATTTTTTTCTCCATGGTTTCATTTTTGTCATCATCAATGAGAAAACAATTAGTATAAACAAAATGCAATAAATTTATTTAATTAAAATTTGTACCTATGATAGTGACACTCCAGTATGTCCGGGATGAACTGGAAGGGGCGCGTCGCTGCCCCAATGCTGAGGCTCATGAAGGGGGAGTCGATGACTCAACCTCTACTAGGACACCCACAGATGGTGTGAGAGATGGTGCAGGGGGAGATGGTGTAGGGGTGTCAGTAGCTGGTGCATCAGATGTCATGGGGAGGGAGCCAGATGAATAGTCATCTGTCGCAGAACTGGATGAAATAATGTAACGCTTATTCCTTGGCATTCCTGTCATTTAATCAAATAAAGTTAAGTTCAGAATATATATTTCAAAAAAATTATGCAAAAAAAGAAAATTAAAAATGATAACAGATGGAGTACTAACAGACAAAATATATATAAGAATGATAATGAATGACTGTAGAAATGAAACAAGTGGTTGCGGAATAAATAAATAATTGTACATAAAATCATTTTCCCCTTCAATCATATCGGTTTCCTGCTCCATTGATTCATCCACTTCATTCATCCTTTCTAGAATAATATTTTCAATATCACGATGGACAAATAATTCTGCTTCCTGTTGCTGATTTAATTCAATTTCAGAGGTTAAATTTTGTACTTCATCACCCATACCATACAAATCTATTTGTATTATGTGAGCAACTACACTCCACCCTTCATCCGAAACATCATTCACATAATATACCATTTTTGCTTGCGATTCTAAGATATATGGATCATGTAGTTCACGATCACCAAAATCCATCAAGCGAGAGAAGCTCACAGAAGTAAATTGCAAGGAATCTATTTTAACGCCTCTGATAATATCGACCCATTTTCATTTGAATAAAACAAACAAAAAATGTCCATGTTAGTTTAATTCAATAATATCATGCATATTTCCATAATATTTCACTTCAGAAAATTTAAATATACCACTATTCTGTGTTCTCAAACCCACTTCTCGATCGACTGTACGAAATCTAAAGCCATTCACATTATAAGCGTCGAACTTTCTAACTTCTTTTAGAGGACTTCTAGTAAGAAACTTCAAATCTTCTGATACCTCTGCTCAAGTATCGGTATTCATGATCTGAAAAATGAAATATACTTTATTAGATTTACAAAATATATTTGTCAAACTAATATTCATATTTATTGCAATATTTATGAACTTACATGTCATGCAAACCATTCTACAAGCTCTTTATTAACAACTTCCATTATATATTTCTCATTTCATGTTCGGTCTCTCATTCGTCTCTTTGTTTGTATCCTTAACTCTTCAATAAATGGATCTGCAATTTCACTATTCAGCAGCACATATCTATGTGCATGTAATAATTCCAATTCAGTCAGTGACACATTTGAGGTCCTCCCAACTGATCGGCCAATAACAGGAAATATTTTGGATTTCTGATATATTTGAGATTGAGTTGATGTGTTGTCAACACGTCCAACTCCATTAAATCATGTCTCAATATCATCCAAGTATCGAGAACAAAAGGTAAGAAACTCTTTAGCCACATAACCTTCAGTAATTGAGCCTTATGGTTTAGCTTTATTTCTCACGTATGATTTCAAATGCCCAAGATATCTGTGAAATAAAATAAACATAATTATGTATTTAATTAAGTACCAAAAATTGTTTACATAACTGGAAAACATATAAATAAAGTACCTCTCAATTGGATACATCCATCGATAATGAACAGGGCCCCCTAATTTAGCTTTCTCAACAAAATACACAGTTAAATAAATCATTACAGTAAAAAAGGATGGAGGAAAGATCATATCCATTGCGCAAAGGGTCAATACAAACCTCTCATGGAGGTTGTCAAGCTGAAATGGATGTAGAGATTTCTCACATAGTTTTCTAAAAAATGTGTAGAACTGGAGTACAACAACAGTAATTTTTTCAAGTAATAATGTACGCAATGCTAATGGTAGTAACTGTTGAAACAAAATATGTGAATCGTGGGTTTTGAATCCATGTAAATTACGATTCTTCTAGTTAATACACCTCGAGATGTGACTTGAATACCCATCAGATACCTTAAAATTCTTTAACATTCGAATGAATGTATCTTTATCCCTATTTTTCATTGCAAAAATTTCCATAGGATACTTCCTATTCTCATCTGGCCAGAGATCAAATTTTATATTCATTTCTTGTAAGTCTTTGCGAGCATTGAGATGATCCTTAGACTTTCCATGCTCATTAAGCAATGTGAAAATCAAATTTTCACATACATTCTTCTCAATATGAATCACATCAAGATTATACCATAACAAATTAAATTCCCAATTCGGAAGTTTGAGGAATATAATTTTTTTCTTCCATTGTTACGTTTCAGTTTCGCTTGATGATACACTTCGGACCCATTTTCCACTATCATTCAAATGACGAACCTTCCCAAATTCTGTTCCAACATTTTCAAGATGTCCCAATATTTCAAAACCTTTTAACAACTTTGGATGTGGTCTACGAACAATGGAACCATTATATTTTGATTTGTTCAGCCGAAATCTATGAGATGCATCGAGAAATCTTCGATAAAAAAAGAAGCACCATTATCTACTGTCAGGTAGCCGTTTGGGCTCAAAATAAAAGTTACAAATGGGACAAGCCAAACCCATTTATGTGTTCCAACCAGATAAATTCCCAAGCCCAGGGAAGTCACTAATGGTCCACATTAAAGTAGCATGCATTTTGAAAATTGTTTTAGAAGAAGCATCAAATGTCTCAACACTATTGCTCCATAACTCCTGTAATTTTTCAATCAAAGTCTACAAGTATACATCAATATCATTTCCAGGCATTTGTTTTCCAGGAATAATCATCGAAAGGATAAAAGATGTTTGTTTCATACACATCCATGGAGGCAGATTATATGGGATCAAAAAAACTATCCAAATGCTATAATTGGTATTCAAAGTCCCAAATGGGTTGAATCCATCGACAACCCATCCCAATCGAACATTCCTTGGATCATTTGAGAAATTGAGATGTAATGAATCAAATGTCTTCCATGATTGGGAATCTCATGGATGTCTCATTATCCCATCATTGTTATTATCTACATAATGCCACTTCATGTGTTCGGCGGTTTTCGATGACATGAATAATCTTTTCAATAAAGGCTTCAAAGGAAGGTAACACAAAACCTTTGTAGGTGTGCTCCTTTTCTTCTTCTCCATGAAATTATGTTCATTCAGACTTCCAACATCACCCTTTTCCTGCCATTTAGAAGAAGAAAATTTCTTGCAATTCTATCTACTTGAATCCTCTCCCCAATAAAGTAAACAATCATTGGGACACACATGTATTTTTTTATAATTCAAACCAAGCTTGTTAACGACATTTTTCATATCATAAAAAGATTCTGAGATTTTTTGCTTCAGGAAATGCATCACGAATCAATTCCAATATCATGGACATTGCCTTATTTTTAATTCCACAAAGACATTTGATATGGTACAACTTCAACAAAAATGAGAGATTTCAATATTTCAAAACACCCACTATACAACTCTTAATTTCCATCATCAACTAAATCATGAAACACATTTTACTCAGTGAAGTTTTCTCTTACATTTGGCTCCACAGAATCAAGAGGATGATCCAATGATATGTGACAATCTTGATCTGCCTGTGTTACAGTCTCAAAAACATCACTTGTCACATTGTAATTTGTAGCACCCTCTTCTGGTTGTTCTGATATGTTTTGATGCTGATAGTGGTGTCTTGCAGTGCCGAATGCATCATTTATTAGGTTTTTCATTTAATTTTCCATTGTTGACAAACTTGGGACCTCATTATTTGGATTAACATTAGTGATCAATCTTTCTGTAATGTTCAATTTTTCCATGCCAAATCCAACACAAATATTGAGCAGGGAATTACTTCCATATTAAATGTTCATAAACCTCATCTCTATTCAACCATGTTCTAAATTTAAATTTAGGACATGGAAATTTTATTCTCCCTTCAACGGATCGATTAGAAATTGCAAAATCTAAAAACAGATTCAAACCCTTAACATACTGAGGTGTGTTCCTCGGTAATGTGATCCAGCTTTTATCCATGTATATCACAATGTGCCTATACAAAAAACAAGGAATCAAACATGAGACATCTTCTATAACCCCATCATCAAAAACAAATAATGATGAACAAAATCTCCATAATAGGGAAAAATTCAATGATATATCAAGAAATGGGTCTCAAAATTCCTCAAAGTCCCTAAACTCGAAGCACAAAATAGATGAACTAATTCTATAAGAATGGGCCTTTTCATCATATTATGGTTCATCTTGCCTCTACTCCATGCACATTGGATTCTCTTCCTTTCCACTATTAATTTTTTGCATACCTGATAAAACTAAGGAATGAACAAACATTGATTTCCATGAATATTTAGCTTCCATTCACATATCCCTAGTGACAACCTCCATAATGGATGTTATGCCCAAAGAAAGTAGATATGTACCAAGGTCTGGGTGAAGACCATCACCAAAGAAATGATCTTTATCATAATTTATGACCCCTATATTTGGAGAACATATAACAAACCTTGAAAGTTTATTGACATACTCCCATACTAATCTGTCACCAATAAAAAGTCTCATGAGCTCAGTCTATTTCTCTATATTCATTCCCTTAGGAAATAACCATTAAAAAAATCAATCTTGATGAGATTACAATTCATACATTCATGAAGTTAAGAAGGTTCCACTGACTCCCAGAAGACTCTACTGAAACTATAAATCCAGTTCTAAAAAATTCTCACACACAAAGTATCAGGTTCCCTAAGATAATTGAGGATCACCTCAATTTGTTCCAACTACCTAACTACTTCCACTGACCCTTGAAAAACACTTAATGAAGGAAGATAGTGATTCCAGAATCCTATGATGGTGTCTAAGATTGAAAATGATTTAACATCAACAAGTAAACACATATTCTAGGTCGGAATAAGAACTAAATAATCCTTTTTGAAAATTACAGTGGGAAACAATAACATCTAAATGAACTATATCAATTAAATACTTAAAATTAGATTTATAGTTTGATACAAGATAGGATATATAGATTTATCTATGTATACTATAAGAGTGGGAATCATGCCATTTGTAGTTCTGTTAAAGGGATTACTATATAGATCATGCTTAATCATTAAAGGACTGAATTTTAAATATATGTACATTGATGAATAAGGTTCTAGTTGAATATATCATGTAGAAATTTATCCTATGTATGATAGGGGACATCATTAACATACCATGGACTCATGGATAGGGTAACATGATTATATTGAGATATTTTATTTATCTGACTCTCATGTACATATTTATAGCTAATAAAGTTATTATACAATAACCAGATTAAGGTCATGTAGAATTTACTATATATCAAGCAATTTTTCCCATGCATTGAGGAAACAGTACCCTTAGGTTGTTTATGAGTATCAAATTTGTGATCTAACACTAACCATGTTTGATTGGCCTAGTGACTACATCCCTATTTTTTCTATGGTTGAATGATTGTCCCTATTTAATTTTTATTATTTATTTTTACCGTAAATTTTTCACGAGACATTAAATGTGGTTTCTAGTGGGAATAAAAACGAATTTATAGAAAGATACACTTTTTAGGGGTTTAACTTGAAATTTTTTATGGATTTACCATTTTTATTGAATTATCAGACTTTTCATATGTTTTTCAATGTGCATTCATAGCAGGGGGGACTCAAATATTTCCCTAGGTGCTTATTGTATTTTTCTAACATAGTTAGTGCTATGTATCTTTCAATTAGTATTTTAAATTATTGAATGTTAGTCCAATATTTATATTTTTAAGGAAATTTATTTTTAATCGAATGTGAGGCGGTTGGAATTTTGAAATGTGTTGAATAAAATGATGTGAGTTTGGTGCATAATTTCATTATTACGGAAAACCATGAGGTGTTGTTCACATATTTTAATGTAAAAAAAATAAAAATATTTTTATTCTATTTTAGGATCAGATGTATTGATAAAATATGATTGTCTTTTAATCTCATATATAATATATATAATAGGCAGGTGTGGAATATTATAAAACAATGGAAATGAGAGAATTACATGAATTGTGATCCCAATGATCATATAAATAATCTCATGGATATTCACACTATGTTTAATTTCATTGTTCATAGACCAATCCATGTATAGAGTTTAAGGGAATGTATCCTTGAAAAAAATTATGTGTTATATATAGTGATATAAGAGAGGAATAAAAATTTGATATGGATGTAGATCTTGACACACATATGCATATATCCTTAGGGGATGACTCAGATATTTTATGGTCATGGTTCTCAGACCTGTATCTGCTAACATTTTTATATATAAAAACATAGAACCAATGATTGGTTAGTCTTCATAGATATTCCAAAACACAACCTGATGTGAATTAAGGATTATTAGTATCATATAATACCTTGTAGGGGGACATTAATTTTATGGTCATGATGTTTAGACCATTGTGTCACAAAGTTTAATATCCTATGAAAAGGAACATGGTTTTGATAAGACATTATAAAAAGAGAATCTAATGTTATGTATTTGGGGTATCCAAAAGAGATTCATACCCAAATTGGAAGGTGAATAAGAATATAATTTCATAATTTATTTAACTATTAAAATGATTCTCAAATGTTTAAACTTCAGGGTACAACAATCACATTGAATAGAATTATATTGGAAGGTTTAAAACATACATTATGAATGCCTGAGTCAATAAGAAATAGAGACCAACTGGTGAAGAATGACCATTACAAATAGTGGAATACTAATACCATTCCCATTCAATAGAATCTAATGGTAGTAGGTTAGTTATTTTCTCAATCATTCTATTGATTGATTATGTGGTTTAGGTGGAAATATCTTCCATGACTGAAATATCCCATAGGGATAACTTTATATGCTTCGACGAAAGGTGTGATATTCAGTATCAAATCCTAATAGGTTATCTCCAAATAAATCAACATCCACAACCAATTTTTAGAAGATCCATATAGACCCACTATATAGGGCTATCCCCCAAGGCCTCATTACACCTTTACATACCGCCCTATAATGAAAAAACCAGTAAAATAATCATTTTTGTGTAATTTAAAATAAAAGATGTGGAAAAGGAGGGTGAGAGGGGCTATAGGGTGTGAACAAAACTCAACACAAAGAAATGGTTCAAAATAATGTATGGCGTATCAATTGGTTAATGAGATACCATCCAAAAGGTGGAATGTGGTAGAGGATGGAACCATTCATTAAATTATAATTGTGGAGGCAATCATTAACCATCCCCACTAATCATAATGAAAACCTTATACTATAACTATCATGGTCTTGGAAACACAGGATCAGTTCAAATTATCTAGCATAGTTTCAATTCAATCCACAATGATATAGATTTGTAGCCTAAATGCATATTCAAATTCAAGTACATGATTGGTATTGGGAACTTAGATAACTTTCATGGGTCATTACATATCCATTTAAATGGCTAATCTGGTGTCCCTTTACTTATTTTAAATGAATATATTAATGATAGAATCTAACCATTCTTTTCAAACCACATTGTCACCTCTATTCACCATTAGAACACACCTTCTTGGTAAATTCTTGGTCTTAATATATGTCTTTCTCATAGTGACAAATAGAATTCATGGAATCTTCTTCAAGCCTATGGGACAATTTTCTTGGAATGATTTGGTACGCAGGGGACATTACAAAATTATGTTCTATTCTAAAAAGAAAAAGGGTGATAGTACATTCCACGCCTCTATGATGTAGTTCCATCATACAACAATGAGGGTAGGGATTACTGATATGGGACATTCATATATTCCTTAGACTTGGTTCTGAGGGAACATGATCAAGACCTTTATTGCTGAACAACTAGACCATTTCATGGGTTTGGGTGAATGGAATAATTTATTCCAACTTTCCATATCTCTCACTTGAGACATACTACCTTAGATATTACCCCATTATTTTTGAAACTACCTATGGTTTAAAGAGACAAAAACATGTTAAATACTAAACATTTGAGATATTTGTTGACAAATAAAATGAATGTGATGATGTGAATCGAGATAGCTGGATGGTCGATGACCTTGATACATGAGGATATTCCCCATGTGGCATGAAAACATTAAATATTGAGAGATTCTAAATTTTATCATCCTAATAAAAAGTGTTTTATCATTGAAATAAAATTGAAGGTGCTCTAATATCACACTCCTTTCAATATTAACCTATCAAAAATAAATGAAATTGAAGAAGATTTGGATGAATCAATCCACAATAAGAAATAATTCTAGGATACACATGCATATTAATCCCATATTAAACTATATACTAAAATACTACATACTGGAAAACCAAAAAAACCTAAAGAAGATGTAACAAACCCCTACCTAGAGGGGAAGACGGTGCAACTTCTGGGGTTGCAGGGTTGCTGGGGTCACCGGGGTTGCGCGGGGTCGCCGGGGTCGGGGTCGCGGGGTCGCCGGGGGAAGCTGGGGGCTGGGGTCGCGGGGGGAGGAGGGTCGTGTGTTAAAAAAAACCAACATTTTGCTGCGGTTCCTAGAACCGCCGCTAAACAGCGATTTTTTTGTAGTGAAGGATGGTTCCTTCCTTAGACTCAATCATCTGAGAAATATATTCATGTTCATAGGGATGTAATATGCATGATTGAGATGATGGTGATAAAAAAATTCATCCTCCTCCTTGCACTTGTATAGAATAGGGGTTTGATTCTCCATACAAAGAGTGATTTCCCTCCCGAGACAATTTATGTTGGCTCTATATTGGGAAATACAATACATGCCATGAAATCCATCAAATTCAACTATGTGAAGTATGATGAGATTCACCGGGAAGTTCAATCCACAAATTATGACAAATGATGAGTTATATTCATTGGATACAATAATTTACACATTTTCCATTTTCACCAACATCTCTACTTCCATTCTTTGTGGTGATGTTTGGATTGTTCTAATAAACATTCAGGATATAAAAGAATTCATAATACCAGAATCAGAATGTGTGTTCACTATTTTGGAATTAATAACCAGTGTACCTATCACCACTTCATTATCGAGCTTCACTTCGGTGGTAGTGATGGAAAAAGTTCACCCTTGCTACCTTAGAGATAGTTGGTTGCCTTAGAAAACACTTGGCTTAGGGAATTGGTTCAAAAACTGCCTGCTTATTTGTAATTGTAGAAATGAACAATGTGTTAAGGATTAAACATAGCATTACATTCATTTTTCATAGTAGTGGGGTTTTCTTTCTATTAATTTCTGGCTAGATTCCCTTCCTCACAACACCTAAAGCATTTCCTTGTCCCCTTTAAGAAATTTCCAAGGTTATTCCTTCTAAAATTTTGAAAAGAAAGGTGATGTAATTTTTTAGGACCATTGGATTTATCAACCAGACCCCCAGAATTAAAGTCCTCTTTATGCTTCTTATCTCCATGAAACCCCTAAGATGCTCCAATCTCTATATTGACTTTTAGGGAATATTATACAATCTCCTCATAGATGTCAAAGTAGAGGATCACTGGGGATTTTTGTAGGCTAGTTTTTATCCCACTAGAGAAGAATTCAACCTTACATTTGAGGGTAAAGACAAAACCAGAGGCATATCATGAAAATCTGGTGAAATTTCACTTGTAAGGCCCAACATATTGATCGTCCATTTTCTTGAGTGGAAGGAAATATATTTCCACCTTAAGATAGAAGGTGTGGGAAAAATATTTATCCAAAAACATTTTCCATAAATACTTCCATCCCATCACCTCGATCTCTTCCTGAGGCTTCATATATTTGATCAATGTACACCATTAATTAGCTTCACCCTCCATATAATAAACATCTATAAGAACCATATATTTTTTCAGAACATTGGAGGATAGAGAAGATCTTATCTAGGGATTTTATCCATTATTCCAAGATTTATGGATCAGATGATCCATTGAAATTAAGTGGGGTCTGTATCATGAATCTCTCATTAGAAAATTTTTCTTTGATAGGTTTGGGGGGGGGGGGGTGGACATTTCCCTTAACCCGGGTTTCTATTCAAAACATTAGTTAACTGAGAGTGTATCATGACAAAGTTTGGGATTCCCAATCCCATAAGATTGGGTATCTTATTTGAGCAGTAATCACATTTATCTTCACATCAGTTGTTGGCCTAATTCTCCTATTACCATCCATTAGATAGAATAAAATGTAAAATTAGGGGTAAATATTCTAAACTATTAAATACATAAAGTTTAATCCAATGAAAAAAAGTGATAACATATAAATTACATTTGTCTCCTTAACTTATTAATTTATATGATTAGATCAAAGTTATCCATGATCTACTTCCTAACATATATTATTAGGGGAATTTTTTGTTCCCATAATAATGGTTTGTACTATAATTATGAGTTTATTGAATAATATCTCCCAGGAGTGTCGAACTAAGAGTGCAGCAAGGTCCATTTTCATGCACCAGTTTTCGTTCGAGTCTAGCTCAAAGTATTGTTTTCAGGTTTTAACGTTAGATACATCTGGGACACAACCACCTCTACTTGTTCGTATCTAGATGTGGATGTATTTTCTTGATAAAACACTTACTCTATACTAAACCAAATGTTGTTATTTTTTCCTTATATTTAGTATTATTCCAAAGGCTTTCACTAGAGTTTTCTAATCCGAATTTCAAAAATAATTAAACCTATCCTCTAATACCAACTATTATAACCCTCTTTATTATTTCATATTTAAACATGATTTTTTAAATAAACATGAACCTAATAAAACTCAGAAGATTGAAAGGGATAGTGTATTTAGGGCATTGTAACATTACATAACAACATCAAACATGAAATACACATATTCATTGAAATCGTCTTTTACATGACCACAACATTCCTTTATACTTAACATTTTATGGGATAACCTGAGGAAATACATAATAAAAGGGTAAGATATAAAGCCTAGTAATCAAGTAAACAAGGGTTAACATGAAGAATAAAATACATGTTAGGAAATATACATATAAATGGAGCATAAGAGAAACAATAACATAAAATCATGATATAACATGATTATCATAACATGGAATTGTGGAAACAACTTCAAACACTACATCATTAACATAAAGGAATAAGGAAAACCCCGATCTCAACATGGTGGAAAAAATTACTATAATGAAATTAGGTAAAAAACTATACCAACATTATGTATCATGAAACTAGACATTACCCAATGCATTGGAGTGCTATTAGGGTGCACCATTCATAATAATTTCAATGTCATGCTTAAGTGTTCCACATAGATCAAATAAAATGTATTCTTTAAACATAATAATTTACTCAAAGATAAAATTATGTGGAATACATATATTAATGTCCCCAATCAATAAGTATATGTGTTTAATGGTGAATACACTTGATACAGTAATGGGTATTGTATTCACTACATGATGATGTTGGGATGGAAAATCGTGGTGCAATTTCAGCAGCATGACAACGTCATATAGAAATTAATAAAATGGGTAAATGAGAGAGAAATGGGTCTCCCATAATTTATACATGAAATGTATCATGAAGGGATCGTGGAACAAAATATCCCAACAAATGAAATGGAATTTAATCTTCCTAGTACAAATGAAGTTTTGAAATGGAATTGAGAAGAGGGAAATCTCTTATGGAATTTTGGCATAGTAACGACATAGGTAAGGGACTAAATGGGGGAGGATAAATGATACCTAATTGAAATAAAATCAAATTTAAATTACTTAATTTATTATAAAAGGATTAAAATATAACCAATTGAAATTAAAATGACTAATTTCAAACAAGGTTCTTGAATTTAAAGGAAGAGAGAAAGGTGAGGATCTCTTACTTGGATGTGTGATCCCAAAGGCTTGGGAGAGGGTTCTTGGGAGAATGGGGGTGCCTTGGGAGGACTCTATGTAGTAGGGGGAAGAGATTTGTTGAGGATAAAATATCTTGAGTGAATATTAATGGGTGCTTCGGTTGGTTTATATTGGAAAGGTTGCAGAATTCCTTATTATTTTGGTTTTAGACACTACACACTAAAATATTTAAAACTACATACCATCCAGTGGTTTTTCCCATGGTTTCTAGAAAGGGGTAGTGGTATACATTTTTAATATGCTTAGGGTTGAAGATATTAAGATATTTCCCTTACTTATGTCTAGGTGAGTCACACTTTCAAGGACATGATTTTAAAATCATAAATATTTCATATGTCTTGTAGGATTCACTAAAGATTTTTAAAATAAATAAAATAAACCTAAAATTATATTATTTTAAAGGAAAAAATATATTTGGACAAATATACCTTTTATAGTATTTTATTACATCCCTATTGTGTCATTTTTGGTTTATAAAACACATTACATTTTTATAAAATATTTAATTTTGACCAAAAAACATTACTTAGAAAATAATGAAAAATTTACTGTTGGATAATTTTGAAATCCTAATTTCAAAAATAATGTTTATTTTATCTAAATAATTATATAAATATGTGGATTTTTACTTTTACAATAAAAACTAAAATTTATTTAAAATTGATGTGTTTTGAAAAAAATAGGTTTCAAACCATAATAAAAAGTACAATTGAATTCATAAAAATTATATGATAATTTGAATTTAATAAAAGTAATTTGATGATAATATTTTACTAAAATATTATATAAATAAAAATTTAATCAATTCATCAAAAAACATTGCTTAATTGAATTTGAATATTAACCAAAAATGCTTTTTATCCTTTTAAAATCATTTACAAAGTAATAGTAATATAATGAAATAATATTAATTATTCTATACAAAAATAATTCACAAAATCCTAATGCTATGTTCTTGTTACATATCCCTTTATACACAAACGTATTCTCTAAGAGTAAGGTGTGCGATGGTGGAGCTTTCATGAGGCCATTTGGTGAAATGGTTTGGGTCGTGATCTCAATGAGCTGGAACTTCTCTTGTAAATGGTTTCACTAATGCTAAAGTTATTGGATCTCGGGTTGGAATTGGTTTAGTGAAGAGCCTATAAATTCTATCTCCCTTGGAGTATTCGATAAATGGGCTTCATAAGTTACGATCCTACAGTTTGAGGCCCTCGCTTCCTTTTTCTATGCCAAAATGATTTTTTAAAACAATATATTTATACTAATCATGAGATCACTATTCAATATCAATATTAGAAATGATAAGGATACTTAACGTTCATTTAAATCCAATTGGATATAATAAAACAAAATAAGTTCACGCGTTTTCTATATCCAGAAGATATTTGTAAAAAAATAAAGCGAAATTTATTGATAATAGTTTGGGACGTTACATATTTTAACACAATAATGGTATAAATATAGTGGAGGGGTGAAAAAGGAATATAAAGGAAAGGATTTTAATTGAATATGACACCTCTTGATCGGGTAACTCCTTTTGGTTTATGCCAAAATACTTTCTTAAGAATCTTTCTGACCAAATGAACACTTCAAGGTCAAATAGAGGATTTTTGGGAGTCTAATTGGGCTTATGTTGGATGAAATTAAATGTTTGAGAGGTTTGAGGAATGGGTATAGGTGGTGGCCTTTTATATGGAAGGAAAAGGAAT
Organism: Viscum album; assembly: GCA_963277665.1. Classification (NCBI taxonomy): domain Eukaryota; kingdom Viridiplantae; phylum Streptophyta; class Magnoliopsida; order Santalales; family Viscaceae; genus Viscum; species Viscum album. Next base: position 991,984,588 of record OY728155.1, on the reverse strand, counting down.
TACATAAAATTTTTAGAAACAAGTTAGGTGTGCACATGTTATTACATAACAAAAGTCATACCAAACCCAAAAACTCAAGAATGAAAAGTGCAGGGCCAAAATGTGGATGTCTAATGCGTGTTTAATATGTTTCTAGGTCGTTTTGGGTCTTATATTTATGTTTTAGTACTTTATTAACCTGATTTTTCTCTTAACCGATGTAATTAATTTTAATCACCTTCACTAATATTATTTTTCAACAACAATGTTCACCTTATAAGACATTATAAATTATGCTGATTCAAAATATGAAATTCATTTTACCAAATTCTAATCACAGTGTTTGAATAAATTAATTTAAAAAATAATTCTGCTATTTCGACGACACTGTGGGTTTTTATAGTAAAAAGGATCCAAAGTTTGTTAAGTATTTATATCCAATTTAAATGGGAAAGTGGTTACAATGAACAAATTTGGATTAATTGATAAAAAAATTATCCAATTAAACTTATAAAAAATTTAAAATATATTTTATCCTTATAAATAAATTTAATTAAAAAACAATTATGAATTGAAAACCTGTACTTTTCACAATTCATCAAAAAAAGTTGTTTTTAAAAAAATCCCAAAATTTCACCCTAAGCTAGTTTTGACATTAAAAATTAAAAAATGTGGGTCATTTTATCAAATTGAGTTTCTAAATGTGTCTAAATTTAATATTATTAAAAGGAAATTAAAAACAATATTTTTAGACATAGAAGGACTTTACCACAAATCATATCTTTCATTATCAATATGTTTTATTTATATAAAAACTATAGAAAATATTTGAAAAGTTGTTATTACTATTTATATTACTATGTTTAACAGCTATGTTATGATCATATTATTTAAAAAATAAAATTATGTTTCGTAGAATCTTACGGTGGCATGTATCGTATGCCAACTGAGTGTTGCGTGCATCATATGCCAGATCAGTGTTGCGTGTATCGTGTGCCAACTTAGTGTTGTGTGTAATGTACTTCAAGTTAGTGGTTATTGTAACGTATGAAATGTTGGTTTGTTGTGAAACAAATATTTTACATAGTTAATTTCAAGAATAAAATTTTAATTTTTTATAAAAACCAGGTCTATAAAATCTTGGGGTGTTAGAGGTTATCTATTAAAAGGTGAAAAACTATCTTTAGAAAAATAATGATTTTTATTCGTAATTTATTTTGTTCTGATCTTATTCCTATAAAATCTATTATATGAATATATAAAATATTTTAATAAATATAATATATATATAATTCATTAATATAATTATCTAATATTGGTGAATTTAATTTATTAAAAAATGGATTTGGTGCATAAAAATAGTTTTTTTATAAAAACATATCCTTTATATTCAATTTGTTTTCATATTACTTTATAATCAATTGATATCTAATGAATTAAACCATATATTTTCTTGAAATATTTATTACTATTTATAATTTATAATTTAATTACTAAGAAATAATTTTCATTTTAGGTAATAATATTCATAGTATTTGGTAACACTCTATCTTGCGTGTAATGTAAGCTATCGAAGAAACTAGTTGTTTTGTGAGTCACAAGCTAACGAAGTATTGAATTCATTGAAATATATATAATAAAATAAATTTATTTAAAATAATAAATATATCATAAAGTCTTGAGAGGTTATATTTCTTTCTACGTATGGTGTTGTGTGTCATACATGATTTCGGATAAAAGATACCCTTTTCGAATTTTCAGGGTGTTATAATAAAACTAGGATGAAGGTATAATATTTCTTTCTTAACTATTTTTTTTTGTAATTTATCTTTAGGATGTATTTCACATCCACCACTTAACCACATATGATCTACCATGATATTCATCCATCTGGTAATTTTTGATTTTTTGACCTTCCCAATACACAAGACATATCAATTTTTTAGAAAAAAGAATAATCATGAAGGAACATCAGAAGTAACCATGGACCACATCTTAAATATCCAGTGAAAATAACACTACACATATCCTTAGTAATAATAATTCCATGCCTAGAAAAAATATGGATACCCTACACTTATTCATGTGGAAATCATTTAATCATACCAAAGAGTGGGGGATGGAGGGAAATATGGGCTTAAAACTCAGCTAAATCATAATAAGGTCATACATGGATTCTATAGGCTTAAGAAAGAATAATGTACTGGTGGGTCTTAAGAAGATATGGGGTCAATCAATTAACATAACTCAGTCATTTTAATAGTGTATTTGTCTAGTCACAACCTTGACAATATTCCAATTCATATTCTAATAGGTTTACATGCCCCAAGTATCTCTCAAAAAAATATGCTCAGAAACTATAAGGATAAATTAGGTCAAGAATACTCTCAGGAGTGAAAATACGTATAAAAAGGGATAATCACTCAATCAATAATGAATAGAAACATTTCAATCAATAATAATTATGTAAATTTAGAATCAGAATTAAATCAATCAACTCATCAATCACATTAAAAATCTAAGTTGTGATAAATAATATAATATAACATTTTCCATCTAAAATTTCTATTTTATTTTTATTGGTGCAATTATATTTCAAATTAAACTATTCCTTTTTTTGAAAACTAAATCCAAGAATATTTAGAAAAATAAATAATCCATATTTATATGCAATATAGCTCAAGAATGATCTCTCTCACAAATAAAATGAAAGAGTTTCCACATTTTTTGAGAGATAGAAACAAAAATAGACAAATAAAAATTGGAAATAATGAAATAATAAGGGAATAAAGAGAACCCTATATTTAATGATTTGACATGATAGAAAATATCAGGAATTTATTTGAAATCATACTACCCGTAATAATGTTACAAAGAAAATATAACCACACTGGACCGAATATTAGTTCATTTGATATATACTATATGATTTCATGAAATGGGAAAGTGATAAAAATAGTAAAAAATTAATATAAACTTGTATAAATTCATGTACCACAATACAATGGAGTGTTATAATGAAATACTGAACAAAAAAGACCAAGAAAAAGAAAAGGAATGAAAAGACCTAAGAATACACTACTAAAACTCAAAATACTAATATATTTGTTACCTCCCATAAAGTGAAAAAAATATGCCGTTATCTATAATGATCAAAAAATACCAATAAAATCAATCTATCATCATATTGGTCGATGGCCTATTTCGGGAATTGGGGGTAATATTTTGCAGCTTTAGTGGTCTCTTGGGAGGTTTCACCACCTCTGAAATGACCTAAACGAACCTCTCATGCGATAACTAGAGAATCAATGTAGGTAAAGGATAAATCTCACATGGTTGTCACTTAATCCCAATTTCATGAGAAAATATCTTATGGGGAAGGCCAATATGTAGCCTAGTATGTTCATTAAAAGTGACACTAGAGGCAGATGATCTATACCAAACAAAATGGATGCACACGTAATAGAGACAATATAAGAGAAATATTTTAAGAAAAAACAAAATACCTTACATTATATAATTTAAAATATAAAAAACAAGGAACATTAAATATATTAAATATAGAAATTTACCAATAAAAAAACCATATTAGAGGATGGGTACACCAGTGTATAACTAAGAAGAGTGGGAAGAGTCTTCGTGGTCAGCATCAGTGGTCCCATCCCTAGTGATGGATGAACAGATCTACCCTTCCATTTCTATACTATAAATGGAGAAAGGGTTTGGTGGATGGAATTCCAAAGCATTTTCTATTGTGTTAGAAGAAGGATCGGTCATTAATGGTAGGATGGGGTCTGGAGCCAGAAGGGATGAGGTTCCGATTCATATAGAGGCCATATGTTTGGATGTTGGATTGATGAATGGAACCTTAGATACAGTTTATAGAATAGCGATCCTTCTCCATTGAGTGTTATATGATAATAAATCTAGCTAAGCAGTAGGGTTGATGATTTCGAGAGAAATCTTGACCAGTGAGGCAAAAGGTTCTAAGGTATATGAGGTGGAAATGGTTCCAATGTCTAGACCAATGGTAGAAGGGTGAGGGTGGGTGGGTGTATTGGTGGCTAGTGTAGAAATTGAAGGGGATGGAGAAGAGAAAGAAAGGCCTGATGGTTTAATAAATAGTATATCTAAGCTCTAGAATATGGTAAACATGTTATCTAAAAAAGAGTAATCCCCTCAATATCTCATCCACCCCATAATAATAATCTTGGATGAGTATGATTGGCAAGTAGAGGAGGTATCATTCCTTGAAGGATCAGTTTGATCATCTAGTGCTGAAGGGTCAGTGGAGGTGGTAGGGGTAGGGGACTCATAGGTGGACTCGGTGTATCCATATGCCCAATCAAAATTTCCTCCCAGCTTATAGGGAATCCGCACATTATGAACAAGATGTGGTCAATATATTTCATGTGTATGAGTGATGAGAGGGGCTAAAGGAGAGGTAAATTCCCAAGTGTCTGGATAGATATGTGATGAATTTCCACCCAAAGAATTCCTACCATCCTCCTCATATGTATCTCATAGTATAAGTTATGTTGATGGTCTATGTTCATTATGAGGGTGACCATGGAAGTATAAAGAGTCCTTACATTAGTATACATGATGGCCCCATGGGTATTTTTCTATGCCATCGAGACATGGTATAACACATGATAGAAGATCCTTATAGCAGTACCCTTTAGCTGGTTGGTCTTCATGGTGGGTGGATCTTGAAATCTTGTAAGGTCAAAGTAGATCATGACCCATATCTTTAGAGTATCCAACTTATTCAGATGAAGAAGCAGAGTGGAATAAACTAGAGAGGTAAAACTATTTAAAGAATAAACCCCCAAGGGAACACCGAAATCACCCAGTATGAGCTCCCAATCCCTACCTCCCAATATTAATGAGTTGTGAATAATTTTATACTCATAATTATATAGGGACACAAAGAAGATATTATTCATCCTCTCAATCCTAGATGATATGCACAAGGTGCATCCACCAAAGGGCCTCCATAACCTCTACATCCATGAGGATATTTTTATACAAATCCAAATCAAGTGTCTTATTCGTCCTTATAGGATTAGTGTACAAATAGGACAATCATAAATGATATGGAGGTTTTGTAAACTGAAGGCATGGGTTAATCAGATCATGTGAGGTAGAGATATAAGAGTGATGTGATGTGGAATGAGAGTCTGAAGACGATGGAGAGGTGTGGTGGGAGGTATCCATCAGTGGTGATGGTGACAGAGAAGGAGCCTAGGCCAGAATCTTTTCCATGTGGGATTTTCTCCTTGAACCACACATTTATCCCGAGTCGTATAATATTTCCACACACTTCCTCCACCTATGGTGAATTCTATTATGTTGAGAAAAAAGAGTGGAGGAGGGAGGAGTTAGGGGAGTTGGGAGGTGAAGCTGAGGAGGTGCTATTGAGGGAGGGTGAGGAAAAGAAGAAGGATAAGCAGTGGCTTAGGGTAAGTGAAATGTCCATGTCACAATCCATAAGTTCAAAAATTAATAGTCCAGCTAAAAAAATGAGGGTGTAAATGAAATACTTGTGACCTATGTTGTGTGGAAATGAAGATTTCATACACCGAATTTTTTATGGAATAAAAGATGGTTTACACTATATTTTTTTTGTTTGATTGATTGATTGATTTATTTTATTTTTTGATGAATGAAGTTTAAAATTTGGCCAATGGAAGTGAACACATTTGTTTAAGAATCATAATGTACCTAAAGAGAATAGACATGGGTTGCCTCTCAGTTATGGATTAATTTTAATTTTAGAGATAGAAATCTACAAGAATTAAGTAAATTTGAAATAGAGGACATGGTCTTCTTGAAATAGATCTTGGTAAATTTTCAATATTTATCCATTGACAGTAATGGGTAGTCCATTTCAATATTTAGTTTCTATGGTTCTATATGGTAAGAATTTAAAAAATTCAAATGGACTTGACAATCAGGATTATAGTTTTATGGGGAATAATTTGAAGTAGAAAATGAAAAAAAATAATACTGTCCCCCAATATAAATATACACAGCTCAATGTAATAGTCATGCCATTTTTTGTATTATTCTTATAAAATTTTCAATTCTCATAAGAACCCAATATTATTTCATATAACTCATTAAAATATAATAATCTTTGTTGGCCAACTTTTTGAGAATCTAGGTTTAACTTTTTCTTTTTCTAAAATTAGTGATGTTTTACTAATTACTATGGAAAATGATAGGATTTCCCATGAAAAATTTGGAAAGGAATTTTAGTAATGGTTGTTGTTAAGATGGTTGATATGACCAAATCTCATCATTAATTTGTATACTCCAATCCTTCCTACTTGTATTGACTAAATTTTTTATAGTTTTTTATCTCCCAATTTGATTGTTCAACCTACCCGCTAGTTTGTGGGTGTTAAAGAGTGATAGTATTGTATGAAATCTCATACCTTTCAAGAATATATTTTATTAAATTATTATATAAGTGTGTTGCCAAATCATAAATGTTTAATTAGGGAAATCCAAACTATGAAAACATTTTATTTATTTAAAAATTGCATAATCACATTAGTCAGGTCAAGGTGGTAGATTTTTCTTCCACCCACATTGAAACATAGTCCAAACTGGCCAAGATGTATAAAATTTAAGGGTTATTGGAAAACCATCCCATGAAATCAATTCCCAACACATCAAATATTTCCACTTCTAAGATGTGATTATGGGGTATCTCATTATGTTTAATTATTTTTTCAATAAAATAGCACCAATCACATCTTCGTATGAAGGTTGTTGCATCCCAATTAAGTTTGGGATAAAAGAATCCAATATGATGAACTTTATATAAATTACAATAAAAACCAAGATTAACTCTAGTTTGTGATGTGTGAAATAATTCTATAACACTTGGAATTTAATAATATGTAATGTAGTGTCACATTAAACCATCATCATAGTATTTGAATAGAATTGATTAGTCATATTAATAGTGTGACACTAATAAAAAATTATTCCATTGTTGATAGGAAAAGTGTGAATAGAGGGTTCCAATGGAATGATAGTTTGATATTTCAGAAAAACATGGTCATGATTTCATATCAATATTGAAGAGTGTCTCATAAATAAAGGCATCTTCAATTATCATATCTTCATCATACTCAATATTAGTTATCTAATGTTTAGAAAGATGGTTAGAAATAACATTCATAGTCCCTTTCATATCTTGATGATGATTTCAGACTATTACTACAACTAGAACCACTGTATCAACCTTGGTTTGGCATCATTTTTATTTAAAAGGTATTTCAATACTACATAATAAATGTAAACCACAATCCTAGAGAGCATTAAGTATGACCTAAAATTTTCAAACATAAAAACTACTTCTTTAAGTTGTTTCTATAAGGTCATATAATTACTTTGAGCATCATGAATAGTATAAATGATAAAGTAAATGGGTTGAAATATTTATCTAACCATCTATCCTAAAATAGATCTCACAACAAATTCACTAGCATAACACATCATCTTGAAGTCATATTCCCAATTATGTGAGACAATGATAGGAGTGACCAAAATGATTTTTGGAGCATTAAAGGCCTAATAAAATTCATCACTAAATTAAAAAATAACATCTTTAGAAAGTTGATATGTCAGTGGTCAGGATATTTAGGTAATGTATTTAACAAATAAATGGTATAATTCTATGTGGTCCATAAAATTTCTTATTCCCTTTACATTTTCTGGTTTAGGCAACTCTTCCATGAATTTGATATTCACTGGAACAACATAGATTCTATGATTTGTAATTTTTTCCCATGGTCTATGCCTCCTTGAATCATAAAATGGAATTTCTCCCAATTTATAACTTGCCGTTTTTTCTTAAAATCAATGTAGAACACATTTTAATTGTCTCAGATGGACCTAAAAGTATTTTTTATAAATGAAAAAAGTATCCATAAATATTTCTGGAAAATCATCTACTATATCATGGAAGATATGTGTCATGCACCATTGGAATGTTTTCCTCACATTACACATTTCAAATGAAATTATTCGATAGGATAAGGTTCCAAATACACATGTTAATATTGTATTTGAATAATAAACTTGGTCGACTTCAATTTAATTATATCTAGAAAACCCATCTAGGTAGTAATAGAATTCATGCCCAGCAAATCTATCAAGAATATGATACGTGAATGAGAGTGAGAACCGGTCCTTCCTAGTCACTATATTGAGATTTATATAGTTAAAAAAACCCACAATCCAGTAATTTTCCTAGTTGGGATTGATTCATCTTAATTTCTTTTGATTAAGTTATTCCTCATTTCTTTAGTATTACTTATAGTGGGATTACCCATTCACTATTAAAGACGGAGAAAATTATAGCAGTGTTTAGAATATTCAAAATTTTCTTATTAACTATTTCTTTAATTAGTGGGGTGAGTCACATAAAGGGATGGAGGATTGTCTTATAGGCTTCTTACAAAATAATTTTATGGGTAAAGATTGTGGGGCCAATCAACATGATATAAAACAGATTCCAAGTGATTGAACTTTTATGACTCTAAAATACTTTTATCAGTTTCAATTCTTGTTCTATATTTAGTTGTGAGATTATGATGACTGAAAATTCATCTTGGGTATCTAAGAATGAGTATTTAAGATTTCTCACAAGAATCATTAAATATAATATCGATGGATTAATAACTAAGGGTGTGAACTCTGGGAAGTAGTTTCCCATTAAATGTTTGTTGTATTTTACCTCCTCATATTCACTACCATCTTCTTCATTAAAGGGACAAAGTCTCCCTCCCATCTTTTTATTCCATAATCCCAATATCTTAATTAGTAATAAAAATATCTTTACACTCTAATAAATATCTACTCTACTTTTTTACTTTTATAAGATTTAAAACAACTTGTTCTTCATCAACTCAAAAAATTAGTCTTCCTTGGTTCACAATGATTAATGCTTTATGAGTGAAAATAAATTTTCACCCTTGAAGTATTGGTACATATTTTTTTTCTATATCAAATATGTGAAAATAATCATGGAAAATAAACTTTCAAACATTAACTAAGGTGGTTTTAATAATTCCCTGAGGATACTTGATAGATCAATTTTCAAGATGAAGTGATACACATGTCTGTTTTAGGTCATCAAGTATTAATTTCAAAAAATCACTCATCTAAATTATATTGATACTCATTCTATTATCACATTTATATTATCCAAAAATACATGATCCAATGGTAGATCCAATCAATAATCTTCTAGGGTATCTCATCTTTGGAGGAATTTTATACTTAACCACCACAAATTAATCTTCATTCAAAGAGATAACTCATAATTCTTTCATATTCCTATTATTAGAGAGTGTCTACTTTAAGAATTTGGAATAATCTAGCATCTGGGAAATGGTTTTAGCAAAGGGGAAAATTATATGCAATTTTTTAAACATAACTAAAAATTTATTGCACTCAACCTCTATCTTTCCTTGTCTTATCCAATTTAGGAATGGAAATGGGGGCATGTATAGTCATAGTGCCACTGATATGTGCATTTAATGCATATATTTTAGGTCATTTTAATGCACTTATTTATCTAATTTAACTGATATTGTTACCAATTGGTGAATATTTTGGCTTTTTCGTGTTTTATGGTATAATACAACAAAAATTTGGAAAAAGGATAAAAAAGATACCAATATAGGAGATTAAAGACACTTCACACCATGACACTAAGAATCATTTCATGACACTAGAATATTAAATTTTCAAGACTACATCATTTAGAGTAGAAGAAGGATGAAGAACATGGATAATGGAATTTAAACATCATGTAAAAACTACATGTTGTGAATTTATTAAATAAAGCTTTACTCCAGTTAGCTGTAAAATATAGATGCACAGCTTCTAAAATTACATGTTGTGATATTACTTTAAATCTTTGGAGTATTGAGATAGATGATATTTGGAAAATACACTGCATCCACATATTCCACATTGAAAAAATTTTACATGTTGTGAACCCATAAAAAAATATAAATTTTTATGCATTGGTGACCGAGGGTGTGAAGAAAAAGCTTATATGTTGAGACATTGGTCACGAAACAGAGAAACATTCGATGAAGCCTAGATGAATGGATGACATGAAAATATTTGAGTGACATGGCCGATCCCTTATTGAATAATTTTGTTCATTTTCATTCATCTTTGAGTATCCCTAATACTCATTCTCATCATGTCTATCATGGGAAAGTAGTTTTATTTGTACCAGGTGATGTGATTGTAGGGGGGAAGTGTTTTTAGGGATTATTTATATTATATTTTCATGTTTTGGAAAGACGAAACTCTATTTCTAAATTCCAATTCAACATCTTTTCATTTTCTATGACCATTGTTTTTGATTTGGGGAGTTTCATTTTGTTGCATCAATTAATTGTCTTATTTTTCCTATGAGAATTACAAAATATAACTTTGTTATGTTTAAATATGGTTTTGGGTTACCTAATCCCATGATTGATCCAAGAAGATAACCATTTTAACGGCAAAATTATTGGTTTAGTGTAGGGTACTCATACCAAGGATCTCTGAAGACCCAATTTTGAAACCAAACTGAAATGAAATAATAATCAATTAAATCCATAGAACATGAACATAGAAATCCCTAAACCTAGCATGCATCAACACTTGATTTTAAATCCACAATTTTCTTCACTATTTCTCTATATCTCTCTCTCCAATCAATCAAAAAACTTAAATTCTGATTTATTTAATTATTTTAGGGAATACATGTCATCCTTGTGGGTTCAATAGTTTGGATATCTAATTACTACCATTTTAGATAGATTGTATGATTTCTATAAATTAATAAATTTGTGTAGACCTATAAGAAATTAATGATGCCCTTTGGGCTCTTCACCATAATTACATATTTAATCTCTTTTGTTTGAGCCTTTTATCCATTATTAAATTCTGATTTTGATTTTTTATTCAGTAGATTCTCTAATATTTTCATTGTATGTTATTTTTTTGAGTGGGGAATTATATTGTATTTTCATTGGCTAAGTGTGGTTTTATAAAATTCATTTCTTTTATACTTTTATTAACAATAACATTGTCTTCCTCTATTGGATATGTCTCAGTATTAATGAGGAGTATACCAACTAGTTGGTCCGATAGAGTTTTGGAAACCCATCATACTTGGTGTTCAATGTTTTTGAGGGAAGATCTCTAATTTTGGATTACTTTTTTCGTGAATCGTCATTAACTGGTATGATTTTAGAACAAATTAGGTGATAATATTTTCTATGGTTGGCAATTGAGGTGGGGATACCTATTGCCATCTAGATAGAGGTTCAGGAAAATTTTTTTATTAGGGAGGAATCTGCAAAGCCTTATAGAGATATGGTTTTTGGGGGCAGGGGTTTTGTGGTAAGGGGGATTGGTTTTGAGTAGGGTACCATAGTGGTCCCTAATTTCATAGTGACTCTTGACAACTCCTCTGTTAATAGTACTCCTAATTGGGTTGTTATTTTAGTTTCTTAGGTCACTGTTGGTAATAGGGTTATTGAAACTACTATGACTATTGATTATAATTCATATAATTATAATCTTGATTTTGATTTACCTATATCCCTTCCTGACATTCCGAACAAGGATATGAACCTCCACACATTTCACAAGCTTAAATCTTCATAATTATATTAGGTGGTGGGGTTTTTTGGTTGATACAATTGAAACATTTCTATATTTTTTTGTGACAGATTCATCATAGGATTCAAAAAGTCTTGTATTTTCAATTTTGTGTAACTTAAGCCTTGGGTGTCCTCTTTCAATTTCCTAAAGTCTAGCATTGTGTGAAATCTCATCTAATGGAGCACTCCTTGTATTACGTGTCTTAAGCACGAGTCCTTCAAAAAAGAATACATATTCTATAGTATGTGAAGTGGGTTTTAAAACATGATAAAATTTTCTAATTCACATCCATAAATTAATAAAATAGTGTGGTACCTTTTTAGTTAGTTCCTTAAAGTGTTCCCAAGCCTCCCAAGCCATTTTACCATTTGGATGAGAGATTGTTTGATTGACATTCTGTATCTTCCATTTCCACATGGGTAGAAAGTACTTTTCAGGGATTTTACTAGATAAGACTCCCATTTCCTAATGGATTTGGGATCCAGAATCTTTATCCAATCCTTTCCCCTTTCCTTTAATGAAATGGGAAAAACCCAGAGCCTAGTGGAGCTTGATGACACAACTTGGATCCTAAAGGTGTCATAGACTTCTAAGATGTTTAATAAATGCTCATGTGGATCTTTTATATGAATTTCATTGAATTAACCCATGTCCTTGATCATATAAATAAGAACATGATTTATCTCAAATATTTGTTTCTAGATGGTAGGGGAAACATTAATGGGAGAAACAACCCTAATGGATAATGAACCATAATCCCAGATGGTGTGCTCTGTCAGAATAGGTTTCACTCCTTTATTTTCTAGAATAAAGTATTAGTAGTTTTGGGGATTAGGTAGAGAAATATTAAAATTCTAGACTATGATGTAAAAATGACATGAAAAAATACATCTTTCTATTTTAGGGTTGAAAGAGAGCAGTTATATAGTTTCTAGTCTCTATGAATGGGTCAATGGGGCCTGGTTAATTTAATTATCTTAAGACGGATGAAGAAATTAATCACTGTGTGAAAATTTTAGAAATAAATGGGAAAGGGAGGAGTTATGAGGAAATACAATGGTCATGAAGAAGGTAATTGTGATTAATGAAATAATCCTTCCTTGTAAACTACAAACAAAATTGACCATCCCACACAAAATCTTTAATTCCACACGGTCATGATCATATTATAAATTTATATAACCCAATTATCATACTCTGAAGGTAATTAAAACAATGTATGTTTTGGGTCAACATCATAGGAAGGTGATGATAATGGGTTTCTAAACAGGAAGTTGAAACCCAGGGATGGATTCTTGACACAAATATATGTTGTTGGGTTTTAAGAAAAGAAAATTATATTAAACATTATTTGATGAAAGAAGGGTTTGAGATCAATTTTGGGGAGCCTACACATAATATATCCCTAAATATAAAAATAGAAGGTATATTGGATTAGGCCATTAATCTATTCATAAATCACCAATTTATCATTGGCCCAATAAATTTGAACTATCTAGATTTTAAAACAATATTTGGGTAAGATGTGGATGCTAGTCCAAATGCATTGGGCATAACTACAAAAGAAAGAAATAGACTATTGAAATCCATATTTTAATGATAAAAAATAATGTTTATTATGATATCTATGATGTTTATGTTTTCTGTTAACATTTTATATTATAAAGAAGATTAAAGAATATATGGTTATGTGTGAAAAAACTTTTTATTAAGGATGAGTCACCGCTAGCATGAATGACCAGCAAGAAAGTATCAATGGCAATTAAGTCTTACTAGTAAAGAAGTATCACCATCAAATAAGTCTCACCAAAAAATAATTCTCACCTCCAAAGATGTATCACTGCCAAATAAGTCTCACCTCCAAAAAAGTCTCACATCTAAGGAAGTGTCATCACTAAAGAAGTTTCACCATCAAGGATGAGACATTTTCCAAGGATGAATCCCCACTAGGATCCAAAATTGGATAATTTTGAAAGACACTAACCATTAACAATGTATCACCACCAGAAGAAAGAAAATAGATAAGTGTCATCATGAATCTCCACCAGAATCTGAGTCACTGCTCGAACAAAAAACTGGAAAAGTATTGGAATAACCTACCATTGAGAAGAATCTCTACCATAGTCAAACACAAAGTGAGTGTGTATCATTTCTATATCAAGACACTGATTGAAACTCACCATTATAAAGACTCACCAATACTATTTCTATTTATTTTGAATTAAATATATAATAGATAGTTTATAAAATTTAATGCAAAAACTTATTTTAATTATTGTTCATAATTGTTTTGTGATGATTCATTAAAGAATACGTCAGCTATGAGTATGTGGATGAAAAATATCTGGATGCTCTCATTGATACACATGCATGATACTGATAATAGATAAGACATAATTCATCATAATAACATAAAATGTATGTGAAGTGATAAATAAGAAAGATACATATAGACATGAAGTGATATGAAACTCATTTCAAGAATCAGTAGAACTTGCACACTGTATATTTCTTTCCCATGATTGTGAGAGTGAAGCATAACGAAAATTCAGATCCTATAGTCAGAACGCAAAATAAGAGCAGAATTTTTTTCTACTTCAAATCTCAAAAACTGTACTCTTGCTACCAGTCAAGAAACATTTAAGAGTAAAGAGTTATAGATCTTATAAGGAAGAGAAGCAATGTTATTTCTATATCTTTCACCTCCCTTATTTGCTCATTTATTTTTACATTATGATCATTGTGTTTATAATATGTTTATTAATTGAACACTTTATCATGATTTAAATTGGAATATACTTAGATATCTTATGAAACATATTTTTTACTCCTATTTCCCATCTATAGTGGTAGAGGTTCAGTTGTGACATGTTATGATTTGTAGTCCCATCAAAACTATGGAATATGCCCCTGTGTGGCTTGGAAAGTTATCATACTATTGTAAGAACTGATCCGGGTTGTGGACTAAAATTTTATTTATATAAATTTCTTAGTAGTAGGTGATTTCTAAGTGGAGAGGACTAAGTCTCATATAGAGACTAAACCTCTTATATTCATTTTCCAGTGTGTGTTTTGTTTGTTTTATTTTTAGGTTTTTTTAATCCGAATCTATCTAAAACTGTAAACAATACCATTTCTTTTATAGTTAATGTTATTTAGTGTCTATATATGATTTTTATTGAGTAAATTGATTTCAAAGGTTAAAGTAATATTATATATTGTTTTGATCAAGACCTAATCAATATTTGAGAACTCATTTAAGTGGTAAATATTTATATGAATCTACTTTCCTAGTTAATTGAGACATATTTAAACTAATTGGAGGTATTTTATTTAAACCTATTTAACAAATTTTTTTATTTGGTACTCAATTCAACCCCCTATTGAGATACTCCCTTCGACTAACATTTGATATCAACGTATAAATTTTTTTATCCATGTTTTTCAAAAAAAATTTAACTGTAATTTTAATTATGCTTCAATGATCTTAAATTTATGTTAGTTCTAAATTTAATTCTTTAAATGGATAATTGAAAATAATTTTATACTACTAACATAAATCCCTTTTTCAATAGAAATAATTATGCTAAGTGAATGTTAAAAATAAAAATACATATTAAAATTATAGGTTTTGAGATTTATTTTACTATTAAGGATTAGTATGAATTACTTAAGACTACTAGAAGTACATGGGATGATGATACTAACCTAGCCTATAATAATAATTGAATTGATGTGAATTCCTTATATTGTTCCATTAGTGATGAGTAATTTATTATAATTTATGATAGTAAAATAGCCTTTTAAATTTGGGACACATAAGGTATTTCTAATGAAGGAACAACCAATCTTAACGAATTGAGATTGAATACATATAATATTAAGTATGCTAATTTTAATATTAAACCTAATGAATTAAAATATGATATGTATCTTTGGTACAATTTTTTTGAATACCATGAGATCCTTGGGAAATCCAGTGTTTGACAAGAATCTGATTATGCGACAACTCAAATGTCTTAATAAAAGATGGAGAGGGACAATAATGTCAATCATCAAATCATGTGATAATTAAAAAATCCTAGTTACGGAATTAATTGTCTTGTTAATTATTTATGAAGAAGATATGAATGTTAATAGAGAAAAAGATGATGATATGAAAAGAAAATCAGTAGCTTTAAATTGTACCACATCCATCCAAAAGGAAGTGGAAAATGAAAAATACAAGATGAAAGTTCAAGTGATAGTAAGTTACCTTCACACAATGATGAGGAGATGATCCATATGGCTATGATATTTAAGACATTTTATAAAAATAAGAAAATTTTCAGATGTCCAAACTATAAAGGAAACTATGACACTAAATTTAATTGGAAGAGAGATTGGAAAAAGGATAACAACTCTAATGTAATTACCTACTATGAATGCAAGAGAAAAGGATAGGTTAAATAATAGTATCCAAAATTGAAATAAAAAAATAAACATGAATACAAGAACAAAAAATTCAATAAATATGTGAAAAAATCTTGGAGTTCCTCTAAATACAAGTCCAGTGACTCAGACTCTAATTTTGAAGAAAAGTATAACCGATCCAACATGCGATTTATGAAAAAAGTCTTTGAGGTAACTTTTATATATACAATCTTACATATGATTAATTATAATAACTATGAAATTGAACACTATGATGATGATATATATAAAGAATAAATTTTTGAATATTTTAAAATTCTAGAGGTCACTTTAAATGAACTTAATGATAAAAATAAAATTATAAAAATACAACAGGATTTATCTGCCAATATTAAATCTGAGTAATCTATTGAGAATGAGAAAAATGACAAGTTGTTAAAGAAAAAACAGAACATAAATTATTTAATGATAAATATAATAATGATTTAAAAATATTTAAAAATCGTAGAGAAACACTTACTCAGATTATAAGAAAAAATGTTACTCTAAAATGTTTTATAAGTATAGGATATCAACCTAGGAAAAGAAGAATATTAAAAAGAAGATTTGTGCCTAAATCTAAATATGAAAGATCAACTGCATGTTTTTATTCTAAGGGACCAAATAAAGTGTTTATTTAATAATGATTAAAATATATTTATAAGAAACTTGTTAAGAAAGCATGGGTACCTAAATCCTTGATTACTAACATATCTAGACCCAAGAAAATTTGGGTACCAAAATCATTTCTTGCATATACATTTTTTATAAGAAGATAGATTCAAGACCTCCTATAAAAGTATATGGTACCTTGATAGTGGATGTTCAATGAATATTATAGAATACT
This sequence comes from Viscum album, assembly GCA_963277665.1. NCBI lineage: Eukaryota > Viridiplantae > Streptophyta > Magnoliopsida > Santalales > Viscaceae > Viscum > Viscum album. The sequence continues at coordinate 991,967,613 of OY728155.1, read as the reverse complement.
ACTCAAGTTTCAGGAACCTAATAAATGTGGATTATGGTCATGTCACCTTCGGTGATAATTCTAAAGGGAAAATCATTTTCCTTGGCCAAATTGGTAACAATAATTTAATTTTAGATTCCAATGTACTATTTTTACAAGGTTTGAAATATAATTTTCTTAACATATCAAAATTATTTGATTATGATTTTCATGTTATTTTTGAAAATAATAAATCTATTGTTTTTTATGATGATTTAGTTTTTATTTCATTAAATAATAAAAATGTTTATGATGTTGATGTTAATTCTTTAATTTCTACAAATGTTTCTTTCCTGAGTGACATCCATAAAAAATATTGTATTTGGAATTAGAGACTTTAAAACTATAATATTCACTCACTTAGGAAGCTTACTAAGAAAGGTTTAGTCCTGGATTTACCTAAACTAGAGTTCCCAAATGATTAAGTCTATAACCCCAATAAAAAAGGAAATCAGCAAAATATATCTTTTAAATTAATGAAATAAGTTTCAACTTTTTATCATTTTGAGTTGGTTCATATGGATTTATTTGGACTATATAGTGTTTTTAGTCAAAATGGTAATCACTATGTTTATGTACTAGTATATGAATTTTCTAGGTATACTTGGGTATTATTTATAGCTTATAAATTGAAGCTTGTTCTTACTTCCCCAAGTGTTCTAGATATATAGAAAATTCTAGTGGACTTAGAATTAATACCGAAATAAGTGACCATGTCCATGAGTTTGAAAATCAATATGTTGAATCATTTTTCTCACAGAATGACTATAGTCATAACTTACCTTCTCCTAGGACCCCTCACCATAATGGAGTTCTGGAAAGAATAAATATAATACTATAATAAATAATATAGACTATGTTAAATGAATATGACTTACCTATTTTATTGGTAAGATTCTATCAATTAATCCTTCTATATAATAAATAGAGTTTAAATTAAACCTATCATGAAAAAAACACCTTGTGAGCTTTGGAATAGTAGAAAGCCTATGGTTAATTACTTTAGAGTTTTGGTTGAAATGTCTTTATTCTTAACACTAAGGATAATATGGAAAAAAATTTCTCTAAAATAAATGAATGGATTTTCTTACATTATTGAACCTCTAGTAAAGCCTATAGTGTTTGCAATAAATCTACCAATAATGTGTAAGAGTCTATTCATTTAAAATTTAATGAGACAAATACCAAATATCCTAATATATCTTTTTATAATCTTTAGTATGATTTTTCATATCTGAACTTAAATTCCATACCTATTGATTCTACTGTGATGAATTCAAAAAAATCATCTAGTTCTGAGGAACATCTAGAATATGAACCTAAAGCTGTATAGAATCCTAAAGTGACCATCCATTATTTTTTTAACGATTTTAGAACCCTTAAGTACCATATTTTAAATTCAATTGTTTGATACCATGATATAGGTACATAGAGTAAGGATTCTATAGGAAATTAGGTTTAACATCAAGCATTACTATCACAGTTTGTATGGAATAACATCAAGGATAAATTCTATGTAATGGTAATGAAAGAATAACTAAATAATTTTTAGTGAAGAAAAGTATGGGAACATGTGGATATATCCAATTACACCTTGAATATATGATCAAAATGGGTGTTTAGAAATAATGTAGATAAATCAGGAATGATAGTAAGAAACAAGGCTAGACTCGTTGCATAAGGATATAGTCTAGAAGAAAGAATAGACTATGTCGATACCTTTCCACTAGTAGCTATACATGAATCCATTAGAGTAATTCTTCCCTATACATATCATATAGATTTCAAACATTATCAAAAGTATTTCAAAAGTGAATTCTTAAATTGTTTTATAATTGAGAATGTTTTTTTGAACAATCCCTTAATTTTCAAAACCCCCATTTTACAAATTAATTTTTTAAATTATCAAAAGATTTATATGGTTTGAAACAAGCTACTAGATATTTTTTTGATAAGATCAAAACCATTATTATTTCAAAAGGTTTTTTAAAAGTTATAGCTGATTCTATAATTTTTATATAATGTATTTCAAAAGAAGCTTTAGTTGTAAAAATTTATGTAGATGATATTATTTTTGGATATTTATGAAATTATTAATGTATTTAGTTTTAAAAAATTATGAAAAATGAATTTGAAATGAGTTTAATGGGTGAAATTAAGTTATTTCTTGTCTTTAAAATATTTAAACATAAAGAAATAATTATTTTGAACTGATTTAAATATACTAAGTATGTTTTAAAATGTTTTAACTTAGATAACACTATGAGTAGTGATACTCCTATAAGTATGAACTGTAAGCTAAGTCTTGATAAATCCAAGAAACTAGTGGATCACACTAGTTATTGAGGTATGATTTGAAATCTTTTATCCTTAACTAATATCCAACCTAATATTATGTTTATTGTGTATATGTGTTCTCATTTTCTAGAAAATAAAAATGTTTCCTACTTGGTTATTGTAAAAATAATTTTGAAATACCACATATATTCTAACAATTTAGGATTGCTCTTTCCAAGAGAAAACGAATTTGACTTAATTAGTTTTTCAAACACAAATTTTGGGGGAAATATATTATATATGAAAAGAACTTCTTAAACATGTCACCTTTTAGGAAAGTCTCTAGTTTCTTGGTGTAGTAAGAAAAAACATTCTGTTGCATTTTCTACTACTGAAGATGAATATATAGATATCAGTAGCTACTGTACATAAATTTTTTTTGATGAAACACACATTACTAGACTCCGGATATCAATTATAACATGTCCCTATAAATTTTGATAATAAAAGTTCTATAAATATTTCTGATAATCATTTATAGCATTCTAGAACAAATCATATTGATGTAAGACATAAATTTTTGAGAGATAATTTTTAAAAGGGTGACATAACTCTTAGATACATTAATATTGAAAATCATATTGATAATATATTTACTAAGCCTTTAAATTATTAGATAATGAATTAAATCAAACATGAGTTAGGTATGAATAATTTTAGTTATGTTTAGTTCTCTTGGACTCACCATTGTTAATGTCTCACCATTGTGAATTTATCACCATTGTAAATGTATCTAATTTAAAAATTATCACCATTAACATTTATAACCATCGATACTTCTCACCATTGATATTTCCAACCATTGAACATCTGATCATTGAACAATATTTCTCATGCCTTTGTCAAATCTTCATGAGGTTAGTTCTTAATTAGTCAGTTTAAATTTATTTATAGTTTATTTAACTTTTATATTTTGACTCAAATGTGTTCCATTTTATTGTTTTTAAAATAAATAAATACTAAATGATATAAATGAGAGATTTTTATAATTCTAACGTTAACTCCTTCCTCACACCTTTCCCCTTGACACCTATTGTGACCATTTTTTATCCTGACCTGTTGACCTTCCATTCACCTTATACCAAGCCAAACCAAGCCAACCTCCATGGATAGAGTGACATATCCTAATAAATATTATCTATTCAATTATCATCACAAAAACAAGTAAAAATGGTATATGAGTTATCCTATTTTAGTTGAACCACTGAATCCTAAACACACGAAGAGGGTTGTCGTACTCGATAAATTAGTTCAAGAAGAGTGGTTACTTTCCCACAATTTGTTCATACTAAGAGTTATAAAGGACCAAATATAGATGGTTGGGTTCTATTAAAATGATATTCCTTTTTATTCATGGTTGGTATATGATTTTTACTAATATCCAGAGTTTTTTTTGAAGAATAAAATGATGACCAAGTAAGAGGCTGTGTTAATGGTCACACAATTTTCTTTTCTTATAAGTAGTAGGATGATTGTTTAGAAGTTCCAAACGAATATCATTTAAATGATCATCAAGGAAATATTTTAGATGATAGTGAATTTTTTGTTTATTAAAATTCTTTGGTTGAGCTTACATGTGATGGAATGGTAAGAAGGCCACTTTTCTCTAAGTTATATAGAGATTTGCAGTTTCTTTTTCAATTGAACCATCACATGTTGTGTATAAGTAATGGAGAATTTTATAATTTAAGTTATCAAAATGTCTATTAATTATGTATCATGAAAAAAGGATAAAAAATAAATCTTTTTAGATACCCCATGCTTCACTTGATTTAAATGTGAAATCCAATTTCAAGGTTAAATTTTTTAATCTATCCAAAGTTGATTTCTTGAATGTTAAAAGAAAAATGTTTAGTTACTGAAGATAAATAATCAGTTGAAGACTGTGGTGATTTTTTCATCATAAGAATAATCTATATAAATATGAAAATCAATTTTAACCCATTGAAAAATAAATGGTTAGGTGATAATGAAAAGTTATATGATGAGTCCAATCCATTTGATAACCCATCTAGACTGAAGGATTTTGTTGATCTTGGTTTGGAACCTGATAAAGAGGAATAATCTAATGAGGAAGAAAAGTTTGCTACATATAGAGTTTAAGAATATTAATGTCTTAATGATAAGGGTATTGATCTGGATTATCCTCAAGAATCTTATATTATTACTTATGGATCACCTATCCCACTGAGGTCTCTCCTTGAAAGAGAGAAACTATTAATGGAAAAAAGTGAAGAAGATGAGGTAAACGTTTCTAGAGAAGAATAGTTCAATAGTAGTTTTATATATGATGATGTGAATGGTTATGTTTTCAATGAATAAGATTAAGTGGAAGAATATGATAGAAATTAATGTTTAAATGGATATTCTAATGGAGATGATGATGGTGGTGAGAGAGAATCAGACCCTAATGGTCATAGTGGTAGAATTGGAAAGAAGGATGTTGAAAAGCATTCAACTATTGTTGATTCTCCCCATGAATCTAATTATAATTCTAAGGAAAGTCCAAGAATTGTGAAAAATTATATTAGAGAAGAAAAGGAAGAATATTTCTAGGGGGAGAAATTCTCAAATTTGGAGAGTCACCAAGTTTTTTATGCTATTGTTTATAGAGACAATGTGAATATTGCTGATGATCATACTATGTCACATCACGTTATTGTTGAGAAGATGAAAGTGGTTGCTATTGTTGAGGTGTATGTGGTTGAGAAGATGGATTTTGAACAAGATAATGATGAAAAAATATCTATTGAGACCCCTCTTATTGTTGTTCCTACTGTAGTTTTGTCTACAAATTCAAGGGATTTAATGGTTGAGTTTCATGGTAAGCCTTCTGAAATTTGAAGGGACCACATATAGGAATAATGGGATAAATGTTCTGGTAAAATTAAGAATCCAAAAAAATGGGGGATCTAATATTTGAGAATAAAAGGAGACTAAGGGATTATTTATTGATTTGATTGATGCTTATGCAGAGTTTCAATGGTTTGATTTAAATCTAGCCACACCTTTTCCCTCAATTATTGTCCCTGGTATTCTAGTAAATGTGGTCACAAAAGTTGACTTTGATTCTTTTAGTAAAAAACTTGTTTATAATATTTATGTGAATTTGAGAATCTAACCTTCATTGGTTACTAAACTAAGTGAAAATTAGGCATTGTACTTGTTTGAGATGGTGATACAACATATGAACCCGAAAATGATGTATCTTATTTAGGAAGTAGAGATTGAAGATAAGAGACTATCGAGTGAGATCGAGTGTATGAAATATTCAATGGAAGGGATAAAGTCCTTTTTTACAGCTTCTATGTATGATCTTCTTGAGTGTTTTGATAGTATTACATCAAATACTTCTACATCTACTTATTCTCCACCTATTTTTGATGTGGAGGGGATCTGATATTCTATCCAAGGATTAGTTATTGATGATGTTGCTTTTGGTGATATTCCATATATGCCTCAGTATTCTTTCAGAAATATAAGGAATCATAGTTTTCATATACTTATGTTGGTTAAAGAGTATGTGAACGTCATGAAGTGTGATAGATAAAACATAACCAAGTCAAAAAATTACTATCTTTCTAGAATTTTCACCAAGCATGAGAGAAAATATCATTTTATGTTTTTGGATAAGAATATGAGAATGCCTCCAATTTCACAAGAATTCAAAGATAAAGTAATCCATTTAAAGATCACAACTCTAGTGATTCAACATTTTATAGAAGAGAAGGTTGTCTTTTTTTGTTTTGTTGAGTGAGGTGGTCATATAATCATTGATTTCATAAACCTTATGAAACCATTTTTGTATTTTCATGGAACTACTATTGTGTCTCTTGAGACCTTTCCTATTATAGACTATTTGATACATCTGGCCACTGATCTAGAATACTTTAGACAAGCAGTGACAAGAAACCATCATGCACCTTTTCTGTCAAGTTTATATCCTTTTTCCATATCTTCTAGAGAAGTTGTTCAACACCTCTAACCAATCCTCATCAATGAACCTCATTCTCTAACTGATGTTCCTACATCTATTCCTACTGAAACCCCAACCATAGTTGCTATAACCTCTACCGCTGATATGGAAAAGAGAAAATCACCTTTAAACCCTTTAGTCAATCACAAATACCATTGATTTTACATTGCTTCTTTGATGGGACTGTTTTTTTTGTGTAACTTTTTATTGAAACCTTTTTCGATATATTTTCATTAACTTTATTACAGGGAATTCTAATTTTTTTATTATTTTATTTCTCATGCATCTTCAATTTTATTCATTTATATTAAATTTATTACTTTATTGTGAATTTTTTTTATAATAAAAAAAGGGAGAGCTATATTATGTAATTTATTTATAAGTGATATTTCATTACTACCATATATGTCCCTATATTAGTTTGATAAAATGTGATATCTTTATTTTCCTTTGATACTTTAATTATATGTGTAACCACATTAATTTGATAATATGTGTTTCAATTTCTTTTCTTGATACCATATACTTAGTATATTTGATACTCTATGTCAATTCCTTATCCTTGATACCATATGTCACAAATTTCATGATTTAACTTTGATGTCATGTATATAAAATGGCATAATTTTTGATCATAAAAAATGGAGAGATTGTTGACCTATTTATTTTAATGATAAAAAAATCATGTTTATTATGATATTAATGGGCCATATGCTTTTTGATATAATTTTTAATTATTAATAATATTGGAAAAAATATGGTTATGTCTTGAAATACTCACCATTAAGGATGAGTCATTGCTGGAATATCTCACCACCAAGAATGTCTTGTCACCACAGAAGAAGTCTCACCCCCAAAAAAGATTCACCTCCAAAGAAGTCTCACCACCAAAGAAGTATCATCACTAAATAAGTCTCACTACAATAGAAGACTCATTGTCAAGGATGAGTCACCACCAAGGATGACTCTCCGTTGGGATCCAAAATTAGCTATGTATGGGAGACACTCACTATCAGATATGTCTCCCCACCAGAAAAAACATTTGGCTAAGTGTTAGCATGAATTTCCACCATAATCCGTGTCACCTCTAGATCAAAAATGTGGTGAAGTGTTTAAATTACCTACCAAAAAGAAGGGTCACTATGAGACCCAGAAACCACCAAAGTTTGTCTCACCACTAGATCAAGACATCACCAGAGACTCACCATTCTAAAGAATCACTGCTACTATTTTGATTTATTTTGAATTAAATATATCTAATGGAAATTTTATTGAATTTAATGTTTAAAATTATTTTAATGGGTTTTTAATTATTTTTCATATATTTATTAAATAATTTTCTAGATTTGAGTTTGAGGTTGTAAAAAATCTAGTTGTTCTCATGGATACTCATGCATGCTTCTGAAAAAAGTGGAGGAATAATCCTTCATGAAAAAAATTTAATGTATGTGAAGTGATAATGATGAAATATATACGTATATATGAAGTGAGATAAACTTAATTTCAAGAATCATAAGATATTTCATGCCAAATATTTATGGAATTACAAATTTTATAACAAAAACATTACATTACATTGTACAAAATAGAGGATCTTTTAAGAATTAGGAAGATCTTTTAGGTTTACTGTCTTGGAAATTATATAGATAAATCATGAAAACATAAAAAATTATTCTAAAAAAATTGAAAGGATTCTTCATTGGTTCATCCTAAGTACAAATACAACATCTCCTAACCTGGGGACACACATCAAAGAAATAGATGACCATAAAGCCCAACAGGGGAAAAAGAAACACTTAGACTGTGAGCAAGAGGCATATAATCATGAATGATCATACGAAAATGAGGAATAACATAAAATAAAAAACATGAATCATAACATGTAAATGTTTATAAAACATTTTATTGAGTAATTCATAGGAATATCTCCAAGGTCCATCTTCAAGGTGTCATAAATTATAATTATCAAGGTTATTCACCAAGGCATCGTAAAACATGTCATCTATATAGAATAAATTATTTACCCAATGAATTGGGGTGATATAAGGGGACACCCTTCATAATAATTAATTAATTTTAGGAGAATATATATTAATAAAAAATCACATAAAAAACCATGTTGAATAAAAGAAATAGATTTCATATAAAAAATCATGGTGTTTTAGAAAGTGCTTAAAATAATAACCTTTTATCATTTTAATCCCACAGAAAAGGAAGAAAGATTTATTGTATGTTAATCCTAGAATTGAAAAAGATAATTTTAAAATATATGTGAATAACCCTAGATAAGAAAGAGGTTTGGGTATTTAAAATAGGAAATTAAAAAATTTATGGATAAAAAGAGATAAATTTTTGAGATGAAAATTTGACAACATAATGAGTATGAAACATGGTTTTAGAAAACCATAAAATAGATGGTAAAAGGGTATCCTATTCATAAATTACTCTTTATACAATGAATATATAAAATAGAATGGAAAAAATAACATATTATGGAAATTTTAAAGACATACCACATAAAAAGATAACTAGAAAGGAAAAGAGAAGTTGAGATTTCCGTTACCATGAATAGTGACTCCTAAAACTCAAAGATCAGGACCTTGGGGGCTTGAGGACACCTTGTAAGGACTACATGGGAGGTAATACTATTAGATCTTGATGTATAATGATTTTAGAATGAATGTAAATAAAGGAATGGGTGAGTATTTATATAAAATGTGAGGGAGTTTTTTATTAACCTATAAGGACACCTTAACAGTGGTATTTTCAAAACCATGGACTTGCCCATTGTATTTTTACATGGAATTAATAAGAGTCTACCATCATTTAAAATTAATTATTACTTCATTATGAAAAATCTATAATGTCGTTAAAATTACTAAAAAACTCAAACTGCATTTTAACTATTCAAAATGAAAACTAAATTATTTGATAAATTTATCATAAATTCACTTTATCCTGATATAAACATTCTAAATTCAGAAATTAACTCTATTTTTTGAAAAATATTTTTAAAAATGAAAAATTTAATTTTTAAGTTAAATCATTAGTTACTCAAAAATACCAATTATAATATTATAACTGATTTTATAATACTTTGAAAAAAATAACTAAGGTCCCATAAAATTAACATATAATAATAAGAAAAAAAAATACTTATTAATGCTTATAATTTATGTATTTTTTGATTTTAAGTCATTATGTTAATTATAAACTTGTAAATAAACATTTATGTTTTATAAAAATAAAAATACTTAACTAATAATTTCTAAAACATATATTTACTTATACTATGATATAATTATTTCACATTAACATTTAAAGTGCTTAAAATTTATTTATACTTTCTTTGGTTAGGTTACTATTCCACTGGTCATATTATAATTCATAAGGGTAACATTACCATTTCAAAGGGTCGAGTTATTATTCACCAAAAAATTAAGTTCACCATATCAGACTAGAAATACCATACTAATCAGAATTGGGTATTTATTCAAAATTAAATCGATAGAAGCATAAAAATACATTTAATACTAATACCGTAGGTGTGGTGAGAAGGTGAGTGAAAATAATGTTCAAATGTTGAAAAAGTTTTTATGTATATTTCAAATATAGAAATAATTCCATTTGTGTAAACTAGATTAAAATATTTATAATTGTTCTACTATGAATTAAAGAATAAATATTATTTATAACAGTTATTTAAAATAAAAACATAGTTTTTAACTACAATAAAATATTTTTTACAACTCATCAAAAAAATGAAACTTCTTATAAAAATACTAAAAATTATACCTAAATTAATTTCGACATAAAAAAATAAAAAAATTATTTTTATTTTAATATAGTAATTCCTTACTTATGATAAATCTAACTTTTAAATATAATAATATTTATTTATTAGAAATAATAGAAGGTAGAAAATTCATAGTGAAATTCCATAGTTAAAATTTTGACACTTAAAAAAATTATTTATAATTTAAATTTAAAAAGGGATGTTTTAATCATAATATTGAATTAAAATAATAATTATTTAAAATACATTAATTTATTATAATAATTATTTAATTTTTGAAAAGTACAATTTTGGTCTAAAAATTCAATTTATCAAATTTGCCTCAATTTTACATATATTTTATTAAGCAACAATAATATTATATATTTATATCTAATATTGTTCATAGTTGAACTAATAAAAATTTATGATGTATTATGTTCCCATGAAATAAAAATTCATTATATGTGCTTCTATTGTAAAACATAATAAAAAGTTATTAGGAGGAAAGCGATCCATAACTAAAAAAGTACAATTTCCGGGTCGTTACACTCCCCCTTTAAGAAATTGATCCTACATATTTTTCAAATATTTTAACATTTTTAATAATAATAATCATATAATTATAAAGTAATTTTATTTCTTAAAACATCATGATTAAAAAAATATAATTCTTTAACAATAATTACATTTTCTATAAATCCTTCATAATGGTTCATAAAAAGCTTCTGATTAACCAAAAAATCCCCCAAAAGTGTCAAACATGATGTAAAACCAGTGACATTGTTGTGCACCAATTCCTATTCAAGTCTATCTCAATGAAGTATTCTTAGGTTTTACCACTAGATATATCTGTGCTGAGCCATATCCACTTGTTTGTATCCAAACATGAATTTATTTGTTTGAAAACAACTTACGTAATATTTCACCAAAATTCCAGGATTTTTTTTCTATATAAATTTTTTCTCTAAAGTTCATTTGAAAGTTTTCAAATCATAATTTCCACAAATAAATAAACCATATTCTTATACCAACTAAAAAATATTTCCTTTTATTACATAAAAATTTCCATACATTGTTGAAAACATAATATGTTTTAGAAATTCAGATGATCTTTTAGGTTTAGTGTCTTGGAAATTAGTTTCATAATTCATGAAAACATAAAACATTATTCTAAATAAATTTTGAGGGTTATTTATTGGATTATACTAACTAAAAAGACAACATATCATAACTTGGGTGTGTACATCAAAGAAAGGGGTGAACATAAAGCCCAGCAAGGGAAAAAGAAACAGCTAGGATGTGAGAAAGATGCATATAACCAAGAACGATCATCTGAAAATGGATGGTGGGTTTCATGTATGTAAGTACCATAATTAAATAGATAATTTTTATATATTTTTGGATACCCCTAGAGAATAAAGAGGTTTGGGTCTTCAAAAAAGAAAAGAAAATAATTTCTTAATAAAAAGAGATATTTTTAGACAAAAATACAACAGTATTACGGTTATGAAACATGGTTTCAGAAAACATTAAAAAGTGATGGGAAAATGGTCTCCTATTCATAAATTACTTTTAATAAATAAAATGTATACAATAAATTGGATAGAAGAACAAAGTATGGAAACTTTAATGATATATCACAAAAAAAGTTAACTTGAATGGAATAGAGAAGTTAAGATTTCCCTTACCCTGAAGAGTGACTTCTAAAACACCAAGATAGGGTCCTTGGGGTCTTGAGGACACCATGGAAGGAATCCCTGTGAGGTAGTAAAATCATATATTCATTAAAAAGGATTTTTAATGAATGTAAACAAAGAAATGGGTGGGTATTTATAGCAAAATTGAAGGGTTTTTTTTATTAATTTATAAGGACACCTTAGTAATGGTATTTTCAAAACCATGGGCTTTCCCATCATATTTTCCCATGGAATCAGACACATGAAAAACCAATTGAGTTAATTTTACAAATAATAGTCAACATTTATTTTAAATTAATTATTACATCACTATGAAAAAGCTACGATGTCATTAAACTTACCAAAAAACTCAAACAATGTTTTTACTATTCCCAAAAAACTAAAGTATTTTATAAAATTATAATAAATTCATCCTAAACTAATATCAACATTCTGAATTAAAAAATTAACACCATTTTATGAAAATTATTTTCTAAATATAAGAAATTTAATGTTTAAATAAAATCATTATTTACTCAAAAAATTCTAGTTTTAAAATTATAATTGATTTTATAACACTTTGAGAAAAATAACTAAGGTCCCATAAAATAAAATTATAATCATAAGTCAGTAAAATATTAATTTATGATTCTATTTTATGAAAATTATTTTTTTAAAATTGTTATATTAATTATAAATTTGTAAATAAACATTTAGGTTTAAAAAAAATACTAATTCTAAACTAATAATTTCTAAAAAAATTATTTACTTATACTATGATATAATTATATCACATAACCTTTTAAGATGCCTAAAATTTATTCGTACTTTCTTAGGTGATGTTACTATTCCATTGGCCATATTACTATTCATAAGGGCAACATTACTATTCAAAAGGGTCAAGTTATTATTCACCAAAAAACTAAGTTGATCCTATTAAATTCTAAATATCATACTAATACTAACCATATATGTTTTTTATTAAAAATTAAATTCACAGATGTGAAAAAATACGTTTAATACTAATCCCGCAGGTGTGGTGAGATGGCGAGTAAAAAGAACACTCAAAAGTTAAATAGGTTTTTATATCTATTTAAAATATAAAAATAATTCCAATGATCTAAAGTGGATTAAAATATGAATAATTGATCTTTTATGACTTCAAAGATCAATCTAAAGCAAAATAATTATTTAAATGAAATACACAGTTTTGAACTACAATGCAGTATTTTTCACTATTCATCCAAAAATGAAACTTCTTAGAAAAATACTAAAAATTTACCCTAAATTAATTTTAATATTCAAAATTAAAAGATGATATTTATTTTTACACAATAATTCTATAAGTATGAGAAATTTTACTTTTAAATATAAAAATAAATAGTTATTAGAAATAATAGCGGATAGAAAATGCCAAGTGAAATTGCATAGTGAAATTTCTTACACTTAAAAAAATTACCTTTTCATTTAACTTTTAAAAGGGGTGTTTTAATGTAACACCCCGAGATTTTATGAGAATTATTATTTTTAATTTCATTGATGTCTTGTGTTGTATGCTACACCAAAATTAACTTTTTCTATACGTAACACCATATTATCTTGTATTATACGCAATTACTATTTTTGGCTTGTGTTGCATGCAAGAGCGACCTTCCTCAATAGTGTGTGTTGTACGCAATACTGAGTTTCACTAAACAATGATATATTGTTATAATATTATTATGAACTATCTATTATGAATATTATTAACAAAATTTTGAATTTTATAACATTATCATTCATCTTACACATTTTCTAGATCATAGTATGAGAAGAAAATAGTTTTTTTGGATAAAAAAAGTATTTTTCAAAAAATGCGGTTTTGGCGTCTTTTGATGGTGCTCCCATTTTAAATCTAATTTTTAACAAGTTTATAAGTTTAATTTTACCAGATAAACTTCTTCTTGTGAATTATAATATAAAAATTTACATTGGATAATGTTTTGCTATTTTTCTAATAACATTAACATTTTGATGATTAGTAAAAATATTCTAAATTTTAAGTAAAAAAAAACTTTTTTCATCAAGATAATTTATAATGTTAAATTATAATATTTTATATTTTTAAAGTGTAAATAGAATATATTTTTACCATTTTATATAATTTATGTCATTACCCTTATTTTTACATTGAATTCATAGGTAAAAACATTTCAATCTTTGACAATGTTTTAACTTTTAGAAACCCATTTTCTTATCTACGGGAGTAATTTTAAATTAATTATTTCAACTTCAGTGTTCTGAATTTTGAAAAATGGATTCCATATTTGGATTCAGTGGGTCCAAATTATTTTAATGGGTTACTTTTATTTTTTTTATATTATGAATATTAACTGTGGTAATTTTATTTTTACTACAGTTAAAGGTAAATCGGGCAATTAAGGGTAAAAATAAGATTATAAAATTACCCTAGGACCTGAAAAAATTATATTGGATGAATAAAATTCGACCCATATCACTTAAGGGTCTGAATAGATATTTTTTATGGAATTTTGACTATAAAAATGATATAATTAATTTTAAAACCAAAGAAAGTGACAACATGTCACTCTCTTATATCTTATAAGTGTAATAATTTTAGTTTAGTGATAAACCTCATAACACTTCAAATATAAAAAGTCTACAGAAATATAATAAAATTATCTACATCATAAGAATTTAATTATAATTTTTAGGTGTTAAATAATTATCATTAATGATGACAGAATAGTGATGTAGAAATTATTTTACTGATTGAAATATAACATAAATGGTTTTAAAAATATTAAAATAAATATTATATAAACTAATTAATGTTCTCCACAAATTTTCTAGATTCACATGACATGTTATGAATCTAATAAATAATTTTATTCAAATATATCCTCTGTATGTATTTTATTTAAATTCAAATAAATTAATAGCGTCAAAATTGACACTAATATTATTTTATAAAAAAACATATTATAAAATTGTTTAAAAATCACAAATTTTTTTAAATATTATAAATTGAAATTTATATGGTAAAAAATATCATAAATATTCAATTATTGAAAATTCATAATACATAAGTAATTATTTATAACATTTTAAAATTTAGAATTTTATTACCACAATTAAAAGTAAATAGATTAAATAAGGATAAATCAAGATGATAAGGTTTAAAATAAATTCAAAGCATGAATAAATATTATTGGTTGATGAGATTACAATCCTATATCATATAATCTTCTAATATGAGTAATTGTTGGAAGTTTTTAAGTGGGAATTGAGTTTATTATATATTAATATTTTAGAGGTTTCCAAAAGTGCCCCTCTCCTCTCTTATAAAAGGGCACCCCCTCCCTCTCCTCCCCACTACATTTTGAGCCTTCAAGATCTGCCAAACCATATCCATTTCTCTTCTCCACTTCACTATAAACATACTAGAGGTCAGGTTCTTCTTTAAAGACCATATTTAGTGCCCTAAGAGGAGGTTTAGAAGAGGCACGTCGAAGAAGAGGTAATATTCTTTACCGATTCTTTCAAATTTATTTATTCTTCTAATTCCTCTTAATTATTTGTTTTGTTATAAAGTAAATAAAATAAGTATAAATAATATGGTAATATGTTATTATAAATATGAAACAACTTTACTTCACCTCTTATCCATCCTACGAAAAATGAAATCACCGCGTGAGTGTACGTACGGAATATCATCTCCACGTTGTGGTTTAATATGTTTTCCACCACCACCTTACTTTGATGGGTATAATGGTGTAAATAATAACTATATATGATTATTATAACATAGTACTAATTGGGAGATATTATACCATCCACTCCAATTCCATTAAATAATTATGGTAATGATATCATCGCTCGTGCGTACGTACAGATTACCGTCTCCACGATGCGGTGAGATTTATTCTCCTGGTTAACCATTCAAGATTGATTATAAAGTATATATATAATATGTAATCCTGAAATATATGACATAATAATTCTACTGGAATTATATATATATATATATGTCATCTACTTACTTCCATTCAAGTAAATTAGGAAAGGAAAACAATGTTCATGCATATGTACGGCCTACCGTCTGCATGAACAGTGTATTTCATTTCATTTATCTATCTATTATATATATATATAATGAATATATATGATATATAAATCATTTTTTTACATTTTTGAAGTATTTAAATCATGATATATGTAATAAAATCAATAAAAAAATGTCCAAACACGTATGATAAATGAAACAATTATGACCCAAAACGTTGCTTTAACATGGAATTGACTAATGAACGAATAATATAAAGGACTAAGTGAATCATATATGATATCATAAATATTCTTATGGTTCTGTTACAAGTTAGAATATGTTCAAACCCACTACACAAGAGTCTAAGACACAAATGGAAGAAATTGGACATAAGGTAAGGGATAATTATTCCAATCTCATTCTTATCCGAGATTGTTTATTTGTAAGTATTTACTGGGGTTATATTTATCATCCATGTCCATGTTTTATAAAAATGTTTTCATAAAGTGTTTAATATTATTTGATGTATGTTTAAAGTCATTTTTATACCATTTTGACTTTTACCACAAGGTATGGAAAGAATCTTTCTTCTGTTTACCATATGAGGTATTTTTTGACTTTTCCGTTAAAAGTATGAGACGATTGTTGTTTTAACTTATACAACATGAATAGATTTTTACAGTTTCATAATGCCTTATTTTTATGAAGACTAATCTACATGATTTCATGATTATTTTCAACAAAATCCTTTTCTTTTAAAATTACATGGCATTTTGTGAAAAAGAAAATGGTTTTGAAGAAGAAAGGATATTTTCCTCAAGAATTTATTTCAAGTGCTTTATCAAAACCATTTCCCATATAAGATGAAATTATTTACTATGATTATGTTTCAAGTATAATTTCTATATTATTTAGATAGTTTTATTTTTCTTATGATGAAATGATATCCATTTGTTTTACATGGATTATGTTATGAAGGGATGATGGTTATGAAACCCATTTAAATCTTTGGGTTATGTTGAATGATTTGTGATTGTTTTGTGACACATGTAAGAATGATTTAAATATTAGATGGGTAGGACCTATATATCCCTCTAATGCATTGGGTAAAGATTTATATCTCATGATATTGACATGGATGGAATGATAAGTAAAATCCGGTTCAGTAATACAGGGTTGGAATAGCAAGTAAACCCAGTTCAGTAGTGGACTTTATCCACAAAGATGGTATTGGCAGTAATTCCTTGGATAATATAGAAATCATAACATATAATTAATGGTTTACCACAATTATATGCTTTATTCCCAAGATATTTTATCATGATTAATGTTCCTTTATGATCTATGGCTTATATACTATTAATATTTATTTCACAACTCAGGATTTTGATGATAAAAATTTATGTTCATGTTTTTATGTTCAAATGTATATGGTTTGTTTTATTTTCTCCATGATTACCATTACTAAGCATTTGAGCTCAGCCTTTATATGTTTTCTTTTTCCCAGGATATAAACAATGTTCTTAGTTAAGAAACCAAAAGGGGAATATCTTTATGGGAGATGTTGAAGATCTTTCACCGTGATTAAAAGATTATGTTCCAAGTTTCCAAAGACAATAAACTAGTACTATCCTTGGGTGTCTGTTTTTTTATGTGTTAAGTATTCTGAAAAAGTAATGTAATGTCCATGTATGTCATGCTTTGGGTCTCTACAGTTGGTATTAGAGGAAAGTTTTAGTTAACCTTTGGAAACTAGGATGTGATAACTTTGGTGAGATCGCTAGAGATACATCTAAGGTATGTATAGGGATATCCTTAAGGTTAAGTATAAGTATAGTTTATAGTCCTAGAATTATGGTAACAATCATAGAATTAAACCTAAGATGTTAGATATTGAAGTTACTCTCCCTTTATTATATTGTTTTCCTTACATGATTTTTGCCTCTCACACTATTATTTTTGGGTTTTAGATGATGGCTAGAACTCGAAGGAACCGTGTTGATCAATGTAATAAAAAATTCAATGACTTACTTCCTGAACAAACCAATGTTATGGGAGATGGAGTGAAAAATATTATTTCTATACTTACACAAGCTACGAATCATTCTGGACTTCCAAATGAGAAGAGAAGGGAACAATATTATATTGAGTCCTTCATGAGGCAACGTCCACCATATTTCAATGGATATTCTAATCAACTTATTGCTGAATAATGGAGCGGTACTATTGAAAATATATTTTCCATACTTCGCTTTTCAGAATATGAAAAAGTCATTTTGGATGTTTACCATTTCAAAGGTGAAGCAGACCAGTGGTGGACTCTAATTAAGAATACAAGGCCCCAAGTTGAAATTGAATCCATGGAATGAGACGAGTTCAAGAACTTGTTTTTCAATAAGTACTTCTCTCATATTCTTCGAACAAAGATGGACAAGAAATTTCTTGAGCTTAAGCAAAAGGATTATGAATTTGTTGGTATATACGAGAAGAATTTTAAAATGCTTGCAAGGTACGAATCGGGATTTATCATCCAACCAGAATGTAAAGTTTATTGATTATTTAGTGGCTTAAAACTAAGTCTTCGAAGGGAATTAGCTGTAAAAGACTTCAGTAGTTATGAAGAAATTGTGCATTGTACAATCAACGTAGAACTGTAAGTTAGCATTACATATCCATATCATGGTTTTGACAAGACATGAAAGATGGAGTTCAAGTAAAAATCTCAGAACAATGATGAAAAGAATATGAATTTCTCTTTATGTTCAAAATGTGGAAAGAAGAATGGTGAAGATTGTATAAAAGGTACTAGAAAATGTTTCAAGTGTGGAAAAGAAGGTCATCAAGTAGCTGACTGCTGAAGTAATGGGAAAAAGGATTCTAATGATGTGAATATAGAAAAGACTATAGAGAATGCACCACCAATACTTCAATGCTACAAGTGCAGGGAAATAGGGCATTATACTAACTAATTCCCTAATCCAAGGGTTAATGACGATCGAAATCAACAACCTCTTAAGGAAAAGGACAAAGGGAAGTCACATGCGATCACTATTAGTGATTTTGAAAATGAAAATGAATTGGTGGAATGATTAGGTGTATATATAATGGGATTCCAAAATAGTGTTGTGGAATCTCATTTATAGTATTATGGAATATTGGAATATATATGTATTGGTTTTCAATAATTGTATGGTACCAGTAACAATGAAATGTGATTGAAATATTTTTGGAAAAGCATATGATATGCGCGTAATTAAGGGATATAGAGAAAATAACATGTTTGATAGTATTAATGAGCTCATGACTGGTATAAGGACAAAGTGATATCATGGTTTGATTATATAAAAATTTTGGGATTTTGGTATGTGGAAAGAGTTAACTTTTGAAAACATTCATGTTTTCACTAAGGTTTAATCGGTATTCATTTTCAAGAGAATACATGATTAAGGTATTCAAATGTTTGGAATATGACCAACAAGATATATCTTATAATATTTTGGGGATAAATGATGGTATTCACATGCTTGGTAGATGACCTCACCAGTAATATTTTTCTTTATACTTTGATCTTGGACATAGGTATTTTGGATAAGCCTAAAGATTGTAATAGATTAAGTTAGACATCATATAGTATTATTTATGGATAGAAATCTTTGATATTATTTCTGAAATTTTATAATAGTATAGTTTTAGAGAAAGGACAACCCCTAGGATGGGCGACAACCCGTCGTGTCAGACAAGGATATGGGAATCGAACGCACAACTGAAGTGCGAAATGCCTTTATAACTTACCACTGGCCTACAATAAGTCCCTGGTTTGTAGAAATTAGTTTTATTTTATTATGTGTTATGATATATGAATTATAAGTCCATTTTTGGATCCATATATGATTAATATCACCATATATAGACTTATGTATATTTAATAACTTTTGCTAAACTTTTGTTTGAGATAGCTGGAATGAACCATCATTCTATCACATAATCTGATAACACTTCACAAATGAAAAATTCAACTTCATTTCTTTAAGATATGAAGTGGAAATTGTTCATGGAACAACCAACGATGAGATTGTACCAAAATAATTCAAGTATTTCTTCAAATTCAAAATTTTTCAACCTTCGGGAAATGACATTGAAAACCAAAAACGTTGTCCTAGTACCCTCATATCCGATGAATCAGTTGGTACCTTATATCATCAAAAATTTATTGATTTGTGATTTTTGTCTTTTTTATATCCATGTTCTCTACCACTCTCCATCAAAACCTTACGGTCACATTTCTCTTCCATATCCATATTTTCACCTATATTCTTCTATATAGAATCCTAGTGATGTGTTACTTTGGGTGACCCTTATGATTCTAAAATTCCTTTTTAAAATTAATTTTTAGTATTCCTTTTTATGATGTGGGTTTTATATGAAAGAATCATTCAAGTATAAAACCATTTAAAACCCTGACAAATTTCGAGGGTGGAATTCATTTTTAGGGGGTAGATTATAACAACCTGAGATTTTATGAAAAATATTATTTTTAATTTAATTGATGTCTTGTATTGTATGCTACAAAAAAAAATTAACTTGTGATATAAGAAACACCTTATTAGCTTGTATTATACAAAAATTCTATTCTTGGCTTGTGTTGCACACAAGAGCGACCTTCTTCAATAGCCTGTGTTGTATGCAATAGAGAGTTTCACTAAACAAAGATATATTGTTATAATATTATTATTAAAAATACATTATGAATAATATTAACCACATTTTTAAATTTATAATATTATAATTCATTTTACACATTTTTTAGATCATTTTATGAGAATAAAATAATTTTTTCGGGTAAAATAAGTATTTTTCAAAAAATGTGGTTTTTCCGCCTTTCGATGAAGCACCCATTTTAAATCTAATTTTTAACAAGTTTATAAGTTAAATTTTAGAAAATAAACTTCTTATTGTGAATCATAATATAAAAATTTACATTTTATATGTTTTTTATATTTTTCTGATAACGTTTATATTTTGATGAATAGTGAAAATACGCTAAATTTAAATTAAAAACAACTATTTTCATGAAGATAATTTATATGGTTAAATTATAATATTGTTTGGTTTTAAAGTATAAATAGAATATATTTTTACCATTTAATATAATTTATGTTATTAGCATTAATTTTATGTTGAATTCATAGGTAAAAAAATTTCAATCTTTGACAATGTTTTAACTTTTAAAAACACATTTTCTCAACAACAAGATTAATTTTAAATTAATTTCTGAAATATATATGTTTTGAATTTTGAAATATGGATTCAATATTTGGATTCAGTGGGTCCAAATTATTTTAATAGGTAACTTTTAAATTTTTAATATTATGAATAGTAACTACGGTAATTTTTATTTACTATAGTTAAAGGTAAATCGGGTAATTGAGGGTAAAAATAAGATTATAAAATTAACATAAGACCTGAAAAAGTTATATTAAATGAATAGAAGTCGACCCATATCACTAAAGTGTCGTAATAGATACATTTCATGGACTTTTGACCATAAAAATGATATAATTATTATTAAAACCAATGAAAGTGACGACATGTCACTCTCTTATATCTTATAAGTGTAATAATTTTAATTTAGTGATAAACCACATGAAACATAGAATATAAAAAGTTTCCAGAAAGATAATAAAATTATCTACATCATCAGAATTTATTTATAATTTTTAGGGATTAAATAATTATCATTAATGATGACACAATAGTGATGTAGAAATTATTTTATTGATAGAAATATCAGATAAATGGTTTTAAAAATATTAAAATAAATATTATATGAACTAATGAATGTTTTAAAAAAATTTCTAGAAGAATATAACATTTTAGTAATCTAATAATTTTTTTAATATATCCTCCATATGGATTTTATTTAAATTAAAATAAATGAATAGTTTTAAAATTGACACTGTTGTTATTTTAAAAAAATAACATATTATAAAATTGTTTAAAAACCACAAAAATATTTAATAATTATAAATTGAAATTTATATGGTCTAAAATATCATAAATATTCAATTATGGAAAATTCATAACACATAAGTAATTATTTATAACAATTTAAAATTTAGAATATTATTCCCACAAATAAAATTAAATAGATTAAATAAGGATATATAAACTTGATAAGGTTTAAAATAAAGTCCAAACATGTTTAAATATTATTGGTTGATGAGATTACAATCATATATCATCTAATTTTCTGATATGAGTCATTTTTGGAGGTTTTTATGTGAGAATTGAGTTTATTATAAATTAATATTTTAGAGATTTCCAAGAGTGCCCCTCTCCTCTCTTATAAAAGGGCACCTCCTCCCTCTCCTCCTCCCAACATTTTGAGCCTTCAATATCAGAAAAAAACCTATCCATTTATCTTCTCTACTTCCATATAAACATACTAGAGGTTCCGGTTTTCATCAAAGGCCATCATTTTCCCTAAGTGGAGGTTTTGAAGAGGCGCATCGAAGAAGAGGTAATATCCTTTACCAATTCTTTCAAATTTATTCCTTCTTCTAATTCCTATTATTTATTTGTTTCATTATAAAGTACATAAAACCAGTATCAATAATATACTAATATGTTATTATAAATAAGAAACAACCCCACTTCATCTCTTATCCATCCTATGGAAAACAGAATCACCACGCGTGCATTCGTACAGAATACTGTCTCCACGCCATGGTGTAATCTGTTTTCCACCACTACCTTACTTGGATGGGTATATTGGTTTAAAGAATAACTATATATTATTATTATAACATAATACTAAATCTGATATATTATATCATCCACTCCAATCCCATTCAATAATCATGGGAACGATATCATCGCTCATGGGTATGTACGAATTACCGTCTCCACGATGCGGTGAGATTCATTTTCTAGGTTAACCATTCAAGAATGATTATAAAGTATATATATAATATGTAATCATGAAATATATGACATAATAATTCTACTGGATATATATATATATATATTTCATTTACTTACTTCCATTTAAGTTAACTAGGAAAGAAAATGAGCGTTCATGCGTACGTACGACCTACCATCTCCATGAATGGTGTATTTCATTTCAGTTATCTATATATTATATATATATACTGAATATATATTATATATGATACATTTTTTTAAATTTTGGAAGTAATTAAATCATTATATAAGTAATAATATCAATAACAACAAGTCCAAACACGTATGATAATTGAACAAATCATTACCCAAAACGTTGCATTAACATGGAATTGACAAATGATCAAATAATATAAAGGCCTAAGTGAATCATATATGATGTCATAAATATTATTATGGTTCTTTTTGAAGTTAATAATATGTTTAAACCCACTATACATGATTCTTAGACAGATACAGAAGAAATTAGACATAATGTAAGGGATAATTATTTCAATCTCGTTCTTATCCATGATTGTTTATTCGTAAGTATTTACTGGGGTTATATTTATCATCCATGTCCATGTTTTACAAAAATGTTTTCATAAAGTTTTTAATATTCTTCCATGTATGTTTAAAGTAATTTTTACCCCATTTTGACTTTTACCACAAGGTATGGAAAGAATATTTCTCATGTTTACCATACGAGTTACTTTTTGACTTTTCTGGAAAATATACAAGAAGATTGTTTTTTAACTTATACGACGTGAAAGTATTTTTACAGTTTCATAATTCCTTATTTTCATGAAGCTTACTCTATAGGATTTCATGATTATTTTCTACAAAATCCCTTTCTTTTAAAATTACATGGCAGTTTGTTAAATGAAAATGATTTTCAAGAAGAAATGATATTTTCCTCAAGAATTCATTTCAAGTGTTTTATCAAAACCATTTCCCATATAAGATGATATTATTTATTATGATTATGTTTCATGTATAATTTCTCTATTTTTTACATGGTTTTATTTTTCTTATGATTAAATGATATCCATTTGTTTTATATGGATTATGTTATGAAGGGATGATGTTTATGAAACCCATTTTATTCTTTGGGTTATCTTGAATGATTTATTATTGTTTTGTTGTGCACATAAGAATGATTTCAATATGAGATGGGTGGGACATATATCTCCCTACAATCCATTGGGTAAAGATTTATATCTCATGAGATAGACATGGATGTAAAGGTAAGTAAAATTGAGTTCAGTAATATAGGGCTGGAACAAAAAGTAAACCTGGTTCAGTAATAGTCTTTGTCCACTATAATGGTCTTGGAAGCAATGCCTTGGATACTATGTAAATCATAACATGTGCTTAATGGTTTTTCATAATTACATGTTTTTCCCATGCTATTTTATTATTATTAATGTTCCTTTATGATCTATGGCTTACGTACTGCCAAGATTTATTTCACAGCTCAGGATTTTGATGTTAAAAATTTATGTTCATGTTTTTAAGTTCAAATGAATTTGGTTTGTTTTATTTTGTCCATGGTTACCCTTATTGATCATTTGAGCTTACCCTTTATATGTTTTCTTTTCCCCATAATTTAATGAACGTTTTTAGGTAAGAAAACAAAAGGGTAATATCTTTATGGGAGATGCTGAAGATCTTTAACCATGATTAAAAGATTATATTCTAAGTTTCCAAAGGCACTAAACTATTACGGTACTTGGGTGTCTGTTTTTTATGTATTAATTATTCCGAAAAATTAATATAACATCTATGTATGTCAAGATTTTGGTATCTATATTTAATCGTACTATTTAACTAAAATTATCATTATTAACAATACCTTAATTTATTATAATAATTATATCATTTCTAAAAAGTAAAATTTGTATCTGAAAAGTCAATTTATCAAATTTTTCTTAATTAAACATATTTTTTATAATAAAAACTATTCTTAAATATGTATATCCCAATGTTTTTCATAGTTTATGTATTTCAAATTTATACATGGTTTATGATTTTTTAATAAAATAAAAAGTCATTTTATTTGATTCTATTGTAAAACATAATAAAAAGTTATTTGGAGGAAAGAGATCCATAAATAAAAGAATTACATTTTCTCACTCGTTACAATGTTGATTGCACATGAATGTGATAGTGAAGCATAATAAACATTTAGATCCTACAGTCAGAATACAAAACTAGAGATTATGACACTCTGTTTTAATTTAATTATTAGAAACTCAACTCAATATCTCACTCAATCTACATTAAAAATTCATGAGCTACAAAGCTTATCAGATAGAGAAACACTATTGTTTGAATATCATTTACATTATATATTTATTCATTTATAATTATATTATGAGTAGTGTGTATATACTCTATTTATTACATGCACATTGTCTCATTATTTAAAGGAGAAGATACTTAAGTATCTTCTCAAACACCATTTTTACTCATATTTCTCATTTTTTGTGGAATAGGTCATGTTGTGACCTGATATTTTTTGAATTCATACAAAAATTGGGGAAGAGGTCCATGTTTGTCCTCGATTGGCATCATACTATTTCAATACCCGATCCAATTTTTGGGCCAAAAGTTTATTTATGTAAAATACATGGTAGCTAGTGATTTACAAGTGTGGAGGACTCTATATTAACATGAGACCGAACCTCTTTTATTAATTTTACATTATCTATTTTGTTTTTCTTGTTATTTATAATCATTAAAACCAAATATTTTTTCAACTGTAAAAACCAATAATTTGATAGTTAACCTTAATTAGTGTTTGTATATGATATTGATTGTGTAAATTGATTTCAATGTTTAATGTAATATTATATACTATTTTTACTGAGACATAATTAATATTTGAGAATTCTTTTAAAAGGTGAATATTTATATGAATATACTATTTTGATTAACTGGGCCATATTTAATCTAATTGGTGGATTTCATTTAAACCTATTTTAATATAAATTTTTATTCTGTATTCAATTCGACCCTTTCTTGGGATAGTCACTCCGATAAACACATAACAAACTATTGGTCCTAGTTTAGATCATTCAAATTAGGTTGGATCCCTTCCCTTACAATCTACAGGTATTGTATATTCAAGGGAATAAAATTTGATTTTATTATCAACCTAATTACCAAGTCAATAAACTACCCAATATTTGATTTATATATTCATTAAATAACCACTAACCCTAATCTCATTCCCTAGTCCTAAGTGGTTTAACCATGTATGGAAATTAAAGAATTAAATATGTAAAATAGGTGAAGCATGATCGAAATATTCATTAAACAGTATCAATGATCAATTAAGAAATAAAATAGACAATCTTACTTTAAGGGAAAGAATGTATACCATGAAAGCTCTGTTCAGAAGAAGAAAAAAAGTTTAAGACAATAGAAGGAATTTAAAATATTATATGAATAAGATAAAATTAGAAGAAACTGAATGAAAATAATGAAAATGAGAGAATAAAAAGAACTATGTTTATGGAATGTAAAAAAGAATGAAAAGATAAAGGCCTAAGAAATCATGAGCTCCACGAATATAAATAGGCCAAATAAACATATAATGTAGATATTTTATATATGTATTCTTTATTATATCTCCATCTGGTAATTTTATTCCGAAATATTTATTTTACCCTGTAAGTTATAGATTTACCATATATTAAATTCTTTATCTTACAATTTTTATGCCATGAAGGGTATTTTATTGTTCTTTGAGCCTTAAAGAATTTATTGTGTAAGTCTTCGTATTATGCCATAATTTCTTATTCAACTAGAAATTTTTACGACCTAAATTAGTTTTCTAGATTGGGTTTGCAGAATCTATCTTAATGGAATTTACAATGCAAACTGGGTTTTATGGCATAAAATATATAAAATTGAATAATTTTATAGATTTCACCCATTTTCAACATCATATTTAATTCTCTAAAAAACCAACCAAGAATCATAGAATTGAAATATAAAATAGGTACAAAGACAAAAGAAATGAGTACAAAATTTATAAACATATTAATCTTATTAGAAGTTCATCAATTCTGAAAAATTTATGGACCACTTGTCTACCAACTCCCAAAATCATAAAACCAAAAAACTCTAAAACCATTTTTTAATGAACCAGCCTAGGTTAACCAATTGTGGTAACTGATCTGGATCACCATGAGGAATTAGGAACACCTCGCATAATTCTAGAGGAAACTGACTAGCAGTGAGGGTCTAATAGTAATAATAGAGAGACTATACCCTTTTGGTAGAGTGTAATAGTTGTGAAAAATAACCATACTCAAACATAAGGGTAAATATCAGAGTCTACATTATAAATAAACTAAAATAGAAGAATAAAATAAGAAATTAAATACCACATACATTTATACAAACTCAAAATAATGAAAAACATACAATAGGTGGGAAACTAATTGGTTGACACCATATAAAAGATAAAAAACGAAGAATAAAATACACTCTACTTTCAGCACTGAGCCAAAAAGATTACCTAGTGTCCAGAATGCTCAATATATATTAACTTGATCTTGGGACTCAACACAAGTAGCTATTCTCAATCAAGAAACACTAAACCTCAACCCCATCCACTATGTAACTTTTTCTATAACATGAAAGTAGACATCAGGATTGAATTAAAACTGATGTGCATGTACAAGGGTGAAAATAAACAATATTAATCCAAACCTAATGGTTAACCTATAACATATTATCATAATTGGTGAGTGAAAACGTGATATTCATATCCTAGTTGAAACTAATAAAATTTGACATACAGTATACTATATAAAAAAGGTAAAATACAAGGAAAACAGGCCACTTCAAGTTTTAGATTAACACTCGAGGTAAACCTACTCCCAATCAAGCCCACATGAATGGATTTATAAAAAATTGATCACATAGACACAAAAAAATAATTGTGCTTTCTAGATCTACACAGGTTCTCAAAGATGTATAAATGAGAAGAATGAATTCTAGACCCCATGGTGAAACATAAGGAATCCACTTGATAAAGATCATTTACTAGGTCCAAATACTCAAATAACATGATCTGATCTAGTGACATGGAAATATAGGCTAACACAACTAGGGATTCTATCAGTTTATAAAGTCACGAAGAAATAATTGGACACCATCTATAGACCCAATAATATGTGGGATCTATAAATAATCCTAGGAGTGCACAATAACCATGGGGATTAGATCACTAAAACATCCATAGTAGAAAAAACCCACTCTATGACTACCTCAACACCTCATGATCTCAAATATACTATAGAGATGGTAAATATTCAAATAGAGTAGGTTTTTACTCATCCAGATCACCCATTAGCACACTAATCATGTATAACAATAACTATCCAATTAAGGGGACACCTAGATCAGAACTCATGGCTAATTCCCCATCCAAGATATCTCAAGGTTATCCTCCCCAAATCAAGTTCTTGAGTATAAAAAGCCTAAAATAGAATGGCCGAAGGTCCCAAGAATATGGGTCAGTCCAACTCTCATTCCCAATATCCAAATAGTTGAACTACCGAAATTTATAAACTTTTAGAGAAAATATAATTTGGCTTTTCTCTATTCCTCGGGATACTAGTATCTTTCAAATATCCACCATGAACTCTCAACGACCCACCTCAGGTCCAAACCCAAACTTGGGGATCCCATGGAACCCAAGTTTATAACATAAAGCAACGTCTAATAAGAGAATTTCTTGCAACACCCAAGATCTTAGGACACACACATAAAATGTTCCTCAAATGACCTGAAGTTCACTGCAAGTGAATGACACCCCATAAGGGGTTAATCTTGCTTATCCAAAAGCATGAAATAAACCAAGTGCAGAAACATCCCAAATGGACCTCAGTGTCTTCAAACAGATCCTCAATCAATAATTCACCCATAGAGGTATAAAAAATAAAATCACGCCTATAAGTGAATTTCCAATGGCCATAATCACCTCCTTAAAAGTAGGAAACCCCATAAGGGATACTCATCACAAATGAAACCTTGGATAAAATACCACATAAGAAAAACATACCAAACTCCTAGTAAAAACCCATCATTGGGCACTAACTAACCCAAAAGGGAATCTATAATGGCTCCCTCAGACCCATATCAATATCTCAAAGACACTCATAGGTAACCTTTATTCCATGGAATCAACCCATCCCAAATTATCCAACAACTATGGTCCTTATAACTAAAATAAAAACCATAATTTCACTGACATTGAGTGACCGATACCAATATGGAGGGAAAAACCATGATCTACATAGAGATACTACACAATACTACCTTCTTAGATCTATCCAAAGAACCTAAAACTTATTTCTATATCACACTTGATCCTGGACAATCTCTATGCTCACATCTATCACCCGAGCATTGAAAATAATAGGCCACCCCCATGAGATTTCAAAAATAAAACATCAATGAAATACTCTTATAGAAATCCTTCTTTGGCCATAACTCCACCCTTAGAGGATCTAAATGCTGAAAGGATTCTACCACCAAAACTATGTGAAAAGAAAACTCAAAATAAAATACTCAGATGTGGAATTTTGACTCTAGGGTAAAAAATAGGAAATACATGCCAAATAAGGATAAGGTACATTATATTTTACTTTGGGTACATGATGTGTACCCATATATGGCCTCCATTTCTATGAGGAAAGGGCTACTTGACATGTATTTTCCCAAAGTAAATGGCATGCACCTCTCAGTACATGTAGTATACCCAAAACGGGGTACCTTCTCATGTACCTACAGCCCACCCAGAATGTACCGTACTATATTACACAATGTTTACTAGCCCCTACATAGCATTTAACCCATATGGGGTTCCTATATGTGTACCTATCAAAATCCCTCCATACAAGGTTTGGCTAATCATTGTACACAACCACTAGTCATCTACCTCAAAAGGGATCTTGCCGTGTACCCTACATGTCCATGTCCCCCGTTACACCTCGAGTCACCACTATCTGGTGTGTACCCCCATTACATGGTGTTTAGTCCCAAAAAACATCCAATCAGAATAGGACGAACACACGGTGTGTATTCTCAGAAATACATGTCGTTTACATGGGTTTTCTTGAACCAAAAAATCCCCAAAACAACATAAAACCAATAATTTCATTTGAATCCATAGAGTGACACCAAAGGGGTCACCAAAAACCCATAAATGGTATTAATTATAAAACCATTATATGGGAATTTGTTTTATAAAACATCAAATAGACCTTCCTCTAGGTGAAAACTACTGAAGCTTTAAACCAGATCCATGCCACGAACCCACCGAGCCATGATCTGCCTCTAGATGAGCTCCCCAAGTGGTGACACCTCCTCCCATGCCTACTTATCATCAATTAACTATCTTGAAAAAATAAACTAAAGGGGGATACTAGAGGAATGCATTCCAATCGAAGGGAAAATAGAGAATAAAAAAGGAAAAAAAGAAAAGGAAGAAAAAGAAAAAGAAATGAAATAGGAAATAGGGAAGACCCTAACACCTGATATAATGTAATTCCCCACCTAGAAAGAACCCCCATTCCAAACATAACCATGGATAAAAAATATTAATCTAATTCTACATTTAAAAAATACCTTTATATAAACATTCATGAATAAATTAAAATTTAATTAGTTAAATATTCAATATTCTATGAAAAATCAAATGGTTCATATTTCAAAAGAAAACTCTTTTCCAAGGGTTAAAACCCTATTTGAATACCAAAAGAGTGATTAGAAAAGTTATTTTAGTTAATTTCATTGGAGAAATCAACATTTTCTCCTAAAACACTTTTTTGAAAAAAGCTGTTCAAATTTCCCATGGTTTTACCACTCATGATGACATAGGGTGTCATACTTCCGATGAAAATTTCTTGGCCATATGAACTTTAATTGATGTTTTGTGATGGGTGTTGGGACCATATCAATACCCACTACTCAAATACGTAGAAATTTTTTTTTAATTAATTTAATATATGATTTCCTTAATACCAATTGCTAGTATCAGGTGTGTAGTGGAAACATGATGGCATGGGAAATTAAAAGTGTTCACATTGATTAATTTTATAATTTATTCATAGTAAATTAAAACCTAATAAAAGATGAAAGTTCTCATGTGATTTAAGTTATTATGAAAATTCAAAATTGAAACCATACCTCATTTAATTTTTATTGAACACATGTTCCTTTCATTTAAAATGATTGTCTCTTAATGGAGGTGAGGTCAAAACCCTATATATCATCAAAACACATTTCAAAAAATAGCCAGTATATCAATTTTCAGTCTCTAGGTTTTTTAATGGGGAATCAATGATGATTTGTATATACTTGTGATCACTATAACACCATTATTTCTATCTTGGAGGATGATCTTTTATTATGATAATCATATATCCTCTTTATCAATCTATAATTTAATAGAGAAGAGAGATAGGTTATCAAATTTGAGGTAATAAATTGTTCCTTGAATTTGGGCTTCTCATGGATTATATAGGCAGGTGTAGAGTCCCAGAAAGAATAGTTAGGATCCTATATAACTTAAACATATTAAATAAGTCTTAAATGGCACTAAATAAACCAGTAATTGTGTCATATATGCCATTTATATTCTATCACATACATATAATATCAATGATCTGTTACATGATATAATTTAATATTCTAAATAAACTCAATTCTCCCATTAAATACATAACAAACATTCAATAATAATATTCATTCAATAAATATTTATTTTGTATTTAATTAATATGTTATGAATATAGTAAGTAAATAAATTTGATGTTTATTATTATAAACATGAATAATATATAATTTCTTTATTTCTTAGTGATAAATTAAAATCTTACATCATTCAAACCCCATAGTGAACCCCCCATGTCCTAAGAACATATTAACTAGAATAGATCAGATTTTTGAATAAAATTTGTGTGTGACCCACAAATCAATTATATTGATAGTAGTGAGAATGACTCATAGAATAAGTGTGTAGTCTAAAAAACCATCAAGTCCCCTATGGAGATAAGGTATAGTCATAAAAATAAAACCCCTCTTAAGAACACATTCCATGTAACATAATATTTTTTCATACAATATCTCATGAAGAAGGAAGCATAACTTATGTCACAATAGATAGCTAATTTATTTTTTGTTTCTATGAATTTACTGGATAGACTTACCCTCTACTACCATGAACACAGATTTTGTGTAGGTACTATCATCCTAGTCAGGTGGGCTTGTGATATCTCCTAATATACCAAGAAGATATAAATCCTATCTCAATCATTTAATTAATACCATACCACTAATGACACACCCAATATAAGATACTTCCCAAGAATATAAATGGTATAGTTTTCATCTTATATAAATTTATGTTATCAAATGATAATTTTTTATAACAATATCTAGTCTAGATACCAATAAACATGTTATAATATATGAAGAACCCATGACACCTAGAAAATGTAGTGTTACTATTAGAGGTTTATTCCCTATGATCTCATGTACTTGAGATCATTAATAGGGAACTTTATAAGAACCAGTATCAATACTTATGAACTCATAACTCTTGATAGTCAAACTCCATCTAGGGTACCACTCACAACAATAACTAGTTTCAACCTTGTTGTTTACTTATTTTCATTCCATTGTGCGAGGTTTAACAAAATAATGGTGATTAAATATAAAATTTAATGTAATGTAAGGCATAAAGTAAAAAAGAAGATATATTTGAGAAAGAAAAAGTTTAATTGGAATTAGATACATAATCTACCACTGCGCTCAATTATTTTCATTATACTTGGTCTCTACTTTAGGATAAAATATTTATTGTTCATATAATTTAATAATAAGTACACAAGCCATGAAATTGAAAGAAATAAATGGTTAATTCCTTCAATGAATTAGTGTGTGGAGCATAAGAGGTGGGTATGACCCCATGGATATAGTATATTGACCCAAAATATTATATATTTAGTGATACATAGAATGGAATGATCGCGACTAACTTTGAATCCATTATGTGTAAGTATAGTTGATTTTGGAATACTGATACAATGTCAGTGTGTTATTATTTGATGTAACACAGTGTAGGTGAACCATGTAATATTGGTTTGGTTTTTTTAAATGATAAGATAATGTTTTTGAGAGTTAATGATTGATTTTTATGGTGGTTGGATTAAAGTGTTAACTTTGGAATTTTATGGTTTTAAGGGACTATGAGCATCTGTTGAGTTATTTTTTAATGATGAAATAATTTTGATGAATGAGAATTTACCATAGGCATGTTGGAGTACATTATGTTTTGGTAGTAACAGAAAAATAATTACAAGATTAAAAATAATGGATGATGTTTTAGATATGTAAAAATTTGAAGTATGGATTTTGAAGAAAGGTTGTGAAAAAGTGAATAAAGATTTCTAATTTGGTAAAACAAACATAATGGAATTCATATAAATATAACATGGAATTTTGGAAGATGAAATGAAATAAACAAGGCATAGATAATGTGAAATCATATTTTGGTTATTGTGCAAGATTTTATGAAAGCTGTGGTGCCAAAGGATGAGCTAATACATATACATGTTTTGAAAAGGGTACAAAAGTAGTTATAGAGTTATTAAAACCTTTAAAAATATAAATAAAAAAATAGAAATAAATGTAAAAATATTTTTTTTAATCCTTCATTGATATTTATTTGTAGGATATTCTGATCTCTCTAGGGGAGTGATTCATAGTGTATTTATATCATAAAATCCTGATGTATATCATCACTTAGAGGTAATTGAATCTTAAAAAAAGACATTGGGTGAAGTATCTCAAGAATTTTTATATTAATAGATTATAAACCCCATAAAAGGGGAATGTAGTGGAAAATGTTTTGAGAATGAAATTACCCACTCAAAAAGTGAGAGAATTTGAGTATAAATGGTACTTAATTGGGTTATTTTCTTAAAATGGAAAAGTATGTGAAATAGAATGGAGAATAGGTGTTTATAACTTACGTGTAATCCATACCTTCCTTAGATGATCAAATTTAGGCCGACCGAGAAATGGATTTATATTATCAGTATATTAGAGGACCTATAATAGTATGGAATACCTTAGGTGAAAATTTTTGATCTTCTAATGATTATTTTTTTGGAAGAGTCTCATTGTTCCTTTATATATGATACATGAGGTTATGGAAGATGGTGACAAGTATAATAATATCATTCATCAAAGGGCTACCAAAATGTTCCAGGATAAGAAGCACTGGTATTCATGTCCTAGGATGAGGTAATTGATGATAGATTTCATTTCTTGATGTATTACTTGTTAGAGAAACAATCCAATCATCGGTGACATATAATATTTTTTTATCCCATTCACATTCATATATGGAAGTGGATGTGGTTTATACATACATCATGATTATCTTTCCTTACACTCTGATTTTTAAGGATTCTATTTCAGTTGTCATTTATGAGTTAATGAATTCATCCAATTTACTTTCTATGAGGGAGTTGAAGAAAGTGGAGGATATTTGGAACTTATATATCTAAGATATTTTGAGGCTCCATAGTGTGACTTTCACTATCATATCTGATTGATACCTACAATTAAATTTTTTACTTTAGAAAGGATCTTCAAGAAGTGATAAGATCTTAGGAGAAGTTGATCACGAAATATCACCTATGGATATATGTTCAAACTAAGTGTCCTATCCATATTCATAAATAGTTTCTTTATGTATGTATCCTTTATTTTAGTTTTTCTTAGCAGAAACATCTATCATTGGTTGAATTTTTATATAAAAACAACTATAAAATGTCGATTAATATGGATCTCTATGAAGATTTATATGGATTGTCATTTTGATGACCTCCTAGTAGTACAGAATTGGTTTAATTCTTTCTATTAGGGATAAGCCTCATTTGAGAGACAAAATAGAATGTGAAGTTGATTCAAAATATATTCGTGAAAATTCATATTTTTCAAAAATCATATGACGATCAAAGATATCATTTACTAGAATATTAGGTTAGTGATGTAGTGCATCTAAGGGGTTCTCCTTGGTTTGGGTACTGCTGGTTGGGAAGGAAAGGTAAATCTATTTTGTGGTATGTTAGACAATTTTATGTTTTGTAACACCTTGGGAGGGTGGCATACTAGTTGGATATACCATCTCAGCTAACAAATATTCATGATTTAATCCATATATAATAACTGAAGAAGTTCCATCTGGACCCGGACTATATAATATGGTGGGAGGATATAAAAGTGGATTATGGAACCTCTATTGTTGAGAAACCCATTTGTATCATAGATCTTATAAATATGGTGCTATGTGGTAAATTAATTCCTTTTGTTCAATGTGATATGGATGTGTTTTTGAGATATCTATGAGACATGGGAGTATGATGCATTAGTGAGGGAGTATTAGCCACACCCTTTCTCAAATACAAAACATTGAGGACTCGTAGGGGAAACAAGTGATATGAAGGGGAGAATTGTGAAACCATCCAAGTCACTGATACTTATTTATTTTTCAGTTTTATTATTTATTTAATGTCTTTTAGGAATAAGAGGTTGAATCATTGAAAATTTTAAAGAATATTCCCAGGTGCATAGATAGTTCACTATTTGTGATAATTATAAACCAAAACATGTGAAAGGGGCGGGGAGAAACTAATTATATTTTTCATAGACAATAATCAATTTGTTAAACTACTCATGATCTCTAGGTAAACATGCATCCTAGTTTGTTCTTGGGAGGATAATTTCAATATTACTGCATAGTTAGTGGACACTAAATCAAAAAAACAATGTGACATAACCTAGATTATATAGTAACCATGAATCCAAGAGATTTTACCTTTCTATTTTTCTTAAATATGTAAAATTAATATCCCTATACTACCAATTTTTAACCCAATGATCGCTTATTTCATCCTATTTAACAGGATCTATCCCCCGATCCATGAATCTCCTCATCTCTATTAGTCTTGGTGACGTTCTTATATTTTTTTGGAGTCCCTAAGGAAATCCTTGATCACCATTAGTTTCCTTCAATTTCCTTCCTCTACCACCATGATATTTCTTCCATTATTAACATCGGAACACTAGATATCCATGGGAGGTGTACCTAGGGTTAAGGATATGGGTCTAATAAAACATCCTTTTGTTTGGTTATTTAGGACACATATTTATTGATGTTTGTTATCTTAAACAAAGGTAATGAGTTTGTGTCAATTTTGAGGTAGGATACATTACTTAATTGGTCATTCCATTGACATACCTTAAAATAATAATTTTTCTTTAGTTTTAATTCCTTAGTTAGGATTAATTTTTTTATTGAGGGATGGTTATTAATATTTATTGTATTTTTGGCATGTGTTGATTTAAAAATCATAATTTCACTTATTTTTGTAATAAAAACTATTTTTTAACACCAAGTGATAATTGAAATGTTTCAAAGGAATATATGATTTCAAATTAGTTTTCAAATTGTGTTTTAAAAAGGAATCCAATTTATACTTAGGGATTCCATTTTTATGATATTATGGGAACTGCTTAATTTTTTGGATAATTGTTTATCATGGGATACCTTGGGTGAGTTCCTAACTAATACTAATACAACCCTAGTTTAGATTGTGCGATGGATAGTTGTCTTGTCTTTTTAGAGTGAGTATTAGTTTTCTTAATCAAATATGTCTACTCTATTGATTTATTGATTATATTTTTTAGTTATATGTTACTTATTATTACCCATTTCATAATTTTTTTTACCCACATGATGCATACTCAATTTTACTGTATGATTTAATTTTTTTTTTGTTTTTTATAAGACATGGATTGTTTTAAATAAACCAAAATATTTATGAATTTTTTTAAAATAAATATTTTTCAAAACATTATTTTTAAACTACAACTAACTATTTTAATTATGAAAGATATTATGTATATTTATAGTTGTATCTTACTAGGATTCTCTACACACCCTATATATTCTCATTGGGTATATCTAGATTGTTTTTAGGGTACATAAAAATAAGAGAGTTATGTATAGTTCGGTATCCCTTATTGATATTTTTCATCCTTCTTTGATGGTGGTGACTATAAGTCACGTGGAGTTTGGAGTTCATGTAGAGAATTTTGGGATCCTTGGTGATGTATTGGGATGGTTTTTACCAACTTATTTATAATTTAACATACTTTGGTTTCACATTAAATATAAATGTTTTTTTAATTTATTTACATTTTTGGCAATGTATTTTTGAGTTATTATATTACCATTTATGCATTATGACTTACTTTTTTTCTATATTTGAATTTTTTATTTGT
The DNA here is from genome assembly GCA_963277665.1 of Viscum album. Classification (NCBI taxonomy): domain Eukaryota; kingdom Viridiplantae; phylum Streptophyta; class Magnoliopsida; order Santalales; family Viscaceae; genus Viscum; species Viscum album. Next base: position 991,930,456 of record OY728155.1, on the reverse strand, counting down.
TTCATGGGAATCCAACACATGGATGATTTATTTTGGAAATTAAGGAAGAATTGTGTAACGGTAATTTGGATTCTTGAGGGTGAAGTAATTAAAAATGACTATATTTTGATACCCTGGGTCTTCTCACCAACTCATGTTGATTAATAACTCACTTCGAGCCTTGTGGAAAGCCAGGTTGGGTGACATGATAGCTTGACTCAATCTGGTTTGTAACAATTTTTATTTAAATTTTAATATATATATATTGGTTTAATATAAGTTATTTTCTTAAAAAATCCCTAGGTACCTACAGACTGGATACTCATTAATCATAAATTTTTATAGGGTAAATTTTTTCCTAATACCTAACACCAATCAATTTTGAAAATATAATATTATTCGTAAAATTTATTTCAAAAAATGATCTAAAAGTCTAATAATTACCAAAAATTTCTGATTCATGTTTTTGATATCCAAATTTATTCTATCCACTACCAAATTTTTTGGGGGTGTTTTGATAGCTAAAATTTGATAAAATATTTTTTTCCCTAAAATAATTTTCCATTATATGATTTATAAATAACATGACATTACCATATCATAAAGAAATGGTCATTCTTCCACCAAGTATTTCAGATGGCCGCATATACCACTTGTTACAGTTAAGAACCATGTTATGGTGAAATTTTTTTACGATTCATCCTATTTACAAAAAAAGAATAAATGAATAAAATGAAATACCTTCCTCCTAAAATGGGGTTTGGACTTATTGGTCCAAAAAAAAAAATCTATATAATTATAAAAAATCCATTGTTATATTATTATTTTATTTATATTTTTATCTTAATATTTATTTCCTAATTTTTTTAAATATTTTCCCAATTTATTCTTAAAGTTGTTACATCTGGGGAAGAATTTATCTTAGAAATATGCTCTATTATATGTTGATTAAAATGATCAAGTCTTTGATTCGACAACATTTTTTTCAACCATGTTTAGGATAAAACATGAGTCATTATCATTATTGATTTGGTATTTATTAGGAAAGAATTCCCTTAAGAAATCCTTTTAGTGTTTCTAGGGTGATTATGTTTGTTGAAAAAGGCAGAGGATCACGAATGAGTGTGGTTGGTGTTGCTGAAGAAAATTTTTTAAGGTGGAACACTTTCCCAGTGTTTGAAAAACTTTTGGGCCTTAAAATCATGTGTTAAGTTTTTTGAAAATGATTGTTTTTCTTCAAAAGGTGTTTGTAGACTATGAAGGGAAGTTCACAGACCACAAAATAAGTACCTGAAATGGTGAAGGAAAATAGACAAAGGAAGCTTTTTGCATAGCAGCGCTATACTGACTGCGAAGAAAGCTTTGTGGACTGCATAGGTAAAATCTTTAAGGGGAGGATCAAAGTTAATGGGAGGTTTTTTGTTCATGGGAGGTGTGTCATTTTCAAAATGAGGTGGTGATTTAGGATACTAAAAATTGTTTCATTTATCAAATACATAAGCTACTTCAAAGGAGCATGATGCTATGAAGACCATATATCAGTACATAGTGGAGGTTTTACCACATTTATGTTTTGGGTAAATTGGATTAGCGGTATTTTTAAATATATTTTCCTATATAAAGACCACAAATTAGATGATTATGTAGATAAAAATTCAAATTGAAAATTATCAATGTGTGAAGAATTTAGTGAAGTATAAAGTAGTTCAGGGAAAAAAATTCCAGAATGGAGATGAGGTTCACAAGGGAGGATTATTCTAAAAGAGAATATTTATGTGAAGATAGTTTATGGAAGGTGTTTTTTAGGGCTCTATAGATCAAAAAAATAAAAGGATCCATAGAGGAAAATTCGGTCCATGGATGAGGAGATAGTCCGCGAGAGGAGAGGCAGTCTGCAAAAGCAAAGACAATTCATGGATGAAGAGGTAGTCCATGGAATACGAGGTGGTAATTGGAAGAAGGGTAGTTCCGTGGAAGAATAAGTGGTCCAAAAAGCACATGAAACACGCAATGAAAGATATTTAATGGAGTAAGTAGGGTAGTTCATGGAGGATTCAAGGAAGTTTTCAAAGGCACTTAAACAATTCACGAAAGTAATTTATACAAACTAATAGTACATAGAAAAGCAGATTTCATCTACAATAGAAAATATGACTTTAATAGATAATATATATACATTTAAATATGTGTACATTCATGAAAATCGAGAGACCCACATCTCTATAAACTGTGTGTGGATCCCTTCCAAAGAAGTTATAAAAGGATGTCAAAGATGATGATACTTTCCACTGGAAGTGAGCATGATAAAGATATATAATGGGTAACCCTTGGGAAAGTAGTGAGTTGAAACTAGACCTTATAAAGGTAGTAATCCTAGGCAGAGAAGTGATCTATCTTAGTCCTTGTAATTTGGTGGTGATATTTATTGGATTTTTTATATCGATACATTTCCATTGTATGCTCCTTTGACGTAGCCCATTGATGGTGAACCCTATAAAATTTTTGTTTCCCATTCATGATTTAAATTATATCCATACATTTCTATGGGAAAGGGTGAGAATAGTTCTTTGTTTTATAATAAAACTAGATCCTAAGGGGAAGTTGTTTTAATCTATCATATCCCGATTCACCCCCTCTCAGAGTATTTAACGTAATTGGGAAAACATTATTTTTTTAACTTTACCTTTTACACATTACCACCATAGTTTAATATCTTAAATTGATATCACATGACATTATAGTGGAGTTAATGAAGTGTAATTTAAGAAACATGAATGTATAATTTATTAAAATAATAGCATTCTTTTAGATCCTATGTGAATTCTTTTATTCTATATCAGTAATGTAATATTACTACCAGTTCAAGCTTTTTGGAGTGTAGATTCTTATTGTTGATATTAGATAATTTTTAGTAGAAATATTGGGGACTATATTTCGAGAAACTTAGTTTATAACAAAAATATCCTGAAAAATAATTAATATTTTTAGGAATATTTATAGAAAACCATAATAGGATTTTTTTTGACAATTCATCATTTTTTCTAATTGAGTGTATTCCATTATTTAGAGATGATGACGAGAAGAAGGAATAAAAACTATATCATTACACATAATCAAGGTATAGATGTTACTCTTGAGAAATAAATTGATGTTTGAGTTGTAATTGATAACATCATAACAATATTAGGGATTTTGGATTAGGTTAAGAAAAGAAACCTCATCCGAATTGAAAAATTAAGTGATTCACAATATGGAGTAACTTTTTTGGATTGCATAATGTGATAAGAATATCTATCATTCAATGGGACTACTAATCCATTGGTTGTTGGAAAATTTATCAAGTCACTAAAAAAATATTTCTCTCTTTGGGTTTTAGTGAGAAATAAAAAGGTGTCATGGTGGTATATCATATGAAGGGAGATGCAGATCAATGGTGGTCACTAATTCAGTACATTAAAATAGAAATAGAGATAACATGTATGGAATGAAGAAACTTTAATGATATATCATATGAAAAATAATTTAATCATGAGAAAATGGATGAAATAGAAATTAAATTCCTCAATATCATATGAAAATATTCTAAAAATGTTACTATGTATGAGGAAAACATTACAAGGTCTATTAGACATGTTGTTGACTATATACATAGACTAGAATGTTTGATTGGGTGTTTCTTTGATGGGATAAAGGAAACCCTTCAAAGGGAGACAGGCTCTTTGAAATTTTTATCTTATTAGGATATAGTTTTAATCACCATTAATAATGAAAATAATTTCTCTAAGTATAACATCCTAATATTTTTTAAAGGAAATAATATGTTTGATAGCGTATAAGATAAAAAATAGAGAGCTTAAATGAACTACTAAATATTTTTTTTATGTTAACATTATAGCCTAGAATTTAAATTTAAAAGAATTAATAATATTAACTGAATTATAAAATATAAAAGGGTTCTACTCATTAATAATTTATTAATTAGTTCTTATAAATTTAAGTGCTTAATTTTAGTAGTAATTTTATTCTTTAAATATATTTTCTTCAAGAATGATTTTTATTACTTTTTTGAGAGAAATATATAATTAATTTATGTAAATTTTATAAATTTTGAATGAAATAAATATAACCTTTTCAATCATATTATAAAAATTATGCTATGGGTAATGTTTGTGATTTTTTTAAAAAAGTTTAATTTTTTAATGTATATTGAAAAATATCGATTTTTTATTGGAGATTATATTTTATATTCATGTATTTAAAAATTAAAAATATATTTTAAATTAGTTATAAAATTTAATTTGTTAATTTTGATTTAAAATAATCAAATTATGGTTTTTGAAATGGATGTAATACTTTAATTTAGTAAAAATACATTGTATGTTTTAAAAGGGAATTTTTCTGAGAAAAACATTTTTCATTGTATTTTACTTATTTAATTTTCAATTAAATGTTATAACTTTTGTGTTTTGAATTTTATAAAATGGATTAATTATTAGAAACAAGGAGGTCCAAATTTAAATTTTAGGTCACTTATATTTTTGGATAATAATAATAGTAACCTTAGTAATTTTTGTTACCATAATAAATGGTAAATCGTGAAATTATGGGGAAAGATAAAATGATGAGAATATTAAAATGACCCTAAAACGTGCCTAAATTTTATTTTGTGAGTAATATTCATCAATAATAATTCAAAGTTCGGTTATATGACTATTTATGTCCAATTGGAAAATATTATGACCTTAATAATATTTTATTTATTGAAAATTCAAAGATGTGACACTCGTATTTTTAATAACTATAAAATTTTGAATATAGTGTTATCAAAAATATATGTTCACATAAAAATATTTTTTTTAAATATAATATATTTATCTTTGACATGGTATTTTTTTTAAATTTTAGTGTAGAATTTACTATCTTAAATACTTACACAACACTAATGCAGTAATCAGATAATAAATTGAAAAATCAAATAAACGATTTTAAAAATATTAAAATACATATAATATGAAATAATTAATGTAATAAACGAATTTTATAGATGAATTTGACATGGTATGGATGTATTAAAAGATTAGTTTTGTATTAACTTGTTCTATTGATATTTTTAAAGGTCAATACAATGAATACTGTGAAAATTGACATTAATGATATTTTAAAGTAATTATTTTTTATTAAATGATTTAAAATTACTAAAAATATTTAATTATTCCCAATTATTAGTATAAGATTTAAAATATAATCCATGATTCAACTATTGCTATTTTTTAATTTATTTTATCAATATTGACCCTCAATGAGTAAAAATCAATGTAGTCATGATAAGAGTTAAAGGAGTTAAATAAGGGTTAAAACTAAATAAAAAGGCTATTAAAGTGACCTAAACATATATAAATTTATTTTATAGGAGTATTAATAAGAATAAAAATATTATATTATAAAAATATTTCTTTTTATCCAATTTAAATTGAAAATTAATTTTAATTTATTTAATATTTTGAGAAATTCTAAGAGTGCCCCTCCACTCTCCAATAAAAGGACACCTCTTGTTATTATTTAAATTCCATTAAAATCCCATTTGGTTTGAAAAATAATTTCTCAAATACCTTCCTATAATCCTTAAAATAATTATATAATACTTATTTTATGAAAAAAATCAACATTATTGGTCTTAAGGTGTTTCAAAAAGGAGATTTTCCAAAGAAGAGGTATAGTTTTTATCTGCTTGTTTTAGTTTTGTTTTTTATTGAAATTTAATAAAATATTATATGATCATTATAATGTTGTAAATATAGTATAATACATGTATTAAAATTTTATTATGTTCCTTTAATGAACTATATCCATCCACACTTTCATAAAATGGGAAATAAAGTTGTTGTTCCGGTGTATGGAGGACTACCGCCTCACGAATTGATAAGATCCATTTTCCATTAACATATCCTAGGATGTGTTATAATGATGTAATTATTGTTTATAAAATACTTTTATGACATAATTATCAATATGTAAATATAAGATATCATTTATGTTCCTAACTTTCGCTTGACATAAAAATAATAATTTTGTTCATACGTGCGTGGGGACTACCACATCCATGAAGCAATGTGACTCATTTTCATCACCAGATCAAATTAATGATATATATATATATATACATATATTTAAAGAAATAATATTATATTTAATATATTATTATCATTCTGGAATCGTATCAAGATACTTACATTCTTTCCATAATGATCGTTGGAAAATGGAAATGTTACTCATGCGTGTGTATGACCTACAATCTCCATAATTGTAATATAGTTCATTTTTCATTAACATATATAATGGATTGATTTAAAAGTATAATTTATATATAAAATTGATAATTATTTCATTAATATTATTCTATATATAGAGGAATAATGACCACTTTTTCCATATTCCACATACCAAGGTCATTTTGGACTTCAAAACTATATATTGCCACAAACAACCAATGAGAACTTAAATAAATAAGTAATTATTATAATATGGTTATAACATAAAATAAAAGGAATAATAAACATTAAAAATTATTTCAAGAAATTAAATAGTATCCAATGTTTATTATCAAGAATATAATGAGCGTACATGACGATTCAAACTCAATGTTAGGGAATCCAAAACTAAAAAACCTCATTTTAAATGTTTTAACAATTTATTTTCTAAATATTTCCCATTAATTTATATGTTATTAAAATTATATTTATGAATTTATTTAAATAGAAATTAATGTTTTAAATATTTAATTTTCCAATTTCTCCTGAACTTTTTAAAAATGGATCTTTATAAGGTTTTATGTAAAATAATTTATTTTTAAAATACTGTTTTAATGTTTCTTTTTATAAATGTTAAAAGGAATGTTTTTTTCACTTATATGGAATAATAATATTTTACCACATTCATGGTTCCTTAATTTTTTAAGATTAAATTATAATATTATATGGTTATTTTAAATGAAAAGGTTGTCCTTTGTAAGTGAAAAATATTCTTTTAAAATAAGTGATTTTCCTTTGGGAATGTTTTTATGATAATCACATTCATGATTTATTTTTATGTTATGGTTATTGGGAATTGATTATAATGAAGGGGGTAAAATTATAAACCAAATATGGGTGGGCTTGGGATATACCTCAAATGAATTGGGTGTGTTGGAAGTTGAGTGTGATGGTTATTCTAAGTGTAACTATGATGGTTACATCTAAGTATTACTATGAGGATTTTATCATATGGTATCCATGTACTAAGTAATTATAATAAGAAAATTTTCAACCCTATTACATAAATGATTTATTTATTATATTTTTTTATACATAATCATCATGTTCTATATGGTAAGTTATTGAGTTTATGTTCAAAGGAAAGTGTATGTTACTTTTAAGTATAACTTTGTGAAAATGTTTTCATGAGTTTTTCATATTTTCAAATAAAACTATATGGATTTTATTTTTTCCCTTTTATATTTATTATGAATTTTTTTAGAATATATTTGGAAATAAAATGATATTTATTTGGTAATAAAATGTTTATTTTTAACCCAATTTATAATTTGAAAAAATAAAATCATTATAAGTATTTACCAACTAATGATTTGTTTCTTTAATTTTGTGTCCCTTACTAAGCTTTTTCTTATCATACCTTGTTTTAAAATGTTTTTCATAAGGTTAAGATATATTCAGAAAAATAATAGGGTCATGAATAAAATTTTGAATGTTTATCAGGAAAGGAAATCCTATTTTATTTCCATGACTTTTTTATGAAACATGGTTACTCTAAAGTAGTGTCCACTTGTAATGTATGAGTTTAATTTGTAAGTGTTTGTCTTACTTATATAATAATCTAAACCTAAAAGATTTTTGTGAAAGGAATAATGTTAATTACAATCTAAATTGATTAGAATAGGTAATGTTTAAGGGTAGGTCCTTACAATTGGCATTAGTGTAAGGTTTAGATAACATTAGGTATTTAGATGTCTTCATGCGAGGTTATATTAAGAGTTTTGGATACCATCACAGGTTTATAATTTTAAGTTTTATCATAAGATAAATTTCTTTAAAATCTATTTTTAGATTTTAAGTTATTAAAATTTAAGGCTACAAAGGATATTTTTGGAGACATTTATGTTATTAATGTAATTATTGGTTATTAAATTTTGGGATGAAAAATGAAAAGAATACGATAACAGTTAATGTTATTAAATTTATTAAATTTGAATAATTTAAGCTCATTTTAAGGATTTTATCATATTTTTTGGAATGATATAAGAATTATAATATTTTATAAAATGAAAATTCGCATACTTGGTGACAACCCATTACATCAAAAAATGAGGTGAGGTTTGAATACATATATTAATGAAAAAATGGGTTCATCACCTACCACAAGCCTATATGAATTTCCATTTAGTATGGATTTTAATATTTATTTAAATGATTTTATGTATGAAGAATATGTTTATTTTGGGAACATGTGTATATAATACCATGGGATTGAGAATTTATTTGGTGATCAAGTGATTAATGTTATTTTGGATGAAGATCACTATAATTTTGGGAAGCATTACAGGAAACAAGTAAAATATAATTCTATGATATTTTATTTGAGGAATAAAAGTTGAATTATCTTTTTTTATGATCTATAGAAATTATTGTAATATCTGGGAGATTATATTATTTGGGTATATAATATTTTGTATGAGAGTAGTTGATGTTATTTAAAGATAAATATTAAAATTATATTGGAAGACTATGTGATCAAATCCTTCTAGTATTCTAGTTTCAATATTTGTCTAGAATATACTTATGGAATTTTAAGGATAGTTATTAAATTATTTATGTTGAACTTTTGGTATTAATTTTTAATTATGAAAAATAAAAGTCATTTTTCTATGTTATAAGGTTTAAATTTTTTTTGTAATTTAATTATCTTTCTCTAACCATTTGGGTTTTGGTTAATGTATAAATATATATGGAATATATTATTATCCTTTTATGGATTTAGTGATTTGTAGAAGTTGATTATATTTCTTCATGCATGAAAATTCATCTTGAATACTCATATTTTGGATTAAAAAGATTATATTTTGGTAGAAATAGATTAAATGACGAAATTATACTTTTCATGTAAGTATATTTCCTCATATTCTTAGTATAGGTAGTAAAATAATTTATCTACTCTATGAAAGGGAACCTAAAACCAAATCGTTTTTAGTTTACATCTCATACTTAGAAATTAATGACCTTGTAACCAATCATTGATTTATGGTTTTTTAATGATTCAATTTCGCATAACCGTGTTCTATATAACTCTCTATTGGTACTTTGTTGTTATATTTTATATTCAATGTAAATTGTTTCTTACATGTAAACCTAGTATGTGTAATATTAGGTGACCTTCGTACTTGTCTTTAATCTCTTATTAAGAGAAATTTTTATTAATCCATTTTTTGATGTATAATTTAAATAAAGAATTTTAAAAATACAAAACTTGGTTACCAATCATGAATTTAAAAATTCCAAGGATTAAATTTTCAAAATTAGTGAAGAATATAACATCTGGATATTTTTTTAATTGAAACACTATGCTTGAAAGCATACAAGATACACAACACCAAGCTTAAATGAACTACTAAATATTTTTATAATTTGACCATTAATACCTATCCATTAAATTATTGGGAATGAATAGTATTAAGATAATTATGAAATATAAAATGGTCTTACTCTTTAATAATTCATTAGTTAATGTTTATAAAATTATGTTATTATATTTAGTGAAGTCATTTTATTATTCAAATGCACTTTTTTCAATAATGATTTTTATTATTTTTGTGAGAGAAAAATGTAATTAATTTGTGGAACTTTTATAATGTTTTTAATTAAATAATTATAATTTTTTAAATGAATATATCAAAATTATCCTATGGTGATATTTTTAGAATTTTCTTAAATGTTTTATTTTTGAACGAATATTGAAGAATACTATTTTTTATTGAAAATTGTATATTTAATTCATGTATTAACAAAATAAAATTATACTTTAAATTAGTTTTAAAATTTAATTTCTTCCATTGTAATTTAAATAATCAAAATTTTAAATGGTTTTTATACTTGAATATTGTATAAATACATTTTATGTTTAGAAGGGCATTTTTATGAAAAAACTATTTTTCATTGAGTTTTGTCAATTTTATTAATAATTAAAAACTACAAATTTTCTATTTTTAATTTTTATAAATCGGTTCCATATTATGAATAAGTAGGTCCAAATTTAGTAAACAAGACACATTTAGTTTTTGGAAAATATGAATAGTAACCTTAAAATTGTTGTTACCATGGTAAAGGGTAAATCAGGTAATTAAGGGTAAAAATAGAATGACAAGGATTATAAAATGACCATAAAACATGTAATTTTTTTGATTAATATTAAACTATAATAATTAATTTTTCTTTTTTATAACTATTTATAGACACTTTTATTAGATTATGACATTTAACATATTTTATTTAAAGAAATTTCAAAGATGTCACAGTCATATTTTTAAAAACTATAACATTTTTAATATGGTGTTATAGAGAATATATGTCCAAATATAAATAATAATTTAAAATATAATAGATTTATCTTTAACATTTTAATTTATTTTTAATTTTTAGTAAGGAAACAATTACCTTAAATTCTTACACAACCCTCATGCACTGATTATTTTATTAGTTGAGAAATCAAGAAAATGATATTAAAAATATTAAAATAAATAAAAAATGAGATACTTAATTTAATAGAAAAATTTTACACAATAATTTTACATTTTATGTATTTATTAATTTTTTTTGAAATTATCTTGTTGTATTTATATTTTCAAAATTCATAGTAATAAATCGTGTAAAAATTGACATCAATGATATTTCAAAATAAATAATATTTTATTAAATGATATAAAATTTTAAAAATATTCAATTCTTTCATATGATTAGGATAATATTTCTTCTATAATCTTCAATCCAATTATGTATATTTTGGTATTTTATAGTGAGAATATTGACCCTAAACTAGTAAAAATCAATGGTTTCATAGTAAGAGTTAAATTTGTTAAATGAGGGTTAAAATTAGATGATTAGGATCATAAAGTAACATAAACTTGGATAAAAATTATTTTATAAGATTATTTCGACCAATACTAATATTATATTGTAAATAAATGACTTTGGAACCATTTTTAGTTGAAAATTAAGTAATCTTAATTTCATATTTTTAAAAAACCCATGAGTGCCCCTACCCTCTCCTATAAAAGGGAACATATTATTCTCATTCAAGAACATTTAGAAACCCATTTGGTTCATCCAATAACTAAAACAATTCCTTCCTATAATTCATAACATCATTCAAGATGCCTTATTTCAGTAAAACACCATCCATAGTGGACTTAAGGTGTTTAGAAAAAGTGATTTTTCAAAGAAGAGGTGTAGTTTTTATCTGCTTGTTTCAGTTTTGTTTCTTATTACAGTTATTTAAAATATATTTAATCACAATAAAAAATAAATACCATATAACACATTTAATAAGATTTTATAATTTTATTGTAATGAAAAATATCCATCTCCACTTCTATCAAATGGGAAATGAATTCGTTATTTGTGTGTACGACAAACTACCATCACTGGAACTAATGTGATCCATTTTCCATCAATATCTCTCCAAATTGGTTATAATGTTTGAATAAATGTTTATAAATTATATCAATGAAAATTTATCCTTATGTAAGGATAATATATCATTTACAATATTACATTTCCATGTACATTAAAATGATAACATCATTCATGCGTACGTGTGGATTTCCACCTCCACGAAGTGATGTGATTCATTTTCATCACCACATCACATGAATGATATATATATTTATATTTAAAGAAGAAATATTATACTTATTATATTATTATCATTATTTAAATATATAAATATACTTACCATCATTCTATAATGATCATTGAAAAATAGAAACATTACTGATGTGTACGTACGACCTACCATATCCATGATTGTAACATAGTTCATTTTCATTATCATATTTAATGCATTTATTTAACGTATAATTAATGTACATAAATGATAATTAATTAATTAATATTATTTTGGAGACGTTTTATTCATGACCTCTTTGACTATAGTCCACATACCTACTTCATTTTGGACTTCAGAACCGATGATCACCAAAAACATCCAACATGAATTAAATAATTATGTAATATTTATAACATGGTAATAAATGAATTAAAAGGAATAATAAACTTGAAAATGTTTCTCAAGAAATTAAATAATTAACCAGCATTTATTATTTATGAGGATAAAGAGTGTACTTGATGAGTCTGACTCATGGTAAGGGACTCTTTAACTCAAAACATCATTTTAAATGTTTTAAATATTTATTTTATAAATATTTATATTTTGTATCCCAATTTTTAAAATTATATTTATGATTTAATTTATATGTATTTTTTTTAAAATTTAAATTTCTAATTTCTGACAAATTTATTTCAAAAAATGGATCTTTATATTCTTATATATAAGAGAATTTATTTTAAAAATCCCCTTTTAATGTTTCTTTTTACAAATGTCAAAATGAATTTTTATTTTAACTCATACAACATGAGATTATTTCCTCAATTTCATAACACATTAATTTTTTTATGATTTATTTTCATAATTAAATACTTTTCTTTAATATATGTGCAATATCCTTTTAAATTAAGTAATTTTTCTCAATGAATGTTTTAATGATACAAGAATTCATGTTTTATGACTGTTTTATAGTTCTTGGGAAATTATTTTAATGATGAGTGGTTCTATTTTAAATGAAATATAGGTGAATTTTTTATATCCATTTAATAAATTGGTTATGTTAGAAGTTTAATATGAGGGTTATTCCATGTGTAACTATGATGGTTATATCCATGTACAACCATGAGGGTTATTTTATGGAAGCCATGAAGGTTACATCATATGGTAGCCGTGAGGGTTACATAATAAGTAAGTATAATAAGAAAATTATTCCCCATGTTAGCTATATAATTTTTTTTTGCTTACTATGTTTTTACAGAAACATCATCTTTTCACAAGTTAACTTAATTAAATTATTTTCAAAATAAATATAGGTTTATTTTAAGTATAACATTGTAAAATTGATTTCATGATATTACCATGTTTTTGAAGAAACTAATATGGAGTTTATTTTTTCTTTTAATATTTCTTAATAAACTCTTTGTTGAAATTTCGTGGTAGAAAAAGTGATTTTTTGGGTAAGAAAATAATTATTTTTAACCTAATTTATATTTTCAGAAAGGGACATTTTTAAAACTTTTTACAAACTATTAATTTCTTTTTCATTTTTATGTACCTTACCAAATTGTTTTGTGCTAATTACATGTTTTAGAATGTTTTTCATAGGGTTTAAGGGATATTAAGAACAAGGATGTGGTCATTAAGAAAATTATAAATATTTATCAGGAAAATAAATAATGTTATATACCAATAGATTTTTTTATGAAAAATGGAACTGTGAAGTGGTGTACACTTCTAATGTGTTAGTTTATATTATAAGATATTGTCTTAATTCTCTAAAAAATAAACACAAAAGAACGTTGGTAAATAATGAATGTTATTTATAGTTTAAAGTAACAATATTATGTAATGTTTATGGTAAGGTCCTTACTCTATGACATTTGTATTTTCAAGAAATTGGGAGAAAAAGCGGTTGACTGAGTATAATGGAAAAAAGTGTAGCAAAGGGGAAGAAAGGAAGTGTAAAATTTTATAATTTTTTTATGAAAGAAACACCAAAGGTATTACTCATATAGAATGAATGTTTATTTCAAGTGAATTGAAAAATTCATCGAGACTATGAATGAAAGGGAAATGTAGATTTTGTTTATTTTCATTGATTTCACTATACGGAGATGAGGGAAATATTCAAACCAATTAACCATACATCTAAGGAATTTACCTCAAAAAATTATGGGGGATCAAGGTAGAGCTTATGTAATCACTAAAGAAAATGTTGAATTGAAAAATCATAGGATAATAATTACAAATATTATATACTCAGAGTTAGATAATTCTTTATTTTATTCTAGATTTATGGACTACTTTATATCATGTAAATTTATTATGATTATTGAATAATACTCATATATTATGAGAATTTAATTTATAATAAAGAAAACTAATATGAATCTAATTTTAATGAAATTTTACCAAGAAGTATCTATTAATATTCATAGGTATACCCTACTATGAAACTTGACTATTATACCAATTGTTAATTTTTACATAATACATGGTATGGATTTGATATTAAAGTATAATTAAATAATTTATTTATGAGAAATAGATATGACTATTTTTAAAGGTGGTTATAAAATCCATTATTTTAAACAAAGATATTCTATCACCTAGTCTTTTTTAGAACAACTTCTAGAATCCCACCATAATGAAATTATGGGAGAAGTGGAAGATAAGATTCCATATATGGATGAGAATGAAATCATAAAAATAGAGGATGCACCCAATGTACAAAAATACATTGATATATTTCTAGAGGAATTATTTGGTCATCCAAATGAGTATGAAGTTTATTTTTCCATTGGAATCATTCCTTATGCCTGAATCATATCTAAAAATACCTAAATAATAACACTAGTAGAGATAGTAGAGTTAAAGAAACAACTATTGGGTTTTCATGATAATGGATTTATACACCCTATTGTTCCACCATGGGAAGCCCCTATTTTTTGTGAAATATTAGGATAGTTCGATGAGATTGTGTATCGATTATTAAGAGATCATTGACATTATGATTAATAATATGTATCCTTTACATCACATTAATGATTTATTTGATCAAATATAATTATATCAATATATTTTGTATATTTATTTTCTATCTAGTTATCATTAGTTATGGGTGAAGAAGGAGGATATACAAAAGATGACATTTATTATGAGGTATAGAGATTATCAGTTTATAGTAATTGCCTTTAGATCGACTAAAACACATTCTTTGTTTATAGTTCTAATGTGTAGAGTATTCAAGGATTATCTTGATATTTTTTTGTGATATTAATTAATGATATCTTGATATAATATTATTTTTTTAGAGAGAAATAGAACAATCTATGAATAATTAATTAGGACATTAATGAAAAGGAATTATTTGTAAAATTTAGTATGTCTTTCTTTTGGATCCATGAAATTTCATTTCATTACCATGTTGTATAAGGAACCGGCCATATTACATTACATAATTTTGAATTTAGTAAAGAAAACCCTTCCTTTTATTTAAAATCATATTAAAATACAAGAATTGAAAAATATCACTTTTATAAAAACCCAGGTCAATTTCAAAGGATGAGTTTTATAAAATTGGAAAATTTTAATTTTCTTAATAAATATATTTAATAAAACAGTTTCCATATTAATAATTAAATTAGAATCCATATGAATAAATTCAACTAATTTTACCTTAAACATATTGTTTACCAAACTTAAAGTTATTAAAATAACTTAGAGTTATTTAACTCCAAATTTGTAATATAAAATAAAATTCAAAACTACTCTCATGATTAAATCCACTCTATCATATTGCATTCTATTCTTTATTAAAATATTATTTATATATATTAAATATAAACTACTATAGGTCTATGATTATATATATGATACTATTAAATAAAAAAATTCAAAAGTAAATTTTAATTACTATTTTATATACACATCATTATACTATTAATCCATAACAAGAACTGACCTACAATGCCTCAGCTAAACTAGAAATTAAGCCGGGTGTACCGCCTAAGCATACCACATATAAGATAATTGCTGTTCACTAGTAGGAAGAAGGAATAATATATAGTTGGAATTCATTCGGCTAATGAATAACTACAAGAGACCATACATCTCCAATGCAATATATTATAAAAAATAACCATTAATATTATATAAAATGAAGTTGTAGAATAATATTCATGTATGGTGAATTAAATATTTAGAAAAATACCTTATAGTTACATTCCAATAATAACGAAAAATTTATGGGCTCAATGTCTCAAAGAATGAAAACTCAAAGAAAGGGTAAAACATCACCATGCTAAAACGACTCATGGTATGAAATTTGATATAAATCACCACTCTTAAAGATCACTATGTGCCACAAAAAATAAACTTCTCTATCCTTATTTCTATCGAGATCACATACAAATAGTGTGACTTCTCTTTAGACCCAACATGGTAGGGTATAAAGGCCCTATATAAGGGTGAGTATAAAAATACATAGCTGGACACCCTGAAACAATCAAAGGAAGAATAAAAAATAACAAGTAATATCTGAACACATGATAGTGGTGGAAGGACCCCATAAAGAACCCAATTATGATTTAAGGTTCGATACAACCTATATTATAAGGATATTACACTGTTAAAAAACCTATAAAAAATTGTAAATTAATAGAAACTGAGAGTTTAAATAAATCATATAACCCATAATACATGAAGACCTAGATTCTATGTCTTCTATAATAATTATATATAATTTTAGTGGCAGATTGTTCCTCATCAGGGGAATAGTTTATTGATTGAGGGAGTTGTTATCCCCAAGATAGAGGACCAAAACAGGACACAAAGAGATTATATAAACTTCATTTTTCATATGGGGGACTATAAAATAGTAGAATGATGTTTTTAGGGGAGTACATAAAAACCTACAACCTCTAATGAAATACCATACCTCATTACATTTTTGAGTACATGAACATTATTGGTCATATGAGTGACAATTCTATGTTGTGTGCATGCCACCAGGGGAGTATCTAAACCCCGTGTATGGAAGATCACAAACTGATACAGAAGGGAGTAATGACTTTATGTATGATTAAAAAACATCACCCAACCAATATAACCACCTATTGGATATAATAAACTAAATATATCCAAAATACCTTCTAAATTGTATTTGGTATCAAAGACAATCATACCATCTGATATTTATGGTAAATGAAAAGAATAAATAATATATTTATAAATTGTAAAACTATGGTAAGAAGATATGAAAAAAAACAAATAATACACAATACAAAACTTGTATGCTGTTAGAATTTTATTTTATCCCTTACGTAGTAGTTCAGTGTGTTCTAATATCATCTAATCATTCTATCTTAGTATACAGAGCATATTGAGTTTGTGATATAGTGTTTTCATGCAAATATTCTGCCAATCATGCACCTTATAACCTGTATTGTGTAACTAATCCTACACAACATATCCTCCATATAGACATATCTTGTGATTCTTAAGGAATAGTTGGTGTGTGCGGTTAAGTATATAAACTTGTTATTATCTAATCATGGGGTCTAATCACTATATAAATGTCATGTACAACCAATGAAGTAATTGGGAATATACATCTCCATTCCTTGAGACATGTTTTATTTAGATGAACATTTTTCATTTTTGATAATTTTGTACATTGTAATATTTACATCAATAGTTCCAACCATAGATGAGAAGATTTTAAATAGAATAATTAATTTTATAGATACACAATGTTGGATCGAAAACTCAATTCTAGGAAATGTAAACTACAATTTCTTTCATTTATTTTCATTTCATGATTTTATTCACCACTTTCCATGCCACTCATAGTTTCTACACCCCACCACCACCACCTTAGTACCATCTCACCACTGATGGTTGTTTGTACCACCATGTCACCCATTGATCATCACTATAACCAAACTCTATCTCATCTAAGGAAACCCAGGATAAACATGCCTTTATTTTATGTCATTTCCAGAATTAAAAACATTACATTACATAAAAAATTCAAAATCCAAGCAATACATAAGTTTAGTATCTTTGGATACTAGCTACATAAGCTAATTATTTTATTATTCTTGTGATAATTTCCCAATAATTTTATCCTAATAGGTATTCTTCTAAACATATATCATAGTAAACTCTTTCTTATGGCCTAGGAAAAGAGAAATTAAGAAAGGGGTGAGATCAAACACCTAATAAAGGGAAAATATATCAACAAGTTACCAAGGTTGAGATTATAATAATATGAGAAAACATAATCATGATAGATATCACATATTAAATGAACAAATAATTATAAAAATGGTTCATATGGAAATATACGAGAAAAAATAATCCCATATGATCAAATGTATAATACAGTGTAAATGTTGGGAAATCATGAGATTCAAATCATGATACATGTAGTATGGTATAGTCATATATATAAGGAGTGTGAAACTAATAGAATCATATAAACATAACATTATGGATCAAGAATCACTAATTATTTCACATAGTGGATCAGAAATCCCAACTTTTTTCCCATATAGAATCAAGTATCAAAAATTATTTACCATATAAGATTATGCATCCCAACCTGTTTCCCATTTTAATTCCAAAATCATTACTCATTTCACCATTATCTCACATAAAGATTTAGATAATTAATTTTAGGGCTATATAGTTCCCACATATCACTTAATGATTAACCATACACATGTGCAACAAAATAAATCATCTAATCATCACATCATTTAAAATTATGGTGTTAAATTGGGTTCACATTAAATATCAAAAGGTATCAGATAAATAACCCCATAAATTTTATTAGTTGATAAGAAATTCAATATCCCAAAATAGGAACACCATAAAATCATATTTATGGTGATTTATAAAACATAACATCATATAAAATGGATCACTTTGGAGATAAAGATAAAAATACAACCCAAAATATAAAAGAGAGTAAAAATATTATATTAAAAAAAGTATTAAGATAACATGAATTTATATATAATTGTATTTAAAAACATAAAATTATAACATTAGTGGTATCTAAAAACATGGTCATGAAAGAAAGATCCATTTAAGAGAAATAAACACTTTAAAAGACAGGAATTATTCAAAACAAATTACAATTTTATGGAAAATGAAATCATTCATGGAATGAGATTAGAATTAATAAATTATTATCCCTATATAGATGTGTTAAAGTGTCACTATATAATAGAATAAACCTTTCACGTAAAACAAAAGTTAAAAAGAATCATTATAACTCATGAAAGAAGTTGATTATAGAAAAATCCTTAAAACCATGACTATTTTGGGTCCTAACCGCATCCAAGAAATAATTTTGAATATAAAATTTGATATCATGGATTATATTAGAATAATTATTCAAAAAATAATTAATGTTATTAGATACACCATCCAAAATAAAAACATGGTAAATAATAATAAATATATCTCAATGGGAGAATTTTGAGGCAATTAACCCTTACCTGTTGATCTGTTCTTCCACGGATTCACTTTAAATTCATATATAAGGAAAACATATCTTAATAACTATTTTAAAACCATATTCATAACTTATAATATATTTAATTTTCATTTCCAACCATTATCTACATGTATTAAGTTAATTTTTACCTATTTTCTTATATAAGGTGTCTATAGTTTGGACTGTTTTTACTAGTTTTCTAAGAGTGGTGTCAGTATTCATAATTTATAAAAATTTCTTAATTAAAAGGAAATTAAAGTTAATTTAAATTATTAATTATAGTTATTAATGAGTTTAAAATACCTTTTACGAGTGTTCCATTCTATATCCTCAAAGATGAAATCAATAATAAACACACTTCGGTGATTTTTTAACCAATGACAGGTATTTTCTTAATTTTAAGTTAAATATTGATTTACCCTTTCCAAATAAAAAATTAAAAATTATTTAAATACTTATATCATAGTATTCCATTAATTAAATTTTCATATTCACAAATGACATAATTTTGTATCATTGTTTAGGTAGGTGGTCAAACCAACCCGAACATGAACATACCATGATTGATGGATCAGTATGAGGTTATTTAGATGAAATATTATTATAAAAGTAATATGATGATGTATTTTAGTGCTTATTAAAGTGATATATCAGAATTATAAATAATTTTGTGAATAATTGAAGGGTACAAAACAATTAAATAGTATGAATAAATTGTTTTCCCTTATTAGTTCACTGGATTATGATTGTTAATTTCATAATGATTTTATACCATTAAAATCATTCATAGGGTTTTCAATTTTTATAATTTTTTTTAAAATCATAAAAATAATATTTATCTTTGAAAAACATTCCTATAACCATCTATGAATGATGGTAATGAAAAATTAAATACATCAATTTTTGGAGTCGTAAGTATGCTCATACACATGAATGATGATTTTGTTTTTATAAAATAGAAGAAATAAAAAATATGGTTATTTATTTAATAATATTAAATTATATATATATATATATATTATATTTATTAAATTTTCCTTTTATACCAACCATGTTTGGTAGTGAAGGAAAATGAAAGACATTTATTCCTAGAGGCGGTGGTCCTTATATATGTATGTTTCACATTTTTGTTTTATTAATGGAAAATGGAAGAGTGTTAAATTATCATACCATCATTACAACATCATAGTAGTAAAAAATTGATACTTATTTTATCATTTTAAGATGGTTTAATGTAAATTTAGGAATATTAAGTGAAGATAAAGATATAGAAAAGTGAAATAAATGATAATGAATTCATACCTCACTACTTGGACTATCTCCTTTGGGAAGAATGTTAAATATTTTAGGGATGATATTTTTACAATATAAAAACCTATTTAAGGTGTATAAGAGTGTTTAGGAGAGTTTTGGGAGGATTTGGGTCAAAAAATAAAGGGTCTTAGTGTGATGTGTAGTGAGGATAGAAGATCCCCTTTTATAAGGGATAAGGGATGAAATTTCGTCAAATACACATAATGTTTTGATAATAGGGAGTCACTATAAAGGAAATTGGATCAATAATTGAGAAATAATGGTGAATATAAGTGATAAGGTCTACCAAAAAATCAACCACATATTACCACACATTTTTGAAACATGTCTGAGGCTATTTACTCTTATATTTTTACTTATACCATTTCATATATTACCACTATAAATAGTTTTCCCTAAGTAAAATATCCTTTATTCTTAATAATAAAATGGTCCTTATTATATAATTTATACCTAATAATTAATATTTTTGAATCCATGTAATTTTATTCAATTTCTAAAAGTGATAAAAATTAATTTTAAAATAATTTTTATATAATGTACTAAAAATAATTTCTTGAGAAAAAAATTACTAAAGTTCAAAAAATTAAATATAGGTTTGTAATCTAGAATAAATATTTTAAAATTAATATTATAACTCATAAAATGCATATTTTTTCTATAAAAGGGTTCAATGACTTCCATATCACTCCTATAAAATAATAATGCCATAAAATCCATGGTATTTTAAAAAATATATATCACTATTCACATAAAAAAATCATTTTTTAGAAAAATATAAAAACATCATCTTAAAAAAATATTTTAATAATAAAAAAAAAATTAAAAATTAAAAATTTGAATCTTAAAATTTATATATTTATTTCTAAATAAAAATATAACATAAAACGAAGAACTATTTTTATATTAAAACAAATTTTGGTATATTGATTATTTTTTCCTATAAATTACTAATTAATCTATTGTTAATTTTTCATTCATAAAATAAATAAATATTTTTATTATTCAGTCATAATAAACTTATTTCCTTGAAACTAAATTCCAATTTCAAGAAAATAGATCTTTCAAGCATAATGTGAATTGAGAAGAAATGACCTTTTAAAAATTATAAATATTCATGACATATATATACATATAAATATTTTATTACATATTAATATATTCCAAATATATAATTACATAACTTCATATGATCTTTTTGTAAAAGCTATGTATCAGATATACTATGATTACAGTATTTTGTGGCGGTTTAGCTAGTATGGATTGTGTGGTAATTTCTATGAGCTCGAACTTCTCCCATATGCGGGTTTTCAGACACCATAATTACTCAAGTTAAATTTGTTATTTTTATAGGAAAAACCATATAAAATCTACCTTCATTTAAATATTTTAAAAATGAGATTTATAAGGAATTATTCATATTTCAGATGCCATTCCATATTACATTCTTTATTGATTTTATGATATGGTTACTTCAATTTATACCATCTAATTTAATGAACATGTTTTGATGATCATATTTATTATTTAAAATATGTCATGGTTTTTTTAGTTTATTATAGTGTGTGAAACATTATATTTAATATATTATGTATTTTATGAGAATATACAATAAAATCTTGAGTCATTAAACCATTAGTGATTCACTGACATGTTATGCCACCTCAGGATCCCTTGTTTCCATCAATCCACCACCATCGAGCCACCACACCCTATTCTTTACTACCTATTATTATTAGAAATTACATTTAATTAACATGATCTGTTTCCCACAGACCATTGGAGACCCTAAGGTAATTTTAGGGATTCATTATATCAAAAATTTATTTATAAAGTCACGGGGAGGGGGATTAACCGATGTTTAGTGGATGGTTACCATATTAGCCTTCACTAAAACACTTTGGTGAATTCATACCATAATAAAATATAGTATAGGTTGGGTATGGTTAAGGGATTAATGGTTTATGTTTTTTGGACGACCTATTATATTTCATGTATATGATCTTTGATGAACAATAAAAATGAAAATTGATGAATGATAATATCAATGGTAAATGTTTTTAGGGACTAAATTGATGAATAATACGAAATTAATTTAATATCATGAATAAAGAGGCTTATGTAAGAAACTAAAGTCTCACAACACTATAAAATTTACTAAATCTTCTATTTTTTCCATAATATATGATCTATTTATGGATATTCCATAAAAAATAATGTATACAGTCTATATTTATTGTAATTATAGGGTATATGTCAAATAAAAACCAATTAACCCTAGAATAGATACATAAGGAGGGATTTATATCATTTCATAAGGTCAAAATTGTTTAAATTTTAAAGTCCAAAAATGTGATTCATCCATGAACTCAACCTCATATAAATATTACACATCTCATACAAAAAAACTAATCTACTAAAAACAGCAATGATGTTACATTTCCCATAAATGGATTAATTTAGATGATATTTTTACATTCACATGCATGAGATAAAATATTTATTTATTAAATAAATTATAAATATACCTTTAAAATTATAGTTTCCTATATTATCACCAAACCTCAATTTTTAGGTGAACACCATGTCTCTATATCAATGGGATGATTGAATTTTTTGAGGTTATTTACTAGGGTGAATTTAATGTTCTTCCTCTTAATATTTTACAACGTTCTAGCTCAAGATCAAGCTAATTACTACTCAATGAAAAACATGGATATTTATAATATCCAAAATTTAAAACCATTTCTTCCCCATAAAATATATAATTAAATATGCTAAACTAATCAAATCATAAAGCAACTTCACATCAAATTATTATTAACCCCCAAACATGCTTTATCTAGCTTTATAGGTCCATTTTTTGTGTGAAAATTATATATAAATAGATGGATAAAACATACAATTATAATCAATCTCATTTTAACTTTCTCCCTTATACATCCAATTATTTACATTAATGATCAAATAATTATTTATACAAGGGAATTCCTTAGTAAAAAATGGTAGATATATATGAATCTTCCAAACATTTCTCATATAATACCTTCACTATTTTATGGTCTTCCATCCATAGGTAATGAGAAACTATAAACCATAAAAATCTATTTTAAAATGGTTTTCTAATAAGGATACATCCTATAAGATAATTTCACTCCCCACCATTAATTAAAAATGTAGATAACTATCATAGGAGGAAACTCAATTCATATCTAACTCAACTACTTCGTGTAACATATAAATTAAACAACAAATTTCCTCAATGAAATATTATTCCCATTGTCTAATCCTACTTCTAATAATCTCCAAACAAAGAATACATACCTATATTTCCAGTTTAAAATACATGTATAATAAAAATACTATCATTTATTCTTTTCATCAACATTTGGGTGGACCACACACAATCACCTTTGATTCCATAAATTTTTTCATTCATTACCCTACATGAACCAATTATGTTTTTACCATTAATGAAATTTACTAAAGAGAACATAAAAAACTACACTACCCTTCTCATACTTCTCAAAAACTAACCATTTATCAATAGTGATAAAGTACACAATAATTTGAGGTATTCTATTCTGATATACTCAAATGATCCCACTATAATGACTTGGGATTCTAGGATGTCACCATCTCCAACTTGAGTGATGGAAATAAAAATATATAGATTAATATAACCTATCTTGTATCATGAGTTTCCATATGATAATGTTCAGTAGATACACATTTATACATTTAGTAAAAATTATATATGCTCTATTATGATAATCCTCATTAAAAAACATCTATCATGGCACTTAATACTAGAACTAATGGAAACCATTATCCAACCATTGAAAAGGATAACATGATCCCCACCTTTATAAGACATATTTGGTAGGCACATTTTCTAATAATATATGGTCACTTAGTACATTAAAACCAATGTCACCAAGATAGTCCTCCCTCACTTGATAAAGAATCATGAAGTTCACCAATATTGATTGATGGTAAGAAAAATCTCCCTCTCCTATAAAAATTATCCCAAATAAGGCTATCTACTCAAGAACCTCCTCTATCAAAAGAAAATATAATTCCTTTATAAATTTATTAGAATACATTATACCACAATGAAACTCTTATTTCATTCTTAAAGGGATTCCAATCCAACAGTCTAATAATTTTTCTAAGAGGTTGATTTATACTCTAACCTCCAGGATAACACTCCCTAGGATAAAAACTTATTGAATCCATCATTTATACTTTGAGATTTTACTGTATAGCTGGTGCTTCCAAAGAATACTATGGATAATTGACAAAATAATAGAATTCTAGATTTATATCCTAGTATAGATAATGATTCCATTAGAGACCCCTACCTTGAAAAAAACAATAATTGACATAAATAATAGTATTAGTAAAACCATTAGTATGTATGAGGAATTTATCACTCCCAAAACTATCAATATGAAATCATAATATCTATAGTAACTCCTCAAAACTGTCTCTAGAATATATGTTATTATAAGGTTAGATCTCTCAAAAAATGGAATCCTTGTGAAATCTTCTAGAAAAAAATCCACACATTTCTCTATAACCATAGGAAGATAATCCCCTAAAAAATTCATAATGAAAAAAATATCACTAACTAATTTTAAATCATCACAAACTTCTTGAGGGTGTTCTTTTATAATAATATTAGTGTGTACCATTTACCAAAGAAGGTGAATCTTGACTCGAATTCTCAAATGAATATCACCTTGAAATGATTTTAATCCACCCAAGAGTGGTTTTTGAATAACTAATCTACATCAAGGTTGATGTTATAAGGAATCATTTATTTATATGATGAAATCTATTAAAACCTCTACCTACTAAGAGTAATATCAAACCATTTGAATATGTGAGGGGAAGGTTAATTTCCCCCATCAATATTTTCTAACCTCAGAGGTTTTTCTAAGGCCCAACTAGAACCACTATCTTTTGAAATAATTTTTTTTAAAAGAGTATTTCAGGTTAGTGTTGATATGTATGAGTTCCATTGAACAAGGGATAGAAAAAATGACTTGAATATATCACATT
Organism: Viscum album; assembly: GCA_963277665.1. NCBI lineage: Eukaryota > Viridiplantae > Streptophyta > Magnoliopsida > Santalales > Viscaceae > Viscum > Viscum album. Next base: position 991,904,718 of record OY728155.1, on the reverse strand, counting down.
TTACCTAAATAAATCCACCCGTCATGTGAATCTACCCATGAATCAAATTCTAATGACCCTTTAATTGATGAGGACCGCTAAGAGGTGGTGGTGGAAATGAAAAAAATGAATCAACCACCTTTATCTCTTCTGATTTCCTCAATTCCCCTCTATTGGAAACACCTCATTGAGGGAAACCCAAACTGTTTTGGGTAGTATTCTTATTTTTATGTTTCTTATGAAATAATGTTCAATAATTAGTACTAAATTTAATCCCCTCAACCACTTTACTTATTAAATAATTTCTTTCCATATATAATCTACCTTGTCAATTATATAATTTCATTTATCTATTTAGGGTTTTTCATCTATGTAATCTCACCATCGATGATCCTTAGAATTGAGATCATACATGTTTACTCCTCTAAGGATGTGATATTAATTAATTATATTAACATATCATCACTATTGTTTATGCTCTAAAGAAATCAATACCTTACTTAGTATTAGACTGTATCTTTACTAAGAAGTTCTCAATCACAAAGGCCCTTTCTAAGACTTTTAAAGAGGTTGGGATGCATAGTGGTATAAACCCAACATGAAAATTTTTATTAATAACTCAACTGAACTTCTAATGACACAAGATTTTATGGTGCACCATGTCTACAGAGTATATCAAGAGCTTAATGAACCTCAATTTATACTCAATAATGGTTATGCTACTCCATCATTGGCCTAAAATTTCCCATACTCTCCCCGTATTCGACATCACCTAACACTACACCTACTTGAAGAGGAACTCAAAATATGAATTTGATAAGGTATCCTTATAATATGTCTATAAAACCACAACCTACAAATAGATCACCACAAAACGAATTAAGTTATTTGATAGAATCACTAAAAAGTTAGTGGATGTTTAAATCAAATGGAAAACATGATTCACTAACTCTAATAAATCTTATGCTACATTAGGATTAGGCTCAACTCAAAATATAGGTGTCCTCTATCACAAAAACTCATCATGAATAGTCATACCATGGGTAGTATCAAAAATTATAGTGGTAACCAGTGTATTATCTAAAAGTGGAGGATATTTTTCTTTGAAAAATTTATAACAGATATTCATTCTTCTCATAAGGTAAATATATATCTAAAATGGGTCCCAAAATCAAATCCTCAATACTCAATTGATTAAAAAATAGGATCTAACTATGTATATAAATTCTATATATATTTTTAAAGGGTATAATCCTGTAATTTATAGAATGATCCCATAGTCATTAGAGCATATGAGGATGAGTTTAATCAATATGTACATGGATAAAATAAATATTGACAAGCTATACGATGAACATAGAAATTTTTTTTGTTCCTTTTAAATGATTATTTAGAGTTCTAGGCTGATTAACAGACTATTAGAGTCATCTGTAAAGGATAGATCTAATATGGTCCCTACACTAGGTTATTTTATTTGATAACCTATTGAAATACCATTGATACCATTCCTAACCCAAAAATTTATCCCAAATATAGAATTGTAATTATACCACTCTCACATGATGTGACATACCATGGGCCTACTTGGACTAATGGTTAGGCTAAGTGTGCCACACTAATCCTACTACCAACAATCTAAGGAGTGTGACCTAACACCAAGAAGGCATAACACACCCAAAAGAGGCCCTAACATAATGAACACTAAACAAACAACTTGGTTCCAATAAAAGATAGTGTAACTAACAACTATAAATATAAGAAATAATCAAATTATTGAAAAATGTTTATGAATGATGAAAAAACTATATACACTAATACCATATAAGAATATAATAATAACAAAGAAAAATAAAAGGGTCTAACATCGTAAATCATTGCATACCCAAGATAAGGGAAATATACATTTTACCTGTTATTAATCCTGGTATGAACTCTAAGAGAAACTAAAATAATCAAACACATTCTATCATCATCAAGAATTTTCTCTACATCTCTATGTTCACAAAAAAAGCTTTTCACTATTTTCTTAAACAATTTTTTTTTGGAATTAAGGATTATATAGTGGTGAGTATTAATATAATCAGTTGGAATACCTAACAAAATAAAGAATAAATAATGATAAGTTAGCTAAAAAACCCAGATAGAATGGGGTAATACATGATCCGTCAGAAATAACATATTTGGTTTAAGTATTATAACAAAAAAAACCTTATAAAAAACCCATGTTCACAGTCTAGTAAAAAATCACAACACTAAGGAAACAAAGGATTATAACACACTATAGAACTTGAAATTTATAAATTTGTCATATTCTATATAATATATGATACATAACTATAAATATTATGAGGTACTTCACCTCATCTACGGAATAATGTTTCAATGCATGGGGTACTTGATCCAGGGGGACCACACTTTAACATATACATGAGTACCTAAACACTATCTATCATATAGTGGACCATTACCTAGTATATGAATGTTTACAGGGGATTACTTGAGTCCCATATATTATAATTGAGGTTATTTTAATAGAACATGAAGAGTACCTAAACACCATCTATTTTATGGTGGACTGTTCCCTATAATGGTTACATATTTAAAGGTGTATTGAGCCCTATATACGGAGACTTTTTTATTGACACATAAGTTAGTACTAATTTATTTCCTTCCACAAATGTTTCTTTAACCCTATCATCACCTATATAGATTTGATATCCTAAAGATTCCAAAAATAACTCAAAATGGTCTTCGATGTCATGTAAGATCACACCATCATACTCTACATAAAATAGTATCAAAATTAATTATCTATTTACCCAATTATGATACCTATGTGATAAGATACAAAGGATAAAAAATAATACACAATACATGACATGTACTCTGATGAACTCATCATGTTCACCTAAGGTTGTATCTGGATTCATTCCTTTTTCATCCCATCATGATGTCTTAGCATACATGATTTATTTTCTCTATGAATCACCCATTCATGAGCCTTATAGCCCATATCATTTGAATTATCCCAATGTTTTGTGTCTCAATTTTGGATAATGTGTTTTAGTATTATGGAATAGTTGATGTATACTTTTGAGACTCAAGTAATATCATTACCTAGACATGGATTGTGATCCCAAGATACATGTTATGTGCATCAAAATAAGTGACTATATGGGTACTTTACTTCACTTCAGACCATATATTCTTTGGAATAACATGACTTGTTTTCTAAAATCACACACCATGAGATATATAACTCTACCATATAATCCTATCTAAAATTATGTTGAACATGGTCCGTGCATTAATGGATACACATACTGTGATAAACTACATGATTTCAAGAATCTCTATCCACTATTTATTTATGTTATTCCTATTACACTATGATCTATACCACCATATAGGCCTCCTATTTCAACCATGATTTGATGTCACCACCTCACTACATTATCATCTCGATGGCCATTCAAAATTTCATGATTACCTATGATTTACACAACAACTAAACCAATTATACTATATACATCACCATTGTGTTATTATAATCTCATTACCTTTTATCCCTTATTTCCATCTATCCACTAACACTGTTCCTTTATACCCCATTGGTTTTTAAATTTTTTTGTCAGTTCTATCCCTCATTATCAATGTATCTTTTTTGAGATCTATCACTAGACACCATGAGGGTATAATGGGGCTTATTTATCTCACACTATCATATAAAAAGGTGAATGGTTAGGGGAGAATATTCACAAAAAATAGGGTAGTTATCCACCACATTACCCACCACTGACCCGGTCTAGTTACTTTAATTTATACTCCCATGTGGTGTTGGTTGGTATGAGGATAGTGATTAGCAGTTAGTGGTTTTATGACCACCAATTCTTTGATATGGACGTGTACTTTGATGAACATGTAGAATTAGAATATTAGTTCTAAAATTTTATGGGAACTCAATTGATAAAAACACATTAAATTAATGAAGTATCATGAAGACTTGGCTTAAATTAGAAATTAAATTTCCACCTTAAAGTAAAATTTCACAAATCTTCTAATTCAATCCTAGTCCATTATCTTTAAATGCCACCTCTATAGAGAAAGTGCTCTCTAATCTTCATTCACTATAATTCATGAGTTTATGTCAATGAAAAATAGATTACCCTAAAATATTTTTTAAGGAGGAAATTATTTAATTAAAATATGTTAAAATGGTGTAATTTTTAATGTCTTGAAATAATAATTCTTTGGGGCTTGAAACTCAAACAATGATTTTACATATCCTTGGGAAAACCCATGTATCAAACATAATTTTGATACAAGATTTTCCATATAGAATATTTTTAGCATATTTCGACATTTACAAACAAGATATAAAATATTTATTTATCAAATATATACTAAATTTTCAATTAAAATTTATCTAACATAGAATCTGAAAAAAAATCTACCCAAGGGTGATCAATATATTCTAAGATCATTAATATAATCAATTTTTTGAGGCCATTTTTTGGGGTACTTTTACATTCAAGCAATATAAAGGTTCAAGACTTATTAGATAAAGATTGTGTTATGTATTTATCAAGGGTAGAGGGTTCTCTCTCACGAAATAGTAAAACAAAGAGGAGAAGGTTTAAGTTCCTCCAAATACACTCCTTAATAGATATGGAGACATGATCATGGTAAAATGATTTCCAACTGCAGATTTAGACCCGAAGCTTCAGTGTTTTCACAATGAGGGATGATTGTTTTATGTTTTATGATTTATATCACCATAATTTACTTTTTAAAATTTCTAAATCCGTTTTATAATTGTTGGGGAACCTATGGTTCTCAATTTTTTTCTATTTGGGGGGGGAGTGGTTTCAGTAGGATTATAGGGGTTTCCTATTCCAAAAACCTAAACACATGACATGTGGCTTCAATAAAACATTCCCCATATTCTTCTTGTTCACGGAAGATGATGTTTTTGGAACTAAAAATTGTATTTCATTTGTAATTTCCAAGAATATAGACATAAGAATGTGGATGAGTACCTTGGAAGACATAGGATGTAAGGGGGACATGGTCGTGTAGTAGTACACAGATATACCCCGTGTTCATCCTAATCAATTAGTAGTACACAAAAGAATCCCATGTGTTCCCTAGATATGTTTTACCACACATCCATACCCCAGATTTCCTAGGCCATTTAATAATGTAGGTCCATGCTATAGATTTTATAATATTCTCCATATAGTTAGTGTATATGCCTCGTACTAATTTCTTATTACCCAGTTGAATGTTATGAGTGATTTTATACCCCAAATATTGAATTTTAAAAAATTATGAGTCCATTATAATTTCATTTCCCTATGCAATGTAATGGTTGAACACTTGGTGTGATTTCAGGACATTCATGATGTGATTATAGGAGAGTGAGCTATTTGGGAATGTTCTTCCTCCAATAAATGTAACAATAGGTGTATTAAGAGAGGAAATGTTTGATACCTAGATGAGGGTCATGGGAATAATTTAAGGTCATTGAATATGATCTCAAAGGTCATCTGTTTATTATTAATGGGACTTTATATAGTTAGTGGGATCCTATAATGACTTGAGGAAGTAGATAGGTTGGTTGTTCATGCCCACCTAGAGTGACTTTGAAAGGGGATGGACTAGAGGCCATCTCGATCATGATATTTTCATTATTATTCATTTGAGTTTGTGATATGTTAGAGGTTGGTTTTTGGTGTATGTTACTCTTAATATATCAGAATTTTCTCAAGAGACTAGATATGACCAAGGATCCCAAGATGGATGCATATTCTTATTATCTAACCCAGTGGATCCAAAAAGGGATTCCTCCACTTACCTACTAATTTTGAGGATCCAAAATGGGAGGAACAATCAATCAAGATAACCTAGTGGAACCTATGGGGTGCCCCAAAGTTTTAATAACCCGGAGCCAGTGCTTGTGTAAATGTAAATATAGTTATCGTTGTCACCTAGATCATGGAACAATATAAAATACCAATGGGTTTGATATGATAGTGATGGAAATAGGATTTAAAGAATCCCATGGCATGTTTTTTATGTTAGAACTTGTTTGTAGCCATTGGGGATTATATGATATGGTTGGGATGCCTTGATTTGGAGATAGATTCATGGATATGGGAAGCCACAGAGTTGGAGAATGGTGTTGGAGCTACCTTGGATTCGGAGATATGATGTTTGGTTTGTCATGGGATGATTCCCTAAACTAGAAAGTATATATATTGGGGTTTACCTAGATTTAGAGTCCAAACGTTTTGATTGGGACATCAATTTCTATCCCTGTGGGGGCATTTCGATGGGTTTCATGGCTTGCGATATGTCAAGGATATTATATTTTGCATTGTTTGGATGGTCTACTATAAAATGTGGATCTTGGATCTAGGTGTGTGATACTGAAAGGATTATTACATTGATGAAAATATTATATATATTATTCCTTGGATGGCAAAAATACTATAGGGGAGGTTCTTGATACATCAGGTATTATGACTTGTCTGAGAAAACTATCATAATGGGAGGTACAAGATAATTTGAAAAACACCCTTCAAGTTGGTATGTGATACTTTATATGGTATAATCCCATGGGGGAAGTCTATGATACTATGATTGTGATAGTTACAAAACATGCTCAGAGATATCCTGACACTGGCCCAAGTAGGTATGGTTGATCTGGTTCGTGGAACTAAGTATCAAAATTGGTTTTCGTTATTTATTTTATTTCAGTTATTTATTATCTATTATTGGAATATGGGATGGGGATTTACTTAATACAATGTGTTATATATTCCCAATTGGGGTTGCCTAATAAGATTTATTTCTTACCCCCTCTATGTGAACCTTAGTGTGAGTTTAAAACTTATGTATTGTTTCCAATTGAATATAGATGCACAAATAATATGCCATATGTGCAAGATTATATAATATAGTGGATATTCTCATGTGGAGTCTTATAATTAGACTCGTGCTACTCGAGATTCAAAAATACTAGTTATTTAGTTTGGATCAAAGTTGGAAGACGAGCCCTATACATTTATATTTAGTCTATGTATCTTGTATATGTGGTTGGAATTATGGGTGACCAATTGATGTGTACATCATGACCATTTAAATTTTGTAATGAATATCATTTTATTACCACATATTTATGTTTTAGTAATTGTTATGAATACTCTGATGTATGTTTATAATTGATCTATTATGTTAGGTTTATTTATTTTTATTGTGCACACTGATATGATTGTATAGTCTCCCAACTATACTACTTTAGGCCCCACACTATTAGTCATCTGACTCTAACATATAGGGAGGAATTCCTGAGGTCATGTGGTGAACTGGGTTGTGGAACCAGTAGAGTGTTCTGCAGACTAAGGCGTTACAAATTGGTATCAACTCAATTTATTTTTTTTACTATTTGGGATTTGTTAACTAAAATATATTGGAATGTGTTAGAGCCTATGATGGATACCCAACTAGTGTGTCATAGAAACCTTTTCTAATAGGAAGTCTAAGATTCTATGGGTGTAATTGGTGTTTTGGATATGTGATGATATTGTTGTATATGATTTTAACATTATGTGAAACATATGTTTTTTGGATTTAGGATTATGATTTGTATTGGATTTTTGGATCCATTATCATTGTCAAAAGGTCAGTTATGGATTTGGATCTTACCCTATAGAGGCAAGAGGAATCTCATACATCATTAATTTGTATATAGGGATCACATGGAATGTTGGGAACTACTATTGTGAATTTTTTTCAATGAAGACCAGTTCAACTATTTAAACTAATGAAAAAAACCATATGAGGTTTTCTAATATAATTACTTGGTGGCATTATACTCTGCTAGGATGACTTATATTTTTATTTCCTTCTAATTCTAGGTCACATGGATTTATGGTGAGGTTTAAATTAACAATGATAGAGTCCCTTGGTGTGTGGGACATGAAGTTAACTTAGTGGGTCAATGAAGTAATTTTATTCCTTAGTGGGAAATTCTTTGTGGGTTGTGATCATCTTGGTTGGTCTATTTAAGGTGTCTATAACAACATATATGGAGTTTCCCCATATATATTGGAATGGAATATACATATCCAAGGTAGTGGTTAAAAATTATTTACTAAGGATCATCCTAGATGATGTCATTGGATATAGAAGTAGTGATTATTGAGATGGAACTCTCGAGGGAGTATACCCATTAGTGGATTCTCCATGAGAGTCAATACTCATATAGACTATTGAATTGGAATGAGATTCCACTATGATATGATACCATAGAGTGGGTGGTTTGGATCATGGTTCTATGATACTTTGGAGGTAGATGAAATGGATACTATCCTATGAGCTATGAACTTTAGCGAGATAATAATTTTAGGCTATGCGGGAAACGTAGATACCTTAATATGAGACTTAGTTTTTAGCAGGTAATATGTTTAGAAAATATTGAGGTCAATCTGAGAGTGGGGTTGGATTGGGGTTTCAGGTGTCATTAATGTAGGAATCATGGTCATGTGAAATATTTTGATAATAATTAATGGTAGGTTCTATCGAGGTTGTGATGAAGCTGTGGTGATGAATTTGTATTCTTCTTTTGATAAACAACTTGAATTCCATTGAGATATAATGAGTCCCACAAAATGTTTCTTGTTATTAAGATAATATTTTTATGGAAGGACAGGTCATGTTACCGACCCTATTGCTAGTAAATGTTTTAGTATATGGGTGAGAGCATGGATGAACACTTATAAAAATATAATGATCCCAGATGGTGGATATTATTGTGGGTATGTTTGGCATAGATGAGGTTCCCAGTTTTAAAAAAGAGTATTAAGGGTTCTCTGGTTCATTGGAATTAACCATCATGAGGATCTTGGTTTTTGGTTTACACATGTTATTCTTGGTTCCTAGTTCGTAGATTATGTGAGTGTTGGAGCATGAGGGAGGTTTTTGGAGAATAAATCTTTCTTGAGGAGGATATTGGTGGAAGTAATTAATTTCTTTTGGATAATTTCTTATTGATTTAATCTATGTGAATGAAGGTTATGAGTCGTGAAAATAAGAATTTATTCAGTCTGATTGTGTTTTTTCAGATCTTGAGGAAATACGAGCGGTGTAGTTATGGTGGAACTATTCAGGTCAGCACTCTAGAAGTGGTGTAAAGAAATCTTTATAGTGGGGAGAGTACCATAGGTTGTTAGAGGGTGTGATATTCTTTTTAAGTGGTTTATTGAGCATAGTGGTTTCCATTCATGGATATTTAAGGAGGGGTGGTAGATGTTTTTATAGGTTCTGGATGCAATATATGCATCCTATGATGGCATGAATAAATCATCTTTTTTCCTCAAGTATGTTTAATGATTTATGAAAAAAAATTAAACAATATATCCAATGAAGAAAATAGATTTCCTGACTTTATTATAATTCCATGACCAAAAGAGAAGGATATTCACATGTAATATATTATTAAATTATGAGTAGATATAGATTTTCCTTAGATTGTAATTCTATTTTCATTGATGATCTGATTAACAAGATCTCATCATACCCTAATTTCACTATAGGATCTAGGTTTAAAATACCTATAATGGTGATTCAAACATGAAACACATTCTCTATATGACACTATAGAATCACTGGGTGTTAGAACACTAATCCTGATCATTTGAATTGTTCATGTTTGATGAAAACAACATTCTTTTCAAGGGGAACAAACTCTTGATTCAATATCAAATGATTTAGAGAGGATATATAGATATATTTTTTTGAGATATCTACTATCCCAGATCTCTCTCAATCACTTTTTCACACTAAAAGTGAGTTATGTAATTTAATATAATAAGATATTTATTATAAAATGTTTAGGTTTGTAAATTTTTACACAACCCCTTTACCATATTTAAGATTCTTAGTCAAACCCATGTCAATTAATATTAATAATAATATTATTATTAATTTCATGAAATGTGAAATACATTAAGAATATAAATAAATATCATTTATACCATTTATAATCAGACCATCAAGATCTATTTGCGTTATTTCATCGATATTTACCGATCATCGAATAATGAATATTTAATTAATGAAATTTCTCTTAATTATTCAATGATAAATAAAATAAATATTATATTCTCCTAACTTTAAAATATTTATTATTATTTATTTAACCAACTTATTCAATTAAAGAACTTGTGAATAAATTATGGAAACCTACTAAAACTTGTTAAATATTATTTATTTTAACTGGTTACCTTTATTTCTTAAATTTAATTAATATTGTGGATACACTAAGTGTGTGATCATCTAGGACTATTTCTCATAGGTATTAGGAAAAAATGACTAAAGTCTAAGGTTAGCATCAAGAAACACTTCAAGGCTCTAATAGATAAAGAAGTTAATTTCAAAATTAAATCCAACCTCCTACAAATTCTTACCATGTAATATAGTCTCTCTGTCATGAAATCTCAACTCAAGTAGTTTTCATTCTAGTTCCATAAACCAATATATTCTATTCCACTATATTTTACTTTATAGAAATTAAAACTACTACTGAACATCATATCCAGGGATTTATACAGGCAGTTCTATTCCCAAAAAATGGTTTGCGATATAAATTTCCATCAAGGGATATATGCGATAAATCCTTTCGGGATTTATCCATTAATGCAATATCACCCATTATACACCCAATTTATCCTACCTCACCATAATGAAACTTCATGATATTTTTAATTCATAAATCAATGAACATGATTTATGATATCTATTAACGATAATATTAATTTCTATGGACCAATACCCACATCCGCATATAGAAACATCCAACGAAACATGGATATGTGGTTTTTTAAGGGTATATTCTCATAACCTACTATCTTGGAGACAACCAAATGAGAAATACCTGAGAAGGTGTCTCAATTTAGTTTTTACCTCTTAACCCTAGTAGACTATATCTTTTGTGTCCCATTAGAAAATATCATATGAACATAAAATAAGGTTCAAGAATAATGTTGTGTTACCTCTAGGTTCTTATCATAACAGGGAACTTCAATGAACTTTTTTACAAGAAATATATTCTTAAGACATTATCCCATATAAAAATCATTCATAGGAACAATAATAATATCATAATAAAAAAATAATAATGAAAACATTTAATAAAGTACTAAACAATTCAATTCTAAGGAACATACTCCAACAAACTCTCTCTTTCACTAGATTCAACTGACAACATCTTTTTATCCACTAGATCACACATGATACTCATTCCTCTGATGAGATAAATCCCTTGCCAAGGGGTCTACCACATTTTCCTCCTTTTATAATTTTCTCACCAAAACACCACCTCATTGAGAAAAATCCCTCAATAGATAAAAGTTTCAAAGTATTTTCTTTGTCCTGTGGGGTGACCTTGGACCTATGGAGAATCCACCACAACATTATTATCGTAGTGAATTGTGATAGGATAATTACAACTATTAAACACATCTAGATCTTAGAAAAAGTTTTGAATCCACACTAATTCCTTGGCTATATCAAAAACCTCAATATACTCAGAATCAATTGGGGAATCTAAGAAAACTAGCTTCTTTGATCAAATTATACTCACATATCATCTATTAAGAAAAAATATATATCCATTCCATTACTTTTGATAATTTTGATCTATCTAGAAGCTAGAATTTGCAGAACCCCTGAGGACTAGCTCATCATCTCATTCATACAACAAGAACATATCTTTAGTTCATGTTAGATACTAAAGGATATTTTTAGTAACTATCCAATGCTAACAACATAGATCTTATTTATATCTACCTACTATTCTCAATATGTAGGCAATGTAAATCCTCATATATAAAATGGAATACATGATAGATCCTATTACAAAAATCATATGTGATATTACTCAGTTTATTAATTTCATCATGGGATTTCATGGAAATATGTATTACATGTGACAATGGAAGTAAAACCATCTTGGATTTTCTCATACTAGACCACTTCTGTATTTATTCAATGTATATATCTTAACTTATTCCAAGAAACATTTTAGATTTATCACACATTATCTGGATCCCTAGAATATTGACCACTTCACGTAAGTCCTTCATGGAGAATTACTAGCTCAAACATTCCATAACTACTTGTAATGATAGTATAACATTTCCAATTAGTAACATATCATCAACATAAAACACTATAAAAATGACAGTAATCCCACTAAACATCTTTTAAACACATGTTTCACATTCATTATTAATGAATCCAAACTCATTTATACCTTCATAAAATATAATATTTCAGGAATATGATGGTTACTTTAAACATTAAATGGATCTCTACAAATTTCAAACCATTTCAAAATTTTATAGAGTCAAAAAACCATATGGTGGTGTCATATACACATATAAATGAAGGTTCTTAGTACGAAATGCAGGTTTTAAATCCATTTACCAAAAATCACAGTCCAGGTATGTTTCTATAGAAAATAAAATTCTGATGGATTTATACATGGAAAATGGAGAAAACATATCATTGTAGTCAATAACTAGATGTTGCATAAACCCTTTTCCAACCATTTGTGGTTTATAGGTATTTATGTTTCCTTCCATTTCCATCATTCTCTTGAATACCCATTTACACCAAACATATTTTACATCAACTAGAAGATCAATCAAGACCCAAACTTGGTTTTTACACATGAACTCTATCTCAGAATTCATTGATTCTTTCCATCTTATAGCTTCTAATATCTATACTACCTCTTTGTTGGAGAGTGACTAATTAGTTTTAACCAATAACGAGTCACCATAATCAGTGACTAGAAAACCATATCTCTTTGGTTGTCTTACCACTCTATTACTCCTATGAAATACTTGTATTTAGGAACAACTTCTTCAATGGGAAATTGTATAATTGTTTCATGTACTAAATTCTATGTATCTTGATCATCAAGATCATTGAATTCAATCTTTCTCCCACCACCCTTTTTGAGAATGTACTCCCTCTCAATAAAAATGTCCTATATGGAAACATTCACTTTCTATATCGAAGGTTTTATATGATAGTATCCCATTCTTTCCTTAGGATAGGATTTAAGGATACAATTTATGCCTTAGGGTGATAGTCTATTTCTTGAGATATCCTTAACAAACACCACCCATACCCATGTATAGACTTGTGAAAAATGTTTTTTTCCACTCAATAACTTTAAGGGATTATAATTTTCTTCTTTATTTAGTAGTCAATTTAGTATGTATAGTTACTCCTACAATTCATATCCCCAAAAGGATGATGGAAGGCTTGTGTGAATCATCAGTTAACTTACCATATCCAATAAGGTATAGTCGATCCTTTCACTAACACAATTCCAAAAATGGTGTATAAGGTGGGTTTAGGTGAGATAGAATCTCATACTCTTATAAAATTTTGATAAGGTCATTATGAATTTATTCAAAACCACAATTCAATCTAAGTTTCCTTATCTTATTACGAAGTTAAATATCAAATTAATTCTTAAACTCTTAGAATTTATTAAATTATTTAATCTTATAACCCACAAAGTTGATATAACCAAACCTTCTCAAGTTATCTATTAAAGTAATAAATTATGAGAATCCACATCTATCTTTTACTTAAAAAATTTCACACACATTAGTGTGGATAAAATCTAGAATATATATGGAACTTTCACTTTGACTATTGAATGGGGGTTTGGTTATCTTACCTTGTTATCAATAATGTCATATTTAAAATAGATTAATATAAAAAGAGTATCAGTAACCATCTTTATATAGATTTTCTATGATTATCATTTATGTGATGAAGACGGTGATTCTGTAACTGAGTTTTCACAACATGAAACTAACCAGGGTTCGATCGATAACTACCCCAAGGCCGCCAACATAGGCCAGGGGTGGAGACAATCCCCAAAAGGCATATCGTAAATGTGAGGACTTTGCCTAATGTACTTGTACACACATACATGACCACCTCCATTCATAAATAAAGGGAAAAATAATAAAAAGATTAAATAGCTAGAAAGTAATCCAAGAATGAAAAAACCTATAGGGTGTACAAATGTATGATAATGTAAACTAAAAAGTAAAAAGTAAAAATACATTCCAAACCAAAAATATATTTTCCAACGAACCAAAATAGAAAGTAAACTTCTATGAGGGACCAACTCTTGATCATCAAACTACATCCACCATATGTGGTCCACAACACTCAGTACTCTTAAGCTTATCTGATGTCACTGCCAACCTGTTAATCATCTGTATAATACATGACACATGTGAAAAAATCCAATGCATGGGGTGAGCAGATACATACCTAGTAGGACACCTTGGAATATGAAAGGGGATAATTAAGAGATAAAATTGGAATATAAAGATAGAATATAGTAATATAATTATGCTCAACCGAAAGCAATATAAAGAGTAACCATGTCAAAGAACATGGGAATAAACATGGGGTGTAGATGAACTACACATTGAGTATTTGTGACCCATAGTAGGAGAGTAAACTCATCCAACCCGGACATGATAAACATGAAAACCACATGACAAACCCCATGAATCTTCAAAACCCATGGTTAATGAGTAAGAAAATCCAAAGGCATGGGTATGGAAGTATATATATGCTCATTAAAAGAATTTGAAACAAGATATAAAGGGGATCTCCATCTCACAAGTCAGCCTAGTAAAAGAGTCACCAATAGTTTAAGAAGTCCAACAACAATGACCAACATATCATGAGTCTGGCCATATAAAACTATCCATGTCAAGACACATCTCATCACTGTGACTCACAGTTGAAGGGACACAATCTCTAGGTAGGGGACCCATTACCTAGTACAATAAAAGGGTAATACAACGTGGATAAAATGGGTACCCATAACCTATTACAATATGAGGGTTCCACTCTAATAGATGATAGTGGACAAATGTGTAGACCAGAAGTAGGGTTCCACACAAGTTATAGAGGACCCATGCCTATCCTAGTGGAAGGGTTCCACTCCAGTGAAGAGGACACATTCCTAGCTTAGCTATAGGGTTCCACTCTAGGAGTCAATAAAGGACCCATTCCATGTGCTAACTGGAGGGTTCCACTAAGATAGTAGAGGGCCCATGATCAACCTAAATGGAAGGTTCCACCATAAGAGTCTGTATATAACTCATTTCAATCCTGGCTGTAGGGTTACACTATTTTCATTGAGGACCCATGCCCAACCTAGCTGGAAGGTTCTACTCGGAACAACTTTGGTGATCCTGCGTGATCACTACCATTGTCAAGCATCGCCTAAACAAGAACCATGCCATGAAAAATATCACATAATATACCAAAATACACAACCAATAGAACCATCACCTTCTACAAGAAAAAAAAACACGATAATAAGCTACTCAAGAGAAAAAATATAGGTCTAAATGAATTCAATATAAGAGATTGAAGTTTCTTCAAAAGGAACCATGGGGTACATAGAATGTGAGGGGACCAACATGTTATGTGGTACCCCTCTATCACATATATGTGTCCCTATATGTTCATAGATTTATTATCATTTAGGTATAGATGTTTTTTAGGTATAAACATTATGTAGGTGATATACATAGTGTTCCCATGCCACTTGAGGTCCCCCTTGTGTGCTCAGCTATGTCCATGTATCCAAGCCGTGTCTTTGTAATTTACCCCATTTCTATGAACGTAGGTGAAATATAGTGTTCTTGGTCATGTCCTCCCACATAGAGTCCTACACATGTTCTATAACACACAACTTGTCCACAAGGGTAAGCAGTACACAACATTTTGGTATTCTTTGCGGCGTTCCTTCCATATAAATTCCCCAAACCCTAGATGTTGTACCATATGTGTCATACGCTGTGTGTTTATCATGGTACATGGAGTGTTGCCACATTTTTCATAGAAATCCATATTAGAACTCCATTATTTTAATATAGAAATTCCACTATATATTTCTCCTCCAATCCATCTAAAATTAGTGGATTTAGTCTGAATCTATCATTTTTTTCCATTTGGTAGAAAAAATCCAATTTTGGTCAGTCCTGGAAGGATCATCATATTCACATCACACCTCTGGTTCTTCATCCATAAAGGTTTTGGTATACAATCATAAACAAATTCATCTATAACTTGAAACCATCTTAGATCAATATCTAATTCATCAATACATCCCTCACCCATTGTTTCTTTTTGATTCTGGGTGTTTGATCAGGTTCAATATATCCCAACAACGTCAAACCCTAATGGAGAGGTCCAACCAGTGAAGAATGAAATGAAATTGGGGGGGGGGGGAAGAAAAATACAATCAATCATTTTAATGATTTCTTGTATAATGATCAATAATTGGGATATTTGGGGTTAATAAATAATTACAGAATTAAATAAACTGGTGATCATGCACTTGTAAAGGCTACAATTGGAAGAGATCAAGGGATGGGATTGATCATTTATCTTCTCTATAAATTCAATAAAAATGGGAATCATCATAAATGGTTTGATTCCTACATGGATATTGGATCATTCTTCATTGAATAATTCTCCCATAAGTTATGATAGAATTCAATGATTTTTTTGCACTCCGATTTTCTCATATCCATAGTTTCATCATCATCAGATGTGATTTTCCAATGGAAGGATAGGATGAAGAAGATCTTGAAGGTACCAAGATTATGAGTCTAAGACTATGAAATTATCCATAATGATAGATTTATTGGAAAATAAGTTAGTTAAAATGTGTTAATTAATTAATTTAAGTAATTAATTAATTCTTTGAACATACCACCAATGGGAAAGATATCCTACCAACCTGCATTGACCTGTTTTAGGTTTCACCTAGGGTATACAACATGATTTGGACACAACCATGTTCTCAGATTTATGATATGATATTCCATTTAAGAGATATACTATTTTATTTAGAAAATAATGTGAACAAAAAATATATAAATATTTCAATGTATTAAAATTAAGGTCTCAACATCCTACCCTTCTTCATGATTTTAATCCATGAAATGTTAAAGAAAAAAATCATTGGATACTGATCCCACATTTGGTTCTCCAACTTTTAGGAGCAATACTACACATTCTCATACTGCCAAAACATGCCAACCAAGGGGATGGCCTATCCACAAAAGGTCTTATCCTTTCAATCCTCAACATCCATAGGGTGATCCCCAATAGTTTCACCTTCCTCGATGTCCAGACCACCCAGTCGATGATATATGTGGGGCTATGCATGTATCTCCTCAGTTGGGACTTGTGGAAGATGTCATGCACCCATTCCTACTGTAGGGGTAGGGAGAGGCAGTGACCAACCTTGAAATCCCTATGAATGATCTCAAACAACCTAATAAACCTCGAAGATTGCTTTTTTTTCTATAGAAGAACCTCTATAACACTCATCACAAGGAGAATCTCTTGAAAAGGTGGTCTCCCTACTCAAACTCCAAGGGTCTATGACGACGACATGTGTAACATTTATACCTATTTCGGGCCATCCTAATCTACTCATGGATGACCTAAAACTTATCTATCATCACCTATACCATCTCTAGGCCCAAAAAATATGTCTTACCGATCTCTATCTAGAATAAGGGTGACCTGCAGGGTCTCCCGTATAAGACCAAAAAAAGTGAAATGTCAATGGTAGAGTGGTAGCTATTATTGTATGAAAAATATACTAAGGGAAAGTGATCATCTTATATTCAACCAAGTATAACACGTAATACCACAAAATATCCTCCAACACCTAGTCAATGAACTAGGTTTGGCCATCAGTTTGGTTCTAAAAGGCTATACCCAACGTCTTCTTGGACCCAAATTCCTCTTACAGGACTCTCCAAAACGATGAAGTAAACTGTGTTTCATAATTAGATAAAATCATCAAGGGTACCCCATAGTGGTGAAAAATCCCTAATACATAAAACTAACCAAAATATTTCATAGAAAATTTATACACGATCGAAATAAAGTGTGACAACTTAGTGAGTCAGTCAACTGTCACCCAGATGGAATCATGACCCTTCACTAACCAAAAAATCCCAATGAAAATGTCCATGGATATTTTCCCCACTTCCACTCTAGGATCTCAATGGAATAAAACAATACTTCGAGAACCTGGTGTTATGCCTACACCTGATAATAGGGGGAATCCAAGACATGAACTTGTAAACACTCCGGCTCATGCCGGACCACTAAAATTTCTGCTAAAGGCCTATATACATATTTCCCACATCGGAATGTAAAACTAGGAGAGAAGTGTGAAACCCTCACATCACCTCATATAACATCGCGACTATAACCACCATACATCCCTAGATAAAGGTGACATGATTCCATCATTTAGTATATCTATATGGTGAACCCTTTATGGATATCTAGTCATGAAATATCGCACAGTAGATGTCACGAAACTGGGAATCTATCACATGATAGAGAATAAGAGGATTAAACTAAAAGGTATAGGGGAAAAATATATGACGATCCAAAAATATGTACCAACCTACAAAAACTAGAATGTAAATTACCGATAGAGAATATATCCTAATATCTATCCTATTACCACTGTACGTGGTCCACAACACCCAATATTCATATGATCCTCTAAAATCATTGTCGACATGTCCATTGTTTTCAGAAGACATGACATGTGTGGGAAATTCCCATGCAGTGTGAGTTTATACATACCCATTAGGATGCTTTAAAATATAAATTGGGAGCTATAACAAAAATAATAGGAACATAAATACAAAAGACAGTAATAAGATGAAGTTCAACCAAAATCAAGTGAAAGAGTAACCTCAACCAGGAATAGGGGGCTCAACACAGTGTGTAGATGAACTACACATCAAGTCTTTTCTACTAGTAAAGTAAACTCATCCAACCATGAAAAGACAAACATAGAAAGAATATGGCATACCCCACATGTCTTCACAACACATATAATGAGACTAAAAAAATCCAAGGCTATGGATATGGATGTATATATTTTCTCAAAAAATAATCAAAAATGAGAGAGAAAGAGGATCTTTATCTCACATCTCAACCTAGGAAATACTCTCCAACAGATCTAGAAGTCCAACACTAATGCCCATCATCTCACAAATCTCCCTAGAATTAACCACCCAAGTCAAGCCACACCTCATCACTATTCCACCCAATCGAGGGGCCATAATATCTAGATAGAGGACCCATACCTTAGTACAATAAGAGGTTTTTAATCAGTGGATAGATAGAGGACCCATACCACTTTCTAATATGGGGTTTCTATTATAATATTCATAGAATACTGATAAGATTTCTTTGTAGGAGGGTACCACTATGGTGGTAGAGGACCCATTCCTAGTCGAGCTAGAGGGTTGCAATCTGGTGGTAGAGGACCCATACTTATCCCAACTTGAGGGTTTCAAATTGATAGTAGATAACCCATGATGAACCTAGATAGAGGGATCCACTCTAGGAGTCGATAGAGGACCCATGACCAGTTCCCACAGTAGGGTTCCACTCTAATAGTAGATGGCCCATTCCAAACCCATATGAAGGGTTCCTCTCTATAAGTTTACTGATTACCCATTCCTATCCTATATATATGTTTTCACTCATGTCATTGAGGACCCATGCCTTTCACAACTGAAGGGTTCCACTTGAAATGACTCTGGGGGTCCTGCATGATCACTGCCATCTTCAAGCATCACCTAAACAAGCACCATGCCTGAAATCATCTAACATCATATCCCAGAAGCCACAATCGAGGGAACCATCAAGTTCTACAAAGAAACACCACTCAGTATAGTCTAATAACATGTCCAAATATGAGTCCAAATGAAAGATATATGATAGATTAAAGTTTCCTCAAATAGAACCAATGGGAACATGACATGTATGGTGACCCACATGATGTGTGGTCCCGTTACATCACCTATACCTATACCAATAGGTACATAGATCACCTACCAAGAGAGTATACATGGCATGTAGGGGATACACATGGTGTGACCATGGTACTGGGGGTCCCAACCATGTGGTTGGATAGGTCCGTATATTCATGTCATGTTTGGGTACTTTACCCCATGTCTGTGTACTTTAGTACAGGACTATGTTCCATTCCATGTACTCCCAAATGAGGTTCTTCCTATGTGATCCTCTACATTTATCATCAACATAGTTAAGTGTTATATAGTGTGTAGGGAGTATACAATGTGAGAAATCCTTATGAATTCCCAAAACCCTAGCCGTCTGAGCATATGGTCTACACACTAAGTGTTCGACATGGTACATAGAGTCTAGTGGAGGATTTCACATAAATCCATATATGAACTCTGGATTTTGATTCTAGATGTTCGACCAATTATATCACCTCCAAAATATCCAAAATTTCTGGATCTATTCAAGATCTATCATTTCTGACGATCAAGTGTCCGAAAATCAGTTTCTGTTGGCCTTTAAAGGATTTTCAAATGTCTAGAACACCTCTGGTCCGTCCAAAATCAAAGATTTGATCTATCATTATCAAATAGATTATCCAAATCCCACAACTATCCCAAATAAATCACTCATTAATTAATTTTTCCCTCACATTTCTTATTATGATTGCAAGGGTCTGATCGGGATCGATACCACCCAACAACGTCGAAGTTAGACAGCAAAGTCCAATCGGGGAAGAACACCAAGCAATTGGGGAGGGGGGGAAGAGAAAGTTTATCCATAATTTAAAATATTTTTTGGCCAATAATAAATAATGGGGATACATGGGGTTAGAAAAAAATTGGATAATCAAATAAAGTGGTACAAAGGAACATCTAAAGACCACAATTGGCTTAAATCAAGGGAGGAGATTTATCTGCTCAATCAATTTAATCAAAATGGGTGCAATTTAAAAGATAAAGATTCATACCTTGAGATTGGATCCTTATTCACCAAATAACAAGGAAAATAATTAATGAAAGAAGTTTTCATGTTTTTTGTGATCTGATTTTCACCAATCCATAGTTTCGTCATCATTGGATGCGATTCGGAAAAGGAAAAAGAGCAGGAAGAAACTCTCAAAGGTCCCAATATTTTGAGGATAACCCTAGAAAATAATAAATTATAATATATTTATAGGAAATTTAGTTAGGTTGAATGAATGAATTAATTAATTTTACTAAATTATTAATCAACTGAATATACCTCTAAGGACGAGATATACAAATTCCTCATGCTAACCTATTTTAGGACGCTCCTAGGGTAGATATTGCATCCTACACTCAACTGTTGTATCATATTTCTGATCTAAGATTATATTTAAGAGTTATCCAATTTTTTTATGAAACTATGCATGCACAATAGAAAAAATATTTAATAATTTTATAAAATTAATTTTGGGCACACCGGGCCTCACAATCACACGCCATATTAGTTCATAGATCTAGAAATATATATAGAAATATTTTAGAGTCTTATATGAAAAACATTGAGTCTCTACATCAGTGTCAAATTAATTACACATATTTTTTATTTATTTATTTTGAATATTTTATTTTTTAATTTAATACACAAAGACCATTATTAAATTTTTTTATAACACAACATATTCTATATTTATAAAATTAGAAACCTTTATTTCCAAATTTGAAGACAAATCCATCCATATATAAACAAGAAATTGAAATAATATTCTTGACAATACTAGTAATATATTAATAGCTATTTTAAACTGAACCTAGTCATATAAGAAATGTGATAAGGTAGTATACAATAACTAGAGTAGTCAGTCTCACTATTTTTGCATCCCATAGATCCACCTAATCTATATAAATATTTTAAAATATACTCGATTATAATATTTATAAAAAAAATATGAGAACCACATGCAATATCTAATACCAAGCTTATAGATATGAAAATATCACACTTAATAATGAACATAGTAGAACATTCCCTATAATTATTTGAATGTTTGGAATTCATCTTCTAGTGGACATACATTCCTCAAAAAAAAACATACCAATTCCTATTCCTTTTTTTTGAATTTGGATCTTTTACTGCTTAGAAGGACTGTGCTCTGGATCCTTAGACATGCAATGAGTATTCAAACTCTTTTCATTGTTCTTACTATTATTATTTATCATATGTATAAATATTTTGTCACACCCCTTGTATTTATCAAATTTTAGAATAAGTGTAATATGTTCATAAAGTGACTTATCACTATTTCTCTTATTATAATTCACTACAAAACTATATATTTTTTTGGGTTGTGAGTACAAAATCATATCGGTCCATATCTTATCATGGATTATAAAAACTAATATATATATATGGTTAATGTAGCCAATTATATTTACTTTATGTTTCCTAACTAGTATAGACTCTCCAAGCTTTGATGTGAACAATGAATTAGAGATCTCATATCTCTCTGATCTCTCATTCATTTGAAAGAGATTCATAAGGTGAGAAATTATTATTTTCACACATGTATCCTCATATTGCTTTATAATCTCATTGAACATAGAAGATAACATTAAATATTGTAAACCCATAACATCATGCACATACTTCAAAGAGAAAATAATTCTTCTTTATTATCCTATTTTTAAATGAACTCAGGAAGTGGGTCTTCTAGCATGTATAATTTTGAATCTTGGCATAATATAATGCACATGAAGCAATAAAATTACAAGAAATTAAAGATAGTGATAAGGTTATCATTCTCGTGTATAGGTCACAATGATATATTTTTTGAAGTCATTTAGTTTTCCATTTCCATAAATTAATATAAGATAATTTTACTTATTTTCATTACAAATATAGATTAATTAATTTAAAATTTAATCATGTTCAACTAAATTCCAAATATTTTTTGAAACCCTATATACCTTGCCATAAATTTCAAAAAATAACTTTCCTTTGATATTCTAGTGGGATGGAACCATATTCCCCTCCTCAAAACCCAAAATTTGGAATAAGAATCTATTTAAAGGGTTTTAGGCACATGTAACATCCCAACTACATTAACTCTATGTTCCTTGATCTATTGACTGTACTCGCCAATCCTTAAATCTTGTTTCTATAATTTACCAAAACAATTATTATTAGTTAAAAAAATCCTTCTTGGGCTATAACTCTTGATGTATAATATGTTAATTCAACTCAAGAAATCAAGATAAAAGTTATATGTTAATTAAAATCACCCCAACTTGTGTTGGTAAAGAAATTTGAACTATAATATCATTTATAGATTAAATAGTGGAAAGTAATGCCAAGTTAATATTTTAGTTTAAGGGAATTTTTTCTTTACGCATAAATCCAATTTTATCTTCCATATACCTTATCAGTATTAAGTGGATTTTACTTATGAGAGTAACCATTCATGATAAAACATTTATGAATAATCCATTTATATTTTATTACATCATGCATTATTGTTAATTTATTTAATATGTGATCACAAAATATTCAGAAAAGAAATAATTAACCATGAAATTAATAAAAATAACAAATAAGTGTCATTATCATGATATTCTCTAATGGTTAGTTTATCTAGAGGATTGTAAACTAACCATTGGACCTAGGGGAAAACACCGTGAACCATATCTTGGTTGGTGTTGTAGCATTCCACATTGGATCCTAGGTATTTTCCTGGTTGGTTTATCCTTGAATTGTTGACTCAGATTGCCTCTCCTCAACTCGGATATCCATCCTAATATAATATTTTAACTCACATGTTGGTGAGGGGATCCAATTAATTGTATTTAGATTTTTTACATAAAAGAAACCAAAATCACTTAGTCCATTACATAATAAGTAGGATGAGATGACTCAAATTCCATCAATTTAAATTTAATAATAAAAAAATTAGAAGGAACCATTCACATAAAAAGGGATGGACTAATATCATGATAATCCATACATGAATCAATGATTATATATTTTAAATATTTTAATAAATTAATTTTATTCATTCTTTAATTAAAATAATTTTACCCAAATTAATCCAATTAATTCAAATTATCAATATTTAACCCAAGAATCCATAACCCACTATCATATATACTTTTAATCAAAATTAATTTCATTTAAAATTAATAATTTACACATGTGTACTTGAAGGAAGCTTGGCGTGTTTATAAAAAATATTAATTCAATATGGATTGAATATATAATTATAAATCCTTCAATATATTGTGTACATTGTACAATAAATGACACAAACAACACATGAGAATAGGTTTGATTATATATTTTATTTTTATCTCTAAAAAACAGAACACACATTCTGTAGTATACTATCAAATGTGTATTAAATAACATTAAATGTACTCTCCCTTAACTTTATCCCTAGAAAATTACTTGGTACAATTTGTATTCTCTATGTAGATGGGTTTAAGGTACAAGGTGTGTAGTATAACTTACACAATGTGTAAATTCTGAGTGGCATAAATCGCCAATCCCCACATCGTGTATCTGATACATGGATCACTGGGACACCATATTTTTATCGATGATAAATCATAAAATATACATCATTTTTAGTGGTTAAATGGAATTTATTTCATTAAGATGTTTTATATTCTATATGGTTCTACACACTAATCCACTTGTGTCGTATCTCTGATATGATTACATCAGATCTGATATCTAATTACATTAAATATTTTCGAATTTATTGTGATATATGAACATAGTAATGAAAGAACATGGTGTATATGTATGAAGTACACAACATTTATTCTAGTTTTTTCTAGGCTATGCCTTTGGAACCACCAGATGATGTTCTTTAAATGCCTCTTCATTTTCAAACATTAATCCATTTCTGGTTTTTTGTGAGAATGAATAAAGGAAGAGACAATAATGTTTGATTATTAATATGAATCATTTTAATTAGAATAAAACACAAACAAAAGTAACCAATAAATTAGAAATAAATAATTATAAATTAAACATGTGGACCTCTGATACCACTTTTAGGTTATAGGTGCCATGTGAGTGTTTTCTAAGGGTATGACCAAATTAGATTGCAGTGTTAACTATATGTAAGCATTATTTCTCATTATCAAAGCATCATGTACAATGAAAATTTAATTAATAATGGAAAACTAATTAATAATGAAAAAATGATCAAGTACTAAACATGTTGATTATAGGGCACAAAATCCAAAAAAAACATGTTGGCCTCTAGTGTTATCAGTTTAGCTGCATACAACCATTGCATTTGGTGATGGATAAAATGTGGTACATGGAATTAGTGTTTTGTTATTAGTCGATGATAATGATGACATTACAATGAAGAGTATCAAATCACCCACAATTGAATTTATATCATATTGGGATAGGGTTTTGTGTGTTATGAGATCGATCATGGAAATTATATATAAGAACATTTCTGTAGAAGATCATGTGTAATCATGACTACTGGTTGACCACCAAGGATTATCAAATAAGTGAAGGGTTATGGTTGGGAGGTTTCAATTACCTATCTTTTTTTGGGTTGTGAAAAAAATGAAAATCTATATTTTTTATTTTGGATACTTTTGAGGGGTAACCATACATTTTACAATAGTTTATGATCTATATGAATTTTTATGACCACTCTATTGGTACCAAAATAGGGGTTTTATCCTAGGATTGGAATTTTTTAGAAAATTTAGATGTTCTAATTTTTATAAAATATTTAATATTTAGTTAATTTATATTATTTATTGATGCATGTTTGTTTTTTATATCATTTTAATGTAAGATTAGATTTAGACTTTGACTCCTTGATAGAGTATAGAAGGCTATTTTTAATAGGAAATATATTAACCGTATCTAGGTTCTAGGTTCTGGGATGATCATTTTTAATTGGAATTAAATTAAATTAAATTAAATTATGTTAACTAAAAAACCTCCACCAAATTCATTCCTACGCAGAAAAAAATTGGGGAGGGTTATCCCTCACGTGATGACTAAACTAAGAGGAGTTGGAGGAGGAGCCTTCAGACTTTGTCCTTAGTGGTGATCGATACTATATTAGGGTGCTACAACTTTTGGGCATGGATTTAGACCCAAATCCTTTGTGTTTTCAACATGAGGTATGAAACTTTTCTATTTTAAGACATATATCCCCATAGTTTAATTATATTTATGTTTTAAATCCATTTTTTTATTATTGTTAGGGACCCCATTGGGGTTGATTTGGGGCTATTTTAGGGAAAAATTGGTTTTAGGAGTATTGTAAGGGTTTCTTATTCAGAATATGTGACCACACATTGTGTGGTTTCAAGAAAACACACTAACTACATGCCATGTAGTCACAGTACATGAAAAATAGTTATACATGACCATGTGGCTAAGTACATTGGAAGACACCCTAGTTAATGGAGATATGGTAGTGTAGTAGTACATGACTAGACCTTAGGTGTTCCCTATCCATGTAGTAGTACATGGGAAAACCCCATGTGTTCCCTAGCCATGTAGTTGTACACATCCAAACATTGAGTGTCCCAAACCATGTAGAAGTAAATGACTATGAGGTAGATTTTGGAGTACATATTGTGTTCTCTGCTTACACACAATATACTAATTTCTAATTACCCATTTAAGGGTTTTTGATATTTCCACCCTATAATACATAATTAGAAATAGTTGGATTCTATTTTGAGTGGTTCATTTACATAGAATGTGGTGGTTGAAACCCTTGAGGTGATTTAAGAATTTTAAGATGTGATTCAAGGAGTGTGGGCAATGATGGGGAGGTTTTCTCCTTAGTAAATGGAAGTAGAGGTCTTTTGGGAGATATATGTGACGAGTTCTAGAGGAGGGTCATGAGAATTTTGGATGTCATGGAATATGATCTCCAATTTCCTCATTTTATGGTGTATGGGACTATCCATAGTTAGTGGGACCAGGTTGTGACTCGAGGAGGCTGATAGGTTAGGTGTTTTGGAAAACCTATAGTGACTTATAAATGGGATGGATACAAGGATATCCAACTCATTATATTTTAAGAATTAGACATATGTTTTAGTGAGATATTAGAGGATGGGTTTTATAATATGTTACCCTTGAGAGATAGGAATATTCTAGATAAACAAGTTGTGTTTGAGTATCTCATGAGGGCTTTCTCCAATTATGTTTGGACCTAGAGGATCCCAAGAGGGATTACACATCTTGTGTACCAATTTTGAGTATACTTAGATAGATTCCTCTACTTATGATATAACCTAGGGGACCCTAGGTTATTTTATAATGTTTTTCTAACCCTGTATGAGTGCTTGTGTTTGGGTAGAGATAATTACAAGTGGAAAATAGAATCCAAACTGATGTCTAAGTATGATGAGGATGTGATGATGGTGATGGATGTGGGTGTTTGGATATCACTTGGAATATTTTATTTATATTATAAATTGTTTGAGTCCATTGGGTTTGATATGACATGGTTGGGCTACCATGATTTGGAGATGGATTAATGGATGGGGACATTTATAATGTTAGTGATATGTGTTAGAGATTACATGGATTTAGAGATAAAATTTATAATTTTTAGTGGGATGAGTCTTTAGAGTCATGGGGATAAATTTGGAGATTTCTATGTATATGTCTCTGATACGTTCAAAGTAGGACACCATGTTCAATCGTAGCAGTGGTCTTTCGATGGGGTCTTATGAACCATGATTTTTTGAGGACCAATTTTCTACTGAGGAATGGTTGGTACTGTATACTAGGGTATGATTGGATTGGGGTGTGTGATACTTAAAGTCTTATTAATTAACTAAAATTATTATAGGGATTATTCCTTAGGTGAGAAAAATCCCATAGGGGATGTCGATGATACTTCTGTTCTTATGCCCAAGTTGAGAAAAACCTCATAACGGGATGTCTCTAATATTATGGAAAATAGAGTTTAGGGTGGTAATAATTACTTGATATGGTATAAACATAAGGGGTGTTCTATGATACTATTTTTGGAATGATTATGTGATATTCTCAGAGACACACCAACACTGTCCTTAGAAGGTACGATTAATCATGGCTACAAACCTAAGGATTTATGTTTTATTTTATTTCTTTTTTTATTTTAGTTATTTATCATCTTGGATAGTCATATTGGATGATAATGAAATAATGATTTGAGGGTATATGTTCATTTATGGGGGTGGCCTAATGATATTCAATTTTAACCCCTTGTACATGTACCTCGATGTGCATACGAAACTTATATCTTCTATCTAGTTGATCACAGATGTACAAAATATTAGATGAAGTTTCAATATTTCATGATCAAGTAGAGCCACTCATGTAGAGTCTTATGATCAAGCTGGTGCAGCATGAGAATCACAAAGACTGAGTATGTGGTATAACTTATATATAGAAGAGAATCCATATGAATTTATTTTTAGTTTATATATCATGTATATGTGTTCAACCAAGTGGGTAACCAATTTATATGTATAGCATGATCATTCAAGATCTATGATGATTTTCATATTATTACATAATGTTTATGTTTCAGTTATTTTTATGCACACTCTGATTGATGTTTGTTATTGATGTTTAATGTTTTGTTATTTATTATTATTACACACTATGATATGTGCGTATAGTATCACCACTATACTACCATAGATCCCCACTAATAGTCGGTAGCCTCTGGCGTGTGAGAAGGAATTCACAAGGTCATGTGGTGAACCGAGCCAAGGTACTAGTCATGTGGAATCTAGACTGAGAAATTACATTTTCACTATACTTTACAGATGATTTGGTATCATCTTACACTATTGGGAAGGTATCAACCACTTCTTAATGTGTTATATTCCTATAAAAATATATCAAGTTTATTTAATGGAATGGGCATGGATTATGCTGGTAGCATCAAGTTTTTTAGTATTCCCACTCAAAAAACTCTAGAAAATGAACGTTATGTTTCTATAAATTTTATTGTATCATCAAATAAGAATCCTATTCCTCAAAAAATAGGTACTACTAATAGTTATTATGAACAAGCAACCCATGGGGTGTTAGCCGAGTGGTACCTTCTGGTTGTACCCCTCGCTATCCATGGGAACTGGTATAGGATAGAGTCCCACTAGGCTCGAACTACTATGTCTATTATTAATAGGGTGATTAAAAGACAATTATTAGTTGGGGAACGTGGCACACACTTGGAATGGTGGGGGCCCCCTTAGGAGTCGGTGTTAGAAACACACGTTTTGCACATGAGCCTCATCCCAGTTGATGAGGACTCGGAAGGTGCATCCAAGAGACTCAAGATCAAATCTGGATGGAGGTGTATTTCTGGGTACTGTAGCAGTACTGTAGCAGGCACTGTAGCAGGTACTGTTCGGTATTGTAGCAGCCGGAACTATTCATCCATTTGGGCCTTTAGGCCACCAGTTTGGTCCTCAGGTCCTACAAGGCTTTCGGCCCACCGAAGGCCTTCGAGCCAGTTGATTATCAAAGCCTCCGGGCCACCTTAAGTCATTTGGACCATTCCAAGGCCTTTGGGCCACATGTAATTCAAGATGTACTAGTCAAACTATAATAGAAAAGGATATATAGGAGGATTCAGGGCAGGCGTATTCACTAGAGCAGAGCTAACCAGAATTAGAAGAATGAGATGGTATGGATTTTCTATCAGTATTAGGCCTGTGCACCTCTACATAGGACAACTAGCTGACTAGACCTGCGAAGGCGGAGTGCTGATATTATGACATATGCTGGGGAGAAGCAGTTCCAAGTTGTCTTGTTTGGGTGATTCCTTCTAAGACATGCGAGTCATATAATTATATCTTAGCCTTTGGGCCATGTAAGGGTTATACCTCACCCCTTGAAAGGTGGATTAACAAAAATAATAATAAATGAAGGTCTTCGGGCCATACCACCAACAATTAGTATGTAAATATTCCTTATTCCTTCCCTTAATATCAGAATTAACATCACATATAGATGTCAAAACACTAAATATTTTATTCTTACTAATTTATTTCTTATATCTTGTATTCTATTATATAGATATATCATAGGGAATCTCATTATTTCTAATTTATAAAATTTTATGATATCAATGTATCACATAACAAGTATTTTAACCCACTTCATCATCACCATATTCTAATCCAATGCAGAAGATCAGTTTTTTCTAAAAATCATAAGTTTCTTCTTTTTCAACACAAATATGTTCATGATTAATATAATATTTTTTATAATAACTAATAGCTTCTTCTATTATATTTATTCCTAAACAAAAATTAACATGAGATATTTTCTATATATGAATTATTTAAATCTCTGTCATTTTGGGTTGTGCATTTTTATCATTTATTTATCATTTAAATCTCAATTGAATCTTTCTCTACATAAAAATTCAATGAGACAAGAGATATTATTTTTTTATGAGAAAACTACTATAATCACATCTTCATCTTTTTAATAAAATCCATATGTAATTATTACATAATGACATGAAGGAATGACACCATGGATTATCTTTATAGTGTTGATTTTTTATTTCCAATTTCATAATAATAATAAAAGGGCTTCTCATTCCCAAGTCATGGTTATTTGATAAAAGTAACAAATCATCATCAACTAATGTGTTATTCTCAACTACCTTTGAAATTTATTTTTCATATATGGTACATGAATTAATATTTTTGAAACCACTTAGAATTATTTTTAGCATGTAACACCATTTGATACATAATACTCTTGAAACTCATATTGCATAACAAAAACAATTTTTTTATTTGTGATGTTTAACACATTGAATAAATATTAATGGATTAAATTGATTTTTTTGAACTCCCTATAAATTTTTGAAATATTAGCTTTTTAAATTACATTAACTAATGACTCTTTTACTTTATTTGATTAATTTTCTGTAATACTACTTCACTATTAAAATCCTATATGAGTCTTTGGACCTTGCCAAATATTAATCATCATAAACTATATATAATAAATTCTTACATGTATATCCATTATTTACCAATATTTTATCTATGCTTTGAATGACCTTCACATATAATACGAAATAGTTTTTCATATACATTAACTTTATTGATTATTTTGGTTCATAGACTGATGAATCATATGTATGAGTCAAATAAATCTTATGTGTCTCCATAAACATCCAACAATTATCTAAATTTTGAATACTTTATCTAAAAACTCTTTAACATTCAATGAATTTTTCAAATATTTTATTCTACTCCAGAGTCACTTATGCACATCTTTTTGAGGACTCATATACACATCTCAATAAATTACCAAAAGGTAATCCACATGTTCAAGATTACTTTTAGGCATACATGCAATATTAAGGAAATTGTCAAATTTCCACTCTATTTAATTAGATTAACTATTATGTATTTTATTCATTTACAGAAATTATAAATTTTTAGCTATAACATCCCACCTGAGAATTACTTATTCTATTACCCATGATGGTAGGAAACATGAACTCAAGCATGACTCCCCGTACACCAGAGGCTACTGACTAAGATTGAGGAACTAGGGCATGTCCATGGGAAAATTATACCCTCACGAGTCAGAGTGTAGAGGAGTGGTAAACAATATATGAAAAATATCAAAATTCATAATAAATAGAAAGTAGTAGAAATAACAATCATCCATAACAAAAAAATATGTAGAAGATGAATAATATATAGATACAAAATATTGATGATGATAATTTCATATAACTATACAAAATAAGATACCCATGATATAGGGGATAATACATTTACCACATGCTATAGCAAAATAGAAAATGTCCAAAAAATAAAAATACTAGAATCACATGTACAAGATCGGTCCTTAACTCCCATACTCTATCCTAGTAATCAAAATGAAACATTGGATATTTGGAACGTCTCATTATCTACACATATAAACATGAAGTCTGATTGGGTACCAAGGGCGTCCCAAAAAGGACACGAGATATACATAGTAGGCCACCACCAATAGTGTCTAGATCAATACAAAAATGTATATAAAATGACTAATGTGAAAATCATAATAAATGAATGGAAATAAATAAATAAATAAATACATCAAAGAAGGTTCTTCATGGGATACCTAAATGAAACTATATGCTTCAGCTTAATCTGGATATATTTGAACCCAGGTGACCTATGTAAGTATGATATAAAGTATAATGGTTCATCATATTTAATGTGTCAATATATAGAATGTGTCCAAGCAAGTGATTTGGATTTGTATATGTGTCCATAAATTGAAGGAATTATCTTTCTTGAACTTATATAAAAATTCATCTCATGAATTTAATTAAGTGGCATCTAGTGACTGTTAAAGGAGAACCATATCAAGGAACTCACCTATCACAATAGATGTTTAGTATGTAAACACATCATATGAGTCCATACAAGTTGATCCATAAATGTAATCCCTTATATAACCCCTATTACGGTGTAAGAAAAATACCCACTAATACCATCCTTAATATCTTACACAAGGGACCGATTATCACGCATGGACTAGTATAACCATATAGCCACTGAGCCCATCCATGGTGTCTCACCTTGAGAACCAATATCACTCCTTTGGTGGTAGATAAATTTGATGTGATCCCATCCAAGTAAAACCTAGAATTGATCATAGCGTATATGAAACTCATTTTAAAACATTAATTATAGAGCATGAAAATCCCATTCAAGGAGATCCATAAAGGTAATCCCTTGTATCTCCCTTGGCTAGGTATGGATGTATAAATTAGAAATCATTCTTCCTATTAGTTTAACAAGGAATTATCATTATGATACTTAGATCAAGTGGGAAAATTCATTTAATTCATGGTATGGAATATAACATCGGTTCTTACCCATGGACTATCATATTCCTTCATTCAAATGGAATTTTAGAAATATCATTTACAACATGTCAATACATGACTAAAAGGGTTTCTAAAAAATACAAAGAAATGGTCAGTTATGACTTTAAGGTATGACACACTAAATGGGGTGGGTCATGATAGGGGAACTACAGACAATAGTTACTCACCTATAGCTGGGATCCTATTACACAAGGAAATGACCTTTGATTTATTAAATTTAACATTATGGATGTGATTCTAGAATTTATTTTGAAAAAAATAAATCACATAATAAAAAAGAAACTAAAAAAATAGAAATAATATAGACCAACTACCTTAGTTCGAAAACACTATACTCTTCTAGTTTCATCCATTGAATCAAGCTTGAATTGGAGAAATCATAAGAATCATCATATTAAATAAAAATAGGGAAAATTATATTGTACTAAAATATTTAAATAGATTACAAGATAAACTAGGAAAATAAAGAATAGGAGTGTATAAAATACTGAGAGGGATCTAATTCCCCAGACCGTAAAGTAAATGGAGATTAGACGAGGGAGTCACCAAAATTATTAACTATAGGGGAGTGTAGATTCTCCTCAGGTGAGGTCCTCAGGAAAGAAATGAAAGGAAAATTGGTATAATGTTTTAATAAATTTTAGGGGAGAACATTTAATTTACCCCTTTAATTTGGAATCACTAGGTTTGGTTGCATGGTTAGAAAAACCAAGCACCAAACATTTGATAACCACTAATTAATGAACCCCATATCATGGGCTAGGTGTAAGGTGTGGCTATATTTTCAAATCCCATGAAATATGGATATTTCCAAAAGTCTAAATCACCGGTATATGCGTGCATCCTAGCTTGAATGGTTGAAAAAATATTTTATGGTTTCCCCTGTGCACTGGGTACCTCGTATGATTCAGTATCCAAGTCAACACTAACCGCTTGCTAACCATGATACTCAGTCATTCTCCTAAAATTATAGAGCTTCGGGATCTGAATGAGCCACTAACTCTCCCGAACCACTCTATATCTTTTGGATTTAACTCTTAGAAACAATTATCAGTTTTTAATATTAACATAAATGTTCATGCCTATATGAAAAGTTGATACATTACAACCTCCCCTATTGAAAACAACTCTACCATAAGTTTATCTTCTAGTGGTGGTAAAGCAGCACCAAAGAAATGATCCAGCTACTAAGAATGTACATCGACTTCTAGCCCCTTGGCATTTTCCTATAAATGGCTATTCTACGACAACACCTAAACCAGTGGAACTGACCAACCTAAAAAATAATTCATTGTCCAATCAACAATACGTATTGGATTCTACTAGGAGGATACATATGCCTCTACCACGATGTCCTTGGGGTAAAATTAATGAGACAAGTCAGAATGATACTAGTGAAACAATGATATGTGGAGGACATCATGCATGGAATGATACCTCTATAGTATATGCAATGGATAGGCCACTACCAAAGTCTCTCCTTAATATCAAAATGCTCGATATAATGAGGTGATACCATTCCCTATCTTTGAATCTTCCAATGACCCAGTCTAGGTGATACCTGTAGAAAAAA
Organism: Viscum album; assembly: GCA_963277665.1. Classification (NCBI taxonomy): domain Eukaryota; kingdom Viridiplantae; phylum Streptophyta; class Magnoliopsida; order Santalales; family Viscaceae; genus Viscum; species Viscum album. The sequence goes on along the minus strand of OY728155.1, from coordinate 991,870,291 downwards.
ATGATGTTCCACCTTTAATTCTGGAGGTCAATGGGGATGATTGATATAATTATCTTTCCTAGAATAAGATATATACACACATTTATGAATCAAATTTCACTTATCTAAAGTCTCCTAAACTATATGAAGACCCAATAGTGTGGCCTCACCCACTCTAACTAGAATATGGGTGAAGGACATGACCATCCATAAAGTGCCTCTTGTAGGGCTATCTGAATCATTTCCAGAAATATGTTATTATAGTAAAACTCAACCAAGGGTATATATTTTTCCGTAAACCTCCAAAATAAAGGGCACATGCCTGGAGTATATCCTCTAACACATGTATCATCCACTCAGACTACCATTCGATTTGAAGGTGATATTATTTACTCAAGAGAACATGTGAACACATTTCTTTTTATAGATCCTTCTATAACATTGATGTATAAAAGATGTATTGATTTGATATGATAGATTGTAAAACACCATAAAGGCTCACAGTATCCTAAATATAAATCCTTCTAAAATCATCAACTGAGAAGGTATCCTAGATATGTAAGAAGTGTGAAACCCTATTCATTCTTTTAATAATCACCCATACCACATCACTTCCCTGGGGGGATCTCATAAATCCCATCAAAAAGTATATAGTGACTTTATTCTACTTCAAAATTGGAATGAATATAGGATATATAAATCTATTAGGTCACTATTTCTATTCCTTCACCTATTGACTGGTGAAATACATGGTGATGAAACCTACAATATGCCACTTCATACCTACCCACCAATATTGATGATGACGTATTTGTACATCCTGTTAATCCCAGGGTGAACCACCAAAATATTGGAATAACATTACTGCATTAACTACTCCTATATGTTTGAAGGAACCCATACTCATCCACGAAAGTGCAGGATCTCATTCTCATCAATAACCCAACCAGGTAGTGGGTTCTCACCTGAGACACTCTACCTTAGGATTAGGCCCTCAGGATATGAATGATGTATCATCCAAACCTATTATAGAATGGAATATATCATGGATAAAGAAAATAATACTTAATTCCCACAACATTCCTAAACCTCTAGGGGAATATTAAGAAATAGATCCATCAATATCCACTCACTCATAAACTCCTATATAGTATGTATCTGAGCCTTCTGACTCGAGGTATCATATATTGAATTTACCTTTTATAGTTTATAATAAATCAAAAATTTGATAGAATATAGGTTTTTTACTCACCTAAATTTCCTTACATTAATGTCTTGTTTTATATATATTTATTTTATACTTTTTTGATCCTTTTAAAAAGCAAATCACTGAACCAAAAGATAATGTCTCAATTGCATAAAACATGAACTACACCAGTTAGATTTGTTCTTATGTAGGGAAATTCCAAATGAGAGTTCTCAAATAGTGGTACCCATAACTACAACTCGATCTACCTATATCATAACTACTCCTAGACCAATTCTTAAAGAATCATAATATGCTATATATATTTCTTCCAAATCTGGAAGAATCTGAATTGATGCTGAAGTTAGTCTCCATTTCAACTTCTAAAAGGCTGTCTCAATAGATTAAGCCATATAAATTTCACAAATTTTTTAGATAATCCAATAAAAGGAACTAGTAGGTGTGATAAATATTGGATGAATCACATGTAATAGAAAACCATCCCCCACAAAATAGATATGTCAAAGAAATTATTGGGCTTCTCTAAGGAAACTAAGGTTCTCACCTTCTTAGGGGTAAAAAATACACATGTTTCTAAAATAATATGACCCAATAAGTGAAATTTATTGATCCAAAAGTGTAATTTTATAAGAATTTAAAAAATATGTTTCTCTCTAAGTGTATTCAGTATGATCTCAATATGGTTGGAATGACTATGTCTTGAGGGAGAATACACTAAGATGACATCTATAAACCCTACAAGAAATGAATCCATGTATGGATGGAAAACCTGATTCATCAAGGCCATGAAAATGGTAGCCACATTCATTATACCAAAGGATATAACTAGGTACTCATAAAATATATATATGATCCTTAATGTTACATGTGGTATGTCTAACAGTCTAACACACACTTGATGGTAGCTCATCTTCAAATAGATTTTAGAAAAAATTGTTCCTCCTAGGATCTAGTCAAAGAAGTCTTATATACGAGGTAGTGGATACTCATTCCTTACCATAAGCTAGTTTAACATCCAATAATCTATTCACAACATGAGGGCACCACATGTCTTCTTAGAAAAAAGTACTAGTGAACCCAATGATAAAGTACCAGTACATATGAAATCTTTTGGCTCAAAATCTTCCAACTACTTCTCGAGCTCCTAGAGATCAATAAGATCCATACTATAAGGAGAAATGGACATTGGTTCCACTTTTAGAATAATATCAATGGTCAAATTAACCTCTCATATATTAGGTAAACTAAATAAATTGTTAGGGAATACATCCCTGAAGTGATCCTCTATAGAAGTGAATTTTACAGGACATATTCCCTAATCACTCATAATGAGACTATCCATCTAGAATGAACTCTATGATGTCTTGTACACTTGAGTCCAGCTTGAATTGCCTTGATAACCCAATCTCCCTTATGAATATGCATTCTTCCCTTAAGTGATGTGAATGAAACTCTTCATAGATATAAATCAACATGGTCTCGATAAAGAACCAGCCATTCCATTCTCAGAATGAAGTCAAATCTAGTCATATCGAGGAAAAAGAAAGTCCTTATGAAACAATACCCACCTATCTCATGTGGGATCTCCTTATAGTAGTATATAATATCTGACTGGACCCCTAACAGTGTTTTAAGATTCATCATTCCACTGAAATACTCTATCTCAAGGCCCAAACATTTCATAATTTTGGAATATATGAAAGAGTGTGATGAACCTATATAAAATAGGGTAGAAAATAATATATCGAATATGATAATAGTACATCTTATTATATAAATCCATGGACTCTGGTACTCAGGTGTAGGGTGTACAACATATATATGGCAAGAACCGAAACCTTGAGATGCAACCTGACTAACATGGGTAAGTCCATTGTGTAGTATTTGAACCTATGGTATCGGAATACCTCAATCATGTCTACATCATTATCCTGACCAGTTATAAGTAGGATAATTCTTATCATAAGATAGAGTTACTAATACTATACCTGAAAGCAATGTCATTACAGATCCCTTTTCACTAGATACTAGAGGCAATGTTCAACATAAATGTTGTAGGTGACCCATTCTACCGTAGGACCGACACTCGACTAAGTTCTCAATTCATTATGGATTTTTATTCCCTTCCATTCCACACTGGTGATACACTATATAGTTGTTGGTTCATGTCATATGACTATCATGAGCCCCATGTGCGCACTCAATATTGTTTTTCCTACTGATAATTAAACCACCCTACCTAGATGCTGAACCACCTGACTCGTACTGCTGCCTTCCCATAGTTTCTTATCTTTGATGAGGGCCTGGTTCACTATCTATGAAACATTCATTTTCTAGAAAACATTCACCTACATTAGTATGGAGTATCTAAGAACATCCTCAAAATGTCTAATTGTGTTATACTTATCTCCTACCAATGCCACTATAAAAAATAAAAGCTTATTGAAAAGATACGAGTACTCCATCACTAACATGTCAGCCTAATTTTGGTGTATAAACTCTTGGGAATGGTCATATTGAAACATATAGGGGAATAATTAATCATAAAAGTCTACTTGGAATCCTTCCCATACCATACCATGATGAAATCCATACTAGGTGACGACATCCCACAAATTTTTAGATGACTATAGAAGCATGTAAGTATTGAGCTTGACCCTCCACTCCAGAGATATTTCTGAATGCTCAATGTTTGAAAACATGACATTGAGCCATGACATAGAAGCCTAAGGTCCTCCATACCCTAATAAGGTGGGAGGTTTCTATTGTTGTAATTTTCACATCAAATCATCCATAGTAGGGTCAGGCTGTGAAGCTACCTTTACGAATTTCATGATGTGGAAGTAACTATCACGAAAATGTGCTTCAAATCCCATTAGGGGCACTATAGGAGGCCATAATAGTAGCTCAGGTCCTAACAACTTTAGGTAATGGTTTTAGCCATCCGTATTGTATACGATGTGAGGAAATCAAGGTGGCATTTGTCTACAATTCCTAATAACATTCCTAAGATAATATTTACAGGAAATTGAGATTAGGGAAAATAGGAAAGAGTAGGCAGAAAGCCTTCTTATAAAAGGGACACAACTCTCTTACTACTCCTTAATCCATGTCTTGGTGATAGAGAAGAACATGTAAGACCATAAGAGAAAAAACCAACTTCGCACAAATAAGTTCAGTTCTGGGTTATGGTTTCACATAATAAAAAGAGGTCCCTATAACGACCCATACTTTACATACATTGTTATTACTTCAGAATTGAAGCATACTTATTACAACATATAACAAAACCATGAAAGGACTGTATATGTATAGTTTCTTTAGAAATTGGGAAACAAAAAAAATTGGTTCATAAATCATCTACATTGTCTCCCATTTATTTCATCATATCTAGAGTCCCTTTAGGAATATTCTACTTAATACCCTTCTTCCAGACCTGGGGAAAAGAAAACATACAAAAGGGTGATCTCAAATGCCCAGTAAGGGTAAACAAAAGAAATATCAACCATATCATATTCGTAAGAACATAACATTTCGAAAATCTTGTCCTGCAAAAGAGATCATAATATCATGACCCGGGATCAATCATAATAGTGAAATGTAATCCAAATAATCATAACATAAAACATGAAACTTTGTTTCATACACACATAATCATATACAATCATTTATTATTAGTCTAGAATCATTTCCAAGACTATCTTAGTGGACACAGTCCATTTTTGAACCGAGTTCACTCCTCATTTCAGTCCTGTTTCACTGAACCGGATTAACCTGCCGTTCCAGCCATGTATATCTCATGAGATATAAATATCTACCCAATTATTTGGAGGGAGATATAGGTCCCACCCATATCATAATGATACCATTCTTATGTGTGACACAAGTTTATAAATCATATATCATAACATAACCCATGTAATAAAAATGGGATTCTTAAACATCATGCCATCATAATATAAATCATATAAGATAAAAGGACTTCATAAAAATAATTCCATCATAAAATAATAAAATTAATGTAAAAATATAGAAACAAATTGAACCCTATATTATCTTATATGGAAAATAATTTTGATAAAACAATTGAACTTCATTCATAAGGAAAATATCCTTTCTACTTCAAAAACATTTTACTTGTTTAAAATGTCATATAATTTTAAACTAAAAGAACTTGATTAAAAATAAACATGAAAACATGTAAAGGATGCTTCATGGAAATAATTTTCCATAAATCCATTCATGCCGTATAATTTAAAGAAAACATTCTTCTCGTACTTCGGCCAGAAAAGTCAAAAAGTACCTCGTACGAAAAATGAAAAAAGATTTATTTCATATCTTTTACTAAAAACTCACCGAAGGGTAAAATTGGATTTAAAAAATTGTAGGAGGATATAAATAATATTTTATGAAACATGGGTATGGTTGATAAATATTCCCCAGTAAATTCTGAAGTAAAAACAATCTCAGATAATAATTGAGATTGGGAGATTTTCCCTTACCTTAGGTCTGATTTGTTTCTTAAGTGTCTGAAGCTCCTCTATAATAATTTAAATAATGTCATTAACTTATTAAAGAATCATACTTATTGTTATGATATCATATATGGTAGTTTTCTTAGCTTCTTATTAGTAATATTTCATTGCTACTTGTTATTCAGGTGTTTATTACGTTTTGTTCTTATGCGTGTTTTGTCAAATAAATTCTTATTCTTCTCTTTAGGTTATAGATACCTCATTTCCAGAATGGTATTAGTGTAATATATATCATATTTATTCATTAAATTCATTTATATAATCATTATTCAATGAAGATCATGTAGAACGAGTCACATCACATCGTGGAGACGGTATTCCGTACGTACGCACGAGCGATGATATCGTTCCCATGATCATGGAATTGTATTCGAGTGTATTTATACTATTTTAGAATCAATATCACTTTATAATAATCATATATAGTGTTTCCATACACCATTATACCCATCCATGTAAGGTGGTGGTGGAATACAGATTACACCACGACGTGGAGACGGTATTCCGTACGTACGCACGCGTGGTGATTTCATTTTATGTAGGATGGATAGAAAGTGAAATAGGGTTGTTTCATATTTATAATAACATATCAGTATATGAGTAATACTTATGTTATTACTTCATAATTAAATAACTAAAGAAGAATAAGTAGAATAATAAATAAAGTTGAAGGAATCGGTAACGAACATCACCTCTTCTTTGAAGCGCCTCTTCTTAACCTCCTCTTTGGGCACTAAAGATGGTCTTTGAAGAAGCCCAGAACTTCTAGTATGTTTCTAGGGAAGTAGAGAAGATACATTGGCAGGGTTTGGCCGACCTTGAAGGCTCAAAGTGGTGTGAGTAAGAGAGGGGGGAGGTTCCCTTTTATAAGGGAGGAGAGAGGCACCTTAGGAAAACTTAAAATATTATTTTATTATAAAGTCATATTCAGTTTTTAATAGCTCTAAATTTATTTATTTAGAAGATAAGGTGGTGATTGGTTGAAATAATCTCATCCAACAGAATTTATACAAGTTTAGGTTTCTATTTTAACCATATCATTTAGATTTAACTTTAAGTTAGATTATTTAATTTTACCGTGTCTTCTTATTTTCTTACACTATAAGGTTAATAAACTTACAATAACAAGCCAAAAGAACCCCAAGTTGTTTATTATTAATATATATAACCTTACCTAATTCATTTTGCCGAACCATAGATTTTTTGGGATAAAATAAAAATTAATAATATTATATTTGGTTTAAAAACTATTTTATGTCAATTTTGACACTATTTGGTAATTGATTTTTTTTTAAAATCATAACAGAATGATTAGTTCAAAAAAGGTTAGTTAAAGCAATACTAAAATTTCATATTAACCTAGAAAATTATTTTAATTCATAAAAAGTCTAAAATTACATTTATTTGAGTATTTATAACATCAATTATGTTAATATTTCATTTATATGATAATTACTGCATTATCATTGTGTCATAAATAAATTAACCTATTTAATGTATAAAAACTATGAATAAAATACCATTATTTAGGAAAATTTTTTATCTTTATAATGAATATTTATAGTCGAATTTATCTTATGTATAACCCTATATTAAAAAATTTTAGTTATTAAATGTTGATTTTAACTATTTTAGCTATTCTTTAAATAAAATAATATTAAATGTCCTAATCTAACCCAAGTGGGCCTAAATGGTCTTATATTATTCCTAAGGTTTTTTTGGTCTAATTAAACTTGTCCAATAGAATTAGGACATGTGTTAGGGTAATAATAATACCATTTTTACCCTTAATTACCCTATTTACTTTTAACTGTGGTAAAAAAAAGTAAAAAGTTACTATTCACCAAAAATTATTTTTGTCTCATTGAACCACATTTTAGTACATGATATTAATCGTGTCTCTCTGATTTTCTAAATTCTACTTAAAGAAGTGGTAAAATTAAGTTTTATGTGAATTTGCAAATTCTCCTAGGAAATGGTTAAAAGACGGTGAAAAGTTCAATATAATTTTTATATATCTAAAATTATTATAAAATGACTCCAATGGATTAATTTAACTTATAAATGTATTATCCATCAATTTTCACAAAAAAATAAATTTAAATAAAATAAATAAATATTTAAATAAAAAATCGGTTTTTAAATAGCCACCCAGTGTTTTCACTATTCATCAAAAATTGAATGTTTTCAGAAAAATACCAGAATTTCACCCTAGACTAATTTCGATATTTTGAATCCAAAAATGAAGTCCATTTTGAATGTTGAAATTTAAAAAATTTCAAAAAGTGGTTATTACTATTCAAAACGGCTAGTTTTAATAATATTTTAATAGCATATCGTTGTTTAGTGAAACTCGATATTACATAGGATGCAAGTTATTGAGGAAGGTCATGATTGCATGTAAAGAAAGCCAAGCTAGTGTTATGTGTAGTCAAAGATTCCTTTGATGATGTATATAACATAAAAACAAAACATTTCTCATAAAAATCTCGGGTCTTACATTCTACCCCCCAGAAAATGAATTTCGCCCTCGAAATTTGTCACTTGGTAACAAACAGATGAGGATACCTCTACCTTATCATATCATGAAGCTCCCATGTAGCATCTTCTAATTGGTGGTTCCTCTATAAAACTTTCATCAAGCGAGTGGTCTTGTTCCGAAGAACTGTTTCGCTACAATCCATGAATCTCTATCGGCTGTTCTTCAAAAGAATGATCTTGCTCTAGCTGTACAACTTCTGAGCTGAGTACATGTGAAAGATCAAGTTTGTACTTTCTTGGGAGAGATACATGGAACTCATCATGAAATTGAGAGAGATTCGGTGGAAGATCCAATCGATAAGCTACCTTCCCAACACGATATAGTATTTTGAAAGGACCGATATACCTAGGGCTCAACTTTCCCTTCTTTCCAAATCTCATTACTCTCTTCCAAGGAGATATTCGTCAGAACACTTTATCACCCACTTCAAACTCTAGGTCTTTTCTTCGGTTTTCGGCATATTTTTTTCGACTCTGAGCTGCTCTAATGTGTTGTTGGATAGATATGACCTTTTCTGCCATCTCATCAACAAGATCAGGTTCTAATAGCTTTCTTTCCCCAACTTTATCCCAACATGTTGGAGTCCTGCATTTCTTTCCATAGAGAGATTTATAAAGAGCCATATGAATACTGGAGTGAAAGCTATTATTATAAGAAAATTCGACCAAAGGTAGGTGTTGATCCCAACCACCTTTGAAATCCATAGAGCAAGCTCTTAACATATCTTCTAGAGTTTGAATTGTACTCTCAGACTGACCAACTGTCTGAGGATGATAAGCAGTGCTGAAACTCAACTCTGTATCCAGAGTATGCTGAAGACTTCGCCAGAACTTTGAGGTAAAACTCGGATCCCGATCAGATATAATGGAAAGTGGCACTCCATGCAATCTTACCACTTCCTTTACATATATCCTGGCAAGCTGATCCAGAGAGAAATCCTCTCTAATAGCAATGAAGTGTGCAGACTTTGTAAGATGATCAACTATGACCCAGTTAGCATTATTTCCATTGGATGTTTTAGGAAGTCCGATGGAAAAGTCCATAGTGATGTTTTCCCATTTCCATTCGGGTATGGGTAATGGTTGTAACATCCCCTTATACTTCTATCTCTCAGCTTTAACCTGATGACAAACCAAGCATCAGGAGACATATTCAGCAACATATCTTTTCATGCCATCCCACCAGAAGTAATCTTTCAGGTCCCTATACATCTTCGTGCTTCTAGGATGAATAGAGAATGAAGATCTATGAGGCTCATCTAGCAGCTTGTTCTTTAATTCTGGGATGGGAGGAACACAAAACCGATTACTGAACCTTATTATCCCATCAGAATCAAGGTTGAATTCAGGAACATTTCTCACCTTATTTTGTAACTCTACATCTTCTTTCTATGCCTCTTTAATCTTCACATGTATAGATGGTTGAACATTCATTTGAGAAAGATAATATTTTTCCCCTCCCATTATAATTCCAAGATCCATCCTTTGTAAATCCATAAATACTAGATCTTTTGTGATCCTTATCATTGATAAGATAGCATGGTCTTGTTGACTTATTGTGTCTGCCACCTTGTTTGCTTTCCCAGGGTGGTAATGAATTGGGCAGTCGTAATCCTTAATCAGCTCCAACCATCTTCTTTGGCGCATATTCAGCTCCATTTGTGTGAAAATATACTTTAAACTTTTATGATCAGTATAAATATCACACCTTTCACCATAAAGATAATGCCTCAAAATCTTTAATGCAAAGATTACCGCAGCTAACTCCAAATCACGAGTTCGGTAATTTTGCTCATGGATTTTCAACTATCGTGAGGCATAAGCTATCACCATATCATTTTGCAAAAGAACACACCCTAGCCATTTCTTGGATTCGTCACTGTAGATCACAAACCTTTCTCCACTACAAGGATGTGTGAGTACAGGTGCACTGTATAACCTTCTTTTCAACTCCTTGAAATTCTCTTCACATTACTCTGTCCACACGAACTTAACTTCTTTTCAAGTCAACCTGGTGAGTGGATTAGATAATCGTGAAAAATCTTTCACAAAACATCGATAATATCAAGCCAAACCAAGAAAACTTCATATCTCAATTACTGTTGTTGGTCTCGTCCATCATTCGATAACCTCTATTTTTGATGGATCCATAGATATCCCCTCTTTTGAAATTATGTGACCCAAAAATGAAACTTTTTGAATCCAAAATTCACACTTGGTAAATTTCGCATAAAAAATATCTTTTCTCAGGGTCTTCAATATAATTCTCAAGTGATCTTCACGTTCTTCCTTAATATTTGAATAGACAAGAATATCGTCTATAAAGACTACCAAAAAGTTATCAAGATAGTCTCTAAAGAATCTATTCATTAGATCCATGAAGATAGCATGGGAATTAGTAAGACCAAATGGTATCACTATAAATTCATAGTGTTCATACCTTTTACAGAAATCCGTCTTTGGTATATCCTCCATTTTGACTCTTAAATGATGATACCCTGAACTAAGTTCAATCTTTGAAAAGTATTGAGATCCACGTAGTTGGTAAAATAAGTCATCAATGCGTGGGAGAGGATATTTGTTCTTGATAGTGATCTTGTTAAGTTCTCGATAATCAATGCAGAGTCTCATTGATCCATCTTTCTTCAAAAAAAATAGAACAGGTTCTCCCTAAGGTGATGCACTAGGGCATATGAATCCCTTATCAAGATTCTCTTGGAGTTGCTTCTTCGATTCATTCAACTCAATTGGGGCCATTCTATAAGGTGTCTTTGAAATGGGCATAGCACCCAGTATGAGTTCTATTGAAAACTCAACTTCAAGATTCGGTGGAAGACATGGAAATTCCTCTGGAAAGACATCATCAAACTATCGTACAATGGGTGTATTCTTAATCTTGAGTTTCTCTCCAACAATTTGAGATAAATAACCTTCATTTAGTGGAATCAAGACCCAGAAGATGGAAGAAATTTCCACTGGAAGGTTATGTTCATCCTTGCATCGATAGACAATCATAGATTGATCTGGAATATGAAATGTGACTTCCATTCTTTGGAAATTGATATGAGCTCCATATAATGAAATCCAATCCATGCCAAGAATCACATCAAATTCCACTATAGGAAGGATCACAAGATTTTCAGGAAGCACTTTCCCACAAACTTCAATCAGAGAAGAATTATAAACTTTTGATGAGACCGTTGTGCCATTAGGTGTTGTCACAGCTAACTCAACATCTAATTGTTGAGGTAATATGGTGACACCCTTAGAAAATTCTTCATAAATAAAAGAGTGGGTGGATCAAAAATCAAATAAAACATTTTCTACTTTAGAGTGGATGGTAAGTGTACCTTTCACCACTTCGTTCTCATATTCCACATCACTGATAGAAATTGCATGTGACTCTCCTTTGTCTTTAGACTTAAGAGTTTGTTGACATCGATCATCATCAGAAACCCTTGTATTAGGGAATTGATTGGAATAATTCCCCATTTCCTTGCACTTGTAACATTGAAGTCTAGGAGGTTCACCCTGTGTAGCCTTTTCTTTGTTTGCATCACTAGATATCTTCTTCCCTTCATTGAGGTATTAAAATGCTCGATGACTTTCTTTTCCACATTTGAAACATTTACTTGTCCCTTTAAGACAAATCGATCTATGTTTCTTTCCACACTTTGAGCATAAGGGAAAAATCTTTTTTTTTCAGTGTGGTCTTTAGATTTTCCTTTGAATTTCATTTTCCTCTTCTTATCAAACGAATATGACTAATGGGTTACTCCAATCTCCATCTTAACCATGAGAGCACATCGAACGATTTCCTCATAGCTATTGAAGTCCCTTATGGATAAATCCCTTCAAATACGTGGTTTTAAGCCACTAAAGAATCGATCGATCTTACTCTCAGGTTGGATAATAATCCCTGAAGAGTACCTTGCAAGTCTTGTAAAATTTTCTTCATAATTACCAACAAATTCATCATCCTTTTGCTTCAGTTCAAGGAACTCATTCTCCATATTTTTTGGAAGAATACGAGGTAAGTACTTAATGAAAAATAAGTTCTTGAACTCGTCCCATTGCATGGACTCAATTTCATCTCTTTTACTCGTATTCTTGATAAGATTCCACTATTGATTAGATTCACCTTCCAAACGATATACTGCTAAGATGAATTTATCATGTTCAGAAATTTGAATAACTGAAAATATATTTTCAGTAGTACTGATCCATTGTTCAGCAACTAATGGATCTGTAGACCCACTGAATGAGGGTGGAAGCTGCCTCATGAAGGATTCAATAGAATGTTTCTCCTTCCTTTTCTCTTTTGGAAGTCCTGAATGATTCATAGCTTGAGAATGTTATGTGAGCATGGCTAAAAGATTTTGCATTCAAGCTCCCAAAACGTTTGGTTGTTCAGGGGGACAATCATTGCATTTCCCGTCATTAACACGGTTCCTTCAGGTTCAATCCATTGACTAATACCAAGAAGAATAGTGTGAACAACACTAATTATAATAGGAAAATCACATAATCAAGAATAAAATTTCACACTTATGGTCTTATCATAGGTTGTTAATGGCCATTTCTAAAACACTAAGATTGTGTTCTATGCTTAGACTTATCCTTAGGGTTCCTACTAAGCCTTTCATATCCAAGTTTCTAATGGTTTACTATACCCTTCCTTTGATAACAACTATAATGACCCATACTTTACATACAATGTTATTACTTCAGAATTGAAGCATACTTATTGTAACATATAAGAAAACCATGAAAAGACCGTATAGGTACAATGTCTTTAGAAACTGGGAAACATAAACAACTGGTTCATAAATCATCTACATTGCCACCCATTTATTTCATCATATATAGAGTCCCTTTTGGAAAATTCTACTTAATACCCTTCTTCCAGACCTAGGGAAAAGAAAGCATACAAAAGGGTGAACTCAAATGCTCAGTAAGGGTAAACAAAACAAATATCAATCATATCATATTCTAAAGAACATAACATTTCAAAAATCTTGTCCTGCAAAAGAGATCATAATATCATGACAAGGGATCAATCATAATAGTAAAATTTAATCCAAATAATCATAACCTAAAACATGAAACTTTGTTTCATACACACATAATCATAGATAATCATTTCTTATTAGTCTAGACTCATTTCCAAGACTATCTTAGCGGACGAAGTCCATTTCTGAACCGAGTTAACTCCTCGTTTCAGTCCTGTTTCACTGAACCAGATTAACCTGCCATTCCAACCATGTCTATCTCATGAGATATAAATCTTTACCCAATGCATTGGAGGGAGATATAGGTCCCACCCATAGCATAATGATACCATTCTTATGTGTTCCACAAGATCATAAATCATACATCATAACATAACCCATGTAATAAAAATGGTATTCTTAAACATCATACCATCATAACATAAATCATATAAGATAAAATGACTTCATAAAAAAAATTACATCATAACATAATCAAATAAATGTAAACATATGGATATAAATAGAACCCTATATATCTTAGATGGAAAAAAAAATTTATAAAACAATTGAACTTCATTCTTGAGGAAAATATCCTTTCTACTTCAAAACATTTTCCTTGTTTAAAATGTCATATAATTTTAAACTAAAAGAAGTTGATTAAAAATAAACTTGAAAACTTGTAAAGGAAGCTTCATGTAAATAATTTTCTAATAATCCATTCATGCCGTATAAGTTAAAGAAAACATTCTTCTCGTACTTTGGCCGGAAAAGTCAAAAAGTACCTCGTATGAAAAACGAAAAAAGATTCCTTTCATATATTTTACAAAAAACTCACCGAAGGGTAAAATTAGATTTAAGAAAATTTTAGGAGGATAGAAATAATATTTGACGAAACATGGATATGGATGATAAATATTCCCCAGTAAATTCTAAAGTAAAAACAATCTCGGATAAAAATTGAGATTTCAAGATTTTCCCTTACCTTAGGTCCGATTTGTTTCGTCAGTGTCTGAACCTACTGTATAATGATTTAAATAATGTTATTGACTTATTCCATAATCATACTTATTGTTATGACATCATATATGGTCATATTCCTAGCTTCTTATTAGTAATATTTCATTGCTACTTGTTATTCGGGTGTTTATTACTTTTTGTTCTTATGCGTGTTTTGTCGAATAAATTATTATTCTTATTTTTCGGTTATAGATACCTCATTTAAAGAATGTTATTAGTCTAATATATATCATATTTATTCATTAAATTCATTTATATAATCTTTATGCAATGAAGATCATGTAGAATGAGTTGCATCACATCGTGGAGACGGTATTCCGTACGTACGCACGAGCGATGATATCTTTACCAGGATCGTGGAATTGTATTGGAGTGTATGTATACTATTTCAGAATCAATATCACTTTAAAATAATCATATATAGTTATTCTCTACACCATTATACCCATCCAATTAAGGTGGTGGTGGAAAATAGATTACACCACGGCGTGGAGACAGTATTCCGTACGTACGCACGCGCGGTGATTTTATTTTCTGTAGGATGGATAGATGGTGAAATATGGTTGTTTAATATTTATAATAACATATCAGTACATGAGTGATACTGATGTTATTACATCATAATTAAATAACTAAAGAAGAATAAGTATAAGAAAAATAATTTTGAAATAATCGGTAACGGACATTACCTCTTCTTTGAAGCGCCTCTTCTTAACCTCCTCTTTGGGAAATAAAGATGGTCTTTGAAGAAGACCAGAACCTATAGGATATTTATAGGGAAGTGGAGAAGAGAAGTTGGTAGGGTTTGGCCTAACTTGAAGGCTCAAAGTGGTGTGAGGAAGAGTGGGAGGAGGTTCCCTTTTATAATGGAGGAGAGGGGCACCTTTGGAAAACATAAAATATAATTTTATTATAAAGTCATATTCGGATTTTAATAGCTCCAAATTTATTTATTTAGAAGATAAGGTGGGTATGGGTCTAAATCCTCTCATCCAATAGAATTTAGACAAGTTTAGGTTTGTATTCTAACCTTATAATTTTGATTGAACTTTAAGTTATATAATTTAACTTTTACCGTGTCTTCTTGTTTTCTTACACTATAAGATTAATAAACATACTATAACAAGCTAAAAAAATTCCAAGTTGTTTATTATTAATATATATAACCTTATCTAAGTAATTTAACCGATACTTATATGTTTATGAATAAAATAACAAATAGTAATATAATATTTGTTTTAAAAACTATTTTATGTCAATTTTGACACTATTTGGTAATTGATATTTGTGAAACATATAACGGAATGATTAGTTCGAACAATGTTAATTAAATAAATACTAACATGTCATATTAACCTAGAAAATTAGTGTAATTTATAAAAAGTCTCAAATTAAATTTATTTGAGTATTTATAACATCAATTATATTAATATTTCATCAATAAGATAATTACTATATCATCATTGTGTCATAAATAAATTAAAGTATTTAATGTCTAAAAATTATAAATAAAATAACATTATATAGGAAATATATTTAGCTTTATAATGAATTATTATAGACGAATTTATCTTATGTCTAACCATATATGAAAATTTTTTAGTTATTAAACTTTTATTTTAACTATTTTAACTATTCTTTAAATAAAATAATATTAAATGTCCTAATCTAACCAAGTGGGCCTAAATGGTCATCTTTTATTCCTAGGGTTGTTTCTGGTCAAATTATACATATCCAATAGAATTAGGTTATGTTTTAGGGTAATAATAATATCATTTTTAACCTTAATTACCCTATTTACTTTTAACCGTGGTAAAAAAAGTAAAAAGTTTCTATTCTCCAAAAATTATTTTCATCTCATTGAACCAAATTATAGTCTTTGATATTAACCATGTCTCTTGGATTTTTTAAATTACACTCACAGAAGTGGTAAAATTATGTTTTATATGAATTTGTAAATTATCTTAGAAGGTGGGTACAAGACGGTGAAAAGTTCAATAAAATTTCTATATATCTAAATTTATTATAAAATGAATCCAATGGATTACATTGAAATTATATAGGTATTTTGTATCGATTTTCACATAAAATAAATTTAAATAAAATAAATAATTATTTAAATAAAAAGTCGGGTTTTAAATAGTAAACCAGTTGTATCACTATTTATCAAAAATTGAAAGTTTTCAGAAAAATACCAAAATATCACCCTAGGCTAATTTTGATATTCCGAATCCAAAAATGAATTCCATTTTGAGAGATGAAATTTCAAAAATTTAAAAAAGTGGTTATTACTATTCATAACGACTAGTTTTAATAATATTTTAATAACATATCGTTGTTTAGTTCAACTCGGTATTGCGTACGATGCAAGCTATCGATGAAGGTTGCGATTGCATGTAAAGAAATCCAAGATAGTGTTGTGTGTGGTGAAAGATTCATTTGATGATGTATATAACATTAAAACAAAATATTTCTCATAAAAATCTCGGGATGTTACAGTCTCAATATATGGAGTGTTAATTACAATGTATAGAGAAAAACACCATTTATTTTTCAATTTTAATCCCCATTTAGTGGTAAGTATTTCATTTAAAAGTTTAATTTATTAATGTTCATTATTAATTATATGAATATTGATATCTCATCTAGTTAAATGTTTCACCACTCCCAATCCTTAAATGTCCATACTCTTTATAAATTACAAGAGGCACCTCAAGTTATAGTAATATGACCTCTACATTTCTTATGATGATGTAACATGTCATGTTTAGTTATTCTATTGGATGAAATACCATTACCAGTTTATAAAAGTACTGTCTTAAAAAATTATAATTTAAATTCATCAAAAAAACCAGCTAATTTATCATCCCATAAAACCAATGGTGCTTGGATCAACAGTGGAATAATTTTTTAACTAAGCTATCATTATAAATCTATGTGGGAAAAACAATTTAGATTCATGTTTGAACTTTATTTACACTAATTATGTTATCCCTACAAGAAAAATTGGAAAATTTAAATATATAACAATCAATGCAATCCCAACAAGAACATTCAATATAGGTAATTAATATAAGAAATATAAATATGGAATGGAATATTTCATGACATTTAAGTCATATAGTGCCCAGTATGATGCATGAATTTATACACCCTCATCTCATTTGTCCAAGGTAAAAAAAATTCATTATAAAATAGTCAACATTAATAATGTCACATAACATTTTCATCACTCAATGGTGAAATCAAGACAGCCATAACATGTACTATCCAATAACAACAATGACCTATCCCAGGTAATTGGGGTTTCCCCTCTACATGGGTTAGCCACTTTATAACATAGTCTCATTACCAAATTCTGATAAATCATAATATCCTGTATAATACCCAAATAATAAGACAATAAGAAAAGCGCTATAATACCACTTTTAGCATTCCCCCTTATAATCCCCAAAGTTGTGCCCTGAGATGGTCAGACACAAGACCTCAATCATACCTCCCCATACGCCACAAGCTACCTACTATCAGCGATTGCCAAGGGTTTGTTCATGGGGAGATTATTCCCTCATGAGTAAAAGGGTAGAACAGTGGAAAATAATATATGAAAAATAGTAAAAGTCAAAATAAATAGAAAATAATGGAAATAATAATCATCCCGAATAAATATACAGGTAGAAGCCGAGTAAAATATAGATACGAAATTATTATGATGATCATTTCATTTAGCTATAAAAAAATGAGGTGCACATGATATAGGGTAGTAAACATATTACAAATTCTATAAAAAAATACCAAAAGTACAAATGATGAAAACATTAATATCATGAGCATATGATCAATCCTCTAATCTTATACTTCATCCTAGTACTCAGAATCAAACATCAGAAGATGGGAAATTCCCTTTATCTACACCTAAAACCACGATGTCTTCTTGAGTACAAGGGGGATCTCCAAGAAGTGTGTGAGATATACTCAGTAGGCCATTACCAAAAGTTTCTAGATAAATCGAGTAAGAGCATATAAAATGAGATGTGTTCAAATGATAATAAATTTAATCCTTAAATAAATAAATACCTCAAGCCATTTTTTGGGATACCTGAAAGATACTACTTATTTTAGCCTAATCTAGATATCTATATACCATGTTGACATGTTAAATTATGGTATAAAGTATAATGGGTCATCATAAGTAATGTTTCAAGATATGGACCACGTCCTAGAATTTGATTTTTCTTTGTAGATGCTCCCTTAAATTTATAGATTTAAATTTCTATAATTTATATAAAAATACATACGTTGAAATTAATTAAGCGATATCTTGGTCTCATCCTAGGTGAACCATATCAAGGAACCCATGTATCACACCAGGAGAATAATAAGTACTCAACTCCACAAGAGCCCATCTAAGGTGATATAAAAATAGAATCCCTTGTATCACCCCTGATATGGTGTACATATAATACGCTCTGAGTTCATAACTGGTATCTCATATAAGGGACTGAGTATTACTCATAGACGGATATAATCATCTAGACACTGAAGTTAACCCTGATTATAACACCATTTCTCTTTATTAAACACTTAAACATGATTTATTAAATAAACTCTTCACTTGATACAAAATTGAAGATTGAGAGTTATAGTGCCTTTGGGGGTTAGGAACATAACATAACAACTTAAATCATGAAACACAACATCTTTATTGAATACATCCTTTACATGACCACTACATTCCATCCTACTTAGCATTGCAAGGGATAACATGAGGACATGTATATGAAAAGGGTGAGCTATAAAGCCCATTAATGGAGTAAACAAGGCATAAAAATAAGAATACAATACATGTTAGGAAATAGTCATATCAATGGTGAACAAGTGAAACATGAACATTACAACATTAAATAGCATGAATATCATAACATGGAAATGCGACAACAACACTTAACATTGTATTATCATGATCTAAGGATCATTGCATGTGGAGCATGATTAAACCCTCATCTCACTTGAATTATCAAGAGTAAAACCTCATTTCACATGACTTATCATGATACTAATCTTTACCTAATGCATTGGAGCGCTATTAGGGTAGAACCATCTCAAACAATTCATTTCATGCATAAGTGTGCCACATGGATCATACAACATAGATTAATTAAAAATAATCATTTATTCCATGATAAAGTAATGTGTAACTAATAGATGAAACTATATAATAAATATGTAAATGTTCATAAAGGTGAATACCCTTGATAGAGAAATGAGGATGTATTCACTACATAATGATTTTGACTTCGCAAATAGCCGTGCAATTTCGGAAACATAACATCGTGACATAAGAATTAATAAAAATGGTTTATGAATGAGAAAGGGGTGTCTCATCATATTTAAATTAAATGGATAGTATGGGGGTCACAAAGATACATTTACCAACATATGTAATGGAATTTAGATTCACAATACAAAATAATTGTTTGAATGTTAATGGGGAAAGAGAAATTCCTTACAGAATTTCGTCATGGTAACGTGTGTGCATGGAAGGAATTAATGAGAAAGAAATGGGTCTCTCATCATTCAAACATAAAAACAGAATTATGGATGAGGTGTGAAAATCATACCCCAATATTTATAATTTAAAATAAAAGAGCATAACAATAGTAAGGAACTAGAATAAAATGAGAAAGGAAGGAAGACCTTACAGAATTTCAACATGATAGCG
This sequence comes from Viscum album, assembly GCA_963277665.1. Taxonomy (NCBI): domain Eukaryota; kingdom Viridiplantae; phylum Streptophyta; class Magnoliopsida; order Santalales; family Viscaceae; genus Viscum; species Viscum album. The sequence goes on along the minus strand of OY728155.1, from coordinate 991,850,299 downwards.
GATATACATGGAAGGCATAGATGTGAGAGAAATCGGTCTATAATCATTAAAAATTAAAGAGTACAGTATAGGTAAGGTGTGAAATCATATCCCAATATTTATAATTGAAAGTAAAAGGGAAAAAAAATATTAAGGAACTTGGATAAAATGATAAAGGAAGAAATACCTTATGGAATTTCGGCATGGTAACAGATATACATGGAAGGCATCGATGAGAGAGAAAGGGGTATATCATCATTAAAAAATAAAAATGAAAGTATAGGGGATTTGAAAAATCATACCCCAAAATTTATAATTAAAAATAAAAAGGCATAAAAATATTAAGAAACATGGATAAAATGAGAAAAGAAGGAATCCCTTAGTTGGAAGTGTGATCCCAAAGGCTTGGGAGAGGCTTGAGAGAGGATTCTTGGGAGCTTGATCCACCTTGGGAGGTTTATAGAGAGAGGATGTACGAGGTTTTATGAACTCCAAAGGCTTTCAGTGAAGAGGAAGTGGGAGCTTGGGTGGGTTTGTATAGGAAAGGAGGGAGAATTTATTATTATTTAGGATTGGGACACCACACATTAAACTAATCCAAACCAAAACCAGACCATGGTTTTTTCCCATGGTTTTCAAAAGGAGAGTGTAAAGAAATATTTTATAAGGCCAATGGTCAAGCTTATTAAAATAATAGGGGTGCTTATGTGGAGGTGAGTCACACTCTCAATGAAATCAATTTAACAAGCTAAAATATTTTATAGGTCTCGGAGGGTCCACTAAGGCTTTGTAAAATAAATCAAAAAAGCTAAAATCACAAAATTTTAATGGTAAGACATAAATTGGCCGAACATAATGTTGATAGTATTTTATTACATCACTATTGGGTCATTATGATGTCATGAAACACATTATATATTTAAACAGTATTTAATTTTTACCCAAAAATTCGACTGTCTCAAGAAATTATGAAAAATTTACCGTTGGATAATTATAACATCCTGATTCCAAAAAAAATATTCGTTTTATCTAAATAATTATCTAAATATGTGATTTTTTCACATTTAAAATAAAAACCGACATTTATCGAAAAGTCATGGATTTTGGCAAAAACAGCTTTCAAACCTTATTAAAAACAACAATTGTATTAATAATAATTATATGGTCATTTATATTAAATAAAAATTAATTTAGTAATAATAATTTTATAAAATATTATTTAATTCAACAATCCATTAATTCATCAAAATAGATTTCTTAATTTAATATTAACTAAAAAAATACTATTTGTGATTTAAAAAGTAACAATAATAAAATGAATTTATATTATCTATACAAAATAATGTACATAGTTCTAGGGTCTTGTTACATAACCCCTTATAACACCCACATAAGATTAAAGGGTAAGGTGTGTGATGGTGTCAGACTCTTGGGGTGGCACGTATAATATCGCTTGGGTGGTAATCTCTATTAACTTCCACATCTCCCATAGGTGGTTCCTCTCAAGATTAATGTGTTAAAGCTCATCTTGGGATTGGTCAAGAGAGAATCCAAATGACGCCACCTCCATTTCGAGCTCCGACACATTGGATTTAAACGTGGCAATTCTACTAGATGAGGCCATCGCTTCCTTTTCTTGAGTAAATTGGATTTGTTAAAGCCCTATATTTATACTAATCATGTGATCATTGTTTAACGACTATATTAAAAACAATCACAATGATTAAATGTATTTTAAAATATAAAAACCTAAAACCAAATAAGTTCATATGTTATAAAACCATTTCAAATTTTAAAAAAATATAATTAGATCAAGAAGAACTTCCATTAATAAAAGTTTGGGTCATTACAATCTTCCCCCCTTAAGAAATTTCACAAACTAAATTTCCTTTTCGCACAGAAAAACAGATTCGGGTTACTCTCCTTCATCACTTCCTCCAATTCCCACGTTTCTTCTTCAAACCTGTGGTTTCTCCACAACACTTTTATAAGGGGAATTATCTTATTTCGTAGAACTTTTTTCTTACAATCAAAGATCTTCACAAGATGCTATTCATAGAAGAGGTCATTATCCAATGGTATAAACTTTGGATTGAGTAAATGGAATGGGTTAGGTATGTAATTCCTCAAGAGTGATACATGTAATACATCATGTACTTGAGATAATTTCGGTGGGAGTGCTTGTCGATAGGCCACTGCTGCATTGCGATCAAGGATCTCAAAAGGGCCAATGTAACTTGGACTAAGGTTTCCCTTCTTCCCAAATCACATAAATATCTTCCCTAAATATATACATAGGAATAATATGTCTACAACATCAAACTCTAGTTCTCATCGAAAATTATCAGCATGGCTCTTTTATCGACTTTGCGAAGCTTTAATGTGCTGCTGGATGGTCTTAGCCTTATCCACCATTTCTTCAACCATCTCTGGACATTGAAGTTTTCTATCCCCAACTTCATCCCAACATGCCGGTGTTCTACACCTCTTCCCATACATGGCTACATAAGGATCAATTTGAATTCTTGAGTGGAAACTGTTATTGTAAGAGAACTCAACTAGAGAAAGATGTTGATCCCATCGTATTTTTAAGTCCATTGAGCTTGCTATCAACATGTCCCCAAGTGTTTGGATAGTCTTCTCAGATTGGACATCAGTTTCAGGATGACGAGCTGTACTGAATTTTAGACCAGTATTCATAGCATGTTGAAGACTCTTCTAAAACATAAAGGTTAATCTTGGATGTCGATCAGATACAATAGATAGTGGTACTCCATGCAACCTTAACACTTATCTAATGTATATTTGTGCCAGTTGATCCAATGGGAAATCCTCCTGAATTAAAATGATGTCTGTAGTCTTTATTAGACAATCCACAAAAACCCAAATAACATTGTTTCCTTTGGATGTCTTCAGATGTCCAGTGACAAAGTCCATGGTGGTGTTATCCTATTTTCATGTTGGTATGGAAATGGTTGCATTATCCCCTTAGACTACTACCTCTCAGCCTTCACTTGTTGTTACACCATGGATTTGATGTATACTCCGCAATATCCTTATTCATGTTATCCCACCATTAATGCTCTCGAATATCTCGATACATCTTTGTGTTTCCTAGGTGAATAGAGAAATTTGAACTATGTAAATCATCCAAATGTTCGTTCTTTAACTCCTAATTCGATGGAACACATATTCCTGACCCAAATTTCACAATTCCTCTTTCAATGACATTGATCTCTTAGGGTTTACCTTTAATGATAGTTTTCACCTTCTTCTACATCATGCTTTTGAGCATACATTATCCTTTCCAAAAGAGACAGTTGAGAAATAATTTTTGAAAGGATTGATGATGTTCTCTTTTTTATTATTCCCATGTCCAGCCTCATCAAATCTAAGAATAATGGATCCTTTTCTATTCTCATCAATGATAGAATCGCTGGGTCCTTTCTACGTAGAGTATCTACCACCTTGTTTATTTTTCCATGGTGGTAATGGATTGAGCAGTCGTAGTATTTAATCAACTATAACAATATTTGTTGGTACATTTTAAAATCATTCTGTGGGAATATATACTTGAGGCTTTTGTGATCCGTGTATATTTCATACTTCTTCTCAATGCGTAAATGTCACCAATTTTTTTAAAATGAATATTAAATTATCCAACTCCAAATCTTGCGTGTGGCTGCCTTGAGGTATAGGTAATAACTTCATCTTTTTTGCCTCAAATTCAATAAAAGGGATACTTATAGAATTTTTCTGGAAAAACATTCCCACAAACTTCAACCTGTGATACACCACTTATAGATGTTTTTCCTAATTATTTAATATCATTTATGCTGGTGACTCAATGTTCATATAAAAAATAAAATATTTACTAATAAGACATAAATTAAAATAAATTATGACATACACTACTTTAAAGTAGTGTTTATATGTAATTCATTCATCATTATCCATATTATCATTTGACTTACCATGCTCCCTTGATCAAGGAGATTTTTGATGTTCATCATACTTCTCAGCACTTAGAATAGAGCATCATCTTGGATAATTCTTGACTTCTCCACATTTATGACATAGAACTGTGTAAGATTCCTTAGATGAAGCTTTGTTTCCATCCATCACATTATCCATTATTTTGTAGCAATTAAATACTTTTGTCCCTTCCTTTCCACACCTAAATCATCTCCCAGTCCCTTTGTGACATTTCCCTTAGTACCTCTTTCTATATTTGTTGCAAGAAGAAAATTGGGTCTTCTTTCCCTTATCACCTTTATCAGATAGACGTTCATGAGATTTAAAAGAGACCATATTCTCAAATTTATACATATTTTTTAAAATTCTTTAATCCCTTACCATTAATAAATTTGATCTTATTTGCATAATTTTATGACTTTTGGTGAGTTTTGAGCTTAAATGTGAATAGTGGTTAATTCTGAACGTTAAATAGATTTATATTGCCTCTATATTTCGAGTATAACTCCCAAATCTTTCATCAAATTTGCCTGAATTTTTATAGGATTAAATAATTCGTGTGCTACATATAAGTCTTAAGGACCCAAATCCAATTCTAACTCCAACAAGCCAAAACAAATCAGTAAATATGAACACTTATTCTGGCCGGAAAAATGGGAATGACTTCATTCAATGATCAATATCTCATGCTAATGACCACCAAATGGGGTGATTATATCTAGGGAAAAAAGAAAACTTGACAAGGAATCTTCACATTAAAATTCATGGAGAACTAATTTTATTAAGGCCGCCTTCAACTGGTCAAATTATGGTTGGTGGAATAGTGATTGGCATCCAGGAAATGTCATGTCTAATAAATCGTCCATAACTCATTCTACATGGCTGAAAATGCTTTCAAACATCATGGGTAGATGGAAAACTCCATTACTCACCTTCTATAAGAAGGGAAATTGTCCGGATTTGAAGATATGGTGGGAGAACCAAAGTTATATTTCCGATGGACAGATTCTAAATAAGAAAATTTTGGTTCTTTCTTTTCATTATTTTGTTCTTATTAGTTTTATAATGCACACTTTTTCCCATTCTCCTAAATTACCCTTACCATGGTGGGGTAAATCTTATGAGTGATTGGGGATGGTTAGGTTTTCCATTTTTTAATGTTTGCGTTCATGCTCTTAATGTTAAAAAATGTTTTATTTATTATGAAGTTGGTTTCAATCGTAATAACATCTTAAATTATCTTGTAAAATTGTATTTGATTTTATTTTCTGTTGTTATTATTGATTTTTTAATGAAAATTATATCCCCCAATAGGTTATGGCTTATAAACTATGGAATATATCAGAAAATAGTGATGAGGTACTTGGGGATCATCAGTACATGTGAGATTTGTACTGAATATTCAAGAAGTGGATGATTCGAATCCTTCGGATATTTGGGTAAGCTTTCCCTCCCTCCCTTTACCTTTTCAGAATCCTTATGTAATTCAAATGCTAGGAAACCTCGTAGGAAGATACCTTTGCTCTGATAGCTGCACTGAGGCCATGTGTCACCCGGTTAACCCTCGGGTCTGTGTTGAGATGGACGCTTCCCATTTTCCCTTTGATTATGTGTGGATTATGATTGGTGAGGAGTACAGGTTTAAACAGTGGGTGATTTATGAAAATTGGACTGAGTTTTGTCCTACAAACAAGCATTTGGGACACCCTTTGGAGGCTTGCCGAAGGAGAAAAACTGCTCATGCGCTGGAGGTAAGTCGTAAGGGGATTCAGGTTGCTTCAAGTAAAGAGGATGCTTCACCGAGCAAGGATCTTGTGACCGGTGAGCTGACTGATCTGGTTAAGGAGGCTTCGGGGTCCAAAGATGGGGGACTTCACCCGTCGAGTTCTGTGGTGATGGACCTCCTAGATGGTGTCCGTAAGGCGATGAGGGATGATGTTAATGGTACTGAAATCTCAAATGATATGATAAATTAGGGTAACCTAGCAGTTGCTGAAGTATTCAGTAGGTTTCAGAAGGATTTGGAGGGCTCACCTATTTTCAATTCGTGGAAGGATGCTGGCTCGGGTTGTAAGGAGGAAAGATTGGAGTAGCGCATGGATGGAGAGAAAATAGTTAAAGTCTGGAGGGTAGGGGAAAAAGGATTCAAGTAGGTGTGGCCAATCCAAATAATTCTTGGGGTTCCAGAGGCTTAGACCCTTCGGCCATGCCCTTTCTAATGATGAGCAATAGGTTTGAAGGCATTTCAGAAGGCATGCTTGAAGAGGAATTGGATACTAATATGGTGGAAGGTGGGGATGCTGATGGGGCCTCTACGAAATGGAACAGTACTGTAAGGTTGGGCCATGAGGAAGTGCCTATGTCTGCGGAAGAGGCTGCTAATGTGGATGTGTGTCTCTCTTTGATGGAGAGTAACACACTGGATCAAAGGAGAGGCAATGCTTTTGGTTGTAACGATAAGGCCTCGATGAACAAAGGGAGGGCTAGTTCTGGGGGTAATAAAGAAAATTGGAGTGGTCCAGAATTTCATTCCTATAGAGACATTGTGTAGAATGGGACTAAAAGGATGGATGATTGTTAATGATTGATATCTTATACTCCAAGAAGAATAACAAGAAATGACTACTCTTATCTACCATGGTCAGTGAGCACCAGATCTTCCTTTAAACGGGATAGAGGGGTGATTATTGATTTCAGAAAAGACAGCTTGGTTAAGCAACCCTATCCAGAGCAATCTTTACTCTATCAGATGAGGATCTATGAGTAGAGTGGTTATTTTTTGAGGCGACATAAATCAGCTTCCGAATGGGAATCAGCTACGACATACGGGAGCACTTGTGTGGGATACAGAGATGATTACAGGTACTATGATATGTAGCCATATGCTGGTGTTATTTCATTTTTTTGTGGATGTTATTCATGTTCTTTTTTTTTTGACTTTTCCAAGTTGTGATCTGGTATGAGTTAATGGATGTGCGGTTTCTAACTTTCCTAAAAGTGTTTCGAAAAAAAAAATCATTTTTCAATCAATATTCAAGATTGTTTGGGATAAACAAGACCCAATTGGGAATTGCCTTAATCAATTGATGGTATTCACTATAAATCTTTCAAAAAAGGAAGAATATTAGACCAAAATAATATATTGGTAAGTTTTAATCTCACCAACATCGTTAAACAAATAAGTGAGAGGAAACGATTGTGAAATCTCATTTTAATCGATTTAATAAAAGAGGAATGAATAAATATGAATTATGATAACATTGAAATTTGAAAACCAACCCCAAACTGATCACCAAATCCTTATTACTATTTTTAATAACTTTATTTTTCAATTTTTTTTAAATAATTTACTTCATTTTTTTTTCTTTTTTTATCTTTATCTCTTTGATTTCAAAACCAAACAATTTCAAAAACACTGAACGTTTTCTCTATTTAAAATGTGAAAGAATATTTTGTGTTCACTCCTCTATGAAGACAACATAGGTTAACCACTATACTATATTTTAAATTAGAAAATAACTATTTTTGTCACACCTCACGACATGCACATGTCAAGATGTCATATTCCTCTTCCATGATGTACTTGAGCATTCAAAAAAGTACCAATTGTTAATTTTGATTTTTGATATATGGTTTGGAATAATCATGATATTCCTTACTTGAGCTCCCATTTTATTGGGAATATCACTGGGGAATTCATCATGTTTCCCTTCACATAGATTTTTAGCCATCTTCTTCATATTACCGGTTGTTGCCGGGAATAAAATGAAAGTTAGGGGTAACAAAAAAGGGCAATCCAAAGACAAAAACAGATCACTTATAAATAATTTTTATTTCTTTAACTAATGAATCTATAGGATTTAATCTATGTTATCAGTGATCTAATTCCCAACATATATTATTATAGTATTTTTTATTCACTTAATAATGGTTTATAATAATCTTGTGAATTTACCAAAGCATATCCCTCAGGAGTGTCGTAACCAGGAGTGTATTAAGGCCTGTTGTTGTGTACCATGATACCCCGAGTCAAGCCCAGAACTCCTTGTCATAGTTTTCACTCCTTGGTACATCTGTGCCAGAGCCACCTCTACCTACTCGTATCTGGACATGGATATATTTTCATGATAAACCACTTACTCAATACTCGACAAAAAATTGGGATTTTTTTTATTATACTTATTCTTATCCCTAAGGCTTTAACTAAGGTTTTCTAATCATAATCCCAAAAATAACTAATCCTATTCTCTAATACCAACTGTAACAACCCTGCTCATTATTACACACTTAAACATGATTTATTACATAAAATATTCACTTGATACAACATAGATTATCGAGAGGTCTAGTGTATTTTTGGCTTATGAACATTACATGACAACTTAAAACATGAAAGACAACATCTTTATTGAAAAAATATTTTACATGACCACTACATTCCCTCATACTTTGAAATGAATGGGATAACCTGAGGACATTAATAAAGAAAGGGTGAGCTATAAGGACCTGTAAGGGTGTAAAAAAGGCATAACATGAATATTACAATACATGTGAGGTATTAGTCATATCAATGGAGTGAAAGAGAAACACGAATATAAAGGCATGATATAGCATGTTTATCATAACATGAAAATGTGGCAACAACACTTAACATGGTATTAGCATGATCCAAGTATCATTTCACATAGATAATGAGTAAAAAATCATTTCACTTGAATAAGAAATAGTAAGCCTTAATTGAATTTGACGTATCATGATACTAATCTTCACCCAATGCATTTGAGCGCTATCAGGGAAAACCCTTCTTAAACATTTCATTTCATGCATAAGTATATCACATAATTCATACAATATCGATTCATTAAAAATAATCATTTATTCAAAGATAAAGGAAGGATGAATTAATACCTAAAACTATATAATCAATAAGTAAATGTGCATAAAGGTGAATACCCTTGATAAATAAATAGACATTGTATTCACTACACAATGACTTTGGCTTGGAAAATCCCTGTACAATTTCAGCAGCATAACAACGTGACATAAGAATTCATAAAAATGGTTTATGAGAGAGAAATGGGTGTATCATGATATTTAAACAAAATGGACAGTAAGGGGTGTCATATAGATACATGTCCCAATATAATAAATAGAATTTAAATTCATAATACCAAACAAATGTTTCAATGTGAATGAGGAGAGAGGAATTCCTTATGAAATATCAACATCGTAACAGGTGAGCATGGGAGGTATTAACGAGAGAGAAGGGGGTCTCTAATAATTCAAACATAAGGAGGGAAGTATGGGGGAGGTTTGAAAATCATATTCCAACATTTATAATCAAAAATAAAAAGGCATAACAATATTAAAAAACTTGGATAAAATGAGAAAGGAAGGAATCCCTTACAGAATTTCGGCATGATAACATATATACATGGAAGGAATCAATGAGAGAGAAAGGGGTATCTCATCATTCAAACATAAAGTGGAAAGTATAGGGGAGGTTCAAAATCATACCCCAATATTTATAATTGAAAATAAAAGGTCATAAAAATATTCTGAAACTTGCATCAAATGAGAATGGAATAAATCCCTTACTGAATTTTGGCATGGTAATAGGTATACATTTAAAGCATTGATGATAGATAAAGGGGTATCTGATCAATAAAACATGAATATTAAAGTATATTGAAGGTGCGAAATAATACCCCAACATTAATAATTTAAAATAAAAGGGCATAACACTATAAATAAACTTGGATAAAATGAGAAAGGAAGGAATCATTTACTTGGAAGTGTGATCCCAAAGGATTGGGAGAGGCTTGAGAGAGGGTCATTGGGAGCCTGGGGGGCCTTGAGTGGATTATAGAGAGAGTAGGACATAGATTTGATGAACTCCAAAGGCTTTGAGTGAAGGGGAAGTGGGAGCTTGGGTGCGTTTATAAAATAATAGTGAGGGAATTTTTTATTATTTGTGTTTGGGACACCACACATTAAACTAATCACAACCAAAAACCAGACCATGGTTTTTGGAAAAGAGAAGTGGAATAAAATATTTTAGATGTAAAATGGACTAACTTTTTAAAATTATATGGTTGATTAGGTGGAGGTGAGTCACACTTCAAAGGAAATCAATTTAAAAAGTTAAAATGTTTTATAAGTGTTGGAGGGTCTACTAAGGCTTTGTAAAATAAATCCAACATAACCAAAATTACGTTATTTTAATGGTAAAACATATATTGACCGAACATAATGTTTATAGTATTTTATTACATCACTATTGGGTCATTATAATGTCATGAAACACATTATATATTTAAACGATATTTATTTTTTACCCAAAAATTCGGCTGTCTCTGAAAATTATAAAAAATTCACCATTGGATAATTTCAACATCCTGATTCAAAAAGTAATATTCATTTTATCTAAATAATTTTATAAATTTGTGAATTTTTACTTTTGAAATAAAAACTGACATTTATCAAAAATTCATGGCTTTTGACAAAAATAACTTTCAATCCTTAATAAAAATCACAATTGTATCCATAATAATTATAAAGTCATTTATATTTAATAAAAAGAAATTTAGTATTAATATTTTAGTAAAATATTATTTAATTAAAAAATCTATTAACACATCAAAATAGATTTTTTAATTGAAAAATAATGAAAAAAATACTTTTTGGGATTTACAAAGTAAAAATAATAAAATGAAGGTATATTATCGATACAAAAATGTATATAGTGCTAGGGTCTTGTTACATAACCCATTATAACACACGCATAAGACCTAAGGATAGGGTGTACGATGGTGACATGCTCTTGGGGTGGCTCAGATAACATCGCTCTATTGGTAATCTCTATTAACTTCCACTTCTCCAATAGGCATTTCCACTTGAGATTAACGTGTTGAATCTAAACTTGTGCTTGGTCAAGAGAAAATCCCAATGAAACCACCTCCTTTCTGACCTCCAACAAAGGGGCTTCATATGGGTAAATTCTACTAGATGAATCCATCGTTTCCTTTGACCGAGTAAATTGGATTTGCTAAAGCCATATATTTATATTAATCATGTGATAACTGTTTAATGGATATATTATCAATGATCACAATGCTTAAAGGTATTTTAAAAATAAAAAAACATAAATCCAAATAAGTGCATATATTATATAACCATTTCAAATAATAATACATTTAATTAGATCAGGAGTAATTTACGTTAATAAAAGTTTGGGCTGTTACAACGATCTCGCTTATATGAAACATGTATCACTCAAATAGAGGTAAAGATAATGTCTAGTGGGCCCATGAAAGGAAAACCTAGTATTACTCTTGTGATATATGGAACTCATTTACAACCATTAATTGTAGACCATGATGTTTACATCCAAGGTGATCCCCAAATGGAATCCCTCGTATCTCCCTTGGCTAGGTATGGATGTTTGGATTAGAAACCAGGATTCATTTATTTTAAAAATGAAATATGATTATAATACTTAAATAAATTGGTCTAATTAATTTAATTCATGTAATTCAATTTATGGTATATAGAACATGGCCTAACTCATGGTTTATCATCTTTGTTGATTCAAATTTGATTTCTGGAATATCATTTACTAAAAATAAATAAATACCTTAAAAGGGTTCCTAAACTATTTTATGAAAAGAAAAATTAGGCCTTTAAGAAATTAAAAATGAAAAGGATTGTCTCATGATAAGTAAACACCCAAATAAAGTGACTCACATGTATCCATGATATTATTATGCATGGAAATGACTTTTGATTTATATATTTTAACCTTACAGAGGAAATATCAGATTTTCTAACATGAGGCACTATTATGAAAGATACTAAATCAGCTAAACATGAGGCAAATAAGCTAGAACTCCTACCTCAGTTTTGTAGTGATCTCGTCATCCAATGTTGACCTTGATCAATCTATAAACAGAGAAATTCAAAAAATGATCAAATTACCAGAAAAAGGGAAAATGAACTTAAACTAAAATAGTGTAAGATAAAATAATATAAAATAAGAAAATAAGTAAGAGGTATATACAGATTATAGAGAGGGATACACCAAACTATACGGTGAAGGAAATAGAGATTATACGAGGAAGATACAAAAATACCTAACTATAGAGGAGAGGAGCTTCTCCCGGTGTGCTGTCCACTGGAAACAAGTGGGAGGAAAAGATATGTAAGGGTTTAAAACATTTTTCAGGAGAAGATATATTTTACCCCTTCAATTTGGTGTTGTATGTTTTAGCTTCATGGTTGTAAAAACTATGTGCCAACCATGTGACAATGACTTTATAAAGAAACCCCTCTCATGGGCTAGGCGCAAAGTTAGGATAATTATGCACTAACCATGAAAAACAGGTATATTATAAATTTTGCAACACCCAAATAGAAATGGTTTCTAACTATCATGGTTGGAAAGAAACAATGTATCCTCCCTTGTGCACCGGGTACCTCACATGGTTAGCACTAAAAATGTGCTAACTATGCGACCCACTTCGCCTTCTCCAATTCCACTATGCTCCAAACAAGCCCAAGACTCTCCCAAACCACTCTGTGGCCTTTAGAGTTCACTCTTTGAATAAAATGAGATATTTTAAATCGTATCATAATGTTTTGTACCTTTCTAAAAATTAGAGACTTTATAGTAGCTCCACCTCTTAATGTTTAGAATACATGAAATGAGTTTAGATCCTCTATAATTCATATTATGGACTCTAAATTGTATTTTAATATCTTATGAATTTATCAAAATAATTCAAAATTTATTCACATTATATTAAAATGAATTTTAACGATTAAATACTCTATATGGTGAATCTCTATATATCTCACTACCAAATTAACTGTAGCTTCAGTTTCACCCTCTAAATTCTTTATCCAAGTGATATTATCCATGTATTACAACCTCCATAATGTAATGAACCAAAAATTTCCTTAACAAAATAAATAGTGTTTCACAATAACTATATTTTATGATTTATAATATAATCACATATATGGAATTTTACATCTCATTACATATCATGAATTAATATTAACTATTATAACTAGAAATAATAAAATGAGGTAATGGAAAAAGAACATTGAAAACACTAATGTAAACACCACAAACATGAATTCTATGATAAATATTGATCTTGGTATAAGAATATTAATAATAAATTGAGGAGTTAAGAATATTATATACATTATCAAGGGAAGTTTATAACTTTTATATGTGAAGCACTGGATGGTGATATACGTGAATTATAGAGTACATATATAGTGTGTAATGAAAAACATCCCCATTAACTGATTTTTTTCAATATGGATGTTGTTCAATATTATTTTTGGTAAATATAGTAGTTTTTAAATATTAACATTGGTCATTATAATCATTGTAACTAGTTTATCTGAATGGAAATGATGAGAGACAATCGAATAGAAAAGAGATAAATTTCTTCCTCAACCGATATGATAGTTAATCTTGAATCCCATCTTTCAGAACTTGGTAAGGTGGTAGCATCACTAGGGTTTACCCTTGACTAATCCCATGAAGATATTCAACATGTAAGGCTTGAGTAAAATTGACTACAAGATAATTTCTTGCTAGTGAAGATCACTACTAGATCAATGTTATCCAAGCCACTCGGTGAATCTACCACCATCACACACCTTACCCATATGGCATATGACAGTGTAATAAGGTGTTTTATATTTAGAAATTAGAATTAAATGGTCTAATTTTATATCTAGAAATAAAATATTTGTCTCTCAAATAAAATTTTCATTATTATTTGACTTATCATAATAAACATGAAAATAAGATAAATATTATAAATATATTTTTTGATACAAATAAAAAATATTTTTATTTGAGTAAAATATATATATAAAATAATATCTTTTGAAAAATTATGGTATTTTTAATACAATTTATAATCATGTAATTTTCTTATAAAACACTATTTATTTAAATATAAATTATATTATAATTTTATAATTACCTAGATAATAATTACAAGTGTCAAAAAGTTGATTATTGCATAATAAACTATTAATTTTAATAAAAAGGAATTTTATTTTAAAAATAAATTTTCTAATATTTAGAGTATTTTTTGGATAAAATAATTTTTTTTTGAAATCAACAATTCAAAAATATCCAAATGTGAATTTTTTATAATTTTCTTAGATAGGAAAATTCTTGGGTAAAAGGTAAAATACTCTCTAAATATATGATATATTTTAGGAAATAATAATGAAAAAATGATTTCATAAATAATATATTGGATTTATCAACCAATTTCATTCTCATTAAAATAATTTAACTTAAAGTAGTAAGATTCTTTTTTAAAACTAATATAAAACATTCCAACACCAAAATCAAATTTTAGGATTTTAAAAACAATTTTTTATGGTCATGACTTACTTAAACATTATCAATGTTATTATTTTATGGAGTAAGGTTAATAAACCAAAAATATTAAAAATACTTCCTCTTCTGAAAATATTACGGAAAAAACCTTAGGTAGGCTATTGTTTTTGTATTTTTTATTAACTAGGTGTCTAAGTCCTATGTTTAGAAATTAATAAAAAATATTCCCACTATAGAAACAAAAAATCTACACATTCTACCATTCCTCTCCACTCCCAATAATTTGATCACAAATTTACCCTCAATATATCTATCTTGTTTCTTTTTAAGGAGTTTTTAATCTTTTAAGAATCACTTTCTAAGATTTAAGAAGCATCCTCTTAAGGTAAGTGGTTATCTATGTCTTCTTTTCAATATAACAATTTTCATTATTTTAGTACATTCTATTTACAAAAAATTATGTTTCCATAAGTTTATATATATACCTTACTACCCAAATAATGATACACAACCCTCATATCTCATTAAATCCTTCTATGATCTTTTATGTGCACTGGCAGTGATGTCAAAATTATCCTCTTCTTTCCTATATCATATTTTTGAATATTGAACCCTATATTTAATCAAGGGTATTCGTAAAGATAAAAATATGGTTCAATTATTAGGGAATTACATTTATGATACCCACAATCCCAAATCATATAATAAAATTATTAAAAACAATTTTATATTATATTATTTATGAGACACACATTAATTTTGACATATAAATGATATATTATGATAAAACTCTAATTCATTGAGTAAATAATTAATCTAAAGAGATACGATTTTTATGATACCATGGTGAATAACCTTGGAAATATGTTTTAAAACATCTTATTGATAAACCCATGTGATATTCCTATGAATGTCTCATATTTATATTGTTGTCGTATTTCTATGTTATGCTTCATGTACTTATAATCATGCTCTTATGTTGTCTCTCATGGACATATTATTCAGATCTTATTTTATGCCTCATGTATTTATTATCATTTCTTATTATTATTCTTCATGAATTATCCAGGGTTTTTTAATTCGTATTTCATTTTTTATCCATTATTGTGATTTATTCTCGTCATTTCCTTTAATATATGTACCTAGGAAATATTATGCATTGAAGTGAACTAGGATGGGATTAAATGATTATTTACATAGGATTAAATATTTTTTATGTTATTCATATATTATTTATATAGTTTCCAAGACACTAAACCTATAAAGGTCCTATGAAGCTATTAAGGTAATAATTTTTCAAGGAATTATGTTAAAAATAATGTATGAAAATGAATGGTCTATGTAATTGGTATCAAACAAACATTTATTTATTTGTGAAAATTAAGTCTAGAAAACATCATTAAGAACCTAAGGGATCAGTCTAAATATAGTAAATAATCATGAATTTTTTGGTAAAGTATAAATAGATTGGTTTCTAATCAATGAAATCCATGTACATATACTACTAGTTGATGTGGATCTCAAGAAAATTTCACCTAATTGAAATAAACCTAAAAGGGTTTATTGTGAATTAACATTAACATTACTTGGTTTATGACAAAGAGGTATTTTTTACACCTATTTTGAAAATGGTAACAATTTTTACATTAATGTTTTATTCTTTTAGAAAAAAACATATGAAAAATAAGATCTTATGTGATAATTCTTGTGAAAAAAACAATGATATTTCTAATTTTATGAATCTAGATATGAAAACATCTTGGTTATGATGATGAATAAGTTAACATTGGTCATGAATAAAAACATAAACAATGTAGAGAATATGGCTTCACAAATGAAAGAACAACTAGTAGTTTAATTCTTTATGTTTAAACGACCACATATTTTTAGTAGAACCACAAATCCACTGATCGAATAAAAATAAATGAATAATATTGAAATGTTATTTTCTATTCACCATTTTTCTGAGGAAGACAATGTTACTTTTGAAGCATAACACTTATAGAGAGAATCTGATCAATTGTGATCAAGAACAAGAATCCAACTAATGAGGTTAAATCAATAGAGTGGGAATACATAGAAAAATATTTTTCAATATGATTTTCCCCAAACCATATAAGACAAGATGTAGATGGAATTAATTTATTTCAATAAAAAGAAGAATGTAACAGTGGGAGGTTTTGTGATAACATTTTCAAGGATAGAGTGATACACTTAAAATTTTTCCATTGATTCTGATAAGAATATTTCCATGTTCTTTGGTGAGATACGAAAACATATATAGAAGTCTCTATAAATTAAAGAGATTGGGAGTTGTAGGGAAATAATATGGAGGATCTCAAGGTTTAAATGGAGTTTGGAGATTAAAAATGGCCTCATGAACTAAATGATAAAAAGAGGAGGATAGAAAGAAAATTTAAATAATTTTAACTATAAGGAGAATGGAGGAAAAAATAAATATCCATGTATAAAATATATAGGAAAATATATTAAGGTAGTTATACAAAAGGTTGTGGAATTTATTACAAGTGTGGAATAAATGACCATAATGCTTAATGTTTCTGTAGATATAAAAAGACATAACATCTGAATTCCTATGAAAAAGAAAAGATATCACAACTAAAACCTATAGTATAATGTTTCAAGTGTGGAGGGTATATGAATTTATATAATAAATGGAAAAATTATTATATAATAGAAGGAAATAACCATTAACCTCAATAGAGGCCAAGGGATAATGGTTTTACTTTTTCAATCATGATAGCTACAATTAAGGATCTGAATCTTGAGTGGAAGGTACACTCACTGTACACTCAAATAGAGTAAGTGAATTGTTTTATTCTTGTTATAGACTTCCTTTATTTCATTTAAATGTAAAAATAACATCAAATTAAACTCTAAAATACTTGTTTCTGATGATTTCTACAGGGCGCGTGCGTCCTTCTGTTTGAGTGCGACATGGGCGGCTTTTTGTTACCCCGCATTACCGCTTTCCAAAGGTGGGCGGTATTCACTCCTTGTTCATGGACATCTTCTCCTTGATCGAAATGGGATGATGGGATTTCAGTTATTCCTTTTATGGATTCCTCCTCATAACTCGTCACCTAGTCCGGGTCTCCCTCATAGATTTAATACATTGTTCATGAAACTCTTCTCAGCACTATATTTTCATGGACACTAGTTAATTACGTTGTTTCTATCAGGACATTCCCGGGGGTCCGACCAGGGCAACAACCTTCAGTTGGGGGAGTAGTCACATTGAGGAATCCCTGGTGTGTCTGGATGCTGGGGAATTGGTGTGTCTGTCTTTTGTCCCTTATTATAGGGCTTCTCGAGGGCACGAAAGCCAGAGGAATCCCACATCGAGCGTGAGGAATCATATGACATAGGCATGTATCTATGGTTTTCCTCATCTTCTCATGTTTAACACATAGTATGCTGCAAGTTTAACATTCAACGGAGATGGATCGGGCTGATGAAAACACTAGCTGGAGTGGATCAGATTGAAGAACCCCCTTGAGGGAACACCGATACTGGAAGCAAGCACGTGGGTAGCTTCTCGAATGTCATGGAGGGGAATGAGGTGACATGATATCATCGGGATGTGTCAGCCTGGGTAAGAATCAGGATGGATGATGGAGGGTTGAATGAAGTGGAGGGGGAATGAGATGGGACCGATGTGAAGATGACAGTGATGTTGGGCTTGAGTCTGGAAGATACTTCCTACGTATCCCCATGGCATGGAATCAAATTCCGTGTAGTTTGAGATGGGGGTGTCGGGGAACTGACATGTATAAAGACCATGGTCCAATGGATTATGGGCTTGAGCCTTAAAGAGGCTTCCTACGTTCCATGCCTTGAAATGGATCAAAGACCACACGGTTCATAAAAGGGGAATACAGTGTAACGTCATGCGGGATAGGGGTATTTGGGGCTTACGCTCTGAGGCGGCCCAGGTGTTGGTGAACCGACCTGAAGGAGGTCATAACAACCAATGGGTGGTGGTCTTGAACCTCATGGAGGCTTCTTACGAACCATGCCTTGACATGGACCAAAGTCCACGTAGTTCGGGATGGAAAGGGGGTTGTTGGGACAACATGAAGGAGTGTCGAGACAACAAGTTGGTGGGCTTGAACATCGTGAGGATTCCTACATACCATGCCTTGACATGGATTAAAGTTCTCGTAGTTCAGAATGGTGTTCATGGGGGCTTGGTGCACCGACACGGAGACATTCAGGGCTAATGGTTGTTGGGATTGAACCTCATGGAGGCTTCCTATGTAACATAACTTGACATGGATCAAAGTCCATGTAGTTCGGTATGGTGTCGGAGTCAGCGAACTGACGTGAATAAGGACCTTGGTCCAATGGGTGATGGGATTGAATCTCAGGGAGGCTTCCTACATACCATACCTTAGCATGGATCATAGTCTATGTAGTTCAGGATGGGTCACAACGGTTTACCGCTGGATTGGAATGTAGTTTAACGTCTTGTGGGATGGGGGTGAACCGACCTGAAGGATGTTGGAATGACCGAGTGGTAGGATTGAACCTCATGGAGGATTCCTACGTACCATTCCTTGACATGGATCAATGTCCCTATAGTTTGGGTGTAAATTTTAACGTCAAGCTGGACGAGAGGAATTTGGGGCTAACGCTCTGAGGTGGCCCAAGGTGTGTCATGTTTGGTGCTCACTCTAAGCTCATGGGAGTCATGCTCAGTGTGAGAAACAAGAGGTTGCAGGGACCTGATGATCACTTCGCAAAGGGTCCGTCCATGGGAAACAAAGAGGGGCTTATGCGTTGGGCAACCCATGGTGCTGGGACTTACTCCAGGATGGAGGCCCAAGGGCAGCAAAGCACAATGGGAGAGGAAAAGGATACCCCTATGTCCATTTCCCCTCTTGGTCCATGGCACTAGGGGAAGTACGGAGGTGCATGGGTGCTACCTCTCACAAGAAAGGTTAGCGGAGGGGGGAGTACACCGAGATGGATGCCCTCCCCCTGCAGACTAACACCACTCCCATGAGTAGGATATCATCCCCTGTGGAGATCAAGGGGCGTGGAGAATGTCCATGGTGAGGGAACCCCGCCTGAGAGGCATGGGGAGATGTCATAGTTTAACGTCATGTGTTGAGGAAGAGGGTGCTTGGAAGTTTAACGTCCTACAGCTCGGACGATGTGGGTTTACTACACATTCCTAATACCTACATAATCGGTACCCTCTGCTCTTAATGGGAGGGAAGGCACCGACAATTCCGTGGCTGAGGGGTGCTATGGACTGATCCGTTGAAGGGTCCATGTTAGAGTGGATATGCGAAGAAGCAATAACCATTAGTGTGCCTATGTAGAAAAGAATTTGGCGAAGCAACGCTATGGGCGGTATCGTCCCGGGGACTTTGAAGTCACATCGTGCAAACCTAGAGGGTCCCACATGAAAAGAAATTGCCAAGCAGAGGAGTCCATAGGCAGGGGCATTGTGGAGCTCGGTTGCTCTACGTAGTGAAGGGGACTTGCGAAGGGGTGTGCTTCACGAAATGGGGTGCCTTAGCCAGATCATGGGGAGTAGTTTCACATGGGAGGTGCTTCGTGAAGTGGAAATGCATTCGCGGGGCACAACCATACAGAGCATAGGTGCTTCACGAAGTAGAGTTTCGTGAAGCAAGGTGCTTCACAAAGTATAGTGACACTGCCTTGTCATACAGATCACATGTATATGAGGGGTGCTTAATGATGCATAAATGCACCGTGATGACCTGGGTCCCCTTGGGGATCCCCTTCTTTCATGAAAGCCCTTAGGCTTTGTGAAAGGCATCCATCTCGGAAGAGGGAATCAAAACAAGACAATGTGGAGGCACCTCACGAAGTAAAAATACCATGCGTAGCTCATGATTCACAGAGAAAAGGGTGCTTCACAATTTGGGAGATGAGAAGCTGAAAGGTCGGGTTCTCTGTCCTGTGGTCTAAGGGGAAGCTCAGTATTTATAGGCAAGAGGTGCGGCGAAGTAGAGCTCACACGGAATGAAGAAGGATGGGGATGCTTCGAAGAAGGTTCGCGAATGTCAGGGGAGTTCACGGAGGGTACCACCTCATTTGCGCCGTGGAGGACTCACAAACGTCAGGGGCAGTCAAGGAGGGTACTTCCTCCCTTTCTCCACGGAATGTTCGCGAACGTCAGGGGTGTTCGTGGAGGGTACCTCCTCTTTTACTCTTTTGTGGGTTCACGAACGTCAGGGGCGTTCGCGGAGGGTACCACCTCCTTTGATTCGCGGCGGCCGCGTTGCTTGGGGGAACTCCGTGAAGTGTCTTCATGAATCAAGCCGTGGGGCACCTTTCTCTTTTTTATTTTCTTCAAAATTTTGGTTCCAACAAATGACCCCCGTCAGACTTTGAGCAGCAGAGAGATCAAGGGTCAATGTCTAAGGGAAATTTCCAAAAATCATCAGCTGTCCGCGATGATCACTCGCGAAGAGGGCGCGCGAGGCAGACAGGGGTCACGCGGGCTGTGGGTTCCACAGAGCTCCTAACAGGAAGGACGTGCCACAAAGCTCTAAAGGCTGCTGCCTATAAATAAGAGGCCATGCCATTTCATTTGTCCCCATCTTTCTCCACGATTTTGTCTTTTTTGTGCTCTCGATTCGCGAAGCTCTGCGTACTCTGTGCCTGCTCTCTATAAATTGGACTTCACAGCGAACTGTGAGTCTCTGACTCCGCAACAGAGCCAAGAAAACGTGCACTTGAAATATGAGGTCATGCTCTATGATTCGGCTTCACGAACTAGCTTCACGAATAGGCTTCACAATCCGCCCTGAAATTTTTCCGAGTTCTGAAACCGAATGGCCAATCAAGAAGCTGCGCTGGGGGTGCTTGTAGATGCCTCCTGGTGAGATAAGATGGAAAATTGTCTGGGCCTAGGAGAGTTGGTCTTTAGCCACTCGGACCATTGCCCATTTACATAGCTGCTGTCAGAGATCCAAAAGTACTATCTTTTGTGAAAGAGGATGCCCTTGTATGGATTCAGGCTGAGAGATGACGTCTTTATTCCTGAGGTGAGTTGGGACGAAACAGCTTACTAGTTCAAGAGCACGTTGTGCCACTGCCAATGGTTCAGGGCGGCTGATGGCCATGCCCAAGAATACTTCACACCTGTCACCACCGATTTATTGTACAATCATCTGAAAAATATTGATGGGAACCCATTGCAGCTGAAGACATCCCCTCCCATGTACCGCACAATACTGAAGGCATCCTTAAGAAATTCAAAGAAGGGGTGGTCCGAGGAGAGGGCCATGCACCAGTGCAGCAATTTCACAAACGATTGGGCATAAGCCTACTGGGTCGGTGACTCATGCGAGGAGTTTGGAGCTGATCTGAGGAGAGTAGGGCTGTATGAGGTGGCATGGGCCTCCCAATTCCACATTTATCAACTGAAACAGCTAATGCCAAAGTTGTTGAGCAGATGGTTGTCTAGGACCAACACTTTTCACCTACACCATGGGGAGGTTGTCTTTAGTCTGTGGGATGTCCATCAGATTTCGAGGGTTCTGATTTTAGGGCTATGGATGAAGAATTCCTCCCCGTCATGAGTGCGTGGGAGGATCCGGAGAAGATGTCGCGGCTGACGTGACACTGATGGGGCTGGTCCCCAGAGAAGATAAAGAAGCGGTGAGGGATGTCCACATCAAGAAGTGGTTTATGCAGTTCTTGAACATCATGAAGGATCAAGAGTTTCCATCTATGCCTCAACCTTGCCCGAAGGCGGCTCAAAAGGGCAAGGAGCATTCATATGGGAGGCTCTTAGAGGACATCCAATGGAAGACATGGGGTTTTAGTGTCAATACTGAACAACAGCCGATAGTCGGACTGGAAGAATTCATCACGGCCCTTATCTGTGGTTGGATCCTACCAGTAAGAGATAGAAACATGGGGGTGAGGCCTAGCTCATTCATCATGGCATCCATGCTGGCCACCGGAGTGCGGGTCAATCAGAGGATTCCGATGCTCACCAGATTGTACAAGATGATACAACCTATTAGCAAGGGCAAGAGGCTGTAGAGGATATGTGGGCCTTTCCATATTTTTTATGGGTGGATCACGGCGCACATCAAAGGGGTTTATGAATATCCAAACCCCATCTCACCTCTGGGGTCAAACTTCCACCCATCTATTCGGAATGCTGCTGGGAGCTTTCCAGCCAAATTAACCATATCGTTGGTTCTAAACCAGGCGTGGACGGTGGATGTGTTTAATTTCCACTAGTTTCCATTGCCGATGGGGGTACTCACTGATGACGGTCGGGGGATAGAAGAGAATCAGGCCTATCTCCTGGCCTTCTGAGGTGGAGTCTTGGTGGAAAGGGTGGATCATGAGCCTCTCTGCTAGCCTTATACCCCACATCGATTCGCAAGTCAATTCTGGTGCCTGCAGTGGCTGGCCCCGTAGGTCAACTGGGAGGTGTGCCATGAGGATCACTTGTGTTTGATGAGGCAATTGTGGCTCATGTTCACATGGGAAGACAGAAAAATGCAGATCGCATTACCTCCACCTACTGCCGCCTTTGGACTGGGGAAGGAGTATTCCATCAGCTGTGAGGCAGCTTATCTGGGGGAAATGCTGAAGTAGCCAACTGTTTGGGCTGGTTATGGCAGGCCTTACCTATCCCGAGGTTAGAGTCAGAGGGTTTCAAGGGCCTATCGCGGTGGCGGGGCTACCGTGGCGGCGAGACCTGCACCTACTGAGGGTGAGGTAGTGGCGGTGAGGTCCTCTCGTGGTGGAGGGCTGCCGTGGCGGCGAGACCTGCTCCAGCTGACGGTGAGGCAGTGGTAGTGGATTCAATAGCGACAGTAGAACCAGTGGTCCTAGGAGAGCAGAGCCATCCGAAGGGGTGGCCACTGAGTAAATTCCGTAGGATATCCACTCAGGCTCCAGGGAAGTGGCTGCACCACATCAATATGCCAGAGAATGCTATTTTCCAGGAGGCCTGGGTCATCTGGGATGTCAACCTGCAATTCCTCGGCCCGACCATGATATGGAAACACTTGGACCGTCTCGGGATGAATTTACTGCGTATAGGCCCTGTCCGGGCCGATTTTGCAGTGTCTATGGTAGAGATGGAGCAATATCTAGATGAGTTGGGGGACTTTTTACATTCCAGGGGTGCCCCGCATCCAATGATAGACCAACTGAGGGTACTTCTGGATCAGACAGTTCCGCCAAAACATTCATCCACGAATTTGAGAGAGCGCTTGCCCCTATAGGAATAATCAGAAGAATCCTCTTGGGGGGACGATGTAGGTGGAGGGAGCCCGTTGGAGGAAGGCGAAGTTGGTGATCAAGACTCGGGTCTCGACGATTTCACGAAGGCTCTCGAGGTAACGTTCCATGTTTTTTTCCTAAGAGACTGCTCTCAGGCCTTCATGGACTCCTTACCAACATCTGAATCATGCAGGAGGACCTCATGAATAGACCTCATTCTCGCCCCTTGGTGGGTGGTGATGCAGGACCCTCAGAACCAGCACCTGTGGCCGCGTCCAGTTCTATGTCTGGAAGGGTTAGGACACCCAAGGTGGCTCCTCCCGAATCATTGGAACTTCCGATAATATATGGAGCGAAACTCTACGGGGTCCCATCAACATCAACTTATGAGCAGCACCCGGAGTTCGATCTCTATAAGTCCTCTCAACTGAGATCATTACTGCCACCCATTGACCGTGCCACCTGACGTCCTTATCCTTCTCTGTTAGGTAGAGTTAATAGACTGGAATGGGCCACTATGGTGAAGTTGGTCGAGATTTCTGGTGGCACCCCTCCTAGGGGCATGCCAGTAATCGTGGAGATAGTTACCTTGCCCACCCGAGCTGCAGTGCTTCCTATCATTGGTAGGACCACCAGCGGGGTCGTGCCCGAGGTCATTGAGGTGGGGTTCGACGATGAGGATCGACCGGTCGACCCAAGTCCCGCCACGCCTGATCCGATGCTAGATGTCACACCTGATCCAATGCCAGACACAGATCCCACCGAGGATTTCTTGAGGGAGTACCCCTCATACGAGCCTGCCAACCGCATGGACTGGGAAAAAACGACCTCTGATAAAGAGGAAAACGATATAGTCTATTGCTGATCATGGAAGCTGATCATGCGCTTTATCGAAAAGACCCCCTTAGGAATTATGGCTAGAGAAGATGTACATACTTCGCTCGTGGCTGTGTGATCTCTGTGCGGGGGGAGTGGATTCCCAGCGCCCTCATATGCTCATCCGAGATCTTATGGAAGAGAAGATCTGGGAGTATGATGGCGGCCACAGCGTGGGCTGGCAGTGGAGGAAGGAGACAAACATTAAGAAGCTCCAGGAGGCTGAAAATGAAGTCCAACAGCTATATATCTGGTTGGATGAGCACTCAGCCTTCCTCAATGAACAATCATATCTGTTCTCACGACTGAAGGCCCAGCTGGTAGTGGTAGAAGATCATATGAGGCAAGCTTCTGAAGCAATGGTCATCATTCTGGTTGATGTAATGCAAGCTCAAACTGAGGCTGATGAACTGCGCCCCATCACTGCTGAGGAAGAGTGGGAGTTGAGTCGGTGGCAGAAACTTCTGGATGCCACACGTCGAAGGGTGGTGTAACCGCAACTCTCTTTTGATGGGGTCAACCCGTCCATGGGAGGGACAAACCCCCGAGTGCTGTAAGTATCACAAACTCTCAAACAAACTTTCATGTTTTGATTTATTTGATTTCAAAACATGCATGAGCTTTGTTATCGAGGTCGGATATATACACATCTATTATATTCATGAAATGTCCAGTGGTTATCCCCTAAGCTTACACGGGTCGAGCCCAAGGTGAGAAACAAGGGGTGATCACCAGGCCACTCCATCTGAACATAATGCACCTACCAAGATTCTGGTATCCATGGTTTATGTAACCAATATGAATCTTCTAGGAAGACTTTGGAGATGCCCGATCCGAGGATTAGGACCTCAGAACAATCGACGTGCCATTCTTACGACGTGCTCTGGTGCACGAGTGAGGTAACACCATGGGATTTGGGGTTAGTTTGATCATAGGGAAGTGGAAGGTGTGAATCACCATTCCCAAAAATCTGGAATGCTATGGGGGGTGGCGTTATAAGGAAGGATAACTGTTGACCATGTTCGAAACATAGTATCCTCATTGCGTTAGTCTGAAATGAGGATATCAAATGAGGGCCAACCATTGAACATGTTTGAAACATGGGGCCCGACACAAGATGACATCCACTAGTCTTTCGGAACATTTTCCTAGGAAAGTATATCGGCCATAATCCAAGCATCCATACTGTCAGGGGGTACCTCTAGACATGAACGAGGACGAGGGTCCAAATATGGGGAACAAAAAGCATTGAATGTGGAATGAGGTTTTTCTCGAACAGATTCCAACACTCATGAAATTACACCACCGTGGAGGAAGCACACTGGATGGGTGCATCGGTCTGATCATGGATCATTTCTTCTTTTAGACAGGGCCTCACTGGCGAGGAGGGATGTTGTTTCCCAATGACATCATGGGGAATCTCAAACTTGTTCAAGGAGGAATTGCAGTCCCACAGTTCCCCACAGGGGGTCTGGCCAGGGGCCGGAAATGGGGGAGGAACAGGATCTTACGATCCCTAGGGATGGACCCTAGGCAAGATACCGGGGTGTCTCTATGTATCTCATGGGGATTGGAATGAAGCCATACGTAGTTCTGGAATTGCAATGTAATCATAGACCAACACTGATAGGTTAAGTCCTCTCTAGTAGAGCCTCTGGTGCATCCCCTGACTGACATGGGGCATCCTGAACTTTTTTTAGGGTAGAACCGTAGTTTAGTGTCATGTATTGAGGACATATGGACTCCTGAAGTTTAACATCATACTATAGGATGTGGAATGAAAGGGAAGATCCCATGGATCATGTGGTGCGGTAGCTATGAAACCAACGTCAATGGAGACTTGGAGTCCAAATCACACCACGTATCCCTAGAAGAAACTCTTCAGGTTGAGGGACCAAGAGTGAGAATTAGGTTGGGTCCGAAGCAAAGTAATTGGGCGTTCCTACATACCCCATGAGTATGGTAATCAAGCCACACTTAGTTCTGAGAGAGAAATTTAATGTCCTGAATGGAAATGAGAATCCTGGCCGTGCCGGAGGATATCCTACCAAAACTGCTAATCCCACATGAGTCGTGCTCGATGTGGGAAAAAGAAGTAGTGGTGGGACTTTCCCAATGCAAGAAGGGGCATTCTAGGACGAAGGGAAAATCAACGTATACAGTTCCAATGATTCTATCCTGTCCATGTAGCACACCTAGAAGCATGAATAGGCAGAGCCGAGTATGGAGGGGTTCCAATTGAACGTGAAGAAGTGGAAATGTGTGAATCATGATGCTCAAAATTTGGACCACAATGATGGAGATAGGACGACGGATGATAACTGTTGACTGTGGCGGTAATGCAGTATCCACATCACATTAGCCTAGAATGGGGACAGACAGATGAGGGTCGACCATTGACCATGTTCGAAACACGGGATCATGTCGCAAATGTCATCAGAGATCCTTAGGGACGTTGGCCCGAAACAATAGGAGATCCCTTAGGCCCATAATCCATAGAGAGCCCTTAAGCCAAGCATCCATGTCATCCGGGGGTCCTTTTGGGCATGAAAGAGGATGAGGTTCCAAATAGCGAGCCCATGATGCTTTGACAATGAATGAGAGGAATGTCTCTATGAAAATTCCACACTTCAGGTGCTTTGTCAAACGCATCTAAATACTTCAACAAGATGTATTAGATAGAGGGAGTCGAGTCCCTTCTAATAGGTAGATCTTAGTTTAGGGTCGTAGAACTCGGACTATAGGTGGTAGGAAACATGGGAGACTCATGGTGAGTAATTACAAAAACCTGGCGTGAATGTGAATTGGGGTTTCTGACCTCCACATGTTTTTTGGAGAGGCATTAGGTCAAGGGATGAAAAACAAGAGTTGAGTTGGGCCTGAAGTATAGTTCGAAGGTGTTCCTATGTACCCCATGAGGATGGGAATCAAGCTGCACGTTGTTCTTAAAGAGGGGGCATGGTGATGAACCAATGCCAGGGATAAAAGAGGTGTGTGGGTGTGTACCGTGCACCTAATGAACCTGTATTTGAAAAATATTGTTTGTCCTTTAAGGTGAGTGGTTTTTATTGGGTGAAGCAACAAGCCTAGGGTAGAAGACCTTGGCATCATCACAAGAATCAAACTGTAATAGGCATTGACAAATGGCATGTAATATGACCAATACCCAACGTGACGTCCTCCATGATGTGGTCATCAAAATGCAGTGTCGTTTTTCATCGTGCGACCAGAACAACAATATCACAGTTTAGGGTCATGTGGTAGGACCCAACATGCATTTTAACATCATGCAACATAGACTTAATAGAGATGATGCTAGGCGGGGAATGTGTATGGTGTAGTGAAACATAACTATCATGAATGGGGACATGATCCCACATCATACTGTATGCAATTCTGAGAGGAGAACTTCAGTCCAGGGGGCCCAAATAGGTGTGAGAGTGAAGAGGGCAGGAGGGGATAGCTCCCAGCTGAGCTGGCCCCAAAAAACAAGACATCTTGGTGGTCCTACATATCCCATAAGGATGGGAATCAAGCCATACATAATTCTGAAGGTTTCTTTTTAATGTCGTGTGGGACAACCGGGATGGGAAACAAGAGGGATAATTTTTAGAATGAGATGCGCGTGGTGTGGCTATTGCAAACCCAACGTGAATGGGGACATAATCCCATACTATGCCATGAGATCCCGTAGTCAAAGTCCAAAAGGCGGGATAGAAAATTCAAATTAGAAAAACTCAAGATGGACCCAAAGACAAGAGGTCTGGGAATTCCTACGTATCCTTTAAGGATGGGAATGCAGGTCGCACGTAGTTATGAGGAGATCTTACTTTATGGTCTTAGATCTCGGACCCTAGAGCGATGGAGACCTTCCAAGTAAGCGTAGACCTCAACCCAATCCCTAAGCCCGTGTGGGTCAAACTCGGTGTGGTAAACAAGGGAGGAAGATGACTATCGCAATACATGGAACACACACCAAAGGGAAACCGGTGCGGAGCCCCTATCGCGGCCCTGGTCCTTCTAACGCGCAGATGCGCACTGAGGAATAGTAACAAGAGCATCGATGTTCTACTCGGACATGAAGAGATGGAGGAGGATGTGAATTATGTAATCGAAATTTTGGGCTTAATTGTGTTGGCATGGTAATGGAGGATAATTGTTAATAGTGGGAGAAATACAGTATCGACATCGAATTAGCCTAAAGTGGGAACAACAAACGAGCATCGACCTATGACCATATTCGCAACGCGGGATTTGTATCGATTTTTTTTCCGCGACCTTCGGGGGCGTTGGCCCTTAATGGTAGGAGATCCTTTAGGCCTAGCATCCATGCCACTACGGGGTACCTTCAAGTATGAAAGGTGATGGAAGCCCTAATGAAGG
The DNA here is from genome assembly GCA_963277665.1 of Viscum album. Taxonomy (NCBI): domain Eukaryota; kingdom Viridiplantae; phylum Streptophyta; class Magnoliopsida; order Santalales; family Viscaceae; genus Viscum; species Viscum album. The sequence goes on along the minus strand of OY728155.1, from coordinate 991,821,453 downwards.
GGAACAAAAAGCTGAAAAAGTAGGTGGAAGCATGTCTGAGCGGAGTCTAACATTCCTGGTACTAAACCAGAGTACCCTTAGGCACATTGGTGAACAACTGAAGAGAGTTGAAGAAGGCATCCAGGAATAAGAGAGTAGGCCAAGTGGCCAAGGTGAAATGGAGATTTCTGAGAGATGGGGCTGGACCCGAAGTCTAGACATTTGGGTGGTCCTACGTATCCAATGAGGATGGGAATCAAGCCACAATGAGTTCTCAAAGATTCCCAGGGGAAGGATATACTAATGAGGAAGTGTACAACATGGCGAGTAACCCGAAGTGAATGAGGACATAATCCCCCCACCACACCACACAATCCCAAAAGAGAGAACATGGGCCAGGGGCCTAAAAAGGCCAATGGGCCTCAGTTAGGAATGCCTGACCAGCTTGTAGTTTAACATCATGCAGTGAGGATGAGGGACTGGGGCCCGAGAAGGCCAAGGGGCCTCGGCCAGGAAGGTCTGACCATCTTGAAATTTAACGTCTTGCACCAAGGATGAGGGCCGGGGGCCCGAGAAGGCCAATGGGCCTAAGGTCGGGCCTCGGTCAGGAAGGCCTGACCAGCTGGCAGTTTTATTTCTTATAGTAAGGACGAGGGCCAGGGGCCCGAGAATGCCAATGGTCTTGAGGATGTTCCTAGGTTAGGGAGGCCTGACCGTCTTACAGTTATGTCTTGTAGTGAGGATGAAGGGCGGGTGCATGAGATGGCCAAGGGGCCTGAGGCTGGGCCTTGGCCAGGGAGGCTTAACTAGCTTGCAGTTTAACGTCATGCAGTAAGGATGAGGGACAGGGGCCCGAGAAGGCCAATGGGCCTGAGGCTGGGCCTCAGTTAGGGAGGCCTGACCAGCTTGCAGTTTAACGTCTTGCAGTAAGGATGAGAGTTGGGGGCCCAAGAAGGCCAAGGGGACTATGGCTAGGCCCCGGTCAGGGAGGCCCGACCAGCTTCCAGTTTAATGTCTTATATTAATGACGAGGAAGGGGGAATGGTGTCTCATTTGGGGATGTGTACGACATGGTGAGTAACCCAAAGTGAATGAGGACATAATCTCATACCACTTTGTACAATCCCATAAGAGAGAACCTGGGCCGGGGGCCCAAAAAGGCCTAGGGGCCTTGGTTAGGAAGGCCTGACCAGCTTGCAGTTTAACATCTTGTAGTGAGGACGAGGGGGATGGACAAGGTGTCTCATCTGGGGATGTGTAACGCACGACAAGTAACCCGATGTGAATGAATACATAATCCCATACCACGTCGTACAATCCCATAAGAGAGAACATGGGCCAGGGCCCAAAAAGGCCAAGGGGACTGAGGTTGGGCCTCGAATGGAAGGCCATACACCCTATTGTATGGTTACTGCCTCGTCACAGCTCCTAAGCCCACAAGAATGGTGCTCGGTGTGGGAAAAAGGATCTGGTCTCAACTCTCCCCGTCATATGGGGACTAAAACATGGATTTTCTTGAAGGGAGTTCATCGCTTAGAGATACAATGGGGAAGAATGAACCACTACACTCGAAGTTTGGGATATCTAGGGGCAGAACTAATAATCCAGGATAGCTATTGACCATGTTCAAAACACAACGTCCATATAGTGACATGTTCCAATCTCTCAAAGAGGCTAACACCTCCATGGAGCGGGACGTATGACCATATCGTGGTTATCTCGACATGAATTGGGGATCAAGTGCACCCTCACCACACATCTTAACCTAGGAGGGAAGAATCTGGCATTTGGGATGGGCCTACAGACGAAATGTTTGGGCGTTCCTACATATCCCATAAGGATGGGAATCAAGCCACACGTAGTTCTTAATGGCCATGCAGTTTAACATTGTGTGGTGAGGATGTGGGAGGATAGAATAACAAGAGTGTGCCCAAGGTGCGACCCTTATAATCCTTGTATGAGTGGGGATAAGGAATCCTACACCATATCATGTGATGATACTCTGAGAAAAATACACCCAGAGGGGATAGTCGAAAGAGAAGTGTTTGGGTCTGGGATCAAAACAAAACTTCTGAGCATTCCTACGTGTCCCATGAGGATGGGAATGATGCCACACATAGTTCTAAAAATGCAGTTTAATGTCATGTAGAACGATACGCGGTTTAAAGTCATGTAGAACTGTTTAGTTTAAGTTCATGCAGGACTGTACGGTTTAAGGTCGTGTCGGACTGTATGGCTCAGGAAAAGTATTGCTTCAAAAAATTTGCATTGGTGGGAGGCTTTATGCACTCACCATCCATGGTAACCAAGGAATATACACCATTGGAGTAAACAGTGTAAATGATGTAATCTCCTTCCCATTTGTGCTCTAACTTGGGTGGTTTCCTACCGAGGATCAATGGCGCTCGGAGGGCCAATACCAGGTCTCCTTGCAGGAAAGACCAGATGTGCCCTAGCTATCTTATTCTGATGCCTTTCCAGATTTTGAAGGGCACAGAGCCTACTCTCATCGAGTGCTTCTAACTCAGATAGACGGATTTCGACTACCTTATCTGGTGCCTACTGGTCATAGACCACAGTGCATAATGATGGAAGCCAAATCTTAATGGGTAGGACGGCCTCAGCCCCATACACCAGGGAATATGGGGTCACCGGGGTGGATTTGTGAGTCGTTGTTCGATAAGCCCATAGGGCTTTGGGGATCTTGTCCGGACAACTATTCTTTTTCTGGCCAACCATTTTTTGCAAAATGTTAGAGAGGGTTTTATTGAATGCCTCGATCTACCTGTTTTCCTGTATGTGATAGCGGGAGGTATGGTTGGGGCGAATGTTGTACTTGGCATACAATTTCTTCAGCTCAGCTTCTCAGAAGTTGGTGCCTTTATCGGTGAGGACAACGTGAGGGAATCCAAATCGGTAGTTGATGTTGGAGCTCACAAAATCGACAGTGGATCGAGCATTGATTTCCTTGAGTGGGTCTGCTTCTACCCATTTGGAGAATAAATCCATAGTGGTTAGGATAAACCTATATTGGTGGGCTGTCGCTGGTGGATAGGGTCCCACGACATTGAGTCCCCATATCGCAAATGGCCAAGAGTACTTGGTGGAGTGGAGCGGTTCTGGAAGCCGATGCGGGAAATTATCATTCACATGGCACGCATGAAATCTCTTAGAAAACTCAATACAATCATGGATCATAGAGGGCCAGAAGTACCCTAGTCTCCGGATATGATGGGAATGTTTTGGCCCAGGCTGGTGGCCACCGTAGGAACCGGCATGAACCTCTTGCATGACCTGAGAAATATTGACTCCTTGAATGCAACGGAGGAGAACACCATCAAAACTGAGCTTTTAGAGAATTTTCTCAAGGCTGGGACCACTCTGGAGGGTAAACTATAGTGCACAACATCGTATTCGCTCGCGCTCGGCCCGATCATATGGGAGGCAACCATTTTGGAGATACTCGACAAAAGGTGCTCTCCAGTTGGGAGTCATTTCAATGACTAGATCTGACGAACCTGGGGCTCCTGATGTGGAGGGTCCAGTAGTAAGATAGATTACTCGTGGGTCGTCGTAATTATTTGGGGTGATGGGATTAATGACTCTTCGGAGTGCTACATGTATAATTAGATCATCCTGCTTGGGTTCTGCAAGTGATGCAGCTAAGCCGGCCAAAGCTTCCGCTCGACCATTCTGTGACCGAGGGACATGGGTAACCTTTAGTCGAGAAGGGAACTAGGCCATTAGATAACGGGGGCACTCCAAAAATGTCATGATCTCTGGATTCCTGACAATATAGTCATCATTGACTTGCTTGATGACTAGCTCGGAATCCCCTTTCACATACAAATGGGGAACATCGATCTCGAGGGCCAGCTCGAGGCCAGTGATTAGAGCCTGATACTCTGCCTCATAGTTGGTGTAGCCCTCTGACAACAGGAATGAGTACGACATAATGTAATGCACTGGGGTAATGAAGATGATACCCAGTCCCACTTTGTTGAGCCTAGTGTCATCGAGCCTCCTACCGGTGCAGCTCCAGGAGGCACCTTCGAAGTGAATCTTCTAACATGGGGAGGCTCGATCAACTGAGAGGATCACCTCGTCAGGAAAATAGTGGCCCAGGGACTCATCCTCGGAGGTTGGATGGGCAGCTAGAATGTCTTCCAAGGCCTGCCCATTGATATCCTTCTGAGGCACGAACCTGATGTCAAACTACTGGAGAATTACCTCCCACCATGCTAGTCGGCCTGTCGACATGGTGTGGTTCCGGATGTACTTCAGCGGGTGTTCCTGAGAGACCAACTATACCTCATGGTGCTGCAGGTAATGTCACAACTTCTGTAAAGAAAATATGAGCGCAAGACAGCTCTTCTCAATAGGGGAGTATCTAGTCTCCGTATCGAGGAGCATGCGGCTGAGATAGTAGAGGCTATTCTATGTCCCCTCATTATTCTTCTGGGTGAGATGGGCACGAAAGACCAATCCAGGGCAGCGACATATAAAATTAGTGGCTTCTCGTAGATGGGGGGCCTCAGGACCGGAGGCTGGAGCAGTTACAACTTGACATACTCAAATGCGGTCTGAAACTCTTCATCCCATTCATATGTAGTTCCCTTCTTCATTAGGTGAGAAAATGGCTTACACTTTCCAGACAAGTTTGCAATGAATCTATGTATGTAGGCTAATTGGCCTTGAAAACCTTGAAACTCTCAAATTTTTCTTGGGGGAGGCATCTAGCTGATGGCCTTGATCTTCTCAGGGTCGATCTCAATGCCTCGGTACCTAACAACAAAGCCAAGAAACTTTTTGGAAGTGACCCCAAAGGCACAATTCAATGGGTCCATCTTCAGGTGACAAGAATGGAGGAAACCAGACACTTTCTCAAGTTCCTTGAGATGGTCCTGGCGCTGGAGAGATTTGACCACCATATCGTCCACATAGCATTCCCCCAATGTTCCCAGGATTAGCTTGAATATGTGGTGCATGGCCGGCTAATAGGTGGCACCTGCATTTTTTAGGCTGAAGAGAATAACCTGGTAATAGAAAGTACCTTGGGGGGCCCTAAAAGTGGTGGAATCCTCATCTTTGGGGGCCATTCAGATCGGATTGTATCCAGAGTACCCATCCATGAAAGAGAGGTCTTGGAACCCGACCATAGCATCAATTTACAATTCCGTCACTGGAAGAGGAAAATCATCTTTCGGACAGTGGCAGTTGAGATCGCAGAAGTCGATACATACTCTGATCTTCCCATTCTTCTTCCTAACTGGAACAATGTTGGCTATCCACTTGAGGTACTATACTTCCTTGATAATGTTGGATCTGATGAGCTTGTCAACTTTGGACTCAACCATAGCACCATGAGAAGGGTGCATCTTTCTGGGAGGATGCTTGAACCCGCGATGGATTGTCGAGAGGCCATGGCGGTGGACGGCTAACTGGGGATCTAGTCCTGGCATCTCACCATAACTCCATGAGAACACATCACGGTCCTGCCTAAGGAATTTCACATACCACTGCTACTCCACGAGGGATATGGCGGCACTGATCAATGTGGGTCTCGGGTCTAACTTGCTACCATGGTTCACCTGTACCAATTCATCGACTGTGGTAGAGATGCCTTCTTCAAAGGAAGGGGAGAATCCTCTAGATCATCTTCCCCACTATTGGGGGGATCTTTTACAAGGAGAGTCACTTCTAATCCACTAGACTCTGATGGGAGGTTGGTGTCAGCTTGAGCAGTAGTGGTCAGCACATCAGGAGACTCATGCGCCACTGAGACCATAGTGATGAAGGCAGTTGATCGAATCCCATCCGACCTTTGGCATAAGGGGCCATGCTTGATGATATCAAAGAAATAGTGGAACATCAGCTTGTTATGGTTAATCCCAGCCCGACGGAATAGACAAGAATTACATACCACCGTTGCCATGAGCTAGACATCTTGATACCGTACGAGGGTAGGGGGTTCTGGGATCACCCGAGCCTGGTTCGTGTAGGAGTAAGAGTTGATTTTTCTCCATTGCTTAGACCTGGGCATGTGCCTTCCTCTTATACCCAAAACAAAAAAACATTACCCCATGTGGGGGGTCGTGGCCTCCAGTCGATGGATTGGAAAGATATAGGCATCATCCAGACTTGCCCTGGGATCACTTGTAACCGGGGCGGGTTCAACCTTACTTTCCAGAATCTTCATATCCTTACTCTTGTAATATTCAGTTTCCAGATAACAAGCCTCACTAGAGGAAAATGTAGATGCATCTCCTTGGAGTACGCCTACTCGACCATTAAGGGAGTATTTGAGGCATTGGTGATACGATAAAGGGACTACTGCATGCAGGTGGAGCCATGACCTGCCCATCAATGCGTTGTATGTTGTGTCCTGGGAAACAACCATGAATTCTATATTGGAAACTAGGCCACCGAACTGGGTGTTCAAATGAATATTTCCGACCAGGGTCTACTCTATCCTCTCGTATCCCTGGATTCGTAGATCAGATGGTGTTAAATCATCCTTAGAAAACCCCAGCTTCCGCAGCATCCGAGTCGGGATTAGGTTAATCCCAACGCCCATGTCTATAAGAAAACGAAAGAATTCCATGCCATTGAACCAACCAGTGATGTACAATGGATCAATGAATGTGCCCCTATATGGGAGTGTCTTCTTCTTCACCAGAGAACTAAATAACTACCTGACATTTGGTGTTTTTGATTGCCTCATCGTGGAAGGCTTCTGCAGCTGCTACCTCCATCTCAAACTGGAGGGGAATCCTTAGGTCCTCGGTAAGAAACTCACGCATCTCTGATGACAGGAGAAGAGACTCAAGGATAGATAGTCTTGCTGGAATGCCAGAAAGGTGCTTGAGTATATCGTACTTCCGTGCCAAGCGTGAACTTCTGATTACAGGAGGCCACTCTATGATAGGAGGCACACCGGGCCCTGCTGGCTGGACTTGTGGCTGGATGGTGCTAGGCACGTCCCATTGCTCACTAGTAAAGGCCTGAAGAAGAGCTTCTGGATGAGGGCCAGACAACAGAGATTGTCCTATAGTAGGGAGAGTCTGGCTGTGGTACAGATGAGGTAACTCTTCCCGATCCAGTATCACAAATGGCGGTGGAGGTGGATATGAGGACACTAGATGGAGTGGTTGCACGTGCTGAGCTCTACCCTGGGCCTGCTGCCTGGTCTCTGTGGCATGAACGGCCTGGCTGAAAGCACTAGCTGATGTGCCTTGATGACCCAAACGGTCGCGGTCCCACCAATGTTGGCGTCGGCTAGGGACATTGGGGAGGTTCTCTTGGCGTTACCCCTCGTCGAGAGTCATATAGGGATTTACCAACACTACTGTATTAACCGAAGTGTACCCTCGACTGTCACTTGATGAATCTTTCACCACTGGGTGGATTCTAGGAGGGATCCCCATCTTAGGGGGCATGAAGCCACCGAGAGTGCGGGTTGACGACAACATTGGTGGAGCACGCTTCTTCTTCTTGCGTCGCCGAATCATGCTCTTCTAGGAAGAGTCCGGCTGAGATGATGACACAGAGGCACTACTTGTAGCTTATGAAGGATTCGGGTGATTCAGGCGTGACTGAATAATACCATGGGCGTGGGGGACTATCTTATGAGCCATCCAGTCATCGTACTTCTGGGATTCGTGGTTGGGAACCTGCTGCCACTCACCTTCGTCGTCGCTACTGCTTTCTGACCTCACAAATACACCCGCTACTTATGTTGGGGCCGTGCCCAGGCTGACTATGTTGTTATCGACATGGTCTTGGAACGAGTCAGTAAACATATAACAATGCTTTGGGATGTGCACTAGAATCTGATGATAGGGGTGGTAGTTGGGGTGATGGGTGAGATTCACCTCTATCGGCCTTCTGCACTTTGGTAAGCGCACAACAACCTACTATAGGGCACTAAGAAAGGAACCGTGGACCTGATCCTTGCAGAATGAGTATGTTTGATGTCTTTTCTATAGATAGGGGGCTTTGGGAGCCTGGACCTAACGAGGGGATGGAGGACCTGCCAAGGAGGTTGAGCCTAATTATCTCGCCTAGGCGGTGGTGGTGCGTTGCACTGGGGAACTTGCCGATTCTGAGGTGGTCGCTACTGGGAAGGAGGATGTGCTTGAGATGGAGGACCTCTACGAGGTTGCAGATCCGGGGTAACTGGTAGTAATTCTAGCTACCTGGGGGATTCTATTTGGGCCACCGTAGTGGGCTCAGATCTGGAATCCCTCCTTACTGGGATCACATGGGGTAGCGGACATTCCTGACCAGCTTTTTGCAGAGCTTCCTCGAGGCATTAAGCCATATCTGATAAGTCTCAGAACCCTCCGGGGTAGTTCTGAGTGATCAGGGAAGGGACCAGTTCTGTTTTGAAATTCCCCACGCACATCATCAGTAATTGATCCTATGTCAGTTTCATGTCGTGGGAGTATGTGAGCCCCTTCCATCGGGCGATGAAGTCCGCAACTCACTCTTCGGGCCTTTGCTTGCACCTGAAGAGGTATGCGATGATGGTCTTTCACGTGGTGGAGATGAACCAGTATAGGAATTGCCTACGAAGATCCTCTCAGACGGTCACCGATCCAATAGGAAGCTGGCTGTACCAGAAAAATGCAGGGCCTTCCATTGTCTGCACAAAACATCGGAGCTTGGCGGCTTCTTACTGTGTTGTAGTTCCCAACATGCGGCCACAGCTGGAGGAAAAGTGGGCCAGGTGCTGCGGTGGGTCCCCTATACAATTAAAGGGAGATAAAGTGGGATTTCAAAAACCTGGGAGTGCGGCCATATCATCCACCCACGCTAGATATGGCCTTCCATCTGATGGGATTGCCACCTGCCGCATTTCCAGTGCTTTGGTGTGGGCGATACGTGCCGCCATTGGATCGTCCGGGCGAGGGTCCCTGTCTTGAAGGTTATCCCAAACCATGAGTACATTGTCAGGATCTTCGACATGGTAGGTGGGATCAATGACTCATGGAGCAATGAGCGGATCGACCTGAGTGGCAGCTGGAGGAAACCACCCATGTTGGAAACCATCGGTATTCTAACTTTCTCGCCGATGTGCTCTTTAACCTTACCGAAATTCCAACTGAGTACCAGCGACTCAGTGGGTGCAGGGAGACCTAGGAGGTTCCTCTGCTAGCGAGTAATTATCCCTGATGTGTCCAAAAATGGTGGAACATCCTCAGGGGGTAAGTCTCCCCAAAGAATTCCAGGTCATCCTCTTTGTTCATGACATCTGCCACATGGACCGTGACCCTTCCCGAGGGCATGTCCTTGATATCACATATTGAGTTGGGATTTCATCGAATAGGGATGAAGAGGAGGGCATCATACTTCCCCCACCCATGGACTTGCACGTGGGGGGTAGCCTCCATGATGATTTTGCGGAGTACCCTGAAACTCTGAACGCATTTTTGTTGGAGGGTCCTCTGGTGACCTGGTGACTCAGGGTGCTGAGCCACGAGGAGTGCGGTAAAATCAACCAGATGAGATTGCTCACTGATTTCCTCAAAGTGCACTTGGCTCCTAGGGTACACCAGCCGATGATATCAAAGACAGAAGTGCGTCGCCCATAGGGTCTGGCGGAAGCACTCGACTTCCTCAGGGTTGAGGGATTCCGGTGCATAGAAGTTCAATGCTACCGCCAGCCAAAACTTTTCTGGGAAGTGATCCACCGCAAGAATGCTCCAGAATCCCCTGGGCTCAGATTTAGGGTCTGGCCCAGTATTTCCCCACTCATCAACAGAAGGTGGCTGAGGAACCGGTAGTGGTAATGAGGTGGACCGCTGAGACCGTAGGCTGGGCGGTGGCGAATACAGCGAACGAGCCGACTGGCCACCTAATTCCGGCCATCCTCCGAGGAGTGCAGTGATCAGACCACAATGTCACGATACGATGGGCTTATAGCCACAATGTATGTTACAGGGATTAAGATTACCTAAAATGGGTCACACTACTGCTCAACCACCATCAGCCCCCAAAATAGCTCTCCGTGATCTCTGGTCAAGGTTGAGGGTGATTATGGTGATGACGACGATGACTGCATGGTCAAAACCTGTGGGTTTCCCGAAATTTCCTCCTCCTAGATGTACCTGTGAAGCGAGGTATGAATTCGGTGTACTTCACACTCTGGAAAGATGAGGCTGACATGCCTTGTTCCTTCCCCAACCCTTGACACAGCGGACCAGGGTTAAGGTTCCACTACGGAGTCGCACTCTACTTCAGAATTCTAGAAACATACCGGTTTGATCCTAGTATGATGCTTTTCGGTCTTCTTATTGTGGCAGTGATGACCTGCCTTCCTGCCCCGGAATGGTTCTTTGGGGAACGAACAATTCCCGGAATGAGTAGGTCCTTCGGTCATACTATTGTTGGGGTGGGGAGTAAATTCACCTGAGTGGGATGGGGTGCGAGGAGCACCGTGGCAGATGTCAAAGGGGACACGGGGAGGACCTACATGCTAAATGCTGGTACAGGCAGGACCCTCGTTGGTACTGACAGGATCACGGGTAGGATCTTCATGCCTAGTTCCTTTGGTGACATTAGTGTGAGGCAGGCCCCTGTACTAATTAGACCAGACAGAGGTAGGACCTCTATGTCGGGTGATGGCAAGGTGATGTTGATCTCTACCCCTCTGGTTATTAGGATGAGGAGGGCCTACGTCGGCTGCTAAAAGGATGCGAGGAAGGTCCTCACATCGAAGAGTGACTGGATGTGCAACGTTCCCATCCCGATGGTCTGTGGAAAAAGGGTTTGCTCTATTTCCAGTGTAATGAGCGTGGGAGAGGCTCCCGTACGAGGTGCTGTTACAACGAGGAAGGCCCACATTTGGGTCGATGGTGGCATGTGGAATACCTCCAAGCTAGGCCTAGGAGTGGAAAAGACACACAACCTCAATGGTGGTTGCATGGGGAGGGCCACTGTAGTGGGTGTCATTGCTGCGGGTTAGTTCGCGGCGGCCACTGCCTTTGCCTGTCACAATGAGAGTCGACCCAACCTGCCCGTGGGGGGGGGGGGGGGGGTTGTGGCCTCGATCCGGGTCGGGCGTATAGCTTCCCCTGATCAGCAAATGCAGGGGGTTGATGATGCACGTCGGTGGTGGATCGGGCCATAGTAACTACCGCCATTGACGCCCCTTGATGGGCATCATCCTCGTCTTGTGCCCGATGTTGGCATCGGGTCAGCCGGGCCGGTACTGATGGTGTAGGTAGGTATTCTACCTACTCTTCAGCTCAAGGAACCGAGTGATGGCCTGGTGGGGACCCTCGTTGGGAACCCCTGGGACGAGACTCTGGCTGGGTGGGCCCGAACATCCCCTACCTCATCGGTGTAAGGCATGGGGTCGTCGAGGCGATCCGGGGATAGGCCCCTTAAAATATTATAGGTCTGAGTGGGGAGAAGCAGCTCCTTGCGAGGCCCTCAGAGGGGCATTGATGGAAAGGTGCGGACGCCCTTAAATCTAGGAGGGCCATGCCCCTCGTAGGGATGAACCCTTCCTCCTCGTACCTACCTACAAGGTCATTGATTTCCCTTCATTGGATAATATTCAATGGGGAAAGGTGGTGTGGGCGCCCAGTAGTCGCAGCAGATGAGGCCGTCGTAGAAAAGGAATAATTTCATGGGGTAGCCACATTGATATTGCCCCAGCCCCAGTGTTTGTGGGAAGGGGGTGATCAGGTTCTAGATGCAGCAACTGGGTTCCTGAAGGTAGGGTGATCAGCTCATTAGTACTGACAAAAAAAAGGAATTGACACTCGATGCCCCAGAACCATTCTGTCTTCCATGGAAGGTAAGAGGGATCCATGGTGACAATGTCGTAGACTGAGATGCCCAACATTTTCACTGCCCCAACTTATGGTATGTTTCACACCAGGCATGCTATTTGCATGGCGGTACCCGGCACAAGAAATCTGGATCCGGTGACATGTCACTTTACTGATGACTCGATCATTACTAATATCCATATTGAGGAGAAGAAGTTCAGTTCGGGTTCACCATTTCTATTTCTGAAACTTTCACCATGGCGCATGCATCCGTCTGTTTGAGTGCGACAGGCACGACTTTTTGTTACCCCGCATTACCGCCTTCCAAAGGCGGGTGGCATTCGCTACTTGTTCCGGGACGTATGCTTGTGGATCAAAACAGGATGATGGGATGTCAGTTCTCCCTTCTATGGATTCCTCATCATAACACATCACCTAGTCCGAATCTCCCTCATATATTTAATATGTTGTTCGTGAAACTCTTCCCGACACCATATTTTTATGGACACCAGTTAATTAGGCTGCTTCTATCAGGACATTCCAAGGGGTCCGACCCGGGAAGCAACCTTTAGTTGGGGGAGTAGTCACGTTGAGGTATCACTGGCATGTCTGGATGCTGGGGAATTGGTGTTTCTGTCTTTAGTCCCTTATTATAGGTCTTCTCGAGGGTGCGGAAGCCCGATGCATCCCACATCGGGCACGCAGAATCATATGCCATAGGCATGTATATGAGGTTTTCCTCTGCTTCCCATGTTTAACACAGGGTTTGCCGCAAGTTTAACGTCTAGCGGAGATGGATCGGGCTGATCAAAACACTATCTGTAGTGGATCAGATTGTATAACCCCTTGAGGGAACACCAATACTGGAAGAAAGCACATGGAAAACTTCCAAAATGTCATGGAGGGGAATGAGGTGACATGATCTCACCGAGATGTGGCATCCCGGGTAAGAATTAGGATGGATGTTGGAGAGTTAAATGAAGTGGAGGGGGAATGATATGGGACTGATGTGAAGAAAAAAGTGATGTTGGGATTGAGTCTGGAAGAGACTTCCTACGTATCCCCGTGGCAGGGAATCAATGTTTGTGTAGTTTGGGATGTGGGTTTCAGGGAATTGACGTGAATAAAGACCTTGGTCTGATGGATGATGGGCTTGAGCCTCAGGGAGGCTTCGTACGTACCATGACTTGACATGGATCAAAGAACATGTAGTTCATAAAAGGGGAATACAGTTTAACGTCATGCAAGACATGGTTATTTTGGGCTTAAGCTCTGAGGCAGCCCAGGCGTTGGTGAAATGACGTGAGGGAGGTCAGAATGACCAATGGGTGGTGGGATTGAACCTCGTGGAGGTTTCCTATGTACCATGCCTTAACATGGATCAATGTCCATATAGTTCAGGATGGAAAAGGGGTTGTTGAACCGACGTGAATGAGTGTCGGGACAACTGGATGGTGGGATTGAACTTCATGAGCCTTCATATGTACCATGATTTGACATGGATCAAATTCCCCGTAGTTCAGAATGGTGTTTATTGGGGCTTGGCACATCGACACTGAGATAGTCAGGGCCAATGGTTGTTGGGATTGAACCTCATGGAGGATTCCTACATACAATTCCTTGACATGGATCAAAGTCCATGTAGTTCAGTATGGTGTGGGTGTCGGCGAACTGACATGAATAAGGACCTTGGTCCGATGGGTGATGGGATTGAACCTCATGGAGGCTTCCTACGCTCCATGTCTTAGCATGGATCAAATTCTACGTAGTTTGGGATGGGTCACAATGGCTTACCGCTACATTTGAATGTAGTTTAACGTCATGAGGGACGGGGGTGAACTGATGTAAAGGAGGTCAGAACAACCGAGTGGTGGGCTTGAACCTCGTGGAGGCTTCCTACGTACCATTCCTTGAAATTGATCAAAGTCCTTGTAGTTCGGGTGTATAGTTTAATGTCATGTAGGATGAGAGGCATTTGGGGATCATGCTCTGAGGCGAACCAAGGTGTGTCATGGTCGGTGCTCACTCTAAGCTCATGGAAGTAATGCTCAGTGTGAGATACAAGAGGCTTCAAGGACCTGACGATCACGTCGCGAAGGGTGCATCCGTGGGAAACAAAGAGGGGCTTACACATTCGGCGGCCCATGGTGCTGGGACTTACTCTGGTTTGGAGGCCCAAGTCCGAAAATGCGATTCAAGAGAGGGCAGGGATACCCCAGTGTCCATATCCACTCTTGGTCCATGGCACCGGGGAACTACAAAGGTGCATGGGTGCTACCTCTCGCAAGAAAGGTTAGGGGAGGGGGGCGTACGCCGAGATGGATTCCCCCCCCCCCCCCCCCGTGGACAAACACCACACCTAGGATAAGGATATCATCCCCTGTAGAGATCAAGGGCATGGAGAATGTCCAAGGTGAGGGCACCCCGCATGAGATGCACAGAGCGATGTCACAGTTTAATGTCATCTGTTGAGGATGAGGGTGTTTGGTAGTTTAACATCCTGTAGCTAAGACGAGGTGGGTTTACTCCACACCCCTAGGAATTACATAACCAGTACCCTCTACTCCTTGTTGGAGGTAAGGCACCGGAAATTCCGTGACTGAGGGGTACTATGGAGCGAATCGTTGAAGGGTCTATGTTAGCGTGGCTATGCGAAGAAGCAATAGTCATTAGCGTGCCTATGTGATGAATCATTAGGCGAAGAAACTCTAAGGGCGGTATCATCCAGGGGACTTTGAAGTCACATCACACAAACCTAGAGGGTCACACAGGAAAAGGTATTTCCAAGCATAGGAGTCCATAGGCAGGGGCCTTGTGGAGCTCAGTTGCTCTGCATGGTAAAGGGGACTTGCGAAGCTGTGTGCTTTGTGAAATGGGGTTCCTTAGCCTTATCATGGGGCGTAGGTGCACATGGGAGGTGCATCATGAAGTGGAAAGGCATTCGCGGAGCACTACCTTGTAGAGAATAGGTGCTTCACAAGGTAGAGTGTCGTGAAGCAAGGTGCTTCGCGAAGTACAGTGACCCTACCTTGGCATACGGATCACGTGTACGTGAGGGGTGATTCGCGAAGCATAAATGCTCCATGATGACCCAGGTCCCCTTGGAGATCCCCTTCCTTTTCAAAATCCCTTAGGATTTTTGAAAGGCATCCCTCTCGGATGAGGGGATCAAAATGAGACAATGCAGAGGAACCTCACAAAGCCAAAATACCACATGTTGCTCATGATTCGTAGAGCAAAGGGATCTTCGTGATTTGGGTGCTGAGAAGCTGAATGGTCGGGTTCTAAAACATATGAGGTCTAAGGGGGAGCTCATTATTTATAGGCAAGAGGTGTCGTGAAGCAGAGCTCACGCGGCGCAAAGAAGGATGGGGATGCTTCACGGCGGGTTCGCGAACGTCAAGGGTGTTCGCCGAGGGTACCACCTCTTTTTCTCTGAGGCAGGCTTGTGTACGTCAGGGGAGTTCACAGAGGGTACCACCTCATTTGCTCTGTGGTGGGTTTGTGAACTTCAGGGGCGTTCGTGGAGTGTACCTCCTCCTTTTCTCTATGGTGGGTTCACTAACGTAAGGGACCTTTGTGGAGGGTACTGCCTTTTTTGCTTCACGGAGGCCACATTGCTTGGGGGAACTCCGCAAAGTAGCTTCGTGAAGCCGGCCATGGGGCCTCTTTATCTTCTTTATTTTATTCAACATTTTGGTGCCAACAATACTATTTAAATATTTTTTTGTTAAAATTATTAGAATAACTATTGAAGCATCATGGATTTATAGGGAATCCACTATTAAATGTTTTCAGTAAAATATCCCTTTAAAACTAGTGTCATTCCAATGTTAAAATTTTATATCATAATTTTAATGAACTATTTTTCAAATTATAATTCCCTGAGAAACTATAAAAGTAAATAAATTTCAGTTGTCTTAAAAGTAAAATCTTTAATTATCTTAAAAGGAGGGATATACTAGCTTATGTCCTGTTAGGAAATGACTTTTATTTTCTTTTTAATGGAAATCATTAGTGATCAAGGAGAGGAAATAGAAATTATAAATATTTGACATGTACCCATTATTTAAGAATGGATTTATGTATTTTATGAACAGTTACATGGACCTCCCTGAGAAAGATAGGTAGAGTTTTCAACTGTACACATAACATGATCAAATCTAATGTCAAATACCACTTATGAAATAAAATATGTGGATTTAATGGGATTAAAGAAAAAAATTCAATATCTTTTGGGGAAGGGTTTTATTTTAATATGTGTGCCTCCTTGGGGATAACCTATTCTCTTTTCGAAGGAGAATGATATATTAATTCAATTATGTAGTGACTATAGAGAACTTAATCATATTTTAGAGAAAAAATACCCTCTTCCATGGATTGATGATTTGATTGACCATCTATATGGGGATCAATTCATATCTAATATTAACGTATGATTAGGGTATCATTGGATGAGGGTGAAGAAATATGATATTTTAAAGCATGACATCCAAACAAAATATAGACACAACGAGTTTACTATTATATCCTTTGTCTTGAATAATACTCCTTCTATATTTATGGATTTATGGAATAGAGTATTAGAGACTACATTAATATATTTATGGGGGTCATTATTTATGATATTATTATAAGTTATATAATTTATGTGGAGCCCTAAGATTATAGAAGGTTAATGTTAAAAACTATGAGGAAGGATATTTTTTGGTTAATTCAGTAAATATAAGTTCTAGTTATAATAAATCGCATTGCTAAGGAACATTGTGACTGGTGGAGGAATCATGGAAAATATAGAAAAGGAAAAGTCCATAGGGGAGTGTAGTTGACCAAAAATAGTAACTAATATTCATAGGTTTCTTGTTCAATTAGTACACTATATAATATTTGTGGAAAACCATTCATGAATTTCTAATACACTAACTAAGTTAACTCCAGAGGGAGTTAAGTTTATTGGGACAGAGAAGATTAAAGAATGATTCCAAGAATAGATGAAGAGGTTAGTTAGATAACCTATGATAACAATAACCACTAATGGATAAATATTTTTTTTGTAGTGAATCATCCATGAAATAACTTTCATGTGTCCTCATGAAAAAATTCATTGATGATTTCCTATGCATATCAATAGTTAAAGGCTCATCAATAGTAATATCCTACTCATGATTTGGGGGTTTTAATTCGATTATTTCCATTAAATATATTATGAAATTATAATTATGTTGAGAAGTGTGGTATAAAAACCAAAAAAAAAAGAGATTGAAGTATATATTACAAAAAAGTAACTGAACATGATACAAAGAATATGGTGGAATATTCTTAAGGACTATGATTGTTCAATTCATTACCACATTGAAAAAAAAGAAATGTCTGTGATAAATTGTCGAGGAAAGACTTTGGAGTTCTTATAATGATGAGGATTTAAGGATAACCATTTATCAAGGGCTTGGTAAATATGTAAATGGAATTAATAAGGTATGGAACATCATAAATCCTATCATAAATGTTTCCCAATCATCATTATTGGATAGGATCAATAATGAAAAAAAGACTAAAGATACATTGGTTGGATTTTGTAAATATTTTTGTTTTGTTTTAAATAGTATATCAATGATTGTTTTTTTATATTTTAGGAGAAAGTGAGTTGATTCTTATCAAAATAAATTTGATTTTATTCACTTTCCTTGTCAGAAAATTCATTGTTTATCGTTATAGTTTCTAAAATCCGGAATACTAAAAGTTCTATTTGTTTAAGTTGATCTGAGTTCACTGTTTATGTTTCCAGACAAATATGGTTTTGAAAATGTTTATTTCATAAAATGAATATGTTATAGACTATACAAAGTTCAAGGGTTTGAAGATATAGAGTTTCAACTGTATGAAGTTTGACCTTTAAAGTATTACAAGAGAGAGAAATATCCAATGTTAAATTGGATAGGGAATTCTATGATTTTATATATGATAAAGAAAAATCAGAAGTTATAATATATGGATAAATATATAATTCTATAACATAATGAGAAATATATATAGTTATACCATATAAATAAATCTATAGAGTTATACCAGATAGATAAATCTCCAATGGGATACCATATGGAGAAATTGATGGATTTATATTGGAGGTAGAAATATCTAATGTTATACTAGATTGAAAAATATATGAATTTATACCAGACCATTAAATATTTAAAGTTATATGGGGGGGGAATGTTAATTAAAATTGGATTGAGGAATCTATAATGTTTTACCAAATAGAGAGTGAAAAAAGCGGTTGAATCTTGTATAAAATATTTACAATGTTCACCAGATAAATTTTAGGACTCTTATTTCATGGTTTTAAGAAGTACACAAGATGATATTATGGAATATTTTATGTATATATTACTAAGGTCACGATATATATTTGAGTAATCTTATAAAATTTGAGTTATATTGTTGAGCTGTACATAGTGTGAGATATATTATTCTGTTATCTGAAGTTTTAATTATAAAATTTAGTGGTAAAAATTTTGAGTTATAAAGTTGAGCTATACAATGCTTGAGTTTTAATGTTTGGTTGTAAAATTTTAAAACGATAATGTTGGGCCATATTAATTTTTATTTATGAAGTTGAGTAGTACAAATTTTGAGTTATAAACGTGGGATATGCAAATCTTGAGTTATGAATTCATAGTGATATTTTGTTCATCTGATAGTGGTTTGAGGAGAATTATTATTTTTAATTCAATAAATTGTGATGATAATAAGATATAGTTTAAAAAATAATAAATATTTTCATGATTTATGTAATTATTTAATTAATCATTTACACCATGATTTTATGATAGTATTATAAAGTTTCTTGGACTCAATGTTTTTCAGAGGATTTTAAGGCAGTAAAATAAAATTTTACTTGAGCATGAAATTAAAATTAGAGACCATGTTTCTCAATTGATTTTTTGGGGAAGTATTATTATTTAATTTTGAGTAGGATCATTGTTATGTGTTTTTGTTTCTATGTAGAGAAGAAATGATGGCATTTTTATGAGAGTTCAGTGAGAGTGCTCGACCAAGAATTAAAATTATTTAAGAAGAGGAGAATCAGGCATAACATACCAGATAGAGGTGCATCCTACTAAGGTGCATGAAACATAATAGCATCAAACATTGGTTCATCCAAGAATGGTTCATCAGATAGATGCATATTTAATAGACATGTACTGGACTAAGGTGAAATAAAAAAAGAGGTATTGGATAGATAATTTGTTGACAGAGTTTATTATAAGATGATATCAATGTTTTATTATTACACTGACTCAATATATGAGAAAAACTTTTAACTAGTGGGAATTAATAATATTTTCAATCGGTAGATAGAAGGGCCTTAATAAGATTTGTTTCATTTATAATAAATTACAGTATATATTATATATCTATAGGTTAACCGGAGTTTACATATTAAGGACTAAGTAACCACATTGTGATTGAACTTTGTAAAATCTTGTGTTCCATGGTATATTTACTTATATTTTCATAGAAGTGATGGAGTGCTATAAATTTGAGAAAATAAAAACATTAAAATGTTCAAGAGGTTAATTTTAGGATAACAAATTATAAAATATTACAATATATTCAACCCCCTACTCAGTAGTATAAAAATTTTAAGAACATCAATTGTTATTTGAGATATAGTTTCCTTTTATAAGATACCTATATTCTTTATTATGGATAATCTAAATCCACTCAATTTTAGAGGTATTCCTTCCATAATAAATAAAAATTAACATGGATGAAAAAATAGAATGATACCATATATTCTATATCTTCTACTAGAGACTATTGATGCAACTAATTTAGGGTATCCATCCACTAAGAAATATGAACCAATTACATTTACTAATAAAAGGATTGTTGAGGTTGATGGAAAACCACAAAATGAAATTCTTATGTCCTTGTTTAAAAATGGTTATGTGAATGTGAAAGGTATCAAAATATGTAAGGAAACATTGTACAAACATGAAAAAATCATCAAGGGAACCATAAAATTAATGGAAGAAATGGTCAAAATCTTAAGAAGAAATTTCAATGATATAATGACATAATAATATAAAACTATTTTGTTTATACTTCAAATGAGTAAATGAAATTGTTTGAAACATCATAGGACTCAATGTTCTTTTTAAAATTGATGAGGTACTTTCTGAATCAGTTTTATTTTAATGTATCTACATTAAAAGACATAGATAATTTATCCATTAATGAATTACACATGATGAATGTTTCATATGAAATAAGAAAATATTCAGTATTAAAAAATAATATTATAGAGGAGATTTATATTAATCTGTATGGAAGCTGAGAATTGGAATATGTGAAAATTATAATAGTAAATTAGAAGATATGAATGATGATATTGAATATAATAAGAGTATTATATCCCCTATCTATAAGGAATAGTAAACTGGGAGAGCTTAATACTTACTAAAACTTCCACTTAAATGATTTAAGTGTGGGAGAATTATAAATTTTATAATAAATTATCTAAAAAAAAGATAGTGAATATTAAAACTATGAATATTAATTAAATACATGGAGGAAGAATGAAAGTAAAACCTCTAAGGATATTAACTAAATCATCAGATGAAATAAAAAGTTCACTGAAAAAAATATATTGAGTAAAAGTGATGAGTATGGATCTAATGAAAATATTTCATCAAAATAAGAAGAATAAGAGAAGATTATATTATTAATGGGTCATGTTAAAAGAAAGTAAGATACTTCAAATAGCGAAGAATAAGAAAGTGAATAGACTTATAATAGACATATTTTAAGATCATAAATTTAGGAATTTATTGAACAAAACCCCATGATAAAAATCAAAGCCAAAATTTTGAAGAATGAAAGAGAAATGAATAATGTTGGAAAATAAAATCTCTTAAAATGAGTATTTTTGTAGAGAATAAATTAAAATACTCTAGTTGAAAGTTATAGGAAAAAGAAATATAGTGAAAGATCACTATTAAAAACTTACATTTTGAGGAAGAGTAGGTATGTAAGACTTAATCAAGATGTCTTGAGTTTTATTATGCCATGATGAAAATGCATGATAATTTCAATGAAGCTTTAAAGGCAATAGATGAATTATATCATGTTTTATGATGAAATCATCCAAAAAATTAGGTGAAATATACATATAATAAACATAAATGTTCCTTTGATTTTACTAACCATATAGGTTCATGAATCAATAATGGAATATCATGGGTTTAGAAAATTTGTGAGATAACACATTGTATCAAAATAATTTAAAAATTACTTATTGAATAACGATTCTCCATGCCAAGGGAAATATAAAGTTGTAAATTATATATAATCCCAAAAAACATATCTAAAGGATAATCAATACTTCTATTGAATATTAGGGTTCATTGGATATTATTGGTGTTGTGGGATATCTGGGCACAAAATATATAATTATTGAATCAACATGTCTCTCCTTGGGAGTAGAAAACCAATAGGGGGAATAAATAGTGTAAAATGGTGGTAAATCATTAAAGTTATAAAAAAAACAAAATGAAATTCATATTAAGATAAAAATATATCATTGAATTACCAATATGGATGGTTGGAGGAAATTTTTGGAAGGTGTGATAGATAGGTCACTTCGATGAAAAGTGAATGAAAATAAATCTAGGAGGAATTAAATATACTGGAAACAAAAGGAAGCCAATAAAAGGAAAATATAACAATAATATTTTTCAATAATAATCTAAAATACTAAAAAATAATAATCCTAAAATTCATGATAATGGGTTTTCCTCACATATGATAGGATATATAAAAATATTGAATAAAATTGTATAATATGAGGGAGGGGTAGTAACATTTGGAAATTATAGTTATTTAAAAATAAATAGAATTTGTATGATTGATATTGAAGTTCATAATATAATTTCAAAGAAAGTTATATTATTTTATTAGATTAAACACAACTAATTGAGTGGTAGATAACATTGTATTGATGGTAAGAAAGTTATCTTTAGAAAATATTCATGTATCATCTATTATTTGAAGTATTAAAATGTTTTCACCATGGGATAAAGAACCAACAATAATATATCTCACATTGAATATCCTGGTAATTATTTTTCATTACCCTCACTTTAAAGAAACCAAAATTAAGGGAGAAAGAAAATGTCCCCCGAGTCCCACCTTTAGTAGACCTCCGGTGGGAGACTCAAACTAAGGGTATAAAAATCTAATTTATGGGTGGATTTAACCTCAATAATATAAATATAATCAAGACATAAAATGGATCATCCACAAAAACCTCGAAGACACAATATAAAACAAATACAAAAAACATATCACAATGCTTGTATAAAATGAACTAATATAGATAAAATTATCCAATGTAAATTCCCAAAAGTAAATATAATGAAGTTACACAACAACTATCAAGGATACGAGATAGTAATTCCACGAATAGTAAAAATAATACTCTTGGAAACCTGAAAATAGTTTTATATATGTAGGGTGATCATACAAGTATACTTAGTAGGAAAACCAAAGTCTCTTGTGCACCTGTGAAAGAATCATACTAATGCACCTATGAGAAAATAGAAGACCCCAACATCACCTATCAAGGCATACTAACCATCCTAACTTCACCTAAGAATTCTGACCAAATAACATAGACCATGTAATATAATATAATAGAAATCACATAGATAAGGGTACCCCACACCACTTTCCCATTGGTATTCATCTCTCACAACCAATGATGTATGTCCTGGTGCTCCCACCACATTCGTATACCACACAGACACACAAACACCGTCACAACACAACGCTCCTGATGGCACCTTGGATCAACAGCCCACAATAACGACCACATAACATCCCTCCTAATGACACCTATGATATCACATATCACTCGAAGACACCTTGGCTACCACCCCACAAGCATGATCATGTCTCTCCTGAAAAAACATGGGCTATCAAACCTCAACTGTAAACACTTGGGCCATCACAACCACTATATAATGTACTAACTGACCTATGGACATCACTGCATGTGAAAAACTTATGTCACATGGAAGAGAGAGAAGGAAATACTGGTTTCCCAGCAAACCATACTCCTCACTAGATGTCAGAAGAAACATCCACTATGTGACTATGAGGGTGTCATCACATAGTGCTTGATGTGGGTGGGGAATGTGTATATACATCATAAGAATATGAAAGTATTTATATATATATATTGTATAAAACAATCAAGACTAACCTATGGGTTCACAAACAAACCAACCAACTCACAACATCATCAATTTTATGGCCACCTATAAATTCATACCACCACACATCAAGATACAAACCTCATTTCACATTCCCAAACAATTTCCATTTATATAACCATGTTAATTTCATTATTTATCATCAACCACGTTTAACTACAAAACCCTC
Organism: Viscum album; assembly: GCA_963277665.1. Taxonomy (NCBI): domain Eukaryota; kingdom Viridiplantae; phylum Streptophyta; class Magnoliopsida; order Santalales; family Viscaceae; genus Viscum; species Viscum album. The sequence continues at coordinate 991,798,243 of OY728155.1, read as the reverse complement.
TATTTATCTACTCATAAACCATTTTCATCCAAATAACCAAACCAACCCATGTAAATTCAAAAATTATTAATCATTTATTACATCACTACTTAGGAATATAGAAAAAAGAAACCACCACCTTTCCATCCCAAAAGAAAGGAAAAAAACCACCCCCTCACCACTCGAAAATCACAATGAAACAAACCACCTCCTCACATCCCCAAAAGTATGTCCCAAAAAAACCACCTCCTCACCACCCCAATAGCATGACCAAACAATCCCATATATCCCAACACACCATTGAAAACACACATCACTATCACATAAGGAAGGCCACAGATCATACAACTTCAAGATCATTTCTATAAGATTACAATGGGGCTTTTATCATATTCCACATTATTTTAGGGGTGACACCACACAAACCAAAATCCTGGGGAAACCATTTCATTAAATAAGCATAAGTAATTAACCAATTTCCATTTAGGGTGATATTACAACAATCCAAATAGTCACACTAGCCAATATAGTCACAATACATATATCAAGTGCAAAACAATTCCCCAACAACAACAGTTTTTAGCAGGGAATCAAGCCCATGTGATCACCAATATTAAAATAAAAAAAGCTATAAAAATATAAGAATAACACCTGTTTATCCTTAAATTTTAATTTAACCAATTATTTATCTTTAATTTCATTAAAAAGACTATAAACCAAAGGTTAAAAAATGAAAACCCCTCCCGTATGATACACAATAATGAGAAACGAGGGAATCCCTACATCCAAAAAGCTTTGCCGACTCACTTTGCACTATAAGATGAAGAAGAAGGATGAAAAAGAACAATCTCACTATGAAAAAACATTGATCATACTAATATTCAACCAAATAAAATTAAAAAAAAACCCAACACACAACCCAAACAATATAAATGTCACCATAGTAAATTCCTTATAGAAGAATGGAAGAAAACCAACTAAGAAGAAGAAACGGATTACCACAGATTACCAACGAACAACCACAAGAAATAACAGTTCAAAGCGGGAGGAAGAGGGATTAAAGAACTCCTTAGGGTGACTTGGGTTCTCAAAAAAAATAAGAATATGAATTTATAAAAAAATGAATGAATATTTTATAGTAAATAACTTTTAAAATTGTACTGCAATGGGGATTTACATGATAGGTAATCCCTTTTTAGGTCGTGTAATCCTTAGGGATCATTTTTTCTAAAAAACACATCAAATTTTTATTATTTAACAAATAAAATATACACATATTGAAATGGACATGGAAAAGTCAAGAAACCAACATTCACATTGTGTAATACACTCACACATCGTGTATTTTCTGCAGTAGTTGTGCTGCACCACCGGCCTTTACTGAAAACTCTTAGAACCTTCCAAACCAAATCCAACAACCAAAACTAGAAAACTAACAGATCAAGAGAGAACATAAAATTACATTAGATACCTCTCAAATAATTATTAACCTTGATAAGACAAAACTATGTCCGGAAGAAAATGGTTCTGAACAACAACCCCACGAGATACCTCTCAAGGATCACAACATAACTCAAACACTACCACTAGCCAAACACACAAACCAAAATAGCCACAAAACATACCGCATGACTTCTCGACCTCCATGCATCCAAAATCAACAACTGCTATAACCAACAAACTACACAATTCAATGCATAAGAATAATAGAATTTCATCTTCCATGTCAAGATACTATTTGCTTTGGGTGACACTGATATTCCCACATGGGTTTAATCACATCACAGTAAATGATTCTCAATTATGAATCAGGTCCTCTGCATTTTATATGTCTTGAATTTATCACACTTCACACCACATATATAAAAAAAGAAAATAGATCACCCTATAAAAGAAAAACAGATTCAAATATCACATCACAATAAAAATAGAGCAATCAAAAACTCAAAACGACTCTGGGTACTGGGAACACATCCACATTTCTCAATCCCAAGTACCCTCTTATTGACCCCCATCCATTCACAACACACAAACTAAAGGAATGTTATATCCATATAGAGCCTTCTGTTGGAGATCTTTGATCTCTTATGGTCATTCCACAAACATCGTGTCATCCTTAATATCCATCTTTCCTTAGTAAATGACATGGGATTAGTCATAAACATACCAATGAATCTAATAGATGTGGAAGAAATTGTGGATCCTATGCTACCGATATTCCACATATACAGCTTTCACCAACACCGCAAAAATCCAAAAAAACCTAAGAGAAAGCTTACTCCCTCTTCAAAACATCCAATATCCATGTCGAGGGGAAACAATCAAGAGCACATGCTGCACATCCTTGAACTCGAAGGGGATCCTACTATGATCGACATATGACTTCTTCTTATCCTATGATAATTTCATCCTATTGTGAACAAGACAAACATTATTTTTCCTTCTATACATAACATAGGGATCAAGAATGACTGTCTCCCCAACCCCTATCCCATAAAACATGTAATGACACAGTCTCCCATACAAAGCCACAAACGGATCCATCCCAATGGAAGTGTGCAAGCCATTATTATAAGAAAACTTTCCCAGAGGAAAGTGTCATACCAAATATCAACCAAAGTCTAAGATTCATGACCATAATATATTCTCCAACATTTGGATAGTCTGTTCCATTTACCCATCTATATAATGGTGGAAATTAGGGTTGCAGCGTAACTATGTTGCAAAATCATACTGCAATCCTCTCTAGAATCATGAGATAAATATTCATCCTAATCCAAGACAATAGACCTTATAACTCCATGAAACCACACCACCTCATCCACATACCTCTTAGCCAAAGAATCTACTACGCATGACTCTTTGATCATTAATAAGTGGGCCGATTTCCCTAACTATTCCACAACCACTCAGATAGAATCACAACCTTCCTGAGTTTTGGGTAACCCAGTGATGAAATTCATCGATCTGTCATACCATTTACACTTGGTAAAATCAAAGGGATACAAAAAACAACCTAGAACATGATGATTGACATTTTATTTATGGAAAACCAAGAACGTTTCCACAAACTCCACCACTACCCATTTCATCTTGGGCCTCAAAAATAACACACTCAAGCCATAATATATATTGGAAACTCTAGGGTGTACCGACCAAGATGTGTTATGAAACTATTGATGGAAACTATCATTCATTACTACCATTACAATAAACTTCTGATGAAAGAATATCTTGTTACATATATCCTCCAACCATCCCCTTGAAGCATCAACATGGCTAAAATGATTGTACATCACCTATGCCTTTGAGTATCACCAATAAGACTCCTCCACATGCTACATTAGAGAAGACGACACCATCATTGGAAACAAATATCCTCTGCTACCATCCAATCTTGCATCTATTTGTAAGGTTGTAAACACCTCCATTACTCTCCAAGCATCCCCTAACCCCCGAGAAACACCCATCCATGACATCCTACTCAAAGCATCAGCCACAAAATTTCCATTTCCAGAGGTGTAGGAGATCTCAAAATCATAATCTAAAAGAAAATCAATCCACCTTCAATGCCACAAGTTGAAATAGGGAAGGGAAAAGATATACCTCAAACTCAAGTGATATTTTAATACCACCAATCTCCCCGAAATGAGGTAATGTCACCAAAAAATTAGTGCAAGCACAAATACTTCTAACACTAGAGCATGGGTGGAATAGTTACATCCATGAGGGAATACCTACCTAGAACTATAAGAGATCACTTCATACTGCTGTATCAGAACACATCCCAATACCACATAGGAAGCATCACAAAACACCTAACACAATAATGTCTCCTTAGAAAACTAAAGCACTGGTGCACCGGCCAACATCCCCTTTAGGTAACTGAATGTTTCCTATCACTGATTGATATACCAAAAATCTTGGTCCTTCCCAGTACAAGCTATCAATAAATCTACAAAATAAGAAAAATTTGGTATAAAACTCCAATAATAGATTGAAAGACCAAGAAAAATACAAATCTCTACCACATTCTTGGGTACTGGCCAAGAAAAAACTACTTCAATATTTGATGGGACTACTACAACACCTTTCTGTGACACCACATGCCCAAGGAATGTCATTTCTCACATATAGAACATACACTTTGAAAACTTTCTATAGAGATGGTGGTGTTGAAGAACATGAAATACAATTTTGAGATGCTCACCATGAACATCCTTTGACTTCATGTAGATTAAGTTATCATGAATGAATATGGCAATGAACTGATCTAGGAACTCACATAACATGGAGTTTATAAGCCCCATGAACTCAGTTAGTGCAGTCATAACACCAAATAACAAGAATACAAAATAGAAGTCGCTATACCATCATATAAAGGAAGTATTCATAGTATCGCCCTCCTTCACCCTCAAATGTTGATATCCAAACCATAGATTGATCATAAAAAACAAAGTCTCCCCTCTAAACTGGCCAGAAATATCATCTATCCTTAGAAGAGGGTAATTGTTTTTGACCATTAGCTAATTCAACCTCTAGTATTATATACAGAACCTTATACTACCATTTTTATTCTTTGAATACAACACTAGATCACCCCATGATGATACACTAGGTCGGATAAAAACCCTCTATATCAGATCATCTATCTAAATCCTCAAGTCTTGCAATCAGAAGGTGTCATTCGATAAGGATCCCTCAAAATTAAATAATCACCAAGATGAATGTCTATCCAGAACTCAACAACACATCGATGGGGTAGTGTCAAAACCTCCTTGGAGAAAACATCCAGTAATTCACCAATGATTGTGGGAACCCATACCATATCAGCATCCAATAAATCCTTCAAAATGTAGCCGACATAGATTGAAGGGGATCCACACAATGAATTCCCACCTAAAAACCCCACTCATCAACGAAAATTACATATTGTCTATCCACATTTGAAAACATGAATATCCTCTCTACGATCTCAAAAATTGAATGTAGGCAATTAAACTAGTTGATGTTGAGGTTGAAATCTTATGGATGCATATGTAGAAAGAAATGATCCCCATGGTACTGATGTGGTGCCATCATCATTCTACACCCCTAGCACACATCAAAAAATCTTGTTTGGAATCCGATTGGTATACTCATCAAAATGGGAATAAGAAAGATCTCTATATCGTGTCCCAGATCATGGTCTAGAGAAGGTGAAAAAAAGGAGTGAGAATCTCTTGAATCAATCATGTCACAAACTAGGTTACTAAACAAACTATTCATACCTATAATGACCTCTGTCCCTTCTAGAACTTCTTCCTCCAATGTGTGCAACTGTCCACAACCAAATCCTCTACCACTCTATTGATTAACACCTCCACATAAATTATTAGGCTGATTTCCTTGATCATGAGTATCTTCTAGAGGTAAACCTATAACTTCTTCATCTCCCCTTGGTGGGGAAGAAACTTGCTGCCCATGCTACTGAAATGACCTCATTAGAAACTTGTAACACCCCGAACCAAGTTACCCAGAGTCGGTGCATTGTTTTAATATATTAAAATGATTATAAGGAATCATGTTCTGAAGGACCAATCAATTTAATAGTCTTGGAAAATAGATTACATACATGAATGTTACATGACGTTATAAAATGAAAAACAAAAACAAAATTATCTCCATTGAACAAATTCATATCCCTTATACTATCTCTACAGGTCAGTCATAATATACTTCTTCGTATATTGGGAAAAACAAAACATAGAAAGGGGTGAGATCAGATGCTCTGTAAGGATATTAATATAGCAGAAACATTCATTAATTGGCATAAACATTTAAGGTAATGTATAAAACAAAAACAAAATCCTTTTAAACTTAAACATTATCATAATATGACAATTATAAATCAAATAATTCTTTTACTTATTCACATGGATATTCTACTAGTAGAATAATCACATGTAATATCAATAACTAATTTTATAATAATTGAATACATAATGCCAGAATTCATAACCACATATTCAAGGCCTCGTGCAAGAGTACAAATAAGATTTTGTTAAGGACTTGTGTCAAGACACTAGTTTGTCTCATAAGACCTACTGATGCCTCAAGGTGTTATAGTGGGCTCCACTCATCACTTACTATGTCCAATGTTTTCTTGATATGAAAATGTTGAAACATAACATAAATATTCATATTAAAACTAGCATATGAAATGTTAACACTTTAACCATAAACCATGAATGGTATAGAAATAACACATCTACATTCAAACATATAAAAAACCTTCAATACAATATGGAATATTGTATGAGAATAAATCAACTTCAAACAAGTATAAAATCCATTAAAAGATGTTGGCATAGATTAAATAAATACTATTTTAGAGAAATATCTCTTTCTATTTTAAAATCATTTAAAATCCATGTAAATATATCATAAAACATTTATTTTGAAAATATACTTTTAAGCTTGTAAGGGAAGCTTCATAGGTGTTATAACAGTGGAGAATAACCACAACCAACTTATAAGTTAAAAAACATTTTGACCTTAATTTTTCGAAAAGGTCATAAAGTACCTTATTTGGAAAACAACAGAAAGATTCATTTCAAACCATTTTATAAAAAGTCAAAAAAGGGTATAAATAACATTTACCCATAGTAAAGTAAATATTAAAAATGTTTTGAAATTAATTTTTAAGAAGCAAATATGTGGATGATAAAGAGGTCCCAGTAGAGACTTAAGTAAAAGCAACCTCAGATAATAAAGAGATTGTGAAATTAACCCTTACATTGTACTTTTCCTTGGACGAGGGTACGTTAACCTATTGTATAATAGTTAAATATTTTTTATTAAATTATTGAAAAACCACATACATAAATATGTTATCATATATGATCTTATTATATTTCTTTGTTAATAATATTTTAGTAGTATCATTGTTTTTGGGGTTAACTGATTCGTTTTTATTTATATGTTTTGTTACATAAGTCATGTTTGTTATGGATAGGATGTATTTGATTCATATACAGAATTATATAATGTTATTAAATATTATTTTTAATAATAAAATAAAAATTACTCATGAATGGGTACAATGCGGAATGAATCTCATTGTGTTCGTGGAGACGGTAATCTGTACGTACGCACAAACACTACTTCCATTTCATTTTTTTTATTTTAAAATGACATAAGTCCAAATGATACATAGTTATATAATTATTCCAGTATAATATAAGATTTTATATACATTTCTTAAGTTCATTAACACAATTCTTTATATTTTCCATGTATGGTATGAACGTATCATATCACTTTGAGGGGGTGGCGGTCCGCACTTCCTCAAATAAAATTATCATATATATACTCAGAAAGGCTCGAATCATGAGTTAAAATGCATGCTCCAAAAAATTTATTAACAAAAAGTAAATTTCAGGTGATTACACAAGGTACAATGAGTTTTTACCACCAAAAGAAAAAAGAATATGAAGATTAAGTGCCAAGAAAAACCTATAAGTCATCCCTAAGTGGGCAAAAGAGTTCAGAAAGCATCAACCCCAATGCCCATGTCACCATTGAAATCTTCTTGCGAAATAAAATGGCCTGAAATCATCCTTGTGTTGTCTAGAAATATTATCTGTGGGAAAAGAAAGTTTCAAGGTGTAGATTCTTCATGAAATGTCAGATCAAGAAACATTATTTCAGTCATGAATTGATAGAGGCTTTAGTTGCACTTTCAATTCTTGAATTGAAAACTTCAACTATGCACATGATAGTTACGTTTTCAGTGCATGGTCATACATTTACCATAAATTTGAGTTTGTAGTGGGTAGTCTATAATACCAGATTAAATTTCCTCACACATCTTGTGATATCATCAAGCAGCAGGAGGGGAATTCATCCACTAGACCTTGAAGGCGTATGGCACAACCTAAAAAAAATTTACTCGATCCAAGGCTCTGCAAAACCATAGTAAGTGGGTTCATAGGACACAAGTGAAATCATAATGCAGACTAAAATAGATCATAAAGATCAATAGAAATAATCATGTAAATGAAATCGTGAAATGCAAAGAAAAATACTCTGGAATTGTATCCTTTAGGCTCTTGATTGAAAATATTCCTCCTCAGAAAGGAGAACATGATTATGATCATCATGATAAATTTCACCAGAATATAGACATAACCACTGCTGGATGGTATAGTAGAATGTCATAGACTTCTCGAGAGACATGTTTTTCTGAATGAAGAGTATTCAGATGATATCCCCCTGAAGCATGTGATCCATCTTGGTGAGTGCCTGATCATTTGATCCTTCGTTCAGTCATATTGCTTCACAGATCACACAGTTGACAAACAAAAGCTAGAAATAGCACAACCACAACATCTCAAGGTCATAATTCAGAATCACATCTATGGATCAACTTTCATGTAGAGACTCATCCACATACATCTATTCCTAGGAAATTTGTAAAAAATCAAAGTCAGGGTCTCTATCAAGATCAAATTAAACCCTATCAATCATCTGCTCTCTGATACTCAGATACACATCTATGGTTATCTACTTGATAGTATATCTTACTAAAGACATTCTCTCTTTTTCCATGATCTAGGGGTAAAATTCCTCCTTATGACCTTCCTTGATAACACAAGTGCATTTCCTGATCTTAATAGCATCCTCCGACTCCTCTGAATCTGAAGGCGAGGAGAAATAATCTTCATTCGATGAAGAGGAGGTATCCCCCACCAACTTTTTGCTGAGGAAGGATCATAGGTTTTTCAAGTGAATACTAAAGTATCTGGTGACAATAGTTCTCACCATCTTAGAATAATCCATACGTTTCCGTGTCTTCTTGGAGGGTGGAATAATAAATCCATCTGGATCAACAATCGTCTTCTTCCCATTTTTAGCACTAAATTGCAGATACACATCCTCAATTTGACATACATGATCAAATTCATCTTGATTAGGTCCACTAAATTCAGATTGTGTCTCATGATTTTCCATCTGAAAAGAAAGTGTGCGTTTTGAGGTGAAAATGGTGGGCTATGCATTATTAACAACATCCACAAAGCCAGAGAAATAATCAGCAGTAGTTCACAGAGGTTGGGGATGTTTAGAATGAGCGGACACATCCCTATTATATTTAGGATACTTGTTTTGTAACAAAACAAATGAATAAAGAGAGTTTTGGGGTTGGATAATTATAAAAAAAGAAAAGAACTTCAGAGGAGATGTTACCTTTAAATCAGGTAACTCCATTTGGTTTGAACCAAAAGGCTTACTTGAAGTGCCTTATGCCTATGTTAAGGATTCTAGAAGGAATATAGTGATTTAGGGAGCTTAATTAGGTAGAGGTTGGATGGGACAAGGGTCTTGAGAGGTTTGAGAAATGGGTAATAGGTGAGGGCTTTTTATAAGGGGGGATGTTTGAAAATATTATTTTATTAAATAATGATTTTATGTTTTTAAAGGTCCAAAACTCATTAAAGTCGAAGATAAGATGACTCATGTTCTATGTAAAATCATCCAATAATAATTGGAATGGTTTTGGATAATATTGTAATTTTAATAATCTCATTTATTTAAATCATTCATTAATTAGGTAAACACTGCATCATTATTGTGTCATAAATAATTTTATTTATTTGATGTCAAAAAATTATAAAAAAAATACCATGATGTAGTAAATTGTTTTATACTTCCAATTAATACTTATAGTCGAAGACATAACTTATATAACCCCATGCAAAAATTTTTTAACTAAAATATTTATGCTTATGTCATTTTTGTCTTTACTTTAAATTAATTAATATAATGTGTTATTATCACTCCCATGTGGCTCCATGGGGTCCCAAAATCGACCCAAGAACGCCCATGGTCAGAAATGTGTCATACAATAGGGTTAGGATATGTGTTAGGAGAATTTAATATTATTATTATATTATTTTTTACCCTTATTTACCAGATTTACCCCTTTAGTCATGGTAAATAAAATATTTACCGAAGTAATTATTCGTAATGTATAAAAATAAAAGTTACCTATTTACACAATTATGAACTCCTGATTCCAAATATGGAATCAATTTTTCCAAATTCAAAACACAAAATTGGCATAAATTAATTTTAAATTATTTTCTATTGGGAAAACAAAAAGCGCGTTTTTAAGAAATAAAAACAATCAAAAGATTGATACTTGTTTATGTCCATCTTAAATGTGAAATTACATCCAATGAACTAAATTATACAATATGATAAAAATATAATCTAATGATACTTAAAAACCATTCAAATGTATAATTTAACACTGTATATCATTATTATTAAAAAAGTTATTTTCAATTAAAATTTAGTATTTTTCACTATTCACAAAAATATGAAAGTTATTAGAAAAACACCAAAAATTTATCAAAACAAAATTTTTATGTTCTGATTCTAAATAAGAATTTTATTTTGTCAAATTGAATTTATAGAAGTTTCAAATATTGGATTTAAAATTGGTTCACCATTAAAAGGCTATAAAATTGCATTTTTGAAAATAATTTTTTTATCTGAAAAAATGAATTTGTTCTTATATTATGTCGAGAAAACGCATAATATGGATTCTAAAATTATATGGAGTATATAAAATTCGTAATTAAACCACTTTTTGAATGACTAGTTTGGTAAGTCGTGGTGCGCTTGAACTCACAGTTGCGTGTAATGCAAGTTATTGAATTTCATTGATGATATAACATACTATGAAATCTTGGAATGTTACATTATCCCCTACTTCAAAAAATTATTTCCTTGTAATTTGAAATTTTTCTTTGAAAATAAATGGTTAAAAGTAGAAAAATTCCTTTGTGGAAAACATACATCGGAAATTGGGTTAATGAAATTTATTCTTAATAAGAGGGAAAAAGAAATGAAAAAGCCACCACCAAATTATGTTCTCGATTAGGAGAACATTGGTGGAAATTAGAGACACATAATTAGGGGAAAATGAAAATATTTATAGGGAGTGATTGAGGACATCAATTACCAACAAGTGTAAAATTGAAGGCCTCAAATCCATCAATCTACGATGATTTAAAATATCATCAATTCATAAAAACATATGGTATTAGGATAACACAGTTTTGGATTCAATATCCCTTCCTTAAAGTTTGAGAATTATTATATTCATATAATAAGACGAAAAAATATACCTAACAAGTAGAGTTTCATTCTTCAACTAATTCCTACCACAAACTCATCTTTCACTCCAAAAGATAATAAAACTCAAAAATATTCTATTTATCCTAATTGTATAGGGTTCTAAAAATAATAACTTTATAATTCATTTGTTAGAATATTTTAAAAAAATACGTTATACAAACTAGTAAATCATGTAAGTTAGTGGTTGGTGATTACCCTTGCCGCTCTTTGATTGCGGGTTCATGTCTCACGGCCTTGCCGGACGTGACATTTTGTCTCCCAACCTCTCAGTTGTCCTTTTTATGATAATCCAAAAATAATCTTACGAAATGATTTAACCTTAACAATTGTATCCAATATTAAACTTAATCTATTCCAACTTTTAGACGTATCCACAATACTTCTGTCTAAACTCACAATCCAAAATTTATTAGGAAGGTCACATAATATACATGTGAATACCTTCATCTTGTTTTCTCTTAAAATGTGGTAAGAAAATGAATTTCTAGAAAACTATATTTGAATAGGTATGTACTTATTTATTTCTTCTGTAAATCATAGAATACTAGATATACTCCTAAAATCAAAAAATGTTGTAATCAACAACAATTCTCGAATAAAAAAACCATTAATTAATTCCAATGTAGTCAATCATATTCAATATAATTTATCCAAATCAATCATATCTTATTCCAAAATCAATACCATAGTATCATAACCATATAAAAGTTTATCATTCCTTCAACCATGTATTTTCCAAAAAAGATTAACTTACTGTTGGGTCACTTTTCATTGTACCACAAAATCATAAATCCTTAATAAAATAGTACTGTAGTACTATCCTTATATACACCCTAATTATTATAACCAGTACATCATTGATACAACACATAAATGATATAATTCTTTAATATAAACATAAGAAAACTATTCATTAATCTTCATCTGTTGTAATATCATAACTCGATTATTATCTAATAGAATCATTTGTGGTATACTCTGATGATTGGGACATTAATTCGTGTAGTGTCCCAACTCCTTTTAGATAAAGCATTGTACCTTTGAAGCCTTTTTCTTACCCTTGCAATCACATAATTGGTGTCCTTTTTCTCCACAAATACAACAGACTCCCATTCCCTTCAAGATTTACCAAGGTGATTCTTTCCACAGTTATCACATATTGGAAATTCCTTCTTTCCCTTATTCCCTTTATCCATCTTTCTCTGAACTATCATTTTCTCCTCCAGTTTCCCTTAAAATCCATAGGACTTAGAAAATTCTTTTCTTATCATATTAACACATGATATTATTTCTTCATATGATGATAATACATGGGAGAATATATCCTTTCTAAATTTTAGCTTAATACCATGAAATATATGAGCCTTCTTACTATTAGGATCATGCGTATTGCTGGATTTATCATTCCATCTAGTGGGATCCATTTATAAACAATGGAATACACTAGGTTAGTTTTATGAACCATAATGCATAATTCCAAACTTGTAAAATACCTAACATAAATTGAAATTATTATGCATATAATCTATAATCATAAAAAAATATTTTCTTTGAGGATGTATTTACTTCTAAATAATTCATAATGTCTTGTAAAGAAAATGTGTATTATCTTATGCATATCCCTTGGGAGTTTCATAACCAAGAGTGCAACAAGGCCTGTTGTCATGTACCAGGATACCCCGGGTCATGCCTGAAGCTACTTGTCAGAGTTTTCACTCATAGGATCATCTGTGCCAGATCCGCCTCTACCTACTCGTATCCAGACAGGGATGTATTGTTTGTAAAATTCACACAATCTCTTCATTACCAAAATTCAAATATGTTCTTATTTACCAATCCTCATAGTCTATCATTGGGTAATGTTCTATAATCAAATTTTTTCTAAATCTAGTTTCCAAGGTTATTCCTAAACTTCATATGATACCAACAATAATGCCCCGACCTCAGTTACCCAGAGTCTGTGCATTGGTTTAATACATTGGCATGATTATAAAAAATTATGTCTCGATGAACTGATCAATTTAGCAGTCTTGGAAAATAGATTACATACATGAAGGTTACATTACATTATGAAATGAAAAAAACATTATCTCCACTGACCAGATTCATATACCTTAGACTATCCCTTCAGGTCATTCATAATATAATTCTTTGCATCATGGGAAAAGTAAAACATAGAAATGGGTGAGCTATGATGCTCAGTAAGGATAACAATATAGTGGAAACTTTCATAAATAAGCACCATCATTTTAGGCAATGTATAAAACTAAAACAAAATAATTTTAAACTTAAAATTAAGAATAATATGGTAATGATAAATCAAATAATTCCATTTCCTTATTCAGATAGATATTCTACTTGTCTAATAATCACATGTAATATCAATAGCTAATTTCATAATGATGAAATGCATAATGCCAGACTTCATAACCACATTTTCAAGGCCTCGTGACAAGAATATAAATAAAATTTTCTCAAGGCCATGTGCCAAGATACTTTTTTTGTATCAAGATACCTACTGATGCATCGAGGATCTATAGTGGGCTCCACCCATCTCTTACTAAGTCCAATGTATTCCTTATATAAAAGGCTGAAACATAACATAAACATTCATATTAAAACTGGAATATGAAATGTTAATACTTTAAAAATAAACCATGAATGGTATAGAAATAATACATCCATAGTCAAACATATCACAAACTATAAATACAATAGAGAAGATTTTATAACAATAAATCAACTTCAGACAAATATAAAATCCATTAAAGGATGTTGACATAGATGAAATCTAATCTATTTGAGGGAAACATGTCTTTCTATTTTGAAATCATTTAAAAGTCATACAATTATAAAAGAAATAATATATTTTGAAAATATTCCTAAAATCATTAAATGTAAAATTCAATGGTGTTATAATGGTGAAGAATAACCGCACCCACCATATAAGTTAAAAAAACATTCTTACCTTAATTTTTCAAAAAGGTCATAAAGTACCTTGTTTGGAAAATGATGGAAAGATTCCATTCAAACCATTTTATAAAATGTAAAACAAGGGTATAAATTAATTTATCCCATAGTCTAGTAAATAGTAACTTTTTTTGAAATATACTTTTAGGAAACAGATATTTGGATGATAAAGAGGTCCTAGTAGACACTTACATAAAAACAACCTCAGATAATAAAGAGATTGTGAAATTAACCCTTATCTTGTACTTTTCCATGGTCAAGAATACATTAACCTCTTATATAATAGTTAAATAATTTTTATTAAATTATAAAAGTACAAAATACATAAATATGATATAGTATATGATTTTGTAATATTTCTTTGTTAATGATATTTTAGTAGTATCCTTTTTTAGGTGTTAAACTGATTCGTTTTCCATTATATGTTTTGTTATGTAAGTCATGTTTATTATGGATAGGATGTATTTGATTAATATATTGAATTATATAATGATCTTAAATATTATTTTTAATAATAAAATAAAAAGTACTCTTGAATGGTTATGATGGATAATGAATCTCATCACGTTCATAGAGATGGTAATCCGTACATACGCACGAACGCTACTTCCATTTCATCTGTTTTATTTTAAAAGGAAAGAAGACCAAATTATACATTGGTATGTTATTATTATAGTATAATATAATATTTTATATACATTATGTATGTTCATTAACACCAACCTTTATACGTTCCACGTATGGTATGAACAAGCCATATCACTTTGAGGGGGTGGTAGTCCGCACTTCCTCAAATGAAATTATCGTATATATACAACATGAAAAGAATACAATTATAATATAAAAGATAATTATAGAAGATTATAGATAAAATAAATATCATAAATATCATATATAATTACAGTTCCATCATAATGTCCACCTTAGGTGGTGGTAGTAGAATATTGAACAATCATCATTTCGTGAGGCAGTAGTTCACCATCCACAAAAACATTATGATCTATACCCATTAGGTGGAGGTGCGTGTAAGTGTAGTTAAAATACTTCTCATAAAAACAAACTCTTATATTTATGATACTGGTGTTTTTATAAAGAAACGAATAAATAGAGTTTAGGGGATTGGATATGTAAAATAAATGAAAATAACTTAAGAAGATATGTTACCTTTTAATCAGGTAACTCCCTTTGGGATGAACCAAAAGGCTTCCATGAAGTGCCTTATACCTAAGGTAAGACTTATAAGAGGGAGATAAGGATTTAGGGAGATTAATTATGTAGATACTGGATGAGGCAATGAGGTTGTGAGGTGTGAGAAATGGGTTAGAGTTGGGGGATTTTTATAAGGGGGAGGATGGGCTCTTTTGGAATGTGGGAAAATATTATATTATTAAATAATGATTTTCTGTTTATAAAAATACAAAACACATTAATGTATAAAATAATATGACTAATTTTAGAAATAACATCATACAATAAGAATATGACAGGTTTTTGATATTTTTTTAATATTTATAATCTCATTTATTTAAATCATTGATTAATGAGGTAAACACTGCATCATTATTGTGTCATAAATAATTTTAATTATTTGATGTATAAAAATTATAAAAAATATATTATGATATAGGAAATATCTTTAGATTTAAAATTAATATTTATATATGAAGAGATAACTTATATAACCCCATGTGAAAATTGTTTTACTAAAATATATATGTTTATGTCATTTTTGTCTTTACTTTAAATTAATTAATATAAAGTTTCATTATCACTCCAAAGCGCCTCCATAGGGTCCCAAAATCGAACCAAGGATGACCATGGTCGGACATGTATCAATAAATAGGGTTAGTAGACATGTTAGGATAATTTAATATTATTATTATATTATTTTTTACCCTTATTTACAAGATTTACCCCTTCAACCATGGAAAATAAAATATTTACCGAAGTAAGTATTAATAATGTCTAAAAAAAGATATCAAATTACAAAATTTATACCTCATGATTCAAAATATGGAATCCATTTTTCCAAATTCAAAACACAGAAGTGGAAGAAATGAATTTATAATTAATTCCCTTTGTCAAAACAGAAAGTGTGTTTTTAAGAAATATTAACTATCAAAAGATTGACACTTGTTTTTGACCATTTTAAATGTGAAATTACATTCAATGACCTAAATTATATTAAATGATAAAAATATAATCTTATTATACTTAAAAACTATTCAAGTTTATAATTTAACACTATAAATTCTTTCGAATAGAAAAGTTCTTTTCAATTAAAATTTAGTATTTTCACTACTCACCAAAATATGAAAGTTATCAGAAAAACACCAAAAAATTATCAAATTTTTTTATGTATCTATTATAAAGAAGAAGTTGGTTTTGTTATATTAAATATATAAAAGTGTAAAATATAGGATTTAAAATATGTTCTATGTTAAATGGCGGTAAAATTTCATTTTTAAAAAAATACATCTTTTATTTGAAAAAATGAATTTTTCTTACATTATGTCTAATAAACACATAATATGGATTCTTAAATTATATAGAGTATATAAAATAAAGAATTCAGTTAATAATCCTTATAAATGCTTTTTTAAAAGCTAGTTTGAAAGGTCATGGTGTGCTCGAACTTAATATTGCATGTAACACAAGTTATTGAATTTCTTTAAAGAGATAACGTACTTTGAAATCTTGGGGTGTTACAAAACAGCTGTTGATATTGGTGTTGAACCTATCCACCTCCACAAAAATGAGATTGGAGAACCACTAGGTACTATTTTTGGTGATTTACACTAACCGAAAAACTAAAACACACTAGTATAAAAATCTCAGGAAATTCATGAAAACCACTGGCCCGAGAAGGCTGTAAAGGAAGTTGCTGAGGTCGACTACCTATCAGTTGATATCACAAAAGTCTTGGTGCCTAAGTCAGACCACTAAAAACTCTTCTCCTAAAAGAACCTTGCCAGTTTCCCTCCCATGGTAGTCCTCCTCATAAGTGCATACATTAAATCACCTATACATTATTCTGAACCATTAGATATTTGAGCAACATAAAAGGAGTAACTGCGTACCTGATAGAAGGACAAAGTGATTACTCAAGATGTCTCAAGAGAGACTCCCCATATAGAAAAATATCTTAGGAAAATGTATAATATAACACTCTAAGGTTTTAAAAATAAATTTAATGTATAATTTAATGCATGAAACAACGATCCTCTATGAAACAATACTTTGTTGTTATAAACAAGCCTTTAAACAGAATTTTTCGATCACTATGTTTTGAATTTTGAAATAGAGACATACAAGATTGCAATCCGTAAGATATTTAGAGTCTCATAAGTTCAATGTATATTTTCAATGAATAATAACTTTATCCTTTTGAATAGTAATGTATCATTATAAATATTAACCTAACCTATTTAAGTATAAATAAAATTTAGGCACCTTATAAATGAGAGTGAAAATTTGAATAATTAATAATTAAGTGTTGGTATTTTTGTGATTAATCAACAATTAACTACATATTTAAAATAATAAATTGACTTAAAATAAAATTAATTTTCATAAAATGTATTAATAAATAAATATTTTGTTATATTATGAATTTAGCACAATTTTATTAGAGCTTATTTAATTTTTTAAAGTATTATAAAATCCGTTTTTAATTTAATGTCTGTATTTTTCATGTAAATAATGATTTTATATAAAAATTAAAATTCAAAAATTTAGAAAATTAGTTTGATAAAATGGAGTTCATTTTTGAATTATATAGATCAGAAAATTGTTAGGGTGACATTTTGGTATTTTTTTAATACTTGAATATTTAGTGGATAGTAAAATACTATAATTTACGGTATAAATATATTAAAAGATAAATACACTATTTAATGGGTCATTGCTGAGGTAATAACACTTGGACAGAACACACATTAATTTATTACAATTTTTTAATAATAATCAATACTATTGGTTTTCCAGATCATAATAACAATATAATGAATAAGATATTCAACGATCACCCCTCTCCCCCACTATAAAAACCACCCCTCATTCCTTCTTATCCACACTCCTCTAAGACATTAAGAATATTAATTTTCTAGAACAAAAAATTTACCTAGTATTTCCCACATCTAAGATCTCATGGTCTTTCCAAAATAAAATAACTCATCCTTTAAAGAGGTTCTTAAGGGGATATTTCAATAAGTAAACCCTCTTCCGTTATCTTTCAATTTCAATTTATTTTATTTTCTTGTCCTCTCCTCACCTATTCAGTATTAATGATCATGATAACTCCAATATAATCTATATAATAGAATTATATCATGTTAATGGAGTATCCTTCTTTAAACTATTGTCTCTTTCTGTTTTGTTTTAAAAACAAAATCAATTTTCAAGTGGTGCCAATTTACAACCTTCATGAACAACGAACCTTTGTTCATCAATATATCCTTAAATATCAGTCATGATACCATTTTTATAATTTAAATATACTATAATATATTTATTATAACATATTAAATGTATTTTAACTAGTATATATACATAATAATAATTCATATGACAAAACTAGTTCGTAATAATAGAAATATTGGCAAAATAATCTAATTGATTATCATTAATGTTCTATCTAATAAGGGATCCTCATACCATATAACCAAATAAATTATATCACAATGTAATTTTTGTAATTTAATTTGTATCATATAAATTCAATTCTGGTTAATTATACCAATTCTACATGAACTTTTGTACTCATATACAAGTATACCAGTCATGAAAAACAAGGAATCAAACGCTCTCGAGAGATAGAATTTTTTCTTATAACTTAACCAAAAGGCCATAAATAAAAATAATAATATTATAATCAATAAAATAAATTTATATTATGTTATTAATTAATTAATTAATGGATTTAATTTATTATATATGACATTATGATAAAGTGGAGAACTCATTTAGACATAAGATAAAGGTTTTCGACCCGAACCTCCTTTTTCTGTCGGGTTACACTTTATCTCTCTCAATCCCAATGAAATTCCAAATTATTATTTTTAACTCATCATAAATTATTTTTTTCTATTCTAAATATTTGTACCAATAAAAATTATTTTTATTATATGGGTAGTTAAATGTTTTATAAATATCTTTCTTAATTCTTCAAGATAAACAAGTCCGATTCAAGAGAACTTCTAAAATTCGTACCTATATTCAAGGGTACTATATAATATGTTTTAAGATCCAATTATTTTTCTAAAAACATCATTTAATCATGTAAAAACTAACATATTTTATTTATAATTTTATTAATTTTTTTGTCAATAATATCTCTTCTTTTCAATGTAAAAGTGTATTTCTCTAAAGAATCCATCGATGATTTTAATAGTGTATTTTTGTCTATTTCAACACATATATTGAAATTTCTGTCTTATTTAGGTTAATATCTTATTTTTAACATCTAAATTTTTTTATTAAATGTTTTATGATAATTTTTACTATGTACGTACTATCTTGATTCCATTCACAAAACTTCTCAGAATGGTTATTGTTCATGTGTACAATTTGGGTAAAGTTATTTTATGTGTTGATGTTATTTTTTAGACCATTTCATATAAGGAATTCTTTGGATATAGAAATTTATGGGAGGGGACCTCTATATCCTCCTAATGCATCGGTATGTCTCATGATAAAAAATAGAATTGAGTCATGGACGATGCATTACCCAAGTATTTTTAGACATCTTGTCCGAGACCTTAACAATATCTTTCAGATGTCCGACATTATGAATTCCGCCATTATGGTATTAGTAATTGTTAAACCATGTGATTATTTGATTAGTATAATATAAATGGTTATGTTTAATTATATTTTGATAATTTTTATGGTCCTATTTAATCATCTTTCATTTCTTCTATATTATGCGGAAGTATATTTTTAAAGTCATGTGTTTTTAGTTGTTCTCCATGCCTAGTGTTTATTTTTTTCATAATTTCCACTGTATTATTACCCTTACAGAGCATCTGACCTCACCCCTTTCTTATGTTTAATTTTTACTCAGGTGGTGAGGTTGACTATTTTGAATGACTTTCATGGATAATGTAGGATTCATAGATGTTTCGAATGGAATTGTTATTATGTATTTCATTTCAAATTTTAATATTAAACTTATGTTTTTATCTTGTTTCCAAAACTACTATAATATTAATTTCTTTAGGATAAAATTTTCTTATAATCATGCTAATTTATTAATATAATTCATTGGATCTGGTAAAATGAGGTTCCAGTCTTTACTGTTGGTATTAGAGGATGCTTTGTAGAAAACATGGAAACTAGATTTAGAAAACATAGATTTGGGAATGAAATCCTAAGACAGACATTGAGGATAAGTATACAATAACATTCAAGAATTCTTGAAATGCATAGATTATGTAGATATTTATAGAAAATACATCCCTTTATGGATACTAAATGTGTACGTGGTTCTAGAAAAGATGTACCTTGGAGTAACATCACAAAAAAGATGTTCCGGGCTTGACTCAGGGTAACCTGGTACACAACAACGATCCTTACTATGCACTTGGTTTGAAACTCCTAGGAAATATTCGTAGATAATTAAACTTTTATTTATAATCCATTATGGAGGATTTAAATGTAAATATGTTCAAAAAGTAACCATACTTATGATTTTGAGATTATATAGGCATACAATTTCAATTTATATTAAGTGATTTTGTAGTTTGACATTATACCTTATGATTTATAACCTAATATAGTGTGTTCTATTATTTAGAAAAGGAGACATGTGGTAGGAATGGAAAAATCATGAATTCAAGAATTCCATATAGGTTACCCATGAAAACTAATTATTTTGGTTCTGAAGCTATGAGTGATGTGGAGAAACATATAACTTTACAAGGACAACTAATTCAGGTTATGAATAATAACATTACCCATATGGAGAATCCTGATCTACAACATGGAGGAGGAATTTTATACCTATTTATGCAATAAAAACATATATAATTTAATGGGAATAAAAACCCTTTCATATTGGATCAATGGAAAAGCTCTTTAGAGAGGATATTTTACACTTTAGGATTTAACAAAAGGGAGAAGGTTTTCATGGCACTTTATTATCTATTGGGAGATAAGGATCAATTGTGGTCACTAATTCAAAACAAAAAGGAGGAAGAAGAAATATATGAAATGGAATAGAGGGACTTTATGGAAATATTCTTAGAGAAATATTTTCCTTGAGAACAATTAGAAGACGTGGAGAGGTAATTCTGCAGTTTGAAACAAAAAAAAAGATGAAAATTTTGACACGTATAAAGCCAATTTTACAAGCCTATTAAGGAATGTCATAGAATACATACATAATTTGAGGATAAATATTGATAAATTGTTTTATGGTTTAAAACCATTCCCTTAATGGTTTCTTATTTACCAAAAATTCCTATCAAATAAAGATATAGTCTCATGTGCAATAATGATAGGGAATGAATTCTCTAAGTCATGTGACATTAAAGGAATTCAAAACAATTATAGGGTAGTGGGGGAAATAATGGATAAAGGGAAGAAGAAAAAGGTGAGTTTTCTAATGTGTGATACTTTTGGAAAAAAACACCCTAGAGTCTACTTAAAAGAAAAAGGATTATCTTACAAATTTGGAGAAATTTGCCACCAATCTCGAGATTGAAAAGGAAAAAAAGATGCTACCAATGTTCAATGCTACAATTGTAAAGTGATGATACATTATGCTAATGATTATCCTAATAATCAAGGAAACATTCCCCAGATAAGTCAAGGAGAGTAAGGCTAATATTATGTGATAAAACTGATGAAGTTGAAGTTACTATTGATGTAGTGTCAGTTACTATAACCATTTCCTCAAACATGGAATATTCATTATTTTATTATTAATCAGAAAATTTCTTTATATTTTCCTATTTTTCTTTGAAAATTAGATATTTATAATTATCCTTAATAAGGTAGTTATTATTCAAAACCCCTAAGGGAAGTGTCATTGAAATGATGATGTGTCACGAAGTCGCCATTATGGAATATGAATGTTCTTTATCTGATGGTTTTATCATCATAATAATGGTGTAATATAAATTAATCTATAAAAAAGATCATATTTAAAAATATTATGAAAAAATCTATTACCAGAAGAGGGAAATTACTATTTGTGAGGAATGTGTAGAATCCATTATCTCTTGAGCCGAAACATGACCATCTGATTCTTATCTAGATCCACCATAGTATCTCTGCTGAATTCAATTCTTGGGGAGGAAGGGAACAGAATATTTATGGTTGGGGTAAGAAATATTCAGGATATACCTATTGTGAAATAATACATTGATGTATTTCTAGGGGATTTACCTAGACATCCTTTAGAGAGTGAAGTTGAGTTCTCTATTGATTTAATTCCCAGTTCGAGACCTATATTGAAGACCCCATATAGAATGGCCACTATAGAATTAATATAACTTAAGAAAATATAGAAGTAATTGAGTGATAAAGGATTTATCCTCCTTAGTGTTTCTCCATGGAGAGATCAATTTGTTTTTGTTAAGAAGAATGATGGTTCTATGAGGTTGTGAATTGACTATAGGGAGATCAAAGCCATTACAATAAAGAATATGTATCCTCTTCCTCACACTGCTGATTTATTAGATTAAATTTATGGAGGACAATATTTTTCTAAGGTTTAACTTTGATATGGATATCATCATTTGTTTGTGAGGAAGTAACATATTCCAAATAAAACATTTCGAACCTTGTATTGGCATTATGAGTTTACAGTAATGCCTTTTGGACTGACTAATGCACCCTCTATTTTCAAGGATATAATGAATAGTGTTTTCAAGGTATATCTTTTTGACTTTGATGCGGTGTTTATTGATGATATATTGGCATACTAAAAAATCTATGAAGATCATGAGAATCACTTGGGCATTATTCTGAATACTATTAAATGAAACAAGTTATATGGGATGTTTATAAAGTGCTAATTTTTAATTCAAATAGTTTATTTTCTTGGCCATATTGTTTCTATGGATGGAATATTAGTTGATCATACAAATACAAAGGTAGTGTAGGAATGGCCTAATCTAAAGAACAAAACTGAGGTATGTAGTTTTATTTGTATAGAAAGTTATTATTGGTGTCCAATTTAGAAATTTACTAGATTATCTAACCCATTAACCAAGTTTACCCATAAAGGGGATATGTTTATATATACAAAATAATGTGATTTTTTTTGAAGAATTAAAGAAGTGTATAGTGAATGCTCTAATATTGAATCTACCATCAGGAAATGGTGGATTTTTTATTTATAGTGATGCATCAAAGAAAGGAATTTCTTTTGTTCTTATACAAAATGATAGAGTTATTGCCTATGTGTCAAGGTAGCTAGAAATTCATGAACAAAACTATCCAACCCATGATATTGGGTTAGTTGTTGTAATCTTCGTTGTAAAGATATGGAGACATTATCTCTATGGTGAAAGATGCGAGATATATAATAATCAAAAGAGATTCAAATATATCTTCTCACAGAAATAACTCAACATGAGGAAAAGGAGATGTCTCTAACTACTCAAGGATTATGATTTTACTATACACATCCATCAATAGAAGTAAAATAAGGTGGAATATGCATTGATCAGTAATTATCACGGAGTTTTGAAAAAAAATGATGACTGAAAAGGATCTTATTTACAAGGATCTTATAAGGATGGATATGGGAATTATCAAAGAAGGTGAAGAATAATTAAATTTCCAATTGGTCTCCCAACCATATTTAATGGAAATAATTAAAACATCTCAATCTACTAATGAGAATATTAAAAAGAAAATTAAAGGTCTGAATGATGGTATGTTTCTAGATTTAGTGTGTAAGGATATAATTTTGAAATTTGGGAGAAGGCTATGTATTCCTTCTATACCAGAGCTAAAAATGGAGTTAATAGATAATTCAAATAGTTTGAATTTCTCTATACATCCTATTGTCACTAAAATGTATAGATATTAATAGGAATATTTCTGGTGGGGAAATATAAAGCGGGAAATTGATGATTATGTATCAAGATATATGTCTGTCAACAAGTGATGTCCAAACAACACCATCCTAGAGGAGTCATGGAACCAATAACTATTCATACATGAAAATGGGATGACATCACCATGTATTTGTTTACTAGATTACCAAAAACTCCAAGAAAGAATGATGCAATATGGTTAATTGTTGATCGACTTACTAAATTTAGACATTTACTCACTATAAGAGAGGTTTTTTCATTAGATTGCTTTAAACGAATCTATATCAATGAAGTTGTAAGACTTCATAGAGAACCTCACACAATTGTGTCTAATCATGATCCATCATACACATCAGAATTCTGTAAAAGTTTCCATAAATCATTCGATACTGATCCCTATTTGAGTACTGCTTATCATCCTCAAACCAAAAGGTAATCATAAAGGAAGATCCAAGCATTATAAGAATTGTTGAGATCATGATCAATTTATTTTCATGGTGTGTGGGATATGTATTTACCTTTGGTAGAGTTTTACTACAACAATAGTTTCCCTTCATGTATTCAAGTGGCACCATAAAAAGAATTGTATGAAAAGAGATGTCACACTCTAACATATTGGGATGAAGCAGGTAAAAGGAAGATTATAAAACCATTTCTTATGGAGGAAACAACAGTGAAGAAAAGACTATTCAAACCCAAATAAAAGCATCTCAAAGTAGGAAAATAATCTATACTAATAATGTAAGGAAGGTTTTTAAATTTCTAGTAGGAGATCATGTTTTCCTAAAAGTATATCCAAAGAAGGGTGTTATAAGATCCAAAAAGAAAGGTTAATTGAGTCCCAGGTATATTGGTCCTTTTGAAATTATGGAGAGAATTAGAGCCATGGATTATCATTTGGAAATGCCTCCTAGACTTTCTAAGGTACAAAATGTGTTCTATGTCTCATTATTGATAAAGTACATGCCTGACCAAACACATGTGCTCACTTTTAAAGGTATAGAATTGAAACATGAATTATCTTATTGTGAAGAGCCTATCTACATTTTGGACCGTAAAGAATAGGTTTTGAGGAATCAAATGATTTAGCTGGTAAAGGTTATTTGAAAAAACCATAAAATTGAAGAGGCATCGTGGGATCTTGATGAACTTATAATGATGACTTACCCAATTTATTCAATGAGGGAACATTTTGGAAATTTCAAGGTCCGAATTTTAGCAAGGGGGGAAGAATGAATCACCCCAAAGTTTTACAAATAAATTTAATTTATCATTTAATAAATGAAACACTGAGTCTCTAGGAAATAATTTTTTTATTATAACCTATTCATTGAACATAATTTTTCCTCCTTTGTGTTTTGAATTTTGAAAAATATACTTATATGATTGCGATCAGTAAGTTATTTAGAGTATGATAAGATAAATTAAATTTCTGGTGAATATTAATTTGACCATTATGAATATTAATGTACCGTTATGAATATTAACCTCACCCATTTATGTACATATAAAAATTAGGCACCTTATAAATGAGAGTGAAAATTTTAAAAATTAAAAATTAAGTGTTGTTATTTTTGAGAGTAATAGATATTTAATTACAATTTTGAATTAATAAATTAATTTAAATTTAAATTAATTTTCTAAAAATATATATTTAAATAAATATATTATTTTCCTATAATTCTAGGTCAATTTTATGAGACCTCAGTTAATTTTTGAATGTATTATAAAATCATCTTTAAATTTAAAATATGTATTTTTCATGTAAATAATAATTTTATTTAAAAATTAAATTTCACATATTCATCAAATTATTTTGATAAAATGGATTCAATTTTTCAATTAAACTTGTTTAAAAAAGGTTAGGGTGATAATTTGTAATTTTTCCGAAATACATGAATTTTTAGTGAATAGTAAAATATGGTAATTTAGGGTATAAATACATTAGAAGTTCAATACACTATTCCCTGAATCATCAATAATTCTAGAAAAATTTGTTGGAAATAAAATGAACTTATTAATATTTTTGGTCACAATAATAAAAACTATTGGTTTTCTTGAGCAAAATAATAAAATAATGAATAAGATATTCAAAAATCACCCCTCTTCTCCACTAAAAAACCATGACACACTACCTCTTCTCATCACTAAAATAATCCTTGAATAATCTAAATGTTCTCACAAATACTCTAACCTAGTCTCTACCCACGTCCTAGAGATCTTTGTATTTCCAAAATTCTAAAAACCCATCCCTTAAGGAGGTTCTCAAGGATGATATTTAAAGAGGTAAACCCTCTTCCACTTTCATTTAATTTCAATTTCAATTTATTTTATTTTCTTATATTATCCTCTCCTCCTTTATAAAAATTATCATGATAACTATTTTATCATCTATATACTAGAATGATATCATTTTAATGTAATATCTTTCCTAAAACTACCATTTATCTATCATTTTTTAAAACGAAATCATTGTCTGAGAGGTGCCAATTTACAACCTTTGTAGATAAAGAACCTTCGTTCTTCAATTTTATCCTTCAAGGTTAGTCGTGAAACAAATTTTATGGTTGGAGAATAATATAATATATGTATTATAACATATTAAATGTACTTTAACCATTATATATATGTTAAACTAATTCATATGACAAAATTAGTTTGCAACAATCGAAAAATCGCTAAAATAATCTAAATGATTCTCACTAATGTTCTATATAATAACTCATGCTCATAACTTATAAAAAATAAATTATATAACCATTTACTGTTATTTATTTTAATTAGTATCATATAAATTCATTTCTAGAAAATTATACCAATTCCATATGAACATACACACTTATATACAAGTATACCCATCATGAAAATCGAGGAATCGAATGCTCCTAAGATATGAAATTGTATCTTATAACTCATCTAAAAGTTTTTAAATGAAAATAATATAATTAATAAAAGTCATATAAATATATATAAGGATTTTAATTAATTAATTAATTAATTTATTTTATTATCCAGTATGTTAAGGTCAACAATAGAACTCATTAAAACAAAAGGTAAGGGTTTTCTACTCGGACCTCCATTTTCCTTCTGGTTAATATTTCTCTCTCTTAATCCCAATTAAATTATAAATTATTCTAAATTAATCTTCATAAATTCTATATTAATGTTATATATATATATTTAAAAATAATAATACTTCTTTATTTTATGGTGAGTTAAATATTTTATAAATATCTTTCTCAATTCTTCCCGATAAACCAGTCGGATTCATAGGAACTTCTAAAATTTGTACCTATTTTCAAGGGCACTGGATAATCTTTTTTAAGCCATAATTATTTATCATAAAAACATAATTACATCATCTAAAAACTTACATAGTTAATTTATAGTTTTATTCAAATATTTTTCCAAAATAGATCTTTTTTTTTCAAATTAAAAGTGCAATTCTCTCATAGATTCCTCGATGCTTTTATTCAAGTATTTTGGTTTATTTCAACACATCTGTTGAATTGTATGTATTATTAAGATTAATATATTATGTTTACCGTATATCATATTTTATAAAGTAGTTTATGATCAGTTTGACTATGGATGTCCTATCTTGATACCATTCGCCATACTATTCAGAATGGTTAGTGTTTATGCGTACAAATTGGGGAAAGTTATTTCATGAGTTCATGTAATTTATGTTCAGAACCTCTCTTATGAAGAATAAATTGGACGTAGCATGGGATGTGTGGGGCACTCTATATCCCCTCAATTAATTGGTAGTTATCATGAGACAAAATTAATTTGGGTCTTAGCAGAGGCCTTACCCTAGTATTTTCAGACATCTTTGGCGAGGCCTTGACAATATGTTTCAGATGTCTAAAATTATTCATTCCCTCATTAGGGTATTAATAATTGACAAAAAATGTTATTATTCAACTAGTATGATATAAATTGATATGATTAATTCCCTTTATTAACTTTTATAAGTAATTTTTGATCATATTTCATTTCTACCATATTATCCACAAGTATACTTTTAAAGGAATGTGTTTTTTGATGTTCACCATGCATAGTGATTATTTTTATGATAATTGTTTTATATTACTTACCCTTACTAGGAATCTATGCTCATTCCTTTATTATGTTTTATTTTTCCCCAGGTGGTGAAGATGAATATTATGAATGAATTTCATTGATAATCTACAAGTCGTAGAATTTTCCAGTGGAATTTCTATTATGTATTTGATTTCAAATTATAATATATAACTTATGTTTGTTTATTTTTTTACAAAAATAATACACTATTAATTCCTTCATGATAAAAATTTCTCTTAATCATTCCAATATATTAATAAAAGGCACATGTTCTAGGAAACTGGGGTCTGGGTATTTACATTGAAGGTCATTGAACAAGATTCATAACTATCACACTAACATTCTCCCCTACTAAAAAGAAAGTGGCCTTTTCCTCTTTACACACTTCATGGTCGACGAAAGGAACTCATCTCGACACTCCTTCTAGAAGTAAACCCACATAACATATTTCTCATTGAACTCTCTCAGATTTAGTTTCCACCACTAACAGACAACTCCATGGATATAAATTATTTCCAAAGTGACCCACTACTCATTCGGGGTGCAAATCAATCTAAATGTGATATCATGTTCCTCTAGACCGTTCTTTGTCTCCATATATAAGACACTTACCTAATACATTACAAATGTATTTCACTAGAAAGTACTCAAATTATTCTACCAATGATCTTCCTTCTCAACCAGATCTACCCTATAGGGATTAACTAGATCATCCAGTTGAACCTCTACTGCGTGAGCCACACATGAAGGAAAAATAAGATCTATAGATGAATGGAAAATATATAAAATCCTAAGCCTTATAGTATGTATTTTTTTATTAAGATTAATTTTAAATCATTTAATTTATTTTACCATCCATTTCATCCTTCCCAAAACTACCCAATTAAAACAAGAACACAAGTTATCATGATATATGTATCTCTCATATGTATCTACTCTACAAAATGGTCCACCACATCTGGAAAATCAATAAGCTCAGAGTCAGTGCATTGGATCATGGGGGGGGGGGGATAAAATCCTATATCATATCTGGTCTCCATGACCTATGTCACACACCAAGGTCAAATGGTACTATTTTCATACCCCCCATGTAATCCTCACTATTCCTAACTCGAAACTCCATCCTATCACTCAACCATCACTTCTAAGGACACTATGTCACGAACCCCTCCCTTCAAATAAAACTCAATGAAGGGAGATAGATAATGACCCTTGATTCGAACCTTCAGTGGGCATCAGGTTTTCAAGTAGTACCAATGGTATAAAAATATCATGTATCAGAGAAATTACCATATATAATATAAATAAGATCATGAGATAAGATGGATCATCTACAAAGAACTCCAAAAAATATAAAATAACGTAAATAACCATCCCACATTACATGTTTAAAAATAACTAATACAAATAATAATATCTAATGGAAATACCCAGAAGTAAAGTTAAAGCAGTGCCAAAAAAACTATCAAGGATCTAAGCTAGTAATATCCATCATGATACACGTAATTCTATTGAAAACCTGAAAACTATTTTATATATGTACGGTGAGAATACATGTATACTCAACATGAGAACCAAAGTCTCTTGTGATAATGTGAATGAATAATACTAATCCACCCATGAGAAAATAGACGAACCAAACAAAACATATCACGGAATACTAAAAATCCAAACCTCACCAAGTCATTCTCACCAAATAACATAAACCAAGTAATATAATATAATTGGAAGAAAATCGATAAGGGTACCCGATACCCCTTTACCACTGGAATGATTCTCTCACCCCAAATGATGTACGTCATGGCACTATCATCATTTTTATATACCACACATCCCCATAATCAGGGTCACAAAACACCTCACTCGAAGACACCTAGGCTCACTACCCCATAATCATTGTAACATCACATCTCTCTAGAAGACACAATGGGATATCTCACATCACCCGAAGACACCCGAGCTACCTCCCCAAAAGAACGATCCCGACTTGCTCGAAAAGACATGGGCTGTAACACCTCACCAAAAAACACCTAGGATATCAAAAACACCATCTAATGAAATAACATACCCATGAACATAAAATATTGTGCAATACCTACCTCACATCTAAGATAGAGTGGGAAAGAACAGTTACCCAGCCATTTGTACTCCTCATTGGTGTCGTGAAAAGAACCCCCTTCATGACTATATGGGTGTTGGCATATAGTTCTTAAAATGGGTGGGGTTTATATAAATATAAAAACAATTTTAAAGTAATTATATATATAGTTTCAAACTATAAAACTCAACCAATGGGTTCAAAAACAAACCAACAAACTCACAACATCATCATTTTTTCTTCCACCTCTATATGCATAACACCACACATCAATCAAAGAAGATCATTTCAAATTTACAACCAATTCTCATTTAAACTACCAAATTAAATTCATTATTTATAATTGACCACGTTTAACCACACATCCCAACATTTAATTACTCATTAACCATTTTCCTACCATTAACTAAACAAAACCATGCCATTTCAAACATTATTAATCATTTATTACATCAATAAAAGAGAATATTGCACAAAAAACCACCACCTATCCATCCTAAATGCATGGGAAAACAAACCATCTCATCACCTCCCCAAAAGAAGAGACAAACGAACCACCTCCTCACCACCCAAAAAGAACAGCCAAACAAACTACCTCCTCCGTACCACAAATTAATGACCAAACTAACCACATATCTCAGTACACCTCATTCTATCCACACATCACCATCCCATAAGAACATCCATATATCATAACAATTCAAGACTATTTTTAAAGGTTTAAAAAGGGGATTTTATCACAGTCCAGTTTATTTCAGGGGTCTAATCACACAAACAATAATCCTGGGGAAACAATTTTATTATCCAAGTATAAGTAATTAACCAATTTCCATTTATAGTGATATAATAATAATCATAATAGTCATAATAGTCACAACCGTACTAATAGTCCAAACAGTCACAACAATAACAACAGTCACAACAGTCCCAATAATCAAAATAGTCACAACATCCACAACAATAACAACAGTCACAATAGTCACAATACATATATCCAGCAAAATGAAATCCCCCAATGAACTCAATTTTCCATGGGACATCAATACTTTATAATCCACAATATCAAAATAAAAATATATAGTTGTAAAAAACATGCGAATCAATACTATTTACCCTTGAATTTCAATTTAACAAATTCATTATCTTTAACTTAGCTAGCACAACCATAACCCATAGGTAAACAAAAGAAAACCCCTACCACATTGTAAACAATAAAGAGAAATGTGGGAATAACTACCTCAATGAAGCTTTTCTGACTCGCTACGCCCCACAAGGTGCAAAAGAATCCCATCAAACCACAACTGCACCATGAGAAAGATCAACCTATAGAATAACCAAATACCATTAAAACACAACCCGATACCCAACTAAAACCATAAAAACATATCTATAGTGAGTCCCCTATGGAATAATAAAATCAAGCCATCCGAGAAGGAGAAAGGTATTAGAATAAATTACTAATGAACAACCACTATAACCAACATATCAAATAGGATGAAGAGGGCTTGAGTAACTCCTTGAGGTGTATTGGGTTCACCTGAAATGGGAGGAAGAAGAATCCATGACCAAATTAATTAAAATTAATCCAGAAAAAACTTTTAAAATTGCAATAAATCAGGGATTTACTTAACATGTAATCCCCTTTCAAGTTTTATAATCCTTAGGGTTCAGACTAATGAAAAAATGTGTCACCTTTTTATTATTTAACCCCCAAAATAAAAATTTCGTGAACCAGGCATGGAAAATCCATGAAACCAACTTTAATGTTGTGAAATACACTTAAAGAGTGTGTATTTTCTATAGAAGTTCTGTTACACCCCTATCTCCCATAGAAAACTCCCAGAACCTCTCATAGACACCTCCAACAACCAAAATTGGAAAAGTAATGGACTGGGAGGGAATGAACCAATACATTAATTTTTTGTAATGTTGACAAATTTTTTTTTGGAATCATTGACGTATGTATCATGGATAGAAAATTGTGAGAATAATTTTAAAGGAAGATATTATACGTGATATACCAAAACTATAGAGGAAGGATAATGATATTTTTAAAACATTATATAATGTTTTGGTGGTTAGAAGAGGTTAAAAGAAAGATGAAATTAAATCCACTAGATCACTTGATCTCATACATTCTGATCTATGTGTACCGATGAGACATTAAACAACATAGGGTGATTTTTAATTTATTACTTTCATTGTTTATTTCACTCAAATGAGAATTGTAAAATTCAAGAAACATAAATAAAAAGCTATACTGTTGCCAAAAAGTTTCATTAGGGATGTTGATAAGGAGCTAGGTTTATATATATTGAATTTTATAACATACAATGGGATGTAGTACACAAGTAACACTTTTTAGTTCTACCAAACCAAATATAGAATAAAACACTATTATAGTGATCCCTACACTCTTAAAAATAGTCTTATGGAAAGGAAAATCATAAGTCTAGTTGATATGGGAATTAATATTCATATTGAATATTAAAATCATAATTATTTTGGATAGAAGCTGTAGGTACTACCATATATGTTAATTAAAAATGATTACTTCAACTAGAATAAAAAACGATTACATATGAGATGTGGTATATGAAAAATACTATAGTAAAACACTTATAGGTTTTTGTTATTATTTAAATAATAAATTCCACAAATATTTATTTTACAAAGTTTGATAAAAATATTAATATATTGTTTTATGGGATATTCATCCAATTAATGAAGTTTAAAGTTATTAAGTAAACGAATGCATATTTTGGATGATTAAATTGATTTTAATGTCATTGAAAACCAAAAATATCTTAATAGAAGATGTTGAATATGATATGGATGGTGTAATAAGATAGAATGAAAACTTCCAGGGAAGTTAATGAAAAGGAAGATGAATATGAGTTTAATATTTTACAGGTTTATTCTAATCATTCCAATAATTAATAGAAAAGGACTCTATGAAAAACAAAGAAATTATGTTCTTTACAATAAAAAATTTAATTTGACAATTTCATAGGTAATCTAAAAGATCCAGTTTTCACTAGATGCAAAATTAGGTGTGAGAATCAGACATCCCTTATCTTATAGGAGGAACAAAATACAATTATAAGGCAATTTATTATACATTATTTTTTAATGAAATGAATGAAGAGTTATATTCAATATAGGAATATATTACCTAGGTTCTTGTTTCTCGACTAGAAGGGATGAATTTTACAGGAATAAAATGGATGCTTAGAGATAATCTCAACAAATAGGGAACAATTTTGGGGAATATAAAATGGATAGTTTTGAATGGTTATTCATAGGTGGAAGGTGTAAATTTTAAAGTATGTTTTTCTCCTATTTCAAGACTTGAAAGTAGAATAATGTTGTTGGTTGTTTCTACTTATCAAAATTATAATGCTTATAAGATGGATGTTAGGTTTTCATTCAAGAATTAAAAAATATTCAAATATGTTTATATTGAGAATATTAATGGATTCATACATAATAATGATGGATCCATAGTTTGTAAACTAAATAATGACTTATATAGATTGAAATTGGATGATCCTATTAGTTTTTCAAAACATGATAGTTTCTTAAAGAAGTTAAACTTTTCCAAAAAAACAGTTAATAGCAACTTGTTTGTGAAAGAGATGAGTATAGGAACACAAATTTTAATAGTTTATTTTTTTGATATATTATTTGTTTTCAATAGAGATAAATATTATAAATTATTTACTAAACAAAATAAATTGAAATTTGAGATGACAATTATTTTATAGATGAACTTATTTATGGGATTACAATTTCTACAAAAATGAGGATACATGTTCTTATAATAGGAAAAGTATGACTATGGGTTACTAAAAAAGATTGGTATGGTAAAATAAATGGATGTTTATAAATTTATTTTCATTGGTATGATGATGAGTAAAGATGAATATGGAAAAAGTGTAAATTTAAAGGATTTATAAATGTTTATAAGAAGTTTCCTCTACCTTAACACATTGAGAATAAACATTGTATGTGATGTAGCTTTTTAAACAATATATCAGAGTGATTGATTTGAATAAAAAATGATGGAAGAACAAAAGAATACTTAGGTATGTTATAGGACCATCAAATTATAGACTAATATATAGTCAAATTAATGAGTTGACGTTTATTAGTTTAGATAATGAAAATTCGGTTGTCGATTTAAATGATAAAAAATAATCACGAGGAGAAAATTTATTATTGATTTAATGTTTCATGAGTCGGAGTAGTAAGAAAAAATGTCTGATTACTCTTAGTATAGAAGAAGTATCATTTATTTATAAAACCCAGGCATAAAACATTCCTGATCTAAACACATTGATATTAAATATCATTTCATCAAGGAGAAGGTTTCACATGGGGATGTTTTAATTAAATAAATTTAACAAAATATCAAAATTTTGATGTTTTCAATAAATTTTTTCCAAGGGGATTATTTGTGGAATTGAGGTTAAGACTGCATGTTTACCCTCCACCATAAACTTAAGAATGTTTTTGAGATGGCCCCAATGTTTCATTGGATTTTATTGTCAAAATGGGAGAATAATCTTACCTATATACTCTATATTTTTTGATTATGAATCTTTTGTTATTATATAAAGGGTGAGTAAAATGTTTTGAAGTTAAAATTCCATAAGTTGAGATGATTGAGGGGGAATTATCAATATAATACCACAAAATTTATTATCACTAATAGATATAATTACTATAACAATATTTATCAATCTAAAGGTGTTATTTCAAGACACTTGTTTATGAGAAATGTAATTGTTTAATGAAATTTTGGAAAGGAGTTTACAATAATGATTATAAAAAATTAAATTGGGGAGATTAAAGATCTTTTAGATTTATTTTCTTAATAGGATTTTATTTTATGTCTATATATTATCTATGAATGTTTTTATGATTTAGATGAAAATGAGTTTTTTCTTATCAGAAGAAGTTTGAGTTACTTAACTTTCTTAGATAGATAATTCTATGCTGATCCTAAAATTTTCTAACACCAGGATTTACAAAATATCTCATGGTTTAATAAGAGTTCATTGAAGAAGTTTCTATGTAGATACATATTGGGAAAGTATTAATTTAAATAATTATACAGTTATAGATTATATAAAATTCATGGTTATGAATATGTGGAGCTACAACTGTTCAAATTTTGATCTTTAATGTTATTCTAGATAGGAAAATATTTGATGTTATAGTTAATAGAGAAATTTATGATGTTATATCAGATGGAGAAATATATAATGTTACAATAGATTAAGAAATATATAAATTTATACTAGATAGAGAAGAATCTGATGTTATACCAAATAGAGAAATATCTGGGGTCATACTACATGGAGAATTATATGAAGTTATACCATAGGGAGAAATATATGGAGTTATAGAAAAATGATAAATATATGAAGTTATACCAGATAGAGAAATCTATAAAACTATAATGGATAGAGAAATTTATGAGGATATACTAGATAAAGATATATCTGAAGTTATACTTTAGGGATTTTTTGGATGTTTTATCAGAAAAAGATAAATATGAAGATGCGGACTATTATATCAAACATCTATAAAGATCACCATATGAAGGTGAGGAATATTATATCAAATATTTAAAATGTTCACCATATGAAGTAGATAAATCTTGTATCAGTGCTTTATTAAGTTCATAATTGTGAGTTTATGTATCTTGAAATGTTTTTGTTATAAAATTGAGCTAAACAAATTTTGAGTTATAAATTTGAGCTATATAATGTTGGAATTTTAAAGCCGAGTTGTATGATGTTTGAGTTATAAAGTTGTTCTATACATTTTTCGAGTTATATAGTTGGGCATTATGATATTCAAATTATAAATTTGTTCTGTATAAATTTACCATTATATTGTTGAGTAGTATTAAATTCATGTTATATTGATGGGTTGTAAAACGTTTATTTTATAAATTCATCAAGAAAGTTTTTAAATTAGATTAAGAATTTTGGAGATTTATGAAACCTTTCTGAAGTCATACACTGTGACAATTAAGAGATTTAATTTAAGAATCCATAAATCTAACTGATAGTTAAAGATGTCCTAAATAAATCACTAATGATAATATTTTTGGAAAGGATTATAAAGATGGATGAATCTAAGTTTCTTAAGTGATTTATAGTTAGTAAAATGATATTTTAGACTTGCAGGAAATTTAAATTTGATATAGTGATTCTTTATTGACTTTTAGAGGATGTTTGAGTATATAATGTGAAGAATTCTCATTGTGATGTTTTTATTTCTATATATAGTGAACTTTATGAAAATTTTGAGAGCAAGAAATGAGTATACAAACCTTAATTCACTTGTTTAAATATGTGTAGAACAACACATAGAATACTAGATATATGTACAAAAACATTAGTATATCAGAAGAAGTAACATAAGATAGAGGTGTGTCAGATGAGAGTGTATTAGATAGAAGTGTACTAGAAAGATGATTACAAGACTAAGGTGTACTGGACATAAGTGAAGTGGATGTAGATTAATCATCTAGATAATTTATGGATAGAGTAAATTTTGAGAATCTTGTAATTTTATATTATTGAATTGGATCTGAAGAAGAAGAAAACTTTGTAACTATTAGGAAAGAGTTATATTTTCAATTGGGTGATAAAAGGATCTTAATAATAGTTGGATCATTTTTATTCACTTGAATTATATAGTGGATATACATGGATCAAAAAGCGTTGACCCAACAAGGAATATGTACCCATATTTGGACAAAAACATTTAAAATCATATCTTCATTAATTTATTTAATTATTATTGAATATAGGTGAGGTTATGTTAAAAACTTTATTAGATAAAAACATTAAAAATATACATAGGTTTATTTCAGGAGAATGGAATTTGTAAAATCTAATCACTAATTATATCATTACCTTCTCAATGGTCTATAAAATCCTAGTATCCTTAGAGATGGTCTTATTTTACAAAATATGGTAAATTTTGTGAAAATAGTAATCTTTATGAGTTTGATGTTTATCAAGAGACTATGTGTCTTATATATAAGAGAGTTAAAGAAATAGATGATGGATGAATATCACACCTCGATCTTATATATACATCCCAGAATTAGCCAAATGTATAGGGATCTACAAGATCATTATTAAAGGAATAAAAATAAAGGGGAAATTGGTAAATTTACTACATGGTATGTTAGAAAGTGATAAAAGGGATAAACTACCCAAGGCGTGATATAACCACTATCCATACTTATATTGAAGGTAGATAACATGACTACAAACATTTTAATTGTCCTTCCCATGATAATCAATTGAAGAAATGATATATAGGTAATCATTGATAGAATAATAAATTATTACCATTTTATCAAAATACTAGTGGATTTATCCCTTGAGATCCTAACCCATTTATATATTCATAGAGGGGCGATTTTTCATGTTGAAATACAATAGATTGGTTAAAACCTTGTTCCAATATATACTCATATGTTTTGGGTGATCCAAAGTGCAATGAATATGAATGTAAACCTTACCATAATCTATTATTAGTAAACTAATTGTATATCTAATAGGAATACTAAATCATTGGAAGGCATGTTGAGGGATTCCTCAATTTATTTTAAGAGGACCTGGGACTAAAAGTTTCAACTTTTAAAATTCTCTTATTGCAACACTTTTCACTCAAGTACTAAAATGGATCCATATGAAGAACTATATCAGAAGAGGTATAGAACTCCAACATGATAGGATGAAGTTATATAAGGAAAAATTTTGTGAATACACATTGTTATAGAAACTATAGAGAATATGTAAGTGATCCAAAAATATATCAAGGATTTTCAGAGTAAAAAAAGAGTTATGTTTAAAATATAAGTATAGACATAAAGATTCATGTTAGGGATAATGTAATCCTCAAAATATCCATATTTGAAAGAGTCATGTTATTTATAAATAAGGGTAAAATGAGTTGACATTCTAGAGATTGTTGGAAAAGTTTAAAACCAATTAACACTACCTACAATTCATTCTAATGTCCATGATGTCTTCTATATTTCCTTGTAATGAGAGTATATATCAAACCCAATAGATATAATAGACATAAATGGTATGTAGTGGGAAGTTAAAATATTTTATAAAGAATAAATGATCCATACAGTTAAGGTAATTAAGTATTTCTTTAGAAAAAATATAGCCTAACTTGTGATAGTCTTGTGGAGAAGTCACATTTTGGAAGGAAAAACTAGGGATCCTAAACAATTGATGAAATGTAAACACCCCAAATTATTTTATATAAATACATAAATTTTTTAGGGAAAAATTTATTGGGGTGTGGTTGGTGGTGAATATAATAACCCATAAAGTTTCAAAATAACATAACTTATGTTTCACAATGACTATTAAATTATGTTTTATAATAGAATCACATAAAAATAATTTTACATCTCACTTAATTTTAAGAATTAATATTTACTACTATAAGTAGGTATAATACAGGAAGATGGATGAAAAAGAACAACACACACACTAATGTTATAAATATAGTCTTGAATTATCCAATGAATATAACTCCTGCTAAATAAGAAGTAAAAAAGAAATAGATGAGTTAGGAATATGATGGAAATTATCATGTAATGTGTAGAAACATAATAATAAAATTAGAAAATGATGAAATATGAGAGTTAAAGTGTATATATAAAGTGTGTGTAATTTTAAATGTGACTGTTAGAATTAGACCATTACCTGAATGTTGGCTAACATTAATAATGGTCATTATGAATGTTGGTTAATATGACCATTGGAATTAGTTTATATAATGGATAATAACGTGAGATAATTAATTCATAAGGTATAAATAATGGCCTCAACTAGTGGGGTTATACCTTTTAAATCCCATATATCAAAACATGGGAGGAAGGTAACATTACTGGGGTTTTACATTGACGATTCCCATGTAATGATTCAATAATTAAGACTCTTGGAAAATTGACAAAATGATAATTTTAATTTAGTGGTGATCACAACTATATCAATGTTAGATTATCCACCCAATGAGAGTACAACCATCACACACCCTTCCCTTTGGGGATATATTAATTTAATAATATGTTATGTATCTTAACTTACTATTATAAGGAGTTATTTTTTTTATAAATGAAATATTGGTCTCTACAATCCCATTTAAATTATTATTTTATTTTAATAAATAATAAGAATAGAAGATGAATTTTATAAATATACATTTTGGATACAAATAAAACATACTTATATTTTTTAAAAATCTATAACTAAAATAAATTTCTATGATAAATTTTTTTATTTTAAATAAAATCATATTCATGTAATAGTATTAATGAAAAATATTAATTTAATTATATATGATAATATAATTTAATACACCATAAATAATTTTTTTAAGTGTCAGATAGTTAATTATATCATAAAAACGAGTATTTTTCAATAAATAAATATTAATTGTAAAATTTTGATTTCTCATATAAATATTTTTTTAGATAAAATGGATTAAATTTTTGAAATTAGTATCATGAAATTATCAAAATCCAATTTCTTCATAATTTATTGGGAAATTTGAATTTTTGGTTAAAAAGTAATGTATGATATTAATATAGAGTAAGTATTATGACATTATAATGACCTAAAAGCGACATAATATGTAATTTATTAGATTTATGAAACAATATGTGTTTTTCTAATTGAAATAATTTATTTTAATATAATAAGATTCATTTTACATACTTATAAAGAACCTTTAAAAATGATAATTTATATTATAAGATTTTTTTTCAAAATTCATTGTGAACAATACTGACTTGCCTATCATCAAAGATTCCATTTTATAGAAACTTTTTCCATAACTAATAAAATTTTTAAAAACTATTCTTCTTGGAAAATACCATATTTGAAAACCATAGTAAGGCCAATGGTTTTGTATTTTTTATTAACTAAATGTCCAAGTACTATATTTAGAAATTAATAATCAATTTACACCCTTTTTCTATAGAAACATTCCAATTCTCCCAGTCCTACCCACTACTACAGCTTTAATAACTATTTTCCCTCACTTTATCTCTCTGGAGACATTCCAAGGGACTCTTAAGGTTCTATGAATCACTTCTAAAGTTTTAGAAGTAACCTCTCAAGGTAAGGGGTTATTTCCTTCTATTTTTAATTCTCTAATTCCATTTCTTATAATCCATTTGATTTATAAATAATTATATTTTAAAAAGTTCATACATATCCCTTACTAACCAAATAATGAAACACTACCCTTATATTTAATTAAACCCTTCCATTAGATTTTATATAGACTAGTAATGATATATAAATTATCCCATGATTCTCCGTTCTATATTTTTGTGAATACCCAAACCTATCTTAAATAAAGTGTGTTCAACTTGATATAACTATGCTTAATTGATTGGGTAACTCCATTTATAAAACTCAAATTACCTACTCATGGGTTTAAATGATGTAAAATCTCTTTATGTTACAAGATCTATATGGAACCAATGAATTTTGACTTATGAATTGTTCACCCTAATAGCACTCAAATGAATTGTTTAAATAATTAATCTCTAGAGATAACATGTTTATAGAACCATGGTAAATAAACATGGTAATATGTTTTACGATACATTGGTGATAAAGCTTATTGATATCCTTTTGAATGTATCATCTTTATATTATACCCATATTTCTATGTTATGCCTCATATACTTATTATTATGATCTTATGTTAGGCCCCATGTACTTATGAAAATGATCTTATGTTATACCTCATTTATTTATGGTCATTCTCTATTTTTATGACTCAAGAATCATCTATGGTTTTATAC
The DNA here is from genome assembly GCA_963277665.1 of Viscum album. Classification (NCBI taxonomy): domain Eukaryota; kingdom Viridiplantae; phylum Streptophyta; class Magnoliopsida; order Santalales; family Viscaceae; genus Viscum; species Viscum album. The sequence continues at coordinate 991,756,995 of OY728155.1, read as the reverse complement.
ATTATATTTCTTTTGGAATCCCATCCTATGATTTATACCCTCCCATTCCTTTGATGTGTTTTCCAATAAAATATTATGCACTCAAGTGAACTATGATGAGATTAGAAGAGTATTTCAAGAGGATTAAATAATACTTATGTATTTTTGGTACAATGTACCCAGTTTCCAAGGAACTAAACCTCAAAAGGTCCTTAAAAGTTATTAATGTTTTATTTTGTCAAGTGATAATGCTAAAAATCATTCATAAAAAATGTGGGTATCTATATATAATATATGATTACACATGAATGATTTATAAAATATTATAACTACCCTTACACTCTTTAATCAGAGCTTAATAAAATATCTTTAAAATGTTTAATACATCTAGATCCATAACTTCAATTAACCCATTTTTAAAAATTATACTCACAAGCCTCAACATTATTCATTTACGTCATGTTCATCTCTCCAGTCATCAGATATAAATTCTACTTTCATGAGTCCATATACCTATAACTTTTAACATGATCTTTTGTCTCTCATTTTCCCAACATTCATAATGGAATCTTTTTCTTTATCTTCACAAAACAACATGTTGCCAAATTACCTTTATTTACGGAAGAAACTACAACCAATGAAATATATTGGGTTAATCATAGTAAATCAATTATCCTTTTCATTTTAATTCATCTATGGTATATGGATTAATGATATCGTTGAAATTATATGTTCTCTAATAAAATTATTCTGATATTCATATTATAAATATTTTTGTGTGTTTGGAAGAAAAATTTATTTATTTTACAACATAATAATTCACACCCATTTTATGATCTAAATAGAATGATTTTAGTAATCATTTATCCAAATTATTTAAAAGATTTTCACATTCAAATAATAACACTAAACTGGGTTAAGAGATTAAAAAATAAGTATAATTAGTTAATATAAATATATGTTTATATTTAAAATCATTATAATAAATATAAATAATAGTCTTATTAAATTTCATCATATATGATATTTTTATTATAGTCAATTAAATAATCACAATAATTATAAAAAATAAAACAAATAATTTTAAGGAAAAAATCAATCATGAAACTATTAATTGACATATAAGTAAATATTATGATATCCACATACATTGATCCTTTATTATTTTTAATTCATATTTACCAATTAGTCAATATGATTATAGAATATAATTGTCTTTAATTAAATATTCAATTTTTGTAAAAAATTAATTCTAATTCTTTATTTAAATTAAATAATTGTAAATTTATATTTCAATTTATAATTATCCATAATAAGAATTTTTTTAAGAAATAAATAATTTGAATATTTTTATAGTAACATTTTCCAATCCCCCTTAGTATTTAATATGAAGTAGAAACTCTATTACCACCTCCAATCACATATGGTTACTACTTGTTGGAGTTAAAATATGACATGATAATGTATTCTATCCGTGGGTTAATATAATTTTCAATTATCTATTTTTCAACACATAATAATTAATTTTTTTCACAGACATATCTTTAAGGATAAATGAAAAATTAATTTTTTTTGTTAAAATTTATAATTATTATTGAAATTCCAATTATAAAAAATAATTATAAGTAATTTATTTAAAATTATACATTTCATAACTAGCCTAAATTTATTTGGTTTTTATTTCCCAATAAAAACAAATATTCATTCTTAATTTTTTTACTTATGAAGAATATTAATTTATGTCATTGACTTTCATTTTTATACAAGTAAATATGATATTACTAACCATGTATTATTAACAAATGATTTCAAAGAAGGTTCAATTAAATTCACATACACTCTTCCCTGTCAATTGTATAAACATTGTCCCTCATGTTTGAATTATAGGGTTTTGATGAAACCTAACATACCTAAATACTGTAAAAACCTCAACCATGAGTTCAAAACCTATTACCCATGATGAGATTCCATAGGGACTCATTCACAACCCCCAATCACTAGTTATATTCAATAAGTTGTTAGGGGTAAATAAAATCTATGAGAAATGATATTCCCTTATGTATAATACAAAAGTGCTAAATGCTCATGAAAAATACATCAAAATAAGACTAATTTTAATATAAGATTATTAATAGAAAGAAAGTTGCTTATAATAAACCAAATCAACAGTGTAATGTAAAATAATAGACACAATTATACTAGAGACCAATTCTAAAATAATGAGCTCGCACATCTTCCAGCATAACTATAATCAGGAACTAAAATGTACTATATATGAAGAATGATATATTCCCTTTATCCACTTCATGACTAATCATATCTACATATTGAAGATCTAATCACATGAAGTGTGAGTAAAAAATTAATAGGATTTTACTAAAACTATAATACAAATCGATGTTAAGGTAATTCCAAATTCAATGCTTACAATAATGATAAATAAAAAATATATTAAATAAAAAATTATTTTTCATATTTTTAATATTTAAACATACTATGTACTGATGTCTGCATTTATAAAAAATTTAATTTCATAAAAACATAATCCCTCAATTATTATATTAAGTGAATGTTTCACCTTAAAAACTCCAAACTCAATGAAATACTATTTCTCTCTATAAGTTAAATAAAACCCCCTATTTTTAATGTAAATAATAATAAATATTTGTACACATTTCATTAATAAATCTCTATTCTATAATGTCTAGTAGAATATCATTATTCAACTAAATTATTCCCTCTGATGATAAGGCTTTTTATAAATAAGATATTAGAAAAGACCACTTTTACTTGTTTCATCGCTATCTAGATTTCTATGGTTTGATTCCACACTCACATGTAAAAACTCACATCATAAAGAGGGTCACCTTTTAGACCCATTTATCCCAAAAATTTCTTACCTTAATACACACTCCTTATGCTACCAATTATCTTAGATGAATCATAGAGGTTTCAAATTACTGTTTGATTAAAACATTTATACCACTTGTATATATCTACTGTGAACAATAAAAAAATCAAATTCAAACCCACATGTCACGATTCAATAAATTAATGAAAATTTATTTAAAAAAATTTAAAAAATAAATTCCATAGTTTTCCTACAAATAACCATATTTCAAAATCATAATTTCTTATAAAAATTATAATTTTTGGTTCCCAAAAAGCGTATCAAATCACTTTAAAAAAAACCCATTTATAAAAAAAAATAAAATCATTACATATATTTTACAATGCCATTTTAAAATTCTTAATCTATTCAAAAAATCATTGGCTATAATCTCCCAATTTTCCATTAAAACTCATGGTGGATGAATATAAATTTTGTATAAATCTATAATTTTATAAGAAAACTATCAATTTTGTTCTAAATATTTCATAATCAATCAAAATAACATGTTATATTAAGCATTCTAAAAGAATATGTCAGAGTTACCTACCAAATAGAATCATTTAATTAATAATTTTAATGTTTTCAACTTTGTAAATCATGTCAAGGGGGATGAATCCATAAATATGAAAACATGATGAACACTTACCCTCAATTATAACCCCAAGGAATTAAAAACCCAATATTGAAGAATATAAAATCATAAAGTCAAATAGTAATATATAGATTTATATATCAAGAAGAATATAGAACTATAACCTCAGATTCCACATCAAAATGTTCATTCCTTTTAAAAAATCATTATTTAATGTTGCAGAAGCCTAAAATTATCTCGAAGAAACACTAAAATTCATAAATTATAAAATCAGATGAAGAATTGAGATAGGTGTTTGTAGGTAAGTATGAATGTAAAAACATGTATAATAATCCATGATAAACAATATTTGATCGCATGACTATCTAACTATGCATGTAACTATGGTTCCCATTTTTAGGTTGAAAAACCATACTACATGGCTATCTTACATGGTTAACCTACCAATGTGTCTAGTTTGTATAAATGATACTAGTTTATTTCCCCACCAAATGGTTAGTTCACATAATTTGGATAACTACACAATTAACTATAATTACAACCATACTTTTCCAAATTGTAAAAATTTTCAACTCAAAAGAACCAAAAATCAAAAGGGAACAATCTTACCATAATTAGGTACTATAATTTTTTCTACCAAATTATTTTTTATCTCTGAGAAGTTATTGGGATATATTCTCCTTGAATTAATCCATCCACCAATCCCACATCTCCATCTATATATCACACTCATGTCTCTTATTGAATCTTCTTATTATTCACAACCCATAAAATAAAATAATTCTTCTACTACAAAGGAGATTCTCCCAATAACCCATATCCAAAATCAGTTTCTCTAAATAAAATGAAAGAGGTGTCATATATACTTTTTCCCTGCAAAAACATGAGATAAGTTCTATTGAATCTTCATCAATTTAAATAAATATCAGATTCCATAGAATGATCGATATAATATAATATACTAGATATATTGTTAATTTATTTGATGATCTATGATTTACATACATACCAAGGAACTAACATCCTACACTACCTGATTAATATTTTCCCAAATCATAGATCCACTTTCAAAAACACATAATCCAAAACATGAAAGATCAAGGGAATTTTTTTAAGCTTTGTGTATGATTTATGTCAACTCTGGGATGTAATCATAAATTTTTTGAACACATTAATAAACATTGTAAACTCTTGTACCAAATTAGGAACCATAAGTTTCTTCCAACCCATCTTTCCACAACATAAAAGATACTGACATGGTTGATCACATAATTCCTTAAATTAAACCATCCTTATCTATGACTGATAACTATTATTATAGATGAACTCAACTAATAGAAGATGATATTCCATATATATTCCAAAATTAATAATATACCATGAATATTAACCTCCGAAATCACAAAGATAGACTTTATATGACTATCTTTCTGTTGATGATTTTCTATTATTACATTTTTTAACATTCTCATTATAATATGGAGTCCTATAATTAATATTTTTGTAAATTTGAGGATCTTTATACATGATGATACAGTTGGAACCCATTAAATATTAAAATTTCTCTCACATAAATATTTTGGACTCCTTCATTTAAAAAGGATTCTCACATATGAAATAAATTCACTAACTTCAAGAGTTTATAAAATATGACCCAAATTATACCGAAATTGGAATTTGATTTTTTTGACACACCTTGGTCACTCCAGGATATACCACACAACTCAAATGATATAATTCCTCTAATATATCTATTTCAATCTATGCAGGTTAAGTGATCTTGGATGTGAAATGTTGATTGTTTGAATTTTTTTTGAACCTTGGTTTCAAATCAATGAATGCTACTGAGATGGGTTCAAAGTATTTGGTATTGTTTTTATATTGATTGTAGGTGGATCAAAATGTTTTTGAATAAATTATATTCTTTCCATTATATTTTTGGAATTTTTATTGAGTTTGTACAATAATTGATCCAATGAAAACCTTATTCACATAAACGATCTGTCATGCATGTGATCAATCTATTACTAATACTATTGATCATCTGGTCGATCAGTTGATTGGTTTTTTATATGGTAGATCATTTTTTCATAGGTCTAATCTTCATGGAAAGTTAGATATTCATGTGGTTAATCTAATAGTCTTATTGTATATCCATATAGTAAGTGAGTTTTTCATGCAGTTAGTAAACAATCCATATGGTAGATCTACATGCATGATCTATAGTGTGCAATAAATTTATATGGATCACCAATCGCATAGTTGGTCATATATATTTATATATATTTTGGATTAATTTAATGGGTGAAAACCCATGCTTCTAGAGTGGTTATATTCTGGTGAAATTTAACATTATATTAATAAAAATTATCTTCAAAGAGTATACAAATAAATCTAATATTTTTTTCAATATTTTTCATTAGATATTTCAAAAATATTGAATAATGATAAAATATAATTATTGTTCTTTGTGTTTGGTCTAACAAACTATTGTATTGGATGAATAAATATTTTTATATGAAGAATCAATAGATATTACATCTATAATTATTGTGTGATGATAGTTTTTTGGTTATTAGTTCAAATAATCACTAGTGTATGAACATATAGTGATCCATGTAAGATTATTCAAGTATATATGTTAATACTATGGAGAAATTTTTTTAGTGATGGTGAGAAATTTTCCAAAGCTATTTTGTTATATAATAGGGTTGAAGTGGGTAGATTTCATGCTTATTTCTATAAGGAGGTATAAAATGGGTATTATTGGAATTTAAAAATTCATTAATTTTTTTATTCACAATATTTCTCATAGATGGGATTTTTTTAAAAAATTTATTATTGAGTTATCAAAAAAATAAGGTAAGAAATGGTAATTTATTATAGGAATGAAAATATTAAAGTTGATGATTATTTTTGATTTCGTGAAGCATGTTTTCTAGCCTAACTGAATATGTAATTGATGTAGATCATGTTTTATGATTATGATGACTGAAGAATTGGGAATGTTGAGATATAAAATTAGTTTCTATAATAAATTTACTTCCCAGATTCCATGTTTCAATAATACGAGATGTAATTCCACTAACCCCAATTTTCTAAAGGTGGTTTCATATTTATTAAATATAAAATATAATAATTGATATTATATTCGAAGGATCAAGGTTTAGTAGTCCTCAAGATACTAGATACATTAAATTATATCATTAGAGAGAACATATGAGTACAAATATTTATGCCAAAATTAAATCCTTGTTCAATAATAGTATTCCAATTCATTACATGGAGAAATAGGAAAATAGAGTAAAGGTCTTGTTATTAAATTATAAGTAAGGGAAAATGTACAACATAAGATAATAAAGAATAAATTTAGAATGAAAAACATCATGACTACAATCATAGAAAAAAATTAATATGTAATTATAATACATGGAAGAAAGATAAATACATAATCACATGGATCACATAAGAATCTAAAAGACGGAATTGTATAATGTCGAAAATCATAAACATATGACCAAAGCCTTATGGCAAGACATTATTCGTAAAGGGTTTTTATAATCCCATTACCATATCTTAGTTAGACCATGAGACCAACCATTTCAATAAGGGTATATATAATTCCAGGCCCCAAACTTCATATAAAATTCTAATGCATTCCATCACATACTAACTCAGTATAGGATATACATGGAATTATGTTCAATTATGAACAACTTAGAAATACATAAACCATTTTTTCAATAGAACTTATCATACAAGATATTATATATGGAGAAATAAATTATATCGGTCATTAAAAGATTTAACTAGTAATGAATTATTGAGAATTTCTAAGTTAACTACCAAAAAATATGAAAAGAATATTTATAGATTCATATATTTCATAATTTTCACAGCAAAAGTGATTTATACAAAGTTATTTCTAATATATACTTATCATGATAAATTATTTTAAATATGTTTTGAAAACTTTATTTGAAATATAAGGAGTCCAAATAAACCCATAAATTATACAACACCATATAAAATATATGAGTTATTTTATAATGAGTATTACAATTATCCATTGAATATCCCATAAGTGCATCAAAGAAGGTGTGTAGTAAGGGATCATTCACTGTGAACCAAGATGATGACCTGAAAATGAAAGACCAAATATTTTTGGGGTTATTACCACTATATAAATCAACTCAAAAACCATGTAAACTTGTATTATATACACATGGATTTATTTTTAGGGGAATCACACACTTTTTACTTAACATAATTGTTAGATTTTTACGACTACGAGGAGGTTTAGGCATAGAAACGACTTATGAGTTGGGCATAATATGGGTGAAAGGAATTGTAAATTGGGTGATACATTATTAAAAATGGAACATATAATGACATTAACACAATTATGGGATAATAACTTGTCTATTAGAAAGGATACAACAATGATAATGTAGATTAGAATTGTAAAGAGTGGAAGAGAGAATTAAACCCTAGTATGATTTAGTAACAACCTCTAAAAATGGTATAATGTAATGTGTTTAGGTAATGTATATATGATAATGGTTCAATGGGAAGATAATAATGTCGATATATATCATGGAATAATAAAAAATTAATATTTAAATGAGATTACAGGCAAGTAAATTCAAATTAGAAATCAAAAGAGAGAAATGGGAACCATTATATCTCTTGAGCTTCATAGATTGAAATCAGAACTTAGATCAAAGAAAACACTTCATGGATGAAGATATATATAGGGTAGAGACTCCATGGGAGTATAATAAATAAGGAAATTTATTTTTTTTGTAATAATGATATGTCAGGGGGGTATAGATTTGGTGAGTGAAATTTTATAAAATTATTTCTTAATTATTTTAATTTTCCACTTTTGTTTAATGCCCCACTATAACCATTATGATCCACTACCAAATTGAATTTCCCACTATTATTTTCAATGTATAAAATATTGAAATAGATCTTCTTTGGCAGAAATTATTCACATTTACATAAATATGATGTCATATATATTATATTTATCATATTATATCATATTGAAGCATTGATACCGTATTGTACCATTTTAATAACATTTTTAAAAATATCACCCCTTTGATAATTTTGATATCTTGATTAAAACTATGTATTAAATTTTATCAAACTCATTCTTTAATTTACTACATTATAAATTTATGTCAGTTTGAGAAATTAATCATGAAATAATGTATAAGAGTAAACATAGTTTAAATTTATTAAATAATGTTCATTAAAAAATTGTTCAACCCCTATATATATTATCTCTAATAACACCATCATATTATACAATGGTAATTTTTTTTAATGGTTGTAATTTAATGTGGTGTTTCTGACAACATTTATTGGGTGGTGATCCCATCTAACAAGACCTTCTCCAATAGATGGTTATAATCTAACATCACATGTTGGAGTTCTTCTTGGTCTTTGCCAAGGGAGAACCCCATTAATGCTACATCCTTCCCAATATCTGATAAATAGACTTCATAAGGGATGATCATAATAATCGAAGACATATTTCCTACCTTTTATGAAAATTATCATTCATCCTTACCCTTAATGAAGGTTAATATAATGGCCCATTCAAGATCACTATACCATTAACTATAATAATGACTGACCGTCATATTGACCAATTTTCATAATGTAAAACAATTATATAGAAGAATGGTTCATAACTCTTAATGGTGCTATTAATCTTTATATGTACATAAATATCTAAATCCCTTCACATCATTCTCTAAGTTCATTCACCGTGTAAATTTAAACATTTATTGTTTTTTTTCTTAATAGAAATGTATCTTGTATATATGTTATCCTTTTTTAATTATGATCCACCAGAAAATGATACTATAATGTTACCATGCATTTTTATATGATCTATGATAATATTTTTAGCTTATTTTATAAATTTATTTACATAGTGTTTTTTGTATCAATATGTGTTGCACTATTATGATAAAATAATAATGTGTACATTGTGTACAAATATTGTGATGTAAGGTTTATTTAATATTATAGAATCTCATGAATTACATTTTCCATCTAAAAAATAATCATCCTAAAAATATTAAAACAATATATAAAAATTTTAGGTAATACTTATTAATAGCATTATATGGTTTCCATGACGCCTCTTCCAGAAGATGATTATTTCAAGAAATTTCACCAGCCAAGTAGTTCTATTTGGCAGTACTTACTACCTCAAAACATGAATTTTATTTTTCCCTTGTTCATATGATAATTAGGGAAGTAATCTTACATGATCATATTTTATAAAATGGTTAGTGTATGAAATGTACTTTTATATAGGTTATATATAGAAGATTACTACATTCATATGATGAATTTGAATTGGATTTTCTTCAAATCATGAATTTGAATTGGAAATCTCCCCTTAGAGGCAATACCTCTATATGATCATAGTAAATATTAATACATATAATTGTAAATAATTATTTTTATAATTAATCTCGAGGGGATTCAACTAAATTTATCTGTAGGCTGCAAATATATTATATTTCATTGGAACACATCCAATACATCTCCTTTATGCCAAAATATAAATAATAAATCCATCATTACTAAATGGAAGAGTGAAAATTGTCATGACCCATCCTAGTGGGGCCCGAGCCGCAACTCCCCAAGCATGCCTCCAAAAGGCCAGGGGATGGTGACTTGCATCGAGTAGGCATGTTACTAACATGGGAGGCATTGCCTATAAACCTGAACACACACACACACACACACATCTACAAGCCCACAAAGCTGAAAAGTAAAAACTACTAAAAATGGAAATCCATGCATAAACTAAAGAAAATCACAACCAACAGAGTACAATAGGAAAGTAAAGTACAGTAGGTGTAAAAATCTGGGCCAACAGTACAATCCCACCAAAAGAGAGTCTTCAACAAAGTCCAACATATAATGAAAGGTACTGGGACTATAATCCATTGCCATTTGAACACACCTCGGCCTGTCTGATCTCCTTGAGCACCGTCTAGTCCTGGTCTGCCTAAAATCCTTTCAAAAGATCGCTCGTCTACACAAGACACGACACGTGTGGGCAAAGCCCATGCAGGGGTGAGTATAACAATACCCAGTAGGACACCCCGAAACCACAAAGGAATACAACAAGGGAAAATACCACAATGGAAAGATACAGTCAACTCTACACAGTTTATGTTCACAGAACATATAAATAATAATATCTAGATATACTCATACAAAACGACTCCCGTGAAATGACCACTAAGATCCAGCTCGAAGATTCCACTAAGCACGTAACAAGGAGAACACACTCCTAGGTCAGAAGAGAGAGATACGAAGTACTCATTCCGGGAGAACACACTCCACATGTAATCTGAGAACATGATGCTCAGATGAGGATCACCAACAAGTCATGGGTTGATTCTGACAACTCAGTTTGAACTAATCTGGTAAGCAGAGGATCAGCGCCCGAGTAAAGTTGGTAATGTCGATACTAAGAACTCTACTTAGGGTTCTATGAATGAATAGAGGATCCAGATCCAATCCTCACAGAGGGGATTCCAACAACTCTATTCAAGAAGTCCTACCAAAGGGATCATACTCCTGTATGTAGGAAATGATATCGGGAACCTTTAGGAGAAAGACCAAATGGGATGAACCATAAGGAAACTTGCCCATGTCAATTAAGGAAACTGGCTCAAGCTAATTAATTTTGGTTACACAGAGTGTAGTATGGTTACACGCCATGTTCCTTGACCCCGGGTACTGCTCGTGTAAACGACCAGTGTCATCCGTTCAAGCTGTGTAAAACTCAACTACACGGCGTGTAGAAGAATCACACGTCGAGTTCCTTGACTCCAGGTACTTCCCATGTAAATGGCCCGTGTCATTTGGCTCATCGTATAAAAAGTAACTACACAACGTGTAGTAGTATTACACGCCGTGTCCGAGAACCTGGGGCTCGCTCCGTGTATGCTGGCCATGTGCCCGTACACGGTCTCCGTCCATGTCGCCAGTTCGTGTACCCGTACACGGGTTATCCCATGTACCAGTACATGGGTTGTCCCGTTTATCTGGTTGGGTCTGGTCGGGGAGGGGTATACACGCCGTGTCCCTGACCGTGTACCCAACCCATGGCCATGTACTCCTGGAGTACACACCAAGTGGTCCGTCGATGAACACACGCCGTGTATCCCATACTACACGCCATGTAGTCAGGATTTTTCCAGAAACGCCTTCTTCCTCCTCGTACCGTGGATGATCCTCCAGATCCATTTTTTCTCATTCATTCTACCCGATACACCATGGATTGGTTAGTTTCATCACACGAACACCGAAACAGTTGTTTTTGGTCCTTAAATCGGATCATAATCCTCAAACGATCGATCCGAAGAAAAACACCCAGAAACTCATATCTCTCAATCTGCTCCGAATCGTCTGCCGAAACAATCGTCGCACCTCCATGACATCACTCCGGGGTTTTATGTACAATCTCGGATCATTACGCCAGCAAACGAATGCGCAGCAGTCAATGTCCTCCAAGAAAGCATAGAACGCAATGAAGAACGCGTGGGAGAAAGAAATACAAAGAATCGAACAAGTGGGATGAACCTTGATCATTGTTCGTGAGGATCCATGTTCGTCACCATTAGATCAAAACCACAACAATAAATAGATCATAAATCTCAAGTATTTGATTTCCCGATAAAACCCCAAATCACACTCGCCTGCAAAACGATCAATCCACAGGCTAATCAGTTCATAGATTAGTCCGTGTTCGTCATAGGAAACAAGAACGGGGAAACAAAAATCAAAAGAAAACATCCTACCCAGATCTAAGGTGTTCTTTGGTGAAGATTTGGTTTCCTCATCATTGTCACCAGCGAAAATCATCAAGAACATCGTCGCCACGTTGTGAGGTTTTCTCCAGAGCCTCCATAGCGGCCAAGGGTTTCCGGTTTATGAGGTTTGTAACCCTGGACCCCTGTGAAAGCCTTTATTAAGAAAGGATAAAGGAAATATTTTGCAACAGATTTAAAAAATATTTCACTGCAGAATAACATATTTTTATTAAATATTTTATTACTCTTACGTCCAAAAACTAGATTTCACTACCAACTTGTGCTGGGCGATGATAGGACACGCCTAAGGTAAAATTGTTGTTCTGAACGCAACGGTGCCCTCAGATTTCTGATCCGAGCACCCATTCAGAAGGTATTCCATTTTTTCTGGAAAAATACATGCGCGCATAATTTAACTATTAAATTAAATTCTGGCATTTGTTCCGGGATCACCGGGTCTCAGAACTGCACAACGTCTCAAAGAATGGTCTCAAAATTATTCCCACATAATATTAAATTAAAACATGGTAAAAATAGGGGACATTACAAAAATGGGCACATTAACAAATATATTTTTTCATTCCTCAAAACTATAATCACACTACTTTTTTCTTGTGAACATAACCCTATTATGTGTTTTCTTGGTCAACAGATCAGACAGTCTTGTTAATTTTTTAGAAAATCACAGTTAATATCACTATAAATGAAGAAAACATTGTATTTATATTATTTTGGTGGGTCACAAATATTATTTGAAAAACTTAATTTATGAAGGATCAATAAATATACCATCATTATATATAATATAAATAAGGAAACTAACTCGTATAATCTAACATTCACCTTTAATTAATTTCCCATATAACTTTTTTTTTCATGAATACTACATGAGAAATTTTTAAATGAGTACCATGATACTCATATTTTTGTAACATTCCCACAAAATGGTGCCCCGATCTAGATCACTACATGATCTTAGGTGCGCCTCCTCACACACTACAGGTTTCCGACTGGCAATGAGAGTCTATGTCATTTGGGGGGACTATACCCCATTTTTCAGAGTAATTCACAACAAATCATAATTATAAATAGTGGAAAAAATATTCAATTAAAAATAAACATGAGTAAACAATCATCTACTAGAACTAGGTACAAACCACAACTAATAATAAATATATAATGTCTTACTAGATAGTGACAAGTAAATAAAACTCGTAGATAATGTCAAATAGTAGAATCCCAAAATGGTCCCAACACATGTTTGGAACTTCATCCATGTACCTCCCAAGCTTGAATCAATTCCCAAGCATAGGGACCTTACCATTATCCTAACATGAAAGCATATAATTTTATTGGGTTTGAAACAATTACCTGAGTAGGGTGTAAGTACAACTCAGTGGTCCACCACAAACAGTGTTTACAAACTATCCAGTCTAAATAAATAGTGTATGCAAGGACTAAATAAATGAAAAGTAATTAAATGATAGTTAAAAATCCATTAGGTAACCATATTTTCCTTAAAAATTTCCACATCAGTCTCATTTCATTATTTAAATCATCTTATTCCCTAAACTCATTTAATCACGTGTTCCATGGGTTAGGCTTTTACATCATTTAAATAAAGGTTTAAGGCATTCATCATTATTCATGAAGGACTATATCAAGTCACAATATCACTAGGGATAAAAATTTCACAATTAATAAATTTAACATAACATGGAGCCTCATTAAAGGTAGTATTATAAAATTAAACAATTAATGGAATAAAAAATCAGTCCAACTCCCTAACTTGTGCACTCTTGGATGGTGTTAGAGAATCTGTCCAACCTGACCCGTGGGAGGAGCCTCAGTCCTTTCCCCCCACCAAGCCATGTAAACATGGGTATATACACACACAAAAATTATCCACACCTACTATATCACAAAAATCTTAAAAAAATCATTTTTCATAATAATCATCATGGGATTAAATATTACGACATAACCCATTAACACTTTTCCGTTGACATCACATTTCCATTTATCCCAATTCCCATTTATTATGCATGAATTAATTAAGAAAATTATTCAATTCCCGTAAATTAACAAATTTAACATATTAAAACATTTCCATATATTTATTCATATAACCCATTCATGATTTCCAATTTATTAACCCCCTTATGCATTTCAAGTACAAAATTCCATCCATTTGGCATATTCAAATTTATTTCATTTATCCATTTTTTCATGCTAAGAAAAAAATATCTTATAACCAAATCTATGAAAAAAATATCAATATTACCTTCATAATAATCACATTAACCTATTTACATGACCTTCATGGGATCTACATAATCACAATTTTATTTCGCACTTAATGTTTACTTTAACCGTGTTCGAGAAGGTCGGTTCACCCCATGGGTGGCCATAAATTGGTCAAGTCATCATCCATTAATCCAATGGGGATCATGAGGGGTTGAAATTTCCATTTATAAAATTATGCTACGAAATCTCACTAATTGAACTAAAAATAGAATACCGGGGAAAACAAGAACACAATGCCAAATGCACAAATCTATATAAAAACAATGGGGTATAACTTATAGTCCAACTACAATGAATCTAATGATTAAAGAAAATTTAATCATCTCCTTAGATCTAGATTCACATACCCATTGAATCATTAACCTAAAATTCACCAAATAAAGAGGATGTTAGGGATTTAGAATATTTATTCCCAAGATACAAGCCATAATCTAGAGAAGAGAATGGTGGAGAAGATTATACTTACCCAGAGCTTCAATCCACAAACATCAACACTCCAAATGTCTTATAAATTATGGATATATATATGTTTGGGAGCCCATGATGGTTCATGATTCTAAATAGTTCTAAAAGTGAGGAAATGGGGGAGAAATTATGGCGAGGGTCTTTAAATCCCATAACGGGATAACTGCAAATTTTCTAACTTTTAAAGGGGTGAACAGTTTACCTGCACAGTTTTCCAAACCATGCAATAATTGTGCAGAAGAGACTATCCAAGGGGAGTGAGTCTGCACAATTACCTGGGGATACCAACATTGTTTACAAACCACGAACCAACCATGGGATATGATATTATCAAGGGTTGCACAAGTTTTATAGGAAGGCCACACAATTTACTTAACCATTTACCAACCATGCACCTGGCACGAATTAGTTTGATTTTCCATACATTTGTGTCATGATATCTTGAAACACCAATAATTATCTTCAAAATCTCATGAAATATTTTTTAACCAATAAAAATAGATTTTAATTGAAATTTGAATATGGAAATACCCTTATGATGTCCGAGATCTTATAATATATTAGAATTTCTTCAATAAATAAAAAAATACTTATCAAGGTAGTATTTTAATACACTTTTAATCAAATCCATAAAAACCAAGGGAGAGTTTTTTAACCCCAAAAACATTACAGTGAAATCATAATGACTATACATTTTAATCAATCCTAGTTTTTTTTAATATCATACTTCTTGAAGATTAACTGATGTTATCTTAAATGAAGACCACTCTTTAAAATAAATGGATCCCCTAAAAGTTGATCAAAGAGTTCACCAATATGATAAAATGGATTCTTGTTCATTATATATTAAACTGTTTTCCCTATAATCAATGCATAATATAATTTTCTTATCTTTTATATTTTAAAATTGAACTGATACTCCCATGGAAAAACTCTAAGACACGTTGTCCCTTTATTGTATAAGTCTTTTATTTTCTTCATAAACTCTACTAACTTCAATAGATGTATCTATGTGATGGAATAGATATTGGATTTTCATCAGGGGTGAGATCAATAGAGAATTAAAATTCACTATTATGGGGTAATACATGTAATTCAACAAGAAATATATCAATATATTCTCACACAACTAGAATCTGTTCAATTTTAAAAAAACCAATACCAATCATATATTGAATTCTATACATATATACCCCATGAATTTTCATTATGTTTTGATAGTGAGGTGGTTCATTAAATGTTTTAGGTAATGATATAATTACTCGAAAAACAAATAATTATATGTTTTTATTAACAAGTCTAATTTTTTTCTATTTATAGTAAGACCATAAATTATAGTCAAAGGTCCAATCCATACCCATGATTATATCAAATTCAATAATAGGTATTATAATCATTTCTAGAAATTGGGTAAGTATATGCGTCATAATTTGTAATGAATGAAACAACCTATTTTCTTTAAGATTTCCACAATGAGTTATGACTAATGAAACCTTTCTTAAGGCGACAGAAGAATATCTAATTTTCTTGGAAATCATGGTGTATATAAAAGAGTGAGAAGATACCGAGTCAAAAAAATAATTATCTAAATTTGAGGCAAAGATTAAAGTATCTTCCATCACATCCTTAAATGTTGTGATAGAATAATATTAGCCTTTCTCCCTTGGGCTCTTCAAGGGAATATTCACTTTTAACATGGGGAATTGATTATAATAGTCTCCCATATCCTCCCAATTGAATAATTAAACATTGGTGGATTATCTATTTCAATTGAATTTATAATCTTGATGTCCTTTATCTATATATTTTTATAAATATACCAATCCATTTCAGCAATCGCTAGGGTGTTTCATCCCATAGATATACCATGATGTAAAATTAACCCTTACCAACATCTTATTTTTTGAATTACATTCAACATGGTGATCAACCATTAACTTTATATTTTGTTTCCCAATGAAAGTAATGGAATTTGATAAATCCTTATATGTCTTGATAAAAAATGTTATTATATCCCCATATGTTGAGATATTTTGAGATACCAAGGTTTCTCTAAGACTAGGTCATAAACCATAAAATAAGTGATCAATATTACATTTTGGGTTATGAATATAATATAAAATATATGTTGATAACCTTGTAAAATTGGCCTCATTATCATCAACTATCTATTTTTATTTTCCTCTTAGGTTTATTAATTTCCTTTTTTTCTCCACACATTTCTCTGGAGGAAAATATTTTTCCAGAAAAATTATCTTGAATGTATTTCATCATAGGTTCTGAATCTCATCTTTTTCCTTATATTATTTAATTAAGGACCATTATTAATCTATATCATCTCTTAGACAATACATATCCATAAATAATTTGTGTATATTTGAAAATCATAATCCCAAAAATATTTTATCCAGAGATATAATAATTTTTTTTCTCCATAGGATTATTGGTGAAACAAAAAGTTTAATGTTTTTACTTATAAAATGATCCAATGTGGATGCTCCAAGTGGAGGAGAAACTAGTTTCTCCATGAAGGAAAGGTTGTTTTTCATATCCTGAGTGAATTATCCTAGAATAGTCATAATTTTATCATTAGAAATATTAAAACCATGATTCTAATTCTTTAGACAGCGATCAGATTATTCATGATTGTTAGGCTCGTTTCAAATTCTTCTAGAAGGTTACATTATCTAAAAATAATATTTTCCTTTAATGAGAAATTTTATAATATATTTCATATAGTATATTTTGAAGAAAATTCTAGAGTTATTTATAGAATTTTTCTAGTAGTAAAATTTTTGTTCAACATCTATGTTTTCTTAAATCCAGTTTCTAATCATTCAATGAAAACTTTCTCTAATACCGACTATAACACCTGAATCATTGGATTCATAGTGCTAGTGGTTTACATATTACATTTAAAATAGATTACAATATATTATTTTCCAATGATCAAGGATTAGTAGTCATATCAAAACATGAGAAATTAAATTACAACCCTATTATATAAAAGTATGAATATTTGATTCATAACACCATCCTTGTTTATTCATAGTATTCCACTTCATTACCAGGGGAAATTTAGAAATATTGTAAAATTGGGGATCTTAATACCTAAATAAGATAAAAATTCAGAAAAATATACTAAAGGAAAAATATTGAATACGAAAAAGTATAAGTAAAATGGTAGCCAAAAAATTAATACGTAAGTCTAATCCATGGAATATAGAGAAATAAATAATCACATAGATCAGAAAATAATCTAAAGGATGAAATTGCATAATTTCAGACATTATAAACATATTGTCAAGGCCATGTGATAAGAAAATATTTATAAATGGTATGTAAACTCCCATTACCCTATCTTTATTGTCCCATAATACCTAACAGTGTACAAAATGGATATATAACTCTATGAACCACCCTTAAAAAAATTAATAAGCTATTCCACCACATAAAAAATGAATATAGGCATACAAGGCATAATATTAAAGGCTGAACAAAATAGAAACACATGCAAAATTTATTGAATGGAACTTCTCATACATGATATTACCATATAAATAAATAAATTATATGTTTCATTAATATATTTACTGAGTAAATGGATTACTAATAATTGTATATGTAGACCCCATCAATATATAGACAGAATATTTATGTATTCTGAAATTTAAAAATGTACCCACAAGAAGTTATTTATAAAATTTTATAGCTAATATATGGTTATTGAGATTGAGGAATTTCAAATTTTTTGAAAAATAAATTTGATATAGAAGGATTCCAAAGAAAAACAAACATTATAAAACACCATATTAATTAAATTTTTTATAAATTGAATGATAATTATCCATAATATATCCTATGGGAGTGTAAAATTAGGGGTTTAGTAAGGTGTGATTAACTATGAAATAGGATGATGACCAAGATATACCAAACTAAATCTTTCGATAGATATTACCCCTAGATGAATCTATTGAAAAACCACTCGCTATAATTGTATCTAGAAATGGTTTTATTTTCTTGGGAAGTCACACACATTTTACATAACAAAAGTATTGTATTTCTATACATGTGTGGGGATTTATTCATAGTAACAACTAGTAAATTGTGAATAATATAACTAAATGGAATACTCAAATGGGTGACACAAACTTAATAATGTAACATAAAATTCTATCAATATAATAATTTGATAATTAATTATGGATTAAATGGATAAACCATTTTTAATGTAAATAGAAATTGTAATGTGAGAGAGAATCATACCTTAATTCGGATAAGTAATGACTTACAAAAGAAATATAAAGTAAGGTGTTTTGGTAATGTTTCCTTGTACACAGTTAAATGGGGAAGTAATAACGTGGACTGATATTATGTAACCATATAATATGAAAATTTAAAATACATTAAAAATAAAAAAAATTCAAATAGGAAATAATAAAAGAGAAATAGTGACCCTTACCACTCTTAAGATTATTAGATTGGAAGATATCCCTAGATAAAATGAAACTCTTAAATGATAAATAGAGAGTTATGGGAGAGAATAATTTAGAGTAAAATAAATAGGTATTTAGAGATTTTGGGTTTATGAGTGAAAAGATGCGGGGGTATTTATGGTGTGGTTAGTATACTTTCATGAAATAATTTGTTAATAATCAATTTTTTCCACTTTCCAGTAGTGTCCCACTATTACCATTATTCTCATATAACACCATTAATGACCCATTATAGTGGCTCGTATAAAAAATACTTATATAGAGCATACTTGTATTAAATGTGTAATTATTACATAAATATGATGTCATATATACCGTATTTAACATATTTTACGATATTCCACTATTTTTAACTTATTTTGATTTTTTTAAAAAAATCACCAAATTTCACCACATGGATAATTTAAAAATTATGATTCAAAATATGTAATATATTTAATAAAATTAGTTATCAAATTACCTATATATTAACTTTTATGTTAGGATGATACATTTATTAAAAAATAAATTCTATGAATAGAAATCCTTTTAATTTAGTAAGAAATTTAAATTATAACACAACTCAACCCCTAGATACATATCTTATAATCACAATAGAACATTACATAAATATAATGTGTGAAATGATGGTACATTAATTAGATGGTTTGTCAAACATTTATCAGGTGCTGATCTTCACTAACATAAATTTCTTTCAAATATGCTTTTGCTCTAACTTCACTTATTGAAGTTATTCTTGGGATTAGTGGAGGGAGAAACCATGTGATGATACCTCCTTCCAAAGATACAATAAATATAAATCAAAAGGTATGATCCTATTGGTGAAATCTATAATTCCTCCCATATATGATAATTATCATTAATCATTTCCCGTAAAATAGGTTAATATTAATGGTTTTTTCTCAATCACTATACCACCAGTGAACATAATTCCAAATGATAATATTGACCAACAATAATAATACACAATAACCATATTGACCAAAATTAAATAATACCCAACAATCATATTAATCCTTACATATACAAAAACATCTAAATCCCATCATAAAACTCTCTATGTTATTACACCATGTGAATTTCAATATTTGTTATTTTATTCTTAATATAATTTTTTCTCATAAACTTATCATTATATTTGGAGCATGATGCACTATATTATAAGAATACTGTGTTACCATACATTTTTACATGTTTGTTGTATAATATTTAGCTTCTGTTGTAAATATAATTACATTGTGTTTCTATTGTATAAATATGTACTCTGAAATTATAATGAAATAATAAAATTTTCAACATAAAAAAATATTGTGGTGACTGATTTATTTATATAATATAATCATACGCATTACATGAATTCTTTTTGAAGAACTAATTGAGAAATTTCTATATATTAAAAAAGATGTTAAAAAATAAATATGGTTATAGAGTGATCCAAATGTAAAATTAAATAGATTATCATCTATATATAGTAAGGCTAGATCATTTAATGAGATCATAAAATGAGGATATTGAGATATATTTATACTATATATATATATATAGTGAGTGCCTCTTCCAAAATATTATTAAAATATAAATGGGGGAGATCTTTTTCTATAATAGCTGAAGTAGCTGGGATCTCAAGAATATCAGTCTCACAATCATTTAAAATTCTTTAAGGAAGTATTGTGAAACTATAAAATTTAGTGTTAGACTAGAACAAAATAGTGTTACTATAAGCCAATGATATATGATTCTAAACTACAGCTTCAAATACTGAAGAAATGTTTTTTGGGGAGAAAACCAACCATGGAAAGGAATAAACTCTTATGAAGGGGTTGGACCTTATTAAAATAAAAATACTAAATTTTCATTTATTTTATGAATAAATGAGTAAGATTGAGATTCTAAAATTTAGTGAATCTATGTATAAAAATATGTTACTGTCTAATTATTTAATAAGTAATTGTATAAACTAGTCTTAACTGATATATACTTACTTCTTAGTACAGTTATATAATCTTAGTAAATTTAGTAGGTGTCATTATTTTTTATAGGTTATGTCATTAATCCTATAAAATAGAGAACCAAATTTTCTAAAACTAGAAACTCCATAGTCATCTCCCCATCATTCATGTAATACCTCATCTTTTTATATTTCTCATCAGATAACTAATCACCTTTTAACTAATCTACCCGTATAGTTTTTTGGATTATTCTTGATGATGTAATTTTATACATAATCATTTTTACAATTGATTGAATATAAAATAATAAACATATCAACTATAGTTTCCCCATGGGTTTCCCCAATTTATGAGTGTAAATTTTCCCACTCAAGGAATATACCATTGTGTTCCCTTTTTATAATGTATATATGAGCTAAAAATCCAATTATTAATGAAATTATACCTAGATGTACAATTTCAAATTGAGGGAATATTATAATAAAATTTATTTAAATGTTTAATTAAAAATATAGTCCAATAATTTCTATTTAAATAAGTAACACCTTTATATTTTGAAGGAATGAGGAATATATACCAAATCAAAGTAGCATGTATGGTAATTATTATCAAGATTCCATAACAACCAATACACATACAACACAAATGTACTCCCCCTCATCAAGAAGAATTAATTATCTAATCTTAATACATACCAATATAATTCATAACCAACTATTTAATTGGAAAGTATTTTAACTGACATTGAATCTAGTATCATATTCATTTTTTCAAATTTATTAGGCAATTTCATGATCTAACATTTCTTTCTCCATTTCAAACCCTATAAGTCATAGGAGAACCTAAAATCAAGAATTATTGAATAAATCTCAAATAATATCCTCCCAATATAAGGTAAAGTTAAATTTCAAGAACATTATTTAGTATTTTCTATGAATCCAGAAGCTTTACATTTCTCAATATCAACATATATTACATCATCATAAATAATATGACGAAGAAAATTCATATCCTTATTATAGAATTATAATTTGAATAATTTTTCCTAATGTCAATTTTTATGGTAATATCAAAACATACCCATGTATCTCTCATGTATTTTTTCTAATTTTCAATAAATATGGAATTTATACTTGAAACACCTATAAAAGAGTCTAGGTAACTATTTACAATTATATTTATGAATTTTATGAAAACCTTATGTGCATTGTTTACTCTAAAATAAATGAAAAATATATTAATGGTTTTATCAATGTTGAAAATATATTGTTATAAAATCATCTTATCATACCTATAAATGATGAAAATCAAACTCAAGCTCAATCTTGGAAAATAAATAAGGTCCATTCAGTATGTAAAATGAACTAAATATTAATTATATTGTATATCGTTTTCTTATAATTACCGAATTTGGAATTTAATTTTAATTAAACAAAGTCAAGATAGCATTGACTTTTTTACAATGAAAACTGACATTTCCTATGGTGAAACAATTGATCAAATGAATAAATTAATCTATATCTCATAAAACTAAAATATCTTCTCCCAAAATCTATTGGTTATATATGGTAATATAGTAACAATATATGAATTTACTAGGAACTAAACCAATATATAATTTCACATCCCTTTTATGTGTAAGTCAAAGGAAACCATTATAGAAAAAATTAAAATATCAATCCACCACTATTAGATGTAGATGTGGATTATTCACTTATATGGAACTAAGAATTATTCCATTTAAGTTAAAAGAAATGGATATAATGTCTCACAATATTGAACCCATCACACATTCATAGACTTAATTCACTCCCTTGAAAGTGTATATAGTACTATAAGGAATAGTGAAAAGAAACCATAAACCAAAAATATTGATTTGATTATTATATAAGATCAAATAATACTAAGTTATGATTAGATAATGCCTCTTCTACACAATAACTAAAAGCATGTAGATATTTCCACATTAATGATCATGATCAAGAATGATGAACACCTAAATCCTTACTATATTCTCTCTCCAAGAAGTGTATTAATCCTTATTAAATAAAGAATCAAATCAATTAGAATAGCTAAATGATTAACTAACAGTGTATATTTAAATTAATATAATGATATAGTATCAAAAAAAGAGGAAATAATAGTGGAAGTTGTCAAAATGGAACCTCACACTATAAATGACCATGTATCAACTATAAATTCCTCAAGATCATACCGTGTAGTAAATAGGTTCCCTTGACTGTTATATGGTTTCTAACTCTACATTTTATGGGGTCCTTCCAATCCACTATGAGTTTATAACTCATCCTACTATGGTACACTGACCAACATTTTTTATCACTATAAATGTTTTTATGTACCATTTATACTCATCCCTAAGAAACATTTCCAGTACTTCTTCAAATGGAATACTTTCCCATAAAAATGACATGTTCATGGTAAATATGTGAACGATGAATTTAGGTGTCCCAATTATCAATATTGAAATCACTCCAGTCGTTTTATCCCCTTTAAAACATTGAAAAATATCCCTAGTTGAGACCACTTTAAAGTCATCATGATTCTACTTCTACACACATAGTTAATTAATCCTTCCACATAATCATGAAAGAAAAGCACCCATATTTTTCATGTTTTATACATCAACCTCAGTAGAATATTTTATAGTAACCCCATTATCATAGTCAGTGAAATTTTGAAAATTGAATATTGATTGAATCTTCAATAATATACTCATCATTAATCTCTATGCCTTTTAATTTTTATTCAACATAATATCTAATATTCAGTTCACTTGCTCAATTAACTTCAATACATATAACACCACCAATAAATTTCCAGAATAAAAATCTATAAGCTCTTAAGATCTATCCAAAATTATCTCCTACATGTAGTATTACTCTTTGAATACCCTTATTAATCCTTTATAATTGTAATTTTTATATTATATTAATCCTTAATCCCTTCCCATAACTTACTATTCATACTATTCAAAAAATAGAAATGAAATTTAACTTTGATTCCTCCAAGGTTCATGAAACATAAAGATATGGTTGATTTTGTAAAAATAATTTTCTTCTTACTTCATTCACACAATTACATTGATCAATGATGGGTTATGTTTCTTGAAATCAGATGTCCTATTTTTCTTTTTCAACCTATTTTGACTAGTATAACTATGAATCCCTTGGATAGCCTAAACAATCAGACCCACTAGTTAAGGTTCAATTAAAGAATACTTTTACAACCCTTACTTTCATATAAACGTTATTAGAGATATACTAGGTATCATATTTTAAAACACAAAATATAATTCCCATAAAAACCATAAAATTCCACTAATATTCATCATAAAAGAAATCTACACCCTAAACTATTTCCTAGGAGACATTCTAATCATTTTAATAAGTTCATTTCCTGTAGTTTATCTTAATAGTTTAATCATGTCTTCATTATAATTTTTCTATTGAAAAAAATTGTTAAATTTATAAAATATTATATTTGAAAATATATTTTATATTAAAAAACTCATTTTCTTTAAAAACAATATCATGTTTTTTAATACATACCTTGTCTACCATGATTCATGAACTCTTACTAGTTTCAACAGAAGATGAGTTAACATTGTGAAAATACTGTTCTATTAGTAAATTAATAAACTATCATTTTCCAAAACTCCTTGAAAAAATTTTATAGGTAATTATTTTCCCTCAAGTATAAAATACATGCCACATTTTCTCATGAAAAAACCATTTAAATAAAACTAATTTTAAAATAACAATAATTATGGAACTATGAATAACTATTAATGAAAAATTATATCATTATTTTACCAGAACCATGTCTAATAATATCTATATTTCCACCAGGGTGATCATAGATTGGTTGAGTAAAAAATCAATAATATTTTCTTAAGATTTAAATACATGACCATGTTATGGTAAGTAAAAATAAAATTATAGAAATTACGATTATTCAATAATAGTTAAATATGAAAAAATTGAAATATGTAATTCTTGAAAATTAAAAATTAATGTAAAATGATACCACATTTATAAAAATAAATTCCATAAAATAAAAATGAAAAATTATTTAATAAAGATCTTATTTCATCTTGAAACCTAAAAATCTAGTGAAATATGATTTTCTCAAAATTTTGTGAAAACTTTTATTTTTTTAAACCAAAGGGAAAATCATCAATTTTTAAAACATATTCGAAAATAAATATTGTCTAATATTTAATGGAAAATACATATTTTTTTATTAAAATTCATTCTAATCACAACCTAATGTAAAATCCCTATTTTCCATTCTATCATGTGTTAGATTTACTTAGTGTGAATCCAAATTCATATTTCCAAACTGACATTAGTGAGTGTTTCCTTTCGACCTTGATTATCCCATTTTTTTCCCACCATAACACAAGATCCTTAATACAACCATACATATGGATTAATTTTAGAGGTTAAAAAATGTCTTACTAGAACATTTTTAACACACACACATACAGGAACACACCCCGTGAGAACATTGCAAAAATACATGTTCAAATCAACATTCCAGAATTTAATTTGTTCAATAAAATTTGTATAACTTATCTTAATTTGAAATTAAATTTTATAAATTAAATCTATAATTTCAACATCAAAATTATCTATTTAAACTATATATTTTTTTAAATAATTCCATAAAATACAATTTTGAAAAAATTATTTGATTTTTTTTATTTTTCACATATATAAAAATTTCAATTTTTTTAATTTTATTACCTAAATAATTAGTTATAAATGCCTTAAATTCACATCTGAATTCATCATAAAAAATAAATATATTTTTAATAAATTCATAAATTCATAAAATAAAATCATGTCAAGCTTCACTTATTCATGATCAATTAATAATAAATAATGATTCTTCTAATTCATATAATATATTCAATATAATTACCTAATAATTCTAATTTTGGGAATTCCCATATTTCGAACTATTTAAATCAGGTCAAAGGGAAGAAACTCATTAATTAATAACCACGATGAATAGAAATAAATCGACCCAAGCTAAGGACTCATTTATTTTACATAATTTACCTCTTATATATATATATATTATATTTCATAAATAGAAACAGTAATATCCTAAGGAACTATTGGTTCAATGTATTTATAGAATGGTACTTAGTCATATTGTTTAATAATACTTGAGCTAATTTTTCCTTAAATAAACAATACTGGAGAATATTCTAGCAATTTCATTATTATGAATTATACTGATAACATAGTGAATGAAAACAAAAGAGAAGGGTCATCTCAAATTTCTAGCAGGGGACGGATAAAAATTTTATCAAATAAGATTTCTCAATAATAAGACAAAAACATGTGAATAATAAAAATATCATAACTTTATATTTGAAAATCATAATACATAAGTGAGATTAAAAGTACATCCTATAATAACATAAATCCAAAATATATCATCATGGAAGAGTAATAACTATAACTTAGATTGGAATTATTTAACATAATAATTTAATTAGGAGAGCATAATACCATAATTAGTAACATTATTTAGTTGTGTAACAAACATCATCATATTAAAAAATTAGTTTTATGAGGCACACTATCAATTCCCAATCACACAAAACACTAAAATTTACTCATGAAGACTTATATCATGATATGTAAACTCTAAAGTGTTAAATTGGTGGGTGATATATGACCCTACCCATCATTCATCTATAGTCACTTGTTCCAATTATAATTCATTAAATTTTCACATAATAAAGAACCGATGAAAATAAATTGGGTTTAAAAATTTTCCAATTAAAACTAATTCTATTTTTATATAAACCCTTAGAAATAAAATTGGATTTATAAAACATCCAAATGAAAAAATTACCATTCATAATTAATACCTATAAATAAAAAGGGTTTCATTAAACATTCAAATTATATAAAATAAAATCTTGAATTATAATTTTTCATTACCAAAAACATGATTACCCAAAACAATAACATAATAAAAGGAAATACATGGTGATAAAAGAAACACAACTACATTTTATATTTCTATTTCTCATATAATAAAATTAAAATAAGGTAAATATATTTTGGAAAACATTTTTTATTCATCAATGTAAAAGTTATTATTATGATTCTATTTTAAAAAAATCTCTTGAAAAAACAAATGAAATAAAAAATTTCCATTGAAAATGAATGGGTAAAAAATATTTTTTCCCATGAAATAAATAATAGAAAATCATTAATGATTAAATTTCATGTAAGAATGTAGTTCAATAAAAAAATTTATAACTCAAATAAATTATTTTGAGTTCTCAAGTCATTTAACTTTACACTTGATTTCTATAGATGTGATTTATAATACTATATTATAAAAATAAACATCTTAATTTCCTATTTCATAACCATTTTAATATAAAGTTAAATTTATACTATTTATTAATAATAATTTACTTCAAGTAATATATTGTTATAATCTATTTTCAAAATTGAGTGTTAATAATCTTGAATGTTTTAAACTAGGTCCATAATAGTGGTGTAAATATTCATTTTTATCCAAAATTTTATCATTTAAACACCATTAATGGTACTAGATTATATGTTTTATAAATTGTTATAATGTTATAATTCCATCACATGGGACATTTAATAATATTTTGTGAAGTTGAAATTGGTCTTAAACTAGTATTAGGTTATTTACCAATATTGATAGATTAACTTATTGTGACTCCC
This sequence comes from Viscum album, assembly GCA_963277665.1. Taxonomy (NCBI): domain Eukaryota; kingdom Viridiplantae; phylum Streptophyta; class Magnoliopsida; order Santalales; family Viscaceae; genus Viscum; species Viscum album. Next base: position 991,728,704 of record OY728155.1, on the reverse strand, counting down.
TAACCCTAGTTTCCTAGGGTCAATGGACTATTTTATGTTACATTGGCATGATCATAAAAAATAAAATCCCAAAGGATTTATCAGACTAGTTTCATTATAAATACTAGATACAAACATATGTTCTACATTACAAATTGAAATGAAAAATGACATATTATTCCCTTTGAAAACTCTCATATCCATTAGAATATCCCTATAGGTTAATCATAATTTACTTCTTCACATACTGGGGAAAAATGAAACATAAGAAATGGGTGAGACCAGATACTCAATAAGGATAAAAAATATAGCAGAAGATATCATAAATAAGCATTAACTTTTAAGGAAATGTATAAAATTGAAACACAATCCTCATAAACACGGTCTTTAGAATAATATGGAAATAATATATCAAATAATTCTATTGAAATATTAACATGAATATTCTAATTTTTGAAAAATAACATGTAAAATCATTAACTAATCTCATAATGTGGGAATGAATAATTCATGATATATTAATCATACCATCAATGATTTGACCATGCCACCATACATAATTGGGAAAGACCTTATCCAAAACCAAAAAAAAATTCTCTCATGAGTCCTACTGATGCATAGAGGAGCTATAGAGGTACCAACCTAACACTTATAGTGTCCAATTCAATCCTCTTATAAATGTGGTAAAACATAAGCAACCTAAACATTTATATTAAATCTAGCATAAAAATGTCAATACTTAAACCATAAGACATGAATGGAATTAAAATAACACATATATAGTCAAAAATGTCATAAAACCTTCAACAGAATATGGAATATTTTATAACAATAAATAAAACTCAATTAAACACAAAATCCAACAAGGGTTGTTGACATAGATGAAAATAATGTAATAAAATTGTTAAAACAATTTTAGAGAAATATCCTTTTTTAAAATTTGAAATTCATTTATAAGCTTGTAGTATTTTAAAATGAAAATCTCCTTTCAAGACAAACTTATAATCTTGTAAGGTAAGATTCATAATTTTGAGGCGTTATAACAACATAAAATACCCACTCACACTATAAAAGGTAAAAAAAAATATTTCCTTAATTTGTCGAAATAGTCATAGATTACCTCATTTGGAAAACGATGGATAGATTCCATTGAAAACGTTTTATATAAACATTCAAACATGGGTAAAAATGTATTTCAACAAATATAGATAATTTTTTGAAATAAATTTTATGAAACACAGACATGGATGATAAAGATGTCCTTATAGATACTTATATATAAATAATCTTGGATAATAATGATATTGTAAAATTCACCCTTAACTTATACATTAATTTAGTTTAGGGTTCATTAACCTCCTTTATAATGATTAATTTATGTTATTAAATTATAAAAAACCATAGACATATTTATGATATCATATATGATCCTGTTATATCATTTTGTTAATATTTTTTCAATATTACCATTGTTTTGGGTGTTAACTACATCATTTTACAATTCCCATTTTTTCATCTAAGTCACATTTTTTATCAACATAATTTATTTTATTTAGATAGAAAAATGATATTAAGTTCATAATTATTTTCCTTAATCATCATATAAATTTTATTATCATTATTAAATGGTTAACATGTTGAATGAATATCACCGCGTCGTGGAGACGGTAGGTCGTACATACGCACAAGCGACAATATGATTTTCTTGATGGTTAAATGCTACGTAATTTGATGGTATATTAATTATAAAAAATAATTTTTATGTTATATTCATTATTTATATCCAATATATTCATCATCATATCCATCACAATAAATTAGTGTTGAATAACAAATCACACCACGTTGTAGAGATGGTAAGTCATATACACACACACATAGTGATATTGTTTTTTATAGGATGATTAAAATGAGGAATATAGTTGTACCATGATTATAATACCATCTATGTATATAGATTATAATATTTTTCTTACTTACATATGAAAACTACATATAAATAAGAAGTATAAGAAGAAAAAGACATTGAAAGAGGTGATAGAGAAATTTACTATTTTTTGGGTATCTTCTTTTGATTACCACAAAAGTAATCCTTATGATATATTTATGCACAAATTATGGACACCATGATTTATTGGAAAACTTTGGAAGAGGAAATAGTTAGGGGTTGGTCGAGACAAAAGGCATTAGAGGTGCGAATTAAAGTGAAAGAGAAGTTCCTTTTTGTAAGAGAGGGGATTGGAACATTAGAAAAATCTTAAAATACTGAATTAATATAAATAAATTTTCAAGTATAAATGAATAAGTGAGTTTATGGGAGGATAACAGGATTATGGGTCGAAATGTCATCATCTAGTGAAATTTAGACGTGTTTAGGTCATAAAATTAACCTTATCTTTTGGCTTTAACCCTTAGTTAAATAATTTAACATTTACTATGACAACATGACTTTTTACACTAAAGGGTTAATTTAATTACAATACAATACCAAAAGAAACCTTGTTGGAACATTTATAAAATTTCTAACATGATGAAAGTTATTTGTTAAAACCTCATATTTTTATGAATTTTATAATATTTTAAAAAATATTATTTATTTCAATGAATCATTTATATCAATTTTGATACAATTCAATATTTTCATTTTTAAAAAATAAAACCAATTTAATAACATCAATCCAATACTTCCAATATGTTACTAACATCCATGTGTTGTTTAAAAAATGTATTTATTTCATTAATTAATTCAAATTATATTTTTTTAAATATTTTTAATATCATTTATTTGTTATTTTTGTTAATACAATAATTTTTACTTAACTATTGTGTCATCATTAATGGTAATTATTTAATCTAAAAATATTATAAATAAATTTTTATAAGGTATTTAATTCCAATATATTTCTAGATACTATTTACAATTGGTGATATCTTATATATATCTTTATATTAAAATTATTATAATTATATGAAATGAGAGTGTTGAATTTTCTTATATTTATTAATTTTAATAATATTCATGTCATATTTAGGAAAAACGGTATGATGGATAATTATATTTATATAAATATGTGATATGGGTCTAATTTATTCATAAAATAGTATTTTTACATGTTCTGTGGTGATTTTATAATATTTTTTACCTTAAATTACCTTACTTACCCCTAACTACGTGAATAAAAAAATTACTAAAGTTACTATTCATAATGAAAATAAAATAAAACAAACCTATTTACATAATTTTGACCTGCTTATTTAAAATTAGGAATAAAATTTTCAAAATCCAAAACACAGAATCTACAATAATTAAATTAAAATTAATCACGTTGGTGGAACGATAAAACATGTTTTTTGAAAGTAAAAACCACCAAAAGATTAACATGTGTTTATATCAAATTTCAATGTGAAATTACGTCCAAAAGACCAAAATTAGATTAAATAGTAAAATATTAATCATTTTATACTTTAAAACCGATTTAAAAGATAATATAATATTATAATTAAATTAGATGAAAAATCATTTTTGAATGAAATTGCAGTATTTTTCACTATCCATTAAAATATGAAAGTGATCAGAAAAACCCCAAAAATTTATCAAAAGTAAATATTGTTGTCATGTTTCCAAAAAATATGGTTCTATTTTTAAATTTAATATATAAAGGTGTTAAATATTTGATTTAAAAGAGGTTCACCCTTAAAAGGTGGTAGAATTACATTTTTTAAGAATACTTCTTTTTTTAGAAAAATCAAATTTATTCATATATAATGTCTAAGAAACACATGAAATGAATATTAATGTTATATAAAATTCAAAATTTGGTTAATAATATTCAAAACCACTATTTAAATGGATGGTCATGGTGCACTCGAACTCGGTGTTGTGTGTAACACAAGAAATTGAATTATTTAAAAAGAAGAAAACAATGAAAACTTAGGGTGTTATATTATTCCATCCTTCAAATAATATCATCCAAACAATTTCTAGAATATTACATATTAATAATATTGGGGTGGTTTTCACCCCTATTTCCTAAGGTTACCATGTAGCCTTTTCCATTTTATAGTTTCTCCACAGAAATATTACCATACGAGTCATCTAATTTCTCAATACATGTTCTCTAGTATCGAGAATAATGATAGGATCTTTATAAATAGAACGATAAAGATCCAGTTCAATTTATTCTTAGGTGAGTTCCTGCGTTGGGTCTATCATGTATTTCCTTAACATTGATATGTGGAACACATCATGAACTTTGGAGTACATGGTGTCATTGTCAAATGGTATGCTAAATCTCCAATTCGTTCCATAATTTCAAAAGGTCTAATGTACCTTGGTCTTAATTTTACCATCTTACTGTATCATATAATACACATCAATAAAGATACCTTTATGAAAGCATGATCTCCCACTTTAAATTTATAATCCTCCATTCGGTTGTCAGCATATATCTTTTTCCCAATTTGAGTTGTTTTGATATAGGTATGAAGAATATTAACCTTTTTCAATGTTTCCTTAACAAGTTTTAGGGACACCAATTTTATTTCACCAAATTCATCCCAAAAAGTCAGTATACGATATCTCTTTCCATATAATGCATTATATTGTTCCATATGAATACTTGAATGGAAGCTATTATTATAGGAAAATTTTACCATAGGTAAATACTGATCTCACATACATTGAAAGTCAAGTGAGAAAGATCTCACCATGTCTTATAAGGTTTAAATAGTCCTTTTTGATTGTCTATCAGTTTGAGGGTGGTAGGTAGTGCTCAATTGAAGCACAGTAGGTATGGCCTTCTATTCATTTTTCCAATATTTTGATGTAAATTGGGGATCATGATCAGAAAAAATTGATAAGGGTACGCCATTAAGTATTATAAAATCATTAATATATAGTATTTCTAAATGATCAAGTGGTAAATCTTATCTAATACTCGAAAAATGTGCTCATTTTTTATAATGATAAAAAATTACCCATATCATATCATTTCTTTTGGGAGTCCTTGGTAGCTCCATGATAAATTCCATAATATCATCCCATTTCCACATAGGTATAGGATGTTGTTGCATGAATCCTGTAGGAGGTAATCTTCTATCCTTCACCTGTTGACAAACCAAACATCTTGACACATAATTATAAATATATATCTTAATGTTGTCTCCCAAAAAATGGTCCTTCAAATATCTATACATCTTATTGATACCAAGGTGTATAATAAAATTTTTTTTATGTTCATAATCGAATAATTCCCTTTTTAGCCTAGGTATTGTGGGTAGACAAAGTCTCTTACAAAATTCCAAAATTCCATCTTCAATGAATAAGTTAATAAATATTCTATCATTCATAGCTTAAATTTTCTTTTGAAAGTCCTCATCATCAATATGAGATCTTTTTACCCTTTCTAGTAAATATAGTTTTGTATCCATTTTAAAAAGTAGTTATGATTCACCTTCCATGATAATTACCATACCCATATTTACTAGATCTAGGAGAATATGATCCATTTTAACTCTCATCTTGTTTCAAACTCCATGGTTCTTTCTTCTCAAATCATCTACCACTTTATTTTCCTTCGTTGGGTGGTAGTGTATTTTGTAATCATAATCCATGAGTTGATTAATCAATTTTCTTTTTCTAATTTTGAGTTCTTTTTATGGGAAAATATATTTCAAACTCTTGTGATCTATATATATCTCATCTCTTTTATCATATTGACAGTGTCCTTATATATTTAAGGAAAATATTACTACTGCTAATTCATGATCATGAGTTGGGAAGTTTTTTTCATGGATTTTTTATTTCATTGATTCAAAAGTTATAACTCTATCATTATACATAAGGACACAACCATGTACTTTACTTGATCCATCACAATAAATCACAAACTCACCATTCCTAGATAGTAAATTCAAGATAAGAAAATTGAATAATCTTCTATTAAATTATCTAAAATATTTTTCACGTTATTTTATATAAAAAAAATTTAACCCCTTTATGTGTGATATTGGTTAATGGGTTATCCAATCAAGAAAAATTCAGAACAAAATTCTAATAGTAACCTGCTAAAACAATAAAAATACATACCTAAGTTACAGTCATCACTTCTGGACATTGTTGAATTTCTTTTGTCTTTGTAGGATAAATAAAGATTCCATTTTGGAGACAATATAGCCATGAATAGAAATGTCATGAAACGAGAATTCAAACTTACTAAATTTACCATATAATTCATTACTTCTAAGACTCTCAAGAATGAATCAAATGTGATTCTCATAGTATTAATATATTTTAGAATATATCATAATTACATAAGTTAATAACACAACAAAATAACCAATATATTCCTCAAAAACACTATTCCTGAGATCTTAAAAAACTAAGGGTGAATTAGTCAGTCCAAATGGCATTAATGAAAATTCATAAAGGCCATACCTTTTCCAAATAAATATCTTCAGAATGTCTTCCTTATTCACTCATAATTGATGATATCAAAAAAAAAGTTCAATCTTGGAAAAGTATTTATCACCTTGAGGATGATTAAATAAATCATCGAAATATGGTAAAAGATACTTGTTCTTTAATATAATAGCATTGATCCCTATAACCAGTACACAATCTGATGGATCTATCTCTCTACATTAAAAATATAATATGGGCTCCCCATGGGGAAACACTAGGGAGAATAAACCACATTTACCAAACTCTTAATGTTGTTTCTTCAACTCCCCTAATTCAACTATAGCCAATTAATAACTAGTCCATAATATTGGTCTTGCGTCTGGGATAAAATGAATACAAAACACATATTCACACTTTAGGGGTTTTCTAAGTAAATCATTAGGGAAAAAATAAATATATTCTTTTACAATCATTACATGTTCAATTTGAAGATTATGTTCTTCACCCATAGATGTTATTCTCTCTTCATCTCTAATAATCTCATTCAATAAAGATATTGGGGGTAGATTTTGATAAGAATAAGGTGATGAGGTTTTTGCTTTAATAATAAGGGATTATTCTTCTTCATCACAGATTGTAACTTTCTACTTTTTGTAATAAATATTTTCATTATATTTTGAAATATAATCGATACTAAGTATTATATCAAAGTGAATCATATAGATGATGAAAAGGTAGAAACTAAAGTACATTTATGTGATGTAAAGTGAATAAAAAGACATATATTTATTGAAAAGTGACTCCCCTTAAGTGTTTTTACCGATAACTCCTTTTTTTTAAAACAAGGTAAATGTCTATGTTTCTAAGAAAACCCAGATGATATAAAAGAACGCGATGATTCAAAATAAAATAATGAATTTTCTATATTTTTAGAGACCATTAAAGTACCTTCTACCACATCATTAGTAATTTCAACCTTAGTAGTTGCGATCATATAAGATTTAACATGAACCCTTAGCCTTTTATGGGGAATGTCTACTTGATGATTATGAGATTCATGTGAATAATTTCCTATCTCCTTAAAATTGAATCACAAGACATTACCAAATTATTGTTTCCCCTTGAAATCATGGGACAAGTGACTTTTTTATCCAAACTTGTAAAAGACTCCAGTCCCTAAAAATAATGTTACATGATTTTTCATTCCACATTTATTACAGGATGAAAAATCACCCTTTCTCTGCTTCCCCTTCACATTGTTTCCCTTCCCAGAATTCTTAGTATCCCTCTTCTTCTCATACATCCCATTAAAGTCATAAGACATAGAAAATTTCTTCTCTATCTTGATGGCACATGAGACTATATATTTATATGTTGAGAACATTTGGCAGACCAACGCCCATCAATGGAATGGTTTTAACCCATAAAATAATCAATCAATATTACTTCTTGTGTCATGTATATAGTCTATACCATACCTCTCTAACCTTGTAAAGTTATCTTCATACATTTTAACATTCTAATACTCCATTTTCTTTAGGTTCAAAAATTTACATTCCATACCTGTTTGTTATTCACAAGGGAAATATTTATCTTGGAAAAGTTATTTAAATTCCATAAATTCCATATTTACTACTTCTGCTTTCTCCTTTTTGTTTTGAATTAATGAACACCATTGATCCGTATCTCCTGAGAGATAATAAAACTCTATGAAAACTTCCTCCCTTTCGTTGCTTCCCAAAGACCAAAATATCACCTCTAAGAAACATATGCATTGCTCATATGTAAATGGATTTGTAGTCCCATTTAATGTTGGATGTTTTTGTATCATGAATTGGTATAACATTGATCCTCCATAGTGTGGGTCAGGATGCTCTATACGGTTAATGTTATTATTAATTAATTGAGTAAGTTGTCTCAGTATAGTTATAATTTGTTCAACACCACTTGCAGCTCCTCCTCCAATATCATTATCCTTCATAGGAGATAAATATCTACATGGAATACAAGTGTTGATAGAATTTCCATTTCTTCTACTAGGAACCATAATTAAATAGTGACATTCACTATATTAGGTTATGAATCGTAATGCATAATTCCAAAATAGTAAAATAATTGACATAAATTGAATTTTTTTTTTCATATCTAATATCATAAGTATAAAATGGTTTCACTGGGTACATATTTATTAATAAATCCTTCATAATGGTTTGTAATGAAAATGTGAATTAGCCTATGCATATCCCCTAGGAGTGTTAAACCAGTTAAGCTGTAAGGACTGTTTTCATACACCAGGTTACCCCAAGTCAAGCCCCAAACACCTTTTTGGAGTTATTACTCCTAGATAAATCTATCCCAGAACCATCACCCCTTGTATTATCTAGATAGAGAAGTATTTCTTCGAAGACACATATAATCCCTATTTTACCAAAATTATATGATGTTATTCTGTACCTATCCTCAAATTCTATCTTAGGGTAATGTTCTCTAATCAAAATTTTTTAAATCTAGTTTCCATGGTTTATACTAAACATCTTATGATACAAATTGTAACAACCCGACCCCAATTACCCGGATTCAGTGCATTGTTTTCTGTTATATTGGCATGATAAAAAGAAATCAAATATTTAAGGACCGATTAGTTTAATAGCTTTAAAAATATTAGATAATAATATAAGTTTTACATTACATCTTGAAATGATTTTTTTATCCCATTTAAAAACTCTCATATCCCTTCTACTATATATACAAATTAGTCATAATATACATCATTGAATTTTTGGGAAAATGAAATATAAGAAATGGGTGATCATAGATTCTAATTAAGGATAAGCAATATAACATAAGCTATCATAAATAAGGATAAACATTTAAGGCAAGGTATAAAACTGAAAGAAAAGCCTTTTAAGAAAAATGTTCAGCATAACATAGTAAGAATAAATAAAAAAATCCATTTAATCATTGACATGGATATTCTAATGGTCGAATAATCACATGTAAAATCGATAAAAAATCATATAATGAAGGAATCTATAATGACATACTTCATAAACATATCATCACGATTTCATCCAAGACACCATACATAATTGGGTAAGATATTAGCTAAAATCCTAACATAATTATCTCATGAGACCTACCAATGCCTCGAGGGGCTATAATGGGCCCCACACAACAATTGAAAAGTAAAATTCATTCCTCTTTAGAAAGGGGTAAAATGTAACCAACAAAAAAATTCTTACTAAAACTAGTATATGAAATGTCAATACTCAAGCCATATGCTATGAATGGTACCAAAATAGAACATCCAAAGTCAACCATATCATAAACCCTTCAATACAATATGGATGAGTATATCATAATAAATCAACCTCAATTAAACATACAATCCAAAAAAATGATATTTATATAGATAAAAATAATCTAATAAAATCATTAAAAATATTTGAGACAAATATCCATTTTTTACTTTGAAATTCATTAAAGATCTCGAATAATTATAAAAGGTTATATTTCTTTTGAAATAAACCTTCTAAAATTTTAAGGGAATATTCATAATGTTATGTCGTCATAATGGTAGGAAATAGATGCTCAGGACGTATAAGTTGAAGAAAAAAGCTTTCTAAAATTTGTTGAAAAGGTCATATTGTACATCATTTGGGAAATGATAGAAAGATTTATTTCAAAAAGTTTTATATGAAAATACAAAATGGGAAAATATTTATTTAAAAAAATGTCGATAATATTTTGAAAAACATTTTACAAAACATATACAAGGTTGATAAAGATATCTTACTAGATACTTACATATATACAATCTCAGATAATAATGAGATTTGGAAATTAACCCTTACCTTGTAGCTTCCTTTAGTATAGGGTGTTTTAACCTCTGTTATAATGATTAAATCATGTTATTAAAGTATAATATAACCAAGACCATATTTATGATATCATATATGATCTTATTATATCGTCCTTTTAATATTATTTCAGTATTACCATTGTTTCTAGTGTTAACTGCTACATTTTCCCATTCGTGTTTTGTCATGTAAGTCATGATTGTTATGAATAGTATGTATTTTATTCTTATCCAGAATGATATTAAATTCATAATTATTTTTTTACTCATCATATAAATTTAATAATCATTTTTGATTTGTTAACATACATAATGAATCTCACCGCATCGTGGAGATGATATGTCGTATGTACACACGAGCCACAATATCATTCCCTTGATGGTTAAATGGTATGGAATTAGATGGTATATTGATTACAAAAAATTATTATAATGTTATATTGATTATTTTTATCCATTATACTCATCATTATATCTATCAAAATAAATTATTTTTGAATAACAAATGACACCACAACATGGAGATGGTAAGATGTACATACGCATGCATGGTGATATTATTATTCATAGGTTGAATAAAATAAGGAATATGGTTGTCCCATGATTATAATAACATCTGAGTATATGGATCAAACTGCATTTATTAATATGGTTTGTAAATAATATATAAAAGATAAGTAACATAAGAAATAAACTTTGGAATTGGTGATAAAACAATTACCTCTTTTTTCAGGTATCTTCTTTTGATTTGGACAAAAGGACTCCATAGGATGGTTTCTGCTCAATATATGGGAGGGGAACGTTAGGAAAAGCTTAAAATATTAAATTAATATAAATTAATTTTTGAATTAATAATGAATAAAAAGTGAGTGGATTCTAGGATAAGATGAGTATGGGTTGAAATATCATCAACCAATTAATTTTAGACCTGATTAGATCATAAAATTAACATTATCTTTTATCTTTAACACTTAGTTAAGTAATTTAACCTTTATTGTGACAACATGTCTTTTTACACCCTATAGTTAATATAGTTACTATAAAAGGAAAAAATAACCCCAATTAGATCTTTTATGTAATATTTAACACGATCCATATTTTTTTTGCAGAACACTATAATTTTATGAATTTCATAACATTTCATTAAATATTATTTATTTTAATGTTTAATTTATTTCAATTTTGATACTATCAAATAGTTGCATTTTTTTGAAATAAAACCAAAATGATAACATCAAACCAATACATATGATATGTCACTAACATTTATATTTTATTTAATTTTTTTGGTCCCTAATTAAGAATTTTATTATTTATTTTAATATTTTTAATATAATTTATTTGATATTTATATTAATAAAATAATTTCTACTTCACTTTTTTGTCATCATTAATGGTAATTATTTAATATCTAAAAATTTTACAAAATCATTTATGAGGTATTTAATTATATTATCTTTTTAAATACTATTTATAATTGATGTTATCTCATGGATATCTCTATATTAAAATTATATACTTATAATAAATGAGAGTGTAACATTTTTTTCACATTAATTAATTTTAATAATATTCATGTCATATTATAGGAAACCGGTCCATTAAATGATTATATTTAGAGTAATAGGTGATAAGGATCTAATATAGTCATCCAATATCATTTTTACAGGTCTTAAGGTAATTTTATAATATTATTTTTAACTTTAATGACCTGATTTACCCTTAACCATAGTAATAAAAAATTACTAATGTTACTATTCATAATGTCAAAATATAAAATAAAATAAACCAATTTATATAATTTTGACCCACTAATTCCAAATATATAATAATTTTTAAAAAATTCAAAAAACATAAGTTTCAGTAATGATATTAAAATTAATCTTCTTGACAGAATAGGAAAAAGAAGTTTTTTTAGGAAAAAACCACCAAAAGATCAAGATGTGTTTATATAAAATTTAAATATAAAATTACTTCATATGAACATCATTATATTAATCATTAAAAACTTAATCTAATTATAATTAAAAAAATTTTTAAGGATAATCTAATAATACGAATAAATTAGATTAAAAAATTATTTTGAATTAAAATGCTGTATTTTTTACTCTTAATTAAAATATGAATGTTATCAGAAAAACACCAAAAAATTTTCAAAAGTAAATTTCGATTTCCTAACATGAAGAAGAATTTAATTTTGTCAAATTGAATATATAAAAGTTTCAATTATTGTATTTAAAGATATTTCTGTATTAAAAGGAGTTAAAACTCCATTTTACAAAAAAACTTCTTTTATTAAAAAAGATAATTTTTTTTTCTTATGTCATTCCTATGAAACACATGATATGAATATTAAAATTATATAAAATTCAAAATATAGTTAATAATATTCATAACTGCTTTGGAAATGTCTAGTTGTGGTGCACTCAAACATGGTGTTGCATGCATCACAAGCTATTGAATTATTTAAAAAGAAGTTTACCTTGGAAGATTCAGGTGTTAAATTCTTCCCTCATTCAAATAATTTATTCCTTTAAATTTCTAAGAAAAAATCTTGAAAATAATATTTGGGTGGTTCTTCATCATAATATTCCCAGGTTCCAACGTCACCTCTTCCATTTTATGGTTTCTACAAAAAAATTAATTTATGAGTTATCTATTTTCTCAACACTCATTCTGTAGTATCAAGAAACTTAATTGGATCTTTACAATAAGATAGATTTGGTTCTAGTTCCATTTCTTCATTGATGAGTACATGCATTACATCTGGTATGTATTTCATTAACATTGATATATAGAAAACATCATGATCTTTGGAGGGACATGGCAGTATTGCCTAGTGGTAAGATAATGCTCTAATTCGTTAAATAATTTCAAAAGTTCCAATGTACTTATGAATTAATTTACTTTTCTTGATAAAACATATAACACCATTTCTGGGATATAACTTCAAGTAATCATGATATCCATATTTAAATTATAAATCATTTCATTGATTATTAAAATAGATATTTTTCCAACTTTGAGCTATTTTGATATGGGTTTGTATAGTATTTAACTTTTCAGTCATTTCCTCAACAAGCACTGTGCGTATGAGTTTTATTTCATGAACATCATCCCAACAAGTTGGTTTATGACATCTCTTTCCATGTAATGCTTTATTTAGTGACATCTGAATAATTAAATGAAAGCTATTACTATAAAAAATTATACTAGAGGAAAATACCAATCCCATACACCTTAAATGTCATGTGATAAAGATCTAAAAATGTCTTCCATGGTTGGAATAGTTCATTTCGATTGTTCATCAGTTTGAGGGTGGTAGGCAGTGCTCAAACGAAGCTCAATATCTAGGGCCTTATAAAGAGTTTTCTAGAATTGTGATCTAAAATGAGGTTATGATCTGAAAAAATACATAGGGGTATGCCATTATGTCTTACAACATCGTTAAAATATATTCATTGTAAATGATAAAGTGCCAAATCTTCTCTTATAGAACGAAAATATGATGATTTTTTAAGATGATGAAAAATGACCCATATCACATCATTTCTTTGGAGTGTATATGGATGCCCCATGAAATAGCCCCTCATAATATCATACCATTTCTACAAAAGTATAAGAAAAAGATGCATGACACTCTAGGAAGTTTTCTTTTACCCTTTACCTATTGGAAAACTAAAACTCTTGAAACATAATAAGTAATATATCTCTCCATGTTGTCCCACAAAAATTGTTTCTTAAAATATCTATGCATCCTAGTGCTACCGGGGTGTATAGAGTAATTGGAGCTCTGATCATAACCCAATAATTTACATTTTTTCTCGGGTATAGCAGGAACACAATTTATCTTATGAAATTTCAAAATTACATATTCAAATATGATGTCAATCAATCTACCATCACCCAAAGAATTAATTTTATTTTGAAACTCCTCCTCATCAGTATGTGAACTTTTAATCCTTTCTAATAAAGATGGTTTAGAAACCATTTGAAATAGTAGTGATGTTTATACTTCCATTAAAATTCCCATATCCATATTTACTAGATCCTTGAATATAGGATCCCTTTCAACTCTCATTTTTTTCATAACTCCCTAGTCATTTCTGCTAGAAGCATCTACGACAGTATTTTACTTCCATGTGTGGTATTGTATTGTCCATTCGTAATCCTTGAGTAGCTCAATACATATCATATGTCCCATGTTGAGTTATTTTTATGGGAAAATATATTTCAAACTATTGTGATATGTATATATCTCACATATTTCACCATAGATATAGTGTCTCTATATCTTCAGAGAAAAGATTAGTACTTCTAAATCGAGATCATGTGTTGGGTAGTTTTGTTCATAGTTTATAGATTTCTTTGATGTATAAGTAATAACACTATCATTCTCCATAAGGACATGACCAATTACTTTCCTTGATTCATCACTATAAATCACAAACCCATCATTCCCCATGGTAAATTCAAGATATGGGTATTGAATAATCTTCACTTTAATTCATCAAAAACATTCTTTACACCATTATGTCCAATTTTTTTTACCCATTTTCATATGAGATTTGTTAATGGTTTAGGCAATCATAAAAATTATGAACAAAATATAGATTTTAACCTACTAAACCAATAAAATTGTGTACCTAACTTATACTCATCAGTTCTATCCATTTTTGGATTGCCTTTGTCTTTACAAGATTAATAGAGATTCTATCTTTAAGGACAATATTTCCATGAAATTAAATTCCCTAATTCCATAATTCATAATTGCTAAATTTACCATATAATTATTCCCTTATGTGAGTCTCAAGAATGATTCTCAAGTGATTCTCATGGTCTTTATATATTTTAGAATATATTATAAAATTTTCAATGAATACCACATAGAAATCTTCAATATATTCTTTGAAAAATCTATTCATGAGATCCATAAAAACAAAGAGTAAATTAGTCTATCCAAATAGAATTACATTAAATTCATAATAACATACCACATCTAAAAATCTTCCTTCGGAATGTCTTCCTTCTTTACTCGTAATTGATGATTCACCTAACGAAGGTCAATCTTCGAAAATAATTGATTTCCTTGATAATGATCATATAAATCTTTGATACAAGGTAGAGGATACATGATATTTATTATAATAGAATTGATATCCCTATAATCAATACATAGTCCCATGGATCTATATTTTTTCTTGAAAAAGATAATAGGGACTCCCCATGGGAAAAAATATGGTGAATAAACCCTGTTTTACCCAGCTCTTTTTATTGTATCTTCAGCCTCACTAATTCAACTATAGATATTCTATATGATGCCTTTGATATTGGGCTTTCATAAAGGATCAAATAAATACAAAATAAAACTTCATGCTTTGGGGGTTTCTATGTAAATATTTGGAAAAAACATCAATGTATTCCTTTAAAATAGGTACATATTCAATTTAATGATTAATTTCATCATCGATATATGTTATTTTCTCTTCCTCCCCAAGAATCTCATTCAGGAAATCTAATGGGGTGGATTTTTATAATAATTAAGTGATGAGTTTTATTTATTATTGTAAATTGATTATTTTTATTTCTTAAATATTATAAACTCTTTATTTTTAAAATATGTTTTTTCATCATATTTTGAAATACAATCCATATCATGAATTATATCAAAGTAAATCGAAGGGATTATAACAAGTTCATCAACTAAATTTTGTTTATGTATCATAAAATGAATCATAAGACATATTTTAATTGTAATGAGACTTCCCTTAGGAATTTTGAGGGATAACTACTTGTTCAATCAAAAGAGAAATTCATAACATTATTAGAAATATGGGATGTTATAAAATAATGTGATGAAGCCAAATAAAATAAAGAAATGTCTATTTTTAATAATATGATGAATGTACTTAACCCAACTTCATTAAGAACATCAACCTCAACTGTTGTGATTGAATAATATTAGCCTTGATCCCTTATCATTTTGGGGGAAAATTTCCCCGTCTCTTAGGAAATTCATATTCATAGTGCCCCACATCCTTATAATTTAATCAAAGAACATTACCAAATTATTTATTTCCCATAAATTCATGGGGAATGTGGCCTTTTACTCCAAAATTTTAAAAGAATCATGTCACTAATATGCATATTCTAGGATTTTAATTCTCACATTAATTGCAATATGAAAAATTAACCTTTCCATTCTTCCCCTATACTTTGTTTCATTTCTTAGAAATATTAGTAGACCTATTATTCTTTTATATCCCCTTAATGTCATAAGACATAGAGAATTATTTCTCTATTTTGATGGCATATGAGACTACATCTTCATATGATGAGAATGTTTGGGAGACCAGCACCCATTAGAGGAATGGTTTTAACACATCAAAGAATTTATCAATATTGCATCATGGGTTATGTATATATCTTAAAACATTCCATGATAACCTTTTAAAGTTGGCTTCATAATTTTCAACAATCTCATCATCATTTTTCATCAGACATAGAAATTTCTTTTCTATATCTACTAATTATTCACGAGGAAATTATTTTTCTAGGAAAATTAACTTGAATTCCCTCCACTAAATATTTTATACTTCTTCATCCGACTTTGGGTTTTAAATTAATGACCACCATTGATCCATATATCATGATAGATGAAAAACATTCATGAAAACTTTTTTACTTTAATTACTTCCTAAAGAAAAAATATATTTTCTCTAAGGAACTTATCCATTTCCCAACTACAAATGGATTCATAGTCCCATTGAATGTTTGAGGTTTTCTTCTCATGAAGTGGTCTATCATTGATCCAATATGTTGTGGGTTAGAATCCACTATTTGGGTATGGTTATTATTCATAACTTGAGCCATTTATCCCAGTATAGTTATATGTTTTTCAGCACCAACTGTATCTCTTTCTTCAAAATCATTATCATGAATAGGAGGGAAATACCTCTAAGGATTATGTGTGTTTATAAAATTTACATTTCTTCTTCTAAGTTCCACTTATATACAATGAAATTCACTATATTAGGTTATCAATCACAATTAATAATTCCAAACTAGTAAAATTCTTTACAAAAATTTTAAAATTTATCCATATAATATCATAGTCCTAAAATGGATTATTTGGGAACATATTTAATATTAAATCCTTCATAATGTTTGTTAAAGAAAATGTAAATTATGATATGCATATACCCTAGGACTATGAAACCAGTTGCACAGTATGGCCTGTTTTCATATACCAGGTAACCACTAGTCAGGACCGTAACACCGTTTCGGAGTTGTTACTCATAGGTACATCAGTTCCAGAACTACGTCCAATTTTAGTATCCAGACATGATTTTATTTCTTGTAAGACCTACATAATACCTATTCTACAAAAATTCAAGTTTGTTCTTCTATAATTATCCTCAATGTATATATTAGGGTAATGGGCCCTAATAAAATTTTTAAAATATAGTTTCCAAGGTCTGTACTAAACTTCCTATAATAAAAAATTTAATTCTGCATCCCTAATTGCTCAAATTTGATGAATTATTTTAGGTTACACTATCCTGATCATAATAAATCAAATCTAGAAGGACTGATCAGTTTAGTTTCATTGTAAATAATATATATAAACATAAGTTTTACATTACATATTGAAATGAAAATACATATATTATCTGCTTCGGAAACTCTCATATCCCATAAAATATCTCAGTTGTTCAATAATAAAATAATTATTATCATCCTAGGGAAAAATGAAACATAATAAATGGGTGAGCTAAGATGCTCAAAAATGATAATAAGTATAGAGGAAACTATAATAAATAAGCATAAAATTTTAATGCATGGTATAAAAATGAAACACAAGCCTTTTAAACATAATATTCTACATAATATGGAAATTAATAAATTAAATAATTCCTTTTAAATATTCACATGCACATTATTATAGTATAATAATCACATGTAAACTCAATAACTAATCTCATAATGATGGAATACATAATGCGGTAAATCTTAAACATACCATCAAGGATTAATCCAAGAAACGATACATAATGGGCTGAGACATTAGCCAAACTGAAACATAATTGTCTCTCATGATACATATGTTTGCATTGAGGTGATAAAGAGGGACACACTTGACACTTACAAATTCCAATTAATTCCTCTTATGAAAGGGTTAAAATTTAATCAACATAAACATTCATATTAAAACTAGCTTACGAAATGTCAATACTTAAACCATATGCTATGAATGGAATCACAATAGCACATCCAAAGTAATACATATCATAACCCATTAAATACAATATTCAATATTGTATCATAACAAATCAACCACAATTAAAATTAAAATCCAATAAAGTATGTTTACAAAGATGAAAATAATCTAATAAAATCATTAAAATTTGCTGAGAGAAATATCCATTTTTTACATTCAAATTCATTTAAATGCCTGAAAATTTATAAAAGGAAACATTTATTTTGAAAACAACCTTTTAAGATTGTAAGGGAATATTCAGAATGCTAAGGAATCATAACGGTGGAAAATATCTTCTCATTTCATATAAGTTAAAGAAATATTCTTTCCTTAATTTGTCAAAATGTTCATAAAGTTACTCATTTGGAAAATGATGAAAATATTCCTTTCAAAAAATTTTATATAAAAAAAAGAACATGGGAAAAAATGTCTGTAATGAAATGTTGATAATATTTTTAAATAAATTTTAATAAACATGGACATGGATAATAAAGATATCCTATTAGATACTTATATGTAAACAATCTCAGATAATAATGAAATTCTGAAATTAACCATTATGTTGTACTTTACTTCAGTACAGGGTGTATTAACCTCTTTTGTGATGATTAAATTATGTTATTAAATTATACCAAAACCATATCCATATTTTTGAAATCATATATAATCCTCCTATATCATTTTTTTAATATCATTTCAGTATTATCAATGTTTTAGGTGTTTACTGCTTTGTTTTACCATTTATGTTTTGTTATGTATGTCCTATTTGTAATGAATATGATGTATTTTATTTATATACATAATTATATTAAGTTTATGATTATTATTATTACTCATAATATAAATTTTATAATCCTTCTTGAATTGTTAAAATGGAGAATGAATCTCACTACATTGTGGAGACGATAGGTCATATGTTCGCATGAGCGGCAATATCATTCCCTTGATAGATAAATGGTATGGAATTGGATGGTATATCAATTAAATATAATTATTATTATGTTATATTAATTATTTATATCCATCATAATCATCATCATATCCATCATAATAATTTTTTTGAATAACAAATTATACCATGACGTGGTGATTGTAAGCCGTACGTACACACACATAGTGATATTGTTATTCATAGGATGGATAAAATGAAGAATATAGTTGTTTCATGATTATAATAACATCTTGGTATACTTATGATAATATATTTATTACATTGGTATGGAAACAACATAGAAAGATATTGTATAATAAGAAAGAACATTGAAAGTGGTGATAAAAAATTAGATCTTTTTTTTGGGTTTCTTCTTTTTATTTTCACAAAATGACCCTTTATGATGACATTAAACCTAATTTTTGGACTCTAAGATGTTTTGATAAAAGTTGGGACAGAAAATGGGAAGGATGTTCTTTAGTAAAATGGATTTATATGTGTGAATAAATGAAAAGGAGATGTTCCCTTTCATAAGAGAGGGGATGAGCTCTTTTGGAATCTCTTAAAATATTTAATTAATATAAAATAATTTTCAATTAAAAATGGATTCAAAGTGATTATATTAGAAGATAAAATGATTATGGGTATAAATTTCAACAATAATGGAATTTTAGACATGTTTATATAATAAAATAAACCTTATCTTTTGGCTTTAACCCATAGTTAAATAATTTAACCTTTACCATGGATACTTGTCTTTTTTTACACTATTGGGTAATTATAGATACTATAAAATTCCAAAATAACTCCAATTAGATAATTTATGAAATAATTAACACTATCCAAGTTTTTTTTACTAGCCTTCTATTTTTATGAGATTTATATCATTTAATAAAATATTATTTATTTTAAAGTATCATTTATGTCAATTTTTCTACTATTCAATATTTCAATAAAAAAATAAAAAAACATGATTACATTGAACTAGAACTTATTATATGTTACTAAAATGACTAGTTTTTTAAAATATTTTTTTATGTCATTAATTAAGTCAAATTATATTTATATCAATATTTTTAATATCATTTATTCGATATTTTTATTAATAAAATAATTTATACTTCAATGTTATGTCATCATTAATTGTAATTATTTAAATTTATAAAATTATAAATAAATTAATATGAGTTATTTAATTACTTTATAGATCCATATAATATTTATAATCGATGTTAAATCCTAGATATATCTATATTAAATATATTATACTTATAAGAAATTAGAGTTGGACTTTTTGTCACATTCAGTAATTTTAATAATATTAATGATATATTTTGGGAAAAGGGTCCATTAAATGATTATATTTATAAAATTATGATATAAGTTTAGAATTTATTCATCCAAGAGAATTTTGACACGGATTAGGGTAATTTTATTGTATTATATGTACCTTTAATTACCTGATTTACCCTTAATTTTGGTAATAAAAAATTACTGAAGTTACAATTCACAATGTGAAAAAAATAAAATAAAAATATTTACAAAACTTAGAGATGATTATTAAAAATATTGAATCCACTATAAAAAAGATAAATCATAGAATTTTTATTAATTAAATTAAAATTAATCACGTTTATGGAAGGAGAAAACACGCTTTTTAAATGTAAAAACCATCAATGGATTGACACGTGTTTATATATAATTTTAAAGTGATATTACATCAAATTACCAAAATTAGATTAAATATTAAAAACTTAATAAAATTATTTTCTAAAACTAAATTAAATTATAATATGATAATATGAATTAATTAGATGAAAATGTAGTTTTGAATTAAAATCCAGTATTTTCACTATTCATTAAAATATGAAAGTTAAGAAAAAAATGAAAAATTTATCGAAAGTAAATTTTAATGTACTGATTCCAAAAAATAAGTTTATTTGGTCAAATGGAATATATAAAAGTGTAAAATATTGTATTTAAAAATGTTTCTCTATTAAAAGGAGGTAAAACTGCCTGTAAAAAATACATCATCTATTTGAAAATTAAATTTATTCTTATATCATGTCTATGAAACAAAAAAGATTATTATTAAAATTACATAAAATTAAAAATAATGGTAATACTATTCATAAGAACTTTTTAAATGTATTTTTGTGGTGAGCTCTATCTCTTTGTTGCATGCAGCCCAAGCTATTTAATTATTTAAAAAGAAGCGTATCGTGGAAGCTACGGGTGTTACACTTATAAAAATAATAAATTATTGTGTTATCTATAAAGAAAAATATTAATTTTAAATATTAATTATATATAGAAAATATACTCATTAAATATAAACTAATATTTTACATGAAATAAGTAGTTAAAAATGGAATGCAACATTCTATGGAGGTGTTAGTTTGTACGTACGAAAGGATGATGATATCATTTTTTAAAGGGAGGAAGAATGAAGTAACATGGTGTTAAATTTTAGGAACATAGAACATGATATGTATATATATATATATTATAGATATTTAGTAAATTACCCTTCTTTACCAATAATATTAGGTGTTTAAGGAAACCCACACATGTTTCTTTGTGGATATTTGTACACCCGATTCACATTTTTATTTTTTTAATGTAAAAAGGAAAGGGGTTTAATGATTATAAAATCATTATAATTATAAAATAGTATAATAATTATACTTATTTTATATTTTTAATAATTTTGACATAATTTTAGGTGGAATAACTTCACAAAAAGAAATAAAAATGATAATTGAGTGGTTAGACATTTTTACCTCACTCCTTTGATTAAATCATTTATAAAGTTGTTTTTGCCTTTTAGGGATAATTTTTTGATAATAATAGAACCTATTGAAGATTTATAGGAATTTTTATAATAGTATTAGGTATAGTTTGGTCTATACTAAGTGGGTTTTGGGGTGGTGGGATGTGAGAAGATGAGTTCCCCTTTTATAAGTGAAAAGGGGGGAAATTTTTATAAGTTCCTAAATATTTATTATAATGGGAAGTAAATACCAAGGAAAGCTTATTTAAAATTTGAAAATAATATATATGGGAATTTATAAGGTTTATAAGGACCTCAAAAACCCATCCCCACACATGTTATAAACATTATTGTGGTGTTTCTCACTTAATTAAACCCTTTTTACACCTTTGAATTTTCAGCAAGGTAACTAGTTCTTACCAAATTAGTTTATCCTTTATGATTAATATAAAAATATCCTTATTAAATAATTTGGAACTAATGATTAAAAAATTTGAATCAATTATATTATATTATTTTTCTAAAAGTTGGAAAATAAATTTTAATATTCAAAATATACAATATATTAAAGATAATTTTTTTTAAAAAAATTAACTTAGGTTATAAAATGTTCAATATGGGTTTCTAATTTAAAACAAACGTTTTTTAATTATAAATTCATTTATAAAATAAATATTGTTTTTTAATATTTTTTTATTAATTTACAATTCATACCTATATGCTAATAATTTCTTAAAAGACATGTTATTTGTAAAAAATAGTATTTTACACTATTGACCTAAAAAATATTTTTAGAAAAAAATACATAATATTGTTATGATAATATATAAAATGAGATTCAAATTTTAAAATTCATATTATAAAATTTATAAATTTAATTTTAATATAAAATCATAAAATATTGGGATATGTTATTCATAAGAAATCATTTTTTAGTATAATAACATTTCTTATAAATTTTTTTATAGTCATAAATAATTAAAACATAAGAAATATAAATTTAATAAAATAAATTTTGAGAGTAAAATTATTTTATTATTGGGATCTTAGTCATACTTGTTGAAATAGTGGTAAAAGTGACCTTTTTTATAAGATCATCAAAACTATTTGTACTTATTTATTCAACAATTACTATATCAAAGTAAATATATATTTTAATAAAAATAGTTGTGATATATTAGGTTTCTATGTTTTTTGTTTACTAATCTATTGAACATAATATTTATCTAAGGAGAAAAATTTTACTAAAACATGGTCCTTATAAAAAACCCTCAAATCAATACTTATAGAATTAAAAAAAAATTCATTGAAAACAATAGATCCAAGAGAATAAATATCTTATTTAGAGATTGTAACATCCCAGGTAAATGAAGAATAAGTGATTTTCATATTTATGAATATTTTTTATTTAAATATTAATTTTAGCTTAAAAGGGTTGATATGTTCGATAGCGTACCTTATACGCAACAACAGGTTTCTTTGGAATCTTACGTTGCGCACTAATAATATAATAATATTATTTTAAATGGAAGTTAACTCCTAGCCGTTGTATTGGTGGGAATGAACATAAATAACTATATTATGATTATACATGTATTTATATTTATCAAATAAAAGTTAAAGGCTTAATATATGAATGAATCTAATTTTAAGCATAATTTACATTAATAGGCCGATTTACCGCCTTTTAATGGAGAACCCTTTTTAAATCTAGTTTTGGTCACTTTAATATATTCTATATGACCAAATAAAATCTTTCTTTATAATTAGGACAACATAATTTACTTTGGGTAATTTTTTGGTATTTTTTTATAAAGTTTATTTTTTAAAGAATAATGAAAATATTGTATTTTAATTCAAAACCATGTTTTAATCCAATTTATTTATATTGTTAGATTATATTTTTAATTGGTTTTAAATTGAAATTGAAATATATTTTTACTATTTAATCCATTATTGGTCATTGTAATTAATTTTACTTTGAAATTGGACATAAATAAGTATCAATCTTTTGACAGTTTTTAATTCTTAAAAACACGCTCTTTGTTTTGACAGTGGGAATTAATTTTAAATTAATTTCTGCTGTTTCTGTGTTTTGATTTTGAAAAAATTGATTCCAGATTTGGAATCAGGAGTCCCAAATTGTGAAAATAGGTAACTTTTAATTTTAGACATTTTATATATTTACTTCAGTAAATATTTTATTTACCGTGGTTAATGGGTAAATAAGGTAAATAAGGGTAAACAAAAATAATATTATAATAATATGAAATTACCCTTAAACGTGTCCTAATCTTATTGGATGAGTCATTTCAGACCATGGGCATCTTTGGGTCAATTTTGGGACCCCATTGAGCCACATGGGAGTTATAATGACAATTTAGATTAATTAGTTTAATGTGAAGATAAAAGTGACATTAACAAAAATTGTTTAGTAATTAATTTTTTTATGGTGTTATATAAGTCCTATTTTTGAATTTAAATATTCATTGGAAAGATAAAAATATTTCCTACATAATGGTATTTTTTTATAATTGTTAGGAATCAAATAAATAATATTATTTATGACACAATAATGATGCAGTTTTTACCTCATTAAAAAAATGATTTAAATAAATAAGATTATAATGATGAAAATATTATCCAAAACATGTCGAATTCTGCTTTGATGATTTTATTTAGAATATGAGTCATCTTAACTTCGACCTCAATGATTTTTGGACCATTATAAACCGAATATAAGTTTATAATAAAATAATATTTTCAAACATTCCTAAAGAGCCCCTCATCTCACTTATAAAAAGAGACCAATTCTAAGCAATTCCTCAAATCTCTCAAGCCATTTGGCTCATCCAACCTCTGCCCAATTGAGCTCCCTACATCCCTATCCTCCTCTTAGAAGCCTTACCTTAGGTAGAAGGCACTTAAGAAGTCCTCTGGTTCAAACCAAAGTGAGTTACCCAAATTAAAGGAGATTAAATAACGAACCGGTCAAGTCGGACACAAGGTAAGGGACTTTGTCTCAATATTCATTCATTGAGACATTTTTAGTTTTATAAACAACTTTATTTTATAAGGTGTATAAACCCCTTTGAATTTTCATTTTATTCAATGGGAGTCTTTTTATACGAAGTGTTTTACTAAACGACAAGAAGAAATTCTTTTTTAACGTAAGCAGTGACAAAGACCTTTCCGCCACCGCAAGTATTATTTGATCTTTGTCTTCCTTAAGAAGCCGGAATGTTTTTAAAAGGAAAAATAAATACCAAATACTTTTTTATGTATTTTGGTATTGAAAATGATTTTGATAATGGATTTATTATTTCAATATCTTGAAATGATATTTTATTTATGCTTATGTTATGTATTATGATCATGTTATGATTTTTGGGCATTATTTACGTATACGAGTGGTTCCATGATAAACCTAGGGTGGGTGATCTAGAGATAGCTCTTCAATGCATTGGGTAATGTGACAGAGGTAAACGTGAATGTTTCTCCTATGATATTTAGGGAATATATTGTGATGGGTATTCCAAAGTAACTCCCTATGTAGCTGTGATAGCTACAATGTAAGTTTGATACGGATGCCACAAGTTACCTTTATGATTGTGATTTATATGTTTCTTTCATAAATCTTATGATTTCACGAGGTAAGTAAAATATTTATTGTTTTGAATGAATCTATGAACAAATTCTTTAATTCTTTGATTTATAACCCTTACTGAGATTTTTATGTTCATCCCAAGTATAAATGTTTTCACAGGACCTAAGGATGAATAGGGTCAAGGATGGGATAAAGGAAAATTCTTGCAGTTTAAAACATGGATCTAGACATGACTCTTTTTTCAGGAGTTCATGTTTTGTAAAAAAATGGAAACTGTGTAGAAATGTCTACTTTGTAATTTTTGAGAATTAATGTAATTGTTATGCCTAATTATCTCAAACACTAAACCAGAAAAGATCCTCAATAGAAATTATCCATTTAATTCAATATTATGTAATGTTTATGGTCATGTCTTTATAGTTGGTATCAGAGGGAGGTTTAGATAAATTTAGGAGTTAGGAAATTGTTAAACTAATATCCATAAAGTAATTTATGATAATATTGATATCACATAGAATTTACATAATACCATTTTTCTTCGCCTAAGATATTTCTTTGTTTATAATGGTTTTACGCAGAGGAAATAGGGTAGCTATTTTGGGACGACATCCGGAGGAAGACATCCTTCCAAATCAGCAAACTGAGATGGTTGGAATCCGAACTGAACAATTTGTTGCAGTGATGGCACAGTTGCCTCAGGCAATAAATGGTGGTGGTATCCATGTACATGATCATCCAGATCAACCATAGAGGAACATGTCGGTAGTGGAGCATTTCATGAGGCAAAATCCCCCATCATTCAGAGGATCATCTGATCCGGTGCTATCTGAAGGGTGGATTAAAGCACTGGAAAAGATTTTTGATGTCATGGGTTGTTCAAAACATCAAAAGGTTAGTCTTGCTATTTACCGTTTTGAATGTTAAGCTAATCAGTGGTGGTCGATGGTGAAAAATATCAGGGATAGTGAGGAGATTGATGCTCTTGATTGCGAGGAATTCAAAGGTATGTTTTTGTATAAATATTTTCCTAAGGTGGTTTATCTTAGGATGGGAAAAAAATTCCTGGAATTGAGGCAGGAGGATGACTCAGTGGCTGCTTATGAAGAAAAATTCAATCGACTGGCAAGGTATGCTCCAAATTTCATACGAGTTCTTGATAGTAAAATCAACCATTTTTACTCAGGATTAAAGCCAATGTAATGAAGGGATTTATCTTCTTGTGAGTTTAAAAGTTATGAAAAGCTTGTTCGTTGTGCGGAGAAGGGGAAATGGAGTTTGACTAAGATCATGTATTCTTTGACAAACAACAAAATAAGAGGCCGAGGTGGCAGGCGAAAGGGAAGAACTCTTCAAAAAAGTCTGATGGTAAGAAACTTAAGTTTACAGTTTGTGAAAATTGTGGTAAAAAGCATGCTAGGGAATCTTTTTTGAATTCTTGTAAGTGTTACCAATGTGGTAAGATGGGATATAAGGCTCGTAATTGCACTGAAAAATATTAGGGTAATGGTAAGACAAAATCTGATTTACAATCAGTAAAATGTTTGAAGTGCAATGAAATGGGTCATTATGCAAATGAGTGTCCAAAAAAGAGCTCAAGTGATGGGAAGTAGTCTTACTACAAGCAGAAAGGGGTGGATAAATTCTTTGAAACTACTTCAGCAGATGTTGGGCCATCAAATGAAGTAGTATCGAGTACATTGTTTGTTTGTTTAGATTATTCCAATGTGTTTCTTGATTCAAGGTCTACACATTCATTCATTTCTGAAAAGTTTTTTAGTAAATTGGGAATTCCATATCATGATATGAATACTAAACTCACTATAAAAACACCTGGAGGAAATTTTGAGACAAAAAGAAAACATAAGAACATTCTTGTCCTTGTGTGCAGAAAGAATCTACCTGCAAACCTTATTGTCATGCCTCTAGTAGAGTTTGTTGTTATATTGGGCATGGATTGGCATTCTATTTATCATGCTATGATTGACAGTAGAGATAAAGAGGTTTCTTTTCGGAATTATTTTCAGTTTGTGTACAAGAATGACCCCTTGATTTTGATAAAATATTAGGAAGTCAAAAAACTGGTAAAAGATGGAAATGAATGTTACCTTGAACATATTGTTGAAAACAAAGGAACTGTTCAGATTATTGATGTGCCAGTGGTAAATGAGTACCTTGATGTTTTTTTATGATGAGTTTCCTAGTATTATACCTAATTGGGAAGTTGAAATTACTATTGAATTAGTTCCTGATTCTAAGACAATTTCAAAACCCCCTGATCAAATAGCTCAAATTGAACTTTTAGAGGTAAAGAATCAATTACAAGAGTTATTAGATAATGGTTTCATTTGACCTAGCACATCACCATGGGGTGCTCCTATCTTTTTTGTTGAAAAAAAAGATGGTTCAATGAGACTTTACATTGATTATAGAGAATTGAATAACATCACTATTAAGAATAAGTATCCTTTGCCTCATATCGATGATTTGTTTGATCAGCTCCAGGGAGCTCAGTATTTTTCGATGATTGACTTGAGGTCGGGGTACCATCAGTTAAAAGTAAAGGAAGAAGACATTCTAAACACCTCGTTTCATACTAGATATGGCCATTATGAATTTGTAGTTATGCCTTTTGGGTTAACCAATGCACCTGCTGTATTCGTGGATCTTATGAATAGAATTTTCTGGGAGTTCTTGGATAAGTTTGTGGTTGTGTTCATTGATGATAATTTGGTTTATTAAAAAATTAAATAGGAGCATGAAATTCATTTAAGGGTTGTCTTCAAAACCTTAAAATAAAAGTAATTGTTTGGGAAATTCAGTAAGTGTGAGTTTTGGTTACAAAAAATTTCTTTCCTTGGTCACATTATTTAATAAAATAGCATAATTGTTGATCCTAAAAAAACAAAAGTTGTTGAAGAATGGCCAAGAACCACAAATATAACTGATATCCATTGTTTTCTTGGTTTGGCAGGTTATTACAAGAGGTTTGTTTAAAATTTTTCATGGTTATCAGGTCCAATTACTTAGTTAACTCGAAAAGGTGTTATGTTCATCTTGAAAAAAGAATGTGATGATTGTTTTCAATAATCAAAATGAATATTGGTGAATGCTCCAGTTTTGGCACTACCTTCCAGAAATGGTGAGTTTGTTATCTATAGTGATGCTTCATTGAAAGGATTGGGTTGTGTCCTAATGAAAAATGATCAGGTAATTGCTTATGCTTCACATCTGTTGAAACCACATTAGTTAAATTACCCAACACATGATTTGGAATTAGCTGCTATTGTTTTTGTTTTAAAAATTTGGAGGCATAATTTGTATGGAGTGAAGTGTAAAATATATACCGATCACAAAAGTTTAAAATATATATTCACTCAGAAATAATTGAACATGAGACAGAGGAGATGGCTAGAATTAATCAAGTATTATGATTTCATGATCCATTACCATCTTGGAACAGAAAATAAAGTGGCTGATGCTTTGAGTCCGAAAAGTAATGTCTCATTAGCCATGATACGTTTGGAACAAGATCCTTTGGTTTTTGATTTGATGAAATTTGGCATAGATGTTGCTGGTGCAGGAAATTCTTCTGTTTTGTTTCAGGTGTCAGTGAGATCATCTCTGTCAGATAGAATAAAGAAAGCACAGAAGGAAGACAGTGAGTTGCAGAAAAATGTAGAGTTGGTTCAGAAGGGTATGTTACCTAAATTTAACATTGATACTGATTGTGTTTTGAGGTTTGGAAAGATATTATGTGTTCCTTGTGATTCATATTTGATGAATGGGTTGTTATGTGAAGCTCATAGTTCTCTATTTTCAGTTCATCCTGGCAGTACTAAGATGTAGGAAGGTCTTCAGGAGTATTACTGGTGGGATGGAATGAAAAGAGATATTGCTGATTTTACTGTGAAGTGTTTGACATGTCAGCAGGTTAAGACAGAGGGACAGTTACTGAAAGGAATGATTTAGCCTCTACCGGTGCCTGATTGGAAATGGGAAAATATATCCATGGACTTTGTTGTGGGATTACCAAAGACATCTCGAGGTAATAATGCAATCTGGGTTATAGTTGACCAATTGACTAAAACTTCTCATTTCCTTCCCATCAGAGATACAATGTCTCTAGATCAACTTTCTTGGTTGTATATTAAAGAAATATTTAGGTTTCATGGAGTTCCCCTCTCCATTGTTCTGATTGTGAACCCAAGTTCACTTCTAACTTTTTGAAAGGCCTTCAGTTGTCATTGGGTACTGAATGAAATTTTATTACAGGTTTTCATACTCAATCAAATGGGAAGTCAGAATGAAAAATTCAGACCTTGAAGGGTATGTTACATGATTGCTCTATGGACTACTAGGGAAGTTGGGACCAACATCTTTCTTTGGTTTAATTTTCTTATAATAACAGTTTTTATTCTAGTATACAGATGGATCTATTTGAGGCATTGTATGGAAAGCGTTGTTGAACTCCAGCTTTTTGGGATGAAGTTGGTGAAAGAAAGCTGATGGGACCAGAATTGGTAGAAGATATGGTAGAGAAAGTTCAGTTGATTCAGAAGCATATGAGAATAGCTCAGAGCAGATAGAAAAGTTATGCAGATAACCGGAGGAAGGATCTTTCTATTGAGGCAGGTGATCAAATCTTTCTCAAATTTTCTCCTTGGAAAACTGTGATGCGTTTTGGTACGAAGGGAAAGATGAGTCCAAGGTTTATTGGACCTTATGAAATTCTGGAGAAAGTTGGACCAGTTGCATACAAAGTATCTTTTCCTCCACGTTTATCCTAGGTATAAAATGTTTTTCATGTTTCAATGTTGAGAAATTATATGCCCTGATCCCTCTCATGTTTTGAGCCCAGATGTAGTTCAGTTAGAAGAGAATCTCTCTTATGAAGAATAAATAGTCCAGATTCTTGACCATAGAGAGCAAGTGTTGCGGAATAAAGTAATTAACCAGGTAAAGGTTTTGTGGAAAACCCATATGGTTAAAGAGGCTACATGGGAATCTGAAAATGCTATGAGGGATAAATACCCCCACTTATTTTGATAAGTAGATAAAAATTGTGAGGACACAATTTCCAAAAGGGGGGGGGGAGGATGTAATATCCCAGGTAAATGAAGAATAAGAGATTTTCATATTTATTAATATTTTCGAATTAAATTTTAATTTTAGCTTAAAGGGGTTGCTATATTCGATAGCATACTCGATACGCAACAACAGGTTTCTTTGGAATCTTACGTTGCACACTAATAATATAATAATATTATTTTAAATGATAGTTAACTCCTAGCTGTTGTATTAGCAGGAATGGACAAAAGTAACTATATTATGACTATACATGTATTTATATTTATCCAATAAAAGTTATTGGATTAATATATGAATGAATCTAATTTTAAGCATAATTTACATTAAAAGGCCGATTTACCGCCTTTTAATGGATAACCCTTTTTAAATATATTTTTGGTCACTTTAATACATTCTATATCACAAAAAAAAATTCTTCTTTAGAAAGAGGACATCAGAATTTACTTTGGGTAATTTTTTTTCTATTTTTCTGATAAAGTTCATTTTTTAAGGAATAATGAAATATTGTATTTTATTCAAAACTATGTTTTAATATAATTTATTTATATGGTTAGATTATCTTTTTAATTGGTTTTAATGTGAAATTGAAATATATTTTAACCATTTAATCCATTGTTAGTCTTTGTAATTAATTTCACTTGGAAATTGGACATAAATAAGTATCAATCTTTTGATAGTTTTTAAATCTTAAAAACACGCTCTTTGTTTTGACAGCGGGAATTAATTTTAAATTAATTTATGCTGCTTCTATTTCTTTATTTTGAAAAATTTATTCTATTTTTGGAATCATGAGGCCCCAATTGTGTAAATAGGAAACTTTTATTTTTAGGCATTTTAAATATTTACTTCAGTAAATATTTTATTTACCATAGTTAAAGTGTAAATCAGGTAAATAAGTGTAAAAAAATAATTTTATAATAATATAAAATTACACTTAAACATGTCCCAATCATATTGGATGAGTCATGTCCGACCATTGGCATCTTTGGGTCGATTTTGGGACCCCATTGAGCCACATGGTATTGATAAGGACAATTTAGATTAATTTAATGTGATAACAAAAGTGACATTAACAAAAATCGTTTAGTAATTAATTTTTATATGGTGTTATATAAGTCCTATTTTCCACTATAAATATTCATTGGAAATATAAACATATTTCCTACATCATGGTATTTGTTTTATAATTTTTAGGCATCAAATAAATTAAATTATTTATGACATAATAATTATGAAAGTTTTACCTCATTAAAAACATTATTTAAATAAATAAGATAATAATGATTATAATATTATCCAAAACATGTCCAATTATGATTGGATGATTTTATTTAGAATATTAGTCATCTTATCTTCAACCTCAATGATTTTTTAACCATTATAAAACGAATATAAGTTTATAATGAATTAATATATTCAAACTTTCCTAAAGAGCCCCTCTTCTCTCTTATAAAAAGAGAGCACTTCTAACCAATTCCTCACACCTCTCAAGCCATTTGGCTCATCCAACCTCTGCCTAATTAATCTCCCTACATCCATATTCTCCTCCTAGAAGACTTACCTTAGGCAAAAGTCACTTAAGAAGTCCTTTGGTTTAAACCAAAGTGAGTTACCCAAATTAAAGGAGATTAAAGAACGAACGGGTCAAGTCGGACACAAGGTAAGGGACGTCGTCTCAATATTCTTTAATTGAGGAATTTTTTGTTTTATACACGACTTTATTTTATATGGTGTATAAACCCCTTTGACTTTTCATTTTATTCAAAGGGAATCTTTTTTTTACGATGTTTTTTACAAAACAACAAGAAGGAATTTTTTTAACTTAAGCGGTGACAACGACCTTTCCGCCGCCACGAGTATTATTTGATCTTTGGATTCATTAACAAGCCCATATGTTTTTAAAAGGAAAAATAAATACCATATAATCTTTTATGTATTTTGGTATTGAAAATGATTTTGACAATGGATTTATTATTTCAATATCTTGAAATGATATTTTATTTATGCTTATGTTATGTGTTATGATCATGTTATGGTATTTGGGAATTATTTACGTATACGGGTGGTTTCTGGATAAACCTAGGGTGGGTGAGCTCGAGATAGCTTTCCAATGCATTGGGTTACATGACAGAGGTAAACATGAATGTTTCTCCTAAATAGATTTAGGGAGTATACTGTGATGGGTATTCCAAAGTAACCCCCTATGTAGTTGTTATAGCTACAATGTAATTATGATATGGATGCCACAAGATACCTTTAGGATTGGTGATTTCTATGTTTCTTTCATAAATCTTATGATTTCACGAGGTAAGTAAAAGATTTTTTGTTTTGAATGAATGTATGAACAAATGTTTTCATTCTTTGATTTATAACCCTTATTGAGCTTTTTATGCTCATCCCATGTTTGAAATGTTTTCACATGAATTAAAGATGAATAGGGTCAAGGATGGGATCAAGTAAAAGTCATGCTGTCTAAAACATAGATCTAGACATGGCTCTTTTTTCAAGAGTTCATGTTTTGTAAAAAAAATGGAAACTGTGTAGAAATGTCTGCCTTTTAATTTTTGAGAAGTAATGAAATTGTTATGCCTAATTCCCTAAAACTCTAAACCAGAAAAGATACTCATTGTGAATTATCCATTGAATTCAATATTATGTAGTGTTTAAGGCTGGGTCTTTATAGATATATCCATGAATCAAGATTAACATGGAACCCTAACTTTACTCTATGTCATAAGGATAAATACTTTTTAAATTTTTTTATTTAAAGTTAAAAAGCCCAAAAACCATCTCTTAAGAACCCTATAAATCATACAAGTTAAAATTGGAGGAATATTTAAGTTTAGGGGATTATAAATGGGGATTATAATGTAAATTAATTTTAAAATACATGACATTCATAGTTATCTCACTTTATTGGTCAAATATTTCATCTAATCATTTTACCTTTAGTGGTCAAAAAGTTTTTCCACATGGATTGTTTGTATGGATAACCTAACCATGGATTAATCCATGAGAACACTACTAGAGGAGTTTTTACCCATATGATTAGTTTACATCCATTCTATAACCATTAACCTAGACATACATTCCGTAATGATTTAAAAAAATTTCAAAATTTTTATCTCAGATCAACCAAAAATCAAATGAGAATATGATTTCCAAAACTAAAAATTACAAATATAATATTAAAAACCTAAAAAAAACCGATACTGATTAAATGAGGATTAAGATAAAATAAATAATATTAAAAAATACTCATTCCTTTATATTTATTAATCAAATAAAAATATCTCAAAAATTAATGAGCAACACTATGTAATGAACCAGGCAATTTCGTTACATGGAAATTGGGGGAAAATTAGAATATAGTGGTACAAGATCTATAAAAATTTAATTTTGGTATATGATTTTAAATTTATGGATCTTTTAGTTATAATCATGAATAATTTTTAATGTTCTTTGGGAGATTTATAGTGATCAATATAGTTTATAAGTGAATAAGAGGGTGGTGTTGCTGAAATAATATGATAGAAATCTCTAGGTAACTATTCTTAGTAGGTGAAGCATACCAAAGTGAGTAAATTAAAGGATAACTAGTGGCTCAAGGCCAATTAATTAGGGATCCAACAGGTACTCAAAAGGAACCCTATGAGAAACTAATAATGATTAATATTTGTTTATCAGGAAAATGAAATTTTGTATTTATAAGAAAAACCTTCTCCCTTGAATCTTTATTATGAAACCAACACACCAATGAGGACCACCCCTCTATTTATTCACTTCATCCTTCCTTATTACATATTGGTCAATATTGTTTTAGATTAGGCTACTTCACTGATCGAGGGTGACTTTTTCTTCCACAATAACCTTTTTATCATCTTTATTCCTCATATTATGTTAGATATATAATCTAGGGATATATGTTTAATTTCACTAGATCATAGTGAAACCAGACTATAATGATGATGATTTGGACTATAGTTAAAGAGGAGGTATGGGAATGAGGAATTATTTCTGTTACTTAACATATTGATGGAATAGAGTCATCAATGATTATTTATATGAATTTTCAACAATTGAATTTTAAATTCATGATTCATTAGTCAGTCGGGGAAGAATGTTTTACTCATATGAGTACTAGGATCATGAATTTTATCATTCACATGAAATTGTATGTGGATTTTACATCACTATTAAAATTTTTAGGTTTTATGGTTTACGTATAATTCAATTAATCATATAAATTTTGTACTAATTATTAAAATTTAATTATTGTGCCTTTTGTTATAATATAAGGGAATGCTTCCTTGAAGATCATTATAGAGGGAATGGATAGAAATTGGAAAATTAATTTTAGGGTTTAACACCATTAAAGGAGATATATCATCCATAAAAAAGTATTACACATTTTATTTTTGTTTCAAGTGAAATGTGATATACATTCCGGGAAATTAGATCAAGGAGACCTAGGTAAGAGTTTATAGGATTCAGATATTATGATAAAATAATACAGTTAATTATCAATAAAATGAATATTTCACTCATAATCCAAGTAAATTAGAATCATTTCATGATTTTGATTCATAATTATAATTAGAAATGTTTATATGATCTAATCATGACACTGGTTTGGGGGTGAGGAGAACATGTGTGGCCCAACCCAAGATCTTGTGATTCTAAGGGGCTCCACTTGGAGTGGATAGTGTGAGTAGTGTCTTGGAGATGAGTTTTCATTATAGGGTGTAGACTGTACATGATGTGAGAAATTTCATTAGGACCAAGTGTATCAACTTAGTGGTGAATATTGAGTATAATATGTGTTGGAGTGTGAGAGGGCTTCTGAGGATGAATATAGAAAGACATATTATTCTGTATATAATGGAGTGATGTATGAATTTTTAAAAGAAATATTTTCCTAAGGGTAGGGTCTTATGATCAATTGAGAGGTTATATAGAACATGTTAATAAATAGATATTGGTATTTCATGAATAATTATTATAACAAACTATTGGTATAATGTGTTAGAGTAACATTATTTTTGTTCGAATTAAGAGTCAGGATATGATAATGATGTTCTATAACCAATGCGATTTATGATAATTATAGGCATGATTATGGAGAATAAAGAGATGTTCCTAGGAAGATGATGCTATGTATAGATTAGGATGGGTAATAAAATTTATTTTATGTGATGGTTATTATCAAAAGGATATTTATGGTATATCAGGATATAATATGTAATAAATTCATTAGTTCATAACTGAGGACTATGTGTGGGTTTTATGATTCCTTATGTTTTTATTTTATTTTATTTAAAAATTATCTAATACTTAGTCACTGATGGAGTATCATGAAACTAAATTTTCAATTATTTCTGAAGAGAAATTATTATGTTAATCCCCTCTAATGTTTCATAAATATCATTTCATTATGATATTATTCCCAAGGGAGTTGGCTATGTTATACACAAATTATGACTTTTATAAAGAATTTTTTAGTAGTTATTATTCATAAAGGACACTATTAGATTATAGGGGACTGGGGGTTAGTCTCATGGAACAAAAAGTGTGGCTTTCCCTGAGGGATATGGATATGTTATGCCCTTACTATCATATACACTTCCAAAGGAAGCTGGTTTTTCTATTCATTTCCCACGATTTGTATGATAATCATTTATTGGTGTATTAAATTGGGAGACATGGTATAACCACTATTTTGATTCCATGTATGACAATATTTTGAATTGTAATATTCTAGTATTGGATGAAGTAGATAGTGTGGGGCCTCATGGTGTCTTGTTTAACCCATTATATATTTACTTGTGTGTTTCATGTTATGTGTTATAACATTGCACATTGAATTTTACATGAAATCCCATATATACATTGTGGAATATTTTAAGGGTTTGACAGTGTTATGTTACAAATTTTTTTACTTATATCCTATACATACCCAACGGTTTATGTGTAGTACTTATACCTACGATGGAAATCATGGAAAGGGACCAATGGTAAGAGAATGGGTTGAAGTAGCTTATTAGAGATGAGTTAATGGTATAATGGTGGGGCTAAGGATCATTTGGTTATAATGTTTCCCACATTTTATTCTATTTATGATTTTATCTTTCTATATAAATGATTAATCCATTGAGTTGAATCCTATATATGTATTACTTATGTATGATTTAGCATGAGTTTTATTTTATATATTATGTGACATGTTATTTTATATGGTTGGAATTCCATTATAAATTACATATGTGTACTTTTAGGTATTGTATCTTAATTTTCATTATATTTAATATTTTATGTATGGTAATGATATTGAGTGTATATTCTCCTAATTATATTTTTTTAATTCATCAGTACAAGTCGGTAGCCTCTAGAATATAAGGATAGTCACTGAATGTCACACACAAACTTGTCTTATTTGATGATCATGATTTCCAAGTTGGAAACATTAGACTGTAAAAAATAATCAATTAAGTATTTACTCTATATATAATAACCTATATTAATTAGTTATGATTAATTTTTATAGGTACTCCCACACTCTTCATAACCTGCTAGTTTTTCTATAGGTATGGGGGGAGAAAGACTAATCTATGAGTTCTACTAGATAGAACACGCAATTTAGAGAGACATGAAATCCATTATATGTATTTTTTCAATAAACAATGGAAACACCAAGGGTAAATTATTTTTTAAATTCTCATCACATACATATAGTACACAAATACATTCATACCACATTTAGTAAAATGATCCATTCATCCATTAGTATTTTAGTATTTAAAATATCAATGAAACATGTTAAACACTTACATACACAACATATAATGATATGGAAATAAAAATAATGATAAATAACATGTAAATAAAGATATATTCTAAGATAGTGTGATATATAGTACAAACCATCCCAAATTGGTGTATCACACCATGTGATATATATACCCACTTGTATAAGATACCATTCTAAAAAGGCTTTAGGGAAATTTTTAGTCTTCATATTTTACTAATTTATTGGGTGTTTGTCATAAAAAAAGTTATGGTACACCATATTTAGTGAAATGTAAAACCATATTAAAAATAAATTTGTATAAAACAAAAAATTCTTTTTAGAACATTTTCATTAAAAATATAGTTATTTTAGACAAATAGTTTCAAAAAAAATTAAATAATCGATCAAATTGTTATAAGTGTGATCCTATGATACTTTGTATAATTAACTGACCTGAATATCTAAATACCATTAATGAATAAAAATTCAACATACCCAATGAATGTTCCAAATTTCTATAGGTTGGAAAAATCTATTAGTGTTTCCGGTATATAAAGATGAGAATTTTTTCATTTGATAAACAACAAAAAGGGACTAAAGTATTTTCATTATAATTTCAAGATGATGTGACCAAATTTTTAACATAATTTTTATATAAAAAATATTTTAAAGAAATAAGTGAGAAAAAACAAGTCACAACTGTTGAGATAACATCAAATTGTAAAAAAATAAACATACCAAAATTCAAAAATAACAAAATAAAATACTCAGTAAAAAAAATACAATATGGACAAACTACATAACCCAAAATTGAAAAAATATTATTCATATTTCTTATTATGACAAACAATACAATTTATATTACACTATCTGAATAGTTCTACACATAGGCCCCTCAAAAATTCTTACTAAAAAGGAATGTCATTGAATTCACATAATATAAATGATAAAAAAATATATGTATACCAATGGTGTACTTATATATATCGTGTACAAATAGACTGTGATTACTCCATATATTTTATACATTTAATTTCATTTGATAAACCAAACATGAATTTTTTAATTAAATTAAAGTGTACTTTTATATAAATATGAGTGAATAATAAAAATAAGAAAATATTTTATCTTTTCTTTTGAAAAGATTCGATTTCACTAAGGTGAAACTAATTTAAATAAAGAATAAAAAATATTAAATGAGTAAATAACCATCCATCATTATCTTTATAAATATCATAGGTTTTAAAGAGACATTATAAAACATGAATTGAGTGGAACCATCAAATTAGTGTGTTGATACAATCCTATCAGCACACACATTACATAACCTCATTTAGCCTCATCCAGATGATATCACACTAGCAAGTGAAAAATATCTATAAGGGGTACTCTAAGAAACAAATCATTCTAATATAACACCCATAACTAGAATTTCTCACCTAGATACCCAAAAATTCCCATATTTCATTGAAAAACTAAAATATCAAAAGATCAAGAAGAACATATTAAACTCTCAATCTATAACATGTACACTATCATTGGAAACATGCCCTTTCATATTAATATCAACTAATTTTTTAATCAATTCCAAAAATTAAATTTTTTATAATGAGGGTGATAAACATATGGAAAAATAAAAAGATAAAGACCTCTATTTAATAGCCAAAAAAGGCCATAACCCCAAAAAAGGTTTTTAATCCTTTAAAATTACCAATTTAAAATAAAATATAAATTATATAATCACTTATAAAATTCAATTATAAGATAATAAATTAAATTCATATTTATTCCACATAAAAAATGGCCCATGACTTTCAAAATTAAACTTAAAATCATGAAATTATCTTCTAAAACAAAAAATAACTCATATAATCAATTATAAAACCCATATATTATGTAATGAAATATTGTAAAAATTTATTTACACATTTAATGTTTCTATAAATAATTTATAATAGAAATTATACATTTTTTATGAAAAGATATTTGAAATAAAAAGCGTTTCTCATATAAATCATCATCCCATTTCATTAGTGTAACATATATAAATTAAATAAAAACTATAGTGATGAATGAATAATTAAAAAAATATAATTTACCATGGTTTTGTCAAATAATTGAGTGTTATAGAGTCATCAACCAAAAATTGAGTAGTAATAGTAAATATTCCAATTAAATATGGATTGGGTATAGAGAAGAGACCTACATAGCCAAATGATCAAAAATCATAACATTATTCCACTTAATGGAAACCCTTTTCCACCATATCGAGATTAGGGTAACAAGAGAGAATAATATGGAAAATAAGAGAGAATAAAATAATGAAAATGATTCTTAACACTTGATTTCACCATTAATTTTTCAAGATTCATACAAAGAAATAAGGTGGTGGTCATTATATAAAGTTTCCTCCAAATATATTATTACTATGAAATAAAATGAATAATTGTAGATTTTAGAAAATTATGTATATAAAATTAAAAAATAAAGTTTTTTAAAAAATTGATGGCTTGATAACATGGTCCCCCAAATTGTGAATTCAACAATGAATAATATAATTTCTATATTTTTAACCACAACCAATCCAATTAATGATTCATTATGTCCATTAATTGTGAAATAACTCATATAATATCATGATCTCACACCAACAATTCAAAAAACTAGAAAAAAATTAATGGCCATAATTAAAGATTTTTAGGGACATCATGTCTAAAAATGACAATTATTATGAATTTCATTATTAAAAACCATAAAAAAATTAAAATTTATAAAATAATTATTTCTACTTAAGATATAAATATATCTAACAAACTCTCTATCAAAAATTTGTATCTTCCTACTAGAATATACTAGACACGTCGATATAAATCTTGCATATTCATACAATCCCTTTCTCCAAGACAATAAAATATCACCATGATACATAGAAAATATCAATTATTGTATAAATCATCAATTATCAATTACCTAATCTAGGATTATCTATATATTTGAATACATATATAAATAATTTTTCACATAACAGATTAATCAACTATCTATGACCATACACATGATCAATATTACTGAATTTAGGGGATATATGTCAAACCTATAATATAGGAGGACCAATCCAATCACGGTTAATAGAAAACCACTACATGATCAATAATATACTCAACCACACTCTAAATATAACAATATCAATAATAATATATGAAAAATATTAATGTATGAAGGTCCACATATATTTTAATTTGTCAACCGTATTTACTAGGGAATACAATAAAATATACATCCCATGTATACCATTACTATTATATATGAAATTATACGTGGAATAATCAAACTAATAAACCCATACAATAATTAATTTTGTGTCTAATTTGTGAAATTTATATCTCTATATGATCCTATAATCATGCTAATTATAAAAAGACATCACATACATTTCCTTTCCATGATGATGATTAATTATGAAAAACTAAAAAATGAATATATAAGGTGACATTAATCATTCATCTTTTATATTATAAATTAAAAACACTAGGATATATGATAAAGTTCGAACATATTTTGTAATAACCTGAAAATTCTATATATTTCTATTAAATTTCATTATATAAATGTTTTTTCATAATTCACTAACATAACCATATAGACTATAACTAATCATATCAAATATAAATATGTATGTAGTTTTAGAAGTTCACATTTAATTTTTATATAAACATTCTTAATGAATATTATATATTAACATTAAATAGATATGACATCATCATGTAGCCACCTCAAAATCATCACATTTTCCCACTTACAGAACAATTTAATGAGATGGATTCTTTGAAGTGAATATTTTTATTTATGATGTAGTTCATATTATACCTCACATTTAGAGTAACATTATGTTTTATAAAATTAATTTCTATATCAAATTACTTTCCTTTAATACATATATTTTTATTATTTATCTATATTTTATTATATAAATAACAATTTCATTGAACTATTATAACTTATTATTTAATAAAAAAATATAAAACTTAACCAATATCATTTAATAAATATGTAACTCTTTATAATAATATTTTCATCACTTCATGAACCTAAATTTAATATTTTTTATGTATTTAAGGATATTATTTAATATAATTTAGAGGTAATAACTAGATTTTGAATAACATTTAAGACTTTATAATATATTCCAATAAAATATTATATGTAATATTTTCTTCACATACATCACAACAAATTGAATTACACTCCCACCTACATTATTTTACACTAAATCTCTTTTTCCATCATAAGTAATTTCTTATGTGTTAGAATTGAAATTCATAAATTCAAATTCTTCATGTTAATTTATTTAATGATATATAAATTCTCAAGTGTAATGTTAAATCATGTTATAAACAGGTTATATTATGATATTTTATTCAAATAATAACTCATCGGTTCATTTTTATTCCTAATAAATAAGAATATTTGATTTTAAGGACAATGTAAAAATTAGATATATACTTAATATTTTAATATAATAATAATATAAAAATAATTATATTTCTAATCCATATTTAATTTTATTTATTTTATGAAGTTTAATATGGGACATAGTTCAACATGAATGTCTATAAATGTATTCGGGAACAAAATTCAAAACAAATAAAAAAATAAAAAAAATTAAATTATAACTTCAATATTCTACCACTTGATCATATTAATGATTCTTAACAATTATTCCATGATTATTAAATATCATACTTTCACTTACTTATGAATTATAAATATTAATAATTATAAGAGATTCTTTCTAATTTGATCATTTAAACATACACATCAATATATTTAAAGACTATTAGTTAAAAATAAATTTCACCTCTTTACAAAAAGGTACTTTAGTAAATTTTTTATAACAAAAAAACATTACCTTTCTCAATATGAATGTTATATATAAGATTATTCAGTTTCAAAATGTATTTACTATAAACCATATTTACACTCTCATAAAATTATTAGATTTGGAAAAACCAATAATTCATCATTTTTATATCGATAAATCATATTTATAATGATTATTATGTATTTATCTTATATAAATGAGTTTTAATAATATACAATAAATATTAAGAGTTTTCTAATTTTTCTAATTTTTTGGGATTTCTAGGTTATAGAAAACAATGTAGAATAAAGAAGGTGACCATGAACTACTTTTTTAGATTTCTAGATAATAAATTTAAACCATGTAGATTATGAAAATAATATATAGAATTCATGATTTTAATGAAAGCTATGGAGTCATCTATGTTCTTTTATGGATTTAATCATATAGTTTAAAGAATTTTAATTCATCAAGAATCCTAATTGTTTATGGGATGAATTTTTCAAAGGAAAATTTAAACATATAGATATCAATTTGACCTTATAGTATAATCCAAGTTACCATATAGTAAAAAAAAAATTTTTAGTACTATGTAAAGACGAAATTTAAATGAAGTATAATAGTAACTAAGTATTATAATCCAAAGTGACCATGAATTTACATTTAAGAATCCATCACTATTTTTATAGATTTATTAAATTAACCATTCCTAAGGGTCACTAACACATTATTAATGGGAAAAAATTTCTATTCATAATGATATAACTTCTCATAGATTTAGTAACATACTGATATAAAATAAAAAAAATTATTTTATTTAATTAACCATTTTATACAAAATTAAGAGATAAATATATAAAGGTGTTTCATACATGGAGGATCAAAAAAATTATCACCCTTACATGGATTGATATTTTTATATCCATACTCATATATTGTTATAATAAATATTTTAAATGTAATTGTACTTTTGTGAAAAAAGTCTCAACAAAATCTAA
Source organism: Viscum album (assembly GCA_963277665.1). Classification (NCBI taxonomy): domain Eukaryota; kingdom Viridiplantae; phylum Streptophyta; class Magnoliopsida; order Santalales; family Viscaceae; genus Viscum; species Viscum album. The sequence goes on along the minus strand of OY728155.1, from coordinate 991,685,158 downwards.
GTGTATATATTCCCCTTAAATTAAAATTGTGTTCATTTTTTATTACTCAAATTATGGATTCATGAGTGTGGAGGTAAAGGAAAATTAATGCTTCAATCATCTTTGTTATGATAGAATATGAGAATCCTGATCATCATCATTTTACTTATCTTGTATTTATTTTTATTTAGGGTCTACCATATTATAATTTATTATTATTATTATATATATCTATGATGTAGTGAATTATTTATTATTATATTTAAATATCTTTTACTAATTATTTTTTCCGGAAGTCAAAATGGAAGAGTTTCTTCATATAATAAACTATATTGGGGAACCTGCTATATACTATTAAAATGTGCTATAGGTTTTATAATAATATAAAACCTGTTAAATGGATCATTATATTGAGTGTTTTCATTATAGTTTCATTAATGTGAAGGGTATTACGTTTTTACTTAGATCAGAACCCCTTGATTAATTCAGTTCTGCTTGCTTTATTTTATTGATTAACTAATTTAATGTATATATTTATAACTTTAATTTCTTCTTTTCATATTGATATAAAACAAATTATATTATTTTTTATTTATCCAAACTACATTTATTTTTCTAATACAACCTTTTTATTTTATAAATATCCATTTTTACATTATTATTTACTCTTTTTAGTGTTTTTAATAGTTTTCATGAGTCAAATAAGTTCCAACGTTACAAATTTTCTATAAAAAATATTACCATGTATTGATTATAAATATAAATATATATTTCATAAAATGAAAGTATCTCTGTCCCTTTCATGGTTTTAGTAGGTGAATGTGTTTTTAACAAAAGGGAACTCAATATGGTTTAAAATTTTTAATTTTTAATTTTGAAAATTGATGTATCTTAATTCGACCACACTTAAGAACATTTATCACATAATTTTTTATTTGATCACCCATACCATTTTTTATTCTTTGTCTCCTAATTTTTTGTACCATTTTTATGGTTAATAATGGAATGGTCTTCTGGGTACATATAGACGTTTGTAGATAAGAAAATCAGGAATCTATTATACTAAAATATGTCAATGGTACCAACTAATATTAATTGATTGTAAAAACTAAAATCTTTTATAAATCCTTATATTTTATATATGAGTAAAAATTAAATATTGGTAAGAGAAGCATAAGGTTCTCAGAAAATATCAGAATGATGTTGAAAGAGTCTTATGTGATTATAATGGAAAAGATATAAATACTATGTCAACATTTGAGGTTGTTAATCATCTATAAGACAAAAGTTAGATCGCTACATTACCTTAGGAATTCCTCCCTATATGATATAGGTAGCCCATTAATGAAAAAGGTCATAACATCTCATGTAGAGATCACACCCACTATATCATGTCACACAATAATAGATAAAAAATGTAATCATCCAAAAAATAGATAACAAATTCAAACTGAAATAGATTGAATTAAATTAGTTTGATGTTCGTAATAATAACAAACACCATTCTAAAATGAAGTTATATTTATACAGATCTTGTAATCATACTCACAAAAGGAACCACCATGTTGGCCAATTGTATATAGATTATATATGGAAGAATGAAAACAAATGATAAAGAAGACACATACACTAGTTCTCAGACACAAATTAGAAAAATTTCCATATCTCCCATAAACCTGTTATGTCCCTCTCACCTATTATAGGGCATGTGCATATACCTTAATTCCAAACATAAGGTTTTTTCATCCACAAAACACCATGTTAAGGGAATGAGTATAAATCTTATTAATCCCTCCACTAATTATGTCTTCAATATAAATAAGTACATATGTGTAAGCATGTAAAATATGAAATTAATGTAGTAAAATCACTTGAATAAAACTTATAAAAGTATTTGGTTACCAATAATCCACCCTTTTTCTTGATCAATACATGCTCTAGATAGTGGAAGTATAAAGTATACTGTTTTCATAATATTTTATAAAATTATATATGTTTGAATACCATATAATAGTTTTCCTCCATGGTTAATTGACAATGAGATGATATACATGTATCTGACTCGGAAAAAATAAGTAATAATGTTAGTTAATAACTCACTCATGTAATTTAGTAGAATAACACTAGTCATCATATATAAAAATATAAATCATAACTCTCCAGGGGTGAAATGTGAATCAAAAGTCAAAAACTAGGGTAAAAAATTATACCATTCTTTTCAATGAAAAAATATCACAAATAAATAACTAGGGTAGACAATGGTACATTTATAATAGATAATTTAGTTTCAATAGCCAATCACTAAGCTAAAAAATCATACACTTTTAATGGATAAAAGAGTATCACCAGTCACCAGTGGAAAAAAAATATCCCTCATAGAAGCTATATGTCAATCTCAAATGGGTTGATATTTCTATACTGGGATAATGTCAACCTTCTGTTGGAAAAAATCTCTACCCTAGGAGTAAAAATATTGGGCATATAGATGGAATATGTTTAACAATACTCTCATTAATCCATAATAATAGGCCTAACTCTTTCACAATTATCTTTTAAAAAATATTAATATCAAATAATCCATAGTAAAAACATAAAAATGATATATTAAGAAATAAAATTCCTAACCCTAAAATATGTATAATGTCCCAAAACTTATTAGGTATACATATTATGAAATCATTAGAAGACAACCCATGTCTATCATCAATGGTCGTATCACATTTTTTATGAAAAATTGATACACCTATTTGATTGACCATCCTAGAATCAACACCTCACTCTATGCAACACATTTTTGGTGATTCAGTCTCATTTTACCTAACCCATTGTTATCATTAATAGGTCACAGCGTATACCCACCATCAACTAACATCACATTGCTCAACCTTTGGTAGGCCATCTTTTATAATTTTATTGTCTATCCCATTTATCCTGATTCTATCTTATATGTCACATATCACATGTAGAATTTTATATATGTCTCACCACTAACTCATCCCATATACGAAAACCCAGAATATGAAATTCATATAGTGTTTAGATCACTAATATTCCATTACATGATCCAATTTCCCTATCATAAAATGTAAAGACCCAAAATTTTCCATGAAATTGTTTTCTTAAGTACATTGGAATTTTTCGAGTCCGCAGTTTCTGATGATGCCTGATTACGAGGCCTAATGTGCCTGGAATAATTTTCTAAAGTTTGGTTCAGTTACGTTCAGTAAAAGTACGTGCGGGTTTTTATATATTTTGAACTATTGCTCGGAATTGAAATTCGAGGACCCCGACGAACTCGTAGCGCTGTTATTCGCCTAAGGGGACCTTTACCACATTAGTGTTTTATCAAGGTTGAATGTTTTTTTGGGAATTTTATTAAACTAAATAAAATTATGTGCTACATTTTTTGATTTATGGTGGGTGTTATCTCCTCCAAAAGGAAGTTGGAGGTGGGCCCCACACCACACATAACCTCCCTTGGGAAGATATAACTAAGGGTCGGGCCCACATGATCCTAACCCCTCAAATTCCCCTAAAATCCCCCATTAAGTCCTCTTAATTAATTTGACACTTCCACTCTTTAATTGAGACTCTCCACCTCCTTCTCTCTCACATAAATTTTTCCAATTTTTATTATTAATTAATTGAACTCCACAATTAATTAATTAATTTAATTGTTTGAATTTTAAAAACAATAAGCCATCCTTTAATTTAGGTGGTGAGTTATTATTTTTATTTTGGTTGGACATTTTGTTTTGGTGGGAAGGCTTTGGGAGAATTCACCATCTCTGATAAAGAACGCGAGGGACTTCCCCAACAACACTTCCTATTCAGATGCACCCCAACGTCAACAGAATCGACGTCTGTCTTCCACGACGCCTAACTTTTGTAACACCGTTTTCCAGGGATCACCGACGTGAAACGTACCTTGAATCGATGTAGGGGTTTTTCTTGTTTAAATTAAATCGTCATTCCTCATTTTTATATGGTTTGACATTGGCCTTTTATTACCACCTTACGGGGAGGGCGTGGGCCGAACAAACATGGCCTGATGACCCTCAGTTGATTTCTCTTGAGTTGATGATGGTGGTAGAACTAGTAGGGCGCACTACCGTCGCACTACTCCAGAGGAAGGATCAGGGTTGTGATAATGTGGGCCGTGGAGGAGGGAAGAAGTGGCGGCCGTGCACCGGCCGCATGAAGGAGAACTGCAGCTCACACCCGTGGGACGCTTGTTGAATGAACTGGCCGATAATACCAACCGGACAGAAGACCGCGACGCCTCTTGGCACCGCACTGGGGAGGAACAGTGGCCTGCACTCCATGGGTCACTTCGGCAGGCGAACGGGTTGGCTGCCTACCGGCCGGGTTGAAGGAAGTCGCAGCACCCGAAGGTGCCACATGGGAGGACAACATCCTACTGAGTGGTCCAGTCATGCCAGAGAATACCGGCTGAATTCGGCCTTCTTGGAAAGAGGGGAGGCACCGCCATTTCAGAAAACTGGGGGAACCCCCCCCCCCCCGCTCCGCTCGGCTAGCTGGTCGAGCCACTGGCTGGGCCGCATGCCGCGCGGGTTGGGTTACCCTCACGCGGTTCAGGCCACAATGCTAGGTTAGGTTATGCCCCACCAGGTCGGGCCGACCCCTAAGCCAGGTCGGACCCGCCGAACCGGGCCGGGCCAACCCGCCAGACCACTGGGCTTGACGGGCCTGGGACCGTTTCGCTTAAACGCAAATATCATCTAGACAGCACATCCGATCGACCCGACCTCTGTGGAACTGGGATCCTCATGAAAATATGGTAATTTTGATATACTGTAATTGATTTTGTTGAAAACATTGGAAAACAGCCGGGTTTGGAACAAGCGTAATTCCAATCGTGTCCCTGGAACGGAAAAGTCAATAACTCTCAGACCGAGTATCTGATTGACACACCGTCAGTCACATTGGGTTTCATTTGATGAGACGGAACTTCCGGATAATTAAAATCTGGGCTTAATGATAGTTGATGTATTGACACCTTTTCTCAAGGAGCGGACCCTCCCGGAATCGAGTGTGTTGTGTGCGGGAATCCTAGAGCTGGCAGTGACTGCGACGACTACTATACTGGGATCCTCTATGGGTTCAACCGTGATAACTACCATATTGGTATCCTCCGTGGGTTCGACAGCGATGAGTAATGTTCTTTTATCCTTTGTGGGTCCGACAGTATTGACCTCTGTACTTGTATCCTATGTGGGTCCGACAGAGTAGCTGGTTTTCTATCCTATGTGGGTCTGACGGCTTAGCCAGTCTTGTATCCTGTTCGGGTCTAAAAGCTTAGATGAATCAGTGACTACATCTGATCATCCTTATTGTTATACGATAGATGTATACCTATGTGAGATGTGTCTTGACTTTCAATCATTATCATTGATGTGATTGACTATACTTACTGTGTGGACTGTGTTGTGCTTGTGCTCGAGAGTTGGAGCTGAACTAAGATTGATAACTTGGGTAAATGTATGGGAATATACCTAAGTAGGGCTGGTTGTAACTTCGTGATTGTATCTTTCCTTTTATGGTTATCCTTCATGGATTCCAAGAGACCTTTAAGGGTATTGTGGTCCCTACTGAGTATCGTTATACTCACCCCCGCACGGGCTATGCCCGCACCTCGTTGTGTTGGATGCAGACGACGAACAGCGTTCACGGAGGTCGAGACCAAGACAGGTTCGGATGGTACCCAGAGGTGGACGACTTGGCAAGACGTACACAGATCATACGAACAGAACTGGGGTGCGGTGGAGGCCATCTATACCCACCCTTCAGGTTTGATTCCCAGTGGATGACTCAGTAGTAGCTGTTTTACATAACTGCAGTTGTATTAGCTTTCCAGTTGCACTGTACATTATTGTTGGTCTTGTATTTCCGACCCCTTTCCTTTCAGTATTTTAATTTGTATATAGTATTTACATAGTGTTTACTTCCATTTGCGTACTCTGTTGTTTTTATTTACTTATTAATGGAAATTCCTTCTCTTTTATCAGGATTTACGCCTTTGGTGCTAGTCGCCAACCCATGACCTATGGAAGGCGGGCTTAGGGTAGTCACGACACGGGTCCCGAGGATGGGTCGTGACAAATTGGAATCAGAGGAGTCGGTTCTACCGCATAACTTAGACTCCAATTCTTTTAATAGTAATAGTGTTATGTGTTTTGGGTGTGGATATCAGTTTAGGGAAACCAGTGTTGTTGGGGCAGCCGACGTATCCATAAACCAGGACCCTGACCATTGAATTCCGACTCAGTGCACGAAAACACTGATTGCGTGTGTGTTTCCTTTGAAAAAGTTTTCTTCGTGATTTCTTTGTGTTAGCTCAAAAGGTATACTGTTTAACCGTGGTGCACCTGTTACTTTTCAGGATGGCCCCACGAAGGCAGCCATCTAGGGTTCTGAGTTACATACGAGATGGTAGCCCACCGAGCGATGATGCCTCAGTGCGGGGCCCCATCACAGCAGAGGCACCAACGGTACCACTACCCGCTCAGCCACCGATACCACCCACCCTAGAAGTAGAAAGTGCATCCCACCTGAGTGCGTTGCATGAGTTCTAGTGACATAGGCTACCCAGATTCTGGGGAGAGATAGACTTATAGGCAGCTGAGGATTAGATGGAGGTTGTCGTGAGAGTCTTCCGATTGGTAGGGAAACCAGGCGATCTCATGGTGATCCTTGTCGTGAGTCCCCTACATGCGGTAGCAGGAAGATGGTGGAGCTTGATGTTCCAGGTGCATGACAAGGCATCATTACTTTGGACGGACTTCGAGAGTCTCTTCCGATCAGAGTTTTTTCCAGCCACCCTTCAAGTGGTGCAAATTCAAGAGTTTCTACATCTGCAGGAGGGTAGTATGATAGAAGCTCAGTACTCAGCGAGGATCAATGAACTCTCGCACTGCACTAAGGATATGGCACAAGACCCATTATTCAGGGCCCATACCTTTGAGCAGTGACTCAGGAATGAGATCAGGGCTTTGACGATTCCCCTCAGCATCCCGGCACAGGTGGGGGTGCTGGGAGCGAGCCCTTCTAGTGGAATGTTTTCTCGGTGAGCAGTCACCAGTGGAGAGACCTTCCACAGGACGACACGTAGTAGAGTCTTCGGTAGTAGGTAGTAGATAGTTGATGCAGGGATCTGAGCAGACCAGGCCATCAGGTGGGCGACATCAGGATATAGGTTTGGATGTGCGGGGCACACGAAACAGAGCCAGCCTTACGGGGAGAAGGTAGTGCTATGCATGTGGCGAACAGGGCCACATGGCTCATGACTGCCTGACCCTCCATGCAGAAGAGTAGTAAATAGTAGAGGGGCCTCCCAGGTTGAGACATCGGGTTGACTGTGGTGATCCTTCGGGAGCAGGAAGACGTGGCAGAGGAGCTGGCCGAGCAGTGGGTGGTGGATGACGTTTCGAGGCACTACCACCACCACCACCAGGAGGTCCACCCTGACCACAGAGAGATGGCAGACAGAGGTAGGCTAAGCTCCATGTTGTCGAGGTCTATGATCATGACACACCTAAGATGATTTGAGGTACTATCTGTGTCTACACCACGCTTACTGCAGTACTTATAGACACATGGGCATGTTATTCTTTCATTTCCTATTCCCTTGTTCGGAGCTCGGAGATTCTGATAGAGCTATTGGCTCGATCCTTATGTCTAGAGACTCCTACTAAAGTAGACTCGATGATTACGCACTGGTTCCGGCAGTGTGAGCTTACTCTAGGAAGCCAGATATTCAGCTGTGATCTTCTTGTAGCGGCATCGAGGCCTTACGATGTCATCTTGGGTATGGACTGGTGATCCATAGTTCGCGCTCAGATTGACTGTATTAGGTGCACGGTGCGGTGTATCTGCATGGATTGGACCAGGTTCACCTTCACCAGTGATAAGGGAGCCTTTTCAGTGTAGGATAGACTTACGCAGAGGAGGGGGAAACTGATCACACATTAGTTGGATAGTCTCATCCTTAGAATGGTTGATGTGAGGAATCCATGTTTTTCTATTGTGGTGGATCAGTACATGGATGTTTTCCCGGACGATGTTCTGGGACTACCTCCTTGCAGAGAGGTAGACTTATACATTGACCTGTACCCCAGGATTGAACCAATATCTACTCCAGCATATCGGATGGCTCCTACCGAGCTTTGTGAGCTGCAGATACAACTAGAGGACATGCAGAGAAAGGGATTTATCCAACCCAGTGTTTCACCCTTGGCATCTCCGATTTTGTTCACTAAGAAGGCAGATGGGAGCTTCCGACTGTGTGTCGACTACCGTCACCTGATCAGGTGACCGTGAATAAAATGTACCCACTCCCAAGAATTGGAGACTGCTTTAATCAGCTCAAGGGAGTATGATGGTTCTCAAAGATAGACCTCAGATCAGGCTATCACCATCTTAGAGTTCGAGACAAGGATGTACATAAGATGACCTTTAGTTGTCAGTATGGCCACTACGAGTTCTTTGTTATGCCCTTCGGTGTAACCAATGCACTAGCAGTGTTCATGAGTCTCATGAACAGGATATTCCAGCCATACCTCGATCCTTTTATTGTAGTCTTCATCGACGACATACTGATTTACTAGACTACTGAGGAGGAGCACGCCTACCATTTTTGGGTAGTACTGGACAAACATCGAGAGTACTTTCTCTATAGTAAGCTCTTGAAGTTCCAATTCTGTATTCGAGAGGTTAACTTCTTGGGACACATCATCTCAGATACTGGGGTAGCAGTGGATCCATCGATGATCGAGGTAGTACTTTCTTGGGAGCCACCCTGGAGTGTGATGGAGGTTCAGAGTTTTCTAGGTATGGCTGGGTACTATCGAAGATTTGTGTCAAAATTATCCAGAGTTATAGCACCGCTTTCAGCTTTGACGAAGAAGGAGAAATCCTTTGTGTTGTCAGAGAGATACCAGTAGAGAATTCAAGAGTTGAGACAGTGATTTACTAGTTCTCCCATCTTTAGGCTACCGAAGAAGGGCGTTGGGTATGTATTTTACTGCGGCACATTAGGGACCAGACTCAGGTGTGTCCTGATGTAGGAGCGAGCGGTGATTGCGTATGGTTCACAACAGTTGAGACAACATGATCAGAACTACGCTACCCATGACCTAGAGTTAGTAGCAGTGGTATTCACCTTGAAGATGTGGTGGCACTATCTGATGGGCGATCGCTTTACAGTCTACTCTAACCACCAGAATCTCAGGTACATTTTCTTATAGAAGGACCTGAACCTGAGACAATGGTGATGGCTCGAGTTCCTCCAGGATAATGACTTCGAGATAGTCTATACTCTTGGGATGGGGAACGTTGTAGCAGATTCTCTTATCAAGAGATTGATCATTCAGCTACTATGAGAGGCGATAGAGTAGCTAGCCGTGTTGCAGATATCCTTTGTGGATAGATATGGAGTAGCCTTTCTATTTTCTCTCACAGTGACTCCTCCACTTATTCCGAGACTCAGGGAGGCACAGTGAGGGGACGTTGTCTGTGAGATGCATCGTGCTCAGATATCCTCAGGGCAGACACCTGATGGATTTTCTGAAGGTGGGGAGCACGACATCCTCTTTATAGGATGTACAGTGGTACCAGTTGCACTATAGGAGGAATTGATGAGGCAGTTTCACACTTCCCATCTAGAATTACATCCATGAGTGGAGAAGTTGTATCAAGACCTCAGATGACATCATTGGTGGACAAGTATGAAGAATGTTGTAGCAGAGTTCGTCTCACGATGCCTCACATGAAAGCAAGTGAATGCGGAGAACAAGGTACCAACAGGCTTGGTACAACCCTTAGAGGTCCCTGAGTGGAAGTGGGATGAGATATCCATGGATTTTGTGACAGGGCATCCATGTACATCCAAAGGACACGACTCTATCTGGGTGATCGTCTATAGACTCAAAAAATTGGCCCACTTCCTACTGATCATAGAGAAGTGCTCAGTAGAGGGCTTGATATTCCTCTACATTCAGGAGATTGTACGACTTCATGGGGTTCCATCGACTAGCGTCTCCAATCAAGATGCTCCTTTCACATCCCAGCTATGGAAGGGGTTACGTGAGGCTTTTGGGACGTAGCTACATCTAAGAACCACCTTCCATACTCAAAAGGATGGTCAGACTGAGAAGATCATTCAAGCTCTCGAGGACAATCTTCGTGCATGTTCCCTCAACTTTGGTCGCAGCTAGGAGGATCACTTACCCTTGGTGGAGTTTCCGTACAACAACAGCTATCACGCCACCATCGGGATGGAACCGTATGAGGCACTGTACAGGAGACCTTGAAGATCACCTCTATGGTGGACTAACCCTATGGAGTCAGCACTTGTAGGACCAGAGATGTTTTATGCTACTACGGAGAAGGTACAGATCATCCAGGAGTGGATGAAGACTGCACAGAGCAGACAGAAGTCTTACACTGATAGGAGATGGAGACCACTGGAGTTTGAGGATGGTGACCACGTCTTTTTACAGGTCTCACCTCGATGAGGTATATAGATATTTGACTGAGGTGACAAGTTGTCTCTATGATTCATCAGACCGTTCCAGGTCCTCAGCTGGGTGGGCGAGGTGGCTTACTGCCTGGCCCTTCCACCTCAATTGCATCGGGTGCACGATGTCTTCTACGAATCTCAGATGAGGATATATGTGCACGACCCATCCCACATCATCGACAATGGGGAGATGGACATTGACAACGGGGCGACATTCACGGAGGTCCCAGTAGAGATTGAGGATTGACAGAAGTGAGTCCTATATGGATGGTCAATTCCTCTGTTGTGCGTTCGCTGGCAACACAGGAACCTCCAGCAGCGCAAATGGGAGCGGGAGGCTCAGATGCTTTCTCAGTACCCTCATTTGTTTCCCTAGTGTGTGTTGTAGCTTTACAGAGATGTAAAGACCTAAGGTGGGGGTAATTTAAAGACCCAAAAATTTCAAGGAATTTTTTTTTCTTAAATACATTGGAATTTTACGAGTCCGCAGTTTCTAAGGACGCCTAATTCCGAGGCCCAGTGTGCAAAAAATCATTTTATGAAGTTTTGTTTAGGTACACTCAGTAAACGTACATTTGGGTTTTTCTATCTTTGGAACCGGTGCATGGAATTTAAATCTGTGGACACCGACAAACTTGCAGCGCCAGTATTCACCTAAGGGGAACTTTACTGCAGTTGCGTTTTATGCAGGTTGAATGTTTTTTTATAATTTTATTAAACTAAATAAAATTATGTGTTACATAGTTTTATTTAGGGTGGTGGATATTTCCTCCAAAATGAAGTTGGAGGTGGGACCCACACCCCACATAACCTCCCTTCGGATGATATAACTATGGGTGGGGCCCACACGAGCCTAACCCCGCAACTTCCTCTTAAACTTACCATTAATGCCCCTTAATTAATTTGACACCTCCCCACTTTAATTGAGGTTCTCAACCTCCTTCTCTCTCCCATAAATATTTCCAACATCTTTTAATTAATTAATTGAACTCCATAATTAATTAATTAATTTAAATGTTTGAATTTTAAAAACTATATGCCATACTTTTATATAGGTAGTGTGTTTTTATTTTTATTTTGTTGAACATTTTGTTTTGGTGGGAAGGCTTTGGCTATCTCCGACGAAGAATACAAGGGACATCTCCAAGGACGCTTCCTCTTCGGACACAGCCTGATGTCAACAGAATCGACGTCCGTCTTCCGCGATGCCCGATTTTCGCAACCCCGTTTTCCCTGGCTCGTAGACGTGCAAGGTACATTGATTCGAGTTAATGGTTTGTCTTGTTTAAATTAAATCATTGTTTCACGTTTTTAAATGGTTCGACATTGGCCTTTTGTTACCACCTTACGTGGAGGGCGTGGGCCGAACAAACACGTCTCGTCGACCCTCCATTGATTTCTCTTGAGTTGATGATTGTGGCTGAACTAGTAGGGTGTTGTGCCATCGCACCACGCCGGAGGAAGGAAGGGGGTCATGGCCATGCGGGCTGTGGGGGATGGAAGAAGCAGCAACCGTGTGCCAGCCGCATGAAGGAGAACCGCGACCCTCACCCACGGGCCGCTTGTTGGATGAACCGGCCGACAATGCCGGCCAGGAAAAAGACCGCGGTGCCTCTCGATGACGTACTGCGGAGGAACCACGACCCACGCACCGTGCGCTGCTTCGCCAGGTGAACTGGCCGGCCCCCTGCCGGCCGGGTTGATGGAATTCGTGGAACCCAAAGGGGCCGCATGGGAGGATAGCGGCTCACTGAGAAAGTTGCTCTTGCCGGAGAAGAGATGCCAACTTTGGCCGACCGGGCAAGAGGGGCGAATGCTCTGGGATACCGTTTCAGAAAACCGGGGGGGGGGGGGGCACCCCTCCCTGCTCTGTTCGGCCAGTAGGCCAAGCCGCGGCCAGCCGCGGGCCAAGCCACCCTCGTGCGGGCTGGGCCTCCCTCAGGTGGACTGGGCCACAGCGACGGGCCATGTCATTCCCCACCGGGCCGGGCCGACCCACCAGCCCATTGATCTTGATGGGAGGAGCCTGTTTCTCAAAAACATGAATGTCTTCTAGACCGCACATCCGATCGATGTGCCATATACAGAACTGGGATCCTCATGACGAGATGGTCCTTTTGTGATACTTTATGTGAGTTTTGGAAAAAATTTGTAAAATGGACGGGTTTGGAACGAGCATAATTCCAACTGGACCCCTGGAACGGAAAAACCAATAACTCTATGACCAGGTGTTCAATTGACACGCCGTCAGTCACGTTGGGTTTCTCTTGATGAGATGAAATTTTGGGATACATCAACTCTATACTTAGTGATAGTTGTTGTATCGACCCCTTTGCTCTAGGAGCGGACCCTCCCGGAATCGAGCGTGCTATGTGCGGGAACCCTATAGCTGGCTGTGACTGTGAAGACTACTATACTGGGATCCTTCGTCGGTTCGATAGTGATGACTACTATACTGGGATCCTCCATGAGTTCGATGAAGATTACTACTGTTCTTGTATCTTATGTAGGTCTGACAGTATTGACATCTGTACTTGTATCCTGTGTGGGTCCGATAGAGTAGCTAGTCTTATATCCTGTGTGGGTCTGACTACTTAGATGAATCAGTGACTACATCTGACCATCTCTATCGCTATAGAAAAGATGTATACCTGTGTGAGCTGAGTCTTCACTTTCAATCATTATCATTTATGTGATTGACTATACTTCCTATGTGGACTGGGTTGTGATTGGGCTCGAGAGTTGGATTTGTACTGAGATTTATAACTTAGGTATATGCATGGGCATATAACTATATAGGGTTGGTTGATACTTCATGATTGTATCTTTCATTTTTTGGTTTAACCTTTATGGATTTCGGGAGACCTTTTGGGGTCTCGGGGTCCCTACTAAGTGTCGTTATACTCACCCATGCATGGGCTATGCCCGTAGCTCGTTGTATTGGATGGAGACGACAGATAGCGTTGAAGGAGGTCGAGAGCGATCCAGTACTAGAAGGTACCGAGATGTGGACCACTTGGAGAGACATACATAGAGTGAATGGACGGACCTGGGGTGCTGATGAGGCCATATTTACCCACCCTTCAGGTGGGACTCCCAGAAGACAACTCAGTAGTTACTGTTATACTTTACTACAGTTGTATTAGCTTTCCAGTTGTACTGTACTTTACTGTTGGTCTTGTATTTCTGGCCCCTTTCCTTTCATCATTTTGTTTTGTATACAGTATTTACATAGTGTTTACTTATATCTATGTAATCGGTTGTTTTTGCATAATTATTGAAGGCAATGCCTTCTCTTTTATCAGGATTTACGCCTTTGGTGCTAGTCGCCAGCTCCTGGCCTATGGAATGCGGGCTTGTGGTAGTCAAGGCATGGGTCCTGAGGACGGGTCATGACATAAAAATCCTGAAAAGGTGTCTTAGAATAGTTATATCTCCCTCCCAAATGTTACCCTTTTAGATAACCTAAATATCATAATGTTTTATAAGAAAACACTCCCAAGGTTGAACTACCGTCCATTTCTCTAGGTGAACATAATTTAGCACTTTATAGAACCTCTTTTGGAAACTAGGGTTATCCTTAAATGATGGAAAGTATCCACAATTAAATTTTTATTTACCCCAAACGTATTACCTAACAAGAGTCTCTAAATAACTGAAATTAATATGGAACACGTGTAAGATCACTTACATAGACTTTATTAGTCAATTACCTAATTTCAAGTACTCATACAAGCCCCATTGGACATCTTTTATGTTGGTCAGGCCTAATTAACCCACATTAAAATCATAAAGAATATGATTCTCCATATAATGTGGTAAAATTACAGAACTACTACATTAACATGAAGATACCCCATTAGAAAATCCAATCACATCTAACTAAAATAATAATATCCATCCATGATCTCCTAGATCATAAAATGTAATAATTATTTAATTGTAAACATATATAATTAAATCCATAATTAAATTAATAATAAGAATAATATGATAAAACTCATTAAGAAGCATCATGTTACTAAAATCCCGCAAAATAGAGTACATAAGACTCATTATACCTCTATAAACAAAACACCCAATTTAACAATATAATTAATTAAAGATAAATTAATGGAAATTAATTAATAATTAACAAAATGGATTGAATCTAATAAATTAGTAAAAAGATTTTTGTAGTTATCCTTCTGTAGGATACTCTACCAACAATTCGAAAGTACTGCGTCATGTAATAATGATTTCACCAAGTTTTTCTAAAATCACAATAAAATTAGAAAAACAAACCGTGAAAAATTATAGAAATTATAGGATATATAAAAGTGGGGGAGTAAAGGATAAGGATTGAAGATCAATAAATGAAAAAAATATCTCCTGGATTAGAAGGATTACATATTTGAGCGAAATAAGAGGAAAAGTGAACTATTTAGACAATTTGTTGTTGACTCAATGTAGAATCTATGAAGGCATATTTTAATGTGGTTACATAATTTTTTAGATTAAAAATAAATATAACTAGTACCATTTGATACCCAGGGGATAACCACCATGAACTCAATAACCAGATTGGTTTTTCATCTAATGTGGAAATTCTAACATGTACTTGGTACACCACCATAAGACATGTAGTTATATTTACTATATTTATCATTATACCATACATCACACCAATAAATTATGGTAGTAATTTAAAATACCCAATGGTATTTCATTTCTAGTAACAATATTTTCATCTATTCCCATCACTAAATATCTAATTTCTACTGGAACAAAAAATATAAATACATCATCAACTTAATAATGAATCACTCGAGATTCTTCCTGAATAAAAAAAATTATAAATTCAATCCATTAATAGTTCCACTAGAGTCTATGTTCATCTTGGTCCACCAAAACATGATATAATGGTCAATAAAACTTACCACAAACTATTTTTATCCATGAAAATACTCCTCATGTATATACAACAGCAAATTAGATATCAATTTATAATTCACAATCATATTATTTGACATTTTACATATTATGAAATAATTCCATGACACCCAAACTAGTAAAAATATATAATATTCTAAGAAACAAAATTTATATGGGTCCTGAATTCCAATAAAAATTTATATTTTTTGATCATTAGATGGATTATGTAAGAAACCAGTTCTTCTTTTTAGGTATAGATTATGATTTTTGTCTTTTTATTAAAAAATAATGATATGTGGATTTTATAAGTACACACTTTGTAATTCTGAGTAAATATTGTGTACTTATGAGTACATTCCATGAACCTATATTTCCATATATAGCTATGTGCAGGCCATGTAATGGCCAGATATATGGCTGTGTGGTGACCTGGCATCCCGGTTACATTGGGGGCCAGTTAAGGCTACTACACCCTCTGTAGTTTTATAGAACACACAATATACTTTTATTTTTATTTTATATATACTAGAGGGGTTGTGTGTCATGTTAGGAAACACCATCTTCATCTTTTGTTTTATATAAGAGGGCTGCAGAATGAAGAACGAAGATCGAGCCCCCAATTTTCTGTCTAATATTTGATTGAGATACCATTGGGTGCATTAGAATCCCACTAGTGTGTTTTTAAATACTCTAGAGCCATTATTCTCAATTCATCGTCTCATATAAGTTATTCAAGGTTTGGTGTTTTTAAATTTTTTTATATCTACATAGTTTTATGTTGATTCAAGGGCTGATGTTCAAGTATATCGATTGACGACATCGAGGTCGGTGGTTTTTTTATTTCCTTGTTCGTCTTTGGATTAAATATGCTAAAAGTTCCGCATACCCATGTTTCAGGTATTTCTTGATTTGGAATTTAACCTTTTTAATTACCTATTATGATTTTATTGATTGATAAAAGGTTTTTTCCTTATGAGGAAGGTTGGATACCTTATTTATGGGAAACCCCATGGGTGCATTTCCCTTATTTGATTGTTTATGGCCATTTAGTCTAGGATGCCAGTTAGGCATGCCTTGTTTTCCATGCCTTGTCTTGTTAGGATGGAGTTGTTGTTTATATGAAATGTAGCTGACATGCCTTGTGAATTTTTATCCACAAAGTAGTTGTAGATTTCAAGAGCTCCATTCATATGGTATGCACACTATTCCAATGGATAGTGAGAGCCTTGGACCAGGAAGACTGAGGGTACTTCGAGATTATTTACATAGGATTGTGATAGTATTGGTGTAGATGATATACCTAGCTGATCATTAATAATTTATTATTCTACAATGAACTAGGGGTATTGACCGAGACAGCTACCCAGGTGGTCATTCATATTTTATTGATGCAATGTTTACCAAGGGGTATTGACCGTGAGAGCTTCCCAAAGGGTCATTATTTAATGAATTTGTGTTTTGTTTTACCAAAAATGGGTTAGACATTGAGAGATCCCCTAGAGAGTCATTTTTTTATAATTGAATGATTGTGACATGTCATCCAAGCCAAAGTACAAGCTTGGACTCACTCTTACATAATTGTTAAGATAGTCTTCTGAGACATTTGTTTTGTTATGTACATAAGGGGTGCATTGTTTTGGCCAGATCACAAGGTTTACATGATTCAATGAATAGAATAATCCATGTAAATGAATGTAATTGAAAACATTAGCATTGCTTACTTTTGAGTAATTCATAGTTTATTGCTTTATTTTGGTATATTACTTGTGAATTATATCCAATGTTAGTTAGGCACAAATATTTTGGTGGTTGCCTTCTGGGATTAATCTCACAACCTATTTGCTTCATGTATTAGACCTAAAAATATTATATTACTGCAGTTATAGATAAGGGAAATCACCCTTCCTCATGAGGTACTTAATAGCTGTTGGAGTTGGAGAGAAAGGGACCATGTTGAGGTTTGTGATGCAGTTGGAGTTTACTTGTTTCTTTTGTACTTTGGTTTTTGTATTACCTTCCAACATTGCAACTTGTTTGGATATTTTCTTAGATACATGTTACAAGAATCATATATATATATATATATATATTATGTCTTCAATTGGATTTACTTTCAGTATCCCACTGTTTATTACATTTTTGTATTATTTCTTCTGCTATTGTTTACTATTTATAATCTATTGTGTATACTCTTCCAATGAAAGAATAATTTCCAAAAATATGACACCTTGTACCTTTTTTCTTGCTGATAGCCTCTTGCATTTTGGGAAATACGACAAAGATCATGTAGCCAACCGAGTTCAGGTCACCATTGGATGAAACACAGATCTGGGATGTTACAACTTAATTTTGAATTGGACAATGAATCAAAATTTTGGATGGGGTACAATTTAAATTATTGTAATTGGATATGGAATAGATCTTATTGGGTTTTATGAAGGCTTAAGAGAGTGTTGTATCTGACCTAGGGATTCAAGGATTCATTAAACCACCAAAATGTGGCCACTAATAAGCTAATTTTGATCCACCGACTAGCTGGTGGCTAGATAGAACCTCTTGCATGCTTCATGTAGCCATCTTTTAGATGGTGGAAGGTTCCATCTAGCTGATGGGTGTATTTATGGGGTATAATTACATTTCCCCCGTTAATTTTTATAGGATCACATTCTATGATCCCTATTTATTTCTATCACTTGGCCATGGGTTTATTCCCCCATATTATCCTCTTCATGCACAAAAAAGGGGTGTAACACCCCAACCCCAGTTACCTAGAGTCAGTCCATTATTACATAACATTGGTATTATGACAAAAGATCAAGTCTCGAAAAACTAATTAGTTTAGTAGCCTTGGATGTACTAGAACCATTCATAAGTTTTACATTACATTATAAAATGAAAAATAAAACAACATAGTCTCCATAGGCTACAATCATATCCCTTAGACTATCCCTACAGGCCAGTCATAATATACTTCATCGCATCCTGGGAACAATAAAACATAGAAAGGGGTGAGCTCACATGCTCAGTAAGGATAAAAATATAGCAGAAACTTTCATAAATAAGCATAAACATATAAGGCAATGTATATGGCCAAAACAAAATCCTTTTAATCATGAAATTCATCATAATATCGCAATTATAAAATCAAATAATTCCATTTACTTATTTACATGGATATTCTACTAGTCGAATAATCACATGCAATATCAATAGCCACTTTCTTAATGATGGAATGCATAATGGCAGACTTAATAACCACATAGTTAAGGCCTTGTTCCAAGACTACAAATAAGATTTTGTCATGGCCCTGTGCCAAGACACTAGTTTTTCTCATGAGTGCTACCGATGCAGCGGGGAGATATAATAGGATCTACCTGTCACTTTCTAAGTCCAATGCATTCCTCGTATGAAAAGGTTTAAACATAATAAAACATTTGTATTAAAAATAGCATATGAAATATCAATAATTTATCCATAAACAATGAATCGTATAAAAATAATACATCCACATTCAAACATATCAAAAAACCTTCAATACAATATGGATGATTTTTATCATAATAAATCAACCATGATCAAGAATAATATCCAATAAAGGATGTCGACATAGTTGAAAATGATAAGTTAAACACTTTTTGAGAAATAAATTTTTTCATGAAATAATTTTAAAAGTAACACCATTTATAAAGGAAGTAATTTAAAATATATGTTTGAATCAATTTGTCCAATACCACTTTAAAACTTTTGAAAGGAATTAACATTTGAAAACATTCCTGTCCATATAAACAAATCCTTAAAATATTTTTGAAAACATGGAAATTAATGAGAAAGGTTTAGTAGAATTAAACATTAAAATATTTAAAATTATGTTTTTTTAAAGTGTCTCTTAAAATAATCCCTTTTAAAGCACTATTATTAATCATAGAGATGGATAATAAATATGTTCTAGTAAAAACATAAACAGAAAAAATCTCGAATAATAATGAGATTGAGGATTTAACCCTTACCTTGTACTTTTACTTGGTCGAGGGTACGTTAACCTCTGGTATAATAGTTAAATCACTATTATGATATTATACATGAACTATATACATAAATATGATATCATATATGATCTCTTAATATTTATTTGTTAATGATATTTCAGAAGTATCATCGTTTCGGGTGGTAACTGATTTGTTTTAGTTTATATGATTTGTTATGTAAGTAATGTTTGTTAGGGATATAATGAATTTTATTCTTATTAAGAATTATATTATGTCTTTATAAATTATTTTTAATATTCAAATGAAAATTAGTCTCGAATGGATACGATGGGGAATGAATCTCATCGCGTTCGTAGAGATGGTAATATGTACGTACGCACAAGCGACAATATCATTTTTTTATATTAAAATCATATATAATTGGATGGTATATCATATATAAAGAATAATTATCATGTTATATTTATTATATACATAATTTTTACTCATTATTATATCCATCTAAATGATGAAGTGTTTGAATAACAAACTACACCACGATGTGGAGACGATAATCCGTACGTACGCACATAAAGTGACTCTGTCATTTATAGGATGGATAGAATATTGAATATGGTTGTACAATTTTTATAATAACATAATAGTATAAAAAATATACTTAATTTATTATTTTATAATGGAATCAATAAAGAAATAGGAAGTGGAAGAAGAAAAGAACTTGAAAGAGGTGATGAAATATTTACCTCTTCTTCGGGTTCTTCATTCTGATTTGATCAAAAGGGCTCCATAGGTAGGATTTTTGACTAAATTAAATCCTATAGGATGAATAGAGGAATGTTAGAAGGATATTTGGGTAGTGGTTGGCCGATCAAAAAGGATTTGGAGGTGTGAATGTAAGAGAAGATGATGTTCCCTTTTATAAGAGTGGTGAGGATCACATTAGGAAAAGCATGAAATATTGTTTTATAATAAAATAATTTTTGGTTTCTAATGACTCAAAAATGAATTATTTAAAGGATAAGGTGGGGATGAGTCGAAAAAATTTCAAACAATAGGGTTTATACAGGTTTAGTTCATCATATTAATCTTATCTTTTAGATTTAAATCTTAGTTAAATAGTTTGTCATTTACCATGTCTCTTTGTATTTTTATATTAGATGGTTAATAAACATACTATAACATTCCAATCAAACCGTATGTGGTTAAATATTAATATATATAATCTTATCTATGTACTTTAGACAAATTTTAAATTTTTAGGAATATTATATCAATTAATAATATAATATTTGTTTTAGAAATTCAATTATGTCCATTTTGACACTATTTAGTATTTTATTTGTTTGAAAGCCATAAAAATTTTATCAATTCAAATAAAATTAATTTAACCATCATTAAAATTTCATAGTAACCTATAAAATTATTAGTATTCATCAGATGTATCAATTTCCATTTATTTAGATATTTATAATATCAATTATTTAAATATTTTACAATAAGGTAATTACTGCATCATCATTGTCTCATATATAAATTAAATTATTTAATTTCTAAAAAATATAAATAAAATATAATTTTTTATGAAATATATTTATCTTTATAAGGAATATTTATAGTTAAATTTATATTGCGTATAACCCTATATTAAAAATGTGTTAGTTATTAAACATTGAAATTAACTCTTTTAACTCTTCTTTAAGTAAAATAATAATAAATGTCCTAATCTAATCCAAATGGACCAAATGAGATCATATTTTATTAATAAGGGTTATTTGGTCGAATTACACTTATCCAATAGAATTATGAAATTTTTTAGTGTAATTATGATTTCATTTTTACCCTTAACTACCCTATTTACTTTTAATTGTGGTAAATAAAAGTCAAAAGTAATTGTTCACCAAAATTTATTTTCGTCTTATTAATCAAAATTTTAATTATTGATATTAACCATGACTCTCATATTTTTTAAATTCAACTTATCGAAGCAGTAGAATTATGGTTTATTCAATTTTGCAAATACTCATAGGTGGTGGGTAAAAGACGGTAAAAAGTTCAATAAAATTTTTATATATCTCAACTCATTATAAAATGACTCCTATGAATTACATTGAAATAATATAGGTATTATGTATCTATTTTTACCTAAACTACATTTAAATAAAATAAATAATTATTTAAATAAAAAGTCAGTTTTAAACAATAACTCAATGTTTTTCACTATTCATCAAAAATTGAATGTTTTCAGAAAAATACCAAAAATTCACCCTAAGATAATTTCAATATTCCGAATTCAAAAATGATGTCCATTTTGAAAAATAAAATTTATAAAATTTCAAAACGTGGGTATTCCCGTTCATAATGGATAGTTTTATTAGATGCGGCGTGTTAGAATCTTGAAGTTGCGTACAATGCAATCTATTACATTATTCAAAGGAAAACGTACCGTGGATGCTTGGGGTGTTACATTCTCCCCTCCTTAAAATAATTTCATCCTAGAAATTTCTCGAATATTACTATATAAAAATAATTTCATGGTGCTTCATTATATGTTCCTCAGGTTACCAAGTTTCTTCTTTCATCTTATAATTTCTCCGCAGAACATTTACTAGACGAGTTTTCCGATTTCTCAGCACTTGTTCTCTAGTATCAAGAATTTCGACAGGCTCTTAACAATAAAATAGATCATGCTTTTGTTCAATTTTCTTATAAGTTAGTACATTCATTGGGTCAAACATTTATTTTTTCAACAGTAATACGTGGAACAGATTGTGACATTTTGAGAGACTTGGCAGTTTTTCCAAATGGTAAGCTACGACCCGAATTATTTCTAGAATTTCGAAAGGTCCAATGTACCTAGGAACTCAATTTACCCTTATTACTGAAACATATAACACCCTTCCATGGAGATACCTTCAAGAAAACATGGTCTCTTACATGAAATTCCAAATCCTTCCTTCCGTAATCGACATAGCTCTTTTTCCAACTTTGGGCTGCTTGGATGTGTGTTTGGATAACCTTCACCTTTTCCATCATTTCCTCAGCATGTTCTAGGCCTATGAGTTTTCTTTCACCAACATCATCCCAACAAGTTGGTGTGCGACATTTCTTTCTCTATAATGCTTTATATGGTGCCATCTAAATTCTTGAATGGAAGCAATTGTTTTAAGAAAAATTCAACCAGAGGTAAATATTGATCCCACATAACTTGAAAGTCATGTGAGGAAGATATCAACATGTGTTATAAGGTTTGAATAGTCTTTTATCATTGTGCATAAGTTTGAGGGTGGTAGGAAGGGCTCAAATTACATTTAGTATCCAAGGCCTTCTGATGACTTTTCCAAAATCTTGATGTTAAATGGGGATCAGGATCAGAAACAATCGATAGGGGTGCTCCATGAAGTCTTACAACTTCATTAATATATATTATTTCTATACTTTCAAGTGGTAAATATTCTCTTATAGTAAGAAAATGTGCTGAATTGTTAAGACGATAAACAATGACCCATATTGCATCATTCCTTCTAGGAGTCTTTGGTATCTCCATGACAAAGACCATCATAATATTTTCCCATTTCCACTCAGATATGGGAAGAGGTTTCATGATACTCCATGGTATTTCGTTTCATCTTTCACTTATTTAAAAACCATACATCTTGACACAAAATCAGTAATCTCCCTCTTCATGTTTTCCGACCAGAAATGTTCCTTCAAATCTCTATACATCTTAGTGCTACTTGGGTGTATAGAGAAATTGGAGCTATGAGCATCATCCAACAATTCACTTTTTAGATCAGGTAAATTGGGAACACAAAGTCTCTCCAAAAATATCAAAATCCCATATTCATATTTGAAGTCAATCAATATCCCATCATTCATGGCTTTAATCTTCTTTTGAAACTCCTCATCATCAGTCGGATAACTCTTTAACCTTTATGGTAAAGATGGTTTGAAAACCATTTGAAAAAGAATTGATGTTTCACCTTCAATAGTTATTCCCATATCCATATTTACTAGATCCATGAAAAAATGATCTCTTTCAATTCTCATCTTATTCAAAACTACATGACCCTTTCTACTCAAATAATCTGCCACCTTATTTTCCTTCTCCGGGTGGTAGTTTATAGTATAATCATAATCCTTGAGTAGTTCAAGCCATTGCCTTTTCCTCAGGTTGAGTTCCTTTTTGTGAGAAAATATACTTCTATCTCTTGTGATCAGTATAAATCTCACATTTTTCACCATAGAGATAGTGTCTCCGTATTTTCAGAGCAAAGATTACAGCTACTAAATCAAGATCATGAGTAGGATAGTTTTTTTCATGAATTTTTAGCTGCCATGATGCATAGGCAATAACTCTATCATTCTTCATTAGGACAAAACCAAGTCATTTATTTGATTCATCAATATAAATAACAAACCCATCGTTCCCTGATGGTAGAGTTAAGATAGAAGCATCGACTAATCTTCTCTTCAGTTCTTCAAAACATTCTTCACACTCTTGTCAAAAAAATTTAACCCCTTTATGTGTGAGCTTGGTTAATGGGTTAGCCAATAGGGAAAAATTCTAGATGAAACATTGATAATAACCTGCTAAACCAATAAAACTGTGTACCTTATTTATACTCATTGGTGCTGGACATTCATAGATTTACTTGGAATTTGAATGGTCAACAAGGATTCTATCCTTAGAGACAATATGGCCAAGAAAAGAAATCTCCTAAATCCAGAATTCACACTTGCAAAATTTCCCATATAATTCATTTCATCTAGAAGTCCTTAGGATAATGCACAGGTGATTTTAATGATCTTCATAGATTTCTGAGTATACCAAAATATCATCAATAAATACCACTAACAAGTCATCAAGATATTACTTGAAAAGTCTATTCATTAAATCCATGAAAACAAAGGGTTTATTAGTCAATCAAAAAGGTATTATAGTAAACTTGTAATGCCCGTACCTGGTTTAAAATGCTATTTTTGGAATGTCTCCCTTCATCACACACAACTAATGATATCCAGATCGAATGTAAATCTTTGAAAAATATTTAGCTCCATGAAGTTGGTCGAATAAATCATCAATGTGATGTAGGGGATACCTGATCATTATTGTTGTAACATTGATCTCCCTACAGTCAATCCACAACCTCATAGATCCATCTCTATTTTTAACAAATAGAACAGGGGATCCCCAAAGAGAAACACTAGGGTGAAAAAATACCTTATTACTCAATTCCTCTAGTTGTTTCTTTAGTTCCACTAATTTTATAGTGGCCATTCTATAAGGGTTCTTCAATAAGGGCCTCGAACCCAGAATTAAATCAATGGAAAAGTCAATTTCTTTTTCTATAGGATGTCTAGGTAAATATTCTGGAAACAAATCAACATATTCTTATATAATAGGTATGTCCTCTATTAAAATATTATTTTCCTCACCCATAGTTATTTCATTCTCTTCTTCCCCAATAATTGAATTTAGTTGAGCTACTGGGGGTGTATCTAGATAAGAATTAGGTGGTGACGTTTCTACTCTAATATAAGGTACTCCTTATCATAATCCGGAATTGTAACCTCCTCATTCTCACAATAAATTTTTGCATCTTGGGTTGAAATCCAATCAATACCAAGGATTATATCAAATTCAATCATGGGTATGATAATGAGATCAACAGATAAAGAACATTTATAGGCCATAATGGGAAGTGATTCACAAAACATTATTGTAATGATACTTCCGTAAATAGTTTTGACTGAAAACTACCTTGTTAAATCAAATTGGAAATATCTAATTTTCATAGAAAACTAGGAAGATATGAAACAATGAGATGATCAAGAATCAAAAAAATCATTTTCTAAAGATGAGGAAACCAATAAATTATCTGCCACCACGTCTTTTAGAGCTTCAACCTCACCAGTAGTGATTTCATAAGCTTGTCCTTGATCCCTAGGCCTTTCCTAAGGTAAGTTTCCTTGGCGCTTAGAACATTCATTTTCATAATTCCCTATTTCTCCAAAATTTTAGCATTCATCATTGACATCCCCTTTCTTCCCCTTTCCATCACGAGCTTGGTGGCCTTTTTCACCCCACATGTAACATATTCCATTTCCTTTAGGAAAGTACCAGGGTGTTTCTTCCAATATTTACTACAGTATGGATATTCAACTTTTACCTTCTTTCACTTATTTCCATTTCTAGAGTGTTTAGCAGATCTCTTCTTCTCTTGCTTTTCTATAAAGTCATAAGACTTAGAGAATTCCCTTTCTGTCTTAATATTGCCAGAGAAAATATCTTCATACGATGTGAATGATTGTGAGACTAACTCTTAATGGAGACATGGTTTTAACCCATCAAATAAATGATCAATATTAATTCATGGATAATCTATATAATCTAATGCATTTCTTTCCAACCTTGTAATGTTAGCCTCATACTTTGCGACATTCTCATCCTCCATTTCCCTTAGAATCAGAAATTGTCTTTCCATTTCCGATCTATAGTCACGAGGAAAGTATTTTTCAAATAAAATATCGTTAAACTACCTCGATTCCATTTTCAATACTTATTCATATTCTTTTTTGTTTTGGATTAATGACCACTATTGATCTGCATCTCTCGTGAGGTGATAAATTTTCATGACAACTTTTTTCCCATCACTACTCCCCAAATGATGATATATTTCCTCTAAAGAATTTATCCATTTCTTAGATTCTAATGTATTTTTACCCCAATTGAATTTTGGTGGTTGTTACCTCATGAAGTGGTGTGATATTTATGTTCCACGTTGAAGATCAGGGTGCTCTATATGGGTTAGTTTATTATTAATAACCTGCGTGAGTTGTCATCGTGTGGTGATAAGCTGATCAGCACCAGTTGCATCTCTAACTCCACTATAATTATCCTAATTAGGAGAGAAATCTCTACATAGATTACGTGAATTGATACAGTTTCTATTCCTTCCACTAGGAACTATTTCTAAACAATTTAATACACTATATTAGTTTATGAATTGAAATACATAATTACGAACTTTTAAAACACTTAACATAACATGAATAGATTATGGATATAATCTATAATCATGTAAATGTTTTCTTTGAGGATGTATATAATCATAAACCCTTAATAATGGTTTTTAATGAAAATTAGAATTATCCTAAGCATATCCCTTGACAGTGTCGTAACCAAGTGTGCAGTAAGGCCCATTGTCGTGTACCAGTTCCCGTTCATGTCTAGTTCAAAGTGATGTTTTTAGGTTTTACCCCTAGGTACATCTATGCTAGATCCACCTCTACCTACTCGTATCCATATAGGGATGTATTTCTTTGAAAACTCACAAAATCTCTATAGTACCAAAATTCTAAGAAATTATTCTATACTAATCATAAAAGTCTATCTTAGGGTAATGTTCTCTAATAAAAGTTTTTCTAAATCTAGATTACAAGGTTTGTATTAAACTTTCTCTAATAACAACTATAATTACCTGACCCTAGTTACCCAAATTTAGTTCATTATTACATAACATTGGCTTGAAAAAAAAATATCAAGTCTCAAAATACCGATTAGTTTTGTAGCCTTGGATGTACTATATACATTCCTATGTTTTACATTACATTATAAAATGAAAACTACAACAATATAGTCTCCATTGAACACACTAATATACCTTACACTATCCCTATAGGTCATTCATAATATACTTCTTCATATCCTGGAATAAATAAAACATAGAAAGGGGTGATCTCAGATGCTCAGTAAGGATAAAAATATTGCAGAAACCTTCATTAATAAGCATAAACATATAAGGCAATGTATAAGACTAAAACAAAAGCCTTTTAAACATGAAATGCATAATAATATCGAAAAGATAAAATCAAATAATGGAATTTACTTATTCACATGGATGTTCTACTAGTCGAATAATAACATTCAATATCAATAGCCGCTTTCATAATGATGGAAATCATAATGCCATACTTCATAATCACATAGTCAGGCCTTGTGCCAAGACTATGAATAAACTTTTTTGAAGGCCACATTCAAAGACACAAGTTTGAATCATGAGACCTACCAATGCATCGAGGAGCTATAGCGGGCTCCACCCGTCACATACTAAGTCCAATACATTCCTCATATGGAAAGGTTTAATAATAACATAAAAATTCCTATTAAAACTATCATATGAAATATCAATACATTATCCACAAATAATGAATGATATAAAAATAAAACATCCATAGTCAAACATATCAAAAACCCTTCCATACAATATAGAAGATTTTTATCATAAGAAATCAACCTCGATCAATAATAATATCCAGTAAAGGATGTTGACATAGTTGAAAATGACCAGTTAAACACTTTGAGAGAAATAACTTTTCTTAATGAAATATTTTTAAAAGTCATAAAATTTATAAATATATTCATTTAAAAGACACTTTTGAATCAAAGTGTCCCATACAACTTTGAAACTTTTGAAAGTAATTAATATTTAAAAACATTCATTCCATATAAAAAAATCCTTAAAAGCATTTTGAAAACATGGACATTAATGAGACTGTTTAAAAGAATAAATCTCTATAACATTTAAAACGATGTTTTAGTAAAATTTTCCATTAAAATAATCCAATTGAAAAAAAATATATGAAACATTGTCATGGATAATAAATATTTCCCAGTAAAAACTTACCCATAAGAAATCTCGAATAATAATGAGATTAAGGAATTAACCCTTAACTAGTACTTTTCCTTGGTCGAGGGTATGTTAACATCCTGTATAATAGTTAAATAATTGTTATTAAATTATAAATTAACTATATACATAAATATTATATGATATATCATCTTCTAATATTTCATTTTTAATGATATTTCAGTAGTATCATCATTTCAGGTGTTAACTGATTCGTTTTCCTTTATATGATTTGTTACATAAGTAATTTTTGTTATGGATAAGATGTATTTTATTCAGATTATGAATGATATTACGTCTTTAAACATTATTTTTAATCATCCAATGAAAATTAGTCTTGAATGGATACGATGGGGAATGAATCTCATCGCGTTCGTGGAGATGGTAATCCGTACGCACGCACGAGCGACAATATCATTATTTTGATATTTTAATATTATATAATTGGATGGTATATCATATATAAGAAATAATTATCATTTTATATTTATTATTTACATAATTTATAATCATTATTATACCCATCCAAATGATGAAGCTTTCGAATAACAAACTACACCACAACATGGATACGGTAATCCATACGTACGCACATATGGTGACATTGTCATTAATAGGATGGGTAGAATAATGAATATGGTTGTACCATTATTAAAAGAACATCACAGTATATATAATATTCTTAAGTTATTGTTTTATAATGTAATCAACAATGAAAGAGGATGTGGAAGAAGAAAAGAACATGAAAGGGGTGATGAAATATTTACCCCATCTTTGGGTTCTTCCTTTTGATTTGATCAAAAGGGCTCCGTAGGTTAAATTTATGACTAACATAAGGCCTCTAGGATGAAGGGAGGAATGTTGGGGGGTTATATGAACCGGGGTTGGGTGATCCAAAAGGCTATTTACATTTAAAATTAAGATAATGGTAAGTGCCCTTTTATAAGAGTGATGAGGGTCACTTTAGGAAAAGTTGGGAATAATATTTTATAATAAAATAATTTTCGGTTTCTCATGGCTCGAAAATGAATTATTTAAAGGATATGGGGGATATAGGTCAAAAAACTCTAAGAAAATATGTTTTATAAAGGTTTCAAACAACATATTAACCTTATCATTTTGATTTAACTCTTAGTTAAATAGTTTGTCATTTACCATGTCTATTTGTATTTTTATATTATACGGTTAATTAACTTACTATAACATTCCAAGAGAATCCTATGTGTTTCATTATTAATATATATAACATTATATAAGCCCTTTGGCAGATCCTTATAATTTTTGGAATATTATATCAATTATTAATATAATATTTTTTTAAAACTCAATTATATCAATTTTGACAGTATTTTGTATTTGATTTTTTTAAAAGCCATAAAAACTTTATCACTTCGAATAAAATTTATTTAACCAACAATAACATGTCATATTAACCTATAAAATTATTTTAATTCATCAGAAGTATCAATTTTCATTTATTTGGTAATTTATAATATCAATTATTTTAATATTTCATTTATAAGTTAATTACAACATCATTATTGTGTCATAAACAAATTAAATTATTTAATGTTTAAAAATTATAAATAAAATACCATAATTTAGGAAATATTATTATCTTTCTAATGAATATTTAAAGTTGAATTTATATTTTGTATAACCCTATATTAAAAATGGTATAGTTATTAAACTTTGAATTTAACTCTTTTAACTCTCCATTAAATAAAATATTTATAAATGTTCTAATATAGTCCAAGTGGACCAAAGGGGATCTTATTTTATTACTAAGGATGTTTTTTTTTCAAATTAAACATATCTAATATAATTATGACATGTTTTAAGGTAATTATGATATCAATTTTACCCTTAATTACCCAATTTACTTTTAACCGTGGTAAATAAAAGTCAAAAGTTACTATTCACCAAAAATTATTTTCATCTTATTGGACCACATTTTACTTATTGATATTAATTGTGCCTCTAGAATTTTTAAAATTCAACTCAGAGAAGCTGTAAAATTATGTTTTATGTAAATTAGCAAATGCTAATAGGAGGTGGGTAAAAGAAGGTAAAAAGTTCAATAAAATTTTAATACATCCAGACTCATTATAAAATGAATCTAATGAATTAAGTTGAACTGAAATAGGTATTATGTATCTATTTTGACCTAAAATAAATTTAAATAAAATAAATAATTTTTTAAATAACAAGTATGTTTTAAATAATATCTCACAGTTTTTCACTATTCGCCAAAAATTGAATGTTTTCATAAATATTACAAAAATTCACCCTAACTAATTTCGATATTCTGAATTCAAAAATGAAGTCCATTTTGAAAAATAAAAATTAAAAACTTTCAAAAATTGGGTATTACTATTCATAACGGCTATTTTGATTGGTTGTGGTGTGTTAGACTCTCGAAAATGTGTACAATGAAAGCTATTGCATTATTAAAAGGAAAATGTACCGTGGATGATTTGGGTGTTACAAGGGGTATATAAAGTGTGTTTTTCATTGATGAAAGAATGATTAAAAATTTGTTTTTCTATATTGAGATTATTCTATTTATATTCTAATCAGACTTTTCCTATAGATTGGGTTTTTGTTACAATTACATTAGTGCATAGTGGAATCATTTTATTCCCATGGCGATTTTTCTTAGCCCAGCTAGAGGATGTCCTAAGACAACATCTGCACATCATCACATACCAGTTAAGTGAGGTATTTCACTTTAGTGTTTTTATAATAATTTTTCTTAAAATTTATTTATGTTGATATTTTTTATCTGTTTTGTTAGAAAATATTCCATAGATGATAATGGGAGTTCATTGTGAACATCCCATGTACCTTTGGTAATAGTTTTAGAATTTTTGTAAGACTCGATAAGTAATTATGAAATTATTCCAAAATTTATTGAATTGAAATTTGATTGTGGTTTTTAAAATATATTATAAATGTATTATAATTAATTTTTGGCTATTTTTTGGTCTAAGTTATGGCCTTAAGTAATATTTCAATAGCTGATGGAATTTGGAACAACAGAGAGGATACATTCCACACCTAGGAAAAAAGCAACCATATATGAATTTAAAAATAAATGTTCTTTAGAAGGTTGTAGGTGGACCCTTTGAATTCCCCCATGGTAATTATTAGAATTTATTTATTCTTTCCATATTACATGTATGGAATTTTCAATATGGGTGACCAATTGAGTTTAATTTAATAAATTTTCAATTGAAAGAACATAATAGACTGTTTAATTAAAATTAAATAGTTGAAATGAATTAGACAAGGTTGTGAGGTGTTAAGAGTCATTGGTAAATTGATTTATAATCATTGACTACCAATTTCAACGGATTATTTGTTGTATGTATGCCTTGATATGTAAATACCTCAAGGGGTTCCAACTAAACTCAATGACTACAATTTAGTGGTCTTAGTACAGTTTCCCAAAGAGACCTCTTGGTAGAGGTGAGTGATGAACTGGGGAGGTTGGCTAGGGAAGGGGTTGTGTGGAGAATTGATATGCATTAAATACTTTAGGATATATATTTATATGGGTTTGGGGAAAGAGTTCCTTCTTGATTGTGGTTTCATTTATCTGTGTGGGTAGGAAATCAGTTTTTTGATGATAGGTTGGTTGTTTAGAGCGACCCAATGACAAATTTGGTTTTGGAAGAGGTTCTTTTCTATCACCTAGAGTATTTCTAAGGAGGTATATTTATTAAATCTATTTTGACCATGAAATGATGATGATGATGTTGGGGGATATACTACCCTTGAGTGTTATGTGTTTACCTAATAAATAAAATCAGTATGTGGGAACCCATGATGGGTTTCGGAGATTTATGAGACCTGAAGAACCCTAGGGGGTTGCACAATGACATGTTGATCCTAGTTTGAGGATGTATATGGGATATAGGTAGTGACGATCTTATGTTTCACCTTATAAACATATTCTATGTTTTGATACTTTCATGATTGTGACGATTTTGGTAATTTTTTTGGTTGTCAACCATGGGATGCATGGCATTTTAGAAAGATAGCCTCTAATGTTAATGATATATATATATATATATATGTATGTATATATATATATAGTTATGCTTGATATAGTACACAACCATAGGGTGGTCATGATTTTAAATATAAATTCTCATTGGGCAGTCTAGGATACTTAACTAACTACCCTTATAATAAGATCATTGATACTAAAGAAAACCCAATTTTTTTAACCCAAGTAGGTTGAGTTGGAGGCTGATGTGTCCTTCAAATAGCACACTACTGAGAATGTCGATCATAGCATGATGGTTCTCCATGCCTGGTATATTCCTTTGGTATTGGTACTATGGCGACACAGGAAATTATAGGATGAGACTTGGGAGGGGGAGTCTAACGTACGACTACAGTGGCCGGAGTTGTTCACCGATTCTTCTTCACCACTATTGGAAGGAAAATTTGAGGTTGAATTTATTTAAGGGGGATGTTTGTAAGAACATGTATCTTCTTTTTAGGTATGGATCTTGATTTCAATTTATTTTATAGGAAAAAAGAAGAAATGTTGATTTTCTAAGTATGCGCTGTGTACTTATGAGTTCACATCGTGTACCTAGCTTTCCGTGTATAATTGCATACAGGCCAGGTAATGGCCAGATACATGGCCA
The DNA here is from genome assembly GCA_963277665.1 of Viscum album. Lineage (NCBI taxonomy): Eukaryota > Viridiplantae > Streptophyta > Magnoliopsida > Santalales > Viscaceae > Viscum > Viscum album. The sequence continues at coordinate 991,652,385 of OY728155.1, read as the reverse complement.
TGTGGTGACATGGTAGATCTCTTATGTCAGTGTCTGGTTAAGGCTACTACATGCCATGTAGTTTTAACAAACACACTACGTACTTTTTATTTTTATTTGATATATTGGAGTGGGGTCACATCTCATGTCCAAAAACACCTTCTTCTTCCCATGATTCATACAGGAGTGATCTAGAATGACGAACTATGATAAAACCCCAGATTCTCCATCTGAAAATTTATTGAGACATTGTTGGGTGAATTAGAATCCAATTGGTGAGTTCTTAAATCATCTAGATCCTTTCTTACGGATTCATCCTCTCTTGTGAGCTATTCAAGGATGGGTGTTTTCTCATTTTTGTATATCTACACTATTTTTGACTGAATAAAGGTTCGACATTCATGTATGTCAATCATATGAAATTAGTATAGGTGGTTTGTGCCTTTTTTTGTTCATCATTGGATTGTATATGCAAAAAAGTGTCGAATACCCACATTTGGGGTGTTGCTTGATTTGGAATTTAACCCTATTTATTAAATGCTATGGTTTGATTGATTGATAAAAGGGTTGTTACTTTTTCGTATGGTTGGATACCTTGTTTATGGGACACCCCATGGGTGTGTTTTCCTTGTTTGGTTGTTTATGGCTATTTGGTCTAGAATTCCTGTAAGGCTTTCCTTATTTTCCATTCATTGTATTGTTAGGATAGAGTTGTTTTTTATATGAAATTCATGTGATATGCCTTTATATTGTTTATCCATGTACTAGATATAGTTTACATGAGTTACTTTTATATGTTATGCGTTCTATTTTTCCAATGGACCATGAGAGCCTTGGACCCAAAAGATTGAGAGGACTTCTAGATTATTTACATTGTAATATGAGAGATTTGGTGTAGATGATTGACCTATGTGGTCATTTATAATTAATTATGCTATGATTACCCAGGGGTATAGATCGTGAGAGCTGCCTAGGTGGTCGTTTATATTTTATTAATGCATTGTTGACCAAGGGGTATTGACCATGGGAACTTCCTAGGTGGTCATTTGTAATTTATCTATACTATGTAGAACCAAAGGGGTTATACCATGAGATACTCTTATAGGGTCATTATTTAATGAGTTTGTGCTATGTTAGACCAAAAAAGGGTTAGACTATGAGTGGAATCCCATAGTTTCATTTGGGAATAATTGAATGATTGTGATGAGTCTTCCAAGCCAAAGCACGAGCTTGGACTCAGTCATACTTGACTGTTTAGATAGTCTTATGAGACATCTGTTTCATTATGTACATAGTGGATAAATTGATTCAGATAGATCACAATGATTACATGATTGAATAGATTGAATAATAAATGTAAATGAATGTAATTTAAAAATGTTGTATTGTATAATTTTTATTACTCCCTAGTTTATTGCTTAATTTATGCATATTAGCTGATAATTATATTTACTAATAGTTAGGAACCGATCTTTTGGTGGTTTCCTACTAGGATTACTCTCCCACCCTATTTGTTATGGACCCAAACTGATTATATGTTTGCAGGTATAGATAAAGGAAATCACCCTTCCTCATCAGGTACTTGATTGTTGTAGGAGATGGAGAGCATGAGACCATGCTGAGGCTTGCGATGTTGCAAGAGTTTACTTGTTTCTTTTGTAATTTGGTTTCTGTATTTATTTCTAGTATTGTGACTTGTTTGGATATTTTCATTGATATATATGAAATGAATTATATATATATATATATTGTGGCTTATGTTGGATTTATATTCAGTTTCCCATAGTTTATTCATGTTTGGTATTATTTATTCTAATATTGTTTACTATTTTGATTCTATAGTTTATACTTTGGAAATGATGGCATAGTTTACCCAATATCAAACATTGGCCCTCGCATCTATTTGGCAGCGATTGAATTTTGGGGAAATGTGTTTGAGGTCATGTAACCAACCGAGTTCGGGTCACCTTTAGGTGGCATGTGGATCCGACATGTTAGAAAGTGGTATCAAAGTATTTTTTCTTTTCTTGTTTGTATTACTGCTTGGACACCTCAGAAAGTTATAGTAATGAAATGAGGTTTGGAAATTATCTTTGTGGGAGTAGCAACCCCATGTATAAGGAAATCCAAATTACCTCGAATTGAATTGAAATTTTTGGTGTTTTCACAATTACAGTTGATTTGATGTCACCATTGGGTGAGGCACTCATTTTGTTCTATTAGTATTCATATCATTTTGGTTATATTTCTTTTACAACTTAATGAGATTTGGGTACACCATCTCATTATTCATATACACACATTCTAGAGATCCCATGTTATGCATTCTTATCACACAACTTATGGTGCGTTACTGACCGCATGCTATTGTGATAGATGTTGTGATAGATATGCATGCTGTTGTGATATATTCCATGATAGAAATACATGTTATGTGGATAGGGTATTGGTATATGAAAGGTTTTATTGGAATGGATTCCATTATTTGGTCCTTGAGGTGTTATGGGCCCACTAGGATTGAAATTTCAGGGATCATGTTAGAACATTAATTGAATTCCGTTAACATATGATGTGAATAAGGATAACAAACATTGATTCTTGAAGAGTATGTTCTAACAAAAATTGTAACATGGAATCCCTTGGATAAATTTTAATTTTTTGGGGGTTTTAGAGATGTTTCAAAAGATTACTATCTAGAAAAACCATAAAACACGATGTCTGATGTTACGAACACATTCCATGTGTTCCTCTATTCTAGAAGAAATGAATTTTATTAATTATATGTTGTGTACCATATGTACATTCTCTGTAGTTTTTTACCATGTAACTAACTATGTGAGAAGAGGCACAAGGATGGTAAACTCTTGGTAGAAAACATTATGTATTGTGATTACACGACATTCTAAAATCGACTGTGTATCCGACCATATGACTAAGGACATGGGTGGATGGAACTTCAGTTGTACACATTCTGTCTAGAGTGTGCACATCGTGTAATGTTACACCAGTAGAACCATGTAGTTGTACTTGTGTATAAGTACTTGGGTAGGAGGGAATATTCAAGTACACACCATGTCTCATGAGGAACACACTATATGTGTGGTGTGTTACACAACCAAGTTGGAAGGGCTACACAGTATTGTTAATGCTTAAGGGAACACACTATTTAGTGTTTCTGCATGTCGTGTAATCATGTTTTTCAAAACATAATGTTCTTTTTTAACCCATTCGGTACTTTCAATTCTAAGTTGTAGTTATGTTAATATCATATGGAGGTCTATGCTTGATCTTGCAGAGTCATGCCCCCCAGGTGTCTTATGGCTGTACACCAGGTAGAGGGTGATGATCAGCCACCGAAAATGGTAGATCAGGGACTACCATAAGATCCTCCCATAATGCTTGTCTAGGAACCAACTATTATACCAGACATGGGTGATGATACACAGTTCCATGAAGGCATTATGAGGATGATGTAGACCCTTCAGGGAGAAACACATCCCGACCTGACTGTGGAAGAGTTTATGAGGTTGTTCCAGTAGTAGAATTCTCCCACTTTTTTAGGGATGACAGACCATAAGCTATAGAGTCATGGTTGGAGGCCATTCATTCTATCTTCAAGAACCTGGAGAAGCCTCTTGAGAGGAGGGTGAAGCACACAACTTACATGCAACCTGATTCTGCCAAGAGACGGTGGGATATTATCTCACAGGCATGACGCTATCGAGAAATGGATTGGAAAGTGTTTTAGAGGACCTAATATGATTACTTTTACCCTGAGATGTTGAGCGCTGACTGTGCCTATGAGATAAAGTTTTTGGAGTAGGTCACTCTTTTAGTAATGGATTATTCTTCTTTCTTTACAAATATTCAGTGCTTCACACCTATTTTGGGAGGTGGCGATTTATCTCTGGCTAAGATATTTGAGGATGGCCTCATGTACAACAACTTAATATAGGTGAATGTTTTTAGGTTGAATTTAGTGACTACTATAATAAATCAGGCACAAATTACTGAGCACAATATAATGGGGTATGGAGATATGAGGCAAGGTAGTTCAGCTTCTGGGCTGATATTCCTTCAACAGATAACAGGATGCGCCATAGCGATCTTACACACAACAGTTCTTATAGTAGAAAGGATGCATCTCTAGGTAGCTTGGTGAGGTTATACCAGTGATAGAATAGTTGGTACACAAGACCTCAATTCTTGAGAGATCTAGTTGAGTGCCGATCCTACGGTAATATGGGTCTTCTATATCAGTTTTGTCATGTGTTCTCACCAGAAGTACGTGAGAGGGGATCTGTGACAACTACACATACATGAGCAGGGCCACTAGTTCATTATCAGTCATTGAACTTGATTTCATTAATCCATTAGGGATGAGGATGTGGTTGTGGCCATGTAAGGAAGATGACAGGTTTTCAGTGACAATATGGTGGGTTAGCTTACGGTATCTATGCAGGGTCCCAAGGCTGCAGTACATGTTAGACATTTTTGTGGAATAGACCCAGTTGGAGTAGGATCTCTTCCCCTATAAAGATAGAGGTATGATTCAAGTTTCCTCAGTTTTATCCTTTTCTCTTTTTAATATAGGGGATTCCCATTGTTTTATATCTGTTTAAATTATCGAGAGCCTTGGTCTATGTATGTTTACATCTGATGATGTTATAATGCTAGACAATAAGTTGGGGATTAGGATGACTAGTGTATATCAGTTAAAGGAGTTCCCTAATGAAGATTTTGGGTGTCACTTCTTATGGGACCTCTATGTCTTAGAGATGACATGCTTTGATGTCATTCTTAGAATGGACTAGTTTGTATAATTTATGGCTTGTGTTGATTGCTATCGTCGTATGGTGAGCTTCACATCACCAAAGGGGGGATCCTTTCTACAAAAGGGTGAATTGTATGTCCGGTTGAGTAGATATGGAATCAAGAATCATGGGTTGGGTGGAATTTCATCCTAGATTGCTAGTTTATATTAGGATGACCAAGGGACTTCAAATATAAACTTTTCTCTAGTGGCAGATTGTTTCAGATATGTCTTTCTAAATTAATTTTCAGGATTACATCCAAATAAAGATGTGGATTTAGCTTTTCATCTTGTTCCTGGAGCCGCACCAGTGTCCATTCACAACAAAAAGGGCTATTTCTACAGTCAAAACTGTGAAAATAGGCCCCAAAACCCTAGCCACTATTGGTGTGGCAGTAGGTCCTGACCTATTGTCACAGTTTTAACTATGGAAATAGCTACGTTTTGCCACAGTTTTGAAAACCATAGCAATAGGCCTCTAAATTTTACACAGTGGCGCTTGACCTATAGCCACATTTTAAACCATGGCTATAGGTGGCTATTTCCATGGTTTTAACTATGGAAATAGCCTCAGACAACCGTGGCCATAGCCAAAATTATAAATGTCCCCCATGGGTTTTGATCCCTACACCTCTACTATGAAATATGGTGCACTTACAACTACACAACACCACAATTCGGATATATATATATATATATATATATATATATATTATGATATATATTAAAAAAAATTGTTGGAATAGACCAAAAAATGTGTTGAAAGGCCTTCCCGGAAAATTTTTTGTGGGAATATTTGTTCCCTCGGAAGTACGAGAACCCTATAGCCATGGTTTTTGAAAACTATGGCTATAAGGCATTGGAATAATTGGCCTACAGCCACAGTTTTGCAAACCATGTCCATAGTCCACAAAATCTTGGCAATGGCCATGGGATACTGCCACATTTTGGAAAACTGTGGCTATAGGCCACCGAAAATAGTCCTATAGCCACCATTTTAAAAATGTAGCTATATGCCACAAAACTGTGGCTATAATCACCAATAGCCATGGTTTTAAAACCATGGATATAGGTCTGTGGTATTAGCTCCATTTTCTAGTTACGATTCCCCTTTAGAGGATGGATACACGGGAGTTAAATGAGCTCAAGAAGCAACTAGAGGAGTGGCAGGAAAATGGTTTCATCTGACCTAGAAATTCTTTTTGGGATTCGCCTTTCCTTTTTGGTAAGAATTTGGATGGTACCCTCAGACATTATGTGTATTTTCAGAATTTGGACTAATCGAAGGTCCAAAAACGATATCCCTTTATCTGGATTCATGAACACTTTGATCATCTTCGAGGATATTGATTGTTTAAAAAGATATAATTTAGATCCTTTTATCATTAGTTTCCCATTATATCATCAAATATACCTCTTATATCCTTTAAGAGTATGTATGGTCTATAAGAGTACCTGGTTATGTTATTCTGTCTCATGAATGTGCCTACATTTTTCAAGGAACTGATGAACTGAGAGTTCCATCCATACTTGGATTCTTTTGTTGTAGTCTTTGTAGATGATATATTGGTGTAATATCACAAATGAAATGACCAAGACATCTATCTTGAGATAGTACTGAGTGCACCGAGAGATCATCAGTTATATTCTAACCTCTCAAAGTGACACTTTTGGATTGACCAAATTCATTTCTAAGGTCATATCATTATAGAGACAGAAGTATCAGTAGACCCATAGAATGTGAGAGTAGTATTTCTCTAGGAGAAGATGAAGAATGTATTTGAGGAATGGAGTTTTCCAGGGATGGAAGGTTACAACAGAATCATTATTCAATACTTTTCATGCTTAGTAGTGTCATTTTGGGTCCTGACTAAAGAATAGTGTGAAGTACTTGTGGATAGATTCATATGATTTATCATTTCATGATCTAAAAGGGAGATTGAATTTAGCACTGATACTGATTTTTCCAGAGCTAGGAAAGAGTTACACTAATTACTGTGATGCATCACGTATCAGGATGGGAGAAATTCTTATGTAGGGGAATGGAGGTGATGGATATGGGACTCTATAATTGAGGCCACATGGGAAGAATTACCTGAAACATGATCTTGAGTTCGCTACAGTTATTCATGCCTTAAGCTGTTGGAGACATTATCATTTGGGAGTGCATTATGTGGTATACACTAACCAAAAATACTAATGTATATATTTAATCAACCATATCCGAATTTGGGATATCTAATGTGGGCTGACTGCCTTCAATCCTTTGAATTTTCAATTGCCTACACACCTCACAAGGAAATGCAGCGGCTGATGCACTGAGTAGGAGGACATAGATACATGAAGTTCTGGAGGCTAGTAGTTAGTGGCAGCTTATGGATCTATTATTTGAGATGCATTTGGAGGGGCACGAAAAATATGGGTCAAACATTTAATTATTCTATAGTTGTTATCTCTACTCTACTGGATATAGTGATAACATGGTAGCTTCTATATTTGTAAGGCCTAGTCCTATGGGAGTGTGTCAGGCGAGGAACCTACTCCTAGGAGGACCATAGTAGAGGATGAACTTTTAAATTTTTATGTGCGCATATGGGTGTCAATGGACATAAGAGATGAGATGTTATGAGATCTTCATACCTCGGTATGAGAAGTTCATCCCAGTTTCACCAAGATGTATCAAGATCGAAATCATTATTATTGGTGGCCAGACATGTAGAGGGATTTAGCTAGTTTTGTTATGAGATGTTCCACCTACCAGCAAGTGTAGGAGGAGCATCAATGACCATTATGTCTATTAAATTAGTTATTAATTCCTAAATGTAAGTGTAATGATGTCAGAATGGATTTTGTGACAGATTTTCTGAGGTCTCCTAGAAGGAATTATGTGGTTTGGGTTTTCATCGAAAGGCTCATAAAAGTTACACATTTCTTGCCAACCAAGGAAACCTCCAGTTCTGTTGAGCGTGGAAAGTTTTACAACTAAGAGATATTATTTTTTCATGGGGTTCCACAATCTATTGTTTCATACTGGGACACCCAGTTTACTTCTTGTGTCTGGAAGGGACTACAAAGGGATTTGGGTACATAGGTACTTCTAAGTACAACTTACAATACCTAAATAGTTAGTGTATCTGAGTGCACAATTCAGGTTTTGGAAGACATGATTTGACCATGAATCATAGATTTTGGGGGCTCTTGGGAGAGATAAATACCTATAGTGGAGATTTCCAACAACAATAGTTTTTTGGAAATGCTTTAAATAGAACGTTATGAGGATTTTTATGGTATTCCATGTCGATCACCCCTATGTTTGATGGAGGCAGGAGAGACAATAATTTTGAGACCTCATCTTGTCTAGCGGCCCACTGGGCCGATGGAGTTGATTTGTAAAATGATGGATACTACATAGTCTCGACAAAAATCTTATGTTGATCGATGGAGATGACATCTGGAGTTAAAGGTCGGAGATCTGGGTTTCTTTTATGTCACACTGAGGTAAAGACCTCAGAGGATTCAGAGATAGGGGAAGCTTTCACCAGGATACATCTGACTGTTTGAGGTTTAAGAGAGAGTTTCCCAGTTTACTATTGGTTCTAGTTACCCAAGAGTTATTGAAATATGCATGACGCATTTAAGGTTTCTTAGCTATGACATTAATTTTCATATGTGTCTCCAATTTTTCAACCCGAGGAGGTTGAGTAGGAGATTTATGCATCTTTCGAGGAGCACCCTATTCGGAATGTGGATTGAAACTCAAATGTTCTCCATGGCCGGTATGTTCCTTTGGTATGAGTGTTATTGAGACACGAGAGAATGCAGTATGAGACTTAGGAGAGGGGGGCCAAAGTACGATTACAGTGGCTAGATTTGTTCATAGATTATTCTTCACCTCCCTTGGAAGGTAAATTCAAGGATGAATTGCTCTAAGGGGGAGTTTGTAAGAACCTGGATATTCTTTTCAGGTATGGATCTTGATTACAGTTTGTTTTTGAGGAAAAATAATGAAAATTGTATTTGTTATGTACCCACTGTTTTCTTATGTGTGCAAATCGGGTACCTAGCTTTCTACATATAGCTGCATGCAGGTTGGGTATTGGCCAGATACATGCCCATTTATTGACTTGGAAGACCGCTTAAGTTGGAGACCAGTTAAGGCTACTACACGTCATGTAGTTTTAAAGAACACATAGTGTATTTTTATTTTTATTAGGTCTATCATAGTAGGGTCACATCTCATGTCCAAAAACACCTTCTTCTTCCTGTGTTTCACACAAGAGTAGTTTGAAATGATGAAAAGAGATCGAACAATTGATTCTATGTCCAAGCTCCAATTGAGACACCATTGGGTGCGTTGGATTCCCACTGATGAGTTCCTAAATCCTTTAGAGCTTTTATTCTTTATTTATCCTCTCTCATATGTTACTCAAGGTAGGGAATTTTTTACTTTTTTGTAGATCTACCATGATTCAGGTAGATTCATTGGATTACTTTTAAGTATATCTATCATACAACATTGAGGTAGGTGGTTTGTGCCTTTCATTGTTCGTCTTTGGATAATATATGCTAAAAGTGCCACTTAAAAATGTTTTGGGTATTTCTTGATTTGGAATTTAATACTATGTATTACCTTATATGGTTTGATTGAATGATAAAAGGGTTATTGCTTATGAATAAGGTTGAATACCTTGTTTACAGGACACCGCATGGGTGTATTTCTCTTGTTTGTTTGTTTAGGGTCATTTTTTCTTGGAAGACTCTAAATATTTTTTTGTTTTCAATGACTTTTCTTCTTAGGATGGAGTTGTTGTTTATATTAAATTCATGTGATATGAATTGTGAATGTTTATCCATGTAGTAGTTATAGATTGTATGAGCTTCTTTGATATTGTATGAATGCTATTTTTCCAATTGACCGTGAGAGTCCTGGACCTGGAAGACTAATGGGACTTTGAGATTATTTGCATAAGACCGTGAGAGCCTTGGTGTAGATGATTAACCTAGGTGGTCATTTATAATTGATTATGACATGTTGAACCAGGGGTATTGACCATGAGAGCTTCCTAAGTGGTCGTTTATATTTTATTGATGCTATGGTGACCAAGGGGTAGGGACTATGAGAGCTGCCTAGGTGGTCATTTGTAATTGATCTATACTATGTGGATCCAACTGGGATAGACCGTGAGATATTTACAAAGGGTAATTATTTATTGAATTTTTTCTATGTTAGAAAAAAAGTGGTTAGACTGTGATAATATTCCCATAGGGTTGTTTGTGAATAATTGGATGATTTTGATGAGTCTGCCAAGCCAAAGCACAAGCTTGGACTCACCCATTCATTCTTTTATATAGTATTCGAAGACAACTATTTTGTTATGTACACATGGGATAAAATGATTTATCTAAATCACAAGTTTTACAAGATTCAATGGATTTATTAATAAATTTAAATGAATGTAATTTAAAACTATAATATTGTTTAATTTTGAGTACTTCTTAGTTTTTTGCTTCATTTATGAATATTACCTGCTATATATATTCAGTGACAGTTAGGCACAAATTTTTTGGTGGTTGCCTACTGGGAATCGTCTCACACTCTTTTTGGGTCATTTTGTTGGACCCAAATAGATTATATATTTGTATTAATAAGTAAAAGAAAGCGCCCTTCCTCATTTGGTACTAGATTGATGTTGGATCTCAAGAGCATGTGACTGATATGAGGCATGCGATGCAGCTGGAATTTACTTGTTTATTTTGTACTTTGGTATGTGTAATGATTTCCAGCATTGTGACTTTTTTGGATGTTTTCATAGATATATATTCCGTTCATCATATATATATATTGTGGATTCTTTTGGATTTACATTCAGTCTCGCGCTATTTATTCTTGTTTTGAATTATTGCTTCCACTATTATTAACTATTTAGATGCCGTTTTGGATACTTTTCCAATGATGTAATAGTTCCTCCAATATCCCACCATTCCCCTCTCTACTAGTTGGGAACCTCTGGTGTTTGGGAAAATGCACATGACGTCATGTAACCAACTAGGTTCGGGGCTCTTTTGGATGGAACCTAGATCCAACACGTTACAACTTAATTTTGAATTGGACAAAGCATCAGAATTTTGAAGGTGGGAACCTTTTAAATAAGTGTAAATGGATACGAAATAGAGCCAATTGTGTGTTAGGATAGCTTAAGAGAGTGCTGGATCTAACCTAGGGTTTCTAGGATTCTTTTATCCAACAAAATGTGGACGCTGATAATCTATGTGTCATCCACTGACTAGCTGGTGGGAAGACAAAAACTCCTGCATGCTTCATGTGGCCATCGTCCAGATGGTGGAAAGATCCATCCAGCTGATGGGTGTATTTATATGGTATAATTACATTTCCCCCTTTAATTTTTATATATTCACTCCCTCTTATCCCTATTTATTTCTATCACTTATCAATGGTTTTCTTCCCCAATATTCTCCTCTTCATTCTTCAAAAGGGGTATTTAACGTGGGTTTTTTCATTGATGAATTAATGATTCAAACATTGTTTTTAACTATTTATATTATTCTCCATATTTTATAATCACAATTTTCATACATATAGGGTTTTTGATATTATTACCTTAGATATTAGTGGAATCTTCTGATTCTCATGGGATTTTTTCTTAGCCCAGCTAGAGGATGTCCTGAGACAACATCTTCACATCATCACATACAATTTAAGTGAGGTATTCCACATTAGTGATTTTATAAGAAATTACCTTAAAATTTATTTATGATTGTATTTTTTTTACATGTTTGGTTAAGAAATTTTCCATATATGACACTGGTAGTGCATCATTAACCTCCCATGCAAATTTGGTCATAGTTTTACAATGGTTATAAGACTTGATAAATAATTAGGAAATTATTCCTAATTTTATTGAATTTGAATTTGATTATGGTTTGTCCAAATATGTTATAAATGGATTATAATTATTTTTTGCCTATGACTTGGTTTGATTTAGGGCCTAAAATGAGCTTTTAATGGCTGATGGAATGTGGGCGAATATGGATGATGCCTAACACACCTTGGAAAAACATACAAGACATGAATTTAAAAATAAAAAGATATTTAGAATGTGGTAGGTGGTCCCTTTTAATTACCCCATGGTAATCATTATAATTTATTTATTTTTTTTCATTTTATATCTAGGGAATTTATAATATGGGTGACCAATTGGGTTTAATTTAATAAATTTCTAATTAAAAGAACATAATAGACTGTGTAATTAAAATTAAATGGTTGAAATGAATTGGAAAAGGTGTTAAGGTGACATGAGTCATTGGAAAATGGATTGATATTCATCGACTACCAATTTATAAGGATTATATATTACATGCATGGCTTGATATGTGTGAACCCCAAGGGGTGAAAACTAAACTTAGCGACTACAAAGTAGTTGACCATGTATAGTATCCCGTAGATTCCTCTTAGTAGAGGTGAATGATGATATAGGGAGGTAACCTAGGGAAGGGGTTTTGTGGACCCTTAATATGATTCAAAGACTTCCAGATAGAAATTTGGTTTTTTTAGAATGTGTAATTCATTATTGAGGTGTGATTTACTTGTGTGGGTAGGAATTGGGTGGTTTGAAAATAGGTTAGGTGTTCATAGTGACCTAGTGACAAATTGTGTTTTAGAAGAGGCTCTTTTCTATCTCTAGAGTTATTCCAATGAGGTATATTTTATGAATATAGTTATACCATGAAATGATGATGATGATGTTGAGGATGTACTACCCTTGATTGATGGGTGTTGACCTGAGAAATGAAATAAATATATGAGAACCCATAATGGGTTTCTATGCTTGATGAGACCTAACAGACCCTAGTGGGTTCCGCAATGACATGTTGATCCTCGTTTGGGGTGCATATGGGAAATAGGTAGTGATGAAATTTAGTTTCACCTGATAAAATTATTATATGTTTTTATAATATCATCATTGTGATAAGTTTGGACATGAATCCGGGAGTCGACCATGGGTTTCATAGCGGGTTGGGAAGATAGACTCCCATGTTAATGATATATATATATATATATATATATATGAATGTACGTATAAATAAATTTTATTGATATAGTAAAAAACCTTAGGGTGGTCGTGATTTGAAATATAAATACTCATGGGGTGGTCTGGGATACTATAGAAAATTACCTTATAAGGTGGTCTATGATACTAAAGGAAACTCAACTTATTTTGAGGTAAAAATTAAAAAAATCTATAATATTAAGGAGGTATGTGATACAACTGGTGGGGTTTCTATGGATTTATAGTTGGGATATATTATTTTTGGGGTGAGTATAGGTCTTGGAACATATGAGAAAATGGGTCTTATGGGGTTTTTGATAGGAGTGGTCGAGTATCTCACACTACTGGGGTTCAACTGTGGAGAACCACTATATAATGGGATAAAACATTCCTTAGGGTGAGATACTAGGATCGTGATTTTATATGTAATTATACTACATACATGTTTGATTTTATCCCCCCAAGTCATTATAATTGTATACTATAGTTAGTGTCCCCCATATTTTTTATTATTGTTATCATTGTCATCATGATGTGCTTAGATAAACTCTGACAATAATTGAAGATGTAAGGTCAATTAGGGTCATGATCTTAAGGATCAATAGTGGTATATTTTTGATTTATTTATTTCCTCTAGTATATTTATTATTCATAGTATGTCACATGGACATATTATTGCATTGTAGGTTATTTATGGGACCGTGTTGGTTGTGCTCGACTAAGATTTGAACTAACATATTGTGGAGGCTGCAACTGAACAAGGGTATCGAAGATGAATATCACTTGGATGTAGGTATAGGTTGGGTAAATGTGAGATTTTTTTAATGTTATTGTCAGATAGATCAAAGTATAGATACTTTGAGAAGGCGGGGCTTGGAGTTAGGAGTAAAACCTCAAATTAAATATTTTTATTTTTTATTCGTTATATGTGATCGGCCCAATGGGTGATTAGTATTTGATTTTTATATTATAACATTTCATTTCATTCATTCATGTTTCTATTTTTATTATATTACATAAAATTATGTGACATGTGTTATTATATTTTTTATAGTTATTGATATTATGATACAAGGTCATAGTCTCCAATAAATACTAACCTAGAACCCCATATTTAGTTTGTAGTCTCTAGTGTTTGAGGAGGAACACCTATGTGCTAGGTTGGAATATTAAAATATACAAAATTAACCCACTTATTGTGTATATTTTTATATTTTGACCTAACAATTGGTATTAAATGTAACTCCCTGAGCTTTCACGATACACTTCTCTTTCAATAATGCAATAGCTTGCATTGTACGCAAGCTCGAGATTCTAACACACAACGACTAATCAAAATAGACATTATGAATAGTAATAACCACCTTTTGAAATTATATAAATTTTATATTTCAAAATGGACTTCATTTTTGTATTCGGAATATCGAAATTATCATACGTTGAATTTTTTGTAATTTTCTGAGCACTTCCATTTTTTAGGAATAGTGAAAAATATTTAATACAACTCTTTTAATCAAAATAATATATAGTGATAAATTATACTATTGAGTAGTTTTATACTATAATTAGAATATATTTTTACCATTTTATCCAATGGTGTTAATTAGAATTAATTTCACTTTGAAATTCGACAGAAACAATTGTCAATCTTTTGATATATATTGTTTCATAAAAACACGCTATTTGTTGTGACAATGGGAATTAGTTATAAAATTAATTAATGAAACTTATATGTTTGGAATTTTTTAAAATAGACATCATTTTTGAATTTGGAATATCAATTACAGCTTATGGTGAACTTTTGGGATTGTTCTGAAAAACTTCAATTTTTGATGAATAGTGAAACCACTAAGTGGTTGTTAAAAACAGATTTTTCATTTAAATGAAACATTACCACTTCTGTGATTTGATTTTCAAAAATCCGACATACATGTTTGTCATTATTAATTAAAATGTGGTTCAATGGGATTAAAATATTTTTTTGGTGAATATTAACTTTTAAGTTTAATTAATCGTGATTAAAGGTAATTAGTGAAATTTAAGGTAAAGATAATGTTATAATAATATGAAATGACCTTGACACTTGTCCTACCCCTATTGGATGAGTCATGGCCGACCAAGAAAATACATGGGTCAACTTGAGGACCCCATGGAGCCACTTTGGTTGGAAAATGACATTAAAAACATTTTATTTAATGTTAAAATAAAAATTTCACAAACATGCGTTGTTTTACTAAAATAATTTTTAAATGGGGTTATACAAGCTATATTTTTGACTATAAATATTCATTGGAAAGATAAAACGATTTCCTACATCATTATATTTTTTTATAATTTTTAGACATTTAATAATTTAAATTATTTATGACACCATGATGATGCATCGATTACCTCATTAATTAACGATTTAAATAAAATGAAAAGATAATGTAAAATCTAGGACTTACACTTGTAAAAAACAGATTGAATGAGTATATTTAGAATCTTATCACCTTATCCAAGAAATATATAAGTGTGGTACCTTTAAAATCTGAAACTCATTATATAATAATGTAACATTTCATGACATTCAAAGAGTGCCCCTCCTCTCCTCTTATAAAAGGCCCCCACCACCACCACCATACTCACACCTTCAAGCCATTTTTCTCAGCCTAAATCAGCACAAATACTCTCCAAACTTCCTTCTCTTAATTATAGAAGCCTCACATTGGGAATAATGCTTCCCAAATAAGCCTTTGGCTCAAATCAAAAAAGAGTTACCCGATTTTAAGGTAATGTCTTCTCTTATGTTATTTTGTTTTATTTTGCTTCTCCAACCCCCTAAACTTTTTTTATCCATTTCTTTTGTAACAAAACCAGTATCCCCAATATACTAGGATGTTGTTATAAGAATTATTCGAGCTACACTTACACACACCTACATCTAATGGTTAAAGAACATACTATTTCTGTGGATGGCGAATTTCTGCCTCACGAAACGATGATTGTTCAACACTCATATAACACATTCAAAGGTGGCCATTAAGATGTCACTATATTTTTATATGATATATAATATGTGTATGTTTTACTTAAGATTCTGTATTTTTCATTTATGGCATACCTGTATAGGTTCCATTATGGGTAAACATGATATTTTCATTTTAGGAAGTGCGGACTACCGCCCCCTCAAAGTGATTTGAATCGTAAATACCATATGTGGGATGTATAAAGGATAGAGTAAATGGTATTATACATTATATTATACTGTAATTATATTATACCTTTATATCATTATGTTTAATTCCATTAAAATATGAAATAGAAATGAAAGTAGCGTTCATGCGTACGTACGACTTACCGTCTCCATGAATGGTGCATTTCATTTCTTACCTCTAAATGTCATATAATATTATAAATGCATTTATATACTGAATATATATGTTATATATTATATTTAAATCATGAATATAATTCTGGATATAATGGATATTTTACCACATGAACAAATTGTAATTATAAGAAGTATATTTTGACTCAAGTACCAAAGATCGACAAAATGACTGTTATTAACATAAATAATTACATAATGTTCATAACATGGTAATAAGTGATATAAAAGTAATAATGAACATTAAAAAGGTTCTTAAGAAAATATAAATTAACTCTAGTTTATTATTCAGGAGATTAAATAATGACCGAGTCAAGTCAGACACGAGGTAGGAGAATTTCTTAACCCAATTTCCATTCTTTGGGTTAATCTCTTATTTTCAAATTATGTCATGATATTATTATGTAAAATCTTGTATTTATACATTATTTATGTATACATATAGTAAATACACATAATATATCTATTTTATTTAAAAATTATCTTTGTAAGGGAATTCTTCTCAATCTCCTTTCATTGAGGCATATTTTGTTTTATACACAACCTTCTTTTATACGGTGTATAAACCCCTTTGACTTTTACGTTTATTCAAAAGGAATATTTTCATACAAAGAGTTTTATTAAAAGAAAAAAAGGAATGTTTTCTTGTCGTATGTATGCGACGACAATGACTTCTCCACCGCCGTGACAATTATTTGAGTTTTGGCTTCCTCTACAAGCCATAACTATTTTTAAATGAAAAATAAATAGAAACTTTTAATTTTCCTTTATTTTGGTATTGAAAATGGTTATGAAAGTGTTTTTATTATGTCAATGTGTTGTATTGATATCTAGTGATTGAAATGTGGAAATTTTATGTTTCCTTTATGCATGTTTTATGTGATACAATTATGTTATGGTTTATGATATGTTTAAACCTATTCATATGAGGAATGCATTGGACTTAATAAGTGACGGGTGGAGCCCGCTATAGCTCCTCGATGCGTCAGCAGGACTCATGAGACAAACTAGTGTCTTGGAACGAGGCCTTGAAAAAATCTTAATTGTGTTCCTAGCATGAGGCCTTGGCTATGTGGTTATGATAGTCTGACATTATGCATTCCATCATTATGAAAGTGGTTATTGATATTGCATGTGATTATTCGACTAGTAGAATATCCATGTGAGTAAGTAAATGGCATTTATTTAATTTATTTTTGCCATATTATGCTGAAGTTAATGTTTAAAAAGGCTTTTGTTTTAGTTATACATTGCCTTAAATGTTAATGTTTATTTACGAAAGCTTTCGCAATATCTTTATCCTTACTGAGCATCTGAGCTCACCCCTTTCAATGTTTTAACATTTTCCAGGATGTGAAGAGGTATTTTATGAATGAACTAGAGGGATAGTCCGAAGAGGATAGAAGTGTGGATTATGGAGACTTTGTTATTGTAGTTTTTCACTTTATGATGTAATGTAACATTTATGAATGTATCTAGTGTTTACAAGGCTACTAAACTAATCGGTCTTTCGAGACATGATCTTTTGTGATCATGCCAATGTTATGAAGTAATGCACCGACTCTGGGTAGCTGGGTTCAGGGCGTTACAGTTGGTATCAGGGGCAGTTTAGTACTAACCTTGGAAGAAAGATTTAGATAAACTCTTATTTGATCACATAGCCCGAAGATATACTTTGAGGATTAGTATAGAATAAATTACAAGAATTTGGGATTATAGAGATGTTGTGAGTTTTCTGAGCAATACATCCCTATCTAGATACGAGCAGGTAGAGGCGGCTCTGGCACAGATGTACCTAGGGGTAAAACCCGAAAACACCACTTTGAGGTAGACACAAACGGGAATTGGTGCATGACAACGGGCCTTGCTGCACTCTTGGCAACGACACTCCCAGGGGATATGTTTAGGATAATTCTCGTTTTCTTTAAAAACCACTATGAAGGGTTATGAGTATATACTTCCACAAAGAAAGAATTTATTATGATTATGGATTATATCCATAAATATTTAAATTTATGTTAAGTGTTTTTAATGTTTGTAATTATGTATTTTGATTCATAAACTAATCTAGTTTATGCCATTGTATAGAAATGGAGCCCAGTAGAAGGAATGTGAACTCCAACAATACGTATGATCCAAATAGTAAGAAGGATCATATCTTTCACAGCATTAAGCCAACATTTAGAAGGAAAATAGTCTCCCATATGTTCTCAACATATGAAGAAATAGTATCATGTGTTAACAAGATAAGTAAAGAATTCTCCGAGTCTTATGGATTTGAAGAGAAGAAAGAGAAGAAAAGGATAGAAGAGGGAATGATGGATAAAGGGATGAGGGAAAAGAAGAATTTTCCAATATGTGATAACTGTGGAAGAAACACCTTGGAACTTGCCTGAAGGGAATAAGAGTTTGTTATAAGTGTGCAAAAAAGGGACACAAAGTGTGTGACTGCAAGGGTAAGAAAAAGGTTTCAAATGTACAATGCTTCATCTGCAAGGAGTGGGGACACTACACAAACCAATGTCCAAATCATCAGAGTATTCCCCAAATGATGTTATTGGATAATAATAAAGTTATGATACTACCACAGATGATGAGGAATGATTAGAGGTCTTATGTTGTTATTAAATAATTTTGTCATTTGAGTGTTGTATCAATGATGTACTGGTTATAATAATTATGGAGTATATAAGGATTGTACTGCAGTACTATTTCATCAAGGACTTGAGATTGTGTGGATCCAAGAAAATCGACTCAACAACAGGTTAAATTTTTGGAAAATATATGGTTGAGAGAAAGATAAACCATAATATGGTTCTAATACCGAGATAGTAATTTTGGAATAAGAAATGATTTATATGGATAAATTATATTGGACATTCTTATCTTCCTTGAAACTGATTAATGATTTGTATTCATTTTCAGATAGAAGGATTATATCTAGTATTCTATAAAGAATAAGGGATCATGAATGTAATCAATAAGGATTTATAGTTATTCAGGATGTTGTAGTGTTTTAAATGAATACATGATGAAGGTGTTCACATGTTGTTACGCGGGAAAAAAGGATCTTCATTATGTTTACCTTCCTTATAAAATTTGGACTGTGGGTTGGACAGATGTATTTTGGATAACTATAAAGGTTGTAATGGATTAAGTTGAACCTTGTATAGTATTATTTAAGGTTAAAACATTTCTGAATATTATTTTTGGAATATTATTATACTATAGTTATAGGAAAAGGACAACCAGCAGGGTGGGGAATAACCAGTCGCGTCGGACAAAGCTGCAGGAATCGAACCCACAACCATAGTGCGACCTGACTTTATTACATACCCCTAGCCTACAAGAATTCCATGGTTATTAAAAATAGTTTTCCTAATCTAAATGGTATGTGGTAATATTTATAACCTTATACAATTAGGATAAATAGAATATTTTTGAGTTCTATTACCTTTTGGAGTGAATGATGGGTTTGTGATGAAAATTTATTAATGAATTAAAGTCTACATGACAAGTAAGTACATTTCCTTACGTTCTTAGTAAATCTCCTAACAGATAACTTAAAATAGAAACATTGCCGGTTAACTTTTCCAACCGGGGATTGAATTACTGTTTAACCAATCACAAGTTTTTGATTTTCTTGTGTTTAACTTTCTCCTAATCATGTTTTCTACAACTCTCCATCATACTTTGATGGTTTGTTTTTCTTCCATATCCATATTTTCATAGAATCCTAGTATGGGCTATCTCGGGTGACCTTTGTACTTATCTTTCTTTCTTTTAAAGTTATATTTTTATTAACCTTATTTCGGATGTGGGTTTTCCAAAAAAGTATTTTATATTTTCAACCTTTTATTTTCAAAGAATATTTTCAAATTGCGAGGACGCAATTTATTAAAGGAGGGTAGAATGTAACACCCCGAGCTTTCATGATACGCTTCTCTTTCAATAATGCAATAGCTTGCATTGTACGCAAGCTCGAGATTCTAACACACCGTGACTAATCAAAATAGCCATTATGAATAGTAATACCCACTTTCTGAAAATATATAAATTTTATATTTCAAAATGGACTTCATTTTTGTATTCGGAATATCGAAATTATCCTACGTTGAATTTTTTGTAATTTTCTGAGAACTTCCATTTTTTATGAATAGTGAAAAATACATAAAACAACTTTTTTAATAAAAATTATTTATAGTGATAAATTATACTATTGAGTGGTTTTAAATTATAATTAGAATATATTTTTACCATTTTAGCCAATGGTGTTCATTATAATTAATTTCACTTTGAAATTTGACATAAACAATTGTCAATCTTTTGATATATATTGTTTCATAAAAACACGCTATTTGTTGTGAAAACGGGAATTAGTTATAAAATTAATTAATTCAACTTATATGTTTGTAATTTTTTAAAATAGACATCATTTTTGAATTCGGAATATCAATTATAGCTTAGGGTGAAATTTTGGAATTGTTCTGAAAAATTCAATTTTTGATGAATAGTGAAACCACTAAGTGGTAGTTAAAAAATAGATTTTTCATTTAAATGAAACATTACCACTTCTGTGATTTGATTTACAAAAATCCGACATACATGGTTGTCATTAGGAAGTAAAATGTGGTTCAATGGGATTAAAATAATTTTTTGGTGAATAGTAACTTTTAAGTTTAATTAATCGCGATTAAAGGCAATTGGTGAAATTTAAGGTAAAGATAATGTTATAATAATATGAAATGACCTTTCTGCTTGTCCTACCCCTATTGTATGAGTCATGGCTGACCACGAAAATCCATGTGTAAACTTGGGGACCCCATGAAGCCACTTTGGTAGGAAAATGACATTAAAAACTTTTTATTTAATGTTAAAATAAAAATGTCACAAACATGAGTTGTCTTACTAAAATAATTTTTAAATGAGGATATACAAATCATAGTTTTGACTATAAATATTTATTGGAAATCTAAAACAATTTCCTAGATCATGATATTTTTTTTATAATTTTTAGACATTAAATAAATTAAATTATTTATGACACCATGATGATGCGGCGATTACCTCATTAATTAACGATTTAAATAAAATGAAATGATAATGTAAAATATAGGACTTAAACTTGTAAAAAACCTATTGAATGAGTATATTTCGAACCCTTATCACCTAATCCTTGAAATATATAAGTGTAGGACCTTCAAAATCCAAAACTCATTATATAATAATGTAACATTTCATTACTTTCCAGGAGTGCCCCTCCTCTCCTCTTATAAAAGGCCCCCACCACTACCACTTTACTCACACCTTCAATCCATTTGGCTCAGCCAACATCTGCCCAAATACTCTCTAAACTTCCATCTCTTACTCCTAGAAGCCTCACTTTGGGCATAATTCTTCACAAAGAATCCTTTGGCTCAAATCAAAAAAGAGTTACCCAATTTTAAGGTAATGTCTTCTCTTATGTTATTTTGTTTTATTTTTCTTCTCCAACCTCATAAACTCTTTTTATCCATTTCTTTTGTAACAACACAATTATCCTCAATATACTAGCATTTTTTTATAAGAAGTATTCGATCTACACTTCCACACACCTACATCTAATGGTTAAAGAACATACTATTTCTGTGGATGGCGAATTTCTGCCTCACGAAATGATGATTGTTCAACACTCATATAACACCTTCAAAGGTGGCCATTAATATGTCACTATATTTTTATATGATATATAATATGTTTATGTTTTACTTAAGCTTCTGTATTTTTCATTTATGTCATACCTCTATAGGTTCCATTATGGGTAAACATGATATTTTCATTTTAGGAAGTGCGGACTACCGCCCCCTCAAAGTGATTTGAATCGTTAATACCATATATGGGATGTATAAAGGATGCAGTAAATGGTATTATACATTATATTATACTTGAATTATATTATACCTTTATATCATTATGTTTCATTGAATTAAAATATGAAATAGAAATGAAAGTAGCGTTCATGCGTACGTACGGCTTACCGTCTCCATGAACGGTGCATTTCATTTCTTACCTCTAAATGTTATGTAATATTATAAATTCATGTATATACAGGATATATATGTTATATATGATATATACATCATGAATATAATTCTGGATATAATGGATATTTCACCACATGAACAACTTGTAATTATAAGAAGTATATTTTTGACTCAAGTACCAAAGATTGACAAAACGACTGTTATTAACATAAATAATTACATAATGTTAGTAACATGGTAATAAGTGATATAAATGTAATAATGAACATGAAAAAGGTTCTTAAGTATATATAAATTAACTCTAGTTTATTATTCAAGAGATTAAAGAACGATCGATTCAAGTCGGACATGAGGTAAGAGAAATTCTTAACCCAATTTCCATTCATTGGGTTAATCTCTTATTTTAAAATTATGTCATGATATTATTATGTCCAATCATGTATTTATACTTCCATTATGTGTACATATAGTGAATACATATAATAGATCTATTTTATTTAAAAATGATCTTTGTAAGGGAATTCGTCTCAATCTACTTTCATTGAGGCATATTATGTTATATACACAGCTTTCTTTTATACGGTGTATAAACCCCTTTGACTTTTATGTTTATTCAAAAGGAATATTTTTATACAAATCATTTTATTAAAAGACAAAAAGGAATGTTTTTCTTGTCGTATGTATGCGGCGACAATGACTTCTCCACCGCCGTGACAATTATTTGAGTTTCTGATTCCTCTACAAGCCATTCCTATTTTTAAATGAAAAATAAATACAAAGTTTTAATTTTCCTTTATTTTGGTATTGAAAATTGTTTTTAAAGTGTTTTTATTATGTAAATGTGTTTTATTGATATCTAGTGATTGAAATGTGGAAATGTTATGTTTCCATTATGCATGTTTTATGTGATACGATTATGGTATGGTTTACGATATGTTTAAACCTAATCATATGAGGAATGCATTGGACTTAATAAGTGACGGGTGGAGCCCGATATAGCTCCTTGATGCATCAGCAGGACTCATGAGACAAACTAGTGTCTTGGCACGAGGCCTTGACAAAATCTTAATTGTGGTCTTGGCATGAGGCCTTGGCTACATGGTTATGATAGTCTGGCATTATGCCTTCTATCATTATGAAAGTGGTTATTGTTATTGCATGTGATTATTCGACTAGTAGAATATCCATTGAGTAAGTAAATGGCATTTATTTAATTTATTTTTTCCATATTATGCTGATGTTATAGTTTAAAAAGTAATTTGTTTTAGTTATACATTGCCTTCAATGTTAATGTTTATTTACGAAATCTTCCGCAATATTATTATCCTTACTAAGCATCTGAGCTCACCCTTTTCAATGTTTTAATATTTTCAAGGATGTGAATAAGTATTTTATGAATGACCTATAGGGATATTTCGAAGAGGATAGATGTGTGGACTATGGAGACTTTGTTATTGTAGTTTTTCACTTTATGATGTAATGTAACATTTATGAATGTATCTAGTGTTTCCAAGGCTACTTAACTAATCGGCCTTTTGAGACTTGATCTTTTGTGATCATGCCAATGTTACGAAGTAATGAACCGTCTCTGGGTAGTTGGGGTCGGGGCGTTACATTAAAGGAGAGATTTTGGATCAAGCTATAGCATGATAAAAGTTTAAAGGTAAATACAAAGAAGACAATGACTAATCCAAGAAAAGGGATGCCCATGGTTCGTGATCCATATTCCAACGGTGAATATTATGGGTATTGGAAGAAAAGGATGATCATTTAGTTAAAAAAAATTATTTAGAATTTATTCAATGATTATTACTCCTTATAAAATTCCAAAGAAACCAGAAACTGGGGATGCTACAACTAATGTTGAATATGATATGAACACCAATGATATAAATGAAATTATCTAAGGTCCAGGACCAGATGAATTCAATCTTGTATCGCAATGTCCTACTACTTAGGAAATGTGGAAACCCATTGTTTTTGCCTATTTAGAAATAGATAATGTAAGATAAATGTGGTATGAAACAACAAATCTAAAATTTGACACATTTTAAAGTTTTTATGGAGAGAGTATCACCCAAAATAATGGAATCATTATAGATATTATCAATAATGTAACAAACTTAGGTGATCCTATCAAACCAGAAAATCAAGATTTGAATATACTAGAAATACTACCGACTAAATGGGATGGTATATCAGCTATAACTCACCAATAATCAACTATCAATGATCTAAAAATTAGAGAATTAATTTGTAAAATAATGAAATATGAATATGATGATCATAAATAATTAGTGAAAAAGAATAATACTTCTTTAAAAGGTAACATATTCGAAGAAAATCATATGGATAAAGAAATAAGAAAAAAATATGAATTCTGATTCATCTAATTCTAAAATATAATTGGCTAAATTATTTAAAATGTTTATAAAATTTTATAAGAAAAATAAAGGATTCAAAAATCTATTTAAAAAGGATGTGAAATACTCAAAAGAAGTTAGTTTCTATAAATTCAGGAAATTGGGACATATAAGACCTAATTTTCCACATCCAAAAGATAAAGAAGATAAAGACAGAAAAGAAATATCAGAAAAATGATGATTATGAAAATAATGGAAAAAGAGTAATGAATGATACTTAGAGTGTTTCTAAAGCCCCCAAAAGCTCATCGAAATCTAATTCCGAAAAGGTATAATCAAATTTTAAATTAAATATGTGCTTTATGGATGATGAAGGTAATGTAAAAACCAATTATTCCTCTAATTATAATTTTGATTCTAGTTGTTCAAATGATAAATTGGCTTCCTACTGGACAACGCTAGATGAAAAATATGACTTTTTATTAAACAAGAACAAATCTATAAATAATATTCACAATTTTTTTAGGTGAAATAGATACCTTACGTAAACAACATTAAGAGTTAATTGAAAATTTTAACCGATCTACCACAAACCATACTGATTAATAAAATATTATTAAGTCATTAAAAGATGATGTAAAAACTTTTAAAATATCTCCTCTCTTCTTAATAAAAGGAGAAAATATTCTGAATGATATTCTTTGTAATAATGTCATTAAAAAGGAAATATTTGTTATAGAAAGTAAGGGTGAAAATCTAAACAATATAAAAATTATTTTTTCCAAAAATAAAAAACTGTTACATGTTAGTTTTGTGGCACAGAAGGAAATATAAAAAAAATATTATTTGATAAATCCTCAAACATGTGGAATGAATTTTTTTTTTCAAAATGTTTATCTAAAAAAATGATATGAGTTATAGAAAAACCAAGAAGATTTGGATTCATAGATCTCTGCTAGCTAAAAGTGTTAGACCCAAGACGATATGGGTACCAAAACAAAAATTGTTCTAAATTTCCTTTGCATGAAACGTGTCATAAAAAAAAATAAAATCTATACGGTAAATAAAAAATAGATTCTCCAGGAACATTAGTGAAAACCCATCAAACATCATTACATAGATACAAATAGATGGAGGTCTAGTCACCATTGGTGATAATTCCAAAGGAATGATAATTGGACATGGAACTATTAGAGATCCAAAAAATATATCAATTAACAATATACTATATGTACATGGGATGAAGCATATCTTGATAAGTATCTCTAAACTATGTGATGATGGAAATTATATTTATTTGTCTAACAATTCCAGATGTGAATTTAACGATAAATTACTTATGTTTAGAGAACCTAGAATAGATAATGTTTATAATTTGGATTTAAATTCATTATATAAATAGAAATTAAATTTTATAACTTATAAGATAAATGTGTCATGGATTGGGAATAGGAGAATTGGTCAATGTAATATTTATGCATTAAATAAACTTTATAAGAAATTATTAGTTTCTGATTTACATAGTCTTAAAATTGATGGTGACAGATTCAGTGATGCATGCCAAATTGGAAAGAAACACAAATCTTTCTTCAAATATATTATCAAAATTCCTATATCAAAACATATAGAACTTATCCATATGGATCTATTTGGACCGTCAAGAGAAGAAAGTTTGTCTGGTAGATAATATGCATTTGTTTTAGGTAAGGATTATTGTACATTTACTTGTGTCTATTATCTAAAACTCCAATGTGAAGCTTTTACAGTTTTCAAAAGTTTCTATGAAACTATTCAAAATGAGAATGGTTTTAAGATAATTCTGTTAAAATGTTATCATAGTGGAGAATTTTAGAATCAAGAATTTAGTTCATTTCGTTCAAATATGGGTATTAAACACACCTTACCTCCACTAAGAACACCTTATCAAAATGAAATTGTTGGAACAAGAAATATAACTACTCTAGAAATGGCTCTGACTATGCTAAATGAATACAATCTTCTTACCTACTTATGACCAGAAGATATAAGAACAACCCACTATAACATGAACAATATTTTAATTCTTCCTATTTTGAAAACGACAGCTTTTGAATTTTGAAATAATAGAAATCCTAATGTAAAGTTATTTAATATTTTTTTGGTTGCAAGGATTATATCTTGAACAACAAGGAAAATCTTAGTAAATTCAATCCAAAACCTATTAAAGGAATAATCATCCTATAGAAACTGTTATTGATTAACCTAAAAGTTTTGTCCCTAGAAAGTCTAGAACCCTAAATAATCATCCTATAGAAACTTTTATTGGAGACCTAGAAATAAGAATAAGAAGTTTAAGAAATGTGGGAAACCTATTTTAATTATCTTCTTTTCTATCTAAACTATAACCTAAATCTTTAGAAGAATTCTTGGAATACGAGAGCTGGATGTTAGCCATTTAGAAACAGTTAAACCAATTGAAAAGGAATGATGTTTGGGAATTTTATGAATGGACATCAAATTATCAATTTATAAGAACTAAATTGGTCTTTAGAAATAAACAATATGATCATGGTATTAAAACTAGAAAGAAATCTAGATTATTAGGTAAATGATATAATCAAGAAGAAGGTATAGATTATTATGAAACATTTTCCATTGTAGAATTCTTAGAAGCAATTAGAATATTTTTAGCTTATGCATATCATATGAAGTTTCAATTATATCATATAGGTGTTAAATATGACTTTTTAAATGGTTATTTAATGAACGAAGTTTATTTTGAACAACCTCTTGGTTTTGAAAATTTTGAAAAACTAGATTTTATTTTTTAATTTTCAAAATCTATATATGGCCTTAAAAATACCTAGATCTTGGTATGAATGATTATTTTATTTTAATTTAAATAATAGTTATACCGTTGGTAAGGAAGATCCAAATTTTTTAGGAAAATAGTGATTTATAGTACACTATTAGCTCAAGTCTTTGTTGATGATGTTATTTTTTATTCAACGAATGAAAAACATTGTAATGATTTTTCAGAACTTTTGCAAGAAGAATTGGAAATGAGTATTATGGGAGAATTGAATTTATATTCAGGACTTCAAATTTATCAAAAATATTATAGAATTGTTTTAAACTGAAGGAAGTATATTATTGATTTATTGAAAAATTTTGGTCTTGAAAACAATAAGACATATACAACTCTTATATGTACAAATACGAATCATGATTTGGATGAAGCTGGAAAACTAGTGGAAAATGTGTTATATAGATGTATGATTGGTAGTTTATTATATCTTACTGCTATCAGACCTAAAATTATGTTTTCTGTATGTTTATGTGGCATATTTTAAACAAATCCGAAAGAATATTATCTTATTTCCATTAACAGTATTTTTATATATTTAAATGGAAATATTTTCCAATATATTTTTTATTCAAAATTTTCCGATTTTAATTTAATATCATATTCAGATGTGGATTTTTGAGGTAATATATTAGATAGAAAATGTCCCTCAGAAACCTATCACTTTTTAGGAAAATCATTAGTATCATGGTCATGTAAGAAACAAAACTTAATTTCCCTATCAACAGCCACGACAGAATATGTATCTCTGGGTAGTTTGTGTGCACAAGTATTGTGGATGAATAACACACTAATGGACTTTAAAATAAATATTAATAGTACACCTATTTTATATAATAATACTAATGCTATAAATATTTTAAAAAATCCTCAAATTCATTTCATAACTAAACATATTGATATTAGGAATCATTTTCTATGAGATCATGTTCTTAAAAAGGATATATCTTTAGAATATTTCAACACCGAATATGAATTAGCATATATTTTCACAAAACCACTTCCCACTATATCTTTTGATTTTATTAAGGGGGAGTTAGGTTTATTTGAATGTAAATAAATGTAATTTAATTTTATTTTATTCTAATTTATTTATGTGAAAATTATTTTCAAATTACTTTAAATCAAATTAGTTTTAATGTTTTTATTTTTCTCTCTATTTAGTTAATTTATTTTATTTTAAATTTCTTCACTCTGCGTGTTTTAAAAAAATTTCATAATTACCCTTGATAATCAGCATAGGAAACAAAAATATGAAATCCCCTATTATAAACCTTTTGAATACCATACCCTGTTTTCAAACCATTTTTTCCAACCCAAACCTTCATCTAACTTCGAACCCCTAGAATTTGAAAAAATAAGTTTTTTAGATAATCAGAAATAATAAAAACATAGAGAAATGAAGATGGTGAAGCCGGTGATCTGATGTAAAAAATGTGTTTTCAAAAGAGTGATTCTTCAATGAAAACGTAGTAGATTCTGAATGGATCTACTAGATGAATCTAATTTTGAAACACGTACTAGTGTTTTAGGGTTTGGAGTCAGTGTTGAATGAAGTGAACTCAGAGTATCTCTATGAGGTAACTAAAATATTTATACAAATGCATAATGTTTATTTTTAGTGATTCTGAAGATACTATTATTGAGAGGATAGAAGATAAGTATTTTTTAATTTCCTCCATTGAAATTTTATAATATTTGAAATATTTGCATGAAGTAGACTTTTAATTTGATCTAAATATTATTTGATATAAGGATCATATGTATGAATACATTATGTTTTTTCTTTCCGATTAAAAAAAAGTAGGAATATGTTTTTCAAAGATCTTGAGGCAGAACAAAAAATATTGGTTTAATTTATTCAAACCAAAATTCCTCTGAGTATGGGTGAACTAAAAAAATTCTGTATCCAGACATGCACGTCATGTTTCTATTTTTAATTGAAATAAAGATGAATTATCCATGGTATATGTTCATATATCTTCACTTCTACTATCAACCAAATGCACGGATGAATTTTTATCCATATGAAAGGATACATTCACAGATTCTATTTAAGGAAGATATTATTTGAATAATTGATTATTAACTAAAATTTCATCACCGTAATTTACTCAATGTGAGAACACAATGGATGTTAGGTTTTTTTCTATAGTACTGTGAAAGTAAAATTGTTACCTGTTGGTGTTGATGAGAAATAGGGTTCCAGATTTTCTGCTCCCGGAGATCAATTGACTGTCAGAAAAGAAGGAGTTATAGGATCTAAATATATGGTATTTCCAAGACAAATACGGGGAGGCTTCAATATTATGATAAAGAAGAAAAAGAATAATGTGAGGAGGTACTTGTCGAGATGCCAAGAAATAGATATGTTCAACAAATTGAAGAACCTATACTGGGTTCTTGAGATAGTACTTTCTCAGTTAATCTATAAGAACCATTTCAGGAAGAACATCATTAAGTAGAAAGTCATTATAGAGAGCATTAGGATCTTTCTATGGTAAATGATCAAGTAGATGAGAAAACATATGAAAATAATATTCAAAAAAAAAAATTCAATAAGAAACTGCTCAAGAAGAACAACAAGGGAAGAAATCAGTAACTGAAGTTATAGATTTTTTTACCATCAATAAGTGGATAAATTAGAACATATATACAGAGAGAAAACAAAAGTGTGTAATAATAAATAATGATATAATGAAAAATTTGTGGGGAAGTCAAATTCAAATCCTTTATTGTTGGGAAAAAATCCCTCAAGGTATCATTGAAGCATTTTTGAGGTGATTGTGTTTTTTGAAAATGTGGACATTTGTGTTGTGATTGATGACAAAGAAAAACATGACGTACAAATTTATTGACCAAGAGGATTTAATGGTGTCATGTCGAGTTCAAGGGTTGTGGTTAAAAATCTATGTTTGATTCATGATTGTCGACAAAGGAATGGATTATCTAGAGGCGGTAAAAAATAGAAGATACAAGGTGGCACCATTTTCCAGTGTTTCCCAAATTTTTGGGCCTGAAAATAAACAAATGAAGAAAAGGGGTTTTGAAAACAGGAATTGAACTCCATTGACATGAAGGAGAGGAATAATATGTGGCATACCGTTTTCAAGATCAGATCATCATTATATGGAAAAGGAAAAAGGGTCGTGCAAGTTTTATGTTTGGTTGTGCTAGTGACTTTCACGGCAGAGACCAGGGCGACTGGACTTGCGCGCTGGGAGGAGACTTATGTTCCTTCACACAAGGTGTCCAAATGACAATAAATAGAGGTCAACCCTTCATTATTTGGTGATGATTTCAATACTTAGAGAAAATCAGAGCTCCTGTCGTGCAGGTGTGGTGGTCGCGCAAGTGGTGGTGTGGTCATGAAAATAGAAGTTGTGCGCTAGTTGATTATTGCACATCCAGAGTGGTTTGGGAAAGAAAGGAAGGGAGTCACTCAAGTTTTGAGTTGAAGAAGGTGTTGTTGCACAAGTGTTTTGGTGAAACTTTCGCACCAGGTTTTGAAGAAGCACGAAAGTTGGTGCTTGTGCACCTATATTGGTTTGGGCGTAAAAGGGTGTGAGTTGCACATGTTTGGAGTTGCATAAGCTAGTGTCGCGAAAGTGGTTGAGGTGAACATGCACACCAGTTTTAACTTGCGCGCTGAGACTTGCGCGCCGGCTTAGAGAAGGGCACCATGTATGTTTGAATAATGACAGTGATTTAGGGCTGTGTGAAAGATGGAAGATTGCCATATATTTTCGTTGCAAAGTGAGATTCATCTATGGGTGAAAGTTGGACTTTAACAGAGCATCTACATACAACAGTGGATGTATTCATTAGTGATAATGAAGATACCTAAAGGTCTATAAATTGTGAGTGGATCATTTCCCAAGCAGTGAGAAATGGAAGAGGAAGAAGGTGATCAACTCCTTCGGAAGTGATCCAGAGAGAGAAAAATAGGGAGTGACCCTTGGGAAAGCAGTCAGTTGACCCTAAACTTTGTAAAGGCATTGATCCTCTGAATAGAAGTGATCTATCCCGAACCTTGTAAACAGCAGTGTGATTATAGTGGATTTGGTACATCGGCACATTGATGGTGTATGCTCCTTGCCAAGTGAGGGTGAACCAAGTACAAGTTATTGTGTCATGTTCATGCATTACATTCTGTTTATATTATGCAACGTAAAAAAGATAGAAGTGTGTTTTTCTTAACTGTGAAACAAGATCAGAACATGATTTAATTTTAAATTATTCATACCCTAATTCACCCCCCTCTCAGGGTATTCTACCTTGTGGACCTAACAATTGGTATCATAGGGAAAGTATTTTATCAGTGGTTCTCCCTCAAATGGAGTCCCCCAATCATAAAGGGATTCCAATCTTCGATGGAAGTAATTTTCAGATATGGAATAATCGAATACAACACTATTTCTGATCTTTGGGAATTGATGTGTTTACAACAGCTATGCATGGTATCTCAGTAGACATCAATGGTGGAGCATTATCAGAAGCTGAAAGAAGGGAGCCAGATGTTGAAGATAATGGTATTAATGCTTTAGGTGGAGCCCTTTCCAATGCGATCTATACAAAGGTGATGTCATGAAAAACATCATATGCTATGTGGGAAAAGTATTTGAATATATATTATGGGGATATGAAAGTCAGAGAGGCAAAGCTTCAAGTTATGTGGAATATGTATAAATATCTAAGAATGAACACGAATGAATCTGTGGATGCATTTTTTGATAGGGTAAATGTTGTTGTGGAATACATGTAGGGTCTTGGATAATTCATTGAAGATATAAATATTGTGATGAATATCTTGAGAAAACTTCCACCTCGTTTTAATCCAAAAGTCTTAGTCTTGGAAGATAATGACCCAAAAGAGCTGATGTTGCTTAACTTGCACGGTACCATTATTGCATATGAAATGAGGAATGATGAAAATGATTCTATAAAAAAGGGGAAATACAAGGAGGTGGAAGTTAAGGCCATGAAGAATCTCACCAATGATAAATCTTAGGATAATGAAGAGACAGATTAAGTGATGCCATTCCTTTCCTCGAACCTTCAAAGAGGAAAAGGAATGTTTAAATGGAAACATCAACTTGTGTGCATTAGATGTGGAAAGGTTGGACATATCGAAACAAGGTTCCCAAATAATTATCAAGATGATGAAGAGGTTGATGTTGAAATTCCAAAAAAGAAGACTTCATCTTATGTGAAAGGAAAGAAACAGTTGAAAAGAAATTTCTTTAAGAAAAGGAATCTGCTTTCACAAGACTATGAAAGTTCAGATGAGACATATGTTGAAGAGGTTGAAGAGATTAAAAATGGAAAATATCATGGGGAAAATTACATTGTGTTAGTTGTTTGTAGTTCTCAGAAAAATGAAGAAACTGACACAGAAGAATAAGAAGAAGAAGATGAAGGAAGGGTTGATATTGAAGCTGAATTAGATGCAGCTCTTGAGGAGATAGATGTTTGGAGAGCCAAAAATAATAAAGACAACTGAGTGGTTCATGATGCCAAACTCTATATGCAACAACCATATGATGAAAATTATGATCTATTAAAAGAAATTAAGACTAAAATCTTCAACACTAGAGAGATGAAAAATATTGCTGGGTATAAGCTCAAAATCGAGGAACAAAAGAGTGAAATCAATGTTTTGACTAATAGAGGAAAGTCACATGTTACACATATCGAAGAATTAGAATAAGAATATGTTGGTCTGCGACAAAGAATTAAGGATCAAGAAAAACTCTTGACCCCTAGTAATGGTCTAGGAAGGCAGACCACTCAGAAGACTGATAAGTTGGAAGTGGAGCACATAACTCTAGCAGAAAAGAAGCAATAGTTGTGTTCCAATGATAAGGCTGGTATGGGACATGAATGAAAATAGAAATCGGTCATGGATGGTGTCAAATTGCAAGAACCTGCTATGAGAATGAAGATAGAGTTGGGTTCAAAACAGAATCAGAATATTAGCAGATCCCAGGGGAAAACCAGCAGTGCAGATTTGACACACATGAATGCTCCTTATATTAGGTGCTATTTCTGTGGAAATATGGGACACTCAAAGAATGTATGTTCTATTTCTAAAAGATACTGAAGGGAACAAGAAAAATAGTGGAATCCAAACAGAGCTCAATATTATAGGACATCCTTTGGAGGTCATGATTTTTGGTGTGGAGGATTCGGGAACATGGATAGATATTGCACACCAATCATACAGAGGAATGTTCCAAAACAAAACTCGAGTAGTCTTAAGCAGCAAATTATAGAATTGACAAGTGGGATGAAAATAAAAAATTTATTTTTAGCTCTACAGGATGAAGCTGGTCCATCACACTCTAAGGAAGATCAAGTTCTCCAAACCACACCGAGTGTGAAGTCGAAGAAATGGATCAAAAAGAAAAAGTATGAGAAGGTATCAGTGGCAGAAATTGCCCTTAAAGCTTAAGATCATTCAGGAGTATGGATCCATGACAGTGGTTGCACATCCCATATGACAGGTAACAAGGATATCATTACAGGCATTAAATATGACAAAGAAGGTGTTGTCAAGTTTGGGAACGATGAAGGGCTAAAGATTATTTGTTCCAGAAAGGCTAAATTTGTGGGAAAAGAAATGAGATGTGATGATATATTGGTTGTAGAGGGCCTTAGTAATAACATGCTCAGTGTTAGTCAACTATGTGACTCTGGGCACTCTATCTAGTTTACCAGGAAGATGTGTGTTGTGAAAGGAAAAGATGGAGCAGTTGTTCTATAAGGAAAAAGGACAATGGGAAATATTTACCTTGTAAGTGGGGAAGAAGATATGTGTCTTTTATCCAGAGAGGAAGAAAACGTGATATGTAATAAGTGACTTGGTCATCTATTCCAACCATCCATGGAAGATCTTGTAAAGTGTGATGCTACTAGAGACCTTCCCAAATTATCATGTGATCGAGCTCATTTGGTGATGCATTACAACAAGGAAAGATCATCAGAAAGGCATATAAGAAAAAGGAACAAAAATCAACTAGAGTGCTCAAATTGGTGCATGCTGAGGTTTGTGGACCTATCTCACCACAAGCAATAAATGGGAAAAGGTACTATGTCCTTTTCATTGATGATTATAGCAGAATGTCTTGGGTATTTTTCATTACCCATAATAAAAAAGTGTGAAGTTATATCAATTAGTATAAGAGGCAATTAGAAAGGATGCTTGGGCAGAAAAATCTGATGTTTCGTACTGATAACGGTACAAAATTCATAAATAGTCATGTAGAAAACCATCGCAAGAAACACATGATAAGGCATCATGTTTCATCAATGAGAACTCCCCAATAGAAAGGATTAGTTTAAAGGAGAAATAGAATCATCAATAACATGGCTAGAACAATGATTATTGAAAAGGAACTACTAGAGAAATTTTGGAAGGAAGCATTATTGACATCGGTCTATATTTCGAACATGGCTTTATTGTGTCTGAAAGAATGGAAGACTCCGTATGAAATATGGTGTGGAAAGAAACCAATGTTGAAATACTTTCAAAATATTTGGAAGTAAGTATTTCATTATCAACAAAGATAACCACAGGATGTTTTAGTCATGAGGAAATGAGGGGATATTCCATGGATACTCAGGAAAAAGCAATGCATATAAATGATTCAAAAAAAGGTTGGGAAATTTTTTTGAGAGCAATAAATTCACTATAATTAAAAATGAACAGAATACTCAATAGCCTAGTGAACAGTTTCTGGATGAAAGTGATGAAGATGTAAGAAACACAGGGGGAGTATAAGTGGGATAGGATGACTCAGAAGAAGATACATATGATGAACAAGAGGGTACAAAATATGAATCATTTAGGAAGCCAAAGAGTTGAGATGAAATTGATAGGAAAAATATCATTGGTGATCGTATAGCTATAGTTCAGACTCAAAGAATGAAATCATTTCATAAAACATCATTTTTATCTCAAGAAGATCCCTAATATTTCTCTGATGCAATTGAAGATAAGTACTGGGTTCAAGATATGAATGAAGAATTAGACCAGATTGAGAAGATTCATACGTGGGAGATTGTTTGAAGGCCGGTAGATAAGAACGTCATTGAGACTAAATGGGTTTTTCACAACAAGATGAATGAAGATGGAGCAGTAATTCGAAACAAAGAATGACTAGTGTGTAAAGGATACTCCCAAATAGAGGGCATTGATGTTGAAGAGAAATTAGAACTAGTTGCAAGGCTAGAGATAATCAGATTATTTTTAGCCATAGTAGTGCAATGAAAGTTTAATGTGTTCCAGATGGATGTCAAATCTGTATTTCTAAATGGGTTTCTGGAAGAAGAGGTGTATGTTGAGTATCTAGATGGTTTCCTCTTTCACGAGGATGAGAAAAAGGTTTACAGACTGAAGAAGGTGTTGTATGGGATGAACCAAGAACCAAGAGCATGGTACTCGAGACTTGATCAGTACTTGAAGAATCGTGGTTTCCAGTGTGGGGGAGTTGATTAAAATCTCTATTTTAGAAATGATAGTAATCAAAGGATGATGGTTTTGGTTTATGTTAATGAAATAATATTTGGTGGATTTGATGAAGCTTAGTGCAGACAACTTTGATAATTCATGAAAAGTGAGTTTGAAATGACAATGATTGGAGAGATAACATTTTTACTTGGTCTACAAGTGACACAAGAAAGGAATGATACATTAATTTCTCAATACAAGTATGCCAAGGATGTTCTGTGACGATTTGGAATGGAAAAATCCAAGGAAATGAAAACTCCGATTGCTACCCA
Organism: Viscum album; assembly: GCA_963277665.1. Taxonomy (NCBI): domain Eukaryota; kingdom Viridiplantae; phylum Streptophyta; class Magnoliopsida; order Santalales; family Viscaceae; genus Viscum; species Viscum album. The sequence goes on along the minus strand of OY728155.1, from coordinate 991,616,139 downwards.
GATGAAACTGTCCAAAGATGAGGATGGCAAGGCAGTTAATATCATAGAATATAGAAAAATCATTGGAAGTCTATTGTACTTAATTGTGACAAGGCCTGACATTGTATTCACCACATTCCAAGAATCAAGATATCAGAGTACTCCCAAAGAAATACACATGAATTTAGTAAAAAGAACACTTCGGTATATCAAGGGCACGATGGATTTAGACTTGATGTATAATGAGGAATCGTAGACAGAGTTATTGGGATATAATGATGCAAATAGGGCCGGTTCAGTGGATGGTAGGAAATCAATGTCAAGTGGTGAATTCTATCTTTGTGGACAATTTATTTCCTTACTAAGAAAGAAACAAGAATTCATTTCATTAAGAACCGCATAAGTTGAGTATATTGTGGCCACTCAAGCCTGAACACAATTATTGGGGATGAAGCATCAGCTTGATGATATGGGAGTTAAAGTGAAGTCTCTGATCGGAATCTAGTGAGACAACTCAAGTGGTATAAATCTTAGAAAAAATCCCATCCATCATTCAAGGACAAAGAACATGGAGATAAAGTACCATTTTATCAAGGATAAAGTTGAGCAGGGAATTGTGAAGTTAGATTATGTGCCTACAGAACTACAGGTTGTAGACATTCTGATAAAGGACTTACCCAAGGAAGCATTTGAAAGGAATCTACGAGCCCTTGGAGTTCAGTCGACTCCCCACACATAAAAGAGTGTGGATGTGAACCCCCTCTCCTCGAGGTATGATCTATTTTCCCCTTATGTACTAATATTTGTTCTCTACTCTATTACAAACTACAAAGGAGTGATATTTGGGTTTGTTGACAAAGGGGGAGAAAATAGTGATTGTTCAAGGGGGAGACAATGTAACTATTTGAAAAATAATGAAATATACGGGGAGAAGCTGACATGTGGAGTAGTCAGATAGGGGGATTTGAATTTGGTTCAATGTGCTTAGCCAGAGCATAGCTTGGAAAACATACGAAATAGTACTGCAGAGGGTTTGCAACTGACAAGGGTTAAAGTTGTGGGAAGATATGGAGAGTATTAAATTTGACGATGCTTGAGATGATTAATCAATGAATAGATATCATGATAGCTGAGGATCGTGATAAAAGAAGAAGAGTGGTGTTGGAATGTGGAACAAATATTTCCAAAAATTGGTATCATTTCGGTGTCAAAAGTGGGTGTCAGAAACAAAGTGATTCATTGATGAACTTTTCAGTTACCCTTTTTTATCATGCTGGGAATTGCTCATGTGTGCTTAGAGTATGTGTTGATTAAATCCTTGATTACTGTCGGAATCGCAATAGGCGAATGGTTTCAGATGAATTAATTATGTATCTTTTTATGGAAGAATTGTCAACAAACCCAAAGGGGGAGATATTTTGGAAAAAATCCCTCAAGGTATCATTGAAGGATTTTTGAGGTGATTTTGTTTGTTGACAAAGTGGACATCTGTGTTGTGATTGTTGAAAAAGAAAACCATGACTTACAAATGTTCTAACCAAGGGGATTTCATGGTGGCATGTCGAGTTCAAGGTCTGTGGTTAACGATCCATGTTTGATTTAAGAATTTCGACAAAGGAATTGATGATCTGGAGGCGGTACAAAAAGATCAGATATAAGGTCATGCCATTTTCCAGTGTTTCCCAAATTTTTGTGCCTGAAAATCGACAAATGGAGAAAAGTGGTTTTTGAAAAAGGACTTTCGCACTGTTGACTTGAAAGAGACGAAACTAGTGCACCATATGTTTTTCAATATCAGATCATCAAAATATGGAAAAGGAAAAAGGGTTTTGCAAGTTTTATGTTTTATCACGCAAGTGGCTTGTGTGGTAGAGACTATTGCAGCTGGACTTGTACACTGAGAGGAGACTTGCACGCTGTCATGTAGGGTGTCGAAATTCCTATAAATAGAGGTTGAACCCTCCTCATTTGATGATGAGTTCAAAACATAGAGAAAATTAGAGCTCCCGTCGCGCTAGTGTGGTGGTCGCACAAGTGTTGGTGTGGTTGAGCAAGTAGAAGTTACGCGCGAGTTGATTGTTCCACATCTAGAGTGGTTTGGTCTAGAAAGGAAAAGAGTTGTTCATGTTTTGAGTTGGAAAAGGGGGTGTCACACAAGTGGTTTGGTGACACGTGTGCGCCAGGTTTTGAAGAATTATGAAAGTTGGTAGTTGTGCACCAATATTTGTTTGGGCTTAAAAGGGTGTGAGTCGCGCTTGTTTGGAGTGACAGAATTTAGTGTCACACAATTGGTTGAGGTGATCTTGCGTGATAGTTTTAACTTGTGTGCCGAGACATGCACGCCGGCTTAGTGAAGGGTTCTAGAAATGGTTGAAGCATGGCAGTGATTCAGGGCTGTGTGGAAGCTGGAATATTGCCTGATACATTTGGTGCAAAGTGAGATTCATCTACGGGTGAAAGTTGTAATTCAATAGAGAATCTACATACAACAGAGGATGTATTCAATAGTGATAATGAAGAGACATACTGGTATATAAACTATGAGCAGATCCTTTCTAGAGCAGAGATCAATGAAAGAGGAAGAAGGTGATCCTCTCCACCGGCAGTGAGCCAGAGAGAGAGAAACATGGAGTGAACTTTTGGAAAGAAGTGAGCTGGCCCTAAAATTTGTAAAGGCAGTGAGCCTGGAAATAGAAGTGATCTATCTTGAACCTTGTAAACATTAGTGTTCTTATAATGGATTTGGTACATTTTAACAGTGCCAGTGTATGCTCCTTGGACGTAGCCCAGTGAGGGTGAACCATGTAAAAATTTTTGTGTCCTGTGCATGCTTTAATTTCTTTTTATATTGTGAAGTGGGAAAGAGAGAGAAGAGTGTTTTTCTTAATAGCGAAACAAGATCAAAAATGGATTTAATTTTAAATTAATCATACCCTGATTCACCCCCCTCTCAGGGTATTCAGACGTGTAGACCTAATATATATCAATTATGATTGTTGGAAAGACACAAAAGTTAGATGACGGAACATCTGATTATTTATAAAATCATGTTGACGATCTTGTGATTAAGTACAATAAATATCAGGAAGAAAATATAAATCTTCATCAATATATTGATGTTCAAAGGAAAAATTTCTATAACCTTAAATAGAATTATATTTCCAAAAAGGATACTAGTGTATTTAAGAGAGAAATGTTGGATGTACCGGAGAGATCAAATATAATGTTGTTTCTAAATCACACTTTGCAGATCTATACTGTTATTTTGGGATAAAATTTGAGTAAATCAAAAGTAGTGTTAGTCAGACAAGAACAACTACCTCTACTCCCCATACCTATCAAGATATGATTCATATATTTTAGGCAATCACAACTATAATGGATGACATGGATGATCATATGGAAAATCTTTAGTGAAACAGTTATCCTTTTTCTATTCTATTGGAAAATATTAAATATCTAATTTACCAATTGACATAGAGTAAACCTAGTATCAGATTTCTTCTAAACAAATTCCGTGATAAGTTATCAAAAATTATGCTATTAGAAGAATGTTTTCATGACTTTTTAAAAGCCAATTTAGTTGAAAGTTTGCATGTTACTATATAATCAAGTATTTTGATCAGGAAGTTATGTGATGATCTTAAACAAAATTTATAGTCTCAGATGAAAAAACATAGAGATGTTTTTCAATCACCTCATGCTCCTACATAACCAATTCCTACATCCAACCCTAAACAAATAAAATAAACCTTTTCTTTACAATATTCTTATTCTACAATCCCTTAGCCAAAAACAATATATTGTACTTTTATAGTTTTCATTAAATAAATTCCTTTGTTATTTTTATTTTTTATGTTTATCTTTAACTTCCAAAAAAACTAAAATATTTTTTTCATACATTATAACAAAACATTCATTTACTATTCTGTTCCACATTAAAAGTGTTTAATCTTTTTGTCTTATATATTCTTTTTTATCTCACAAAATGGGGAGAAAATTTGTTAAAAAGAACAACTAATTTTTTATTTTTTAGGACTATATATTTGAAATACTAAAGTTCATATTAATATTCATATTAAATTGATAAATTAAATCTTAAATACAATGTGTTTATAGAACTCTATATTTTATGTCAAATATTTTTATGAGTATATTGGTTTTTTTATAATCAAGAAATGCGGAGATTATTTGGGAATGTATTTTCTATCCAATAATCTATAAATATTATTGAATTTGATGCTCACAAATACCCTTTTTTACTAATGATATTATATTAATTGTATTTTATAAAATTAACTTTCGTTATAATATTTATTCTAGAATTATATTGATGTTTTTTATTCATGTGAAATAATTTTCAGAGTGTCTGAAACAATCTTTAGCGTATTCTGAAAGAACTGTTCATCGTATTCTGGAAACACTATTCATAACATACATTGAAGAACATAATGTAAGGAACAAACCATACATTTGTATTAAAAATTTTTATTGAAAGATTAACATGAATGGTAAATCAATCCTACATTGGTATAAATGTATGGATAAAGAACTGTATGTTTGGATGGAACATTAAGTTTATCAAACATAAAAAGTAATGTTAAAGAACCCTACATATGTATGGAACCCTAATTTTGAGAAAAAAACATATGGATCATCGACCTTAATATTGTGTTCATACTTATATTTTCAACCCTACATTCAGATAATGAACACTACATTGTTAAAACCTTTGTTTGGTATTTTTTCGTTTTATGAAGGAACCTTATCTTTGAGTTTTCAACATCGAAGATTTGAATTTATGATTTTATCAGAGTTTCATGCAATAGACTTTGTGAAAAAATTTCCTGTTTTAAAGATCATTTTTGACTAATTAAACTTTTTAATGATTGATTTGATGAATCATATTTAGTGAATAAATTCTTTACTTATATTAAGGCAATTTACTACTACTTTGAGTTGTTGTATGAATTTTAATTATCACGATCTATCAGGCGATTTTCGTGGATCTAGAATTATGAATAAGGCTCTCTGATTTAATTATTTTTTATATTAGTGTACTTTTTAATATATATGTTTTCATGATTCATATAAATAATTCACATATTTATATTCAACTGTATTCTTGTAATGAATTTTTGCAGATCTACTACAACAAACGATCAGACTCTCTTTTCTACAGAAGATGATACACTTCGGAGATACAGGTTTTGAATATCATGTTTGTTGAAGGACTTCCATTAAAATTAATTTATTATTTTATATAGAGATCTATTGCAACCAGATCACTTCAGAAGTACTTTTTATTGAAGATATTATTTTATGAAGAAGAAGATCCATCTAATATCAGTTTCTACAACAACTGTGAAGTTCAATCAGAACCTTCTAAATTAATATCTTTATTATTAAGAGATTTTAATTTTTTTACCAGTTGTGGTGGATTATCAGCATCTTGATCTATGTTTTGGATATTAGATTCTCGATTAAAGAACTAGAAATCTATGTTTTTTAGCCTTGTGTGTAAAGGTGTCAACTGCCTGAACTCAGTCTTGAGTGGGTCTTAAGATATGAGGACCTGACTAGTGAAATCAACCAAGCCCACATAGAGAGTAATTTTTGGAGTGGAATAGGGGATCTTTTTCCCCAAACCACTATGAAAATCCATGTTTTTTATTTCTTTTTTTTTTCTACAGAATAATTTTTAACACAATAAAAAACTCTTCTTATCTGCATAGACATTAAAACATTTAGCTTTCTATAGATTTATCAAAAATCATTCCTTTTATAGAAATTTTTAAGTCGGAATATAAAAATATACACAATAGGTGGGGGGGGGGTGAGTTGTGTCTTTTTTAAATCTTCCAAAATTATAAATTTTTATAAACAAATATAGATTATGTAGATAAGAAGGATTTTCGATTGTATAATGAATTATGCAGTGAAAAAAACATAACATTGATTTTTATAGTTATATGAGGCACAATGATCTACTAGTTCACTCAAAAAATTAATCTCTCTGTGATTTTTGTGAATTATACTAGTCAGGTCCTCATATGATAAGATCAATTCACAACTGAGTGCCGGTAGTTGAAACCTTTACAACCAGTCTATAAAAATAGAGCATTATAGTTCTTTAATAGAGGACTGAATATCCATAGCTTAGATCAAGAATCTGATACTCCACCACAACTAAGTATGAGAATTTTAAACTCTCAAAAAAAGATATTGATTTAAGAGGTTCCGATTGAACTTACCAGATGTAACATAAACTGACAGTAGATAGATCTTCTTCTTCAGAAAATAATATCTTTAAGAAATAGTAGTTATGAAGTGATCTGGTTGCAATAGATATTTAAATGAAAGCTACATTGAATAGTAGAATCAGACTTACAACAAATATGGGATTAAAAATACATATTTATGCATCATGTATCCTCTTTTATAGATAACTGATTTTGATTGATTTTTGCAGTAGTTCTATAAAAGATCTTTAAAATATTTTATTTGAATAGAAATATCCGACTCTCTCTTTTTTATATGAATCACATGAAATATATATTGAACAAACACACTGATAGAATAAATAAATAAAGAAGAGTTCCTACTTCATAATTCCAAATCCCAGAAAATTGTCTAATAGATCACGAGAATTCACATTCATAAAATAAATAAGACTAGTCTTAATTTCCCTTAAGAATAAAATTTCATTTCTCCACTAAATATGATTCTTCAAATCAATAATAATATGATTTCAATCATTCAAAATTGAGCTTTAAAACAACATGATTTTCCATGAATACCATTTCACAAAACAATGATAAAATTATAAATTCAAATATCTGATGTTAAAAAGTCAAATTTAGGGTTTCGTCATAAAAAAAATAAATCATAGGTTTCAACTACACAATGTTTATTCTCTGAACATAGGGTTGACAATGTATGGTTTATAAAAAAGTAAGGTTTACGATCCATTCGTTTTCTTCTAAAAAATAGGCAGAATGGCCCGAATTCCTTGTTTTTTTATTTTTATTATGGATGATCCCCCTTTTGGAGGTTGAAGGGGAACCCTTACATGACCTGTTGGCCCAAGGCACAGGGCCTGACAGGACCCAAAGGACAATACATGACCCTATGTCCCAGAGGAAAACTATGCCCATTACATGACTCGTAGGCCCGACTAACTAGATCCTCCCCTCCATAGAATAGGGTTCCACACTTTTGTTAGGACCTTAACCCTACTTTTTCTCTTTTTCAAATTTATGGTTCCAACCAAATGTAAGTTTATTTATCTATACACTTTTGTCAATGTAGAGTTGATTAACCATACATGATGAAAATTCAATTATAATGTTTAATACAATTGTAGGGTTTGTTCCTTCATTATGTTCTTCAATGTAGGGTATGAACAATGTTTCAGGAATACGACAAAAAATGTTTCTAGAATATGATGAAAAATGATTCTAGAATATGCTTAAGAGAATTTTAAACACTTTGACGAATATTCCAATTGAATAAAAAATGAATATAATTCCAAAATATAATATTAATTTCTAAAAATACACTTAATGTAATATAATTAGTAAATCAAACAAGGGTATTTATGAGTATCGAAATATATAATATTTATATATTAATGTTGAGACACTAAATTCCCAACACTATTTTCATATATAACCATCGATGTGAATATTTCTCATAAATATCAAGGGTAAAATATAAAAAAAATTATTTAAGACTTTTTTTCAATTGTATTACTATATGTGATATAGTACACACAAGATATAGGATTTTTTAGATATTGTGATAAACCATGGTATATGGAATCATAAAAATAATTTATGATGGGAAATATAGGTTTTAATGTATGAGATTGACTTAATATATTTTCTATATAACTATTGACTAAATTTACCATTTTTAATTAACATGGTTCTTGGATTTATGTTTTTTCATTAAATATGGATTTCTGATCATAGAGGCAAGAGGCATATCATTCATCATGATTAACCATATAGGATTCATATGGCATGTCATCCTGCTCATGTGATTTTTTATCATTCAAGGTAGAGGCCTAAATATTTAATGTGTTAAAAACAGGTCGTATAGTTTTTTTTCTGCATATGTTATTGGTTGAATTATAGTCATTTGGACCACAATGTATATACATTTTGTTTTGTTGGTAAGTCATATAGATTCTATGGAGAGATGATCAATGGTGACAATAATTATACAGTCTCCCAGAATAAGGGATGTGTGATGATCCTAGTAGATTGATACATGCATTTGATTCTTTAGTGATAAACTCCTTAACAATGCTTATTATTTATGTTTAGTAACATAATGTTCTATTAACATTTTATATAGTTCTTTCCCATATATCATTGAATTTCATTCTTCTTAAACGGGTTGTGCGACTATGATTTACTAGATACATATCGTAATAGGGTGATTTAAATTGTATGTATATGATTGTGTGATTTTTGAGGGTGGAGGGAAGTCTAGTATATAGATTCTCAAGGTAAAATATTAATTTAGGTTACCAACATGGAACACAAATCCTAATATGTTTTGATGTTATACACTCATATTTGGATGTGATTTTTTTGCATACGATTCCATTTTTATATCTGTGATACCCTAGAGTGGGTATATGAATACTAGATATAATCATATCTATTTCAATAATATAGAGATTTCCATGAGTTGGGATTCTTGTGGGTTATGAAAAAATTTTATATCAGTAGAGATTATTGATCGATATACATCTTAGGAGAGCGAAGTCATGAGTGTTATCGATGAATTAGTTTTGACATACAAGTGTAACAGGGGGTGTGGGGGTTAACACGAGTTTATGTTTTTTACCTCGGATATGAGAAGGTTGAGTAGGTTATTTAGGTAATTAAACTCAATATCATTCAATGTAACCATCTATATAGTGTGGGAATGGATATTCTTAATAATTTTTATTTTGACCGCCTAATGTGCTAATTATTTTTGGCTTGAGGTTAGTTTTGAATGTAATGATAAATCAAGATCTTGATCCTATTGTTATAAGATATATTCTTAGAATGGTTAGAGTGTGGGTACATTCTTAGGTTCTGGAACATTGAATAGTTATTTAGTGAACATGTGTTGGATCATGGAACTAGTGAATTGCATAGTTTTAAAGTAGTGGGACATAGGTTATCATAGATAGATAAGGATGACTGGTAGTAGAGGAACTGTCAATGGAATTTTGTGATGAGTCTTGATACATGTGTGATGTTAAGCTAGTGAAGAAGTTAATAGGATGCATCATTCTTTTTTTCTGTTTACATTCCATAGAGTATGGCGAGTCTATTTTTCATGGCATGATACTCACAATGTCTTGAGTTGGGATGTATTCATTATAGGAGAGTGTCTGAACCCTAAGTTCCATGAAGCCAAGCCAACACATTGAACCTATGGAGAATTGTGTTAGTGATGAATGTGAGAAAGACAAGGATCTATAAAATTGATGTGTTTCTTATGGGAATAATAGCTACAAATTATAAAGAGTATATTTATTTTTCAATTTCATTGATGATGATTCCATGAACAACATGATATTATTGGATAAAATGGTGAGCATAGATCAGGAGGAGAGAAAAAAATAGAAAAATAAAATTGTTTAGAATACATTCAAGGATAACTATAAGGGAGGATGGGTAGTAGGGAGTAAAACATTGGCTATAATGTGTGTGTATTCTTGGGGGGTGATGCTCATTGTTGATGAGAAATCAATGAATACTTTGGATGATGTTCTTTTGAATTGAGAATATATTGAGTTTTAAATTTATAATGGAATTCAATTAGGAGTGAGTTTGTACATGTTTGACCATCATGTTTAGTGATAGTAAAGTTATGATTTATGAAGATTAGATTTCCATCCAATGATGTAATGATAAGAGTAATCCTAGTGGGGAGAATCATATCAGCTCTAGGTGGAATGACCCCATGGGGGTAGGGTTGTGGTTTTGTGAGACCAACTATTGAATAATCATTATGTAATATTGAATCCAGTGATAAAATGGATATGACATTATCTAGATTTTTGAATGAATTCTAGAAAGAAATTTTGATAAGATAATTAATGGAGTTTGAAAAACATCTATATACATGGGAGATAATTGAGGCAATTCAATATTGGATTATATAGGTGATTAATTGATCCCATGGTATAAAATCATAAAGGTTGTCATTTACGGAATAATAAAACATGGGATTACAAAATAATCATGGTTATAACATCAGTGGTAGTATCGGGAAGATCTTAGGGTTCTTTGGGGAGTAAAGGTATCATGATTAGGTTTTTCATATAACATATTGGTGGGGGAAGTTGAAACCAAAAAGTATGTTTTTTTGAGTTTACATGTGATTTTAAAGAAAAACTGGTATATCTAGGATTATTTAATAGATAGAGGGAACATGCATAATTCTTTATAGTAACTCTGAAAAAAATATCTATAAAACACTTCTCACATGTATTATGGTGTGGTATATCAGGAACTATACCAATTATGTTGTTGAACCACTGAAAATGGGTTTAAATAGAAAATTCTAATAGAAGAGGGTTCTTTAGCATAGAATAATCCTCTTTACGCTATGTTATATAGAGGGGATCACCACAAGATAAATGATTAGTTGGATGATGATACATTGGGTGTCTCGGGGTATATGGGATAAAGTGATTACCATCATATTTTTTCAATAACGAGTTTGAGTGATGGATTGTGTTTCAGTGGTTTAAGCTCCATGTTTTCAAAGTAGTGCTCAAGATGTGCATTGAGCATTCAAAGATGGAAAATATTGACATGGGTCAATATTAATGACTATAGAATGATAACATGTTTGGTTATATGACCAGAATGGATTTTCTATAATGATAAGTATTATGGCGGGGAGCATATAAGTACCCATGTCCATACACATCTTTATTTTTACTTGAAAATTTGAATTTTACTCCCTTCAGATGTGATAAGGAGGAATTTCACTTTGAAATGATATATGAAATGTTTGAACCTCTTAAAAATATTTATTTGGATAGGGAATATAGTCCATTGGGTGTCAATAAGGCTTGGGGAGCATTGGAGCTAGCCCATGCTAACTGGCCTTTTGGTAGCTAGCAGCCAGCAAACACTAGATAAATAGTGGCTACCCAGAACTACCTACACAGTACAAGTGGACCTGTACTAGCTAGATTATTGGGCCTTTAAGGAGTGGAATTACATTACATGGTTAAATTTTGAGATAGGACAACCTATTCTCCCCATTCACCCCGTCAATCAACCATGTGTTTATTCTCCATTCCCCTTCTCATCAATCTCCTACAAGTGGGTATGATTCAGAATCTATTCTTCTATATTGATCTCCTCCTTCCAACATATATTTAATTTCTTCATATTAGTGTTTTTCATTTTATTCCACTAAAACATGGTAGAATCATTCGATTCTCATGGTAATTTTGATCAATATATCTAAACGATGTCTCATGATAACTTTTTTACATTTTCTCACATTATTTTAGTGATGTATGCAATTATTTTGATTTTTATGTCCTTTCTATTGAAAATTGAATTAATTTAATAATTTTTTTTATTCCATTGGGTTGGATATTCACATAGGATGATATTAGGAGTGCATTATGAACCTCTAATGTGAATTTGGTAATTATTTTGGGGAGGTGATATGACATTGTAATTAATTATGGAAATTATACGAAATAAGAATAAATTGTAATTTGATTTCATTTTATAAAAATTGATATAAAATTATTATAATTAATTTTTTGGTGTTTTAGTAATATGAGTATAAAAATTAGGTGAGTTGTTGATGTTTGGTGGAATGTTGATAATCTTGATCAATTCATGGAAATCGTAGGTAGTAGTTATAGGGAATTGAGTTAGAAATAAAATTGATACAAAATTAGGTAGGTGGTCCTATGTCATACCCCTATGGTAATTACATAAATTATTTATGAATGAAATGTAATGCATACGGACATGAGACCATGGGGGGACAACAAAGATAAATTTTATAAATTTCTAATTAATATAATTTAATGGATTATGTAATTAAAATGAAATTATTGGAATTAATTGGATAACTTTCCAAGTCTAGGATGTGCCTTTGGAACCATCTTGATATGCCTAATCTATTTATTTAAAAGTCTTGGAGATTATATGTATTCCTTGAGGTTCACATACCCCTGAGGGGTTCCAAATAATCACTCTGACTGTAATATTATCACCTTACTGTAGGATCCCCTAATGACCCGTAGGTGGAGGTGGGATATTAAATTGGGAGGTCAACTTGGGAAGGGGTTTTATGGACCATTGAGATGTCATAAAGAAAATAGGATATTGATATGGATGTGTGGTGAATGTTTCATCCCCACTGAGACAAGATTTTTCTGGGAGTGTATACATTTGGTAGTTAGATGAATCTTCAGGTGTTTGGATCAACCTAACAATGACTTGAGTTATCAAATAGGCTATATTAGATATCCTACAGTGATATCGTGAGGCATGATTTATAAATCCATTGGGGATATTACATGACGATAATAATACTGACGGACATAATACCCTAGACTAATGGGTGTTTTCCAATAAAATGAAATTGAGATAAGCAAGCCTAGGAAGGCTTTCCATTTTTATTGAGAACTAACGGGCCTTGGTTGGTTCCCCAATGACATGCTGACTATAGTGTGATTGTGTTTATTAAATGCTGGTTGTGACTATCATTGATTTCACCTTATAACCTAAATATAATTTTGAAGACTTCCGTGACTATGATGGGTTGATTTTTGATTCTGGGAGCCAACCAAGGTTTACATGGTGGATTATGTAGATGGCTGCCCATGTTTCTGACACATATATATATATATATATATATATATGTATGTATGTTCTTAATATGGAACATTCCCTCAAGGAAGTATTGATTTTATATATGAATTGTTGTGATGTGGTTTTTGATTCTATGTAAAACTCCACTTAAAGAGAGGTCTGTGACAATTAACAAAACTCCCTCTATTGAGTGGTATGTAATGCTAAAGAAAACACCCCAATGGAATGGTATGTGATATTATTAATTGTATTACCATGGATTTGGAGCAGGGTAATATTGGTTCATGGTAGAGGATATGTCCTAACACGTGTTGGTTGTTAGGGATTGTGGGGTACTTGGTTGGTGTGGTCAATTATCCCCTAATGATGAGGATTATCTACTAGGAACTATTGTATAAAGGGACGGGAAATTACTTGGATTCTGATACTTAAATAGATATTTCCCTAGGTCATTATACAATATTCCAGGGTGAGTTTATCCCCAGTGTTATTATCACTGTATTTGAGGGAGAAAGACCATAAAGTCATTATTATGGTTCGCATAATTATCGTGACATACTCTGTGACACTTTAACACTTCCCGAAGAAGTTATGATTCAATGGGGTCACATACCATAAGATTGATGGTAGTTTATTTTTGATTTATTTCCATATAAAAGTTAATATATAATTCATATCTTTTTACATGAACATATAATTTCATTTCCAATTATGTATGAGACCATGTTTGTATATCCAAATAAGGTTTTTTACTAAAACCTTACATTAGCCACCATTTCTCTTTGGTAACCTCATAGAATCTCACTTGTTTATATATCTAGGTTATGCTGAGGCCCATGTTTTTCATTATTGATAAGGATAGATCACATTATAGACTCAAAGATGATGTGGGTTATGGTGTTAGGATTAATGCCTCTATTGAATTTTTCATTTTCTATTTGTTCTGTATATTTAATCAGCTAAGGGGGAGAATAATCTTTCATTCTTATATGGAAACATTACATTTCATTATTTAATTTTTATATTTTTATTATATTATGGACCACAATATGATAAATTTGATCGAAACTTTTTTTTCTATTGCAATTGATACTCTAATACAGGCGGTATAGTCTAGTTGAAATAAAACCCAAGATATTCACATCTAGTCTGCATCCATTATCATAAAATGTTGTAAACCGGAGGTCAAAAATCATCAAAGGCTTGGTTACATTTTATAATGATCCAATTTATGATTTTAAAAATATATTAATTCCACTTTATCTAGTACATAAAATATATTTTTCTCTTAAACATAATACTTATGTCAAATTCCATTCCCTAATCAGTAATGACATGCGAAATATGCCACTCAATACCCCAAAACATTAAAAAACTTAAAAACCATGTTATAAAACACTGAATAAATTCGAAAATTGATGAAAATATCCCAAACAAGAAAATATTACTAGATTTATTAATTATCAATGATGAATTACTCTATTTGACATCTTTGGGATTCACTATAAGACTTCACACTTGTTGTTTCATGTGTGTATCTGGTCATATTATTCACCCATAAAACATATTATACCATTCAGACTTAAACAATATAACTATGCCTCTCACAATTGAATATATTATCATTGTCTCTTGTATATATTGAAATTATTTAATCCTGATTAATATATTAATCCATTTCTGGGTTCTTACACAAAACAAGTCCCCAAATATACTTACCTTACATAATCATTATAGATTGATACCAAAACATAGGTTTTTACTACCCACTAAACATATGATATTAACTTATATATAAGAACTAACACATATATATATATATATATATGTGTGTGTGTATATATATATCAACCAAAACTAGTTTGGTTTTGTTATACATTTCATCTCTTATGTTCAAAAAAAAATGACTTGAACTTGGGTAAGAACTATAAGCATCTTATGGTGTACTCCAAACCAATGAATTTACAATATCCATAATAAATAAGTCGTAATATTTTCATTTTCCATAGATATAAAAACAAAATCGATCAAGATCCATGCTCATTTTTCTTTGATTTAATTATCCCATAAACAAAAATTTAGGGTTTTTGAAGAATATAACACTTAGTGTTTTCACCATCTAATTTCAATTCATTACATGTGACATTAACATTTAGTTATCATTCATATTTCTTAATGTTAGTGACCACACTCATTACAAAAAAAGATTAATATTTCATACTACTATGTAATCTACTCCACCCTATGAAAAGTCCTATAATTTATATAACTCACTAAATTCAATAATTAAAATACTTTATCACCTTACCTACACAAACACACACACCATGTGATTCCACATAACATTTCATATAATTATCAGTTATCTTAGTGAGTTTCAAATGTATTATGAGGTTTTAGCTCAATATCTTTATATATTGTTTATATTCACATAACCATTACCCTCATGACACCTTGGTCATTTTGCGAACCTAATATATATTCCCCATTTACTAACCATTCCCCAATCCATAAGTTGTCACTAGTCAATGATCATTTGGATATTCATGGAGAACCTATTTTTCTAACTCACATATGAAGTTGTTTAATTTGGAGAAACTATCTCTCAAACCTATCTAAGTTAAAACAATGTGTATCACACAATTTCATGTGTCATCTAATTCTTGATTTCACCAAAAGTTTGATCGTTTACCAACTCCCATAGAAATACATTAAATTATCTCAAACTAGTTATGGAGTTTATACATCACATTATTTAACCTAATCACATTGGATCCACCTAGATCCCCATAAATAATAAGGAGTTTAATACTATATCTCACATTCTACGATATTTTTGCTTCTCATTACATGTTTTACAAGCTATTTAAGGAAAGCCATTCTTTACTGATCACAACATACACTATACTATGGTCAATCCTATATTATGCTACCCCATATACCACGAATGAAATATTAAACATTAAACTATTCTCATCAAGGAATGAGAGTGTTTCAAGAACAAACCTCACAATTGTTTATAACTATCCCCATCATCGATCAAATTACACCACCATGTTGTTTTAAAAATCCATATTACCAGAAAATAAAAACTAACTGATACCTTAATGAGTCAAATTCCATTATTCCTATCGCAATAAATTAATTAATTTGATAACTATTCCCCTATAATTACTTTTAATCTTATTTCACATAAAACCCTATATTTTCTCTCATTCTTAATACATACACTTGAAAATATATCAATCACATATTTCTCATGTGTTATTATTGAAACATTAAGAATATAACCATGATTCAATTCTCCAAAGGCACCCATGTTCTTCGTAAATTATATCTCCTTTACGTTATTACCACATAACACAATCCATCTGAGGAAATAGTGGGAAACTTTCCATAAATCATAGGGTGTATTATCAACTCCCACCACCCGAATTTCTATTTATTAGCCAATCTATACTAGTATGAGGATCATACAACATTTTTCCATAAATATTATAAATAAATTTTGACTCTTATATCACATAAAACTCATAGAATATAATATTATAGATCCTCTATCTCATGTATTTTATCCATATTAGGTATCTTGATACCCATACTACCGACCCTATTTGCATCAACACATTCATGTGCATATAAATAATAAAATCTCTATCCGTGACAAGTTCCTAACAAGTTAACATATTAATATTAGTTAAATATGATGCCAAATATAATCTATTTACAAAAACATTGAATAAGTTATTTTTGAAAATTTAAAAAGACTAAAACATTTTTTTTTGAAAAATCAGTTTCTCAATATAAAAAAAATATGTGATGAGTATAATTTACATATGCACATACCTCTTCCCTAAGATATGAGTGATATAATAAAACAATAACCAAAACATCATATTTTATAAAAATAAATGAAATTATAATAAAAAATATATAAACCATAATACCATCTCCCTGAAAAGATGAATATTTTCTCATACATAAGTTAGATATAAAATAATTTATCTTATATCCTATATTTTGATAAGTCTCAATTATATAAACATTATTTATAATTGTAAAATAATTAAAAACACGGTCCTAATACCATTTATTAACATTTTTAAATTAATAATAATTTACATAGCCTAAGTTAGGGCTATATATGACCTCATTCACACATCCCCACGTACTAGAATCATTTAATTTGTATTTAGATTCAAATAATATGTTATGGTGAGACTAAACCATCTTTACCATCACATAAAATAATATAATACCAATATAAGCATCTATAAAAAGGATATAATCATTAGACTTGAATATATGTAATTATAATAATAATATTACCATAAAAATTACATATACTATTCTATAGAAAACCGACCCCTTGTAGATTATACATTAATAAATCAAAAAAGGAATTTCTTAGTGGTTCAATGTTATATAGAGTACAAAAGAATGATAAAAAATAAATAATAAAGGATTAAAAACTACCATCCTTCGACCTCACCTTATAACTATCTCCTCATCACCTACTGAGCTACTCTATCTCACTAAATAATTCTAGGTCCCATTCTATCACTTGCATACCAAACATTATACATGCATATCCACCAAGGTGAATGTTTATTTTTTGAGCACAAATTATACTATAAAACCATTAACAATTTACCTAATATAACCTTGGTTATATATTAATTCATGTATAATATAGATTATAATCAATAATATGACATGTAAAACACTTCTCATACCATCAAGTCTTCAAGAGATCCACATCTATTATTGAACCATAACTGCTTTCTCTAGTGAAAAAAATATAGGATGTAATTTCCAAAAGTATGATCACATAACATAAACACAACTTCTTAAAAATTGTTGAATCCCATAGACTAAATTATAATAAAATAAAATGAACATATTCAATTTAAACATAATAAGTAATATGATGTGTCTATAACTCACACACTATGGTGAATATAGTGTTACATGTTATCATATATATAAGGCCCCAGCCTAAAACCTTACTTAATATTGAATTAAATGAATAATTCACATTGATGATCTTTTCAGGTTTAGAGTTTTAGAGAATTAGAACATAACTATTACATCTTAAAAGATTACAAAGTAGACACTTCTTCTAAGTCTCCATAAAATAAAAACTCTTAAAAAGAAATATGTTTAGATTCCATGTTTTAGATAGCATGAAATTCCCTTGATCCCATCCTTGACCTTATTCCACTTTAAGTCCTATGAAAAACATTTTGAAAAACTTGGGGTGAGCATAAAAAGCTCAGTATGGGATACACAAAGAATGAAAACTGTTAGTTTTTCAAAATCAAGTAAACCATGTATACTCTATCTAAGTAATACCTTCACCTTCATGAAGTAGTAAAGCTCTTCACTGAATAAAGTATCATTACTTACCTTTTTGTAACCAAAGTATAACCATAAAACCCATATAAAGAACACATAACGTATATAAAGGTAACTTGGGACATAAACATACTTATGTGGAATAACCATACGGTTGACTTCCACACATATCACTTAATGGAATAGCCATACGACCAATTTCCATACATACTTAATGGAATAGCCTTACGGCCGACTTCCATACCCAATGCATTGGAGGTTATAACGTAACCACCCGTCCTGGTATTCCCGGCACCACCCGTCATATGGTTTATAACGTAACCACCCGTTAAAATGTCCAAGTACCAATATAAAATCATAAAACATAAAACCAATATAAAGGAATGATAACATTTCCACATTTCAATCACAATATATCATAAATATATTGACATAATAAAATCCTTTATCAAAATCATTTTCAATACCAAAATACATAAAAGAGTATATGGTATTTATTTTATTTTAAAAACATTACGGCTTGTTGAGGAAGCCAAAGACCAAATAATACTCGCGGTGGCAGAAAAGGTCGTTGTCACCTCGTACGTTAAAAAAACATTCCTTTTTGTCGTTTAGTAAAACGCTTCATAGAAAAAGATTCCTTTTGTATAAATGTAAAATTCAAAGGGGTTTATACACCGTATAAAAGAAAGTTGTGTATAAAACGAAATATGCATCAATGAAAGGAGATTGAGATGAAGTCCCTTACAACGATAATTTTTAAAATGAAATAGATATATTATGTGTATTCACTATAAGTTCACATAAATAAAGTACAAATACAAGATACGACATAATAATATAATGACATAATTTGAAATTAGGAGATTAACCCAAAGAATGGAAATTGGGTTAAGAAGTTCCCTTACCTCGGGTCCGACTTGACTCGATCGTTCTTTAACGTCCTGAATAATAAACTTGAGTTAATTTATACTTGATTAAGAACCTTTTTAAAGTTCATTATTCCTTTTATATCACTTATTTCCATGTTATAAACATTATGTAACCATTTAAGTTAATAATGTTTGTTTTGTCAATATTTGGTTCTTAAGTCGAAAGTTGACTTCTTACAATTACATGTTGTTCGTGTGGTCAAAAGTTCTTTATATCCAGAATGAAATTCCTGATTTGGATATTATATATATCATATATATCCAGAATATACATGTATTTATAATATTACATAATCATTTAGAGGTAAGAAATGAAATTCACCGTTCATGGAGATGGTAAGCCGTACGTACGCATGAACACTACATTCATTTCTTTGTCATATTAATGGAATTAAAACTAAATGAGAGGTATGTATATTTTAATTCCAGAATTATATTCATCATTTAGATATATATTTAATTATATATATCCATTATATACATGTAATTTTAATAGTACATTACATTTGGGGATAAGAAATGAAATGCACCGTTCATGGAGACGGTAAGCCGTACGTACGCATGAATGCTACTTTCATTTCTATCTCATAAATTAATGGAAAGAAATAATAATGATATAGAGGTATATTATAATTCCAGTATAACATCATATATAATAACTTTAAATCCATCCTTTACACTTCCCACATATGGCATTAACGAATCACATCACTTTTAGGGGGCGGTATTCCGCACTTCCTTAAATGAAGATATCGTGTTTACCCATAATGGAAACCATAAAGGTATGCCAAAAATGCAAAATACAGAATCTTAAAGAAAACATAAACATATTATATATCATATATAAAAATAGTGACATCATAATGGCCACCCTTGAAGGGGTTAAATGAGTATTGAACAATCATCGTTTCGGGAGGCAGAATTTCGCCATCCACGGAAACCGTATGTTCTTTAACCATTTTATGTGTTTTTGTGAGAGTTTAGCTCAAATAAATATTATAAAAACATCCTAGTATATTGAATATACTGGTGTTGTTACAAAAGAAGTAAATAAAATGAGTTTAGAGGGTTGGAGAAGAAAAATAAAACAAATGAACAAGAGAGAATAGATTACCTTTAAAAGTGTAACTCCCTATTGATTTGAGCCTAAAGGCTTCCTTTGAAAGGATTCTGCCCACAGGTAATCCTCTAGGATGAGTAGAGGGATGTGGGGAGAGTAATTGGGCAGGGTTTGGCCGAGCCAAAGGCTTGAGAAGTGTGTGAAATGGGGTAGAGGTGGTGGCCTTTTATAAGAGGAGAGGAGGGGCACTTTTGGAATGTAAAGAAATATTACTTTATTTGAAAATGTGTTTCGGTTTTAAAAAGTCCCACATTGATATAATTCGTGGATAAGGTGATAAGGGTTCTAAATCCACTCATACAATTGGTTTTGGACATGTGTAGGTTTTAGATTTTTCATTATCTTTCCATTTTATTTAAATCGTCAAATAATGATGTCATCGCTGCATCATTATTATGTCATATATAATTTAATTTATTTAATGTCTAAAAATTATAAAAAAACAACTATGATGTAGGAAATCGTTTTAGCTTTCCAATGACTATTTATAATCAAATTTTGGACTTGTATAACCCCACTAAAAAATTTATTTAGTAAAACAATTTATGTTAGTGTCATTTTCACTTTAACATTAAATAAAAATATATTAATGTCATTTTCCAACTAAAGTTTCTCCATGGGGTCCCCAAGTTGGCCCATGGCTTTTATTGGTCGGCCATGACTCACCCAATAGGTGTAGGACAAGTTTCATGGTGTTTTCACCTTCTTATAATACCATTTTTACCTTAAACTACACTAATTACCTCTAATCGCGATTAATGAAAAAAAGTTACTATTCACCAAAAAATTATTTTAATCTCATTGAACCACATTTTACTTCTTAATTACAACAATGTATGTTGGATTTTCAAAATTCAATACACATTAGTGGTAAACTTTCATTTAACTGAAAAATCAGTTTGCTTGATTACCACTTAGTGGTTTCACTATTCATCAAAAATTGATGTTTTTCAGAAAATTACCAAAAATTCACCCTAAGCTATATTTGATATTCCGAATTCAAAAATGAAGTCCATTTTAAAAAATTCAAAACATATAATTAAAATTAATTAATTTAATAAATAATTCCCTCTGTCATGACAAATAGCGTGTTTTTGTGAAACAATAAGTATCAAAAGATTGACACTAGTTTAAGTCCAATTTCAAAGTGAAATTGATTCCAATGACCACCATTGGATTAACTGGTAAAAATATTTTCTAATTTCACTTTAAAACCAATTAAAATAATAATCTAATCATATAAATAATTTAGATTAAAAATAGGTTTTGAATTAAAATACAACATTTTACACTATTCATAAAAAAAGAACTTTATCAGAAAGGTACCAAAAATTTACAAAAAGTAAATTTTGATGTCCCGATTCTAAAGAAGAGTTATATTTGGTCCAAAAGAATGTATAAGAGTGATCAAAACTATATTTAATGACGGTTCTCCGTCAAAAGGTAATAAGTGGACCTTTCGTGAAAATTAGGGTATAAATGCCTAAAATTGAACTCTTTCCGTATTTTAAGCCTTTATCTTTTATTGGGTAAATGTAAAAACATTTAAAAACATATCTAATATTATTTTAGTTATTTCTATCCATTCCCTCCAGTACAATGGCTACATGTTAACTAACATTTAAAATAATATTATTTTATTACTAGTGTGCTACGTAAGTTTCAAAGAAACTCATCGTTGCGTATCTGGTACGCTATCGAACATAGAAACCCCTTTAAAATAAAATTAATATTTAATTCGTAAATATTAATAAATATGAAAATTCTTTATTCTTTATTTACCTGGGATGTTACATCCTTCCC
This sequence comes from Viscum album, assembly GCA_963277665.1. NCBI lineage: Eukaryota > Viridiplantae > Streptophyta > Magnoliopsida > Santalales > Viscaceae > Viscum > Viscum album. The sequence continues at coordinate 991,594,078 of OY728155.1, read as the reverse complement.
CCCTTTTGGGAATTGCGTCCTCGCAATTTTATTCACTTATCAAAATAAGTGGGGGTAGTTATCCCTCATAGCATTTTCAGATTTCCACGTTGCCTCTTCAATCACATGGTTTTTCCACAAAACCTTTACCTGATGAATCACCTTATTCCGTAACACTTTCTCCTTGTGGTCAAGAATCTGGACCGGTTGTTCCTCATAAGATAGGTTCTCTTCCAGCTGAACTACCTCTGGGCTCAAAACATGAGATGGATCTGGCATATACTTTCTCAACATCGAAACGTGAAAAACATTGTGTACCTGAGATAAACTCGGAGGTAAAGCCACTCGGTATGCAACTGATCCAACTCTTTCCAGAATTTCGTATGGTCTAACGAACCTTGGACTAAACTTTCCTTTCTTACCAAATCTCATCACACTTTTCCAAGGAGAAACCTTGAGAAAAACATGATCACCTACCTCGAAAGATAGATCCTTCCTCCGGTTATCCGCATAACTCTTCTGCCTGCTCTGAGCTGTTCTCATGTGCTTCTGAATCAACTGATCTTTTTCTGCCATCTCTTCTACCAATTTTGGTCCCATCAGCTTCCTTTCACCCACTTCATTCCAAAATGCTGGAGTTCGACACCGCTTCCCATATAATGCCTCAAAACAAAAACTTATCCCAGAACTCATGGAAAATTTTATTCATAAGGTCCATGAATACAGCAGGTGCATTGGTTAACCCAAAAGGAATAACTACAAATTCATAATGGCCATATCTAGTACGGAACGCAGTCTTCGGAACGTCTGCTTCTTTTACTTTCAACGGATGGTACCCCGACCTCAAGTCATTCTTCGAAAAAAAACTGAGCTCCCTGGAGCTGATACCACTTCATTCGATGGCCCGACATCTGTTGAAGTTGTTGCAAAGGATTTCACCACCCCTTTCTGCTTGTAGTCTGGCTACATTTCCCCCAGTTGAGTTCTTCGTTGGACACTCGTTTGCATAATTACCCATTTCATTACACTTAAAACATCTTACCGTTGGCTTTTCATTTCCTGCTTGATCATCTTCCTTACAGTTACGAGAAATATGACCAGACCTACCACACCGAAAGCACTTACCAGACTTGGATAAACATTCTCCAGGATGCATTTTACCACACTTCTCACAGGATGGATATTTGGTTTTCTTACCTCCTTGCTTCTTTGATGAATTCTTCCCCTTTTCCTGCCAACTAGACCTCTTATTCTGTTGTTTTTCATAGAACACCTGATCATCGGCAAACTCCATTTCTACCTTCTCCGCACATTGAACAAGTTTTTCATAACTTTTGAATTCACGAGAAGCTAAAGCCCTTCGATACTTTGGCTTTAACCCTGAGTAAAAACGGTTTATTTTACTATCAAGATCTCGTATGAAGTTTGGAGCATACCTTGCCAATCGAGTGAGATTTTCTTCATAAGCAGCCACTGAATCATCCTCCTGCCTCAATTCTAGGAACTACTTTTCCATCCTAAGATGAACCACCTTAGGAAAATATTTCTCAAGAAACATACCTTTGAAATAGTCCCAGTGAAGATCCTCAATCTCATCACTATCCCTTATATTTTTCACCATCGACCACCACTGATCAGCTTCACCTTCAAAACGGTAAACAGCAAGACTAACCTTTTGATGTTCTGAACACCCCATGACATCAAAAATCTTCTCCAGTGCTTTAATCCACCCTTCAGCTTGCACAGGGTCAGATGATCCTCTGAATGATGGGGGATGTTGCCTCATGAAATGTTCCACCACTGACATGTTCTTCTGCGGTTGATCTGGCTGATCTCGTGCATGGATACCACCACCATTTATAGCCTGAGTCAACTGTGCCATCACTGCAACAAACTGTTCAGTTTCGATTCTGACCATCTCCGGTTGCTGATTTGTAAGGTTGTCTTCCTCCTAATGTCGTCCCAACATAGCTGCTTTTTTTCCTCTGCGGAAAACCATTCTGAACACAGAAATATCTTAGGCAAAGCAACATGGTAATCCGTAAATGCTATATCTTTTCAATCATATCATAAATTAACTTATAATTTAACAATTTTCTAACTCCTAAAGTTGTCTAAACCGACCTCTGATACCAACTATAAGGCCCCAGCCTTAAACCTTACTTAATATTGAATTAAATGAATAATTCACATTGAGGATCTTTTTAGGTTTAGAGTTTTAGAGAATTAGAACATAACTATTACATCTTAAAAGATTACAAAGTAGACACTTCTACTAAGTCTCCATAAAATAAAAACTCTTAAAAATAAAGATGTTTAGATTCCATGTTTTAGATAGCATGAAATTCCCTTGATCCCATTCTTGACCTTATTCCACTTTAAGTCCTGTGAAAAACATTTCGAAAAACTTGGGGTGAGCATAAAAAGCTCAGTAAGGGATACACAAAGAATGAAAACTGTTAGTTTTTCAAAATCAAGTAAACCATGTATACTCTATCTAAGTAATACCTTCACCTTCATGAAGTAGTAAAGCTCTTCACTAAATAAAGTATCATTACTTACCTTTTTGTAACCAAAGTATAACCATAAAACCCATATAAAGAACACATAACGTATATAAAGGTAACTTTGGACATAAACATACTTAAGTGGAATAACCATACGGTTGACTTCCACACATATCACTTAATGGAATAGCCATACGGCCAATTTCCATACATACTTAATGGAATAGCCATACGGCCGACTTCCATACCCAATTCATTGGAGGTTATAACGTAACCACCCGTCCTGGTATTCACAGCACCACCCGTCATATGGTTTATAACGTAACCACCCGTTAAAATGTCCAAGTACCAATATAAAATCATAAAACATAAAACCAATATAAAGGAATGATAACATTTCCACATTTCAATCACAATATATCATAAATATATTGACATAATAAAATCCTTTATCAAAATCATTTTCAATACCAAAATACATAAAAGAGTATATGGTATTTATTTTATTTTAAAAACATTACGGCTTGTTGAGGAAGCCAAAGACCAAATAATACTCGCGGCGGCGGAAAAGGTCGTTGTCAGCGCGTACGTTAAAAAAACATTCCTTTTTGTCGTTTAGTAAAACGCTTCATAGAAAAAGATTCCTTTTGTATAAAAGTAAAATTCAAAGGGATTTATACACCATATAAAAGAATGTTGTGTATAAAACGAAATATGACTCAATGAAAGGAGATTGAGATGAAGTCCCTTACAAAGATAATTTTTAAAATGAAATAGATATATTATGTGTATTCACTATAAGTTCACATAAATAAAGTAAAAATACAAGATACGACATAATAATATAATGACATAATTTCAAATTAGGAGATTAACCCAAAGAATGGAAATTGGGTTAAGAAGTTCCCTTACCTCGGGTCCGACTTGACTCGATCGTTCTTTAACGTCCTGAATAATAAACTTGAGTTAATTTATACTTGATTAAGAAACTTTTTAAAGTTCATTATTCCTTTTATATCACTTATTGCCATGTTATAAACATTATGTAACCATTTAAGTTAATAATGTTTTTTTGTCAATATTTGGTTCTTAAGTCGAAAGTTGACTTCTTACAATTACATGTTGTTCGTGTGGTCAAAAGTTCTTTATATCCAGAATTAAATTCCTGATTTGGATATCATATATATCATATATATACAGCATATAAATGTATTTATAATATTACATAATCATTTATAGGTAACAAATGAAATGCACCATTCATGGAGACGGTAAGCCGTACGTACGCATGAACGCTACTTTCATTTCTTTGTCATATTAATGGAATTAAAACTAAATGAGAGGTATGTATATTTTAATTCCAGAATTATATTCATCATTTAGATATATCATTAATTATATATATCCATTATATTCATGTACTTTTAATAGTACATTACATTTGGGGATAAGAAATGAAATGCACCGTTAATGGAGACGGTAAGCCGTACGTAAGCATGAACGCTACTTTCATTTCTATCTCATACTCTAATGGAAAGAAATAATAATGATATAGAGGTATATTATAATTCCAGTATAACATCATATATAATAACTTTAAATCCATCCTTTACACGTCCCACATATGGCATTAACGAATCACATCACTTTTAGGGGGCGGTATTCCGCACTTCCTTAAATGAAGATATCGTGTTTACCCATAATGGAAACCATAAAGGTATGCCAAAAATGAAAAATACAGAAGCTTAAATAAACAATAAACATATTATATATCATATATAAAAATAGTGACATCATAATGGCCACCCTTGAAGGTGTTAAATGAGTATTGAACAATCGTCGTTTCGGGAGGCAGAATTTCGCCATCCACGGAAACCGTATGTTCTTTAACCATTTGATGTAGTTGTGTGAGAGTGTAGCTCAAATAAATATTATAACAAAATCCTAGTATATTGAAGATACTGTTGTTGTTACAAAAGAAGTAAATAAAAAGATTTTAGAGGGTTGGAGAAGCAAAATAAAACAAATGAACAAGAGAGAATGGATTACCTTTAAAAGTGTAACTCCCTTTTGATTTGAGCCTAAAGGCTTCCTTTGAAAGGATTATTCCCAAAGGGAATCCTCTAGGATGAGTAGAGGGATGTGGAGAGAGTAATTGGGCAGGGTTTGGCCGAGCCAAAGGCTTGAGAAGTGTGTGAAATGGGGTAGATGTGGTGGCCTTTTATAAGAGGAGAGGAGGGGCACTTTTGGAATGTAAAGAAATATTACTTTATTTGAAACTGTGTTTCGGTTTTAAAATGTCCCACATTGATATAATTCGTGGATAAGGTGATAAGGGTTCGAAAAACACTCATCCAATTGGTTTTGGACATGTGTAGGTTTTAGATTTTTCATTATCTTTCCATTTTATTTAAATCGTCAAATAATGATGTCATCGCTGCATCATTATTATGTCATATATAATTTAATTTATGTAATGTCTAAAAATTATACAAAAAATACTATGATGTAGGAAATCTTTTTATCTTTCCAATTACTATTTATAATCAAAATTTGTACTTGTATAACCCCACTCAAAAATTATTTTAGTAAAACAATTTATGTTAGTGTCATTTTCACATTAACATTAAATAAAAATATATTAATGTCATTTTCCAACTAAAGTGGCTCCATGGGGTCCCCAAGTTGGCCCATGGCTTGTCTTGGTCATCCATGACTCACCCAATAGGTGTAGGACAAGTGTCATGGTGTTTTCACATTCTTATAATACCATTTGTACCTTAAACTACACTAATTACCTCTAATCGCGATTAATGAAAAAAAGTTACTATTCACCAAAAAATTATTTTAATCTCATTGAACCAAATTTTACTTCTTAATGACAACCATGTATGTCGGATTTTCAAAATTCAATACACATTAGTGGTAAACTTTAATTTAACTGAAAAATCAGTTTGCTTGATTACCACATAGTGGTTTCACTATTCATCAAAAATTGAAGTTTTTCAGAAAATTACCAAAAATTCACCCTAAGCTATATTTGATATTCCGAATTCAAAAATGAAGTACATTTTACAAAATTCAAAACATATAAGTCAAATTAATTAATTTAATAAATAATTCCCGCTGTCATGACAAATAGCGTGTTTTTGTGAAACAATAAGTATCAAAAGATTGACACTAGTTTAAGTCCAATTTCAAAGTGAAATTGATTCCAATGACCACCATTGGATTAACTGGTAAAAATATTTTCTAATTTCACTTTAAAAACAATTAAAATAATAATCTAATCATATAAATAATTTAGATTAAAAATAGGTTTTGAATTAAAATACAACATTTTACACTATTCATAAAAAAAGAACTTTATCAGAAAGGTACCAAAAATTTACACAAAGTAAATTTTGATGTCCCGATTCTAAAGAAGAGTTATATTTGGTCCAAAAGAATGTATAAGAGTGATCAAAACTATATTTAATGATGGTTCTCCGTCAAAAGGTGATAAGTGGACCTTTCGTGAAAATTAGGGTATAAATGCCTAAAATTGAACTCTTTCCGTATTTTAAGCCTTTATCATTTATTGGGTAAATGTAAAAACATTTAAAAACATATCTAATCATATTTTAGTTATTTCTATCCATTCCCGCCAGTAAAATCGCTACTTGTTAACTAACATTTAAAATAATATTATTTTATTACTAGTGTGCTACGTAAGTTTCAAAGAAACTAATCGTTGCGTATCGGGTACGCTATCGAACATAGAAACCCCTTTAAAATAAAATTAATATTTAATTCGTAAATATTAATAAATATGAAAATTGTTTATTCTTTATTTACCTGGGATGTTACAATATATGTGGTAATTAATTATACCTCTTCTTGTGGAAAACAAAGTATAACTAATAAAAAAATAAGGAGGATAATCATAACCTTCCCTATAGTAAATGAAATCTCACCAATTAATAATTTGGATATAGAATCATAAAATTTCAATGGTGAATGGATTATAAATACTCAATAACTAGGGTATATAACCATAAGCTTGTAATAGTTAATAAATTATCACTAGTCACAATATAATAACATAATATGTTAATTTTAATGAATATGAATATAATAAATGTTGCACTCCCTATCTTGGAATGAGTATATTAAATATAGGTAGAAAAAACATATTCCCAATGAATAAATATTTCATGATTACTGATGGAATGTTTTATATTAATCATCTTCTAGATCAAAAATTATACGCTTAGATTCATTATAACCATCCTTTAGAAAATTTGGGCATCACATAAACATTTGTTTCATGATAAAAACACAATCATGGGAAATATTCTTCCCAACCTTATCCCTCTACTAATTACCCATAAAATATCAGTTTTACATATGATGTCACATATAAATACCATCCCTTATATATAATCATTGTTCATATCACATACATCATGAAAAGATAATACAAATGCAGGCTCAACTATCGTAGGCTCAACCCATCACTCTTAAAAATACCTAAATAGTGATGCATTAGCATAAACCATACATTTAAATTAGAAATATTAGGATATAGAATAGAACTATCATAAAAAAATTCATATTACTCAACCATAGATAGGCCATATATCATACTTTTAGTTTACCAATATTGTTTTATTCCATTTAAACCATTTCCATCACATAAGTCACCTCTTACCAGGTGACTTACCTATAAATATCCCATTAACGCATCCCATACTCTAACCGAAAGAAAAACCATTAATTGGGAGGCTATGTCACTAATATAGCATAGATAGACCACATTTCACAATTATACTTGGTCTTTTTCAATAATTATGGATCTTTGACTAAGATTACCCCTCCTTGATAACTCAAATATAATAATGTTTCCTAATAAACCACTATCATGGTTAAACCTTATCCCATTTCATTACGTTAACAATATCAATCATTTCATATGAACTTCTTAGAAAATTTGATTTATTTATCGATATTTGACATCATATATGGTTCCTCTTAGTATTAAACCTAAATGATCAACTAATTGAATTCTCAATGAGACCTAAATTCAAAGGAATGTATGAAATATTTCCTTAATAAATAGATTAGTTCATTACCTAATTTAACATAACCACTGAAGCCCCATTTTTTATATCCTAGGATGAAGACACATTACTACCCCTATTTCATGACATAAAATATAATAATTTACCTATAAATTTTTAAAAATAGGGAAAACTACATAGACAAGGAGTTATCGACTTATCTGATCTCATTCAATCATTCCACAACAATCACAATCATCCATAATTTCTTAGAAAATTAAAAAATGGTTCCATTAATATATTTTATAAATTTATAATTAATTTCATAAATAAATATATAATCAATATAATTTAGTAAAAATCATCGAATTATTCTTACATTCTATAATATTATTCAAAAGAGTAATTATCGAATTGAGACAACTCTATTTACATCTATAATTAAAAAAATACTAATTTTATGATCAACTCAATCAGCAAAATTTTTCAAAAATTAATTAATGTTAAATAAAAATCAACTACATGATTTTCTTTTGAAAAAACAGTGAGAAATAGTGTGTAGTTGTCCTTTTTCTTCTTTCTATAATAACTAAAATTTAAAGTCCCATCACTATAGTGTGATCTCACTATGGCCTTGGGAAATACCAACCAAATTCCTAATCATAACTATGTCAAGTTATAGGAATAATAATTTATATAATTGAGGAGGAATAAATAAAGGATAAATAACAACACTCGTTGAAGAAATATGTACTAGGCATTTAGAATTAGAGGTGGAAGAATGTGGGGAAAATAGGATAATGAATTTGTTAGATCCGTCATAGGGTTTGCTCATATATATGACACCTTAAAGGGGTTTATATTTTTATAGTATCTAAATCTTCAATTAACCCCTAATGAAATATCTCTTTCACCCATGTGTATTAAGGGGATTCCCATGTAGGACCAGATAGCCAAAAATAATATTTTCCTACACTAAAAGTTTTACTCGCACCACTGGGTAGATGATGATATTATATATATATATATATGTATAATACACTTTACATTGTGAATTATGTAGGATAACATCAGGATCTCAATTGAATATATTTCATCTTGTAACAATACTACCCTTATTCCCATAATCCTTCTTTAAATTTACAATAAAATATGTAAACTTCTATAAAAAATCCTCAATTTAATTATTTATAACTATATATTTCATATGAATCTCAAATTTTAAAATTATTACACCTCCAATTCCAATGGAACCAAGCATCCCTCAGTTTAACAATCAATCTACATCAAAGGCTATTATAATTATTATATATGATTTGGGTGAATATGTGTTTAGTCTACTATGTTCCTATGATAATTCATTGTAGTTATTCGATACATTAGATATTTACCAATAGATAATAGATAATATGAATGAGTTTATATTAAACTCACTTTCTTCTCATAAAGACACTCTTTAAATGATCGATAATGAATCAATTTCAAAAATTTGTTATAGGTTCAATTATATCATTAAACCCATTATAATTATTGAGAAGATAAACACCTTCAATTAATTTTTTTCATATTTCATAAATTTTTTCCAAATCATATAAAAAATACATCAAAAACACTATATGAATAGTTTGACATAAAAACTACATAATGAGAAGGTACTGTTAGGAAAAAACTTTATGTTTGAGGAAGAAATCATGTCAAAAAATGAATACAATCATGAACACAAGAATAAATTAACTACAGTTAAATATTCTATAAAATTAAAAGAATATTTTTTTGGAGTAAGTGAACAGTGAAAATTATGATTATCATAATGAATAAAATGATCATACATCTATAAAATTTAAGAAGTTTTATAATAATAAAAGACCATTTTATATGTATACCAATTTTAAAGGAAAATATGATATAATAGGTAATTGAAAAAATAGAAAAAGATTCCATTAATGTTATATTATATTTATGTAAGAATAAAATCACATAAAATAAGACTACTCAAAATTAAAATTCTATAAAATATGTGAATAGGGATGGTTTCAAAAGAAATCTATAAAAGATACCACCAATTGTTCTTTTAATGATTTCTCTAGTGACTCAGATTATAATGATATATATGTACCATATGAGAAATCATACAAATATTTTATGGAATCACATATTGAGGTACCGTATACCCTATATTTTATTTGATAAGATAGTATTGATAGTAATGAATTTATTAAGTCCATTGAGGAGTTAAAGGAATATTATGAATTGTTTGAGGACACCATGAATGTAATAAAGGACTAGTGAAAAAGTTTATAAATTGATATATGTACCATTCCTAAAGAAAAAAGACGTACTTAAACTATAATTTTAAAAAAAAATTAAATATAAATTTAATCAGTGACAGATGAAAATAAATAGTTTATAAATTATTTTGAAAGATAAGCTAAAGGTATTGAGATAATGAAAAATTGATAGGATCCTAGAAGCATCCCAAATATTATATTGCAATTGGATATTATTAAAGGTAAAAAATGAAATTATATACAATATTATTTTGTACCTGGTTCTAATTCACATCATATAAATTTTCTCCACTTTTTAATAAGGGTTGTACTATAATTCATGGATCCAGATAATGTTTGAAAAATAACACCCATTGTTATGGATGTAAGAGATTATTCTTTTTTAATATATTGATATCTACATATGATAAACCTTTTTTGAAATGTTTTAGTTCCCACGGAACAAATTAAAAACATTACAAGACCCAAATTGATTTATATACCACATATTCAATTACATATTTTTTCAGATTATATTCTCAATGAGGACACATAATATTTATTACTAAATTGATATTAAATTTTCAAGTGATAAAACCAATAGAAACATTCCATTTAAATTCATATTCAAATTTTATTGAGCACATATTATACATAGAGGTGATGTAAAATTATAACTCCTTGGACAGAGAGAAGATGATATTTTAGATTCAGTAATTTTTTCAAAATTTTTTTTTTTGATTTTTTAAAGTATATGTTTCTAATTATTAGTATTATCTGTTATAATTTATGATATATTATTTTTGGGAATGATGAAAGTATGAATTATACTACAGAAATAGTAGTTTTCAATAACACCAAATATAGAAACATGGATATGGAAATCAACTTATGGTATTGATACAAAATAAAAAAAATACATCTTATAGGATGTAATAGTTTAGTAGTCGTTGGATACATGATGTAAACAGGATTATTAAAATCTATTTGGAAACAATAAATGAAACAGAAAATATTTTGTAGAATATTATTATTTTTCATGTATATCCTTGGAATAATATAGATTTCATTTATGGGTACCTCTACGATTGAAACAAAATGAAAGGGTGAGATCAGATGCTCAGTAAGTGGTTACATACAGTGTAAGATATCATATAATAGACATGGCATGGATAATATGTTAATGATAAATAATAATCAAATATAACATAAAATTAATATCATAAAATTAGAATATATCCCCAGATTACATAGAGAAATAAATAATCACATTGAAAATAATAAATGGTTTCATAGTGATAGAATGTATAATGTTGGAATCTTAATCCTACCCTCAAATCCTCATGTCAAGAAATCATATATAAATATGTAAGGTATATTGCAAATTCCTAGACTAGTTTTTCTAATGAGACCCACTGATTCATCAATGGGATATATAATTCCAATCCCCACTGATCACTAAGTAATTATAAAGAATTAATTATATTAAAGTAATGAATAAATGATAAAATAATTAATTAACATTACTTAGAAATTGATGAGCCTATGTATTAGAAATTATCATACAAAATACCATTATTTTCCTTAGATAATAAATGAAATAAAATGGTCATAATCCATCTAGATATATAAGTTGTATAGTATGATAAGAGCATAAGATCAGTGTAATATTTCCAACATTAATGTATGTTGGAATAGAATAAAAACACCATTATAAATACATTTATAAAGGTATTTTTAAACATGAATAAATGTCCATTTATTTTATTAAAATTTAAAAATTAATAATTCATTGCGTAATGGGAATAGAAATATCATTTAAAAGGCATATTCATAATTAACAAAATTAATATTTATAATGAAAAATGGCCACATTGATGATAAATGGTGGTCCTGTAGTAAATTATAAAATATGAGTCTTTTCCAACTTTTATAATGAATACAAAAATGTATTATACATAAAAAATTAAGAACATTCATAATAAAATTTATATTATAAAGTAAAATTTAACTTAATTTGATCCTAATAAATCATTTATGTATATAAAATAATATTCTGGATTGAAAATAATTAATTCGGACATGGAGAAAAATTATTCCAAACCAAAATGAGAAATTAGGTCATCTTTCATAACAATCATTATTTTTTGATTTTAGTAAAAAATAGTGAAAAAATAGAATAAATATTGCAAAACCCAAGAAATAAACACTGTTTGAGAAAATATATGGTGTTTTTGAGATAAATAACAGACAATTTATCTAATGGAAATTAAAATATAAATAATACAAATAAAATATGAGATTATAAAATAAACACATACCCAATAATCCTTCGTTTTCTTATGTGCTCTAGAATTCATATATAATAAATTTATATTTATTATAAAAATTTACAAGAACAATATTTACATATATCTTACTATATAAAATTTATTTATATTTTTTATTATATATTAAGTAATAATTATTTCTTAAAAGAAAAAATGTTGTGTAAATTATTCTTTTTTGACATAATTTTCAATTTTTTGGTTCTGTTCCTAACACATTGGTCATGGATTCATCATATATATATAATTTTAATCATGTTTTATGCTATTATTTTGATGTATTGTTGGTTTCTGGTGATTATTTCATGGAACTTATATCAGTGGTTTTCTTGGAATTCATAAAAATATAAATTTTTAGAGATTTGAATTATATAAAGTAATTGATTTTTTTACTAAATAAAAAATATGATTATAAAATTTTTATAAAAATTGAAATATATAAAATTCATTAATTTTATATAATGTTACTATAATGTAATATTCCTTAATTACTCATCACATAAAAATTATAACATCATTCTTGTAGGTGGTAAACTCGTCACAAATAAGAGCATGTTATAATGACCGAATGATTAAGAACACAGTATTTCATATTTATAGGAAAACAATTAAAAAATATTAATATTTTAAAGGAATTTTTTATAAACCAAATTGAGTAAGATTCATTTGTATATGATTCATGAAACTTATCAAGTATAAGATATCACACATGTTGAGTGCTTGAATCCCCACTTTAAGACCAAATAGGAATGAGTGATTTTGGTATTCTTCATGGGACTATATACTCTATAAATTTGGTGATGATTTTTAGGAAAGGAAATGGGGTAGACTAATTAGAGAAATTAATTTTTTTATTTAGCTTTTATTCAGTGGATGAGGGATAATTTAATAAGTTAGAGGAGTGACACTTTTGACAATAAATGTTTTATTTAAATAAATGTTGGGTCATTATAATGAAAAGTGGATCCAAACTAGTAATGTTTAATAGATAGAAAAGGGTATACCGGAATAAATTCACCTTATAAAACAATATATGGGTTTTGAGATATGTTTTTGCAATAACCATTAGTTTAAACCCCTTATTTACCATTTAACCATTTATCATGGTGAGAAAATTAACCATGGTAACTTATTTTTGTGACAAAAAATGAAAATGAAATTATTAATTAATTTAAATACGATGATTACAAAAATGTAATCAATCTAAAATATTCAATTTATAGAGGTGTTATAAATTAATTTTAATAAAATTACACATAATATAAACAAAAAAACAGAATAGATAAATAAAATTTTTATGAATAAAATGAATATACAACAAAACCATCTACCATATTGATTTTGATAAAATGTAATGGTTTATGATTAAAAAAATAATATTTTGGTGGTGTAAAGTAAATAAAAAACCAAATGGATAATTCTAAAAAATTAAATAATAGAAAAAGGCCAAATTAGTTTTTTATTAGAATTAAATGTAACTTTATTTCTATAAAGCATGAGTTTCCCAATTCAACATAATTTATGAAAGGATAATTTTTTTCACAAAATATTTATTTTTCTTTGGACAAAGGTGTATAAAATTGTAACTAATGTTTATATCTGGTTAATGTCATTAATGTTTTGGCATTTGGAAAAATTTAAACATTCACTATTCGCCTATAAATTTACATTTTTAGAAAATTACGAAGAATTCATCCTAAGAAATTTTTTAAATAAAAAATTAAAAAATGATATCCATATAAAAAAATTCAATTTTTTGAAATATTTATCTTAATAGTTATATAGAAGAAGTCTATATTTATTTTAATATAATGAAGAGATACTTTAATGTTCATAATGCCATAGGTCAGGAATATAGTGGTTACTGGTTGACATAGAATATCAGTTATTACATTCTCCCACATTAAATAATATCATAATATAAATTTTTAATATATTTAAATTCATAAAAAATGTTCATAATTATTCATCATTTCATCATTGGGTTCCCATATTTCTTTCTCTATCTTGTGATTTTTATAAAGTGTGTTCTCTAACCAAGATGTTTGATTCTGCATTACATACTCCTTTTTATCAATAATCTAGACTTGATATTAATTATAATATAATCCATGCTCCAAATCTATTTCCTCCATAGTGGTTACATGCATCGGGACTATCATGTACTTCAATGGAATGATAATATTTAAGTAACTATGAACTTTAGAGAGGTTTTCTGGGCTTGTTATATGGTAGGATACAACTCAAAGTCTTTATAAAATTTCAAAAGTCCCCATGTACATAGGAATTATTTTCTACATATTAATAATTCTTATAAATCTTCTTCATGGAGAAACATTTCTAGATTAATGAACCCACTAGAAATTACAATCCCTTTGTTTGATAAAAGACATTTCTTATTTATATCAATTGAGCTATATTGATATAATTATGAATAGTTCTCACCTTAACAATAGTCTCCTTAGTAAGTTTTAGGCCCACTATATTCCTCAATCAGTGGTTATAAAAATATTTTATTGTATAATATCTAATCTAATAAAATAATTTAAATGGTTCTATCTAGTTTCATGAATGGAAGCTAATATTATATGTAAATTAATGTTAATTCTGGCCACTTGCCAATTTAATGTAAAGTGATATTAATAGGATTTTTTGATGTCTAAATAGTCTTTTTTGACCATCTATTATATTGAAGATGGTAGGTGTTGGTAAAGTGTTTTTCCTTATTGAGAGCCTTTGAAAAAATACTCTAAAGTTTCAATGTGAACCAAGGGTCATAATCAGTTACAATTAATAGAGGTACACCTTGAAGCCTCACCACTTCATTAATATAAAACCTTTTAAAGATAATAAATGGTTAGATCCTATCAAATTTCTTTGAAATTTGATGACATGGTAAGGTGATTCACAATTATCCACATAACATCATTCCTCCAATGAGTATTTATAATTATAGTGAAAATTTTATTGTAAAATTTTCTAACTTCCACATTTGTACAAGTAGAGGTTGTATGGATCATTTAAGATGTTGTGTTTCAGCCATTACATTCCAGAGAACCATGAATCTAGTCAGGTAGTATATAATTTACATTATTACACCATCCCAATATAAATGATCCCTTAAATTTTTAAACATATTTTTTTATACTAGAGAGAATCAAAAAATTTAGCTATGTGATTCATCTAACAATTCAAATTTTTGCTCAGGTATGGACGAATATATAGTCTCTATTCAAACATTAACACAACATCTTCATCAATGTGTTTTTAAAATTTTTTTTCATTCAGGGATTTAAGATTATAATGTTAAACCTTATCAACATATTTGTAATTCTTTATCATATCTGGTAATGATGATATTGAAATTTCATAGAAAAATAATCGTGTTTCCCATTTTCTAAAAATTAATTGATCAATTTTTTTAAAATCTATATATGTAGTATCCTTATTTATAATCATAATTTTTTGAACCTCACATTCTTTCCCAATCAATTCCATCATCCACCTTGTTTTCCTTTTTACTGTGGTATTTTTTTGAGAACTAATCGTCTTAGAGTAGTTATATCAATCCCCTTTACCACATGTCACACTCTTTCATTGAGAGTATATACTTTAAAATTAAATGACATTTATATAAGTCACATACTTCACCAATGAGGTAGAACCTCCATATCATCATGTAAAATATTAAAACTTCAAACTCAATATAATTACTTGGATAGTTATATTCATCGGTCTTTAATTACCTTAGCACATAATAAAAAATAATATAATTTTATATAATGAAACAACCCCAAACATTATTCAATGCATAAGTATATAAAAGAAATCCATCATTTCCAAATGATAAATTAAATATAATTTACTTTAAATGTATCCAATTTATAACCTCAATACATTATTCATATCCCTTTTTCCATGTGAATTTTACTCCTTTATGTGTTGACTTGGTTAATGAGTTTCTTAATCATGATTTTCTTGAACAAATCATTGATAGTAACATGATAAACAACAAAAATAATGTATTTTGATTATATTTATTTTATGTGGTAAATTTAACTAACTCCTTTTTGTTTGAGGGAGAAACATATATTACATCATCATAGAGAATATTTTAAATAAATGATACCTCATGGATCCAAAATGTAAACTTACTAAATTTCCAATAAAATTCATTTTCAATGACTGTAAATAATGTTTCTAAAACTATTATCACAGTCTTAATGGATTCTAGAGTAATCCAAGATATCATCAATGAATACCACCAAAAATATATCAATATACTCCTTGAACACTCTATTTATCAGTCACATAATCATAGAGGTTGTATTAGCTAATCCAAATATAATTACCACAAACTCATAATGACCATACCATGTATGAAATTACATCATTGCTATATCATTCTTATTCACCATTAATTTATTATAATAATAGGGAAAATTTGTCTTTGAAAAATTTTATTTTCCTTGATGATGAAAAAATAAGTCTTCAGTGTGTGGTAATGGGTACTTATTAATTAAATTAATGGAATTTATGTCCCTATAATTGATGAAAAACCACATAATCTGATTGTTCTTTTTCAAAAAATTAGATTAAGGATCCCAAAGGTGAGACACTTATAATATAAATCCATCATCACACAACCCCAATATATAATTTTTGAACTCTATAAATTCTAAATTTTCTATTCAATAGTTAGTATTATACATTTGTATAGTATTATGGATGAGTTAAATGGAAAAATCAACTTCACCCATTAGTGGATGTCTCAAAAATTATTGTGTAAATACATTAATAATTTCTTAAAAAATTTCTAAATCCTATATTCTTATGATATTTATCTATATATAGATTAAATTTTCTATTAATATTTTATTTTAATTTCACTATGGTTACCATATTGAGTTTTATGCTTATAATAATTAGATAAAACATTTCCATACTAAAAAAAATTTATTCTAGGACCCTTTGAAAATAACAATATCTTTTTAATTAAAAATATTTTTTATTATACTTTTAATTCCAACCCATATAAAGTATTATGTGAAAACAAATCAAATATATAACAATCATGTTTTAAAAGGTGATATATAATTCCAACCCATAGGCATCACCAAATAATCCCAATGATTTCATCATAATAAATGTATGAATAAATAATATAATACATAATCAATACACCTTAGTAATAAAGAAACAATCATATTAGAAAAACAGTGTATAAATGTAAATAGTTTACCCGTTAAATATATGGAAGAAGATGGGAATAATCCACAAAAAGAAATAAGGTATATGGTACCATTAAATAATATCCCAAGTGTAGGATAGGAAACTGTAATAGATATTGACATAGATGAAAAACATTTATAAATAAATTAAGAAGTGTCTCTGAAAATATGAAAAAATATCATTTAGTTGCATTAAATTTTAAGATTAAACACCCATAGAATAAAGGGAATATAATTTTCTATGAAATGAATAATAATACCAAATATAATATTAATAATTAGTAGAGGTCATGATGGATGGAAAAGGTGGTCACGTGGTCAATGTTAAAAAGTATTCTTTTCAAAAAAAATTAATGAAACTAAAAAAACAGACAATGAAAATCATAGAAATATTCCATTGAAAATTATGAATTAAAACTAAAATTTAATAGGAATTAAGATAATGAAATATTGTATGTATATAAAATAATATTCTTGATAAGAAAAAAGAATATGGACACGGATAAAAAATATTCCAGACCTAAAAGGAGAAATAAGGTCAACTATACTTAAAATCATTATTTTGGCTGATTTGAGATCTAAAGAGGGAAAATATATAAATAATATTTAAAAAAAGAAATAAATATGTTATAATAAATTATGTGGGGTTTAATTGGGAAATAAAAAACAATTACTACAATGGAATATGGAACATAAATAATCCAAATAAAGATTACGATTTCAAAAGAAACCCTTACATCAATCTTCTAACTACTCAAATGTGTTGTAACATACTAGTATAATTTTTTCTATTATAAATATATTTCATAACTATATTTAAATTTATCTTACTAGATACCATTCACTTATATTTTTTATTACTCATTTGGTAATAATTATTTCTAAAACATTTTATTTTTTATTTGTAAATAAATCATTTTTATAAGTATCATCCAATTCAAAGGATCTTATCCTTATACCATGGACATGTATTAATAATATATAAATAATGTTTATGTCAGTGTAAAGAATTATTTTTATATGGTTATTTTTTCCCATTGATGTTTCATGGGACATATGTTGAAGGATTATATAGAATTCTTAAAAAACATGTTTTTTACGAAGTTCGATTCCAATAAAGTATTGATTTGAATTTTGAATAAAAGCATGCATATAGAAAATTAAACATAATTTAAAAATATTAAATTTTTTAATTTTTTATAATTTCAACATTATATAATATTCATTAATATTTCATTTCATAAACATTATAACATCATCCATGTAGGTGGTAAAACTGACCCAAACAAGAGCACGTTATAAAAACTGAATGAGTAAAAAAATGATATTTCATATTTATAATAATAGTTTTAAAAATTATTAATGGTTTCAAAAATAATTATATTAAAATTATAAACCAAATAAAAAATTATTTATATATAGATGGTGTTTGAAGATAATCAAGAAAAATATACCCCATATGCAGGGAATTTGAATCCCTTTCTGACAGAACTTTTTGAAATGAGAGGTTAAGGGACTCTTATTAGGAATGAAATATTAAAAATAATGGATAAGATATTTCGGGAATAAAATATGGTATATAAATTATAGAAACTATAATCTTTGGTTTATCTTTTATGGTTTAGATTGAGGATCATTTTATTAGTGATAAGAGTGGTACTTTTGTTACTACATTTATCATTAAAATAAATGGGAAGTCATTCTCAAGGGAAGCCAAAAAAATTTGAAAAAATTAAAATAAATGATAGTAGAGTCAACAATAACTTCATAAATAAAATATAGATATTGTTTTCTATATATTTTTATCTTTATATCATATTTTTTACCCCTTAGTATGCATTTAATCCTCTACTACGATGACAAAATTTTATTATGGTAACTAATTTTTATGAACAAAAAATAACGAGAACTTATTACCTAATTTGACATTACGATTAAAAATATGATATTTTTGATAGATTAAATTTATAATGGTGATAAAAATTAATTTTAATAAAATTAATGATAATTAAAAAATGATATATATTTTTTTGGAATATACATAAATTAAGAAAAAACTAATTCTTAAAATAATCAAATATGGTATTGACTTCCATGAAATATATTGGTTTATGATTTAGAAAACAATAACTTTGTAAAATTAAAATGAACAAAATACTTAATCGATAATAAAATATAATAAATTAAATGATAAAGACCAAGAGTTTTTTATTTGAATACAATATTCCATAAGTTCCCAAAAGTCATGCATAGGTTTCAATTTTTTTTAAAATATTTTAGAATAATTATATTTACTTCTTAAAATAAAATTTTTAAATAAAATGTTTTAATTAATTTTTAATTCATATTTATTTCATGATGATTACATAAGAGTTGCAGTATTTGTAAAAAAAAAATTCCACTGAATTAAGAATCAACCATTTTAGAAAATTTCAAAATTGCACCTGATGCTAATTTTGACATGTTTCACCCAAAAATTATTTACTTATAATAAAATTAAAAATATAAATTTTTTAAATATTACTCTTAAAAATATTCATCAATAAATATATTTCAATTATACTATAATTATGAGATAATTAAATGTGATGTGTTATATGTTCTAGGGATGCAATGATTTTCTATTGTAATAGAATCTCACATATAACATATTTAGTTTTTTAATTAAAAATTAAATGTTTTATACCATTGATTTAAATTACATAATTTAAAAATATTTTTCCAATCTTAGTGTGTTTTTGAAAGAGTCCTGCTCCATGATAATAGACTTAATCATTATAATATTCATTCATTTAGGAATATTTCTATGAAAGGATAGAATAAGGATATTCCAGTACTATATTTTTCAATTAATAAAGTCTATAATCCTTTTCAAAAGGGAATGTAGCATATGATTTTATTTCAAATAAAGAAAGTGGTTTCAAATTCATGAACACTTGTATTGGTTCATCTGGATTAATTTTGGATATCTTCATTTTCCAATATAAGTGAAAATAACTATTCTAATAACATTATTAATGAATATTCATGAATCACCAAATTTTACATTTTTGGTTAATAGAGTGAATATTTCAGCTATTTTGGTATGTTACCATGGATAAATAATAAAATTTGTAGAATAACGACAACGTATTTGAGAATTCACTATATTTTTTTACTTTTAGCATGATTTATTTGACTATAATTCTTCATTTCATGTGCATCATCACAAATTCTCTTCCACTAGTACACCATAGCTAGATTGGATACTTAAAAAGAAAACAATCCATGAGATATCCCGAGACATTCTATGTTAGTGCGAGTTTCATATTTTTTAGGATAATTCTTAATGCAAAACTTTTTATCTAATAAATAGGAGAGATATAATTATTCTTTATTTTTTTCCAGATACTTTATCTCATCCTAATAAATACTCAAATTTGTATTAAAATTTTTCATGTCAATCTTCGGTTGAAGATATTCTCTTACTAACTCAAGATAGGTTCTAATATTATAATAATGTAATATAGTTTAATGATATAAAAATTAGGAATAAATATTTAAATATATTTTTTTTGTTCAATATTTTTCTGACTCAGGTTTGGCCATGTGAGACTTTGGAATGATTCTATAAAAAATTATAGAGCTATACACGGAGACAGTGTGCAATTCTGAGGCTCGGTGTGCCCTGAATAAATTTTATAAAAATATTAATAATTTTTATACTATGCATGTGGTATAAACATATTATCTCTTAAATTTTAGCTCAGATCAAAAATCTATGTCCATAGTTGAGTCCAGAGCACAAATTTTACCCGAGGAGGGGCATAACTTTTGTGGGTGCATGCCATCTGTAGAAAATGTTATGGAGGGAAAAATATAAATAAAATAATAAAATAATTTTTTTATTTGAAATTATACTTCGAATAACTACTGAACAGGGACTCATATTGGATATCTCAGACAACTGGTGATTTTGTTGAAAGGTTTTATCCCAAAGGGTGACCTTTGTTGAGAGACCATGAGGTGTTTTGATTCTGCGGCCACATGTCCTCCTATAAATAAGTGTTAGAGAAATGATCCAGGGATATATCATTTCCCTCATAGATGGTGGAGCTCTGTTGGATGGTTATTCGACATCTGGACTTCATTAGATCGCGTTGAAAATGCAGGCGCTAGTAGATCATAACGCAACGAACACAACTGCAGATCCATAATCTTGGAAGGATTCTTCATTCGGTTTGTACTTCTCCCTGATTAATTTTTTGTTTTCATTTTGTTTTCATTTTTATTTTTTGGTGCTCTGATTGTCTCTCTTGATGTACAAACTAACAACAGTCATCATTAGATTGAGTTTTTGATTGTGTGTTATTCATTTTTTTCATTCATTCTTCATCATTTACTTTTGGATACAATGTAACAACAACCAAACAACAAGAGGAACATGGATATGGGAAGGTAATAATCCAAAAAATAGGGATCTATGATAGATTATAGTTTTGAGGGTAGGAGGAGGCGTGACAGTGAGTAGACGATCCACCAACTTTTCGTCGCATCGAAATGGCGAAAAATCTCCGAGGGAAGATCGAGTCTGTGAAGATCATTTTCGGAGATTTCCAGATCCAGTCAAAAATTATTTTTTTGACCAACAGACACGTCCTGGTTGTCCATGGAAGGTTATATTGTGGAATTAGTTGAGGCGATGATGGTTTTTGGTGAGGCGGCAGTGGTCTGGTAAGAGGTGGCGGTAGTCTGACCAGAATGTCTTGGGGCTCTTCAAACCCCTGTAAAATGAAAAATAGGTTTTTAATTTACACAACATCTATTTAAATACACATCTCGCATCAAGAAAAACTCGTTGAGGCTATTTTGGGAATTTAAATAATTGGGTTTGGGGCCTGGGGCCAAAAATGCTTAAAAATAATAATTTATTATTATTCAACTTCAACCCACCATAACTTCTGTGTGAAGCTTCTGATTGAAGAATTGTTAGTGGTGTTGTGACCCTAAATAGAATTCATATGTTTCTATATAAATTTTAGGTTTATAAGGAATTTTTTTTGTGTGGGTCCCATGAGGCCCAGTTTGGGCGTTTGCTGTGAAATGAGATTTTTTCACCAGGTGTCCATTTTGGATGAATGCGTAGATGATCTGGTTACGCAATCCCTTGTATGAGTTATATGATCGAGGTGTGGTTCCCTCCCAGTGTTGTTACAGTGAATGATATTCTTTTTCACCGATTGTCCATTTTGGGAACGTAAATAACCTATCCTGTGTTTTTTTCTGGATAGAACACGATGGTTTCTACTATTTGGGACAAGGATTCATGGTGTGAAGGGGATGTGGTGGGGGTCTATTAGGTTAACGATGCTAACTATCTTGGTAGAGTGGGACCACTGGTCACTTTGGTGATCTCCCTACTAGCTGTATTGAGTGGTTCCCCCTAGACTCGGATGGTGACATTTTGATCAACTAGGTTGAGTGGGTCCACTGGTCCATTAGCTACAATGGTTTTCAACATCATGTCCCCTCCACCATATTTTGACACCTCTAAGGCTACGTTTGAGGGTTTTCTGTATCACGTCCCCTTAACCGAACTGTTACCCCTCTTCGACTGCTATGTGTACGTGCATTGTGGGTGAGTTCCTACATTCTAGAGTGAGTTTTCTAAATCTATTTCGATAGTAGAATTAGTGTATTTAGAGAATATTTCACCCTGAGAGACCCAGTAGGATTCCCACATCCCTTCGTGTTTCGCTGGTTGCGTTATCGTAATCGGTGTGGAAAATATTTTCAAAGGCATCAATCATCAATGTTGGATATTCTAGGAGGGGACGAAGCCCCGGTGAGCCTTGGGAACATACCTTGTAGTTGTGTAACGGTATATGCTCTTTTAGTTTTCTATGGCGCATTTACATGAGTAACTAAATCGGGTTTGAGGTATTATCATGCCCGAAAGTACTCGGGTGATGATCCCCTATATGATCAATATGATCTAAAGGGTGTTAGATTGAGACCATGGCGTTTTCCTCTGTAGAGTTCGTAGTGTTGGCGTGACCAATAATACTCAAGCACTGATCCTCTGAAAGACAAGTTGTTCAAGTTTCGGGTTTCTACATGATACCCCTTTTATGTGTTCGATTTTACAGCTAGGGTTTTGGTGTCCCCAATGGAGAGTCGGTGGGATCCCCTACCTGAGGAGTTGGAGGTGGTTTATTCATCTGGTGACTTCTTTCGTGGAACTCTCTGTTAAGAATGCACTTGTGGGATGGTATCATGAGGATTATCCAGGTGTTCCATTACTTCTTTACCGATGGTGTGTTATCCCTCAGTTGAGTTCCACCAGGGATGGTGTGGTTGGCTCATCGACTTCAAGCTGCTGATTCTTTCCCCCATTGATTTTACATGCTATTAGGGACAACATGGCTCTTGATGCTGTTTATGAGGTCAGTACCTCATGAGATCATAGCGAGTGTTGCGTTGGAACCTTGAGTCAATTACCTATGTTAGTCTATGGTCCGGACCAGGAGACATGGATATGAGTATATCTAGTTGTGTTCTAGGTGTCCCCATGTCATGTCATTTTTTTAACATTCCAGGGTCGTTGAGAAGACTAGTCAGGTATTTTCGAAGATGGTCTTGAGATGGAGCTTCTCTCTCATTTGGGATCTCTCAGTCTGGTTTGAGTAAACTGATACCTATCATTTTCTCCCATTTTAGATTTGGATTTTGGGGTTCCTATTGAGTATTCATATACTCACTCCTGCATGGGATTTTCTCACACAGGACTTGTGTATTGTAAAAACCATAGGTCCTTCGATTAAGTCCTAGTTGGACTTGAAACAGTCATTTCATGCTAGCTTGAGTGACCAGGTTTTTCATCGGATCTTGGATGAGGAGCTTATTGGTGAGTGTTTGTTAGAAATCCACTCATTCAGAGATGGTTGGATTTTTTTTCAGTTTTTTCGGTGGGCCCCATATTTTCTATTTTTATACTTATATTGTACTCTATTTTTTGATAGATGTATGAGTGCATTTTAGTATTTAGTTTTTATATATATCACTACACTATTGCATGGAGATGTATATGGGTGTGTCTATACAGGTACAATAGTCCATGGTCTCCTTGTGTGTGATAGCCTACTTGGCACATAGTCACTAGCCCCAGGCTTATGGAAATAGGCTAGGGGAGTTGCATCTTGATCACCATTGGGTTGGGTCATGATGGAGTGGTATTAGACTAGGATTCACCATGGGGACCTTAGAGCATAGTTGGTCTTTCTATGATCTTGGTTTGGATTGCATAACATTTGTTTCCTCTGGAATTGAGGATGACCTCATTGATTGAAGGTTCAAAAATTATAATCGGTTTCTAACCGGCTTGTTCGTAGAACCAGAAACATCCAATGATTCCATATCCATTTGGACCTACTTTACAAAGGTAGGCTCTCATTAGTTGTGGACTGATCAGGCTTAGGAATTTTCATTGGTTGAGAGGATGGGAGCTCGGACTAATCAAACCTTCTTAGGGAAATTATTGTCTATTCCGGGACTCTCTTTATATATTTAAGTTATGTTCGTGAATCCTTATTACATTACCCAGTATAAAATGAGCTTTTCTTTAGATATGACAATCAATGATTGATATGTATGAAATTTAGAGAATCTTTTATATGTATTTGAGGTTCTTCATCGATAGAGAATCATCTGTATTTGTTAGAGATTATTAGTCCATGATATCCTTCAATACTAAAAAATCTCTTGGTCATTATGATAACCATACTGGTTTTAAAGCCACTTAATGGGGCACTTGATGTTTATTGTCATTCAGAAGGACATGGATTATTTCAGAGTTGGGATCGTACCCACATATGGGCTACATACGTATCCTTTGTTTTGGAAAAGGAATCAGATCCCACTTAGTTCGAGTAAGGGAGTATGATGTTTATGCATAATTGATGGCTCAAAAGAAAGATGTCATGATTACTTTTACACTCAAGGCTCACGTGAGTCATGCTCGGTGTGATAAACAAGAGGTATTGGTGAAACCAAACAATTTTCCCATGATAGATGCAATGATGTGGGGATTATGTATGTATGACTGCCCAAAATAGATGAGGATTAAGATTTACTTGAGGGAAGAAATCCAGTAACATGGTCCATAAATGTATATGTACTTCATAGAAATTTGGGTACTTTAATATGGGGATTACTCCTAAAGAAGATTCCCAAATTAAGAGGGGACTCATGATTGGGTTTTACTCTTGAGAAGGAAGCCCAGATCAAAAGTAAATTAAGGCTAGTTAAGAGAAATAAGGCTGGGGCTTACTCCTAAGAAAGAAGCCTAGGTTAAGGGAATTATGATTGGGGCTTACTCCTAAGTAGGAGGCCCAAATTAATAAGGACTTGGGGCTTAATCCTAAGGAGTATGCCCAAGTTAATGAGAATTTGGATTGGGGCCTACTATTGAAAAAGAGGCCCATATTAGAGTATTTGGGGCTTACTTATAATTAGGATTCCCAAATTAATGAGAATTTGGACTGGGGCTTACTCCTGAAAAAGAGGGCCATATTAGAGGACTTGGGGCTTACTCATAAGGAGGATGCCCAAATTAACGAGAATTTGGACTGGGGCTTACTCCTGAAAAAGAGGCCCAGGTTAAGGGAAATTATGACTGGGGCTTACTCCTGAAAATGAATCCCAGGTTAAGAGAATTGTGGTTGGGACTTACTCCTATGGAGGATGCCCAGATTTTGGGAACTTTGAGACTGGGGCTTACTCCTGAAAAGGACGCCCATATTAGGGGACTTGGGGCTTACTCCTGAAAAGGAAGCCCAAATTAATGAGGACTTGGGGCTTACTCTTAAATAAGATGCCCATATTTGAGACTGGGGCTTACTCCAGAAAAGGAATCCCAGGTTAAGAGAATTATGGTTGGGACATACTCCTAAGGAGGATGTCCAAATTAGGGGACATGGGGCTTACTCCAGAAAAGGAGGCCCATATTAGAGGGATTGGGTCTGACTCATAAAGAGGAGGCCCAAATTAATGAGAATTTGGACTGGGGTTTACTCCTGAAAAGGAGGTCCAAGTTAAGAGAATTATGGTTGGGGCTTACTCCTAAGAAGGATTCCCAAATTAGGGATCTCTCATCTTAAAGGATGAGATGGAATTAATGAAATATCTAACATTAGTGAAATAAAGATGTATAAATGACTAGCTGTTGAGAGATGTTCCATGGAATTCCATTCAGATAAGGAATTCAATAAAAAAACATACCATAAATGGCTTGGAAGAGTGTCTTAGAGCCTGAATCTTGAATAGGAAAGGTGGAATGGCATAAGAGAAGAGAAATGGGAAGGAAGGGCACTCAAAAATAGAGGGGTTTGCAAGTACTGGGGGGTCCCGCAGATACTGCATGGGTGTGCAAGTTTTGGTCGCGCCAGCATACTTGCGTGACACATATATACTTGGGAGATCCTTGACTAATAGAGTAATATTTATAAAATCCTTGACTAAAGCCTTTAGAATTATCTCGAGGTACTTTCAGAAGAGTGGCGTGCAAGTTTCAATGAGTAAGTAAGGAGGCGCACAAGTGTGTCCATTTCCCATAAGTGTAAAACACTTAAGCGTGCAAGTGTTAGTGAATTGTAACACTTAGACCTTATTATTCTTGTTTAGACCTTCCATTCTAGGTAAATAATTACCTTAGAAGTGTTCGGAATACTTGAAGAAAATACGTGGGCGTTCAGAGCTTTGTATCTGAATTACGGAAAAAATACTCCTCAAATGGGGGCCCACCAGGGGCATTTATATGTTGGAGAAGACCCTGTGCAGTTTTCAAAGAGGGAACACAAGTCACTTGCGCGACCATTAGGCAGCGTGCAAGTGTACTTCCATGACAGTGAGGGAACTTCCTTGACCCAAAGGCATTCGACCCCTTTTTCATTCATTTGTCGATTTTTTGATGTTTTCTTCAAAGGATGAATCAATTTGCGTTAAGTCTTTTCCCTTTCCATTCTTTAGACAATGTGACAAAAAGGAGCATTAACAAAAGTCCCCCCTCAGAGTTGGATCGGGAGAGAAAAGAGGATTTGACTCTGAGGAAGAAAGACAAACCATGGGTCTTTGTGGTTATTGGCAGTTTAAAGTTATTCATGTCAGACATAAAAAGGATAATGTTTACGGTCGAAATATATTTGACTGAAATGGATTAAAATTGACTCAATTCATTGACAATTTATCTGAAAACATATTACCACAATCAAGTATGAGGGAAAATATGTAAACTACGACTTAAGAAAATTTGAATCTGAGGAATGATATGAAAAAGAGCTAAACAGGCATTAGAAGAAGTAGTTCCCAAGAATGAAGTTACCGTTATTTAACAAACCCATTAGGGGGTTGATTTATGCAGGGCCACCTAAGGGAATTGGCTACAAACTCAAATAATAGTATCTTTTGGATTACAGGTCCGTTATGTAGACTACTTATGCAAGGTCGCCTAAGGGCAAGTGTTGCATAGTCAAGAAAAATAACTCTCAGAAATTTACTTTTCTACTCCTAAAAATCCAGTGAAGGTTTATGAGGATTCAAATTTTCCAAAGCATTGAGTTTTTTGTATGGAGAGAGGTACTTGAATATAGAGAAGATTTTTCCAAACAAAAATATCCAAGAACTGGATGAATGTCACTCCTACGATGGTATGAACCAAACGTAGGGAAGAGAAAATATAAACCATAGACTTCCATACTTTTAGATCATGAAAAATGATATGGGGAAAATATGTTAAGGATGGATATTTTTGCGGATCCCTACATATTATCATTAAGACAAATAAGGAAAAAAGATGTTTTCCTCCCAAGAATGAAGTTACCACTATTTAACAAACCCATTAGGGTGTTGAATTATGCAGGGCTGCCTAAGGGCATTGGCTGTATAGTCAAATAATAATATCTTTTGGCTGACAGGTCTGTTATGTAGACTGTTTATGCAAGGCCGTTTAAGGGAACGTGCTGCATAGTCAGGAAAAAGAACTCTCAGAAATTGGACATTTTTGTGACTAGAAGTCATGAAAAGAGTTATTAATATCTGAAAATATTTAAGGTTAGGATTATAACACATAAAAAATGGGTATTGTACAATGTATGTAGAGATACACAGATCAATGCTAACCATAATCATATTGTGGCTGGGTCCTGAATTGAAATATTGGACTTCTTACATATCCCATAAGGATGGGAATCAATCCCACATATTTCTAGAAATACAGTTTAACATCATGTGGGATGAATGTATGAGAGATCTTATTTTAGGGTCATAGAGATCAGAACATTATAAGAAATACACAGTGTGTGTTTTTATGGGGACTTTTCAGCCAGGGGACTGAAGGTGGAATTTGGGGTAGGCCCAAAATACTTGGGGATGGATTCAAATGACACTTGAACGTTCCTACGTATCCCATAAGGATGGTAATCAAGCCCACGTAGTTCTAGAAATACCCTCTGTATAAATTTGGTTTTTACATGTGCAGGGTGAAAAGGGGACTTTAGTGCAATGATGTTTTGACCCAAGATTAAAGGTTCAGGCATTACCGTGTATGCACATAGTCTTTGAAATATAACATGATTGAAAATTAATGAAAATAATGATTCCCTATCAGGTGAGGGTATCAAAGAATATTGTAGTTTATTGTCATACAGGACAAAAATGTTGTACATTTTAACATCATATAGCAAGGATGAAGGTAAACCAATGTAAAGATATTGATTTTGGGGGCGGTTTCATGAGTCAACATCGTATGAGATGGAGGTGAACCGATGTGAAGAGATTGGTTTTGGGCATGAACCTTGGGAGGTTTCCTACGTACCCAGCTTGGAAGACAAGGATCAAAGTCTGCAAAGTTCAATTAAACAACGAATTAGTGATCATGTTTTTTTTCTAGGGACAGCGACCTAAAAAATGATGTTGGGACTTACACATGGTTAGCGGCCCAAAGAGGGTGTTATGGTTGAAATTTTCTCTAAGCTCATGTGAGTCAAACTCGGTGTGAGAAAAAAGAGGTAACAACAACCTTAAAAATGCATAGTTTACTGTCATGTAGTACATATGAAGGGACTATGTAGTTTAAAGTCTTGCAGTTAGGACTATTGGTGATGCACAGTTTAGTGTAATGTAGCGGGGACAAAAATATAGTTTAACATCATGTAGTACGTATTAAGGGATTTCTATACAGTTTAGCATCATGTAGTTAGGATGATGGGAAAAATACATTTTAATGTCATGTTGGACAAAAAGAGGACTGTGCAGTTTAATGTCATGCAGTAAGGACAATAGAGGACACATTTTAACTCCATGTTGGACGTATTAGGGACTTTTTCACAGTTTAACGTCATGTTAGGTGAAGAAAGATGATACAGTTTAACGTCGTGTGGGATGAAATTGTGAGTAGTTTAAGGTCATATGCATGGACCGTAGATGGTACAGTTTAACGTCATGCTGGACATAAGAGACTTCTATACAGATTAGTGTCATGTAGTTTGGACGTCACAGTTTAACGTCATGTTGGATGTAAGTGTGAATAGTTTAAATTCATATGCATGGACCCTGGGTGGTGCAGTTTAACGTCGTGCTGGACATATGGGACATGAAAATAGATTAAGGTCATATGCATGGACCATGGATGGTATATTTTGTAGTTATACAAAATACTTCTTTAGAAATATGGCATTGGTTGGAGTAGTTATGAGTTCTCCATCCATTCAGATTAAAGAGTAAGCTCCATTGGAATAGACCTTATATATTGAATAAGGTCCTTCTAACTTTGGTTCAAGCTTAGGAGGTTTTTTTCCTGGTATCATTGGAATTCTATGAACTAATACCAATTCTTTCTGAACGAATTAACGAAGAAAAACTTTTTGTTGAATGCTCATGCTATTAGATTCTGATAGACTTCCAAGTGGTGCAGAGTGTACAATATTTTCTCATCTAACTGTTCCAATTCATTCAATCACTTTTGAGATTGTTCATCTGTAGATTATTGATCACAAATGGATACTCTAAGCAAAGGTAATTGAACTTAAATGGGAAAGGCTGCTTCCGTTCCATATACCGGTGAATATGGAGTTGACCGTGTTGCAGTGCGGGTGGTGGTCCGATAAGCCCATAAAGAATGAAAGAGTTTATCAGGCCATGACCTCTTATATTTATCCACCATCATTTGCATTATATTTGAAAGAGTCTCATTGAAGGCTTCTATCTGGCCATTGTCCACTACATGATACCCATATGAATAATTGGATTTGATGTTTTATTGTTGATATAACTTCTTCACCTCGGATGAACAAAAGTTGGTTCCATTGTCCATCAATATGGTATGAGGGACACCAAATCTGGTAATGATGTTAGACTTGATGAAGCTAACAATGCTTTTATAACTAGCTTCTTTGAGTGGTATTTCCTCTACCCATTTGGAAAAGAAGTTAGTAGCAGTAAGAATATACTTAAACTTCTTGGTTGTAGCTGAAGTGTAAGGTCCCACCACATCCATTCCCCATGTGGCAAATAGCCACGATTTTTTAGTTGTATGAAGAAAATCTGGAGGTTGATGAATGAAGTTGGATTGTACTTGGAATGAATGACACTTCATTGTGAAATCAACACAATCTTGTATCATTGAAGGCCAAAAGTATCCAAGCCTTCGAATCTGATCGGACAGTCCATGTCCAGACTGGTGGGCACCACAGACTCCTGCATGCACTTCTTTCATGACATCCATTTTCTCTTCACCATTAATGAATCTGAAGAGAACTCCATCAAATCCACATTTGTAAATAATTTTCTCTAAGTGATCTAGTCTATCATAAAGAGTGAAATTGACCACACGTCTCCAGAGTTGTTCTTTCCTGGCTCTATCAGGTGGAAGTGTTCTATTTTGAAGGTATTCCCTGATAGGTGTCATCCATCCTGTAGTATGAACATATGGTTTAGACATGGGACTAATTTCATTGATTTCCTCTGTTCTAGCTTGAACATAAGGTGAAATTGTACGACGACAGGAAATACTGATGATTGTCTCTTCCCGATTTGGATCTGCCAGAGCTGTGGCTATATTAGCTAGTGCATCAGCTTGAGAATTTTGTTATCTTGGGGCATAAGAAAATGTTGGTTCTGATGGGAATTGCGCCATTAACTCTTTGACATAATCATACAAAGGGATTAGTTCTTCTTTTCTGATGGCATAACCCTCATTGACTTGTTTGATTAATAGGTCTGAATCACCTTTCACCTTTTTGTTATTCACTTGTGCTTGAAGCGCCAACTCTAATCCTGCAATAAGAGCTTGGTATTCCACATCATTATTTGTACTGCCTCCCAATAATGAGAAGGAATAAGGTATCAATGCATTTTATGGGGAGATCAATATAACTCCTAATCCAAATTTGTTGAATTTAGGATTTTCCATTTTCCTCCTTGTTGGACTTCTGGAAGCACCACCGAAGTACATTTCTCATGTTTGATGACTTTTTTGAATATAGAAGAATTCCTCATTAGGGAGGTCAATATCTAAAGATGTTTCTTCTTCTGAAGGGTGTTCAGCAAGGAAATCATCCAGAGCCTGGCCCTTTATTTCCCTTTGAGACACATATTGAATGTCAAATTTCGACAAAATAAATGCCCACCTTGCCAGTCATCATATAAGCATTGGAAAACTAAGGATGAATTTGAGCGGGTTATTAGAAGATACCAATTGGACCTCGTGATGTTGCAGGTAGTGTCTCAAATTTTGAACTGCAAAGATTAATGCTAGGAAGCACTTCTCAAAACTTGAATATCGGGTTTTTGGTCCAAGCATAGTCCGACTCAGATAGTAGAGGATGTTTTCATTCCCAGCATCATTCTTCTGATCAAGAAAGGCACCCAATGATCGCTCTAGAGCTGTTACATTGAGCATAAGTGGCATTCCTTCAATAGGTGGAATTAACACCGGTGGACTCAAGAGATACTTCTTAAGAATATCGAATGCTTCTTGACATTATTCAGTCCACTTATAAGTAACTCCCTTCTTCATCTATTTGGTGATGGGTAATCTTTTTCCTGCCAAATTGGCGATGAAACGCCGAATATAGGCTAAGTTTCCTTGAATTCCTCTCAATTATTTCAAATTTTGAGGAGGTGACATACCAAGGATTGACTTTTTCTTATCAGGATCGACTTCAATACCACTATGGAGTACAACAAAGATGATAAATTTTCTTGAGGTTACCCCAAAAGCACATTTTAAGGGGTTCATCTTCAAATTATGTTGTCAAAGCTTGCAGAATATGACTTCAAAATCAGCTAATTTATTAGAAAGTTGTTTGGATTTGACTACCAAATCGTCCACATAACATTCAAAAAATTTCCCTAAAAAGGGTTTGAAGATACGATGCATGGAATGCTGATATGTTGCGCCTGCATTTTTTAAGCCGAAGGGAATTACCTGGTAGAAAAACACACGTTGAGGGGTTTTGAAGGATGTAGATTCTTCATCTTATGGAGCCATTCATATTTGATTATACCTGGAATATCCATCCAGGAAGGAAAGTGCTTCATAGCCAGCAGTTGCATCAATTAAAAGTTCTGTGATCAGAACTGGAAAACAATCATTAGGACAATGCTGATTAAGATCTCTGAAATCAATGCAAACCCCAATTTTCCCATTATTCTATTTAACTGGGAGAATATTAGACAACCATTTGGGATATTGAACTTGTCTGGTGAAGTTATCTTTGATATGTTTATCCACTTCAGCCTCAATTTTGGAAGCATAGGTTGGGTGTGTTCTTCTAGCAGCTTGTTTGAATCCTCGATGTTCTTCTGGAAAACCCAAATGATGAGTGGAAACATCAAGATCAAGCCCTGGCATCTTTGTATAGTTCCAAGAAAATATGTCTCGATTTTTATTTATAAAGGAAATATACATCTCTTGTTCTTCAAGAGTCATGGCCACACTGATTAAAGTGGGGCGTGGATCTTCTTTTTTACCCAGATTTATTTCTCTGAGTTCATCCACAATAGTAGAGATACCTTCTTCAAATGTTGGAGGAGAATTTATGAGATCTTCCTCTTCTTCATCTACATGTGTTACTTCTTCTGTTTCTACTTGCATAGTATATGATGAAGCAGAATTTCCATGATCAGAAGAGATGTTAAAACTTGAACATCTTGAAGAAGAAGCTTCCATTTCGGACCCAATTGATGATGAAGGGTCTTCCTTGGGTAATAAAGAGAAGATGATGGATTGAGAATCAACATCAGCATTCACCTCTGGTATTGCTATAACTTCTTCTGTCCTAATTGGAAAAGTATAGACTTTTTGGATTTCAACAGATGAAATAGAGACATCTCCATTTGAACTTTCATCATTGCCGGGTGAATCACCGATTTCTCCCTTGTTGTCTGGCTCGATTGCCATAATTGACATTATGGATCTTTCCATATGAGTATTTTGATTTGGGTCTATCCTATCAATTTGACTGATAAGAAACACATAATCTGTACTCAAATGCACAAATGGATTTACCGGAATCTTTTCCAAACTATATGGAGAATTAACTTTGGAAATCTCTCTTATTGTGGATTTCTCCTTTCCCTTCATTTGATAGAATTCTGCCTCAATGTATTGAGATTAACATGTCTTGAATGGGGCCTTATCACCTTAAAATGTCCCAACTTTACCATCGAAATAATATTTGAGTCATTGATGGTATGATGAAGGGATATCCACATGTTGATGTAGCCAGGGTCTTCCAAGAAAGATGTTGAAGGCTGAGTCTTGATCAACAACCATGAAATATGAATTGGATACAAGATCTCCAAAACGAGTTCTAAGTGTAATCTCGCCCAGTGGTTCTTCTTCATTTTTATCATATCCTTGTAACATCATAGTATAAGGAGATAAATTAGATTCCTTGAGGCCCAATCGACGAAGTGTATGAATGGAGACGGGGTTTACTCCTGAACCATTATCAATGAAAGATCTTTGTATATCTACACCATTGACCTTGACAGAAGTACAAAGGTCTAATGTGTCCATGCATAACATCATCTTCATCTACATTTGTGAAAGATATCAATGCATGGAATTCTGTAGGATTATTCTCTACATTGTAGACTTCAGCTGTAGCAATATCAGTATCAATCACCCGAGGACTTGACAAATCCTCGATGAGTGCCTCCCAAAGATCCTTTGATATATTCAGGGCATCCAGAATTTATAACTTGGCCGTTACTTGGGACAGGTGTTTCAATATATCATACTTTTGATCCAAAGGTCTATGTTTCCCAACAGGAACATGTGGTTTAGCAAGTGCCTTGGAAGCTGATGCTTTGGAATTTGATGCATCTTGTACATGGATATGAGTTGGTAATACTCCTGGCATTGGAAGACTAGACCGATTAAGTCTATTTACATGCTGAGAGGAAGAAGATGGAACCTTCAACCGATCCTCCAGAATAATTGAGCCAAGACCGAGTAAACCTTCTGTGGATGAACTTTCTTGTTCTTGTTGATCACTTTGAAGGGCTCTACCATGAGTTTCTGCTGCATACACAGTTCTAGAAGGGGTAGAATTGGAATAATGGCTTATGAAAGATCCACGTCTTCCCATGTATCTTGAGCCTCTGGAACTTCCTATAATTACTCTATTTGATATATGGAATTCAGGATCATCAAAATAGAAATAGCGACTTGCATATGGATCTGTTAATTAAATACTATTAATAGAACTGAAAATCAACTCTTCATCCGATGAAGACACTGCCTGATTAGTCGGTTTACGCTGTGAAGTTTGGTGGGGTGGTTCCCATTTCATTGAAGTAGATGACATAAAATCTGCCAGAGTCAAAGACAACATAGGTTTTGACACATACTCATCTATTTTGATTGTTCCTCTTTCTTGGAATTGTTCCATTTCATTGATGATTTTACCTCTAATGAAGAGGGTTTTGCTGCGGCATTCATGGAAAAGGCACAATTAGTTTCTTCAATTGTGTTCTAAAAATATCATGAGTTTGGTTTATCATCTTTCGGACCATCCAATCATCATATATCTGAGCATTTTTGTTCTTAACTTCTTGCCACTCACCTTACTCCACTGGAACAGTAACAGTAACACATTCTACCGAGGCTTAAGAACCTTTCCGTTTGACTTGCCCAAATCGACCATTTTTTAAAGGAGGTATTTGAAAACAAAACACTTTTGAATGGGATTCCCTAACATTTGATGAAAGTGGCAATAATTGGAATGATCTTCATCTACTTTCTTATTCGGCCTCTTGGGCCTTGGAAATTGAACCAAATTATTTTCTAGAGCCGAAATGAAGTAACCAGGAACTTGTTCATTTCGGAAAGAGTATGTTTTTCTCTTCAGATCCACAAATTGTTTCTGTCTTTGATATCTTTTATCTTCTTAACGAAATGGCCTCTATTGTTGACGCTCAAGAGGCGGAGCCATTCGAGAAGATGAAGGCCTTGAAGTAGAAGCAGGTACAGATTCTTGTTTAAGCATAAGTGTAGCAGTCTCTGCTTTACCCATTCTCATTCCTGGAGCTTATGGAATTACACGATCTTTATCTTTAGTCTTTATAATAGAATCTTCAATCTGTTGAGCGATTTAAGTAAGGTCTCGAAACCCTCCTATTTATTTCACAGGGATCAACGACGTGCATAACTCGTCATGCAGATTTTCCACACAGATTGGAAACAATTATTCTTGAGGGAGTGCTAAGCTTAGGGAATATGTTAATCCCTTCCATCGAGCAATGAAATCTGAAACCCTTTCATTCTCCCTTTTCTTACAGTTTGTAAGATCAAAAATGTTGTCTTTGAACTGTTGATCTGAACTGAAGAAGGAATTTTTGGCGAAGATCCTCCCACCCGGTAATTGACCGGGATTGCAAGCTTGTATACCAAACAAAAGCTAGTCCCTGTAAGGTTCACACAAAGCATCTGAGTCTCACTACTTCTTGTTATTCTGGAGTTCCCATCATAGGATTTAAACAAGACACATAATGCATCAAATACTGTTTAGGATCGCCTGATCCATTGAAAATAGGGAATACAGGATTCCAAAAACTTGATGGGGTAGGGATTGAATCTACCCATTTAGGGTAAGATATCTTTTCTGGTTGAACCTACGCACGCTTCCCTTCCATAGTCTCTAACCGGGCTGTTAATGTCTCAATGGTAGTTATTAACTTTTGAGAAACTTCCTGTTGAACATGGACTTCGGTAGGTGCAATAATTGGAGTTTGGACGGGCATGGTGGATGGTACTGCAACTGATGGTAGAACCATCGATTGTTGTTTCCATTGACCCGTAGGATTAGACCTGTGAGGGTGTATTGATAGAGGATGATATACTTGATCTATCTTAGTAGCCACAACAAAATCTCTTGGCTAACTTACTCCAGCATGCTTAGGAGGAAGACTACCCTGAAGTAGTTCTGCATTCAACCTCCTCAATTCCTTCATTTTTTCCTTTTGTTGTGAAAATATTTTCTCTAGTGAGAGCGATTGGCCTCCTCTAGAGGAAGGTTATGTAACCTGAATCTTTCCTTTCCTCTTGTTGGATCCCTTTCAGAGAGGGGGAAGTGGGTTACTTGAAGGATTACCCAAATTCTGGGTAAAACATTGATTTCTCGTACGTACACCATCTTCATTTGTGTCTGTGCGTTTAACTTCATGAGAAAGAACCTCTTCATCTGATCCATTTGAGTGAACCTCATCTGGTGGATCAGCAACAACGAAATTAATGACATTAATTGATGCATAATGCATCGCATCTCTCCTATCAGCATTTTTGTGATATTGTCTTCTTCCATGCCCCTGACGAGACATTGATTTTTTTTGATTTGATCCCTCAGGAACTTCTTGGTGAACTATAATTTGGTGTTAATCTCATGATAATTTGGCTCTTCATTTTTATTTAGTCTTCTTCCTTAATCGAGAGAAGACCAACTTTCACAGAGGAGAGGGTTAATGATTTGAAAAAGTCCCTAGTCTAGTAGACTGGGGCTGTTCTTACTGTCTTTCCCCAACTCCTCGAATCCTATTTGTTGATTTTGAGGGTTTTTTTAAACGAATCCCCTGTTTGGAAAGATGGGGGGGTTCTTGACATGCTATATCTGAGACCTTCTTAAAATCTCTCCTGATATTGCAGACCTTAGTCCAGAAATTAGCTGGATGCATCAACTTGCATCCACTTTTATCACCTGAAACAAAATATCGTTGGATCATTTCTGACACTTCTATCACTTGGTGATGTGCTTGCTCCAATTGAGAGGTCTGTTCAATATTCTCACTTTCTTGACGCAGGAGTAATTCAACAACTTGTTCTCTGTATTGTTGATTTTGAGAGGAACTATTTGAAGCCTGTTCTTGGGCAAGATTTTGATTACAAAATAACCCATTGACAGTGGCCAGCAATGGGCAATAACATTACATGAGACCATTTTCGGCGGGCTTTGCTGACTAGAGAGTACAACGAAATGTAGTGCTCTATGAACACCCCATCCCCTGATATTAATACCATATGGGGAATTGGAAATTAACTGGCGCAATCTTCTTAGTTCGTCAAGGCATGAATGTTGAATGGCTCTCTACTGCTTTTCAGCTTTCGGATATCGAGAGAATGATAGAGATTCCAAATCAATATGATGTTGTAACTCTTCTATTATAATAATATGATTTTCATATTCATCATATGATAATACTTTCTTTTTCAACTGACAATGAGTTTTCCATATGTTGAGATGAATATCATAAATTCCATCTTTCATCAACATCTCTGGAATGTCATACTGAGAGTCAGCCAGAGGCCAAAACATGACTGGCACTTCACCTTTCGCCAGTTGTTTTCTCATGTTCAGTATTTCCTCTTTATCATTCAATGAAGATTCTTCTACCTAATAGATCAGAGCTGGTTCTTTCTTGTTTCTTCATCAGATTCAACAATACTAGTAAAGAATACACTGATCAAACTAGAAGATGCATGACTTAGGGGTGGTTCGGAGAATGACCTACACCATGAGCTATCTTCTGGATGAGAAAGTACTTCACCTGATAATGGTTAAGAATTAGACATGGCTGGCTTCACATTTTCAAGTGCCTCAAGATAAGTGGGATTTCTCTTCACTACATTGTCTTCTAAAGAATTTTCTATACAATGAGAATTACTACTGTGGAGAGGGCTTTCGCAGATAAATTCATCATTATGGGGAGGACCACTATGGTGGGTGACAACAAAAGATGAAATATTTTTCTCCTTGATCGTCTGACCACAGAGAGGGTTCTTGTGGATCTCATCTGAAGATTAAACTTTGAGATCGACTGAATTGTCATGAAGCAAGCCTTCATGAGGAAGTGTCTGGTACAGACCTTCAGAATTAATGTTTCCACTATTGGGAACTGAGAGAGAAGAATCTTGTGTTGTAACAGATAGTTGTCTTAGGGCGTCAAGAACTCCAGCATTGAGCAAGGACTTAAAACAAATTGGCTCTTGATTTCTTGACTGTGTTGGGTGGATCTTCTTCTTAGATGCCTTCTTACTCAATTTGGAAGGTGTATGTGCTTTCTCAGGAGAAATGATCAAATTAGGCTGATTATCTCTATTCAGACTAAGTGTATGTGTCTGACTTGGTTGTCTGTATGATATAGGGGAGTACGCCCCACAAACCTATTGGACTAGAACAGATGTGTGAGTCTGTTACGGAGTGAAATGTTGATGTTTCACTCCACTGGTAGGATAGATTTATGTGTCTTTCCCTGAGATGGTGCTGAAGCTGTTATAATATCCTGACAGGCATCCATAATATGAGAAGGGATTTTCTTCTGCTCTTTCACCATCGACAGAATGTTCTTGGTGACTTCAGTAGCCAGAATGGGGATATACAACCATTCTGTGCTTGGAGTAGGTGTGTGTTCCTACTCCTGTC
The DNA here is from genome assembly GCA_963277665.1 of Viscum album. Lineage (NCBI taxonomy): Eukaryota > Viridiplantae > Streptophyta > Magnoliopsida > Santalales > Viscaceae > Viscum > Viscum album. Next base: position 991,554,769 of record OY728155.1, on the reverse strand, counting down.
CTCCTTTTCCTGTCAATGAATCCTGATAGTACCCATGTGTGGGGGTTGAGAGTTGAGTCTGCCTCTTATTTGTCACCGGTGCTTTCTGACTAACTTCTCTGAATGCTACCAAATGAGATTGTTGGTAAGCTTGATCAATACTAGCAGGTGTATGTGCCTTCTGATTGCACTTCACCAAACATGGTTGACGAGCTCCATCATATGTAGTCAGATGAGCCTGCTGACTATCTGATGATTTATAAACAGGTGTATGTTCCTGTTTAAAGTACTGCACCGGAATAGCCTGGAGGGATTTGCGTGATGCTACCAGACGAGTCTGCTGGACAACGGAATTAAAACGGATTAGTGTGTGTGCCTGCTCATTGCTTGCCACCATGTTAGGTTGGTGGAATTCTCCGGAGATGGCAGAGATGAGAGACTGCTCACAGATAACTGGTTGTCGCCTCTGGCGGTTTTCCTTTCCAGCTTGGGTTTGAGGAACCTGAGTTGAACGCCTGGAGTTGATACCCTCATCATGTTGACAGCGCACTACCTCACGAGTCTGGCAGCGATTGTGATGGGAGCCTTTGGGAAGGACTCATGTCTCCTTGAATTAAGGCCCTGTGGGACCTGCTCATTCCTCTCCCTAGAATACAGGAGTGAATGGTGATTGCGTTCCATGGATAACGACCATAAATGGTTGGAGATGGTAGTTAGCACCGCCTGCTTCTTGATCGCAGGTTGTCACTGTCCGGATGACCAGGGTGAATTGTTCACTTGGAGGCCTTTTCGAGAATCCTCAAGAGTTGGAATGGTACCGTGTTTACGGTACTCCTTAACTAGTGCATTCGATACCCAGCGTTGAAGATGTTGAGTAGGTTATGTCGTCCTCAGAGTGGACGATGATCAAGAAGGAGTAGCAGTAGTGGAATTTCCAGCATAGGTTTTCACAGTAGAGGTATTCACAGAAGTGAACTTATGAAAATTCATTCTTGTAATGTAGAAGATATTGAAAAAGAGTTCATGTTTGATATAAAAATCATGATCTAGATAAGTTCAACCGCTACATCTTTTGGATGAGCACATATGTTATTGATGGTCTTGTTGTCCCTCTCATTGAGTTTGAATATGGGCCTAAAAATAGGTAAAACATCACTTTAACTTGGTTAAGGATTCAAGTCAGCTTCACTATTTTTTATTTACTCTGGAATTCGGGATGACCACATTGATTAAAGGTTCAAACGTTCCAATCTGTTTCTAACGGGTTTGTTCGTAGAACCGGAAACAGCCAATGATTCCATATCAATTTGGACCTACTTTCCAAAGGTAGGCGCTCATTAGTTGTGGAATGATGAGGCTTATGAATTTTCATTGGTCGAGTGGATGAGAGGTCGGACTCATAGGGGAATTATTGTCTATTCTGGGACTATATTTATAGATTTATGTTATGTTTGTGAATCCTTATTACATTACCAAGTATAAAATGAGTTTTTCTTTAGATCTGACAACCAATGACTGATATGTTGGAAATTTAGAGAATCATTTATATGTATTCAAGGTTCTTCATCGACAGAGAATCATCTGTATTTGTTATAGATTCTTATTCAATGGTATCCTTCAATACATTAATGTCTCTGGGTCATTATGATGACCATACCTGTTTTAAAGCCACTCAGTGGGGCACTTGAAGTTTATTCTCATTTAGAAGGACATGGATTATTTCAAAGTTAGCATCATTACAGCAGATGGTCTACCTACGTATCGTTTGTTTAGGAAAAGGAATCCGAACCCACATAGTTCGAGTAAGGGAGTATGATGTTTATGCATGATTGATGGCTCAAAATAAAGATGTCAAGATTACCTTTACACTCTAAGCTCACGTGAGTCATGCTCGGTGTGAGAAACAAGAGGTATTGGTGAAACCAGAAAATTGTGCCATGATAGATGCAATGATGTGGGGATTATGTATGTATGACTTCCCAAAATAGATAAGGATTAAGATTCACTTCAGGGATGAAATCCAAGAACAAGGTCCATAAAGGTATATGTACTTCATGGAGATTTGGGTACTCTAAATTCAGGCTTACTCCTGAGGAAGATGCCCAAATTAGGAGGGGACTCATGATTGGGTTTTACTCCTGAGAAGGAAGCCCAGATCAAAAGTAAATTAAAACTGGTTAAGAGAAATTAAGGATGAGGATTACTTCTAAGAAAGAAGCCCAAGTTAAGGGAATTATGATTGGGGCTTACTACTAAGGAGGAGGCCCAAATTAATGAGGACTTCGGGCTTACTTCTAAAGAGGATTCCCAAATTAATGAGAATTTGGACTGGGGATTACTCCTAAAAAGGAGGCCCATATTAGAGGATTTGGGGTTACTCATAAGGAGGATTCCCAAATTAATTAGAATTTGGGCTAGGTATTACTCCTGAAAAGGAGGCCCATATTAGAGGACTTGGGGCTTACTCCTAAGGATGATAACCAAATTAATGAGAATTTGGACTGGGGAATACTTCTAAAAAGGAGGCCTAGGTTAAGGGAAATTATGACTGGAGCATACTCTGGAAAAGGAATCCCAGGTTAATAGAATTATGTTTACGACTTACTCCTAAAGAGGATGCCCATATTTTTGGACCATTGAGACTGGGGCTTACTCTTAAAAAGGAAGACTAGATTAGGGGACTTGGGGCTTACTCCTGAAAAGGAGTCCCAAATTATTGAGGACTTAGGGCTTACTAATATGGAGGATTCCCATATTTGAGACTGGGGATTACTCATGAAAAGGAATCCCAGGTTTAGAGAATTATGGTTGGGACTTACTCCTAAAGAGGATGCCCAAATTAGTGGACTTGGGGCATACTCCTTAAAAGGAAGCCCATATTAGAGGACATAGGGCTTACTCCTAAGAATGATGCCAAAATTAATGAGAATTTGTACTGGGGATTACTCCTGAAAAGGAGTTCGAAGTTAAGAGAATTATGATTGGGTCTTACTCCTGAGAATGATGCCCAAATTAGGGTTCTCTCATCTTAAAGGATGACGTTGAATGAATGAAATATCTAACTTTAGTGACATAAATATGTGTAAATCACTAGGTTTTGAGAGATGTTCCATGGAATTCCTTTCAGATAAAGAATTCAATCAAGAAAACATGCCATAAATGGCTTTGAAGAGTGTCTTGAATACTGAATCATGAATAGGAGAGGTGTAATGGATTAAGAGAGGTGAAATGGGTAGGAAGGGTACTCAAAAATAGATGGGCACGCATGTCCTGGGGGGTCGCGCAGATACTGAATGGGAACCAAGTCATGGTCGTGCAAGTATACTTGCGCGACACATATATACTTGGGTGATCCTTGACCAGTAAAGTAATATTTATGCGATCTTTGACCAAATCCTTTAAAATTAACCTGAGGTACTTCCAGAAGAGTGGAGCGCAAGTTTCAATGAGTAGGTAAGGTGGCGCGCAAGTGTGTCCATTTCCCTTAAGGGTAAAACACCTAGGCGTCAATGTGTTAGTGAATTATAACACTTAGAACTTATTCTTCTTGTTTAGACCTTCCATTCTAGGTAAAGAGTTACCTTAGAAGTGTTTGGAAGACTTAAAGAAGAGACTTGGGTTTTTAGAGATCTATATCTGAATTCTGGAAAAAATCCTCCTCAAATGGGGGGCCCACTGGGGGTATTTATAGGCTGGAGAAGACCCTGGGCGGTTTTCAAAGAGGGTGTGAAAGTCACTTGTGCGACCATTAGGCGACGCGCAAGTGTACTTGCGCGATAGTGAGGGAACTTGCGCGACCCAAAGGCATTTGACTCCTTTTTCATTCCATTGTTGATTTTTTGATTTTTTCTTCAATGGATGAATCAATTTGTGCCAAGTTGTTTCCCTTTCCATTCCATAGACAATGTGATGAAAAGGAGCATCAACAATGTTAGTGTTAGGATGTTTCGAGATCAGATTTCAGGCCTGGTTCTCTAGTGCTGGAACATGTGGCTGACATATCCAAACACCAGGACTCTGATTACCTACCCTTTAATTCAGCACATGAGAACACTATTCAAAGCGGAATAATGGTATAGACATCATATAGAATTTGGTTTTGGGTTTTTTCCTTTCCTTCTTGAGTTAGCTCCAGTTATATACTTGTTGAATGTGGTGCATCTTGAATTTGTAGAAGATATTTCCACAATGGCAGATGTCGATGGTTCCATGTCCATGTTTTTTTCAATTGTGGAGAAGAGGTGTGGGTAAGACCCTGAGTTTTTATTGTTTGATGTAGCTTTGACTATTATATGTGTAGGGATCCTTCCCCCACAGAGAAACATTTTTTTGATGTGATGAAAACTGTGTGGGTGAGTTAGTGCCGCCCAAAGAAGATAATATTGAGGTGTGATGGTTGAGTCCCTTTGACATGTGTACACGAGGCTTGGTAGCATGTTGTAGGTGAGGGACCATTAATACCCAGTGTGATCATTTCGGCATGACTTCATTGTTTTTGATTTCCCTCTCTTTCTCGGTATTAGTTTGTATGTGGAATGCTCAATGAGGTTTTGGTGAGGTTTATTTTGGCTTCAAATTCACAGGAACGATGGTCAGTTCCCCCACTAAGACACATCCTTGAGAGGCAATCGAAAACTATCTAGGTTAGTTCGTTCCACCCAATGTAGATATTGTCAATGTGCGGAGGACGAGTTCCTTCGGCCCTTGAGTTTGAGGTCGGTTCCATGCAATGGCGTTGGATTTTTAAGGGCTTTAAGACCTAGTGTGTACACTTGGGAGACCCTTTTTGTTCTTCAGGTGTCACACACATTTTCCTTAAGATGTATTGGTTTTTATTGTGAGGTACCACATGATCGAATATCAAGTGAGAAATGGATTTTCCATATGGTGGGGAGTACTTCATCCTTATGAGGATTGGCATTGGCACCTGTCACATGGAGAGATGGGTTACTGAGGTGGTATTTTACTTGGTAGTATTGTTGTTGTTGTGGTTATTCATTGTGTGTGTTTGTTACAACCCGAGAACCTCTCGTGAACTTGCTGGTGTGGGAGTCCCAGTGGATCTAGTCTCTCTCCCTTGTTCCTAGGATTTTACTTTTTGGGGATAAAAATTATTAAGGTGGGAAGGATGTAGCGACTCGAGTTTGGACCGAACAGACTTCAGAATATTTCTACAAATACTTCCAAATCTAGGCAGGAAGAGTGTATGTTATTCTGAGGCCTATTGTGACCAGAATAAATTTTATAAATATATTTAGTATTTTTATAATATACATGATGTGAAAAAACATATCTCTTAAATTGTAGATCAAATTCGAAATCTGAGGCCATGGTTGAGTCCAGAGAAAGGCATTTACCCTTGGTGGGGTTTAACTTTTTTAGGTGCAAGCCTTCTTTAGGAGATGTTCCGATGGGTGAAACCACAAATAAAATAATTAAATAGAAATTGTTTTATTTGAAAGGATACTTTGATTAAATTCTGAACAAGGACACAAATTGGAAATCAGAGACTTCCACTGAGTTTGTAGTAATGTTTTTTTACCTATGGGAGACCTCAGTTGGGAGAGCGTGGGAGGTTCAGATTCTATGACCGCTGGTAGCCTCTTATAAAAAAGGAGTTAAGAGAAATGAGCTAGAGTTAGCTCATTTCTCTTGTGGAAGAAGGAGCTCTAGTTGAAGATGATTCAATATCCGAACATCAATGGATCATGAATAAAATTCAAGATTTAGAAGGTCATAGTGCAACATACACAATAAAAAATCCCAGATCCAGGTAGGATCCTTCTTTTGAATTATACTTCTCCTCGATGGATGTTTTATTGTGGTTTTGATTTGTTTCCATTTTTTTCTACTCTATTTTTCTCTCTTGATTCCATACTAATAATGTCCATAATCAAATTGTTTTTATGATTTCACGCTCTTTTTGTTCTTCTTCTATTCCTCACCGTTCATCGTCATTTTTTTTTGATTTGACGAAACAATGTCCCAACATCGAGCGGAGGACATATATGGGAAGGTTGTGATCCAAGGAATATGAATAGATGAAAAAATTGAGTTTTGATCAATAAAGGAGGTGTAACAGTGAGTGGAAGATCTACTAACATTTATTCATGCCAAAATGGTGATGAATCTTTGAGTGGAGATTGAGTCTGTGATGATCGCATCTCGAGGTTTCCAAATTTGGTCCTAGATTAATTTTTCGACCATCAAAGTGGTCCATGTGGTTTGAAGAACGTTTTTTGGTGGATTCCGGTGGTTTTTTGTGAAACTACAGTAGTCTAGAAGCTAGAGGAAAAATTTTCTGGCGAGATGGAATTATTTTTCGGAGAGGCAGAGGCAAAGGTGGCCCATTCAGAAATGTCTAGGAGTTCTTTAAACCCCCATAAAATAAAAACTGGGTGTCTGATTTATGAACCATCTAAGGAAACATGACTCTTGCATTGAGAAGGACCCACTAAGGCCATTTTGGGAATTTAAATAAATGTATTCATGGACATGGTCCACAAAATATTGAAATGATAATAATATTTTATTATTATTCAGCTTCGATGCACCATAACTTCTGCAAGGAGCATCCAATTGATGCACCATTAGTGGAATTTTGAACCTCCAGATATGGAAGAGGGTTTTAGTTAAATTTTGGGTTCTTAATATGAAATTGTGGTGTGGGACTAATGAGTCCCCATTTTGGCATTTGCAGAAAAATGTGTCTTTTTCACCGACTGTCGGTTTTGGACAAATGAGTCGTCGATCCTCTATATTTTTCCAAGAGGATCATAATGAAGTGATCCATTCAGTGTATTCTTGGATTGAGGCATGGGCCTCTCTCGGTATTTCTATGGTTAATAGTTCCATTTTCACCTGTTTCCATTTTGGGTGAGTAAATAGCCTATCCTGTGTGTTTTTCTGCGTAGAATGCGATGGTGGCCCTAGTATGAGCCTAGGAGGCATGGTTTGTAGGAGATGTAGTTAGGGTCACATAGGTTAGAGAAACTGACTAGCTTGGTTGAATGGGTCCCCCTGGTAACATTAGTGATGTTACTACTAGTTGGGTTGAGTGGTTCCCCCTAGACTCAGATGGAAATTTTTCAATTAGCTAGTTTGAGTGGGTCCCCTGGCCCTTTATCAATGAGTTTGTTCATAATCACATCCCCTTCATCAGAATATAATACCTCTAAGACTATATTTGAAATTTTTTTATAAATTCTCTTTAGCCAGAGTGTGACTCGTCTTCGGATGCATTGCGTACGTGCAATTCAAGTGCGTTCCTATTTTTTAGGGTGGGATGTATCAATTCTCTTCGACAATAGATTTAATGAATTTGGAGCATGTGCCACCCCAAGAGGCCAAACACAATCCTCACATCCCTTCATATTTCCCTGTTATGGTTCTTGGAATTAGTGTGATCAATACTTACACGAGCATGAATCCCCTACCCAGGATGTTTCAGTAAGGGACACAACCCTAGTGAGCCCTGGGAGTTGGCCCTCTTGTTGTGTTTCATTAATTCTTCTTTTGGTTTTCTGGGGCATATTTACATGAATTACCATATGGGGTTTGATGTATCTTCATGACAGATAGTCCTTGGGTGATGATCCCTTATCTGATCGATATGATCTCTAGGGTGTCAGATCTAATTGTGACGCTTTACTCAGTAGAGTCCTTGGTATCATCATGACCAACACTACTTGGGAGCAGATCCTTTATGAGATGAGTTGTATGAATTTCTGGTTTTTGAAAGATACCGCTTTCTTGTGTTTGGTTTTATTGCAAGAGTTATAGTATCCCCCAATAGATCCTGGGTGGGATCCCTGACCTAAGGAGTTGGATGTGGTTTAGTCATCGAGTGACTTCTTCCATCGAACTATCTATCGAGCATTCCCTAATGACAATGTATCACGAGGGTTGGACGGGTATGATATTAAATTTTTTACTGTTGGAGTGGAATATCATGATTGAGTTCCATATAGAATAGTGTGGATGGATCATACACTTCAAGATGTCGATGCATTCACCTTATTTTTCAAGAAACCAGGGGTGGATTTTCTATTGATGTTGTCTATGATGTCGGTACATCATGAGATCACAGAGAGTGTTTCATTGGAACCTTGAGTCATCAAACATGTTTAGTATATAGTCATGATCGTGAGACATGGAGCCATGTATATCGTGGTGCATTCTGGGTTTCTTTATAGCATGTTTCATTTTTTTCCAATCTAGGGATGTCGAGATGACTAGCCGGGTATTACTAAGGATGGTCTCGAGATGGATCTTCTCCCCCATTTGTGTTCCCTCAGGCCAGGTCAACGTAATTTATTCTAATCAGTTTCTACCTTTTTTATTATTTTTCGGTGACTACTATGTATTATTTTACTCAACAATACATCGGATTTTCTCATACATGTCTTGTTTCTGGAGTAAACTACAAGTCCTTTGACAGAGTCACAGTTAGACCTGGTGCAGTTGAACCATTGTAGCCAGACTGACAAGGTTTTTCAACAGAGATTGGCAGAGGAGCTTACCATTTGGTGTTTGTCAATAATCCCCTCCTTCTAATCTAGTTGTATTCTTTTGTAGTTTTCATTTTGGTAGGACATGTATTTTCGCATTTTGTTATTATGTTGTACTATGGTTTGGGATAGATGTATGCATTCATTTTAGTTTTCATTTTATATATATCCCATCACTATTTCATGGAGGTGTATATGGGTTTGTGTGTATAGGTATGATTGTCTAAGGCCTTCTTATGTGTGGTAGCTTACTCGACACTAGTCTCCAGCCCCATGCCTATGGATTTGGGCCTTTGTAGTCACTACTCCAGCCATGTTGAGTTAGGTTGTGAAAATATATATTTATTTAATTTTAAGATCCATTTTTAAATCGTAAGTAAAATTTAAACTTTGGTAAAAATTTGAGTTGAATATTATAATTAAAATTATAATAAAGTATTTTTCACTATCCAAGTCCATCCTAATTGAGTAAATCAATCAATCTTAGCTTAAAATGAATCTTAAGATTAATTAAATAAAATAATACATATTATATAATTGTTTTTAGCTTATGTATAAAATTCTATCACAAATATCATTCTTGAGTGTTGATACACTCTATGCGAATAAGTAATTTTAAAAAAATAATTAGTTTGGTTCTTGTCATACCACATTTAATGAAAAATCCTTATGACTTATAGATTAAAAAAATCCAAGGTTAAATTACTTCAAAGTATTTGGATGAAAATTATATATTTTTAATACTAAAAGGATTATATATAAATTCTTATAAATGTTTGATAAATAGAATTTAAATATATATTAACCAACATGTAAGGAATATAATGTATAAAAAATGGAAAAAATATTGAAAGAATATATTAATTTAAAAATCAATAAAAATTTTCTACCTTAGGATAAAAACAAATTAAGAATTTTGAAGATATATTTTTTTCAAAATTTTAAATCAATATAACATCCCAAAACCATGGTAAAAATATAGATTTTTTAGAAAAATCAATTCAAATTGATATTAAAGACTCCCCTGAACATTAATGTTACATAAAAGACTAATATTTTCATTAATAAAAACATATGGGACCCTCATGGTCCACATTTAGAATGCATTATTTTTTTATCAGAATAAAGGGACATAAAAAAATCTTCCATGAGAAACTAGGTTAAACATAATGTTTACATGTCACAACATGAACTAAATTAATTTATTAGAGATATTTTTTATAAAACCTGGGTGGTCTCTATGAATGGTGAGGTGAATTAGTTTCTAAAAAATATTGTATATAAATTCATATAATGTCTGAAATCTGATCTTACTATTAGAGCTATGTGGGTTCTTAAGAACAAGGTTGAAGATCCAAGTATTTTTATTATGAATAAGGCTAGATTGGCTGTAGAAAGTTATATTCAAGAAGATGGTATCTATTATAAAGAGGCCTTTATGTTAGAAAAAACACATGAAGTAATTAAAACCGTGTCTTATTATACAACACATTTAAATTTCATGTAAAAAAAATGGATAACAAGGGTTTATTTTTGAATATATTTATTCAAGAGGATTCTTGAATAGAGAAACCTATAGGTTTCAAATTCCACTTTTCTCCAAAAAAATTGAACACTAAAAAAATATCTATTTTCAAGTATGGCCTTAAATATTTATATGATAAGGTAAACATTTTTTTAAAATGTGTTTATCAAAGAAAATTATAATCCTTTTATATTTATAGTAAGCATTTCAAATAATATTTGAATAACATAATTCAATGTCTGGAAGCATATTTTTTATAGGTAAAAATATCTTTTCACAATAATGATCCAAAATATATATAATATGAATTTGAGATATGTTTAATGGGTGTGTTAAAATACTTTCTCAAATTTTATGTTTTTCAAATTGATAATAGTTTTTTTATTAACCAAATAAAGTACAAATAATACTCTTTAAATAATTTTGATATTGACAAAGGTAAAGGAATTTTTACTCCTTTTAATGCTATTTATAAAATAATCATTGATGATATAAGAAACCTAATGGAATATTCACTCTATTATAGTACGATTAGAGGAATAATATTGAATCAAAAAATTGAGTAGTTTACACTACACACTCTCTATAAGTGAATATGGGCTATGTAGGATAATACTGATCGAGTACTGTTTCATTTATCTATAGTGATAGGTGTTGGTTAAATTTTTTCTCTGTTAATTTTTACATAAAAAAATAGTAAAATAACAAGTTGAAGTGTGATAGAGTACTAACTAAGTTATGTAGAGATCACCAAGACTAGAATTGACTACCAATAGAATATACCTCCACTAGAGTCTCTATAAGAAAGGTAGATAGAATCAACCAAACTAAGTGAAATTCACCTTGAATTTCCCAACTACTAAAGAGTTTGAAGGACATCATGGTTAATAGTTATTACTATGAAAAGGGTGTTTAAATCTCAAATTGGAGAACTGTGAAATATATCATGGAGTGTTCCTTTGATAGTTGTATACGCTTTGTTCTAATGGGTATATTGATGTAGATGCATTCATATATTAGAAAAAAAAATTAAGGTTGATATTCTTCCCTAGAAAATGGAAAAAAAACATTATACATATTAGAGTTCTTGGATAAACATATTGATGTGGCTCTATTTTTACATAGTTTTTCCACATCATTTTACTTAATTTTTAGTGATTTAATTAATTATTTAATCACTTTATTCTAATTAATTGAAATTTTTTCTTATAATTAATTTTGTTAATTAATCAATTTTTATAATTAATTATGTAGTTTTAGTCATTAAATTAATAATATTAAGATTTTCTTATTTAAATTGATTAATTTGTAATTAGTTTTGTTAAATTTCAATCTGCTTACCTTTTAATAATTTTGTATTAAAAATAAATGGTCATTTATTATCCTTATTTGTGTTTTTATTAACATATACTTAATTTTAATATTTTATACTTTAATTTAGTTTTATTAAAATATTTTTTACTTTATTTATTAATATGTTTAGTCATCCTGCTAATTAATTAATTTAAGAATTTTAGTTCAAATTAAATAAAATATTTCAATTTTAATTTTATGTTCTCAAATAGTTGTTTAGTTAATTATGTAAGAGTTCTAAAAACATTAAATATTTAATTTTATGTACGCAGGTATAATATCTATTAATTTTATATTGATTTTCGTCTACCGGTCGAGTTGGCAAGAACCATCGGTGACCTATTGTATCACTGATGCAACCCTTTTTTCATTTACTTTTTACACTGTAATAAATTTATATAGTAATTTTAATTTAATTCTTTTATTATTATAGTATATCAATTATTCTGTTTATAATTTAAGTGTTGTCAACTAATGATTTATATTGTAACTTATAAGTTTAAGTGTAATAAATATCATGTTTTAAATTCACTGTGTTTAGTTTTTTTAATTAATTATTTTCAATATTTTATTTAGTTTTCTTAACTTTTAATTTTAAGTTCAACTCATGTGTTTTTAATTTTTGATGGTCGCTGTTAGTTAATAATTTTTGTTTTAACATCGACCTTTCTAATTAGTTTCCAGGAGTGAACATTTTATCTCTAACTGTGAGCATTATTTTTTCGCTTTTGGTAACTTTTATTTTAAAGTATCAGTGAACTTTAATTTATGCACCAATAACCATTTAATTTATCCATACCGGTGACCCTTTATTTTATTTATGTCACTTAAAGACTACCAGTAACCTTAATATTCATCAACGATGATATGGATTTTATCTGCCGTGGTGACCCACAGCTTCCCATTCCATCAGTATCCCCTTCTTTGTATTTTAATGGTGACCTAGCTTTTACATTTACGTATATTGGTGACTTTTTTTGTACTGATCCACTTTGATTTTAAAATAAGAGTTATTCCCCACACCGATTCTCCTCTCTTCTTTATTTTTATACTAACAGTGACCTTTCGCATGCTCCCCTGTATTTTAATGTTAGACTCTCATTCCTCTGTCTCAATCCGCTGATCTCTGTGTACCTCTTCTACCAATGCATATAGTTTAGAACCAGATAAATACACTCATCTTATACCAATGTCCAGGCAAACAAGAAAATTAATAGTTCAAATTATCAACCATAAGTAGATCTACAAACCGCCTACCGATGGTGAATCCCCTTCACCGCTGTATTTGCTGATAGATTTCGCTGCATGCTGGTGATGCACCTCTCCATTGTTTCTTGATTGTGAGCTACTTTGCACCATTTGTAGGAATCCTGGATCCACTGTTATCAGCTGCACTAGCCACCGCAAGGAGGAGCTCTAGCTACTGGAAGGCACTGTCTTCACTGTAGTTGATCAGAGGAGGTCTAATACTTGCTGTAATCCAAGTCAACCCACTTTTTTTTGAAGGAAGTCATGTTCTGGATCCGAACATGCCGACGCAAGTGGAAGAGGCTGAATGTTTTTGTTAGTCGAGATTTGATGTCCCACTGCGCACCGTGGCTGGAGATAGTTGTGCCGCTGGGTGGAAGAAGAAGTTGTCGCTCCCCTATTGATGCATTGCCGAAGAAGGCCCCCTCCCCTAGGGTTGTGTCGTGATTGGGGGGGAGAGAGTTTAAAAAAACTTAAAAACACTAATGAACTAAAATAAAATTATAATAAAAACATAAATTAAAAATATTAATAACAATAAAAATTAATAATTATAAATAAATATATAATATTTAATAAAATATAATTAATAAAAATAAAAACAATAGTATGTAATTAATTGATTGTTATTTATAAAATCAAATTATAATATATATAACTATAAAAGATTATTATTTATAATTTAATAATACTTACTAATAATTATTTAATAATACATTTTTTTAATAAAATAAAATACTAATAATAAGTTGTAATTTAAATTTGATTTTAACAAAACAAGTTAGTTTAAAATTTTAACAATGTAAACTTTCATAATAATAATAAACACAATGTTAATAATTTACATTAATAATGTTAATTAATAAAATAAAAATAATAACTTATAAACATTTTAGCATAAAAATTAATAATTTATAACTCTTCATAATAATAATAATAACTCTTTTATTAACAAATTCTATCAACTTATAATATGTAAAATGACATAATTTATCTTAAATAATAACTATTTAATAATAAATTTCATTTTTTCATATATCATTATAATATAATTACTAGTTATTATTAATAGCAATAAAATACTTTATTTAATAAAATTATTTAATAGTTTAATAATTCTTTAAAAAAGAATTTTTAATAAACTAATTTCTTTAACTATAATTCTTTATTTCCTTAGAATTTTAATTGGTTTTTTTTGTTTTTCTTATGCATGTTCATTTAGAAGTCAAAAAAACCTCTAACAACACTTAACTTACTCATATGGATTTAGTTACACGAGGAAAACTAACGCGACGTGCCAGTCGTGAAAAAACGCACGTGTACGGTGCATTTGTGAAGAGATTTTGAAGTCGGTGAAAATTATCAGTGACAAGAAGCAGAAGAAGATATGATAATTAATTAGAGAACAAAACAGAGGGGGGGGGGGGGGGCATTGATCAGAGTAACATTCATTAAACACATTTAAGGATCCATTTCCATGTATAGGAGACTAGAGGGCGACTTTGGGATCACTTCCTGGAGCTGGAGGAGTGTAAGATCATAGTATCTTTAAGGGAGTTTGAATTCCCTTGTGTTTTCATTATTGTACTATATTGATCAAGTCTTCAATTACAATTATGATAATATACATGTTTTCTAGCTAAATCATTAGTTCGGGAAAAAATCGATGTTCCACTGGTTACCGTTAAATGTTCCTTTTTCACATCAACTTCAGGTGTATTCATTATTGATTGGCTAGATCGATACTGAATTCATTCAATTGCATTGATCCACCAATGTTTAATTTCAAAATTTCAAAATTAGTTGGAGAGATTTATTGTGAAAAAAAAACATTGAAAATATGGTAAAATCTTACGACTACAAGTCTTACGGTGAGTTTGTCTTGTTGTCACTTTTAAAACCATTCGCAGTTGATTCATTTTGGAGTGGCAAACTATAGAATAGGTTGGCTAGTACGGATTTACTCCTAGAAAGGGAGGTGATTCACACTCCTTTGGTGGCACTCTGTGATATCTTTTATGTGAATTGAATTTCTTTTAGAACCAGTAGAATGTAGATTTTCCCCGAGTGCTTAAATAGATTGTTCATTTTTTAGTGCATTTATATATATGATCATATTTTTTTCAAAGGTCTCTAGATTTAATTTTGTTTTTAATAATGTTTAATATTGTTCTTTCAATCTAATGATTATAAAATAAAAAAATTATAAAAAGTGATAAATAGAAAAAACACTTCACTGCTGGAAATAGTTGAGTTTTCTAAAAATTTTAGAAGAATGGTGGTTAGAATTGGCTTCCCAATGGGTTCGGCCCTACTTTCCAGTTATACAGCAGTTAGTAGGATTATTAATATTAAACTTTTACTGACTTCAACGATATTTCAGGTCATGTTTTTGAAACTGTTTCCGAGGATGGAAAGATCCATTACTCTAAAAAACTAACAAAATCACATATATAAAAATCATAAAAAAATTTAAAATTTCGAAAACTGTTAAAAAAAATCTCTGCTTCATTTATTGTTGATTTTTTGCTATTTTGATTAATTTCTATTACTGTCTACTGTTGTTTGTATGATAACAAGACACTCTACTGTTTGTCTAGATCTACTGGACTTAGAAATAGACCAACATCTCACTGATCTAATAAAGAAGAACAAAACTGAAATGGAAATATTATATAATAGAGTTCTTGCACCTAACAAAAATCAAAATCAACCATAAATCATAGAATAAAATGAAAGGCCTAGGATGAGGGAGTTTTAACTTTCTCAAGTTTATAGAAATCTACCATCCATTAGGTTATCTCTGAGATCCAGAAATTATGAATTGAAACATTCACATATTTCATTATTTCCTTCTTTTAATGGACTCTCTAATGAGGACTCCCTTGCCTTCATTAGGGAAATATATAACACTGTGCAGAAATTACCTCTTCTAGGACTCATAGAAAATGATGTAAAAATGGGATTATTTCCTTTTTTCCTTAAATGGAATGTTAGGAACTGGTTTCTGATTCTAGATGAGAACATTTTAGAAAACTGGGATAAATTTTATAACTCCTTCATTATGAAATTTAATCCCTAAGGACTGAAAGGTGAACTAATAACTAAGATAACTAGTTTCTATCAAGAGGGTGGAGAATATTTTAATGAGGCTTGGTATAGATTCAGGGATCTACTTGGGTAGTGTCCCCACCATCAACTCCCATCACACCTTCTTATTAAAACATTCTATGAAGGGTTGTCCTCCTCTATATAGAATCTAGTAGACCAAGCTGCTGGGGGTAATTACAATGATAAAAAAGATGAATAACCTAGAATTTTATTTAATAATCTTGCAATGAATTCTCAACATAAGAATTCATGAATAAAAAGAGTCAATATAAATGTTAATTCAACTAATGTGTCAATAAATTAAACTCAAGCTGAAATGGATAAAATCACCAACCAAATTCAATCTTTAATGAACCAGAATTCAAAAAAAAAACCAACTCGGATGTCAAAATACCAACCTATCTTTAAGGGAACAGTGTGTCCAATGTGGTATATTTGGGAATAATGAATTTTTTTTCCTAACATTGATATTCCATCCCAACAATGAGAGAATACAAACATTGTTAACTATGTTCCTAGAATTCCTCCTACAGAAGATCCATTTTCAAATAATTATAATCAAGGCTATAGGAACAACCCTAATTTTTCCTTAAATGATCAAGGATTAATTGAACAATCCACTTTCCCAAATTACCTTAATCAACCAAGACCAAACATTAAAAATCAACAGAGGGGTGAGTCTTCAAATGTGAAATGAAACAATGATAGTCACATGTCATCTATGCTTTATCTAATCTTGAATAATATAAAATCTGAAGTGGAATGACACATGAATCAGCTATCCAAACATCAAAATCAATATGAGTCTGACAAAATGAAAACTGATGATAGAATGAAAAATATGGAAACATAGTTAGGTCAACTTTCTAGAGATTTTTCATCTAGGAAAAAAGGTACACTTTCAAGTACCACTGAAGTTAACCCTAGAGAGAATTCCATGTCTATTGTCACTAGAAGTGGTCTTTATACTAAAAATGTAGCTGAAAAATACCATGAAAATTCTCAAAATAAAAATCTGCTTCAATCTAGAAATAAAAATCTACTTTGTACACATGTTGGAAGTTCACAAAAAAGTAATGAAAATGATAAATATTTGAATTTTTCACCAGAAACTCAAGATGAAACATCATATACAACTGAAAAGAATAAAGGGAAATAAAATGATGAGGAAGAGGGGAAGGATATACCTACTGTCTATAAAATTATTCCCCACCCATCCCTTTCCCTAAGAAGCCGAAACCACAAAGTTACATCAAGGATGAACTTCTTCAGTTACTTGGTCTCCTTTATAAATTTAAAGTAATAATTCCATTCATTTAGGATTTAATTAAAATCCCATATTATTTGAAATCTCTTAAGAAAATTGTTCCAAACAAAAAAATCTCTAGAATAATTTTCTACTTAAATTTTCACTGAAGAGTGCAATGTTGTACTCCAAAAGAAAATCCCACCTAAAATGAAAGACCCAAGTAGTTTTGTCATACCATTCACATTATGAAATTCTGATCATCTCAACTGCTTATGTGAATTAGGTGTTAGCATTAATATTCTCCCATACTCATTGTCTCAATAGCTAATATTGGGAGGCCTTCAACCCACCAAAGTCATACTATAGTTAGCTAATAGATCTATCACTCATCCTGTGGGTAGGGTAGATGATTTTCTAGTTGGGGTTGGGAAACTGTTTTTTCCTGCAGAAGTTTTAGTCTCAGATATAGAGTGTGATAAAGAGGTTCCCATCATCTTGGGTAGGCCCTTCTTGGCCACAGGAGGTGCTGTTATTGATGTCTCTAAGGGTCAATTAATTTTTAAAATTGGAGAACAACAATAAGAGTTAAATGTTTTTAAAGATGTTAAAGGACCAATGTTCTCTGAAAATTGTTCAATGGTAGAGTCCATAGAAGATGAGAACTCAAATAAAAACAGTGAAAGATTAGAAAATCAATCCACTGCTAAAAAAATTGGTTGTGAAGATGAAAATCATGTTGAATCTGTTTTAGAAATTGAAAATAATTCTTGAACACCCAAACTGGAAAATTTTCCAGAACTGGGCAACTGTCCAATTTCTGCTATAGAAGAGTCCTCTATTTCTAATCATATGAGATTTTTTAGTGAATTTGATGGTGTTTCTATTAACACCAACCTTTCTAAACACTTTTATGATATTGAGGAATATCTTATAAGACAACTAGATGATTATACTCTAATTAAATTGTTAAAATATGATCTGGAATGTCTAGACAATGTGTTGCCCTCTTTGGATAGTAGCACTGTTACTTATGAATTTAAAAATGAAATTGGAAATATTTCATACTCAAATACTCCCTACAAGAAATATGTTGAAGATAATGGACCTCCTAGGCCTAAGATTCTTCCTTCAAGTGTTGAACCACCCATTTTTGAGCTTAAACCAATCCCTTCTCATCTTAAATATTGATTTTTGGGTGAGAATTCTACTTTTCCTCACATAATTTCTGCTGAACGTAATGTAAACCAAGAAGGTAGATTTTTATTTGTTTTTAAGAAGTTTAAATCTACCATAGGCTGGAAAATTGCTGATATTAAGGGTATTAGACACTCATTTTGTATGCCTGAAATACCTATAGTGCCTGACCATAAGCCTAGAGTAGAATGTAAAAGATGGTTAAATCCAAATATGAAAGAATTTTTGAGTGAGGGAGTGATCAAACTGCAAGATACTGGAATGATATATCACATTTCTGATAGTTCTTGCATTAGCCTTGTCCAGAATGTCCCCATGAAGGGAGGTTTTAGTATAGTTAAAAATGAAAAAATGAAGAATTCCAAGTTAGAAAAGCCAAAAAATGAAGTGTCGGTATAGATTATAGTAAGCTTAATGCACCCACTAGAAAGGACCATTTTCCAATTCCCTTCTTGGGTCAAGGAAATGAGTTTTTCTGTTTCTTGGATGGGTATTCTGGTTACAACCAGATTTCTCTTGATCCAGAGGAGCAGGAAAAGACCACATTCACATGCCACTTTGGAACATTGGCCTACAGGCTGATGACCTTCATGTTGTGTAGAGAACCACCCATTTTTCAAAGGTTTATGATGTCTATCTTTTTAGATATTATTGAGAGAATCATTAAGGCTTTCATGGATGATTTTTCCATTGTGGGTAGTACTTTTGAAACTTGTCTTGAAAATCATGAGTTATTCTTAGAGAGATACATTCAAACCAACCCTATCCTTAATTGGGAGAAATGCCAATTCATGGTTAAAAAAGTTATTGTGCTTGGTCATAAGGTTTCAAAGAGAGGTATAGATGTTGATACTAGTAAGATTAATGTTATTCAATAATTCCACCTCATGTAAAAGTTAATGGTATTAGATGTTTCTTAGGGCATGCTAGTTTCTACAAGAGATTTATAAAAGAATTTTCCAAAATAACTAAGCCCTTGTGTTAATTTTTGGTCAAGGATGCATCATTAACATTTGACGAGAACTGTTTGAAATAATTTAGTTTGCTTAAAGAGAAACTCCCTATATCATCCATCATCACTAAACCTAACTAGAAATTACCTTTTGAACTTATGTGTGATGATAGTGATGTGATTGTAGGTGTTGTCCTTGGACAGAGGAAGATAAAATGTTACATGTGGTGTATTATTCTAGTAGACTTCTAGAAAATGCTAAAAATAATTATACGACCACTGAAAAAGAATTTTTAGCTATTGTGTTTTCTTTAGAGGAGTATAGACATTACATGTTAGGATCAAAAGACATTGTTTTCCCTGATCATTCTACTTTAAAGAACTTTCTATCTAAGAAAGAAACTAAACCCATGCTGATTAGATGGATTGTATTATTAAAATAGTTTTATATAAAGATTATGGATATGTAGGGAGCTAAAAATATTATTGCTGACCACCTTTATAGGCTTCCTCTTACCCAATCTCAATCTGAATATTCTTGGGAGATTAACTCTACCTTTCTTGATGAAAAGCTTCTCACTGTGTCAATCAGTCAATCAAGTTGGTTTGTAGATTTTTCCATCTTCCTGACACCAGTTTTTTTTTCCGAAAAATCCATCCAATAACTAGAGATTGAAATCCATTTTTGAGCTTAAGTACAATTTCTGTGATGATCCCTTGATATTTATGAGATGTGCAGATGGTATAATTAGGAGATGTGTGCATGAGGAAGAGATGATGCATGTCTTAGAAAGTTGTCATTCATCACCTTGGGGAGGTCACCATGGGGGTGAAATAACCTCTCATAAAGTTCTACAATTTGGTTTCTATTGGATTACTCTTTTTAAGGATGCTAAGAGATTTTTGGTTAGCTGTGATAGATAGCAGAAGCTAAGTAATGTGGGTAGGAAGAAAAAGTTTCCCCAAAAAGGGATTTTGGAAGTTGAGATTTGTGATGTCTGGTGTTTATATTTCAAGGGTCCATTTCCATCATCTCATGGGAATGCATATATTCTTGTTGTTGTAGACTATGTTTCAAAATGGGATGAGGGAGTGGCACTTCCCAACAATCAAGCCAATTTTTTAAATAAATTTGTGAAAAAGAATATCTTTACACGATTTGGAGTCCCAAAAGCTTTTATCACTGATAATGGAACACATTTTGAGAACATTAAATTTAAATATTTGATGGATAAATATGGTTGTGTTCATAAAACTAGTACTCCTTATCATCCATAGTCCAGTGGATAGGTGTAAATTTCTATCAGGGAACTGAAACAGATACCTGATAAGATTGTGTAAAACTCTAGGATAGACTAGTCTCTTAAATTGGATAAAGAATGATAGGCGTATATAAATGAATTCAAGACCCCAATAGGTATGTCTTCTTACAGGATGTTTTTTGGGATATGTTGTCATTTACCTGTAGAGTTGTAACACAAGTCTTACTTGGGAATTAAGGCTCTAAACATTGACATTAAGAGTTCTAGTGAGAGGAGATTACTTGAGAAGAGTGAACTTGATGAGATTAGGAGAGTGTGTATTATAATTAAAGAATTTATAAAGATATTACTAAAATAATTCATGATTATATCATTCAATGAAATGAATTCAAACATGGACAGAAGGTCCTCCTTTTTAACTTTAGGTTTAAAATTTTTCCTGGAGAGATGAAGTCCAAGTGGTCTAGACCTTTTACTATAATGAGAGTGCTAAATAATGGAGCTGTATAAATCATAGGTGAGGTGAATAAACCCATGATAGATAATGGGAAAAGAGTGAAACATTATTTTGAGGGATGACCGAAGGGTTTGGTCGCCTTCACAATTCCTGGAAAGTCATCTTAAATAAAGTCTGGTTAAAAACATTAAAACATAGTGCTGAATGGAAGGTAGAAAATGGTCCTTATTGTCTTTACATTATTTCTTTTTAACCATAAATAATGTTCTAGTTTTTTGCTTTTTTTTATTGAAATACCTATTACTGCTTGTTCTTGGTCTCCTGGTTCTGTTTCATGATTAAATGATGCTGCTTGTGTCAATAAAGGAGTGGAATACCCATAGTGGAGGGAAATTGAAAATTATTTTTAAGGAAGTAGTGAACTCATAATTGTTGCATTTATTTTTCATTCTCCTGTTGATTGTAAGGATACAATGTCCTGCAGTTTTCTTTAAAAAAATTCTTCTATTTGTTTGGTGGAAAATATTGTTGTATGTACAAATTCGTCTTGTTCCACCATGCAGAAAAAATTGAATTTCACCATTGTTAAAACCATTCACTGTTTGAAACTAAGTGTCTGTGTGTGTGTGTGTGGGGGGGGAGGGGGTTTGATAAAAGATAAAAAATTTAGATTAATCTAATTTTCTAAGGGGAGTAAGGTATGATTTCTTTATGCTTAATTAAACACCCACTTGAATCATACTTTATAAAAATGCTTACACCCTTATCTTTGTGCACCCAAAAATTACATGATATTTCTTGAACTGAATTGAAAATATATGCCACTATACTGAAATATTAATGTGTGATTTTCCTGTGAACCTGCTGATTATTTATTCATTTTGGCATACAATATTATTGAACTTCAAAGATACCCCTTTATACATGACTTAAATCTACTCTAATGAAAATTTATTTTGAACTCAAACTGTCAAATGTTTTTTCTCCACATTAGAAGTCAACTTTGGGGACAAAGTTGGCTAATAAGTGTGGGTTAGGGGGTCAATTATTGACTATTATAATCAATGATTAATTGAAATCTCATCAATTTTGACTGAAACTTAACACTTTTTGTCAAAAAATTGGTAAAATATTTCAAAATTCTATCATAAATTTAGGCTTTACACTATCATTCAAATGTGTCATGCCTATGGATAGTATTGATTTAGTAGTTAAGTTGTACATTGAGTCTGAAATTAATGAGGTTGGATGATTGTCGAGTGGTCTTTAATGTGTATTCATAGAAATATGGTTTAGGAAGTACTTTTGAGAGTGATTTGGTTAACCTGTTAGTGGAGGTATGATCACAGCACTTGAAACTAAAAGTTTGAGTTAATCTTAAGGGCCTCATTCATATTTTAATTATATAATGTAATCATCTTAATGATCCAACATAAATGATTTTTAATATAAATATTTTGGAACTAGAGTAGTCTTGGAATCTGGGATCCCATGGTGAGTCTCTGAGACCCTAGATGTTGGGTGTGTTTCTGTTAACATTAATCCCTCTGTTCACCTTAAATAAGTGAAATGTAAAGTGCTTAGCACAATGATACATGGATTGGGAAAAATTAAATAAAGTTTCTAGGGTCAAAAATGACTTCATTAAAGTGAGGAGAATGATGAATGCCAAATGATGAAAGGGGAAAATTGTTCATAAGAAAATCATTTATGTTGTATCATTAATGTGATTTGAAAAAAAAAATTATTTTTATTTTTGGGTACCTAGGATTGAGTCGAAGTATAAGGTTATTCTTTTATTTTTGGTACTTCACATAAATTTTACCTCTTATCCCTCATGGAATTAGAACGTGATCTTGGATTGAAGTGAGTTAGTAAGTTGTATCACATATGATGCATGACATATTCATTGCTTTATTATTCATAGCTTTCAAGTTTACTCTTTCATTAATTGTTCTAGGCAAGACATCATTTGATACATTTTCAAAAATCCTGTTGATAGTTTCAGTCCTATTTTTTGAGAATGCTGGACATGTTACATTTTGAGAAAAATTATAAATTTTACAACCTGTTTCCCATTGATAATAAAACAATGGATTGTTTGAGGACAAACAATGCTTAAGTGTGGGGGAATTTGATGTGATCTATTTTTACATAGTTTTTCCACATCATTTTACTTAATTCTTAATGATTTAATTAATTATTTAACCACTTTATACTAATTAATTTTAATTTTTTATATTTATAATTAATTTTGTTAATTAATCAATTTTTATAATTAATAATGTATTTTTAGTTGTTAAATTAATAATTTTAATCATTTTTTATTTAATTTGATTAAAGGATTATTAGTTTTGTTATATTTCAATCTTCTCACCTTTTAATAATTTAAATTTAATAGTAAATGGTCATTTAATATCCTTATTTTTGTTTTTATTAACATAGACCTAATTTTAATATTTTATACTTAAATTTAGTTTTAGTAAAATATTTTTTTAATTTATTTATTAATATGTTTAGTCATCCTACTAATTAATTATGTTAAGAATTTTTGTTCAAATTATATAAAATAGTTCTATTTTAATTATATGTTATCAAATACCTGTTTAATTAATTTATTAATAGTTTTAAAAAAAATAAATATTTAATTTTATGTATGCAGTTATATTATCTATTAGGTTTCTATTGATTCTAGTTTATCGGTCGGGTAGGCAAGAGCCATCGGTGACCTATCGTGTCACCAATACTACCCTTTTTCATTTACTTTTTATGCTTTAAATAATTTATATTGTAATTTTAATTTAAGTCTTTTATCATTATAGTTTGTCAATTATTCAGTTTATAATTTAAGTGTGTTCAACTAATAATTTATATTATAAAATTTATGTTCAAGTGTAATAAAAATATTGTTTTAAATTAATAGTGTTTAGTTTTATTTTAATTAATTATTTTTAAACATTTATCTAGTTTAATTAACTTTTAATTTTATGTTCAATTCGTGATTTTTAATTTTTGAAGGTCACTGTTGGTTATAAATTTTTGTTCTAACAACAACCCTTCTATTTAGTTTCCACGAGTGAACTTTTTATCTCCAACTGTGAGCATTATTTTGTGCGTTTGGTAACCTTGATTTTAAATTATCTGTGACCTTTAATTTATGCACTGATAAAGTTTTAATTTATCTGTAATGGTGACCCTTTATTTTATTTTTGTCATATAATGACTACTGGTAACCTTAATATTCACCAACAGTGACATGGTTTTTTATCTATAACAGTACCCCGCAACTTCCCATTCCATCAGTAACCACTTATTTTTATTGTAATGTTGACATTTCTTTTTCATTTAAGTATATCAGTAACCTTGCGTTGTACTGCTCCCCTTTGATTTAAAACCAACTGTTATCCCCCACACCACTCCTCCTCTTTTATTTTTTTATAATAACGTAGAACTTGCACACCCTCCCATACATCTCACTATTAGTCTCTCATTCCTCTATCTCATGCCCCTGATCTTCATGTACCTCTTCTACCTGCGCATACATTTTCGAACCAGAAAAATCCACTCATCTTAGACCAAACTCAAATAAAACATAAAAAATTAATAGATCAAATTCTAAAACATTTGCAGATCTACAAACCGCCTGCCGATGGTGAAGCCCCATCGCCACTATTTTTCATGATAGCCTCCAATGCAAGTTGGTGATGTGCCTCTCTATAGTATCTTGATCGTGAGCCACTTTACACCGTTTTGAGGAAGCCTGGAGCCACCGTTATACACTGCACTAGCCACCAGAAGGAGGATCTCTAACCGCAAGAATGAACTGCATCCACTATACTTGATAGGAGGAGGTTCGATGCTTGCGGAAATCCAGGTCGACCCACTATTTTACACTGGATATGAAGTCACGTTCTGGATCCGAATACGCCGATGAAAGTGGAAGAGCCTGAAATTTTCTGCTAGTCAAGACTTGATGACCTACTATTCACCATAGATGGAGATATTTATGTCCATGGGTGGAAGAAGAAGCTGCTGCTCCCCTGGTGAACCAGTGCCGAAGAAGGCGCCCTCCCCAAGGGTTGCACCGAGATTGGGGGGGAGAAGATAAAAAAAATTAAAAAAACTAATGAAAAAAATTAAAATTACAGTAAAAACTTAAATTGAAAAAAATTATAATAAAAAAATAATTATAAATAAATATAAGATATTTAGTAAAATAGAATTATTAAATTGAAATAATATTTTTTGTTATTAATTAATGGTTATTTCTAAAATAAAATTTGAATAGATTCTTAAAAAAACATATTATTTATAATTTAATAATACATACTAATAATTATTTATAATAACATTTTGTTAAAAAATAAAATACTAATAATAAGTTATAAATTAAATTGGATTTAAACTAAACTAGTTAATTTAAATTGTTAATAATGTAAACCATGATAACAATAATAAAATTTCTGTTTATAATTTACTTTAATAATTTTAATTAATCAAAAAAATAAAATAACTTATAAAAAATTTATCATAAAAATTAATAACTAATAAAACTTCTTAATAATAATAATCACTCTTTTATTAACATATTTTATCAACTTAAAATATGTAAATTATCAAAATTTATCTTATATAATTAATATTTAATAATAAATTTCATTCCATCATAATTAATTAAAATATAATTTCTACTTATTAGTAATAGTAAAAAAATAATTTATTTAATAACTTTATTTAAAAGTTTATTAATTATTTTTAAAAGACATTTTAATAAACTAATTTCTTTAACTATAATTCTTTATTTCCTTAGAATTTTAATTGTTTTTTTTTCATACATAGGTTTATTCAATAGTCATAAACATATCCAAGAGAACATAACTAACCCATCTGGTGTTAGTTACCTGAGGAAAACTAACGCAACGTTCGAGTCCCGAAAAAACACACGTGTGTGGTGCATATGTGAAGAGATTTTGAAGTCGGTGGAAAATGTTCAGTGAAAAGTAGGATAAGACAACACGATACTTAAGCATAGAAAGAATAAGAGAGAGGGGGTGGAATTTATCAGATGGACATTCATTGAACACATTCAAGGATCCATTTCCAAGTAGAGGAGACTGGATGGAGACTCGAGGATCACATCCTGTAGCTAGAGGAGCGTAGGATTATAGTATATTTCAGGGAGTTTGACTTCCTTTGTGTTTGAATGCTTTTACTCTGTTTACCATGTCTTCAATTACTATTATGATAATATTCATTTTTCTAGCTAAATCATTTTTTCGGGGATAAATTAAAGTTCCACTGGTTACCTTTAAATGTTCTTTTTCACTTCATCTTTATATGTCTTCAGTATTGATCGACGAGATCGATATTGAATTTATTCAATTGCATTGTTCCACCAAAGTTTAATTTAAAAATTTCACAATTAGTTAGAGGGATTGATTTTGAAACAACATTAAAAAGATGATAAATTCATAAGACTACACGACTTACGGTGAGTTTGTCTTCTTGTCACTTTTCAAACTGTTCATTGTTGATTTATTTTAGAGTGGAGAACTCTAGAATAGGTGGGAAATTATAGATTAACTCCTGTTGAGGGAGTTGATTCATACTCCTTTGGTGTCACTCTACGATATCTTTTAGGTGGATTGAATTGCTTTTAGAACCAGTATAATGGATATTTTCCCACGAGAATTTAAATAGATTGTTCATTTATTAGTGCTTTTATATTCTTGTTCCTAATTGTTTTCAACTGTCATTAGACTCAATTTAGATTTTAAACATGTTTTTCAATGTTCTGTCACTCTACTTCTTATAAAAAAAATTATAAAAATAGAAAAATAGAAAAACACTATACTTCTGAAAACAATGGAGTTTTCTAATGTTTTTAGAAGAATAGTGGTAAGAATTTCCATCCCTGTGGGTTCAACCCTACTTTCCACATATACAGAAGTTAGTAGGATTATAAATTGTAAACTTTGGCCAACTTCAATGACATTTCAGGTCACATATCGATGAATTTAAATTCATATCTATAAATTCAGTTCTGTGTAAATAATGGATACAATTTTTAAAGGATGATTATTGTAGCATACTCTATTACACATCAAATCAATATTTGAAATAGATTGAATCTAGATGTAATTATAAGAAGAAGATATTTACAAGAGAATGTGTAATGGTTCAAAAACACATATGATGATCCTATATCTTGAATTATATGACAATCAATGAAATGTTCTAATGGATGAATGAATCACTATCTACTAAAAAATACTTGATGATTTTGGGAAAATGGTTTTGAAAAACATATGAAAGTGTGATTAAAGAAGTGAAAAACATTCCTAAAAGTGTGTCAAAACATCTTTTTATTATCAAATATAAATTATACTATAATAAATGTAGAATATCACTTGGATTGTTATTTGATAATGATTATTTTTAAGATGGAATTTTTAAGGTGGAGGAACATGATTGAAACACTCAAAAATATTATTTATATACAATAAGATGACTTAAAAATTGTGTTGAATGTTTATAAAAATATTAAAAAATTCTTAAACTAATTCATGTTATTTTGAGATGATTTTGTGTGGATGAGATTAGTGAGATATGAGTTGACACTCTTTGAGATAATATTTTAAATGTTAGTGTTATTGATTTTGGAGAAATTACATAACTCGTCTGTATGTATCATTCATCTAGATTTGCAAAGGGATGTATAAAAAAAATATGATATTTGAAATGATATGAAATATTTTATAAAGATATGTTTATGGAAAAGGAAATGTGTAAGGGTTTTGTAAACCTTGACGATAAAAAATTGGAAAAGTACATTGTCATGTTTTTATAAGTAAATGTAATTTACCCGATATATATGGATTATCATAGTTTTTAAAGAGATACCCAATATAACTCAAAGCGAGGAATGAGTTTTAATAATTTAATAGAGCCACACTATAATATATATAATGGATGAGGAAAATTTCATGGGGCTCCTATACAATAATATTGTTAACCATAATTAATGTATTAGTTTTGGGAATGGGCTGTCTTTAGAGAGGGGAGTTTTATAGATTTGATTTTATTTTTTTTAAGTGGATTCAATGAGTGTAAAAATAAGTTATAGCTAGTTTTTTTAAATTAAAAAATTGGATTAGTTTTAAATATTTTGAGGAACATTGATTTAAATTTCTTCTCCAAATGATAGTGGATTAACATCAGCGATCACATTTCTTAACTATGAAATCATTGTTTGATTTTAACTCTCCCATTCTTTATCTAACCTATTTAGACCTCTATTATCTCCATCACCTTGTAATTTTATATTATCCTGAGAAATTAAAAAAAAAATTCCAGACCCAAATATAACCTACTCTTGTGATTATTAATCTCTAATAACCCATGTATCTAATTTCTCTCACTATCACTGACAGTGAAGAATTTTCTATATTTTTTTGTTTCCATAACCTAATAAGAGAATAATAATTTAAATTCATATAACATAGAAATATCCAAATGCCAATAGAAATTTAAATATTCTAGATAAATGAATAAAAAATTAAATATTAAAATACACTTTCATAAATAGGGGATGGGAATTATGCTTTTCTTGACCACTAGTATCCTAGTGTTACATATTCATAGACATTAATGAAAATGAAAATAAGAAATCACAAAATTCAGTATTATCATAACTCTATCGATCCATGACCTCCCTCCTCCTCCCTAATACATGTGAATATTATCAATCATATAAAATTAGTCTGAGGTTCCTTAAATGAATTAAAATATTCATATCCCTTGAGAGAATACCAATCCACTTCTTGCTTATCTAATTATCTTAGTTCATCTGAAATATTTATCAATTTTAATTCAAATCACCCTCTTGTTTTATTTACTCCATGTATATAGGTCTAAAATAAATAATATCTAACAAAATTATCCGAAATATTTACCTTTATCATGATTCCCTCCCATGATCACTATATTTATTTATTAGATGGATTTATTTTATATAGATTGGTTAAAGGATATATTTCCAATATAGATATACTAAATGAATTTTTTTAACATTTTCATTTTGAGGGAGTCAACAATGTAATCAGAAATTCTCTCGGGCTACATTACTACACCCATAATAATTTTGTGTACATATCCCTCATTCTAGAAAATTGGAATATGTTCTCATACTAATTTTTTTTTATATTTTTCTGATAAATAAATATTCATTACATAACATAACGATACAACCTGGAATCCTATTATTATATAACCTCAAGAAATTTTTATACATAAAAAATTGTTTATAAGTGAACCACATAATCTCCAACAAATTTAATAATAATAATAACCCTTCATATTCATGAAATACATAATCCCATTTTTTAAACCCTGGAAAAGTAAATATAAGAAAGAGTTTTCTTAGATGCTCAGTTATGGTTATCAAGGGAGATATCAATGATCACATAATCATAACATTATAATAAGTGTTTGATAAAAAGTTTTTAATATTTGGAAACCATATCCTACATAAAAATTACCATAATATTTATTCATGGAGAATATCTTGGTGGTTCATAATATTTTAATAAAAAAGGAATTATAGAATATGAGAGATGGGAGAATAAAATTATAATTTCAAAAGGATTTATGTCTTGAACATAAGAAAAAAAAATCATTTCCATATTATTGAAGGCTCATTTATAAAAATAGTATAGTGTAATTAGTTTATTCCTCAAAAAATCATATTAGTCATCATTAAATTCCAAGAATATCATGAAGTTCATAGTCCCTTAATAAACTAGGATCACTCCTCATTATAGTCTTTTTTATCTCATGAGATATAAATATTAACCTAATGCGCAGGAAAGAAATTTAATATTGGATTTTCCATAACATAAACAAATTTATACATATGTGTTCCATAAAATCAAAAACCATTCATCATATCAAAACCAAGGACAAGAAATAGGTTTCATAATCCTTTCACCAGAAAATAAACCTGGGATATAAATGAGTTTCAAAATTATTTCATCAATTAATCATATATTAACCTATAGAAAAGGAATGAGATTTATAAAAATATTCTCATCATAATTATAAATAATACATATAAAAAATTATGGTGGTATCATTGGATCATATTCCCATTATGTTTTAGGAAAAATACTTGTAAGTCATCTGAGATGTAAAATTCTTTTAAAAGTCAACATAGAAAATTTCATGAGGAAAATATCCTTTCCAATTTAAAACAACTTATTAAAAATGAAAAAATTTACATATATTAAAGGGAATTTTTTAAAGAATGATGGAATCTTTTAATGGAAGATTTAAATAATTTATTTATCATAACAACTATAAATTTAAGTCATGACATGTATATTAAAACAAATAATACTTTCACACTTTTAGTTTAAAGTAAAGAGTACATTATATAAACAAATAATATTACATTAATTTTTTTTCTAAAAATTAATACATATGAAATAATACTATAATTAATAATATAAAAAATTAAAAAATTTCTTGGTTTTTTTGAAAACATGTATATGGAAGGAAAAGGATTTCTGACTGAAGAGGAAAATAAAGTCGCTATTCCATTAATTTTTTTTTGGACTATTGAGTATATAAAGAGATGAAAATAAAATGAAAAATGTAATTTATTGAAATAACTATAGGATAATAATATTTATTATATTTTTGATATGTATATTATGAAATTTTTTCATCGAACGAAAAATCATAAATGATCCCAATAAACAATGAGATTGTAAAATAAAACCATTACCACTTTGGTAATTTTTGAATCATAAAATAAATGAAGAAAATTAACTTATATGGATATGTAAATCACCATAATTTCCATAATAACCTTCTTAAAAAAAATCATGGTATGTGTATACAATACATAAAATAAACAAGTAGGGAATATGACATGTGTCTCATTTAAATAAAAGTGAGACAAAAACCCATTTCCACTTTGGTAGGTATTCAATCATAATCCCCCTGAATGAATTAAAAATAAATAAATAACATTTATATACCATGATTAATTATATGACATTTAAATGGGGTATTGAATACACCTCATATAATATGATAGGTTCAAACCAAAATGTTTTTCCCAATGAATACAATTTGAGACTAACAACCCTTACCTCATGACTGAACTCCTTTATATGTGTTTGAACCTCCGATATAATAAATTTATGTAACACCAAAAGAAATTACAAATATATTTATTATAGGATGAATGGATCACTGAGTCTCTACAAAAAGAACTTTTTTATAACATAGCCAGAGAAACATATGTTTGTTACTTATGTGATGTGAATTTCAAAAATCTGATATACACGGTTGCGATGAGTAACTTATATTGAGTCCGATACGAAAAACATATTTTTATGTGGATAGTAACCTACCCTTATAAATATTATCATACATTTATGAATAGTGATATATCCTAATGAATTTTAACCTTACCTATGATATTATATAAACAATATTAAAGTTGGAGTACGACATACCTATGTTCTGGAATAAGTAAATAAATGTTATTAAATTGTTTTTTAGAATAAATTATTATTTTAATAAAATATTAAATTAATCGTATTTAGAAAATTATTTATGAAAAATGGAATTCATTTTTTGATTCTACACATCAATAAAATAGTTGGGGTAAAATTCTGGGATTTTTTTGAAATACAAGAATTTTTTATGAATAGTGAAATACCATAATTTAAAAAATAAGATAAATACACAAATTATAGAGTCATGTTGGATGTTCTACAGATTTATCACAAATTGATTTGGATTAAAATGATAAAAATAATATTCTTGGTCATGAAAGACTCATTATTGCTTGTCTTGTGCAGAAATAATAAATTAATCAATATAAAATTGAGAAATCCCGTTTCCCTTCCACTATAAACCCCCCATCAATCCCTCATCTCTTGACTCCTCTAAAGCCATGTTACATATCCAAATTCAATCCAAATATCGTCCCAACCTACTCTCCCACATCCAAAAAAACTTAGTCTCATAAAAAGGCCAAAACCTCTCCCTTAAAGAGGCTCTCATGGAAGTTTAGTTCAAGATGTAATTTCCTCTTTTTAATTCTTTGCCTTTCCTTTCAAGTCCTTTTGTTTTATTTTTCTATTATTACCTATCCTTATCAAAATGTTGTGATGACTCCAGTGGATTAAATGTACTGGAATTTATTCATGATAGTGGAATATGTTATCATCATCTCTTCCTTTCACCTTTTTTTATACTAGTAGCAAGAACACCATCTGAGATGTGTCAATTTACCACATTCAAGGATGATGGACTTTCAATTTCTATTGTCATTCTCAATTATAGTCATAAAACCATTATTGTTATGGTTTAAAAATATTATTATATATCTAATATACCCTATTTAAGGTTATATAATCCCTTTTTACAAATGGTGTTAAGTTATAATAAAAATCAGGTTGTTGTAATCAGAACCCACAAATTAACTGAAATAGTTATCATTAAAGTTCTATATTATAACACATACGTAGGCCATGTAACCAAGTTATATAAATGAATAATAACACATATGGATGATCATAAATAATATGTGAATTCAATTATAGATATTTACATATATTTCACATGAACTCCATTACATAAGAACATGTGAACCGATTATGAAAATAAAGAAAACAAACACTACAGAATGACATAATTCAAAATAATAACGTGTCAATAATTGAATAAATTAACTAAAAAGAAGTATAATAATCTAAATAAATGTCTAATAGTTTATAAAATATGTTATTAATAAGTATAATTTTATATTATAGGACCTTATGTTCAAGAGAGGAACAAATTTAGACATAAGGAATGGCGTTTCTTTATCTGACTTCCATTTTTGTGAGGTTTGCCATATTCACTACTAATACACATGTATGGGGTATGTATAATTCAAATTTATGTAACATATAATGAATATATTTATTTTCATTTTATATAATATTACATTTTAGTATTATTAATTTTGGGGCATTCACATCGATTGATTACAAAGTGGTAAGGTTTTTTCCACCCAAACTTCCATTTTTATTCAGGTTACTTTTATTGTTTAATTTAATCAATGAAATTATGGTATATTTCTATATAATCATCATAAAATATATTTTTGTGTTCTATATATGTTTATAAACTAGAACCCTTTTTTATTTGGTGGATAGTTACACATTTTTAAAAGAACATTCAAACTTGTTTTCAAAATAGAAGCTCAGTCTAAGGGAGTTTCTCTAATTATTACCTATTTTAAAGTGAACTCTATAATTTGTTTTTGGAAACCATTATCTATATAAAATAACTAATTTTATTTTTAAATATTTTCTTACTTCACTTCAGGTTTTATACAAATATGTTTCCAAAAGAACTCTTCTCTAATGTAAAAGATTATTTATCTAAAGATTTACTCAAAGATTTTATTAGTGTATCTTCATCTATTTCAATAAACTAGTTGATTATTATTTTTTAATGGGATTAGTATTCCATGTTATCATCTAACATATTTAATTTAAGGTTTTATGATTATTTTTTCTATTGATTTTCTATCTTAAAACGATTCATCAGTTTACATTGAATTGTATGGTTTTTTGCTTAATGTTAGAGGAAAGTTATTTACATTTCATACATTTTTTTAAATATGAATGTCTATGTTTTTTATGTTTATCCATGTTCATATGAGGAATTATTGTATATAGTAAGTGATGGGAGGGACACACTATAGCCCCTCGGTGCATCGGTAGGTCTCATTAGTCAAACATCAGTCTAGACACAAGGCTTTGACAAAATGATTATTTATGGTCTTTTAAAGAGGACTTGAGAGTATTGTAATGTTTTACCACATTATTCATTCCGTAATTATGAAAATAGTATTGATGGTTCATGTGGTTATTTTACTAGTAGAGTAATGATGATTATTTTATGTTATAACTATATTTTCTCAACTCATATTTCTGTAATATTATGTTCAAGTTTATTTATAGAGTCTTGTGTTTTCAATTATTCACCATCTCTAATGATTATGTTATTTTACAATTTATTTTAAAACCATATTATGCATTTTAGGTCACCCCTTTATTATTTTACATTTTCCCAAGACATGAAGAAGTTTATTATGAATGAAATTATGAAATAACCTAAGAGTTATGGATGTTTTCTAAGCAGTTTATATGTTCTATTTCTTTTCACGTTATAATGTTTAACTTATGTATGAATCTTGTTTCCAATAATAAAAAGCTACTCGGTCCTTTGGGATTATTATTCCTTGTTTATAAGCAAATGTTATCAAATAATGAACCAGCTCTTGGAACTAGGGTTGGGTCCTTACAGTTGTTATTATAGACTGTTTTGTAAAAACATGGAAACTAGATTTTTAAAACGTAGATTAGGGAAGAGTCACAAAGATAGTATTTGAGGATAGAAACACAGAAACATTCTAGTATATTGGTAAGGAATAGATTATGTGAATATTTCAAGATATAGATCCCATTATGATACAAACAAGTAGAGGTGGCTCTGGCACAGATGTACATAGGTGTGAAAACTATGAGAAATAGTTTTGAGATTTACCCAGGGTATCCTGGTACACAACAATGGACCTTACTGAAATCTTGGTTTGGAACTGCAGGGGGATATGCTTTGTATAATTCACAATTTATTTACCCAAAATTTTGAGGGATTTATGACCCCAAGGTAACTAAAGTATATGGTTTTAGGATTTACAATGCATAAATTTATGCTCTGTGCTACACTATGTTTAGAGTTATAGAGAGTTCATAATTTTATGAGATAATATATAATATGGAACTGATTAGATATGGAACATATAAGAAGTAATGAGAACTGCACTAATGCAGGGGATGCGAAGAGTAATAATCTCATATCCATAATGGTCTTAAGCCTTGTTTTAAAAAAACTATTATCTCCCATGTATTCACATAATATGATGAAATAATATCATGTGTTAACAAGTTATATAATTAATTATTTGAGTCCTATCTATTTGATGGGAAACAAAAGAATAAAAATATGGATGAGAGATATAGAGATAAAGGGAAGAAGGAAAAGAAGTGTTTTCCCACATGTGATAAAAATGGAATGAATCTCCCTAGTGAATGCTTGAAGGAATTGGTATATGCTACAAGTGTGGAGAAAAATGACACCATGTTCATGATTTCAAGTGTAAGAAAATTGTTTACAATGTACAATACTTTAATTTCAAGGGGATTGGACACTATGTGAATCAATCTCCCAATAATCAAAATAATATACCCCATTTGATGATTTTGTATAATGATCAAGTTATGATGCTACCATAGACGAAGTAGAGTGATTAATATGCCCAGTATTGAATCATACCATTTGTATATTTTGTCAGTAATGCACTGGTTGTATGAGTTATGTGATATAAAAGGATTTTACTTAAATACTCCATTATTAAGGATTTGTAGTCATATAATGTTTGGTACAAAGGAAATGTGATTTAGTGGAAAGTTAATCTTTTTAGAAAAAAACATGACTGTGTGAATGAAAAACCATAAGATATATATATATATATATATGATGTTAAGATAATAATGAAGAAATGATTGATTCTAATAAGTATTTACTACCTTGGAACAAATTATTGACTTCTCAAGAAGTGGACTATACTATCATCAATTAAGTTTAAAGAAATTTTGGATTTAAGAAATATATCTAATAGCATGTATCTTACCTACAGAATATAGAAGGATGAATGTTTCTAATATGGTTTTTATGGTAATTCACGTTGTTATGATATTTCAGGAAGATACATGACAAAGTTATTCACATACTTGGAATGTGAATTTTAGAGATACTTCTTGTTGATTAAGGGTTAATGGTATGTTCGTCTTAGAGTTTAGGGGACTTCCGGATAATGTGTTAAATAATTATATTTTGGAATTGTTTTTAACCTTTTATGAAATGGTTTAAGTTGATCATTGTATGATATTCTATAGGATATTGTATTTCTTCACCAAATGGAATAACCCATGCTATGTTAGGAGGTATAGAGAGTTAAACTACAATAAAAGTATTATTTTATAATTAGAAATGTAAATTTGTACTCTTGTAGATATGAATTATTCCTCGACTCAAAGAAAAAAAGACATAAATAAAATGTTATCCAATAATCATAATCAT
This sequence comes from Viscum album, assembly GCA_963277665.1. Taxonomy (NCBI): domain Eukaryota; kingdom Viridiplantae; phylum Streptophyta; class Magnoliopsida; order Santalales; family Viscaceae; genus Viscum; species Viscum album. The sequence goes on along the minus strand of OY728155.1, from coordinate 991,518,716 downwards.
TGATAATATCGATTAATTTATTTTGTTGGTTTATAGTTATTTAGTAATCAAAAATCATCTGAACATGTCCTCCATCATGTTCCATCAGAACATCATTGTTAGATTTTTCTTCCATGTCCAATTTTTTTTTCTTGCAACTAATGTCACCTCATTCAAAAGAATACTTTTGGGGTGACCAACTCATCTCGATTAAATTTTTTTTATGGGGATATTTTGTTAACCATATTTCCGATGTGGGTTTCTATAATGGAATTTTCATGTATCATCCATTATCTTTCGATGTTCAATTTCTGATTTTGGGAATGATGTTTTTGTAAGGAGGGGATTATGTAACACCCTGAGAATTTACAAATAGATTTATTACAGAATGCATGGATCACTGAGTAGCTAAAAACACCATTATTTTATAACCTAGCCATGCAAACATAAGTTTGTCACATCTGTGATGTGAATTTCAAAAATCTGGCATACACTGTTGGGATGAGTATGTTATTTGGAGTCCGATAAAAAAAATTATTTTTGGTGAATAATAACCTACCCTTATGAATAGTAACATGCCTTTATGAATAGTGATATAACTTAATTAATAGTAACATTACCTATGATAGTATAAAAATAATATTCAAGATGGAGTACGATATACCTATGTTTTTGAATATGTTAATAAATGTTTTAAAACTATTTTTTAGAATAAATTATGATTTTAAATAAATATAAAATTAATCATATTTTGAAAATTTATTTTCAAAAATGGACTTTATTTTTGGATTCTACACGTTGATAAATGGTGGTGGAGAATTTTTGGGATTTTTTTAAATACATGAAATTTTGATGAATAGAGAAATACGATAATTTACCAATAAGCTAAATACACTAATTAAAGATTCATGTATGATGTTATAATGATGTAAGACCAATTAATTTGGATTCAAATTAGAAAATTTCAATTCTTTGTCATGAAATACAATATATTTCTAATCTCGTAGATAAATAATAAATTAGTGATTATTAAATTGAGAAATCCCCTCTCCCATCCACTATAAAATCCCCCATAACTCCCTCTTCTCTTCACTCATCTCATGCCTTGTTCCTTATCCAAATTATGTCCAAATATATATAAAACCTTATCTCCCACGTCTAAAAATCCCTTGTCTCATAAAAATACCAAAACCTCTCCTTTAAAGTGTCTCTCAAGGAATTTTGGTTCAGGAGGTAAATTCCTCTTTTAAATTATTTGACTTTCCTTTCAACTTCATTTGTTTCATTTTTATATTATTCCATATCCTTTTCTAGATGTTGTGATGACTAAAACACCTTATATATAATGGAATTTTTTGATGATAGTGGAATAAGATATCATCATCTCTTCCTTTTACATTCTTTTTTAGTAGTAGAATGAACACCATCTGAGATGTGTCAATTTACCAAATTCACGGATGATGGGATTTCGATTTCTATTATCATTTTCAATTATGGTCATGAAACCATTCATGTTATTGTTGAACCAGATTTTTATATATGTAATATAACCTATGTAAGGTTCTTTAATCCCTTTGTTAAAATGGTATTATGATATAAAGAAAAATGAGTTCATTGTAATCAGAACTGACAAATTAACTGTAATAGTTATCACTAAAATTTTGTATAATAATTCATCTTCATTCCATGTAAACAAGTTATAAAAATTATCACTAACACCTATGTATTATCATAAATAATATTTGAATTCAATTATGAATATTTACATCAATTCCACATGAGCTCCATTACTTAAGAAAAAGTGACTGAATTATGAAAATAAAGAAAACGAACACTGTGGAATGACAAAATTAAAAATAATAACATATCAATAAGGGCATAAATTTACTAAAATAAATTATGATAATAGAAATAAATATATAATAGGTTATAAAATAGGGTATTAATAAGTCTAATTCCAAATTAAAGGACCTTATGTTAAAGAGAAGAACACATTTAGACTTATGGTAATGGGTTTCTTTATCTCACTTCAATTTTTGTGAGGTTTCCCATATTCACTACTATTAGTTGTGTATGGTGTATTTATAATTAAAATTTATGTAAAATATCCTTAATATAATTATTTTTATGTCATTCAATGTATCATTTTAATGTTATTAAATTTAGTGCATACGAATCAATTGATTACAAAGTGGTAAGGGGTTTTCCACCCAAACATCCATTATCATCTGGGTGAAATTTATTGCCTAATTACCTCAATTAAATTCTGGTATATTCTTATGTATTCATCATAAAATATTTTTTTGTGTTATATATATTTTTACAAACTATAACCCTTTCTTATTTAGTGAATAGTTACATGTTTTAAAAGGAACTTCCAAAATTGATTTCGAAATACAAACTTATCCAAAGGAATTTCTCCAATTCATCCCCACATTAAAGGTCACATTATAATATGTTTATAAAAACCATTAACTTTATAAAATAACCTTATGTATTATAAAATACATTTTTTTACTTCTCTTCTAGTTTTATACAATAATTCTTTCAATGGGATTCTTCTTTTCGAAGTAAAAGAGTATTTATCTCAAGATTACTCGAAAAATTTATGAGAGTATCTTCATCTATTTCAACAATCTTGTTGATTTTTATGTATTATTTGGATTTTTATTCATTTTTATCATATAAAATATATAATTTAATGTTTTATTATTATTTTTTATATTGATGAACTATCTAAAACCATTCATCAGTTTACATCGAATGGATTGTGTTTTTGCCTAATGTTTGGGGAAAGCTATTTACATTTCATACATTAGTTTCAATATAAATTTGTGTGTTGCTTATGTTTATCCATATTCATATGAGGAATGCATTAGACATAGTAAGTGTTTGGTGGGGCCCACTATAGCCCCTCTGTGCATCGGTAGGTCTCATGAGACAAACTATGATATTGGGACAAGGCCTTAAAAATGATTATTTATGGTCTTGGCAGGAGGCCTTGATAGTATGGTTATGTTGTCCCACATTATTCATTCCCTCATTATAAAAATTGAATTTATGGTTCATGTGGTTATTCAACCAGTACAATACCCATGATTATGTTATGTTAAGGAAATATTTACTCAACTCAATTTTCTTCCATTTTATGTTAATGGTTATTTTTAGAGGCATGTGTTTTCAATTATTCACCATGTCTAATGTTTATGTTATCTTCCACTATATTAATTACCCTTGCATATCATTTGAGCTCACCCCTTTATTATGTTTAATTTTATCAGGATATGTAGAAGTTTATTATGAATGACATGATAAAATAACCTAGGAGTTATGGCTGTTGTTTAAGGAGTGTCTATTTTGTGTTTCATTTCATGTTTTAATGTTTTTCTTATGTATGAATATTTTATCCAATAATACTAAACTACTTGGTACTTTGTGACTCTTATTACTTTTTTGTATGCTAATGTAATAAAAAAAGGCCCTGGGTCTGGGCAACAGGGGTGGGGTCCTTATAGTTGGTATCAGAAGAAGTTTATTTTAAACTTGGAAACTAGTTTTAGAAAATGTAGATTAGGGAAGAGTCTCTAAGATAGTCATTAGGGATAAACAAACAATAACATAATGTTATATTGGTAAGGAATATATTATATGGATATTTCAAGAAATACATACCTATATGATACAAACAAGTAGAGGTGGCTCTAGCACAGATGTGCCTAGGAGTGAAAACTACGACAAGGAGTTTCGAACTTGACCCATGAAATCTTAGTAGAGGACTATGGGCCTTGCGGCACTCATGGTTTGACAATCCCTATGAATATTCTTAGGATAATTCACATTTTATTTACCCACCATTGTGAGGTATTTTTTCCCGAAAATAACCATTGTTTATGGATCTAGGATTTACAATGCATAAATTTATGCTATGGGATATACCATGTTTAGAGTTATAGAGATTTTATAATTTTAGGAGCTAAAATATCAAATGGAATTGACTAGATATGGCACCTAGCTGATGGAATGAGAACATCAACAATGCACAAGATGCAAAGAGTAAGAAGGACCATATCTCTAATGGTCTTAAGCCGTCTTTTTAAAGGAATATTTTCTCCTATGTATCCTCATCATATGATGAAATAATATCATATATTAACAAGGTATGTAAACACTTATTTAAATCCTATATATTTGAAGGGAATGAAAATAAAATGATGAAGGAAGAGAGATACATGGACAAAGGGTGAAGGGAAAGAAGTTTTTTCCTACATGTTATATCTATGGAAAGAATCACCCTGGTAAATGATTGAACGAACTGGTGTTTGATACAAGTGTAGAGAAAAAGTATACCATGTTAATGATTTCAAGGGTATGAAAATGGATTTTAATGTACAATACATGAATTCCAATGAGATGAGACACTATGGGAATCAATGTCCTAATCGTAAAAGGAATATACACCAAATGATGGTTTTGGATAATGAGCAAGTTATGATGTTACTGTAGATTATGTAGAGTGATTAATATGCCTAATCAAGAATCATTCCATTTGTATATTTTTCCCATAATGTACTTGTTGTATTGGTTATAAGTTATATAAGGATTGTACTGTAGTGCTCTTTTATTAAGGATTTGAGGCCATATGATGAATAGTACAAAGGAAAAGTGATTCAGTGGAAAGTTAAACATTTTAGAAAAGAAACACGACTGAGGGAAAAGAAAACTTTAATATATATATATATATATACGATGTTGAGATATTGATGAATAAATTAATGGTTCAGATATGTATTGATAGCTTGGAACTGATTATTGACATTTCAAGAAGTGGTCTATGCTATCATCAATGAAGATTACAACACTTTTGGATTTAATAAATATGTCCAATAATATGTATCTTACTTGAAGAATATAGAAGAATGCATGCTTCCAATGTGGTGTTTATTATAAATCAAGTTATTACAATATTTCAAGGGGACAGATGATGATGTTTTTCACATGTCTGGAATGTGAATTTTTTATATAATTTTTGTTGAAAAATTGTTAATGATATGTTAAACGAGTAAATTTAGAGGAATTCATAATAATGTTTTGAATCATTATATTTTGGAATTTTTTAAACCATTTATGAATTGGTTTAAGTTGATCATTGTATGTTATTTTACAGGTTAACGTATTGCTTCACCAAATTGCATAACACATGCTTTGTGATGAGGTAGAGATAGTTAAACTATAATAAAAAGATTATATTATAAGTAGAAATGTATATTTATACTCTTATAGAAGGGAATAATTCATCGACTCAAGGAAAATGATCTTAAATAAAATGTTTTTTAATTATAATAATCATTGATATTATCGATGACTTTATTTATTTTATATTTTAGTTTTGTAGTAATCAACATTCATCTGAACATTTCCTCTATCATGTACCATCATAACTTCATATTTATATTTTTCACCCATGTCCAATTTTTTTCTTCAAACTAATTTCACATCATATGAAAGCATAATTTTGGTGTGACCAACTCATCTCCATTAAATTTTTTTAAGAGGATATATTATTAACCCTATTTCTAATGTGGTTTTCCATAAGAGAATTTTCAATTATCAACCATTATCTTTCAATGTTCAATTTCAAATATATAGGAAGAAATTTTTTAAGGGGTGGATAACGTAAGACCCCAAGAATTTACAAATAGATTTATTACAGAAATCATGGATAACTAAGTTTCTATAAACACTAGTTTGTTATAACCTAGCCATGTAAACATAAATTTTTCACTTATGTGATGTGAATTTCGAAAATCGAACATACATTGTTGTGATGAAAATTTACTTGCAGCCGGGCAAGAAAACCATATTTTTTTGGGATGAATAGTAACCTACCCTTATGAATAGTAACATACCCTTATGAATAATGATATACTATAATGAATAGTAATCATACCTATGATAGTATATAAATAATATTCATGTTGGAGTTTGATATACCTATGTTTGGGAATAAGTAAATATATTTTTTAAAATTGTTTTTTATAATAAATTTTTATATTAATTAAATAAAAAATTAATCATAATTAGAAAATAATTTTTGAGAATTGGAATTCACTTTTTGATTCTAGACATCGAAAAACAGCTAGGTTGAATTTTGGGATTTTTTGAAATACATGAATTTTTTATGAATAGTGAAATACCATAATTTACAAAATAATATAAATACACTAATTATAGAGTCATGTATGATGCTCTGCTAATGTAAGCCTAATTGATTTGGATTAAAATGATAAAATTACTATTCTTGGTAATATAAGACAAACTATTCCTTGCCTTGTGGATAAATAATAAATTAATGAATATAAAATTGGGAACTTCCCTCCCCCCTCTACTATAAACAACCTCATCACTCCCTCTTCTCTTCACTCCTCTCAAGCCTTGTTCCTTCTCCATATTCTATCCAAATATCCTCCCAACCTCTTCTATCACGTCCATCAAGCCTTAGTCTCATAAAAATACCAAAACCTCTTCCATAAAGAGTCTCTCATGGATGTTTGGTTCAAGAGGTAAATTCATCTTTTAAATTCATTGTATTTCCTTTCGAGATGTTTTGATTCCTTTTTCTATTATTAACTCTCCTAATTCAAATGTTGTTATGACTCTACTAACATACATGTACTGAAATGTTTTAAAGATAGTGGAAAAATTTATCATTATCTCTTCATTTTACCTTCTTTTATACTAGTTTCAAGAACATTATCCGAGATGTATCAATTTACCACATTCAAGGACAATGGGATTTTGATTTCTATTGTCATTCTCAATTCTGGTCATGAAATCATTCTTGTTATAGTTTAACCAGATTATTAAATATGTAATATAACCTATTTAAGGTTTTTAATCCCTTTGGATAAATGGTATTATGTTATAATGAAAAATGAGTTCTTTGTAATCAGAACCCACAAATTAACCCAAACTATTATCATTAAAGTTCTATATAATAACTTAACCACATGACATGTAACCAAGTTATATAAATGAACAGTAAAACCTATGTATGATCATAAATAATATGAAAATTCTATTTTGTAAATTTACATCCATTCCACATGAACTCCATTACTTAAGATCAAGTGAACCAATTATGAAAATAATGAAAATGGACACTAGGGAATGACAAAATTTAATATAATAACATATCAATAATGGCATAAATGAACTAAATATAATTATGATAAACTAAATACATATCGAATAGGTTATCAAATAATTTATTAATAAGTTTATTTTTATATCCCAGGACCTTAATTTCAAGAGAAGAACACATTCAGTCTTATGGTAAGGAGTAGCTTTATCTTATTTACATTTTTTTGAGGTTTTTCAGATTCACTACTAATACTTGTGTATGGTGTATGTATAATTAATATTGATGTAAAATATCATGAATATCTATATTTTAATTTTAGTAAAGGTATAATTATAATATTATTAATTTTGGGTAATACAAATCTATTGATTATAAAATGGTAAGGTTTTTTCCACCCGAACATCCATTTTCACTCAGGTTACATTTATTGCCTAATTACCTCGATGAAATTATAGTATATTGTTATTTAATCCACATAAAATCGGTGTGGGTGTAATATATATTTTTAAAAACTATAACCTTTCCTTATTTTGTCGATAGTTACAAGTTTTAAAAGGAACTTTCCAAAATGTTTTTGAAATACAGGCCTGATTCAAGGAAATTTCTCTAATTAATACCGATTTTAAAGAGAACTCCATAATATATTTTTGGAATCAATTATATTTATAAAATAAATAATTTTATTATTAAGATACTATCTAACTTCACATTTGGTTTGGTACAAATATTTTCCCAATATAACTCTTCTTTTCAAATGAAAAGAGTATTTTTCTCGAGATTAACTCGATGATTTTATAAGAGTATCTTCATCTATTTCAACACCCTTGTTGATTATTATATATTATTTGGATTATTATTCCATGTTATCATATAAAATATTTAATATAATTTTTATGATATTTTTGGCTATTGATGTGTAATCTTAAAACCATTTATTAGTTTACATCGAATGGTTAGTGTTTTTGCTTAATGTTTTAGGAAGGATATTTACATTTCATATATTAGTTTTTATATGAATTTTTATGTTGGTTATGTTTATACCTATTCATATGAGGAATTCATTGGACATAGTATGTTTCTGGAGGGGCCCACTATATCCCCTCATGCATTGGTAGGTCTCATGAGATAAACTACGGTTTTGGAACAAGGCCTTGACAAAATGATTGTTTATGGTCTTGGCACTAGGAATTAATAGTATGGTTATTTTCCCTCACATTATTAATTCAATCATAATAAAAATAGTATTGATGGTTCATTTGGTTATTATAATTGTATAATACCATGATTATGTTATGTTAGGGTAGTATTTACTCAGTTCATTTTTCTACCGTATGATGTTCAAGTTTATTTTTAGAGGCACGTGTTTTCAATTATTCCCAATGTCTAATGTTTATGTAATCTTGTGCTGTATTGAATACCCTTACTGAGAATTTAAACACACCCATTTATTAGGTTTTATTTTCTCAAGACATGAAGAAGATTATTACGATTGACATTATGAAATAACCTAGCAGTTAGGGATGTTCTTTAAGGTTTTTCTATGTTGTATTTGTTTTGAATTTGTAATTTTTAACTTATTCATGAATCTTGTTTCCAATAATACTAAACTAATCAATCCTTTACGATGATGATTACTTGTTTGTATGCCAATTTAATCAAATAAGGCATCGGCTCTATGAAACCAGGGTTAGGGCCTTACAGTTGGTATTAGAGGAAGTTTAGTAGAAAACATGGACACCTGATTTAGAAAACATTGATTTAGATAGAGACCCTAAGATAGTCACTAGGGATAAAAATAAAATAATGTCTTGGTATTTTGTAAATGAGTAGATTATGTGGTTATTTAAATTAATACATACCTGTTTGAGATGAACACATAGAGGTGGCTCTGGAACAAATTTACCTATGAGTTAAAACTACAACAAGATATTCCGGGCTTGACCTGGGTTATCCTAGTACCCGACAATGGTCCTTGCTACACTCTTGGTTTGAAACACTCAGGGGATATTCATAAGATAATTCAAATTTTATTTACCGACCATTGTGATGGATTTATGTCCCCAAAGTATCAAAAGTATATTGTTCTAGGATTTATGATGAAAAAATTTATATTCTGTGTTATACCATGTTTTGAGTTATGGAGAGTTCATAATTTTATGAGATAACATATAATATGGAATTGATTAGACGTGGCATGTAGAATAAGGAATTAGAACTTCACTGATGCATGGGATGCATTGATTAAGAAGGATCATATCTCTAATGGTCTTAAGCCATATTTTCAAAAGAAGATTCTTTCCCATGTATTCTCATCATATGATGAAATAATATCATGTCTTAACAAGGTATGTAAATACTTCTCTGAGTCCAATGGATTTTAAGGGAAGAAAAAGAATAAATGGATGGCACAATGATTTGGGGATAAAGGGAAGAAGGGAAAGAAGTGTTTTCCTACATGTGATAACTGTGGAAAGAATCACTTGGGTAAATGCATGAAGGGAATTGGTGTTTTCTATAAGTATGGTGAAACAAGACTCCATGTTCGTGATTTTGAAGGTACGAAAATTGTTTCTAATGTACAATTCATCAATTTCATAGAGATGGGACACTATTTTAATCAATGTCCCATTCATCAAAGGAATATACCCCAAATGATGTTCTTGGATAACAAGAAAGTTATGATGCCACCAAAGTTGAAGTAGAATGATTAATATGCCTAATTAAGTATAATTCCACTTGTATATTTTTCAGTAATTTAATGGTTCTTTGAATTATGAGATTTATAAGGATTGTACTGCAATGCTAATTTATTAGGGAATTGAGGTCCTATGATGAATGGTACAAAAGAAATGTGATTCAATTGAAAGTTCAACTTTTTAGAAAAAAATGACTGAGGGAAAGATAACCCTTAATATATATCTGATGCTGAGATAATGATGAAGACATGATTGATTCAGATAAGTATTGACTACCTAGGAACTGATTATTGACTTGTCGAGAAGTGGTCTATGCTATAATCAATGAAGTTTAGATCACTTTTGAATTTAAGAAATATATCCAATAATATGTATCTTACTTAAATAATATGGAAGAATGCATGTTCCAATATGGTTTTCATGGTAATTCAAGTTATTATGATATTTCTAGAGGACACATGATGAAGTTATTCACATGATTCGAATGTGAAATATAGATCCACTTCTTGTTGATTAATGGTTAATGATATGTTCTTCTTGGAAATTTATAGGACTTTAGTATAATGTGGTGAATCATTATATTTAGGAATTTTTTAACCATTTATTAAATGGGTTATATTGATCATTGTATGATATTTTAGAGGTTAATGTATTGCATCACCAAATGGCACAACCCAGTCCTTGTTATGAGGTATAGATAGTTAAACTACATTAAAAGGATGAGTTTACAAGTAGAAATGTATATTTATACTCTTATACAGTGTAATAATTCCTCGACAAAAGGATAATAGTCTTAAATAAAACGAATTCCTATTATCCTAATCATTGATAATATCGATGAATTTATTTTTTTAGTTTATAGTTTTTTAGTAATCAACATTCATTAGAACATGTCCTCCACCATGTTCCGTCAGAACTTCCTAGTTTGATTTTTCTTCCATTTCCAATTATTTTTCCATCAACTAATGTCACCTCATTAGAAATATTACTTTTAGGGTGACCACCTCATCTCCATTAATTTTTTTCAGATGATATTTTATTAACCATATTTCCAATGTGGGTTTCCGTAAGGAAATTTTCATGTATCAACCATTAACATTTGAAGTTCAATTTCAAATTTCGAGGATGAAATTTTTATAAGGATGGGATAATGTAACACCCCAAGAATTTACTAATATATTTATTATATTAATTCATGGATCAATATGTCTCTACAAACACCAGTTTTTTATACCCAATCCAAGTCAACATACGTTTTTCACTTCTATGTCATGAATTTCGAAAATCTGACATACACAATTGCAATGAGTATGTTATTTAGATTTCGATAATAAAAATTTAATTTTTGGCTAATAGTAACCTACCCTTAGGAATAGTAACATACCCTTTGGAATAGTTATATACCCTAATGAATAGTAACCTTACCTATGATAGTATATAAATAATATTCACGTTGGATTAAGATATACCTATGTTTTGGAATAAGTAAATAAATGTTTTGTAACTGGTTTTTAGAATAAATTATGATTTTAATTAAATATCAAATTAATCATATTTTTAATTTTTTTTTTTGAAAAAATGGATATTATTTTTGGATTCTTCACATCGAATAATGGTTGGGGGGAATTTGCAGTATTTTTTGAAATACTTGAATTTTTTATGAATAGTGAAAAACCATAATTTACAAAATAAGATAAATACAGTAATTAAAGAGTCTTGTATGATGTTATACTAATGTATTCCCAATTTATAAGGATTAACATGGTAATATTACTACTATTGGTCAGGGAAGACTCACTATTCCTTGTCTTGTAGAGAAATAAAAAATTAATGAATATAAATTTGAGAAATCCCCTCTCACCTCCAATATAATACCCCCATCACTCCCTCTTCGCTTCATTCCTCTAAAGCCTTGTGACTTTACCAAATTATGTCCAAATATCATCCCAAGAATTAATCCCACGTCTAGAAAGCCTTGGTATCATAAAATGGCCCAAAAATCTCCCATAGAGGGGCTCTTAAGGAAGTTTGGTTCAAGAGGTAAATTCCGCTTTTAAATTCTTTGTCATCCCTTTCAAGTATATTATTTTTCTTTTTATATTATTACCTCTACTTATCCAAATGTTTTAATGAATCATATACCTTAAATGTACTATAATTGTTTCATGATAGTGTAATAGGTTATCATCATCTCTTGCTTTTACCATCTTTTATACTAGTAGCAAGAACACCATCCGAGATGTGTCAATTTTCCACATTCAAGGAAGACAGGCTTTCGATTTCTATTATCATTATCAATTATGGTCATGAAACCATTATTGTTATTGTTGAACCAGATTATTATATATTTAATATACCCTATGTTAGGTTCTATAATCCTTTAGTACAAATGGTATTAATTTATAAAGAAATATTAGTTCGTTGTAATCAGAATCCACAAATTAACCGAAATAGTTATCATTAATGTTCTACATAACAATTCATCCTCACACCAATTAAACATGTTATATAAATGACCACATACACCCATGTATGATCATAAATAAATTTTGAATTCAATTTTGGAAATTTACATCCATTCCAGAAGTTCTCCATTAATTAAGAACAAGTGAACTGATTATGAAAATAAAGAAAACGAAAACTGCGGAACTACAAAATTCAATATAATAAATTGTCAATAAGGGAATAAATGAACTAGAAAGAATTATGATAAACTAAATAAATGTTTAATTGGTTATCAAATAAGTTATTAATAAGTATAATTTCATATTCCCGGACTTTATGTTCAAGAGAGGAACACATTTGGACTTAAGGTAAGGGGTTTCTTTATCCCACTTCCATTTTTTGAGGTTTCCCATAATCACTAATAACACTTTTGTATTGTGTATGTATAATTAAAATTTATGTAACAGATCATGAACATATTTATTTTCATGTTATTAAATGTATCATTTTAATATTATTAATTTTTGGGCATACAAATCAATTGATTACAAAGTGGTAAGACTTTTTCCACCCGAACATCCATTTTCATTCGGGTTACTTTTATTGTATAATTACCTCAATGAAATTCTGGTATATTATTATTTAATTCCAATAAAATCTGTGTGAGTGTTCTATATATGTTTAAAAACCATTACCCTTTCTTATATTGGGGATAGTTAAACATTTTAGAACGAACTTTCAAAAAAAATTCCGAAATACAATCCTGATCCAAGGAAATTTATCTAATTCTGACTTATTTTAAAGGGAAATGTATAATAAATTTTTGGAAACCATTATATTTATAAAATCAGTCATTTTATTATGAAAATAATATTTTAAATGAATTATGGTTTTATACAAATATTTTTCCAAAATAACTCTTCTTGTCAGAGTGAAAGAGTATTTATCTCAAGATTTACTCGAAGATTTTATACAAGTACCATCATCTATTTCAACACTCTTATTGATTCTTATGTATTATTGGTATTAGTATTAAATTTTATAATTTAGAATATTTAATTTAATGGTTTTGGATTATTTTGGCAATTGATGTTCTATCTTAAAACCATTCATCAATTTACATCGAATGGTTAGTGTTTTTGCTTAATGTTCGGGGAAATCTATTTACATATCATATATTAGTTTCAATATGAATTTCTTTGTTGGTTATGTTTATCCCTGTTCATATGTGGAATTAATTGGACATATTAAGTGTCTGGTGGGGCCCAATATATCTCCTTTATGTATCAGTAGGTCTCATGAGATAAACTATGGTCTTGGCACAAGGCCTTGACAAAATGATTATTTATGGTCTTGGCACAAGGCCTTAACTATATGGTTATGTTGTCCTAAATTATGCATTCCATAATTATGAAAATAGTATTGATGGTTCATGTTGTTATTAGACTAGTAAAATACCCATGATTCTGTTATGTTATGGAAATATTTACTCTGCTCATTTTTCTACCATATTATGTTCATGTTTATTTTTAGAGGAACATGTTTTAATTATTCACCATGTATAATATTTATATTATCTTCCACTATATTTATTATCCTTACTGAGCATTTGAGCTCACCCCTTTATTATGTTATATTTTCTCAGGATATGTTGATGTTTACTATGAATAACATGATGAAATAACCATTGAGTTATGGATGTTGTCTAAGGAGTTTCTATGTTGTATTTATTTTCATGTTGTAATGTTTAACTTATGCTTGAATCTTGTTTCCAATAATAAAAAACTACTCTGTCCTTCTAGATGCTTATTCCTTGTTTGTAGGACAATATAATCAAATAAGGAACCACCTCTGATATAAACAAGTAGAGGTGGCTCTGATACAAACAAGTAGAGGTGGATCTGACATAGATGTACCTAGGAGAGAAAAATATGACAAGGAGTTTTGAGCTTGACCCTTGGTATCCTAGTACACGACAATAGGCTTTGCTACACTCTTGGTTTGACACTCTTGGGGGATTTTCTTAGGATCATTCAAATTTTATTTACCCACCATTATGAGGGATTTACACCCCCAAAGTTACCAATGTATATGGTTCTAGGATTTACAATGCATAAATATATGATATATTCTATTCCATGTTTTGAGTTATAGAGAGTTAATAATTTAATGAGATAATATATAATACAGAATTGATTAGATATGGAAACTAGAATAAGGAATTAGATCTTCCCCAATGCACGAGATGTGATAAGTAAGAAGGATCATATATCTAATTGTCTTAAGCCATATTTTCAAACGAAGATTATCCCCCACGTATCCTCTTCATATAATGAAATAATATCACGTGTTAACAAGTAATGTAAATACTTCTCTGAGTCCTATGGATTTGAAGGGATGAAAAAGAATAAGAGGATGGCAGAGAGAGACAAGGATAAATAGAAGATGGGAAAGAAGTGTTTTCCCACATGTGGTAATTGTGGAATGAATCACCCTGGTAAATTCTTGAAGGGAATTGGTGTTTTCTACAAGTGTGGAGAAAAAGGACACCAATTTCAGGATTGTAAGGGTAAGAAAATGTTTTCCAATGTACAATGATTCAATTTTAAAGAGATGGAACACTATGTGAATCAAATTCTCAATCGTCAAAGGAATATACCCCAAATGATGATTTTAGATATTGAGTAAGTTATGATGCTACCACAGATGAAGTATAATGATTAATATGCCTAGTCAATAATTATTATATTTTTTTATTTTGTCTCTGAATGTACTAGATGTATGAATTATGAGATATATAAGGATTGTACTACAGTATTCTTTCATAAAGTATTTGAGTTCATATGATGAATTGTACAAAGGATAAGTGATTTAGTGTAAAGTTAAACATTATAGGAAAAACATGACTAAGGGATAAAAAACCCTTAATATATATCTGGTTTTTAGATAATGAGAAATAAATTATCGATTTGGATAATTATTGACTACCTTGGAAAATATTATTGACTTGTCAAGAAGTGTTCTATGCTATCATCAATGAAGTTAAAAATACTTTTATATTTATGGAATATGTAACATAATATGTAACGTACTAAAGAAATATGGAAGAATTCATGTTTCCAATATGGGTTTTATGGTAATTCACGTTATTAAAATATTTCAAGAGGATACAATATTATGTTATTCACATGTTTGGAATGTGAATTTTTGAGCTAATTCTTGTTGATTAAGGGTTAATAATATGTTCACCTTGGAAATTTAGAGGACTTCATTATAATGTGTTGAATAATTATATTTTGGAATTGTTTTAACCATTAATGAAATGTTTTATGTTGATCATTCTATGAGCTTTTATAGGTAAATGTATTTATTCACCAAATGGCGGAACCCATGCTATGAGATAAGGTACATATAGTTAAACTACGATAAAATGATGAGTTTATAAGTAGAAATGTATATTTATACTCTTATAGAGTGGAATAACTCTTTGAATCAAGGAAAATAGACTTAAATAAATTGTTATTATTTTATCATAATCATTGATAATATAAATTTTTTTTTAGTTTATAGTTTTGTAGTAATAAACATTCATCTGAACATGTCCTCAGTCATGTTCCATCTAAACTTCATAGTTAGATTTTTCTTCCATGTCCAAATTTTTTTCATACAAATAATGTAACCTCATTCAAAGGTATACTTTTGGGTTGACCACCTCATCTCCATTAAAATATTTAGGAGGATATTTTATTAACCCTATTTATGATGTGAGTTTCCATAAGCGAATTTTAATGTATCGACCATTAACTTTCAAAGTACAATTTCAAATTACGAGATTATATTATTGTAAGGAGGGGATAATTTAAGACCCCAAGAATTTAAAACTAGATTTATTATAGAATGCATGGATTAATAAGTCTCTACAAACAATAATTTTTTATAACATAGCCTTGTAAACATAATCTTGTCACTTCTGTGATGTGAATTTTGAAAATATAACATACACGATTGCAATGAGTATTTTATTTGGAGTCCGATAAGAATAACATAATTTTTGGTGAATAGTAATATACTCTTATTAATAGTAACAAAACAGTATGAATATTGACACACCCTAATGAATATTAACCTTACATATGATAGTATATAAATAATATTCAAGTTGAAGTATAATGTACCTATGTTGTAGAATAAGTAAATTAATTCTTTGAAACTTTTTTTAGAATAAATTACGATTTTAATTAAATATAAAATTAATAATATTTAGAAAATTATTTTTGAAAAATGGACTTCAATTTAGGATTCTAAATGTTGAGAAATGTTTGGCGAATTTTTGGGATTTTTCGAAATACTTAAATTTTTTATGAATAGTAAAATACCAAAATTTACAAAATATGCTAAATACACTAATTATAGAGTAATTTATGATGTTAGGATGATGTAATCTCAATTGATTCCAATTCACATGAAAATATTAATATTATTTGTCTTGGAAGACTCACTATTTCTTGTCTTGTGGAGAAATAACAAATTAATGAATATAAATATGAGAAATCCCCTCTCCCCTCCACAATAAAACCCCTCATCAATCCCTCTTCTCTTTACTTCTCTCAAGACTTATTCCTTCTACAAATTCTATCCAAATATCATACCAACCACATCTAACATGTCTATGAAGACTTTTTCTCATAAAAAGACCAATGACTCTAACATAAAGAGGATCTCAAGGAAGTTGGGTTCAATATGTAAATTTCTCTTAAATTCTTTGTCTTTCCTTTCAAGTTCATTGGTTTTCTTTTTCTATTATTTCATATACTTATAAAAATTTAGTGATGAATCTAGTACCTTACAATTACATGAATGTTTTCATGATATTCGAATAAGTTATCATCATATCTTCATTTTATGTTCTTTTATACTAGTAGTAAGAACACCATCCGAGATGTGTCAATTTACCACATTCAAGGACGATGTGATTCTGATTTCTTTTATCATTTCAAATTATGGTCAGAAACGATTCCCATTATGGTTGAAACATATTATTATATATCTAATATAGCCTATGTAAGGTTATGTAATCCTTTTGTAACAATGGTATTATGTTATAATGAAAAATGTGTTCCTTGTAATTTGAACCCACAAATTAACCAAACCAGGTATCATTAAAGCTATATATTATAATGTATCCTCATGTCATGTAACCAAGTTATATAAATTAACACTAACAACTATGTATGATCATAATTAATATGTTAATTAAATTATAGATATTTACATCCATTCCACATGATCTTCATTACATAAGAAAAATTGAACCGATTATGAAAATTAAGAAAATGAACACTACGGAATGACAATATTAAAAATAATAAATTATAAGTAAGGGAATAAATAAACTAAAAGAATTTATTTTAAAATAAATACATGATTAATAGGTTATAAAATAAGTTATTAATATGTATAATTTCATATTCCAAGACATTATGTTTAAGCGAGGAACACATTCGGACTTAAGGTAAGTGGTCATTTTATCTCACTTCCATTTTTGTGAGGTTCCCCATGTTCACTACTAACACATTCATATTTTCTATGTATAATTACCATTGATGTAAAATATCATGAATATTTTAATTTTCATTGTATTATATTTATCATTCTAATGTTATTAATTTTGGGGCATACGAATCGATTGATTACAAAGTTGTAAGGGTTTTTTCCACCCGAACTTCCATTTTAATTCGGGTTACATTTATTATCTAATTACCTCACTAAAATTCTTTTGTAATATTATTAAATCCTCATAAAATATGTGTGAGTGTTATGTATATGTTTAAAAACTATAACCCTACCTTATTTTGTGGATAGTTACACTTTCTAAAAGAAACATTCAAAATTGTTTCCGAAATACAAGCCGGATACAAGTGAATTTATCTAATTCTTACCTATCGTAAAGGGCACTATATAATCGGTTTTTAGAAAAAAATTATCTTTAAAAGATTAATAATTTAATTATTAAAATACTATATTACTTCACTTTTGGGTTTATTCAAATATATTTCCAAATGAACACTTCTTTTGAAAGTAAAAGAGTATTTATGTCAAGATTTACTCGATGATTTTATAAGATTTTATTAATCTATTTCAACAATCTTGTTGATTCGTATGTATTATTGGTATTTTTATTCCAATATATCATCTAACATATTCAATTTAATGGTTTATGATTATTCATGCTATTTATGTGCTATCTTAAAACCATTCATCAGTTTACATCAAATGGTTAGTGTTTTTTCTTAATGTTCAGGGAAAGCTATTTAAATTTCATATATTAGATTTAATATGAATGTTTATATTATTTAAGTTTATCCTTGTTCATATGAGGAATTAATTGTACATATTATGTGTTAGTTGGGGCCCTTTATATCCCCTCAATGAATCCGTAGGTCTCATGAGACCAACTATGGTCTTGGTATAAGGTGTTAACAAAATGATTATTTATGGTCTTGGCATGAGGCCTTGACAGTATGGTTATGTTGTCCCATATTATGAATTCCTTAATTATAAATATAGTATTGATGGTTTATGTGGTAATTTGAACAGTATAATACCCATAATTATGTTATGTTATGGCAACATCCACTCATCTCATTTTTCTACCATAAAATGTTCGAGTTTATTTTTAGAGGCATGCGTTTTCAATTATTCACCATGTCTAATGTTTATGTTATCTTTCATTGTATTGCTTACCCTTACTAGGAATTTGAGCTCACCCATTTGTGATGTTTCATTTTCCAAGGTCATGAAGATGTTTAATATGTATGAAATGATGAAATAACCTAGGATTTATGGATGATATCTAAGGAGTATCTAGTTTGCATTTATTTTAACTTATGTATGAATCTTGTTTCTAATAATACTAAACTACTCTATCCTTCAATATTCTTATTCCTTGTTTGTCTTCCAATATAACCAAATATGGAACCAGATATAGGAAACTAGGGTCAGGTCCTTACAATTTAGAATTATTATAATTATGTTATATAATCATAATCATATATATTATACCATATATGATTTAATTTTAAAACATATTACATTTTTTAATAAATCAATATTAAAATCATTATTCCAGATGTCGTACAAATTTTTTTATTGCATCTTCCTTTGAACATTGTTTATTAATAACTGATGAAAAAACCCATGCAAAAAGGACTTTTCACAACGATTATTATATAAACATTGTGAAATATAATTTTTATTTTATTTTCTACATTGGTTACCCAAAACTGATGTTGAATAAAAGGTTTATCATATTCGTCTCAGGATAACGGACAATGAAAAATTAGATATAATGTCAGTTATTTGGGACCAAAGTAAAAATATTTTTTTTTCATGTTAGACATTAAATTAATTATGTGATATACCATTTAATATTTTATAAATAATTGGTTAAGATTATTTCAGATCCATTAATTATTATAAAAAAAGATATTGTTTCTCTCACATGAAAGCCAAAATACTCATTTATTTGATTCAGTAGAGTCGATTCTTGTATCACCATCTTCATAAACCTTTTTGTTTCATCACCTTTATCATTGTGTGTTTTATGATAGACCTTATCATATCTCAATAATCCCTCAGACATTATAGATATTCTCTTTTAGTTTTCCCATGGAAGATTTTGAAAAAAACAGATTTTCTACATGTTTTAAATTTTTATGATTTCTGTTTGATTTTGTTCATTTTTTCATGTTATTAGAACAAATGATTTTATGAAATTATAGGTTTATTTCCTTATTTCCTCATGATATCTGTTAGAGAAGCACTCTGTTGGAAGCCCGATCACATCAGGTTAGAAGAAAATTATTTTGGATAACATAGTGGATTATAATAATGTTTGTATTATTAAATTTATATTTTTATATATCATCTTACCATTAAACATCTACTTGTTTAAGAAATCAAATTATTGGTTTCTTGTTTGTTGACCATTCCTAATTAAATTTTTTTAAAAATGGTAATCATTCTTCTAAATTCATATATTCCATATATTTTTATTAAATATCATTTTATATACTTTTAAAATTTCATAAAGTTATATTCTTTTTATTTTTACTTTAATTTTTCTTATACAGAATAGTTTTTTAATTCTTTCCACATAAATTAATGTTCTCATGAAATTCTTTTATTTTCCTTATAAAATTTCCCTTTTTTATTTTCAAGTGTTTTCAATGTCATATATATTCTCAATATCTTATTAATTACTCCCATTAAAATAATGGTTTTAGATATTTAAATATTTTATCTTCTTGTTTTTCAATAAAATCTTATGATACTATTATAGCTTAATTTTAATCTATTTCAAAAATATTTAATGGTTATTATTCTCCACTAGAGATATACTATAATGATACCACACAAATTATTTTTTTGGATTGGATTATGATCAATTTTTTTTTGTAAATAATCATTAATTTTATTTATTTATCATGTGTTAAATATTATATGTTAGGATTTTGATTATTGTTTACAATTATATTCGATAAGTACATAACTTTTATCATTATTTGAATGGAAGATGTTTTATATCCCTCCAAAATCTCTAAAATATATTTGGGTATTTAACACCATATTTTCTTTAATGGGGTTAGGTAGAAAGTTTTACCTTCTATTAATTTAGAAAATTGATCCCTTTGTTCAATGAATTTTTTTTCATTTGTTACAAATTTTATAATCAAATCTAGGAGTGATTTTTCAATGAAAATAGATAATTAAATGATAATATTTTCATCTGATTTGATTATTAATCGGTAATATTTGTGTTTGAAATTTCATTAGAGTTACTATTAATTTAATAATATTTTTCTATGTAAGTTTCAAACTCTATCATGTTTTGTTAGAGAGTAATAATTTTTATAATTACAATTTATTTAATCCATCATCTTCACCGAATTCATCGAAATCTCTAATTATTGTATATTATTGTTCAATTTTTTTATTGTGAATTCAATAAAATCTTATGAAAATACTTCTAGATATTTAGTCTCGCTCCTAAAACATTCGTTTATTTTTTATATTCTAGTATTAATTTCATTACACTCATGTTATATAAATATATTTCCGATATTTTCTATTTTATTATATAATCATTCCAATTACCACTAAATTTTATCTCCAATGTTGTTAACTTCTTTAATATTATATTCAAAATAATTTAAAATCATATCAACATTTTACTGGTGAATAATCTGAAAAGTTTGACTTATTGATTATCATTAAAATAATATATGATTACCCTCTCTAACTCACATTTATCACTAATATATTATTTTTAAAAAATATTTTATTATGATATTTGTAAAAGATAATAGTGTGCCAAATATGGATTATGGAACTTCAAATATGTGATGAATACAATGTAGGTGTTGACACTTTTTTGGAATTTTCTAAATGAAATGTTCAAAACAATGACTTGTTTTTTTGTCTATCTCAGAAAGGTTTAAATATGATCACATAAGAAAATAATAGAGATGAAATATCATATAAATTTTAATATTTTTCATCCAATTTACAACCATTGGATTTCATATGATGAAATTTCTAAAATTTGGGATCTATTGATGATGATATATTAAAAACTGATAAGTTTGATAAAATTGAAGAACCTATCTGTGATATTAAAACAGAGGAAACTGAGAAAGAATAAAAAATTGAGTGTTTATATGGTGATTCTAAAAAAAAATTGTAACCAAGTTGTATATAATTTAATGTTTTATCATTGGTTTTAATATTGATTAACATAAATGTGAAATATGGATTGAGTGACAAGAGTTTTATAGAGTTTCTATAATTTTTGAAAACAATTATTCATAAATATAATGATCTAACATATTCATAATATAATTTAATGAAAATATTATGACAAATGGGATTATGGTACTTGAAAATAAATGTCTTCCTGAATGAATTTGTTCTATTTAATAAGGAATAAAAATTTCTTCTAGGGTTTTCTAAATGTTGGACATCATTGTATAAGGTGAAAGAAACACCACATGATGATTTAGATGTAATAGAGACCCCTACCAAGTCATTTTGGTATCTTTATATAATTTATATTTTGGAAATATTTATATTCATATTAAAATGATGAAAAAAGTATTAATATGACCTAAAGATTAACAGATATGTGATGGAAAATTATGGAATCTAGTTGATTTTCTACAGTGGGAGAAAATTGATCATCTGTTTCCTATATTGGGACATAAGGTTGTAAATATCAAACATGTACTATTTATTGATGAATTGAATCCACATGTAATCATTAGTAACAAAAATATATCATTCCCTATTTTCTTGGTAATTTATAATTTATCTTCTAAATTTTTTTCCAAGAAAATATATTTCATTTGGAGATTAATTATATAATGACCAACACAAACTAGAAATGATATTGATTTTTTCTTTTTACTATTAATTGATTATATTAAACTTTTATTGAAGGTAGGTATTAGGGTGTATGATTATTATTAAATGGAATATTGTCAACTTCATGAAATTACTATATTCACTATAAGTGAATTCCCATAAAATGGAATTTTTTTCGAGATACAGTTTTAAGTGGTATAAATCTTATCCATTTGTTAAACAACATGCTTCATAATATAATCTAAAACATGAGATAAAATTGTATAAATTTTAATCGAATACTTATTATAAGGATAACTCTTATCAATGATTTTAAAAAGGAATTAAATATATTAAAATAATGTAATGTTTCCTCAAAACCATTTACCACAAATCAATATTTTGAGAGAGTGAAAAATATTGACACAACATTAAAAATTACACAAATATATGGTAAAAATAGAAATATTTAAAAGGAAATATTATTATTTTTTGAGCTACAATATTTGATATATCATGAAGGAAAAAAATATCATATATTTCATGCATTTGGAGAGGAATATTTGTGAAATATTTTTTGGAACATTATTCAATATTAACGTAATTACTAAATATGGGTTGAATGCAAGATTAGACTTAATATTATTAGAAATATGTTTGTAGTTATCCGCCACTCATGATGCAAGGTGAAAATTCTATACCCTATCTTTTAATACCTTATCATAGAGGGGGGAAATTATCTTTTGTTAGTGTAATCATGATATCAAAGTTTCATTGGGTTATTCATAAAATATAAAAAAAATTTATTTATAGGATTTAATGTTGGAAGGTAAGAAATATCATGATTTTCATGTCAAGATGTAACTAATCTTACCCATTTCATTTTGTGAAATATTACCCAACCATGTTAGAAATACTATTTTGGTGGGGTGTTATTTTTTCAATTCAATTTCTAATAAGGTTATTGATCTGGATAGATTATTAATTTTGGATAATGAAACAATTTCTATACATTTAAATGTTGAAATATATTTCCTTCCAAATTCTTTTAATATCATGTTGCATTTAATAGTTCATTTTTTGTAAGAAATAAATCTTTTGAGTCCAGTATAACTACACTACGGTTATCCTTTGGAATGTTATATGATGATATTGTATGAGTATTTTAAAATTCCATACCAACATTAATTACCAAATATTTAGATGTATATTTATGACGAGGTTCAATAGTTTTGTACAAGAAAATTTTTTGTAGTGGATAACATCAGTTTTCTTATATCTCTCTTGAAATAATTCAATTATAGGGGAAATAGAAATTGTTGATTGAAAGTAAAATCATTGATAGATGAACTGATAAAGAAGCTAAATTTATAAATAATGACTAAAATAAATGAAACTCATCCATATATAAAAACTAATATTAATGTGAAAAAATAATGTTTTTTAAAGGAGAAATATATTTTGATTCTAAATGAGCAAAATAATTTTTCACGTTGTATAAAGTGACCATTCTTTGTAGATCAGATGGATGAAAAAAATTAAGATGGTTCGTGGATGGTCCAATTTTAAATATGATAACATGGTCCAGGTATGAAATTAATGGATATACATTTCATATGAAATGTCAAGATTATAAAACTGTAGTACATAATAATTGTGTATTGGAGTTTATAGAAGCAATGATTATTTGAGTTCCAAATCCGAAAACCTAATATCTCTATAGACATCATATTATGGACTCATTGTATAATTATTAGAGGTTGATTGCATTAAATTTAATTTTCTAGTGTATCACTACAAATGGTTTATTGATAATTATAGAGTCATACAAGATGAATTTTGAATGATATTTATTAACATAAATATATTGGAATACACAACCAATCAATTCATTATAGAAAAACATGGAAAACCAGTTATCTATATTTTTAATCAATAAAACATGGCGTGTTCTATTCTAATATAAAAAATAGTATATTGGTTATGATAAACATGATTAAGATGATAATTTATGTGAGATACCTAAATCTATAGAACGATTGAAATATAATTTTGATAATCATGTATTAGAAATAGTTTTTTCCACACAAAAGGAACATGAGAAATAAAATTGGGAAGACAATCCTTCAGTACATTAATAATATTGCATGTATCATATGTTTACTTCTGACTTTATTTTTTACATTAAAAAAAATATATTTTAATTTAATATAAAATTTTAAAAGGCATATTATAAATAATATCCTAAATTTCTTGTTTATATTAGGTTTTTTGTCAGTTTAATATGTTTACCCTTAATAAACCAATATATTAATTTAATTTTATGAAATCTAATTTGTTAAAAAAATATTATTTACAATATAATATTATATAAATATTATTTTGGTGAAAAAATTGATTTATTAGGTTGGATTTTTTTTACTATTCACACTCCATTTTTAGATTTTTTTTCATTATTTTGTGCCTCTTTATCTTTAATTAATTTTTTTTATAATTTTAGTTAACTATACTTTAAAAAATATGAATAAATATGTGATTAGTTTAGTTTAATTTTTATTGGATTATTTTTCATATATTCAAAGAATATTATTTTCACTAGAAAAAATGTTGGAGGGTTTTTACTATTCACACAATATTTTTGGATATGTTTTCATTCATTTATGTCATTTTATCTCTTATTAATGTAGTTAGAATTTTAGTTATTTGAAAACTGTTCTCTTAATTACAAATTAATAGAAGATTTATTACATATGATTACACATAATATAGACTAAAAGATCGATATGCATTGTGTATTTAGGAATTAAGTACATACATAACAACTTAAAATAGGGGTAAAGTGAAATTATTGAAAATTCCTTCGCATGATCATATTATTCCATTATACTAAAAACTGCATGGGATAATATAGGGACATATATAATAAAGGGGTGAGCTATAAAGCCTATTAAGGTAGTAAAAATGGAATAAAATGAATAAAGTGTTATAGGTTAGACAATAGTCATACCAAGGATTCCTAAATGTTGTGAGATTCATAAAAAATAACAATGTTTCATGATATAACATGATTACATAATAGAAACATGGTAAATATGGAGAAAACATAAAACAATACATCATTAAGATAGTTCAGGCTATATACTGATACATCATGGTGGTAAAATTCCCATGGTTTATTCAGTTAATAAACTCTTGCCTTTTATGACATCTCATGAGAATAAAACATTACCTAATGCACTGCAGAACTATATAATTCAAGGAGTGAGAATCAATTTTATTTCTTTCTCATTCATTATTGTTCCACATAGATCCTAAAATATGGTATAATTTATCTTCACATTTTTTCCATAAAAAAGAATTTTTAATAAATACAATTATTTCCCTAATAAAATAGTTATATATTCATAAAGGTGCACACCATTTATAGGAAATGGGTATGTGTATTCACTACACAATTGTTTTTTCATGGAAAATCATGGTGAATTTTCCATAGCTTAACGAGGGAATATAAATGTATGTGGAAGGTCTTAATGAGCGTGAATGGGGCATCAAATCATATAGAAATAAAATTAATAAAAAGGGGGATGTATAAGAACATATAAAAAATAATTAATTGTAGGTAAAGTACATTAGATATTTAATATACCTGAATAAAGAAAAGAAGGGGAGGACCTATTAATATCTTTCGGCATGGTAACTTGTGTACATAATGCTCCATGTGATGGATTAGTGAGAATAATAAGGGGATCTCATAATTTACACATAAAATGGATAGTTAGGGGATATGAAAATACATATCCCAATTTTAGTAATTAGAGAAAAAATACATAAGATGATTTAGATTCTTGAATAAAGAGGGTATAGGGAGGACCCCATACTAAATTCTAACATGGTAACAGATGTACATATACGTTCATAAGTGGGATTAATGAGATTGAATGGGGTATATCATATTTTATAAATCAAAGGGAATATAAGGTGGGTATGTAATAACATATCCCATTATTATGAATTGGAGATAAAAGGTCTTATAAAATTAATATAGTTTAATAAAGAGGACAATGAGTGGAATCCTAACTAAATTTCTGGCATTGTATTGGGCGTACAAAATCGTTCATGAGAAGGATTATAAAAGTGAATGGGGTATCTAATAATATAGAAATCAAATTTATTGTAATAATGGTATCCTAGAACATATCCCACCATTATTAATTAAAGATAAACTATATTTGATAATTAATATACTTGAATAAATTTAAGACATATAGGACCCCTTATTAAATTTCGTTATGGTAACAGGGGTACATAAGGGTTTATAGGAGGGATTAATGGGAGTCAAAGAGATATATCACTATTTGAAAAAATATAGTAGTGGTGATATATAATTAAATATTCCAATATTAATAATTGGATATAAAATACATATGATAATGAAGATAGTTGAATAAAGTGGAGAAGGAGAGAACAACTTACTAAATTTTGCATGGTAATGGGTGTACATAAATGTTTTTGGGAGGGATTAATGAGAATTAATGTGTTATTTCATTATATATGAATAAAACGGTATATAAGGGGGATTTAGAAGAAAATACCAAACATGAAAAAATATAAATTAAGAGGAATAATAAAAAATATGTTCTTGATTAAAAAGAACTGAAGGAGAAACCCATAATAAATTCCGGCATGGTAATAACTTAGGTATATTCTATATTGAGATGGGGTAAATGGAATTTGAATATTAGAGAATAATTTCAGTATTATAGGTATCAATATAATGATATGAAAACAAGAACAATTAACATTCAAAATGGTAATTATAATTAAGGTGCTTGAAAGGAAATGAGAAGATAGAAATACCATACTAAATTTTGGCATGGTAACGAATTAAGAATGGTTAAAAATGAGAGAGGATAAATGGTATATCATTAAAATAACATCAATTTCATAGTATTTTAATGACTAATAATTAATGGAAATATAACCAATTGAAATAAACAATTCTAATTTTAAAGAAGGTTTCTGAATTGAAAAGAGGAGAGGAAGGTCTCTTACCTTGAGTGGGGGATTCCAAAAGCTTTGGAGGACCATAATGAGGGCCTTGAGGAACTTATATAGGACTTTAGAGAAGGTATAGAAGATAAATAATGAAATACATGAGTATTAATAAATTTTAATGGGATATTGTGTGGGTTTATATAGGAAAATAGAGGGGAGTTTTTTATTATTTTCCAAACATTGGTTTTGGACTTTACATAATAATGAAATAAAAAACACAAAAATTATGATATATTTTTCCTGTGGATTCTTTAAAATATAATTGGATTGAATTATTTTTTAATAAAAAGTGAAAAAATTATTAAAATATTACCCTTATATACGTGGAATTGAGTCATTCCATTAAATAAATGATTTTAAAACCATAAAATATAATATAGGGTCTGTAGGATTTATAAAGGATTTATAAAAATAAAACAATAACATAAAAATAAAAATATTTAAAAAAATTAATGTATATTTTCTCTTTTATAACATTTATTTTATTTTTTACATCATTTTGGGTCATTATGATGTCATTATACACCCCATATATTTAAAACATATTTAATTATTACTTGAAAATTCGACTATCTCAGAAAATTATGAAAAATTTACCATTGGATAACTTTGATGTGGTGATAAAAAATTAATATTTATTCAATAAAAACAATTTTCTGAATCTTTGAATTTTTAATTTTACAGTATAATTTACATTTATTGATAAATTCTTGGTTTTTTGATATCAAGAGTTTTCAAACCTTTATAGAAATAGAAATTGAAATCATAAGAATTATATTATCAATAAAAATCATATATCATTGTTTAATAATAATATTTTATTGAAATTTTATTTATTTATAAATAAATTAATTCATTGTAAGTAATATCTTATTTGAAGTTGAATATTGCTTAAAAAATGCAATTCGTGTTTTAACATAACAAAATATTATTGATAAAAATTGATTACTTATTCATTTGTAAATTAAAAATAATAATAAATAAATATAATAATAATTTTAAATAAAATTAAATATGAATAATTATAATATTAGTGGTTCATTGCTTTTAGTCCTTGCTAAACTATTTTTTCCCATAATTAACTTATTTTTATTTTACCGTTGTAATAAATATTTACTATATTTATTTTTGATATTGTTCAGAAATTAATTTAACCTTATTAACTAATACTAATTGTGATGACTCAAAAAATGGAAACAATTTTTCCAAAATCAAATAAAATTGTTTGAGGAGTTTACATTAATATAAAACCTACAATCATTGTGGAATGCGGTTTTCTAAAAGATACATTATTTTAAAAAGATATGATTTTGAATTATCTCTATAACAAGTAATAGTCATTATATTTATTGAAATTAATTACTATAGAAATATAATCTCTGAAACACAATTAAATAATATTATATTAGGGTTTATCTTATTTAATTTAAATGGAGAAACATTATGCATTTTAAAATAGTTTTTAGAATAATGCATTTTTGTTTTTAAATATAAAATTATATTAAAATCTATTATAAAGAATATTTAAATGCAATTAACTGAATAAAATATAAATAAATAAAAATTATCTTATGTTGAAATAAAATTTAACAAATAATTGTATTTCTAGATTAATTTAATTATCAAAATAAATGATATTTTTCTTCAAAACATTATTTTTCACTATTAACTAAAAAATATATATTTTCTACAAATTCAAAAAAAATTTCTTAATTAAATCTGAATACTTTGATTTAAAAAATTAGAATTATTTTGATAAAAAAAGTTTATAAATTTTATACAAAATAATACGAATATATTTTCTTCATAAAAGTAAATAAAAATATGTTTAAAGAAAACAAATTTTGAAGAAAAACAAATATTACCAAAAATAAATTAATTATTTAATTAAAATTTATGAATATATTTAGGATATATATATGTATATATTACATAACATAGTTAATCCTATTGATATACACAATTTAATAGAATTATTATAATATTTATATTTAAATAATGATTGTTTGTTTGGGTTTAGTTTTGCATATCACGCATGCTACAATACATAGTTTTCTTTTATAAATCTCGAGACACTACTCATTTTAAATGAAAATTATGAATAAAAATATGTTTAGTTTAGTTTATTACTTATTTGATAAATTCTCTTTCTTTATTTACAATTGTATATAGTATTTGGATTTGTATATTTATGTTCTAATTGTTTGTTGCTTTGATACAAAGAATAACAAAATATCAATCATCAAATCCAGTAAAAACATTTGGAGAGGATTGCACACATACCTATGTAGAGGAACTTACAAATGATCAAATTTATTATCCTCAAAATTCATTACAAGAGTCGTATACTTTCATAGGGGAAGATAGTTAGAGGGTCATTAAATGTGGTATCACATGTTTACCAAAATTATCAGTTTCCCACAGATTGGACAAGAGGATAATAGTATAATTTGATTATAATGATATTAAAAGAGGTCCAAATTCAAAAATATTGATGACTTTTATAGAATATTCTGCTAAAATCAAAACTAGTATTTTGATTTATGATTAGAGAAGTGTTTAAGAAATGAAAATATCTCAGTTGTGGAAGACTGTTTTGGTAATATTTATTGTTATTGTTTTACTTATCATGAAATGATTATGGTAATATTTTTTTCTATTTTTATGAGATGAAACATTATATACATAATATTGCGTGAGTCAAGAAGAAATTATTATCATTGGAAGCTAGGAGATAGAGGGATTATAATTCAACCCTCTTATCATATTTCATTTTTGGGAATACAGAACACCATAATCCATGTTATATATATATAGATGAAGATATAGGGAATCATTTTGTTTAAAATACATTATAAGAAGTATTTTTGGTAAGTGTATGGTTACCGTTTGGAAGTTATTTTATATTAATTACTTCTTCATTATTAAATTATAGAAATCTAGGAGATATCATTAGGAGATCCAATCCATAAACATATAACTTCATTCATTATATCTGAGAGGGTATACATTATTGGAAGGAAAAATGATAGGTGAAAATATGTAAAAACCAAGATATTAGTCTTTCGTCTCTAAGGAGGTTGACTCTCCCCATAGTATACTTGAGAAATATATGGGGGAAAATCTGTGAAAAAAGGAAATATATAATGAAAGAGTAAAGGGTTTTAGTTAAGAGGATTGTAAGATGTTTATATTATATTATTTATTTAAGTTAAATAATTTATTTATATATTTTAATTTTCAATATATATTTTAAAAAAATTATATAGAGGAATCACTTGAGGAGTATAGAATATAGGCGGTCATCATAGCTGATGTTTGAAAATATATTTTTTCCATTCTATTTGGAAAGCTAGAACAACCATGTCATGTATTAGGATACCCTTCAGGAGTATTAGTAAAAAAATTACACATTCTAAATATTATTCAACTGAATATGTATCTAAAAAAATATAATCTTTACAAACAATAGTAAGGATATTCATGAGAAACCTGAAGAAATGATCAAAGCATCAGTATAACCGATGTTTACAGACACAAAACATAGTTTCTAATTTCTAATCCCACTCCTCCACGACCACATTTTGATCCAAATCCCAGTACTTATCTGAATCCACTTCAACTTGTATATCCCAACCGTCATACTTATCCTACTCCTACACTACCTCCTCTTAACCTCCCATTTGTTGTGAAATTTATATTAATGATCCCAAACATCATATTATTTCATATGGGATGATATAATATATTGGTAATACTATTCATCATTAGGAGAAATGGATAGTGATCATGAGACCACTATAATAGATATTATTGATATATCATCAAGAATACCATTTATTACAGATCATGTCAATATAGTTGAAAAAAGAATCATCCATTTTTTAGTTTATCCATCTATACTTGTTCAATGGATTATCGTAGAGGAATGGGTATACTATATCCATTATTAAGTTTTTTATGTAAAATTATTTTTAACATTATAATTTTTATATATAAATATATTTTTATAAGAATAAATTAAAGGAAAATAATTATTATATATAAATAAAAAACAAATACTAAGTGTTATGACTTTAGATATATCCTATACTAGTCTTGATAGATTGTCAACATATAAATATTTGTTGTTGCATGATTATGATATTTCAATGGAAGCAGGAATTGTTTGTCAAGAAATGATTGTGATGATTTAAAAAAATGATATCATGGATCTTCTAAATAGATATTAGTATTGAATCAAAATAATGAAAGTTATTTCCATGTAATACAATTAAAATAAAGATTTTCATTATCTTAATTTATTTAATATATATAGTTATGTTTTTTTCATATCAGGTAACTTAATAAAATTTGAAATCATCATGTAATTAATATTTTATAATGTTTTATGAACAAAAATGTTTCTTCACCTATAGTGAAGAAAATTAGTGAGGCATAAATAATGGTTTATATTTTAGAAATACTTCAAAAAATGAAATTATTTATTTTTTTATGTTTTATTCTCTTCAAGATTATAAAACATATATCGTAGGAGTTATATATATTCTAACATAATAAAAAATATCTTTAAATTTTATTGTATATTGGTTTCCATTGGATTTTGGGATTGTTCTAATGGAAAAGGCACTTTACTAGCTATACAATATCCCTGGAAAAGTGTGAGAATCTTTTATGACTATATGAAACATGAATGTTTGAATATTTTAATACTGGTATATATAAAATTATATTCAAATTTATTTTATTCATATTATTTTATAACATGTTATGTGATTTATTTAAAGATAAAGAAATAAGGAAAAGTGAGAAGATCATATATATAAAATAAAACGTGACTTTTCATTTACAATTACTCGTTTTTACCTATAATACATAAAAGGTTATTTTGTATTGAAATATTTTTTAAATAGATATTTCATAAAAAAGGAGTGAAGGAACGTGGATACTATATTTTGTGACTTATTTTTGAAAAAATTATAACGTGTATAGTTAATAAGATCTATAAGGTTATACTTTTTTATAAACCATTCATTTAAATTTTTATTCATTTTCTTCATAATACTGCAAAATACTTGTTCATAATTTGTAGCTTTCTGATGAACATTGGAATTATATAGAAAAAAGATATAAGAATATTGAATATTTAATGCTAATATAATTTCACAGGTCTGATTGGGTTTTAGTTCAATTGTAATATACAATATAAACATGAAAATTAAAATTGAAAACGGTTCATCTATTCATTTATTTTTATGTAATTTCTGCTATTATTTTATTCTCTTATTATTTTTATGCTATATATATTGTGGGAGGGTAAGATATAATATTTTTTAAAAATATTTTTAATGTTGGCTATTATATAACCAATGTGAAAAATTTAAAAACAACATTACAACATGATTTCGTAAAAATACTGATGTTGTAAAAACATTTTCTTCCATGTTATTCCCTAACCAACAATGAAAGCCTATCAAATTTGATTTTACACATCATTTATATGAAAAATGACATGAAAATTTATATTTCATTGGATTTTATTGTCGTTTATGGAATAAAAAACATGAATAAGTGTTTACTATGTTGTTATTTTTACTAAAGAGATGTGGTAAATGTTGTTTTTAAATTTTCATGTCAGTTAAATAATAAATGATGTGAAAACATCAAAAAATGCTTTACAAAACAAATTTTTTTAATTTATGTTAAAAAATTATATAATATGTCACCTCTAATAAATACGCATATTCATCTATTTAAAAAAAGAGACATGAAAAAGCATGTTGGTTACAAGTGCCAGTGATAAGTGCTTCTTTGTCATGTATGTCTTGGTTTAGTTGTATTGTTATAGGTATATTTATTATGCTTCCAATATCTATAGTGTTGAGCCCTCTGGGAAAATTATTTGAACTTATATTGTGATAATCCCAACTATGCTCAATCATATTTTAATTATACTCAATCATATTTTAATTATGATCAATTATAATTTGATAATCTCAATTATGTTCAAGTATAGTTTGATAGTTCATATATTAATTAATGGTTAATTACTTATTTTAGTATTTATGTACACCATGCACATATTTATACATTATAATGTTTATATTATCCTAAGAGAATTCAGTTACTAAATGTATATATATTCTAACATGACCCATTCTTCCAATAGAATTCTTAAACAGACAAGTGGTCGCCATTACAGAACAAGGCTACTGATACGTAAAGGTTACTGATATGTAAAGGCTACTGATACGTGAAAGTCACCGATATGAAAAGCCTACCGATACGTAAAGGTTATCGATATGTGAAGGTTACCGATACGTAAAGGTTACCAATATGTAAAGTATACCATTACATGAAGGTCACCACTACAACAAAGCCTACTGATATGTGAAGGTCACCGATACATCAAGCCTACCGATACAGACAAGTCACCGTTATGCAAGTCTACCGATACACCAAGGAAGCTACCAGTACATGATGGCTACCGTTACACAAAAGGTCACCGGTACATTAAGTCTACCACTACCTATCAAATCTACCGACAAACATGAAGTCTACCAATAGAAAGGCTACTGTTATACAAGAGGTTACCGATACAATGACTTACCGATACACAAGGCTACCGATATCCAAAGCTACCGTTCCAGAGAATCTGACGCTGTCTTAATTTCTTTATCTTTATTTAATCTAACCAATGGTCATATCAGGTATATTTTAATGCTCTTTCATTTAGTAAATAATGGTTGTTGGATGTCAGGGAACCGTACCTTATACCCGCAAAAAGAAATCATTTCTTTTGCCGGAGCTGATGCCATAAATATAAGAAGTCCCTGTTGCTGCAAAATAGAGAAGATATATACAGAAGTGATACAAGAAACTTGCAGAAGAAGAGATGATACAGATATACATGCACAACTAAGAAGACACAGAAGCTCATACACACTCACGCTTACTTAAGAAGAGTTGTGTACTTTAACGATGATTTTGAAGAACATCATCAACTAAATTATGACTGTCTCTAAACCTGGATGTCAAGAAGACGACACTCTATTTTCCAGACAGGAACCATAAGAGGACTCAGGATCATTTCTGATCAAATCCAAAGGTGTCCAGAGCTACACTGCAATCACTAGAGCCATTCTAAACTCTATATCTTGCTCAGTTTTATATTATTTACATTACGAACAGTGTGTATCATCCGTATTAATTTTTACACACACTGTCTCCTAAACCTCAACTGGAGGATCTGTAAATCATCATTCAAACTCTTTACATCTTTTATTTCCCACTGTGGATAGTGGTAGAGGCCATGTTTGACCTGGAAAACTGTATCTCATGTTGTTTTTGTTTCCCACGAGGATCCGTGATAGAGGTCATTGACCTGGACCATTGTAAACTGTTGTGAACCCCAATCTAGGGTGTGGATCAAATTTATATAAATTATTGAGAGGACTATGTCTCAACTTGAGACTGAACCTGTTGGTTATATCTACTGTGATTTATTTATTTTTATCTGTAAACTCTTATTATACTGCTAAGTGCTTTAAAACTTAAACAGTTTTTCTAAGATACTCTGATAATTGGATTAGCAAGTGTTTGTATTACATGCAAATCATTAGGATAGTTTCAAAAGACAATCTGATCATCTGATTAGATTAATTGGGAATTAATCAATCTTTTGAGAACCTACTTGAATGTTTTCTTTAGTTCAAATTCACTACAATTCAATTAGCTTTTTAAATTGGGGGATTTTAGTAAAGGATTTTAAACAGAAATTTTAATTGGAACTCAATTCACCCCCTCTTGAGTATCCACTCTGACCAACATTTGGTATCAGAGGATTAAAATATTTTCTGAAGTACTATTTTTTTCAAATGTGATTTTAGTTGTATTTTAATATTCGTAAAATTCCTGTTATTTCTAAATGTTTATCTCTTTAATTTTATTTCAACATCATTATCATGGATAACAGAATTGATGGTGTTGCTACTAATAGACCACCATTTTTTCAATGGAAAAAACTATGATCAATGGAATATTAAGATGAAAATTCATTTAGAATGCATGGGTTTTGATATTTGGACTTCCATAGAATCAGAATTTAAAATTCCCACTATTGTTAGATATACATGGAATGAAGCTACTAAGACAACTTATAATAATAATTGCAAAGCTATGAATGCTATGTATTTTTCTCTAGGTGATGAGAAATTTAATAGAATATCTTCTTGTAAGACTGCATATGAAATTTGGGATACATTATATGTTTCTCATGAAGGAACAACTAATGTTAAGGAAATGAGATTGAACACATATACTATAAAATATGATAATTTGAATATGAAGCCTAATGAACCCATTTCTGATATGTATCTCAGGTTTAACAAAATTTTCAATACAATGATCTCAATGGGAAAGGACGTTTCATGAAAGGAGCAGATCATAAGAATTTTGAGATGCCTACCTGAAAGATGGAGGGGCACTTCTGTTTCAATCAGAGAATATTGTGATATTGGTCAATTGCCAGTCAAGGAACTTATCGTTAAGTTCATGATGTATGAAGAATAAATTAAGGTAAACAAAGAAGAAGAAGATGAACAAAAAATTAAGTCATTTTCCTTCAAGACATCTACTTTAAAGAATAAGGATAAAGAGAAACTTCAATCTGTAAGTGATAGCTCAAGATGTGAAGAAAGTGAAAGTGCATCAGACAGTGATGCAAAAATGGCTCACATAGCTAGAATATTTAAGAAGATTTATAGGAAAAAGATGTTTTTCAGAATATAAAATTACAAAGGTAAGTATGAAAACAAGGGACACTGAAAAAAGGACTGGAAGAAATCTTACAAATC
Source organism: Viscum album (assembly GCA_963277665.1). NCBI lineage: Eukaryota > Viridiplantae > Streptophyta > Magnoliopsida > Santalales > Viscaceae > Viscum > Viscum album. The sequence goes on along the minus strand of OY728155.1, from coordinate 991,482,144 downwards.
TGATGAAGTTTTCTTCTATGAATGCAAAAGAAAATGACATATAAAAGAAAACTGTCCAAAGCTGAAATACAAGAAGAAGCATGAGTATAAGGATAATAAGTATAAGGAATCCCTAAAGGCTACTTGGAGTGCTTCTAAGGATAGCTCCAGTGAATATGAAGCTTCTAAGACTGAAAACAGAAATAATTCAATCATGTGTTTTATGACGAACACTTCTGAGGTAACATCTGAAACACCTTTAAATACATATTATTCTAGAGATGATACTGATTATGAAAATATGTCAAAATCTGAACTGTTTGAATATTATGATATGTTGGAAGAAACCTGTAATGAGCTGAAAGAAAAATATAAATGTTTAATGAAATAGTATGCTTTAACTGTTAGACATAAATCTGATCTTGACATAGAAATGGAAAATAATGATCAGTTTATTAAGGAAAACACTAAATTGAAATTGTCAAATGAGAAACTTAGGAAGTATTTATAAAATATTACAAATGGTAAAGATACTCTTACTCAAATTATAGGTATGAAAATTTCACCTAGATATACTACTGTTATAGGATACGAACCTGGACAAAGAAAAATTACCAAAACTAGATTTATTTCTAAATCTGAATAGAATGTAGATAGTTCTAGTTTTGGAAGTCCATGTGCGTCAACTAGTTATATTCATAGTTACGTATCTAACAAGGTTTATCTTTCAAAATCTATTGATTCTACAAACATTATGAGACCCATAAGTCATATTTGGGTACCTAAAGTTTTTTTGGCTAACCTGTCTAGACCCAAGAAAATCTGGGTACCAAAATCATTTTCTATCTAAATCTATTTTGTAGGGAACCTGCTTAAAGGGCACCTGTAGAAAGACTTGGTACTTGGAAATTGGATGCATAAGACATATGTCAGGAGACTTCTCATTCTTTAAAAGCATAGTGAGAATTGATGGAGGTTTTGTCACCTTTGGTGACAATTCTAAAGGGAAAATCATCAGCTTAGGCCATATTTGTAACATTGACTCAGTATTAATTTCAAAAGTTCTATTAGTTGATGGACTTAAGTATAATTTACTAAGTATTTCTCACTTATGTGATGATGGATTCAATGTTAAATTTGAAAATGATTCTTGCAATATTTTTAATTATAAATATTCTTTAGTATATTATGACTTGTGAAATGCAAATGACTATGCTGTTGACATAAATTTTATAGCTATGCAAAATATTACTTGTTTAAATGCTTCTCATATATCGTCTTGGCTTTGGCACAGAATATTATGACACTGCAATGTACATTCAAATAGAAAACTTCCTAGGAAGAGCTTTGTTAGAGACCTGCCAAAACTTGAATTCCCAGAAGATAAGGTTTGTAATCCCTGTCAAAAGGGAAAGAAACATAAAGTTTCTTTCAAATAAAGGAAAGAAGTGTCAACTTCTCAGCCTCTCGAGTTGCTTCACATGGATTTTTTTAGACCTTCCAGAGTTTCTAGTTTAAATGGTAAGCACTATGTCTATGTTCTAGTAGATGACTATTCTCGGTATACTTGGGTATATTTTCTAGCTCACAAAAGTGAAGCTTGTTCTTACATTGTTAAATATTACAAGTCTTTAGAGAACCTCAGTGGAATTAAGATTAAAACTCTAATAAGTGATCATGGCAGTGAGTTTAAAAATCATGAATTTGAATCCTATTGCTCACACAATGGCTATAGTAATAGCTTTTCTGCTCCTCGGACACATTAGAAAAATGGTGTAGTAGAAAGGAGGAATAGAACCCTTCATGAAATTTCCATAACCATGCTCAATGAGTATGACCTACCTATTTATTTTTGGGCTGAAGCTGTCAATACTACTTGTTATATTATCAAAAGAGTCTTGATTAGACCTGTTCTTAAGAGGACCCCTTATGAGTTGTGGAACCATAGGAAACCTAAGGTTAACTACTTCAGAGATTTTGGTTGAAAATTCATTATTTTTAATAAAAAAGATAATCTTGACAAGTTTTCATCCAAGAGTGGTGATGGAATTTTCCTAGGTTACTCTATTTCTAGTAAATCCTATTGAGTTTTCAATAAGAGAACCAAATGTGTGGAGGAATCTATTAACATCAAATTCAATGAAACTGATCCACATGAACCTAAGAACTCTCTTGAAAATCATGAAGATGATCTCTCTATTTTGAACCTTAATGATAAAGACAGTGGACCTATAGTCAAAACATCTAGTTCTGGAAATTTTCCAGAACCTGCTTCTATTGACTCCCAACCTGTTGATGAACCTGAAATCTCAAGCCCTACCTTTTCGAGACCAACTAGAATCCTAAAGAACCATCATTTAGCTGCTGTTTTATGTAATCTATATAGAGGAACACATACTAGAGCTTCTCTAAGGAATCATATTGAACATCAAGCTTTTCTTTCACAGTTGGAACCTAAAAATATCAATGATGCTATCAATGATGAATTTTGGGTAATGGCTATGCAAGAAAAACTAAATCAATTTGAAAGAAATAAAGTCTGGAAATTAGTAGAAAGACCTAAGGCCACTTTAACCGTAGGCACAAAGTAGGTATTTAGAAACAAAGTTGATGAATCTGGAAACATCATTAGAAACAAAACAAGACTAGTTGCATAAGGTTACAATCAAGAAGAAAGAATTTACTATGAGGAAAACTTTTCACCTGTAGCTAGATTAGATGCAATTAGGATCTTACTTGCCTTTGCATCACATCTGAATTTCAAGTTATATCAAATGGATGTGAAAAGTGATTTTCTAAATGGTTTTATTCTTGAAGATGTTTTTGTAGATCAACCACTTGGTTTTTCAAATCCTCACTTTCAAAATCATGTTTTTAAACTTTCTAAAGATTTATATGGTTTAAAACAAGCTCCAAGAGCTTGGTATGAAAGACTTACAAATTTTCTTATTGCAAAAGGATTTACAAAAGGAATTGCTGATCCCACTATTTTTATAAAAAGAATTTCAAAATATGTTTAATAGTACAGATATATGTTGATGATATTATTTTTGGATCTTCTAAAAATTCTGTATTTACTGATTTTTCGAAAGTTATGCAAAATGAGATTGAAATGAGCTTAATGGGAGAGCTTAAATACTTTCTTAGATTTCAAATCTTTCAAACTAAAGATGGTATTATTTTAAATCAAAGTAAATATACTAAGGATTTATTAAAACTTTTTCGTTTGGATATTAATAGGGGAAGTGATACACCTATGAGTACCACCTGTAAATTTTATATTGATGAAACTAGGAAACCAGTAGATCAAACTAATTATAGAGGTATGATTGGGAGATTACTTTATCTTATAGCTAGTCGACCTGATATTATGTTTAGTGTATGTATGTGTGCTAGATTTCAAGCTAACCCTAAGAGTCACACTTACTTGCTGTTAAAAGGATGTTCAAATATCTTAAATATACTGCTAATTTGGGACTGTTTTACCCAAAATGACAATCATTTGATTTAATATGTTATTCAGATACTGAAATTGTTGGATGCAAGGTAGATAGAAAGAGCACATCTAGAACATGTCTTTACTTGGAAAGTCCCTAGTATCATGGTGTAGTAAGAAACAGAATTCAGTTGCATTATCTACTACTAAAGCAGAGTATATAGCTGCTGGTAGTTGCTGTGCATAGATTCTGTGGATGAAACACACTATATGGGACTATGGATTTGATTTTAAACATGTTTCAATTAACTGTGATAACACTAGTGCGATAAACATCTCAAAGAACCTTGTGTCTCACTCTAGATCCAAACACATTGATGTTAGACACCACTTTCTAAGAGATCATTATGAAAGAGGTGATATAACACTTGAATTTATAGGCACTGAACTCCAATTATCTGAAATTTTCAATAAGTCTTTATGTCCATAAAGACTAAGTTTTATTAGACACGAATTAGGAATGATAACTTACTCTTAAAACCGATAGATAAGCCTCACCGTTAAGATAAACCTCACCGTTAGGATAAACCTCACCGTTATGATAAACCTCACCGTTAGGATGAACCTCACCATTAGGATGAACCACACCGTTAGAGTTAACCTCACCGTTTGGATCAACCTCACCATTTGGATGAACCTCACCTTTAGGATGAACCTCACCGTTAGGATGAACCTCACTGTTAGGATGAACCTCACCGTTAGGATGAACCTCACCATTCGGATGAACCTCACTGTTAGGATGAACCTCACCGTTAGGATTAACCTCACCATTAGATAAATCTCACCGTTACATAATCCTCACCGTTTAAGGACACCTCATCGCTACATCTCTCATGCTGTTTTAATTTTTTGTATTATGTCTAAGACTTTAAATTTATTTTTAATATAATATTTATTTTATATATGAATCCTAAATGATATTAAACCTGACTATAGACATCACTCAATCACCATGAACCCATTTGTTCGAATCCCTCCGACCTAAAACTCTCAAGCTCACAAAACCCTAAGCCTCAGAATTTGAAATGGCCCATGTGAAGCGACCCTCAGTGGATGAAGGGAGTGATGCGCCACAAGCAAAGAAGTAGAAAGTAACCAATGCTGGTGCCAGTGGAATCTTTAGAGATGGTGTTCGAATGAATCCTGTGAATCCACATTTATTGAAGCGAGAAATTGTAGTGGAAAACGAATTATCTGCGGAATGGCTGCTGGTAAGAAAGTCCTTGATTTTGAAGGATTTACAAGAACAAGGATGGATCGAATGCTTCATGAACAATAATGGACTGTACTATCCAACTCTGGTAAAAGTGTTTTATGAGTTTCTCTGTTTTGAGACATCAGAGGAGGAGAACATGATGATTTCATACGTAAATGGTCAAAAGATTTTGTTTTCATCTGTTGAATGGGCTGAGAACCTTAAGGTTCCTCATGAAGGTGATTATGAATTTTATTCAAAATCCATACCTACTTCTAGGGACTTTTTCAATTATGAGGATGCCTTGTTAGATTTGATAGGAGATGGAACTCCTAGAAGGTTTATTGCTGTAGAGATGGCAGGGGAGGATAAACTACTCTTCAAGTTCATTTAGTATGTGATTAGTCCAAGGAGATGAGGTTTTTCTACCCTCAGATTTCAAGACATTTATTTGTTGTATTTGTTAAATCATGGAGTAAAGGTGAACATATGTCGATTTTTTAGGATTCAGATTGAAGAGATGACTAGACCGAAGTCTAAGTCCAATGCACTTTTCTTTTCTAAGTTAATTTATATTATGTTGAAATCAAAGGAGGTATCATGACTTCAAGATGGAACTGTTGTGGTTAAGGATAATTTTTTCCTCACCAGAACTGTTTGTACATTTATGAAAGTAAGATGGAACGCTTGTAAGAAATCATGGGTTAATGATGATGGAAAAATCTATAACAAGTACACTCCTATAGATCATCCTACTAGACCAAAGGGTGTGAGGGATCCTGTTCTTGGACCAGATGAGCCAGAACTGATCTACAGTGATGATGAAGATGAGGAAGAAGAGACATCAGTTGATGAAGGAGGAGAGCCTGATTTACCTCCTCGTCTTATGCCTCAAAATATTTATTATGGAGAAGCTATCCCTCCAAAAGAATTACCAAGGAGAGAAACAATTTTGAAGGAAAATGATACTGAGACCACAGAAGAAGAATAAGAATATCAGTATGTTGTTAAGGACACCTCTGAAGAAGATGAGGCAACCGGATCAGATCTGATTTCTCATGAAGAAAAGGAGGCTGCTGGTGAAGCAGATGATGAGGAAAATGAAGAAGATCTCAGTTTGAGCCCTCTGATAGATAGTACAGTCAGGATGGTGCCTGATCAGGATGCAGAAGCTACATCTGTTGATGAGAGAGTCATTGATGACATAGAGAAAATTTCTATTGAATATTCTACAGTTGTAGAAGATGTTGTAGAATTACATCGGGCAGAACAGTTGGAGGAGATTCCTCAGGGGAATGTTCTAAGTGAGGGGGAGTATCATGGTTCAGTTTCTGTGTTTTTATAACATTGAAGGTTGGACATCAGATCTAGGATATATGGTTCTTGGACTTAATTATTAAGATTCAGATGAGGAAGGCCAGCTTCAATGGGAATCAGTTATCCTACTTGCAGTGGCTGAAAATGTGGAAACCAAGGTGGACCTTGAGTCCTAAAAGGATGAATAGAAAGAATCAATGAGAGAATTAGTGGCATATTTGAAGCAAAGTCTGTTTGATGAAATAAGGAGTGTGGAGCAATCCCTGGATCTATCTATGGGATGTGATCTTTCTAGCCCAGTAATGGAAATGATGGATGAAGTTAAGGTGTGCCACACTCAAATTGAGAGTTGGACATGAGCTGTAGTTTCTCTCAGGGAATCAATTTCTTTTTTGACTGCCATGAACAGCTCTCAAAACCAAGTGAATACTGATATCATATATATCAAAGAGGTAGAAAAACAATTTGTGGATGTTTTGAGGCTTTTAATAAATCAGTCAAAGAACATTTGAACAGTCAAGATGAACTTTTTCAGAAGGTGGTTAATAATCTGACACAATCATTCAAGGAGACAATATCTTTCTCAGTTAAACCCCTTCCCTTATCCATCTCCCCTTTCAACCTTGACCAGATCAGATCTGTTATTCAGGAAGTGTTGGCTAAGGCCAGTACCAGTGGTACCTCAGATACTCAGATCCTTGCTACCACTAGGGAAGTTAATAGTTTTGTTCGTGATCACCTACGAGCAGCTACTGCCTCTCAAGAGGCAATTAAGAATAAATTGGATTCTTACTTTGAGAAGTTCTATACCAAACATCAAATGAACAATCATTTCATGATTTTGATGGAGAATATGAAGTTGCCTCTAGTGACTCAAGCATTCATAGAACAGGTTAGTAAGCTAAGGGAGCTTACTCCTGCTCTGGATAAATTCATTAAAAATCGAGATAATTTTGTGTCAGCAATGGAGAGAGGAGGCAGTATTATTATGGATTTTAGGAACCTGCTGTTACCATTCTTGCATGTGGATTCCAGACCTGTGATTGTCCCTCCTGCCCTTCCTACCTCTGCCTCTGGAATTACACCTTAGATGACTCTAGTTCATGCTATTCGAAGCATAACTCTTATGATCACACAGAGAAGCACAAATTTCAGATCCGGTATAGTTTCAGTGGCTGAACCTCCAGTTGTTTTATCATCTATTCCCAAGCCATCTACTCAATCTGAACTTTCACCCTCTTCTGACCCTAAGGTAAAGACTTCTATTCAAGAGTAATATTGAGGGATTCTGGATGTTTTTGATGGGATTCACTTATATTTACTTTTGTAATACTGGCTTTATCAGTTTCTACCTTTTGTACTTTATTGGACATTTCCTCTTACATTCTCCACTTTACTGTGTTTATGTTTCCTTGCCTTCTGATCTTTCTCTAATTCTACCCTTCTTTTTGTTAATAACAAAGGGGGAGAAATTGCACCAAAGGCGAAAAATGGTGGAGAAAATGAAACTAATGAGAACTAGGAGTGCAATTGAAAGGGGGAGAAAAATGAAAACTGTGTTTTAATGTTTTTAAAATGAGATCTTTGTTTCAAAGTTCTATTTTGTAAATTTTTCCTCTGACACAATATTAATTTTCTTAATACTTTGGCCTAAGTTGTGCTAGGTTGTGATTATCATAAAGGGGGAGATTGTTGAGCCATCTAGGAAAATTAGTTGAACTTATATTTTGATAATCCCAACTATGCTTAATCATACTTTAATTATGCTCAATTATATTTTGATAATATAAATTATGTTCAAGTATAGTTTGATAGTTCCTATATTAATTAATGGTTAATTACTTATTTTATTATTTTGTACACCATGTACATATTTATACATTATAATGTTTATATTATCTTCAGAGAATTCGGTTACTAAATGGATATATATTCTAACTTGACCCATTCTGCCAGTAGAATGCTTAAACAGACAAGTGGTCACCGTTACAGAACACGGCTACCGATACGTAAAGGTTACCGATATGTAAAGGCTACCGATAAGCGAAGGTCACCGATATGCAAAGCCTACTGATACGTAAAGGTTACCGATAATTGAAGGTTACCGATACGTAAAGGTTACCGATACGTAAAGTCTACCATTACATGAAGGTCACCGGTACAACAATGCCTACCGATATGTGAAGGTCACTGATACATCAAGCCTACCGATACAGACAAGTCACCGTTATGCAAGTCTACCGATACACCAAGGAAGCTACCAGTACATGATGGCTACTGTTACCTGAAATTTCACCAGTACATTAATTCTATGGCTACAGATCATGTCTACTGACATACAAGACGTCTACTGATAGAAAGGCTACTGTTATACAAGAGGTTACAGATACAATGACTTACCGATACACAAGGCTGCTGATATCCAAAGTTACGGTTCCAGAGAATCCGACGCTATCTTAATTTATTTATCTTTATTTAATCTAACCGATGGTCATATCAGGTATATTTTAATGCTTTTTCATTTATTTAATAAAGGTTGTTGGATATCAGGGAACCGTACCTCGTACCCACAAAAATAAATCATTTCTTCTACCAGAGCTCATGCCATAATTATAAGAATTCCATGTTGCTGTAAAATAGATAAGAGATATACAAAAGTGATACAAGAAACTTGCAGAAGAAGAGATGAGACAGATATACATGCACAAACAAGAAGACACAGAAGCTCAAACAAACTCAAACTTACTCAAGAAGAGTTGTGTACTTTCACGAAGATTTTGAAGAACATCATCGACTACATTTTGACTGTCTCTGAACCTAGATGTCAAGCAGACGACACTCTGTTTCCCAGACAGAAACCAGAAGAGGAATTAGAATCCTTTCTGATCAAATCCAAAGGAGTCCAGAGCTACACTGCAATCACTAGAGACATTCTAAACTCTATATCTTGCTCAGTGATTTATTATTTACATTACGAGCAGTGTGTATCATCTGTATTAATTTTTACACACACTGTCTTCTGAACCACAACCGGAGGATCTATAAATTCTAATTCAAACTCCTTACATCTTTTATTTCCCATTGTTGATAGTGGTAGAGGTCATGTGTGACCCGGATAGCTGTATCTGCTGTTGTTTTTGTTTTCCATGATGAACTGTGGTAGAGGTCTTTCACATGGACAGTTGTAAACTGTTGTGAACCCCGATCCAGGGTATGGATCAAATTTATATAAATTGTTGAGAGAAATAAGTCTCATCTTGAGATTGAACCCCTTGGTTATATCTGATGTGCTTTATTTAGTTTTATCTATAAACTCTTATTCCACTACTAAGTGCTTTAAAACTTAAACAGTTTTTCAAATTTACTCTGATAATTGAATTATCAAGTGTTTGTAATACATGAAAATCATTAGGTTAGTTTCAAAAGATAATCTGATCTTCTGATTAGATTAACTGGGAATTAATTCATCCTTTGAGAACCTAACTGAAAGTTTTCTTTAGTTCAAATTCACTACAATTCAATTAGCATTTTAAATTGGGGATTTTATTAAAGGATTTTAAACAGAAATTTTAATTGGAACTCAATTCACCCCCCTCTTGAGTATCCACTCTGACCAACATATAGAATGTTAATTGTTATTAAAATATGATATATATTAATTATAAATGTATATATAGAGTAGTTTTAAAAAGTTAGATATAGAAAAAAGAATTATAACATTCATGGAGATGTTATGTCGTACAAACACATGAACATTGTTTTCATTTTTAGATGGATGGATCAAAAGAGGGGAAAAATAAATTTCCTTTATAGAATTAATATTATACAATATAAATAATATATATTCATCAAATAATTCGTTATTACTATATAATTAAAATAAAATTTAAAAATGAATCACATTGCATCTTAGATGCGGTAGTCCACACATATACACAAGAGACATTATCATTTTATAATATATTATAAGGTGTTAATGTAGATGTGATATTATAATTATAGAAGTATAAATATGTAATTAGTATAACATATATTAATTAAATACATCATTAAATCCATCTGTGACAGGAGTTGATGGAAAAAAATTACATCAATTCATGATCCGGTGGTCTGTCACCCAAATGATAATTGTTTTAGTTCTCATTTGATGTAAGAGAATACCAATATAGGTTATTATATTAAAATAATAACATCAATGTATGTGGAAGTTTTTAGTGTTATTATTTCTATATTTTTAAATATGTTTTGACTGAGGTATAAAAATAAATAACACAAAACATCATGCTTATGATCTATATCTCTTTTTCAGAAAAACACTTTGGTATTATACTAAAATCCTTCATAGGAAGATTTTATAATTACAAAATGGAATATAGGTCATGGGTTTGTTTAAAGAATGAATTTTTGTAGGTCATGTATGAACCAAAAGGCTCCTAAAGTGTGATTAGGATAGGAGACGATTCTCTCTTTTATAATTGATGTGAGTAGAGCACCTATAAATTTTCAATGATTTACAAAAATTTAAAGAAATTTCTTGAAAAATGGATCAAAAATAAACAATTACCATAAAATATATTATATAAGGTATAAATATTTCTATAAAATAATAAATTTATTTGGTTTTAGGTAATTTTGACACTTACCTTTTCAATTTAACCCTCAGTAAAACAGTTTAAACCCTAACCGCAATAATAGAGTTTTACTGTTTTAGTATTCTCTATTTGAAAAAAGTAATTTGAACTTATTAAATAATTTTAATAATTATTATTAAAAATATAGAATACATTTTAACAAATTAATTTAATTGATATGGTATAATTTTATTTAAATAAAATCTGCAATACTATGAAAAATCTATTTTCTAACGAAAACTTTTTCATAAGTATATAATGTTTTTATATAAAAAATCAAGAAAATTTTTATTCAAATGAAAAAAATTGTATTATATATAATATAATTAGACTAAATTTATGACTAAACTTTTTAAAAGTAATATTAATTTTTTTCAAATTTTTTAAATGATAATAATATTTCAACAAAAATTGGTATTTTCCTCTATTCATTGAAATTTTAATCCTTTTGACAAAATTTTCACAAATTTATTTTAAAATAATTTTGATATTTTTATTTCCAAAATTAATATAATTTTATTAAAATAAATGTTTCAAAATGTAGAGAAAAGTTATTTTAAAAATGTGTGCAAAATATGATGAAAAATAGTTTTCTAGGAAAATATGATTTTACGTTAATACTATTACTAGTAATATTAATTATTAGAATATCAATTAATATACATAGATATATAATCTATAAATTTCATCTAAATTTTTCATCATTAAGGTTTATTTTAATTTTTTGAAATAGGAAAATATTATTCACTAATTTGTTTTTTCAGAAAAATACATTTCATGAATAAAAATATATTTATACCAAAATAAAATAAATTGATGATCAAAATGAATATAATTATGTTATTATAAATCAGATGGATTATTTTTCAATTTAATATAAAATATAAAATAATATTATATTGTAAACAATTTGATTAAAAAAATGGCAACATTAGAAAAATCAATATTTTCACAATTCAATAAAAACCCAATTTTTTAGAAAAAATATGAAAAATTAACCCAAATATAATTTTGAAATAAAAATTTAAAAATTAATATAATTTAAAAAAAAATGTTATTCAAAATATTTGATGAAATTAAATATATAATCTGCAAAAAAAATTCAATTTAAAACATTTTTTTGATGAAAACCTATTTTCAAAGCATAAAATTACATAACTACAAATCGTGTTCTTATTTACTAACAATTAATCAATAAATTTTTATTTATTAGGACCATTATATATATATATATATATATATTTCATAATGAATTTAAACTAATTAATACCCTCCCATTTAATTATTTGGATATAATGGTCAAATTTAAATAGAATATTTCATGGGCCATTAAGCTCAATATTTCATGTCACATAATCTATTTAACATAATGTTATTATTTTAAAATCTCAAGGGTATATATTCTATCCAATTTAAAAAAATTCCCCTCAATATTTGAAATTGATCTAAAAAAATTGCAGTTTTAATATTTTTAATACACCTTTACTGAAATATCTCTTTAGAAAAAGGTTTACTAAAACATCCTCCCAGAAAGAGGGAAAGGAAAATATGAAGGTCATCAAGAAAAAATGTATTTCCAAGTATGAAAATATTAATGGGAAGTGAATATATAGACATGAATGAGAAAAACCCCCAAAGGTATACTAGATAAGGATAAAGAACATCTTCAATATAAATTTAATGACTATAAATCCATTAATATGTATTGTGTGGAAAAACCATTCATTCATTAGAAATGAACGTAAATGTTTAATAGTTTTATATAAATATAATTTTCTTAAATTTTATGAAGTATTATTCCATATAGACCACTTGAATATATAGTTACTTTATATAGTTTTATTTCATAAGAACCATCTCATCCTTATTCAATTCGTTGATCAATTTCCACAACATTTCATACTCAAAGAAATGAATATCAAAGATTAATTATTTTATACCCGAAGCACTAAACTAAATTTTTTATAGATCAGATGTTTAATAAAAGAGTGAAAAGTATTTCCAAAATATCACAAAATATTTATTGAAAATAAAAATTTAGCCCAAGTTATCTAATATAATACATTATTCTATAAAACTTCAATTATAACACACAAAGTTCAACTTAAACCATTATATATGTATTTATCCAAAAAACCATTCCAATATATGTATGAAGAAATTCTAAATTCAAACATTTAGAAAGAAGTTCATAAGATTTCTACCATGAACAAAAAATTACAACACCAAGTATTATAAAGTAACTCTTAATGCCACTTACCAAATATTTAAATAACTTGTTAACCATAAAACCATAACAAAAAGATAGCTTCTTGAAAAATTAAATATCTCCTTATTTATCTAATAAAATCACATGAATCTATAAAGTAGAAAACTCCATCATAACTAAATATGTTTCTAAATCCATAATAATTTTGAAGGTAAACAATGATATTTGATTTAATTCATCAATGTAGATCACATATTTACTCAAACCAAACATAATTATTTTAGATTGAGCAATAAATTAGGGTTATATACACCAAAATCATGTGTTTTCCATCAAATATCACCTTTAATTTAAATCAATTTTTTACTTCATCAGTAACACTCAATATACGATTCTTAACCCTTATATAAAATAATTTTGGAACACTAATTATAGGTTTCATGATTTATTTAACCAAAATATAATTGATGTAACAATTGTTCAAAATAAAAATAAATTGCATAATACAAAAAATATTAAATTCATCTACATCAATCATTATATTGGCATATGAGTTTTCTTGGTCATGGAATAATATTTTATAATAAATAATTGTCTAGGATAATTCCCATCTTCCCCCTATTTTGGACAAGGAGTAAAAAGTTAAACCATATGATGGTATTTATTTATCTCTACCAGGCTCTAGAATTTTCCTTGAAAATTTGCTTCTCTATTAACTTCTAAACATAAAATAGTTTCTTTTTATTGATAAATTATCTTAGGTGTCTCTTTTCACATTTCTAAGATGATGGAAATTCATACTTCATTCATCCATGTCCTACACTATCTGATCTCTTGGAAAAATCTTTCATTATATTATTTTGTGAGTTTATGATTTTATTAAGGTGAATGTTTTTAGTCATATATCATGATAACGTATTAGAATAATCATAATATCATTCTCTCCAATCATCACCCAATTTTTTTACACATATTACCCACATTGTCTATCACATTATAGGTCATTATAATTACTGCTCATCCCATCCATTGGCTAAATAAATCAAAGTATGAGAAAAAATAACTGTAGTGGGAAATAATAGAATAATTTATAGGACTTATAAATCTTATAATATTCTTTTCAATATATTACACCTAAGGTTTAACTTTGTTCCTTGATTAAAATCATCTATTCAAATGTATAATAATGGTTTGTCAATAAAATTTTAATTAACCCATGAATATACCTCAAGAATGTCAATCTGGGTGCGTAGTAAGGGCATACTCACCATGAATTATAATGATCGATGAGATATACTCAACCAACTCTTTTCAGGGTTATTATCCATAGATTCATCTATTTCAAAACCATATCCACATATAGTATTCATACATGGATGTTTTTATAAGAAAACCACATTCCTTTATTTACAATAACTTAAGATGTTCTCATATACTTTGGATTATACTAATGGTTCTTACTAAAGTGTTGTGACCATTGTTTTTGAAGGTAAATACGCCTTAATATATTACCAACTATAACATTATGTACATATAACAATTGGTTTATAATTGATACCTATTTGAAAACTATATGGGTAGCTAAAACCCTTGGGTGCAACTCTTACCACCATCACCAGTGAAAATAAATTCCTTAGGAATCCCTTGGGTGGGGATTCACACTTCACCCAATGTTCACATGTGAGGGTTCCCAAGGATCATATCCCTTCCATTTCTCTGATACCTACTATGGAAACCCCTAATTTTCATAAATATATATCACATATTATTATAGGTGTAATCATTACATAACATAATGATCCACATTAAAATATTATATGTCTCGCACCATGGAAACTTTAAAGCAAAAACAACAAATTCATTTGTAAACTGCATTATCTCTCAATATGTTCTTCATAACTAGAAGTCTTCTTATAAATGTCATATTTAATATCACACATCATAAGTAGGAAAATAAAACATTATAAAGTGTTATCTTAGATAAATGGTAAAGGTAAAAATGGAGATATATGTGATCACATATGCATAACAGGAGAATAGGGGTATGAGAAAATGAACATAACATTTTGAAATAATATCCTTAATATAAAATATAATAATATATAGTCATAGCACAAATCATGGGTGTTCATAAGATATTAATCATAAAATAATCAAATAATATGATCCATGAGAGCATAACAATTTCATAAAACATAGATTTGAGGTATATACAAAAGAATAAAAAATGATTTCCTTAGTAATAAATTATCATGGAAAATACTATTGAAGTGTAATGGGTTCATTCCCAAAACCATCATTGTAGTAGTTGTTAACCCCAAAACTATCATAGTGGACAATTTTCCATGCTAAACTGAGTTCAACCTTTATTCCAGTCCTATTTATCTCATAAGATATCCATCATTTAAAAATTAATTGGGGGACTATATAACTCAAATAGCACCAATCACATATTTAAAATAAAATATATGTTTGGTAATCAATCATAAAAACTTCAACATATAATAATCACTGAAAATAAATTGGTTTTATAAACATTTCATCTATACATATCATACGGAAAAGAAACGAGTTTCATAATAGTTTCACTAATTAATTAGAACATATCACATTAAAAATGAGTGGGCTTTGTAAACTACTTGTCATTAAAATTATAAAATATCCATTAAAGGAATAAGGGTTTTATCATTAGACAATATCCCTATTATAGATTATGAAACATAAAATGTTGTCATCATATATAGGAAATTATTTGAAAAACCATGTAATAAATTTGTTGAGGAAAATATCCCTTCCACCATGAAATTATTTATATAAAATCTAAAAGATTTCTAAATATGAAAGAAGTAATTTTATTTAAAAATAAGCTTTGATAATTTTAAATTAATCTACAAATAATTGAGTGGTCATGATTTTGGTAAATTCTATTTATTTCATGTTTGTTAAAACAAATATTTCATTCACATTCATGGTAAAAAATTCAAAACTAAATCATTAAAAAAATGAAAAGAATATACATTTTAATCAATTTTCAAAAAAGAACATGGTTACAATTAACTTTAAAAATAATAAATTAATATTAAAAAAATTCTTGAAAATATATTTATTAAACATAAATAGGAATGAAAAAGTATTTTCTACCAAAGAGATAAATAAAGTGAGTTTTCATTGAAATAAATTTTTTGGACTATTGAGAACCGAAAGAGGGGTAAATGATTGTAAAGAATTTGATTTATATAAATAAAAATATTATAAGAAAACTATTGATATCTTTGTGAGGTTTATCATGAAATTTCATCATTGGAATCATAATCATAAATAACCTCGATAATGAGTGAAATTGTTACATAAAACCATTTCCACATTGGTAATTTTTTAATCAAAATACATGTGAAGGAAATAACCATAGATGGATATGTAAATTATAGAATCATGCCTTTTTATCACATAAACATTCATTACATTCTACAAAACCGAGGATCTTTAAGGTTTAGTGTCTTGGAAACCAAGAACATAAAACATCAAAAACATAAAACATTCTTCTTAAACACTTGAAAGGATTCTCCTCATGTTCATCCTAGGTTCATTACTGCATCTCATAACCTGGGGACATACATCAAAAGAAAGGGTGAGCAGAAGGCCCAGTAAGGGAATCAATAGAAACATTTTACATGTGAACTTGAGATACTTCAATAAGGACATGAAAAGAACTTTAAGGCATGAGAAAGAAATCATGAGATACATCATAATAAAAATAACATTTTTCATAACTTGAAGATGTGGCTGCAATATTTAATATTGAAAATCGTTTCGTTTCACCAAGGTCCATCCCCAAGGTGTCGTTAAGAATTACCAAGGTTATTCACCATGGCGTCGTTAAAAATGGCCATCTCTAGAGATTAAGTCTTTACCCAATGCATTAGAGCGCTATCTGGGCGCACCCTTAAACTGTAATCTCTTGTGGTTACATCATTATCCAATGCAATGGGGCGCTATCAGGGCGCACCCTTAAATTTGCCTTTTTATCATGTGAGCCACATATATCATCATCAATAATTTCATAAATAACCCATATATCAGAAAAGAAATGGGTTTCATTTCATAGTCATAACATTTTAAAAACTGCTTTAATGATATGATCTTTACGTCACTTTAAACCCATGGAAAAGGGAAAGTGTATTTCATGTTTGTAAATCCTAGAATATAAAATTGGAAATTTTGATATATATGTGAATACCCTTGTAGAAATAAGATCTTTTAGTATTCAATTTATAACATAAAATAATTTTGAGAAAAGAGAGAGGCATTTTGAGACGAAAATTTTGCAGCATAATGGCTATGTTACAAGGTTTTAGAAAACATTGAAAAGAGAGGGGACATGGGTCAAGCAATAAAAAATGACCCATAAAATAGTATAGGGACAGAGTATAAATGATTTGAGAACATGGTAATGAAATTTGAAAGGTATACCATATGAAATTAAGAACATGAAAGGAAGAGAAAAAATAAGGTTTCTCTTATAATAATTCGGCAGCCTAACGGTGTCACTTAAACTTCAATAAAAATGAATTGACAAGATCAAATAGGGTCTCTCATCATATTATCATAAAAGATCAGCATGATAGATATAGATATAATACCACAACATAACAAAAAAGAACTTGAAAGACTTGACATGAAAATAGAACTTGAAAAATGAGAAGGGTGAAAGAATCCGTTACAAAAATTTCGGCAGCCTAACAGCGTTACATAAACATCAACAAAAAATGAACTGAGTAGATCAAATAGGGTCTCTCATCATATGAACATAAATGGTCAGTATGATAGATATATAGATCATACCCCTACATAATAAAAAGGAACTTGCAAGACCTGACATGGAATTAGAACGTTGAAAAGGGAGAAAGGTGCAAGGACCACTTAAAAATTCAGCAGCCTAACGATGCCACTTAAACTTCAAAATACTGAATTGAAGAGATAAAATGGGGTCTCTCATAATATGGTCATAAAAGATCAGTATGATAGATATAGAGATCATACCCCAACATATCAAAAAGGAACTTGAAATAATTGACATGAAAGTAGAACTTCAAAACGAGAAGGGTGAAGAACCACTTAAAAATTCGGCAGCCTAACGGCGCCACTTAAAACTTCAAAATACTGAATTGAAGAGATCAAATGGGGTATCTCATCATAGGATCATAAAATATCAGTATTATATATATAGAGATCATAACCCAACATAACAAAAAGGAACTTTAAAGAATTGACTTGAAAGTAGAACTTCAAAACGAGAAGGGTGAAGAACCACTTAAAAATTCGGCAGCCTAACGGCGCCACTTAAAACATCATAAAACGAAATAATGAGAGTAATAGGGGATCTCTCATTATATGAACATAAAAAGGGAAGTAAGAGGATTATAAAATAACATCCTATAACATAAGAACATGGAGCATAAAAGGAATGACATAAAAGAGATCACTTGAAATGAAAGAGAGGGGTCGGATCCCTTACCTTAAAAAGTAACTCTTAAATCTCAATGGTTTGGACCATGAGGGATTGGGGGCACCTTGGGACGACTCCTTGGAAGGTAATGAGACAATAACTTCGTTGGGGAAGAGTGGGGAGTCGAATGGATGAGAGGAGGGCTTGGTATTTATAGGGAAAGTGAGGGGACAAGGCATTAATGGACAAGGGACACCTCACATGTGCTTTTCTCAAACCCATGTGCTATCCCTTGGTATTTCCCATTAAGTTAGGCCACATGGAGCCCCCAATACAATAATTCATCACCCTTGGCCGTCCATCCCTTAAAATATCTCATGACATCATCATGACACAGCTATGATGTCATTAAACATACCGAAACCCTAAAACTGCATTTTTACTATTCACTGAAAATTCAACTTTCTCAGAAAAAATCCCAAAATTTCACACTAACAAAAAATCAATGCTCTGATTTCAAAAATGAACTCCATTCTATAAAAATAATTTTCTTAATATTTTTAAATTTATTTTTAAATAAATACACTATTCATCGAAAATTCATTTTTTTCAGAAAAAACCCCAAAAATTACAATAACATAATATCGGTGCTCTGAGTTCAAAAATGAAATCCATTTTATAAAAATAATTTTCTAAATATTTTTAATTTAATTTTCAATTAAAAAACACTATTCACCCGAAAAAACTAATACTTGAATAATAATTTATGGAACTGTTATTTAACCATTTAATTGAATCAAATTACTTAATCAAGGTGCCTATATTATTTTAAAACATTTTTTAAGTGAGATTACTAATCCATTTGTTCATATTACTAATCCTAATCATAAAATCACTATTCATAATTTACTATTCACCAAAAATCAAGTTGATCTTATTAGGCTCCAAATTTCATACTGAACATAATTGTAGAAGACCATTTTTTGAAAATCATTACACATTTTTAATTATTTAAGGTTTACATAAACATTTTTAAAATATCCATTTTCTAAAATTCATCAAAAATATGCATAATATATTTATCTGGTCATTTGAAAAATCATAAACATCATCATAGGAAGAAATATAAATTTTTATTTAAAACAAAGGATTACACAAGGCAGTTACGGTCTTCTTACATAACCCATTATCACACCAGCATAGGACCTAAGTGTAAGGTGTGCTAAGGTGAGAGAGTCCGAGGGAGGCTCGGCCAACATTGCCCGAGTAGTAATTTCTATCAGTTTGAACTTCTCGCGAAGGAGATTCCATTCTAGCTTCACATGATGAAGTTCGGCTTGGGTTTGGTCCAGAGAAAAGCCCAATGGTGCTACCTCCGTCCCATGTTCTGTTAGATGGGATTCGATCGGTCCAAGACTACTAGGTGAGGCCATCAAATCTTCTTTCTATAATAATTTACCAAGATTACTTATATTTAGAGACAATAATCAAAACATTTTGTTCACAGTGGTCATATTGACCGATGGTCATATAACAGTCAGAACCCAATGGTCTCATTTTAATTATAATCATGTTTATCAAATAAAACATTTTTGTTGAGTATAAAAATAAAATAAAATAACACATGAAATTAGGAAACAAGATTTATTCAAAATTTCAGGTTTTTACATAAATACTAAAATTTTTAATAATAATATTCATTAATACTATAATTTTTATTATATTAATCACATGAAAGGAACAAGTTGGGGATATGACATGTGTCTCAGAAAAATAAAAGTGAGAGAAAATACCTTACCACATTGGTAACTTTGGTATCATAAGACACAAGAAATAATGACATAAAATAGAAAGATGAATATAACTAAAATATTAATATTAATTATATAAAATGTCAAATGTGTAGTATATACATCTCATATAATAAGATTGGTGTATAACACAACATACGTCCCAAAGAAGACAGTTTGAGATGAACCCTTACCTTAAGTCATAGTTCCTTCATTCATGTTTAAACCTTAGTTATAATAATAATATATTTATTATAAAAATATTTCCGAACCATAATAATACGTATCATTCCATATATGGGTTACTTATAACATTTACTCAAGAAATTTTTAACTATTATATATTAAAATCATTGTTCATGGTGATAACTCATTCATTTCTTATGTAGGTTTTGGTTCATTAGTTTTGGTCATTTTAATTTGATTATGGTTGAATCCTATAAAACATTTTAATAAATAAAAAGATATCATATATATATTCTCTATAAACATATTTATACTCGTCCATAAATTATAGATATAAAAAAATTAATTACGGTGTTAATAGAGACAGATAGAATATGTACACATGAATGGAGTATTCATGTTTTAATGGATGAAAAAAAAGAAACAAATATAAGAATGTAACTTTTAGAAATTATTAATATTAAAAATAAATCATTTATATTCATTAAATTAATCCATATTATCATCTATTTAAAATATAAATGAAAAAAATCAGATCGCTTCCTGGAGGCGGTAGTCCACATGTATGCATAAGCGACATTATCATTTTCAAAGGGATTGGATGTTAAGAATTAAGATGTGATATTATAATTAAATAGGTATTATTATGTAATAAATATAATATATATTCACTAAATAAATCATTATTTCAATCCATGAGAGGTGATGATGGAAAATTAATTACATCGGTTCGCAAGATGACAATTTTACATACACATGATCGATGATTTCATTTCCTCTTTTAGGGAATATGATATTAATATTGTTTATGTTATTAACGTAATAAAATATAATCATATTAAATATACCAATTTAATTATTTCATAATAGGTTAATAATATTTCAAAAACATTGAGGTGGAAATAAATGAAAAATGCTTGGTTAAGAACTGTAGCTCTACTTCCGAAAACCTATTTTGGATTGTACATAAATCCTTCATAGGATGGGTTTATAATCGAAAATAGACTATAAAACATGGATTATTATTTAGAGAACGTTATTTTTTATTTATATTTTGGATAAAAAGGATCTTTATTTGGGATTAAAGAGGATAGGGGTTTCCTTTTATAATTGAGGCAAGTGTCACACATGTAATTGTTTTATTGTTTTATAGTAATTTCATGTCCCTTTATATGAAAAATGGAAGAAAATGGATCATTAAAAACCATATAGAAGATGTGTTACAAATATTTCCTTAAAATATAATTTTAACAAGTTTATGGTAATTTTAAACTTTATCTTTTTATTTTAACCCATGGTAAACCTATTTTATATTTAACCACGACTTTATGTTTTTATGATTTTAATAATTCATTATTAAAAAATATACTTCAACTTATTAAATAATATTAATTATGATTATTCAGAATATAGAGTCTATTTATCAAACTATATTCACAATTGGTCTAGAAATTAATTTAAAATAAAACCTACAATCACGATGAAAAAGAGGTTTTCCAATGAAACAGATTTCTTACGTTTAAAATGCTTTATTTCAAAATTTGATATAAAATTGACTAAAATTACCTTAATTTGATTATTCAACATATTTAACATATTATACTTTTAATAGTCTTATAAAAGAAAATTAATGTCTTTTAATTTCATAAATTGGATTATTCAACATACTAAATAATTCCTTTTTTTCAAATAAAATTTCTCAAGTTGAATTTTTTTTATTAAAATATGTCTCTAAAAGGTGAAAAAAAACAATTTTTCAGAAAGGGTAAATTTTGATGGAAAAAGTGATTTTACATTAACTCCATAACTAATAATAATAATTTTATAAATTAAAATTCATAAAGGTAGATATATAATCAATAAATAACATTTTAAATCATTCATAATTAGGTGGTATTTTCCTAATGAACCAGAATTTTTATACATAGATATTATTACTTTTTATGAACATTCATTACATTATATAGAAACATCCCCAATGACCATAAATGTATAATGCCTTTGGAATAATAGAAACACAAAAAAATCATTTATAGGTGAAATAAATTATCTCCAACTATGTTATTCATAAATACTACCACTTTTAGAAAAATAATACATAAACCATTTCTTCATAAACCAGGGAAAAAACATAAGAAATATTGATCTAAAATGACCAGTAAGGGTAAACAAGGGAGATATGAAAACATAACATGTGAAAGTAGTGTATGAGAATAAGAGAATAACATTTTGAAACAATACCATTTATACAAGTGATCATAATATTAGGTAACGGAATAAATATTTTATGTTAATAAAAAACTATTAAAAAAATTAATGAACAAGATCCATGAGATCATAATAATGGAATTGGACATGTAATTATTGGATTCATTTAAGAATAAAAAATAATCTCCATAGTAGTTAAGTCTCATTTCCATGTCTATCAGAGTGGAATGCATTATCTCACTAAAACATTTTAGTAGTCATGATTAAATCCGAAGACTATCATAGATGAAAAGGTCTCCTACTGAACAAGTATCACTCCCCCTTATAGTACTTTTTACCTCATGAGATTTAAATAATTTTTCAATGCATTGTAGGGATATATAGGTCTCCCTCATCATATAATGAAAATAATAAAAAAATCTACAATATAATAAAACATTTTTCATATCAGAACCATGTAAATAAGAGTGTCTAATAAGCATTACATCATTTTATAACCCATGAGAAATAAATGGGTTTCACATAGATTTCATCATTAATAACCCATTGAAAAGAAATGGGTTTCATATACAGTAGTTTATAACATAACACAGGGAAAAGAAACGGGTTTCATAAAAAAAATTCATCCTAATCATAATCCATTCAGAGAAACAATAGGGATGTTACAATTGGATCATATTCTAAATAAAATATAAAAAACAATGAAGGATATTATTTTTCAATAATATAAATTTCATAATAAATCAATAAAACATTCTTGAGGAAAAACATCCATTCCATTTTGAAAAAAATTATTTCAAAATATAAATAAATTCTAAATATTGAATAAAACTATTTCATTAAAAATATATTTTATATACCTTTAATGGAATATTTAAAACAATGAGTTATCCTGATGGTGGAAATTTAAAAACTTGACATACACTTTAAAACATATATTCCATTCACCTTTTCGATCAAATTCAAAATAAACTCATTCAAAAAATGAAAAGAAGATTCATTTTAATAATTTTTTTAAAATTAAAAAAGGGTATATATAAATTTAAAAAATATAATTTGAAATTTAAAAATCAGAATTAAATTTTTTTTTTGAAAACATTGATATAGAAGAACTATCATTTTTGACTGAAGAGTGAAATAATGATGTTTTTTTCATAAAAACATAATTTTTATATATTGAGTACATAAAGAGAGTAAAATGAATGTAAAACATCTATTGTTATAAAATAACCAAATGATAGTATAATTTTTGAGTTTCTTGAATTATTGAACATAATATTTCATCATTATAATGATAATCATAAAGAATCTCGATAAACGATGAGATTATAAAAAATATGTATTTAAAATATTGGTATCCTTTGAATCATAAGAACAATTAAATATTAAAATTAAATGAAATACTAAATATCCTAAAAATAAGGATATAAATGGTATAAATTTTAAAATGTAAATATATACACCTCATAGAATAAGGTAGGATAATTACTTATCTTACGTAAAAAGGAAAGAAAGATCATATAAAAATATATTACCTTAATTTTTTAATTCCTTTTTACATATTATAACATACTATATAATAAATATATATTAACTATTAATCATTATATAACCATACTTATATTTATCATACCATATATGATTTAATTTTGACTATTTATTTATTTTTAGTAAATATTTTTTTTGCTAAAAACAAATTTATGTTAATAACTACTTCAAGTTTCATTTTTTTTGAATATTTAATAATTTAAAATTTATTATATAAAAATATCACTAACATAAATGGATTAAATCATTGTTGATGAATATTCATCATACTACAGAAGTACATACGAGAGGACCATAATAGCTTAATGTCTTTGGAATCTTGGAACACTATCTTTCAGTTTGGTTAAAGATATTCCTGCTTAGTATACCAACTCAAAACCATTATTCAATACCATGGAAATGAAATATAAAAATGGTTGATCTCATATGGTTTGAAAATTTTAAATATAGATGATATGTAGGCATAACACGAGGATAGAGGTATGAGAACATGAGAATTGTAACAACCCAAACTATTATAATTTAAACTCCCCTTTTGATATAGATAAATGTATTATTAAGAAATATGGTTTTAAACAAATGATCCTTTTATTATTTATTATATCCAATTAGTTTTTAATTATTAGTAAGAATCTTGACCATTGATAGTAGATCCATCAAACAATGATCACATGGTTAGTATAATTATTGGGTTTTAAGAAATCCAGTTGTCATAGGAAAAGGATGTGATAGCCTAAACTTAGAGGACCAAACCCTACGATGCCCCTTTGTTTGATCTTATGAGGGGGATATATTTTCTGAAGTTTTCCTTTGACTAATCCCAAGCTATGTTCTAACATCTTATGTATGCATGAAACCGCTTATGGGAGAAGTTCAAGCTCATCGAGATCACGTCACAAACAATGTTCACCAAAATACCCATGAAAGTCTCACCATCTCACACCTTACCCTTATTGGATTTTATGGTGTACTAAATAGATATGTAACAATTTACTTTTAGTAGAATTATTTATATTATTTAATATAGTATAATGAAAATATTTCCATCATATTTTTGTTACTTTATAATTTTTTATATTTTGATTCAATAAATCAAAATTAGTATTTTTGGTTAACATTCAACTTCAGTTAAGAAATATGTTTTGATGGAACAATGGATTTTTTAAATAAATAATATTTTATAAATTATTAATAATAAATAATTATTATTAAATAAAAATTATCATATGATGTTTTTGAAGTCAAATGTGTTTTTTTAATGTTTAAAAAAATGTTAATGTAAAAAAAAGTTATTTTCAATAAGTATTATTTATTATTTTAATTGTAAAAATGCACATATATAAGAAATTATTTAAATAAAATAAATAATATTTTTTTAATTAGAATTTTTGAATTATCTGATGGTTAATTTTTCATAATTTTCTGAGACAATCGATTTTTTAGGTAAAAATTATTTACTGTATAAATATACTTTTTGTTTTATGACATAATAATGACCAAAATATATAGTAATAAGTAATATAAATTAGATAAATTTCCAAATATATGTTTTTTACATTAAAAAAATTAATTCATGTCTATTTGATTTATTTTATAAACCCTTTGTGAATCCACCAAATCTTTTGATATATTTTAAGGTTTTAAAATCATTTCATTAAGAGTGTGATTCACCTGCACATCACTAATGGTAAAGTTTTATTAAGTTATCCATTTTCCTTATAAAATGACATAAAACACTCCCATTTAGAAGAAAACATTTGAAAAACAATGGGATGATTTTTGGTTTTGGATATTTTATTATATAGAGACCAAATCTTAAATAATAATGAACCCCCCTCCATTGATATATAAACTCAATCAAGATCAAATTGTTTATCACTCAAAATCATTAGATAACGTTCATAATATTCTATCCACTATCTATAGACCATCCATTTTTCCTCTATGCTCTAAAGACTAACTTACCAAGACTTTGGAGTCACACATTTAAGTAAGGGATTATTTACTCTCCTCTTTTATTAAGAACTTCTTTTATGTTATGTATTTTAAATAAAATTTACATATATTGTTATTACATATAACCATTAATTTAAATTTGATTTATAAATTATTATATCTTGTTTTACTTTTATTTATCCCTCATTTGAAACATTATGTACACCCGTTACCATACCAAACTTTTTAAGGGGACCTTCCCCTCCTCCTTTCAAATTCAAGAAACATATATGAAATTGGTTATGGAAATTTCAAAAGGTTATATTTTAATTCACTTATAATAATCCCATTACTTTACATTTTATGTTATTTAGGGGTCATTTATCCTCCCCCAATTAGACACTTATAGAAGTAGTTACTATGCTAAAATTCACTAAGGGATCCTCATTTTTTATTCTTTGTTCAAGATTTTTTATGAACTTATGCATTCTATTTACATTTCATAATGTTGATAAATGTACTCACATGTCCCTATTACTACTCATTTTATTTTTAAATGATTTGAGACAACTTGTTCTCTCATAAACCATTTTCATCAATTTTTATGTAACTTTGTTATGATTCCAAAATGTTAACATGTTTTTTGATGACAAAACAATTATGTAGTGAAAACCATTACCATTTTTATATCAAAGGTATTCATATTTATGCACATATATTATTTAGGGGGAACAAACTTATATTAATTCGACACTCTATAATCGTGGTATAAATCATCATGATGAATAAACCAATTTTGTAAGATCTATGTGGAACAAATAATCATGAAAATGATGTGAATATGATGGTTGTGTCTAGATAATGCTCCAATGAATTGGGTAATGTTTATTATCATGATAAATTGTGTTGGTATAGGGAGTGAAATAGATTCTATTATAGGACCTTTTTCCACAATGAGGTCTTGGAAGATTTATCCTTAACTTATGATTATGATGTAATTTTTTAACTTGTTTCCACATTTCCCAGGTTGCCTTTATGATTACCATGCTATATCATGTCTCATTGTTCATGTTTATTATTACAACTCTATTAATTCCCTGATAATATGCCTATTGTGAAGAAACCCCATTTTCATGTACCTAATCACTTGATTATTTTTTTTAAATTATATAAATTATAAGAGTGATGTTTGAGAGATTTTGGAGAACTTTTAGAGTGTTTTTTGGTTATTTTCTATAAGTTCACAGTTGGTGATGTATTTTGGAAAACCACGGAACACTTGTAGGGAACAATGAATAGTTGGATATAATCTAAAGAAATGATCAAGGGATGGCACACATATTTTCCAAATAATATGGCTGTCTTTTAGAAACCACGAGCTTTGAGAAAATGGTTTTTTTTTCATTTTGAGGTAGTGGATTTGGAATGGTTAGATCATGGTTATGAGAATGCGAAAGATGACCATTTGAGGTTCATCCTTAATGTAGTGGATAATGTGTGGTTAGATCAAATTTTTCCTAATTGTGAAACTAAACTACGCGCGTGTGAGAAAGTAGATACTAAAATTGTAAATCTAACCTGTTTTTTCCTCTAAATTCCTCAATTTTCCTCCTATGAGGCCCTAACTTAGGATTTTTCTATATCAACGGCCAAGGAAGTTTTTTCCATTGATCTGAATGTGATTCAAAGGCTTAACATGGTTATTATAATACTATTACTTTCATAAAGTGATTTTTCTTTGTCGTTTATGATGTTTATCATAGATTTAATACACCCTCTCTATCAGTTTCGTAGATCTACACCCATAATGGGTATATCTATGGTCATGGATTACAAATATGATTATATTTGGATTGTGTTTTGTTATAGGAGGAGATCTAAGGTGGGTTGGTGGATATTGAACCCAAGGTTGTGATATTTTTCGAATCATTTATCATTTTCACTAAAAATCTTGAGATAGGAGGCTTCACTCTCAACTCCTTTGACTAGAAATAATAGGATTAGTTTTAAATTTTTTTAATTGCAATATATTAATTGTGAAATTGTGGTGAAAATTACATATAAATCTTCTTTTTTAGTGATTTATGTTTTGTGGTGAAATTGTGGAAATATGGCACTTGGTTGTGAAATTTTCATTAATAAATGATTTTAAATTGATTATTTTAAAAAATTTCTTGACTCGGTTTATGGGAAAAAAATTTGAATACTTTTTTTTATTGAAATGGGTTTGGCATTGAAATTTTTTTGGCATGGTTTTTGGGCATACTTGGTGTGTCTGTTCATATTTCATTTATGAGGATTGGTTGAAATATGACCTTGGTCTTGATACCAAAGGTGTAATGGAATATGGGATATAATTACCTTGTGTCAGTATGAAAGATTGATGAGAGAATTCTCATGAGTATGGAACTTTCATACTAATGCATGCATGGTTGGATATGTGGAATGGAATAGGTTTTCCAAATGAAACTTGTGAAATCATTTTAAAGAATTGTATTGTTTCTTTCAATAAAAAATGGAATTTGCAGAAAAAATGGTTAATATGGTACTTTTTTACACTAATTTATATTTTTTTTATTTTTCGTTATAAATTGGTTTATATAGATGTCACTAAATATTATAACATTGTGTCGTGACTAGGGATGTCATTGGGGAAAACCAACTGAGTATTAGAACTCACCCCCGGTTTGTCACTTTAGTTGTTTTATAGATGTCATCTACTGAGATATGGTAAAAGGTAAATAATCACATGTCATTAGCACTAATTTTTGATGCATAGGCTATTTAGTGATGTTGGAGAAATTAGCTTCTAGAGCTTAGAGTCTTGTGGTTTACTTGGAGTTTTATTAAATTGTCTTTAGTAGTTTAATTTGGTATTGCAATGTTTCACTTTGGAACATGATTTTAGTATGATTTGAATTAATGGAATTTGAGTTGTCTTTCATTGTTATCAAGCATTATATTGTGTTTTGTTTTATTAATTGTATTCATCTTAAAGGGAGAATCATCACCCATATGTATTGAAGCCCTTCAACATTTATTTCCAGCATTTAGCATCGTGGGGATGTCACTTAAGGGTGAGTAACATCCTCCCACCCTCTCAAGGAAATGATAAGTAGGGGGATATTACAAATGGTTTCTATAAGGACCTATCCTTAAACATTACGTAATCTATAATTAAATGAATAATTCACATTGAGTATATTTTCAGGTTTAGAGTTTTAGAGAATTAGGTCATAAATATTACATTATATCTCAAAAATTACAGTGTAGACAATTATACTCACATTCCATTTTTTTCATAAAAAAAATCTTGAAAAAAGAGTCATGTCCAGTTCTTTGTTTTAGACCACATGACTTTTCCTTGATCCCATACTTGACCCTATTCATCTTTAAGTCCAACCAAAAAACATTTCAAAACATGGGATGAACCTAAAAATCATAGTAGGGTTTATAAGATAAATAAAGATAACATTAGTACATAAATACATACCAAACATAAACTCATACCTCATGAAATCATAAGATTTATGAACAACACATTGAATTCATAAATCATAAAGGTAACTTGTGGCATCCATATCATATTTACATTGTATATATCACAACTTCATAGGGAGTTACATTTAAAATACCCATCACAATATATTCCCTAAATATCACAGGATAAACATTCATGTTTACCTCTATCACGTTACCCAATGCATTGGGGAGATATCATGGGCTCACCCGTCCTAGGTTTATCACGGAACCACCTATATACATAACAGTGCCCAAAAACCATAACATATTCATAACACATAAACCAAATATAAAGGAAAGATAAAATTTTCCCCTCATTTAAATATATTGAAATACCAAATCAATTATCAAAACCATTTTTAATACAAAAATATGTAAAAGAGTATATGGTATTTATCTTCCTTTAAAAACATTACGACAGGTTAAGGAAGCCAAAGATCAAATAATACTCATGGTGGCAGAAAGGTCATGGTCAATGCGTACACTAAAAAAACATCCTTTTTGTTGTCATTTAGTAAAATGCCTCATAGAAAAATATTTCTTTGGAATTAAATGATAATTAAAATGTTATTATACACCATATAAAACAATGTCTGGTATAAAACAAAATATGCCTCAATGAATGGAGATTGAGATGAAGTCCCTTACCTTGTGTCCGACATGAATCGACCATTTTTAATCTCCTGAAAAATAAAATAATGTTAATTTATACATTCTTAAGAACCTTTTCCAAGTTTATTATTCCTTTTATATCAATTATTACCTTAATATAACATTTAGTTAATTATTTGGGTTCATATCAGAAATTTTGTCGATGTTCGGAACTTGAGTAAAAAATGAACTTGTTATAATTATAAATTGTCCACGTGGTCGAAATTCCATTATCTCCTGAACTTTATTCAGGATTTAGATATCGAATATATAAAATATATCTAGTATTTATATTTATTTATAATAGTACATAACATTTCAATGTAATAAATGAAATGCACCGTTCATGGAGATGGTAAGTCGCACAAAAGCATGAACTCTAGTTTCATTTCTATTTCATATTTAATGGAATGAGAAATTAATGATAAATATGTATATTATAATGCCAGTATAAAATCATATATAATTTCATTAACTCCATCCTTTATACATTCCACATATGGAAATGATGAGTCATATCACATTGAGGGGGTGGTAGTCCATACTTCCTCAAATGAAATTATCATATTTACCCACTATGGAAAACCATAAAGGTATTATATAAATGAAAAATACAGAATCATAGAAACAATATAAATATAATATATCTCATATATAAATATAGTTCCATATTAATCGACACCATATTAGGTGGTAGGAGAAGATTTAACAACCATCATTTGGTGATGTTGTAGTTTGTTGTCCACAAAAATAGGATGTTCTTTACCCATTAGTTGGAGTGTGTGTAAGTATTGTTAGAATAATTCTCATAAAAAGAACCTATTATATTTATGATACATCTTTTTATATAAAATAAAGTAATTAAAAATAGTTAATGGGGTTTGAGAAGGAAAATAAAACAAAAGAACTTAAGAGAAGACGTTACCTTTAAATCGGGTAACTCCCTTTGGATTGTACAAAAAGGAAATATTGAAGTGCCTTCTGCCGTAGGTAAGCTTTATAAGAGGATGCGAGGGATATATAGAGATTAATTGGATAAATTTGGATGAGAAAAGGGGCTTTAGAGGTGCGTGTAATGAGTTAGATGTGATGGGATTTTTATAAGAGGGAGGAGGGGCTCTTTGAGAATGTTTGAAAATATTAATTTATTATATAATTATTTTTGCTTTATAAACGTCCAAAACTAATTAAAGACAAATTTAAGATGAATCATGTTATAAATAAAATTATCCAATAATAATTGTACAGGTTTGGATATTGTTTCAATCTTTATAATCTTTTTAATTTAAATCATTTATTAATGAGTTAAATACTGCATCATTATTGTGTCATAAATAATTTCATTTATTTGATGTCTAAATATTATAAAAAATACAATGATGTAGTAAATCTTTTTATCTTTCAAATGAATATTTATAGTAGAATATATAACTTATATAACACCATGTAAGAATTTATTTAGTAAAAGATATATGTTTAAGTCATTTTTGTCTTTACTTTAAATTAATTAATATAAAGTGTCATTATCACTCCCAAGTGGCTAAATGGGGTCACAAAATAGTCCCAAAGATCCCCATGTCCAGAAATGTATAAAAAATAGTATTAGGACACATGTTAGGGTAATTTAATATTATTATTATAATATTGTGTTACCTTTATTTACCAGATTTACCATTTAACCATTGTAACTAAAATTTTTACTGAAGTAAATATTCATAATGTATAAAAATAAAGCATACCGATTTACAATATTTGGACCTCTTAATTCAAAATATGAAATCAATTTTTTTAAATTCGTATCACATAAGTGGAAAAAATTAATTTAAAATTAATTCTCACTTTCGAAAAAAATTATGTTTTTATGAAATAATAAATATCAAAAGATTGAAACTTATTTATGCCCAAGTTCAAGGATAAATTACTTCCAATGACCAAAATTGGAATAAATGGCCAAAACATTATATAATTAAACTATAAAACCAATTTAAAATAAAATATTTCATTATAAATAATTTATATTAAAATGCAATTTTCAGTTAAAATATAATATTTTTCACTATTCATTAAAAAATGAATTTTCATTAGAAAAATACTAAAAATTTACCCAAAGTAAATTTTGATGTTCTTATTATAAAGAAGAATTTTATTTTTCCAAATAGAACTTATAAAAGTTACCAAAACTATATTTAAATGGGGTTCTCCATCAAAGGTGGTCTATTGACATTTTAAATAATATTATAGTATTTATTCTTAATATTGGATTTTTTCTTATTTTAAGCCTCTAATTTTTTTTCGATAAATGTAAAAACATTTAATAGACATGTATATTCATATTTTTTTAAGTTATATCCATTCCCTCCAATACAATGGATAGGCGTTAACTACAATTTAAATTAATATTATATTATTATATTTTTAGTATGACCCAACATTGTGTGCAATATAAGATTTCAAAGAAACCTGTTGTTGCATATCATGTACGCTATCAAAAATAAAATCCCTTTTAAATTAAAGTTAAAATTTAAATCATAGATATTAATAAATATTAAAATGTAATATTCTTTATTTACCTGGGATTTTACATCCTTCCACCCTTTTGGGAACTACGGTCTCACAATTTTATTCACTTATCAAATAAATGGGGGTATTTATCCCATATATCCTTTTCAGGTTCCCACATTGCCTCTTCAACCACACGGTTTTCCACAAAACCATTACCTGATGAATTACATTATTCTGCAACACATGCTCTCTTCGATTAAGAATCTGGACTGGTTGTTGCACATAAGAGAGATTCTCTTCCAACTGAACTATCATTGGACTCAAAGTATGAGATGGATCTAGAATATAGTTTTTCAACATTGAAACCTGAATAACATTTTGTACCTAGGATAAACCTACAGGTAA
This sequence comes from Viscum album, assembly GCA_963277665.1. Taxonomy (NCBI): domain Eukaryota; kingdom Viridiplantae; phylum Streptophyta; class Magnoliopsida; order Santalales; family Viscaceae; genus Viscum; species Viscum album. The sequence goes on along the minus strand of OY728155.1, from coordinate 991,449,124 downwards.
AGCCACTCTGTATGCAACTGAACTAACTTTTATTATGATTTCAAAATGTCTAATGAACATCAAACTCAAATTTCCCTTCTTACCAAAACAAATCACACTTTTCCATGGAGAATCATTGAGAACGACATGAGCACCTACCGAAAAAGAATGATCCTTCCTCCTGTTATCCACTTAACTTTTTTGTAATGCCCAGACCCCAGTTACCCAGAGTTGGTGCATTATTGCGTAACATTAGCATGATAAAAAATTATCAAGTCTCGAAAGACCGATAGGTTTAGTAGCCTCGTAAACAGTAGATACATTCATAAGTCTTACATTACATCATAAAATAAAAAAAACTACCACAACATCTTATCTTCATATCCCCTTATACTATCCCTGTAGGTCATTCATAATATACTTCTTCACATCCTAGAAAAATTAAAACATTGGAAGGGGTGAGCTCAGATGCTCAGTAAGGATAACAATATAGCAGAAGCCTTCACAAATAAACATTAACATTTAAGGTAATGTATAACTAAAACAAAATCCTTATTAGCATGAGCTTCAGCATAATATGGCAAAAATAAAATGAAATAATGCCATTTAACTATTCACATGGATATTCTACTAGTTGAATAATCACATGAAATATTAATAACCACTTTCATAATGATGGAATGCATAATTCCAGACTATCATAACCACATAGCCAAGGCCTCTTGCCAAGACTAAAAATAATATTTTGTAAAGTCCTCTTACCAAGACACTAATTTGTCTCATGAGACCTACCGATACATCGAGGAGCTATAGCGGGATCCACCCGTTACTTATTAAGTCCAATGCATTCCTCATATGAACATGTTTAAACATGTCATAAACCATAACATAATCATGTCACATAAAACATGCATAAAGGAAACATAACATTTCCACATTTCAATCAAAATATATCAATAACACACATTGATATAACAAAAACATTATCAAAACCATTTTCAATAAAAAAATAAAATTAAATTAAAACTTAGTGTTTATTTTTCATTTAAAAAAAGTTATTGCTTGTAGAGGAATCCTAAACTCAAATAATGGTCACGATTGTAGGGAAGTCATTGTCGCCGCATACGTACGACAAAAAAACATTACCTTTTGTCATTTAGTAAAGCTCTTCATATAAAAAGATTAATTTTGAATAGATGTAAATGTCAAAGGGGTTTATAAACCGTATTGATGAAAGTCTTTTATTAAAACAAAATATGCCTCAATGAAAGAAGATTGAGGCGACGTCCCTTAAAAAGATCATTTATTTAAATAAAATAGATCTATTATGTATATTCACTATGAGTACACATAAAGAAAGTACAAATACAAGATATTACATAATATTATCATGACATAATTTGAAAGTAGAAGATTAACCCAAAGAACCGAAATTGGGATAAGAAGTTCCCTTACCTTGTGTCCGACTTGACTGGATCGTTCTTTAATCTCCTAAATAATACACTATAGATAATTTCTACTTTCTTAAGAACCTTTTTCATGTTCATTATTGCTTTTATAACACTTATTACCATGTTATGAACATTATTTAATTATTTAAGTTAATAACGGTCGTTTTGTCGATCTATGGTACTTGAGTCAAAAATAAACTTCTTATAATTAAAAGTTGTTCATGTGGTAAAATATCCATTATATCCAGAATTATATTCATGATGTAGATATCATATATATCATATATATCCAGAATATACATTCATTTATAATATTACATAACATTTAGATGTAAGAAATGAAATGCACCGTTCATGAAGACAGTAAGCCATACGTATGCATGCACGCTACTTTCATTTCTATTTCATATTTAATGGAACTAAAACTAAATGAGAGATATATATATATATATCATAATTATAGTATAATATATATGTTATATATGTCACATAAGTTCATTAATTTAATTCTTTATACATTCCATGTATTGCATGAATGAGTCACATCACATGAGGGGGCAGTAGTCCACACTACCTCAAATGAAATTCTCGCATTTGCACAATATGCAAAGCACAAAGGTATGTTTTAAATGTAAAATACAGAAGCATAGAGAGGAAATAAATATAATATATATCATAAATAAATATAGTTTCATCATAATGGCCACCATGAGGGGTGGTAGGAGAAGATAGAACAATCATCATTTCGTCAGAGAGTAATTCGCCATCCACGGAAACAGTATGTTATTTAACCATTAGACGGAGGTGTGTGTAAGTTTAGCTCTAATAATTATCATAACAACATCATAGTATATTGAAGATACTGGTGTTGTTACAAAATCAAGGAATAAAAAGAGTTTAAGGGGTTGGAGAACAAAAATAAAAAAAGAGCATAAGAGAAGACATTACCTTAAAATCGAGTAACTCTTTTTGACTTGAGCAAAAAAAAGAGAATAAGAGAAGAAATTACCTTAAATCGGGTAACACTTTTTGATTTGATCCAAAAGCTTCATTGGGAAGACTTCTACCCAAAGTGAGGGTTTTAGGAGTAAGAGAGGGAAGTTGAGAGAGTAATGACAGCCCCCATAGGCCAATACATTTCCTTTCCTGTGTGCTTTCTCCTCACTCACACACACCTTGTGAAACTTCCAAAAAGGTCATCCATCCTGATCACTACTCCAGGCCACACCTTGTGAAACATCCCAGATTGTCACCCATCCTGATCACTACTCCAGGCCAAGCATGTTTAACTGTGGAGTTCTAATCATACAGGCTCCTGAAAAGGAAGGTTCACCTTGTTGACATGAGTCATATCATTTATTAATTTAACCCTTTATCATTTTGGGTTTTTCACTCACCCCCCTTTATAGCACAACGCCATCATTGTGGGCCCTATATCTCAACCCAAGAAGTGCATCAAACTTAATTCTGGGTTCCTCCTATGATACCAAATGTAAAAAATGGGCCCTAGTGGCAGCACAACCACCCCGCCTTAACATGGACGTCAGGTCCTGGCCCACCAGGTACCAGCAGTTGCCCCGCAGACACATGGGGCCCACCCCAGGGTCCACCCACGTGCCCGAACGGGTCATCTGACTAATGACAGTCCCCACAGGCCAAAACATATCTTTTCCATTGTGCTTTTTCCTCACTCACACACACCATGAGAAACTTCCCATAAAGTCACCCATCAAAATAATTACTCCAGGCCAAGCACGCTTAACTGTTGAGTTCTAATTAGACAGGCTGTTGAAAAGGAAGGTGCACCTTGTTGACAAGAGTCATATCATTTAGTCATTTAACCCTTTATCATTTGGGGATGTTACATTTCAAAGGTCCCACAATTATATATTTCAAATATAAGGTGATAAGGGGTCGAATTCTACTAATCTAATAGGTTTTTGACAAGTGTATGTCTTAGATTTTACATTATCTTTTCATTTTATTTAAATTGTTAATTAATGTGGTAATCAGTGCATCATCATGGTGTGATAAATAAATTTATTTATTTAATGTCTAAAAATTATAAAAAAATTACCTTGATTTAGTAAATCTTTTTAGCTTTCCAATCAATATTTATAGTTGAAAATTTAACTTATATAATCCCATGTAATAATTGTTTTATTAAAACAACACATGTTTGTGACAATTTTATTTTTATTTTAAATAAAAAGTTATTAATGTCATTTTCTTACCAAAGTGGCTCCATTGGTTCCCCAAGTTGACCGATGGATTTTTTGGGTCGGCCATGACTCATCCATTAATGGTAGGACAAGTGTAAAGGTAATTTCATATTATTATAACATTATATTTACCTTAAATTACACTAATTACCTTTAATTGCGATTAATAGAACTTAAAAGTTACTCTTCAACAAAAATTATTTTAATCCCATTGAACCACATTTTACTTCCTAATGAAAATGATGTATGTCAGATTTTTGAAATTCAATTCACGGAAGTGGTAAAGTTTCATTTAAACAAAAAATTAGTTTTTAAACTACCACTTAGTGGTTTCCCTATTCATCAAAAATTGATGTTTTTTAGAAAAATACCAAAAATTCACCCTAAGATATAATTGATATTCTAAATTCAAAAATGGTGTCTATTTTACAAAATTCCAAAAATATAAGTTGCATTAATTAATTTTATAATTAATTCACATTGTCAAAACAAATAGCGTGTTTTTAAGAAACCATATCAATCAAAAGATTGACAATTGTTTATGTGCAATTTCAAATTGAAATTAATTATAATAAAAACCACTAGATAAAATGGTAAAATTATATTCTAATTATACATTAAAACCACTGAATAGTTTAATTTATCACTATTGATTATTTTGATCAAAAAAGTTGTTTTTAATTAATATTTAGTAATTTTCACTATTCATCAAAATATAAAAGTTATCCGAAATGTTCCAAAATTTCACCCTCAGATAAATTCGATATTCCGAATCCAAAAATGAATCCATTTTGAAACATATAATTTATAAAATTTCAATAAGTAGGTATTACTATTCTTAACGGCTACTTTGATTGGTCGCGGTGTGTTAGAATCTTGAACATGCGTACAATACAAGCTATTGCATTATTGAAAGAGAAGTGTATCATAGAAGATTGGGGTGTTACATTCTCCCCTCCTTCAATAAATTGCATCCTCGCAATTAGAAATTGTTCTTCTAAAATAAAAGGTTGAAAGTAGAAAATACCTTTGTGGAAAACCCACATTGGAATTAAGGTTAATAAAAATATAACTTTGAAAGAAAGAAAGAGAAGTAGAAAGGTCACCCGAGATAGCCCATACTAGGATTCTATGAAAATATAGATATGTAAGAGAAAAAAACCATCAAACTCTGATGGAGAGTTGTAGAAAACAAGATTAGGAGAAAGTTTAACTACAATAAAATCACAAACATGTGATTGGTTAAACGATCATTGATTCCCTAGTAGGAAAAGTTAACCGACAACTTTTTTTTAACTTACCTTTCATAAAGTTGAGGAATTTATTCAGGAGATTTACTAAGAACGTAAGGAAATATACATACTAGTCATTTAGAATTTTCATTCATTAATAAATTTTTACCACAAACCCATCTTTCACTTAAAAAGATAATAGAACTCAAAAATATTATATTTAGCCTAATCATATAAGGTTACAAATATTAACACATACCATGAAGAAAAATATTTTGTAATATCCAGGGACTTTCTGTAGGCTAGTGGTAGGTAATAAAGGTCTGTCGCACTATGGTTGTGGGTTTGATTCATATAGCTTTGTCCAACGTGACGGGTTATCCCTCGACCTGCAGGTTGTCCTATTCCTAAAACTATAGTATGATAATATTCCAACAATAATCTTAAGAAATGTTTTAACCTTAAACAATACTATCCAAAGTTCAACTTAATCCATTCCACACTTTATAGTTATCCAAAATACCTCTGTCCAGACTCTCTCTAAAAGGTCTCTAAATTCCAAAATCAATTATAACAACAGATTCCCTAAATAAGGTAAGGATTCTCTTATTGTCACATACAAAAAATATTATTAACTTCATCATATTAAAACCATAATGAAAACAACAAGTACTGTAGTACAATCCGTATATATATATTTCACATTATTCTTATAACCATAATATAGTTATTGAGTCCAAAAACACAAATACAATAATTATTCAACATCATCTGTTGTAACATCATAAGCTTAGCCTTGATCCCTTTTCCTTTTCTGAGGTATGTTTCCTTGTCTCTTAGGGCATTCATTTGCATAATTCCCCATTTATCTACAATTGTAGCATTCAACATTGATAGCCTCTTTCTTTCCCTTAAAATCACGAGCCTAGTGACCTTTTTCTCCACATTTGTAACAAACTCCCATTCCTTTTAGGCAAATACCGGGGTGATTATTCCCACAATTATCGCATAATGGAAAAACCTTCTTTCCCTTTTTCTCTTTATCTGTCTCTTGTTCAACCGTTCTCTTCTTCTCTTGATTTACATTATTATCATAAGGCATATAGAATTTCTTTTCTGTCTTGATAGCACCTGAGACAATGTATTTATATGATGAGAAGGATTGTGACACTAATGCTCGACGAAGAAATGGTTTTAACCCATTAATGAAACAATCAATATTACTTATTGGGTTACGTATATAATCTGCAGCATGCCCCACTAACCTTATAATGTTCGCCTCATACTTTGCGACATTCTCATCCTCCTTTTGTCTCAGACTCAGAAATTGTCGTTCCATATCCGCTCGATGGTCATGAGGATAGCATTTTTCTACGAAAAGCTCTCTGAACTCCCTCAATTCCATATTTGATACTTCATCATCTCCCTTTGAGATTTGAATCAATGACCACCATTGATCTGCATATCCAGTGAGGTGGTAAACTGCCATGATAACATTTTCCCTTTCACTACTCCCCAAGGCATGGAATATTTTCTCTAAATAATTTTTCCATTTCTCAGCTACTAAGGGATTCTTACTCTCATTGAATGTTGGTGGTTGCTATCTCATGAAGCGATCTAACATTGATACTCCATGCGGCAGATCAAGGTGCTCCATACGAGTAAGGTTATTATTCATAACCTGAGTGAGTTGTCCCAGTATGGTGATAAGATGATTAGCACCAGTTGTATCAGCAGCTCCACTATAATTATCTTGTGCAGGAGGGAAATCCCTACATGGAGTATGTGCATTGATACGGTTTCCATTCCTTCCACTAGGTGCCATTTCAAAAAAATTTCATAAACTAAATTAGTTTATGAATCGAAATACATAATTCCATACGTGTAGAACACTTAACATAAATTGAACAGTTTATGGATATAATACAAAATCATAAAAATGTTTTCTTTGAACAAGTATATACACATAAACCCTTCATAATGGTTTGTAAAGAAAATGAGAATTATCCTAAGCATGTCCCCCGAGAGTTTCATAACCAAGAGTGCAGCAAGGCCCGTTGTCATGCACCAGTTCCTGTTCAAATCTAGCTCAAAGTGGTGTTTTTGGGTTTTACCCCTAGTTACATCTATGCCATAGCCGCCTCTACCTACTCGTATCCAGACAGGGATGTATTTCTCGGAAAACTCACAAAATCTCTATAATAGAAAAATTCTAGGAAGTTCTTCTATACTAATCCTCAAAGTCTATCATAGGGCTATGTGCTCTAATTAGAGTTTATCTAAATCTAACATTCAAGGTTAGTACTAAACTTCCTCTGATACCAACTGTAAAGCCCCGAACCAAGTTACCCAGAGTCTGTGCATTATTGCGTAACATTGGCATGATCACAAAAGATCACACCACGAAATACCGATTAGTTTAGTAGCCTTGTAAACACTAGATACATTCTGAAGTCTTACATTACATCATAATGTTAAACATAACTACAACAACATCTTGTCTTCATATACCCTCATACTATCCCTACGGGTCATTCATAATATACTTCTTCACATCCTGAAAAAATTAAAACATTGGACGGGGTGAGCTCTGATGCTCAGTAAGGATAACAATATAGTGGAAGATTTCACAAATAAACATCAACATTTAAGGAAATGTATAACTAAAACAAAAGCCTTTTTAACTTGAACTTCAGCATAATATGGAAAAAATAAAATGAAATAATTCTATTTACCTATTCACATGGATATTCTACTAGTTGAACAATCACATGCAATATCAATAACCACTTTCCTAATGATGGAATGCATAATGCCAGACTATCATAACCACATAGCCAAGGCCTCCTTCCAAGACATTAGTTTGTATCATGAGACCTACCGATACATCGAGGAGCTATAGCGGGCTCCACCCGTCACTTATTAAGTTCAATGCATTGCTCATATGAACTGGTTTTAACATATCATACACCATAACATAATCGAATCACATAAAACATGCATAAAGTAAACATAACATTTCCACATTTCTATCACAATATATCAATACAACACATTGATATAATAAAAACATTATGAAAACCATTTTCAATACCAAAATAAAAGAAAAATAAAACTTGGTATTTATTTTTCATTAAAAAAAATAATGGATTGTAGAGGAAACCAGAACACAAATAATGGTCACGATGGCGGAGAAGTCATTGTCACTGCATACGTACGACAAAAAACATTCCCTTTTTTTGTTTAGTAAATCTTATAGTATAAAAATATTTCTTTCGAATAAATGTAAAATTCAAAGGGGTTTATACACCGTATAAAAGAAAGACTTTTATTAAAACAAAATATGCCTCAATGAAAGAAGATTGAGACGAAGTCCCTTAAAAGATCATTTATTTAAATAAAATAGGTCTATTATATGTATTCACTATAATTACACATAATGAAAGTAAAAATATGAGATATTACATAATATTATCATGACATAATTTGAATGTAGGAGATTAACCCAAAGAACAGAAATTGGGTTAAGAAGTTCCCTTACCTCGTGTCCGACTTGACTCGACCGTTCTTAATCTCCTGAATAATATACTAGAGTTAATTTATACTTTCTTAAGAACCATTTTCAAGTTCATTATTCCTTTTATATCACTTTTACAATGTTATGATCATTATGTAATTATTTAAGTTAATAACGGTCGTTTTTTCGATCTTTGGTACTTGAGTCAAAAATAAACTTCTTATAATTACAAGTTGTTCATGTGGTAAAATATCCATTATATCCAGAATTATATTCATGATTTAGATATCATATATATCATATATATCCAGAATATACATTAATTTATAATATTACATAACATTTAGAGGTAAGAAATGAAATGCACCGTTCATGGAGACGGTAAGTCATGCGTACGCATGAACACAACTTTCATTTCTATTTCATATTTAATGGAATTAAAACTAAATAAGATATATATATATATATATTATAATTATAGTATAATATATATGTTATATAGGTCACATAAGTTCATTAATTTCATTCTATATACATTCCATGTATTGCATGAACGAGTCACATCACTTGAGGGGGCGGTAGTCCACACTTTCTCAAACGAAATTATCAAATTCGCACAACATGAAAAGCATAAAGGTATGTTTTAATTGTAAAATACAGAAGAATATAGAGTAAATTAATATAATATATATCATAAATAAATATAGTTTCATCGTAATGGCCACCATGAGGGGTGGTAGGAGAAGATAGAACAATCATCATTTCGTGAGGCAGTAATTCACCATCCACGGAAACAGTATGTTCTTCAACCATTAGACGGGGGTGTGTGTAAGTGTATCTCTAATAATTATCATAAAAATATCGTAGTATATTAAATATACTGGTGTTTTTATAAAATCAACGAATAAAAAGAGTTTAAGGGGTTGGAGAAGAAAAATAAAACAAAAGAGCATAAGAGAAGACATTACCTTAAAATCGGGTAACTCTTTTTGATTTGAGACAAAGGTGTCCTTGGGAAGACTTTTGCCCAAAGTGAGGCTTCTAGGAGTAAGAGAGGGAATTTGAGAGTGTATTTGGGAAGAGTATTTCCAAGCCAAATGGCTTGAGAGGTGTGGGTAAGGTGGTAGAGGTGGGGGCCTTTTATAAGAGGAGAGGAGGGGAACTCTTGGAATGTCATGAAATGTTACATTATTATGAAATGATTTTTGGATTTCAAAGGTCCCAAAATTATATATTTTGAAGATAAGGTGATAAAGGTTCGAAATATAATCATCCAATAGGTTTTTTACAAGTGTATGTATTATATTTTACATTATCTTGTCATTTTATTTAAATCATTAATTAATGAGGTAATCGCTGCATCATCATGGTGTGATAAATAAATTTATTTATTTAATGTCTAAATATTATAAAAAAATTACCATGATGTATTAAATCTTTTTATAATTACAATTAATATTTATAGACAAAAATTTAACTTATATAACCCCATGTAATAATTGTTTTAGTAAAACAACACATGTTTGTGACAATTTTATTTTTACTTTAAATAAAATGTTATTAATGTCATTTTCTTACCCAAGAGGCTCCATGGGGTCCCCATGTGGACCCATGGATTTTCTTGGTCTCCCATGACTCATACATTAAGGGTAGGACAAGTGTAAAGGCAATTTCTTATTATTATAACATTATATTTACCTTAAATTACACTAATTACCTTTAATTGTTATTAATAGAACATAAAAGTTACTATTCACTAAAGATTATTTTTATTCCATTGAACCACATTTTACATCCTAATGAAAATTATGTATGTCATATTTTTGAAATTCAATTCACGAAAGTGGTAAAGTTTCATTTAAACGAAAAATTAGTTTTTAAACTACCACTTAGTGGTTTCACTATTCATCAAAAATTGATGTTTTTCAGAAAAATACTAAAAATTAACCATAAGCTGTAATTGATATTCTGAATTAAAAAATTGTTTCTATTTTAAAAAATTTCAAACATATAAGTTTCATTAATTAAATTTATAATTAATTCCTGTTGTCAAAACAAATAATGTGTTTTTAAGAAACAATTTCAATCAAAAGATTGACAATTGTTTATGTCTAATTTCAAAGTGAAATTAATTCTAATGACCACCATTGGATAAAATGGTAAAATTATATTCTAATTATACTTTAAAAAAATCAATAGTATAATTTATCACTATTAATTATTTTTATTAAAAAAGTTGTTTTTAATTAAAATTTAGTAATTTTCAATATTCATCAAAATATTAAAGCTATCCGAAAAGTTCCAAAATTTCACCCTAGGCTAAATTTGATATTCCGAATCCAAAAATGAATTCCATTTTGAAGGTTGAAATTTATAACAATTCAAAAAGTAGGTATTACTATTCATAACGGCTACTTTGATTGGTCACGGTGTGTTAGAATCTTGAACTTGCGTACAATGCAAGCTATTGCATTATTGAAAAATAAGCGTATCGTGGAAGCTTGGGGTGTTACATTTTCTGCCAGTTCTGAGCTATTATCATGTGCTTCTGAATCAGATGAACTTTTCTTTCCATTTCATCTACCAATTCTGGCCCCACCAACATCCTTTGACCTACTTCATCCCAAAAATCTGAAGTTCGACACTGCTTCCCATATAATTCCTCAAAGGGAGACATTTATATACTGAAATGAAAAATTTTATTATAAGAAAATTCAACCAAAGAAAGATGTTCATCCCAACTTCCCTGGTAATCCCTCGAGTAAGAACATAACATATCCTCCATGGTATGAATTATTTTTTATGACTACCCGTCTAATTGAGGATGAAAAGATGTACTAAAATATAATTCAGTACCTAATGACTTCTGATGGCCTTTCCAAAAGTTATAAGTAAACTAGGGACCACAATCAGATACAATGTAGTGGGGAAACCATAAAACCAGATTATATCTTTAACATATAACCGAGAAAGTTGATCTAGACAAAAAGTATATTTGATAGGAAGGAAATGGGAATATTTAGTCAATTGATCAAATATAACGCAGATTGTATTATTAAATTGAAATGTCTTTGGTAATCCCATAATTAAGTCCAAGGATATAATTTCCCAATTCCACTATAGTACTGGTAAAGACTGAATCATCCCTTTTGTTAACCACCACTCTACTTTAACCTATCGACAAGTCAAACTCTTCACAGTAAAATCAACATTTTATCTTTTCATTCCATCCCACCAGTAATACTTTCGAGGATCTCTGTACATTTTAGTATTGTCAGGATGAACTGAAAACAGAGAACTATGACTCATTCTTCAACTGCAAATCACAAGGAACGCATAATCTCCTTCCAAACCTCAAAACACAGTCATTATCAATGTTGCAATTAAGAAACATACCCTTCTGAACCAACTCTACCTTTTTCTGCAACTCACTGTATTCTTTTCGTGATTTCTTAATATTGTCTGATTGAGATGATTTCACTATCACCTGAAAAAAACATAATAATTTCCTTCACCAACAACATATATTCCAAATTTCATAAAATTAAAAACCAAAGTATCTCGTTCCAAATGTAGCATGTTTAATGAAGAATTACATTTTTGACTCAATGCATCAACCACATTATTTTCTTTTCTCAGATAGTAATGGATCATGAAATCATAATCCTTGATCAATTCCAACAATCTCATTTGTCTCATATTTACTTCTTTCTGAGTGTATATATACTTCAAACATTTGTGGTAAGTATATATTTTACATTTTTCTCCATTTAAATGATGCCACCATATTTTTAAAGAAAAAACAAAAGCAGCTAATTCCAAATCATGTGTAGGGTAATTTAACTCATGAGGTTTCAATTGACGTGAAGCATAAGAAATTACCTGATCATTATTCATAAAAGGACAACCAAGTCCTTTCATTGAAGAATCACCATAAATAACAAACTCATCATTTCTGGAAGGCAGTCCCAAAATTGGACTATTCACCATTCTTATTTTCAATTCTTGAGAACAATCATCTCATACCTTTCTCCAAATGATCTTAACAACTTTTCGAGTTAAATTTGTCATTGGGATAGATATCCATACAAAATTTTCAACAATCCTCCGATAATAACCTAACAACCCAAAAAAACTACGAATCTTAGTTATATTTGTGGATCATGGCCATTATTCAACAACATTTTTAGCAGGATCAACATTTATGCCATTTTGTGAAACAATGTGGCCAAGGGATGAATTTTTTTGTAACCAAAACTCACACATGCAGAATTTACCATATTGTTTCTTTTCTTTTATGGTTCTTATGAAAACCACTAAATTACTTTCATGTCCCTCTTTACTATTAGAATAAACCATAATATCATTAATGAACATAACCACAAACTTATCTAAGAACACATGGTAAATTATATTAAAATGATCCATGAATACAAGAGGTGCATTGGTTAACCCAAAATAAATAACTAAAAATTCATAATGTCCATATCTAGTACGAAAAACAGTCTTTGTAATGTCAAATAACATTACTATCAACTAATGGTATCCTGAAATCAAATTGATGTTCGAAAAATATTGATCCCCCTAGAGTTGATCGAACAAATTATCGATATGAGGCGAAGAAATCTTGTTCTTTGTTGATTAAATAAGTTTTTCCTTATTAATTTTCCATTCCTTCATTCAAGGGGTAGATCGATAAGTTATTAATGTTTCCTTATGTCTTTACCATTTTTCTTGTTTTGAAAATAAAAAACACCTTATCTCAATGAAAATTTATTTTTACCCCTTCTTTTACATCTATAAGGAAAATTTCCTTCCCTATGGAATTTTACCATTACTATGTTTCACTATCCATATGATATTTTTTTTCTCAGTATAAAATTCAGATTAATACTAAAACCTCAGAATCCCATAATTACCTAGTATGAAGCATTCTGTTTTAAGAACTGAATTCTCAGAATTCTGGTTAAGAAATCTTCTGAGTTCTGACTTCGAATTCTGACTACGAATTTTGGATACGATCATTCATGAAGCTCTTACTCCATATTCTGAATCAGAATTCTGGTTACAAACATTCTTAGTTCTGACTCCGAATTCTGAATAATAATTCTGGTTACAAACTTTCTGCATTTGGACTCCGAATTCTGAATATGAATTCTGGTTACGAACTTTCTAAGTTTTATCTCCAAATTCTAATTAGGAATTCTGGTTATAATCTTGTCTATGTTCTGACTCTGAGTTCTCTAAATTCAGACTTCTAACTCTTATGAGTTCTGACTCTAAATTCTCATGAACTCTGACTCTGATCTTTGTAGGTTCAGATTCCGGATTCCAGTGAATCTTGTCTCTGAATTTCCTTGAAATTAAGACTCTGGAATTCTATTGAATTCAGGTTCCAAATTCTTAGAAAACAAAATCATAATATCCTTTCATTTTATACACTGAATTCAATTTTTGGTTAGACTCCGAACATTCAATTTTTCTTACATTCCGAATATCAGTTTTTAGTTTTACATTCACTCATTTTGTTATAAAACGATGTCGTGATTTATGTTATCAACAAACTGTTGTTTGAGTGACAATTGTACAGGTCCCTCCAGAATTCAAGGAAAAATATGACTGTTGAAGGAGGGAGCCGACTGTTGAAACCATGCCTATAAATAAGGGCTCATTTGAAAGAGCTCGATACTATTCATGACTGTTCTATGACACTAGAGATTACATTCTGTTGAAATGATTTCTAAAGAGAAAGGCACTTATAAACTCTCAAGCATCGGGAATAATGTTTTCAAATTCTCTTTCAAACTTTTCTTCGTGAATATTTTCATAGTGAAGAGGTTCAATTTCCTTAAAATCAGAGACTTCGGGTTGTAAAGTCAAAGGTGCTGATTTCCTTAAAAACCGAGGGCTTGTGGGGATAACAAGACATATACTGATCTTTGGATTAAGGGCTTACCTAGTTTTGGGTAAGATATACTTTCATGAAAGTATAAATCAAGGGACCTCTTATCTAGGGTTGTTGGATATCCTCCTCTTTGGGTTAAAATAGTTTCTACTTGTTACTTGTAGTGTTACTACTCTGTTTTTCGCTATGTATTTTAGTTATTAAGGAATATATATCTTTCATATACTTCCTCAAACATGTACTCTAATCATTATAGGATTCTATATTCTTTAAGGTAAAATCTTAGTGGGTGTAAATTTTTTTTTATGTTTCATTTCTGGAATCACTTTTCCAGAATCAAGAAAGTTATTAGAACATAGAAGTGTTGTGAATTATGGTTATACAAAATATCCGTAAGGATTTTTAATAGTATAAAATTCACCCCCCTCTTGTATTTGAAAATATATTCAATGCAACATTTTGTATTATAGAGTATATCATACTCAGACATTTCATCTAACAATTGGTATCAGAGGATTGGTTCAATTGGAATTAATCTCATGACTAGATTCAGAAGGGAATTCTTGGAATTGAACTTCCGGTTTCAAATTTTTTCCGAATCTATTTTTTGGACTCATATAGTTCAGATTCAGTTTTTCTTAGAGATACAATATCTAGTTCCCTGCATAGGATATTTTATCTTGTTTACAAACTCTTACTACTAACAAGTTTGTGTTCTAAAGAATTTTCTTAAAGATGACAGGATTAAATGTTGGTTCCATAGACAATATCAATCAAACAAGACCACCTAACTTTGATGGAAATGATTACGAATATTGGAGTGATCGTATGAAGAATTTCATTATCAATATTGGTGTTGAATTTTTTTTTATACTTATTGGAGGATATAATATCCATGAAAAGGAAGTTAGTACCTTTACTAATCAAGAAAATCATGAATATCAACTGAATTATAAGGTACAGAATACTTTACATTATTCCATGACTAGAAATATATATAGCCAAATTTAATCTTGTGAAGCAGAAAATTCAATATGGAAGAAACTCGAAGTTACTCACTTTTGAACTTCCAAGGTAATTGAAACAAGAAGAGCTATATTGAGAGCTGAATACCATGGTTTTAATTTTCCTTATAGAGAACCTATATGTAAGGTGCAACAAAGGTTTATGAATATAGTGAATAACTTACAATATATGGGAGAAAATGGTTTGGATGATGAGGCAC
The DNA here is from genome assembly GCA_963277665.1 of Viscum album. Classification (NCBI taxonomy): domain Eukaryota; kingdom Viridiplantae; phylum Streptophyta; class Magnoliopsida; order Santalales; family Viscaceae; genus Viscum; species Viscum album. The sequence continues at coordinate 991,433,593 of OY728155.1, read as the reverse complement.
TGGTTGATAATATCATAGATATCATGCCAAATGAATGGGAGTCCACGAGGACAACTATTGATGAGAACATGAAAGTTACTCTTATTTCCATAGATGAGTTGTTATGACCTCTTCTTCAGTGTGAAACCAGAATGAAGAGAGAAGGTGAAAATGTTAAGAAGAAGAATGGGAATGTAGGAGTTTCTTTTAAAACCACTTATAAACATATTAAATTCAAGACCCCAGAAAGAGTAAATAGATCAAAGACAAATAAAGTCATTATTCAGTCAGAATCTAGTGACACAGAAAAGTCTGAGAATGAATTAGCTAATCTTTCTCAGAGAATGTACAAGATTATAGCTCCGAAGAATCATCAGAATAAGTACAAGAAGAAAGACATCATAGATAAGAAAAATGGATAAGTTACATGTTATTGATGTTGAAGAACAAGTCATATCAGACCTGATTGTCCTTTGTTGAAAAAAATCATAATTAGGAAAACAATTCTGAAAGGAACAAGAAGAAATTATATCGATCAAAGCACAAGAAAAGTCTTAAAGCTAATGATACTTAGAGTGATTGCTGTGGAGACTCTTTAGAAAGTGAATCTTTTGAATATTATTCATCAGCATAGAAGAATATGGGATTCATTACTACTAATTCTTTATCTAATACATGTACTATGGACAAGGTACGCTCTGCCGAGGCTTTAAGAAAATTATCTCTTGATAAGAATTACTATTCCAAAAATAGTACTTCTAATAAAGATACTTTATCCTTAGAAAATGAAGATATACATTCATATGAATAAGTATCTAGATTTGGCATGTTACCTAAAGTAAAATATTATAAAATTTCTATGAAATTAGACAAGGAAAATACTAGGGAATAAATTATTACAAAATTGATTTCAGATCTTTCTAGAGATCTTGGAGATAAAGATGAGCATTTAGAAAAACTTTCTAAAGACCTTGAGAATGGAAATTCTATTAAGGAAGAAATTTATTATGATCTTAAGAATCCTATTTTGAAGATAAAAGTTTTAGGGAAAAAATATAACTCTAAGGAAATGATTCCCGTGGATAGGAATTTAGTCATTAGACTGAAATCAAAAATATTTTCTCTTAAAAATATTTTTAAATACTTTAACTCTAGGAAGGAAAATTTTTACAAGATGTATTCTCAAATTAAACCTCAAGGAAAGACTACTAGAGTAGGTTATACTCACCAAAATCCAGTTTTTAGAAACAACTATTTTGTTCCTTCTAAAGCCACTTTTTGAACTAAATGTCAAAGTGGTTGGCATTGGAAGAAAAATTTCTCTTTTAATAAAGTTCAATTTCTTGGGTTTCATACGGATTATTTTTCTAAACAAATTTGGATACCCAAAAATTTGTTGTCTAATAATTCTGGATCCAGGAATGTTTGGATTTTAAAAGTATAACTTTTTTATTTTCAGGAAAATAGAGAAGGTACCAACAACAACATATGGTACATGGATAGCGGATTTTCTAAGAATATGACTAGTAAAAAAACTATTTTGAAAAGATTATGAAGACAAAGGGAGGAAAAGTAACATTCTGAAATAATTCTCATTGATGAATTATTGGTATAGTTAACATTATTTTTCTTGAAAAAACATTGATTTCAAATGTTTTATTTGTTAAGGGTCTTAAGCACAACCTCATTAGCATAATTCAATTATGTCATGAAGGCTACCATGTGAATTTTAGGAATGATAAGTGCTTAGTACACAATTACAAGGAAAAGTTCATTATTTCTGCCAATAGGCAAGAAAATGTTTACACTCTACACATAGAAGACCATATGAGCCAAGAATTACCTTGTCTTTGTGCAGTGGAAGATCACTCATGTTTATGGCATAGAAGGCTAGGACATTGTAACCATAGAATGTTATGTAAACATTATAAGAAAGGACGTGTTAAGGATCTACCGGAGCTTAGATTTGATTCTCCAAAAGTTTTTGAACCTTGTCAATATGGTAAGCGACATAAATAATTCTTTAAATCAGTCGGTGAAATCTCAACTACTGATGCATTACAGCAACTGCATATAGATATTTTTGGTTCTACACAAACATGAAGCATTGGGGGAAACTATTATGTATTTGTCTTAGTGGATGATTAAACTAGATTTACATGGGTCTATTTTCTAGAAAATAAGTTTGAAGCCTTCTCTTATTTCAAAAGTTTTAGAGCTCAAGTTAAAAATGAGAAAAACCTTCCATTGAAAACTATTCATAGTGATCATGGAGGAGAATTTAAAAATATTGATTTTGAAAATTTTTTTAGTAGAAAAGGAATTACTCATAACATCTCAGCACCTAGTACACCTAAATATAATGCTGTTTTGAAAGAAGAAATAGAATTCTTCACGAGATAACAATAACCATGTTCCGTGGGTATTCTTTATCCAAAAAGGTTTTGGGCTGAAGCTGTACGTACTGCTTTCTATAGTATAAATTGAGTTTTGATTAGTCCTTTTGTTAACAAAACTCTTTATGAGTTATTGAATGGTGGAAAACCTAGACTTTCCTACTTTAAGGTTTTTGGTTGCAAAGTATTCATTTTTAATACTAAAGATAATCTACAAAAATTCACACCAAAATATGATGAAGGAATTTTTTTATGATAATCTACAAATTCTAAGGCATATAGAGTTCTAAAAAAACACATGTACTGTTGATGAGATAGTATAAGTTCAATTTGATGAAACCGATCCTTTTATTTTTAAACAACCCCAACCTACATCCATGGATGTATTTTGAACTCTGATTGTCAACCTTTGATAGAATATCCTTCTGAAAAAAAAATGTTCAAGAATATACTTTTGAAAAATTTACCCTAGAGGACTTCATACCCTATGTTGATGATAAGGTTTTATAAAAACCAAATCATTCATTTCTCAAGAATCATCCCAGTGATAGTAGCATTGGTGATGTAAATAAACCTGTAAGGACTAGATGATCCTTATGAAATGAAGTAGAACATCTATCATTTCATTCCCAATTAGATCTAAGAAGCACCGATGAAGCTTTAGGTGATGATGATTGGATAAAATCAATGCAAGATGAACTAAATTAATTCAAAAGGAATAAAATCTGGACCTTGGATGAAATACCTAAGGAAACTTCTGTTATTGTAGTAAAATGAGTCTTTAGAAATAAGTGAGTTGAAAATGGAATCATTGTGAAAAATAAATCTAGATTAGTTGCTAAAGGCTATAATCAACAAGAAGGAATAGACTATGACTAAACCTATGCTCCAATAGCTAGACATGAATCTATTCGAATTTTACTTGACTTTCCCGCATTCTTCAATTTCAAACTTTTTCAAATGGATGTAAAATGTGCATTTTTCAACGGTTATGTTCAAGAGAATGTTTTGGTTGAACAACCACATGGATCTGAAGACACAAAACATCCTGATCATGTTTTTATACTTACCAAAGCTTTTTATGGGATTAAACAAGCCCCTCGAGCTTGGTATGATAGACTTACATGATTTTTGCATCAAAATAACTATGTTAAGGGAAATGCAGATCCAAAACTTTTTATAATGAAAGATAAGAAAAATGTTTTGATTGTTCAAATTTATGTTGATGATATAATATTTGGTTCAACTCAGCTATCTTTAACCAATTACATTGTGGATCTAATGAAATCTGAGTTTGAAGTGTGTATTCTGGGTGAGTTAACATATTTCCTTGGTTTTCAATTTTCTCAAAATCCAGAAGGAATCTATATATCCTAACATAAGTATATTAAATATCTTCTCAAAATGTATGGATATGAATACACGAAATGTATATGTACTCCCATCGGTACCTCAAACACACTTGATCTTGATGAAGCTGGGAAACCAGTACATCAAACAACTTTTAGAGGCATGATAAGAAGACTAATTTACTTATATTCTACTTTTCCATATTTAATGTTTTCAATATGCTTATTTGCAAGATATCAATCCAATCCTAAGGAATCTCATTTAAAGTAAGTGAAGAGAATTTTTCTCTACATAAAAGGAACCATGGATTTAGGACTGTTTTATTCTTATGGAAATGATTTTATTCTAAAATGTTTTTCAGATGCTGACTTTGGTGGATGTAGAATAGATAGAAAGAGTACATCCGGAACTTTTCATTTCTTAGGAGATTCATTACATTCTTGGTCTTGCATGAAGAAACACGCAGTATCACTTTCCGCAACTAAATCTGAATATGTAGCAGCTGGAAGTTGTTGTGCTCAAGTGTTGTGGATGCAACACACACTCATAGACTAAGACTTGAGTTTTACTAAGACTCAAATTTTGTGTGATAATACAAGTTCCATTTCCCTTACTAAAAACCCTGCACATCACTCATGTGCAAAGCACATAGATATTAGGAATCACTTTCTTAGGGATGACACACATAATGAAGATATCATTCTTCAATTTATCGGAACGCAAGATCATCTTACTGATATTTTCAGAAAATCTTTACCTTCCGATAGATTTGAATACATTAAAAAAAGTTAGGAATGATAACCATAAGGTAATTCACCCTGTTAACATTCTGTTGAAATCAATCTCCTTATTTTAATAAACTCATTTTCATAGGGGGGGTGCATTTGTTATTAAATGTTTTTAAAAATTTTTCGTAATAAAAATCTTCGTTGTTGCCTTTCATGATTTTTTAATGATGTTTCTCATGTTTTTCATAATGATATCTTTCATTTTTTTTGTAATGATGTATTTCATGTTTTTAATAATGATGTTTTTTATGTTATTCATACTGATGTTTTTTATGTTTTTTGTAATGACTTTTTTTTTGTTTTTCGTAATGATGGTTTTTAATTTGTCCTAATGAAAATCATCGGACCTTGAGTTTTTATTATAGAAATCATCAGACCTAAATTTTTCATAATGAAATTTTTTGAACCTGATGTTTTCGTAATAGAATCTCTAAGATTTGAAAATTTTCGTAGTGACATATTTTTTTTTTCTGTATTCATGTTTTTCTTTGAATCCAAAGTTCTTCATGAAAATTTTTCCTCAATATGAATAATCTTCCTAGAAATCCAAAATGTATGAATCTCTGTTGAGTTTTTCATAATCACCTTTAAATTGATTTTCTTTTATTTTAATATTTTATTGGATTGAAGTTTCCTTTAATCCAAATTTTTTCCTTTTAAAACCTCAAAAGATTGGATTCAACCAAATTTTTTCATTGTGGCTTTCATAACAACCGTTAGATCTGATCAGAAGGTTTCTCGAACATTATATTGGGTTTGGAAGATGAAATGTCACTACCATCGCCTATATAAAGGGGACCCCTGGTAGTTTTCTGACATCGGTTATCAAGCTATTTCATCATGAAGCTCTACCCCTCTACAAAATATCATTCTGAATTCTTCATAAGTGCTCAAGTCCGAATGTCTGCAGAGGTTCCTTCTTAATAAATTTCTAAAGTCATGCCGATCTTGGAGTGTAAAGTATACATAGAGATGTTAGTACACCCACATTTCATCAATAAGTATGACTATTTTTCTTCCAAGAATATCAAGCTCAATGGATGGAAAAGTATAGCTATTTCATAGATAGGAGCTCAGGATGTTGTCTATCAAGATTTTCTCATAGAATTCTATGAATCAGTTTGCTTCTTTAAGGAATAAGGCAGAGAAAATTTCTCATTCAAGTGTTATGGAAAGACATAAAAACTTTCTTGCACCAACGCTGTGAGCTTGGTGGGGCTATCATATGAAGGAGAAGCCGAATTTTTCTCCCACAAATTTCCAGAGGTTCATGAGTGTTTTTTAAGGAAAAGGCTATGCAATGCCTTGGGCTCAAAGATGTAAAGATAAAAAAGATTTCCCATCTATCTACCAACAATTGGATTCTACAGTTACGGATCTAAGGCCTCATCGAACCGAGGAAGGGTGACAAGGACAATCTGATGAAAAGTGATATGTTCATCTTGGATTTCATGGTAAACCCATATAAGGTTATCTTCATGAAGCATGTTTTCATTATAATTGAGAATATCAAGAATGGAAATCTAAGAGCTCAGATTATTATGTATCTTGCTCTTCTCTAAAAGTTGATAGTTCGGTGTTTAGAATATTTTAAGAGCCCCTGCAATTCTAAGACAAGGAATTACAAGGTGAGGTTGGTCAGTGATGGAACCTTGAAGAGATTTAATGTTGGATTCTATAAGGAGTCAAGGGAGTTCTATGATCTTTCAGTGGAGGAGGCAGAAGCTATTCTGAAGAATGTTGAAGAAGCTGAACCTTCAAAGAATTCAGGAAAGAAGAGGAAACTTAAGGAAGAGGAAGTACAAGGAAAAACCCCCATGTTTAAGGAAGTACAATCCGAACCTCCAAAACCTAAGAAGAAAAAAAGCCTACGTAGATGAGGTAGTAGCAAAATGGAGGGAGGACAAGAAGAATAGAAATCAGGGGAGCCACAGTTCGGCTTATACCCTGCTAAGGCTAAGGCCTTGAAAGTAAAAGATGCTGATGAGCTTGAGAAACAAGAAAAATAGAAGACGCTAATGAAGAAGATGTCAGAGGCCAAGATTGTGAAATCTATTTTGAAAGCCGCTGGAGATGCTTCGGAAAAAATCTCTATTTGGAAATTCTTTTTAGTAGAATAATTACGTGAGACTCCAGGTAAGAGGACTCCATAAAATCATCAAGAGTAGAATGAGAAAGAGAAGATAGATATAGAAGAAGTTCACGAATCTGAGAATAGTTGTGGCTCTGATGATGTGATTAAGTAGGTTAAAGATTATTAGAAAAATGAATGTTCTTCAGAAAAGATGTCAATCTGGACTTCTCTTGCCAGATCCTCAAAACATGATACTCCTGGAGATAATGATAGGGGTGAAGTAGAAGAAGTAAACAATTTGTTTGAGGAAGAAATCCATAATAATCACTTCATTAATCTGGAAGATGTTGAGGCTAGAGCTGAAAAAGAGAATATTGATGAAGATAAGATTGTGCAGCTATCTGAAAGTGAGCTAGAATCTCTTGATGAAAAAGCCATTATGAAAACCGGTAAGGGTAAAAAAGTGGTTGTTGATACCCCAACAAAAGAAATTTTGAGGAAGAAAGAAGCTAGAGGAACCTCTAAGAGGAAGCTGGTAGAGATAGAGAACGAACAATATCCATGTAAAATGTCTGATTCATAGTCATCTGCTTTGGGACATGATTTTTTTGTTCAGTCCTTGAAGAAGTTTGTGGATACTATTCTGATATTTCCAGAAATTGATTCTAGATGTGAGATGCTTCAACATAGTATGAATCAAAAGTTAGACTCTATATCCCTGGTGATGGATAGATGTGTTAAAATTGAGTCTGATCACAAAAATTTCCTGATAAACTATGAAGCTCACAAGAAATCATAAAAGAATTTGAACATGTGGACTAAGAAAATCATTGTAGATTTGGCAGATCTTGATCAATTCCAAGAATATGTCAAGGAATATTTTGATACCAAAGACACCAAAATCATGAATATTACACACACCTTTTAGGAAAAACTAAATCTTGAGCACAATGTTCGGATTCAAGATGATAATGATCTGAATGGGAATATGAGTTATGAGTCCAGTCTTGGAAAGCTTAGAAGGATCTTTGGATTGAGATGCAAGAAAAACTTGTGAAGCAAGATGACTTGCTGAAGGCTCGGGAAGAGTTCATGACGACTCAAGAGGATAGGATCACAACCTTAGAAAATAAAGCTATAGAAGATCACATAGAGCTTAAGAATTTGAAGACAATTGCGAAGAAGCTAATGCCTAAAGAAAAAGATCCAAAATAGACACAAATATGATCTTTGGTTGTATATTTTTTCCATGTACTAATTCTTCCAATCATAATGAAATTATGGTTGCATGTTTTGTTTTCACGTCTATACTAAGATTTCAGGTACTATATTGTCTTTTCCATTACCTCAAAAACTTTTTTAAAATCACAATGGGGGAGAAGTAAAAATAATTCTAAAGGGGAGAAATAAAAATATTTATAAGTAAAGAAGAACTATCCCTATGTAAGTGGGAGTTTTTCTAAGGGGGGGTTCTCATTACGAATTTTTCCATTCTCAATATAATGTAAATCCTCATTCCAGAAATCCAGAAAACAATCCTTAGTGTTACAAATCCTAAGGGGAAGTTAGTCGTACTCATATTCACCAATGAGAAAAGGGGGATATGTTTTACTTGCAAAGTCAAGAATTTTTTTTCTAAGTCTTTTTATTCTTTTTCATAATGATGTTTGTGCTTTCCAAAAAGGGGGAGATTATTGAGTCAAAAATTTTTTCCTTATGAGTTTTCCATTCCTTAACTCTAGGGGGGAGATTGTTGAGTCATTTAGGGTTCCTTATGACTTGAAAATTTCTCTTGTTTTGAAAATCACAATCACCTAATCTCAAGGAAAATCTATTTTAAATTCCTTGATTTACTTATATACGGAAAATTTTCATCCCCAAAAAAATTTACACGTTCTATGTTTCATTGTCCATATAGTATTGTTTTCTAAGTATAAAATTCCGATTGAAAATAAAACCTTGGAATCCCATAATTACCAAGATATGAAGCATTCTGTTTTTGGATCTGAATTCATAGCATTCTGGTTACAAACTCTTCTGAGTTCTGACTCTGAATTCTGACAATGAATTCTGGATATGAACATTCGTGAAGCTCTGATTCTGAATTCCGAATCAGAATTCTAGTTACAAACTTTCTGTGTTCTGACTGCTAATTCTGAATAAGAATTCTGGTCACGAACATTCTGACTTCTGACTCTGAATTCCGAATACGAAATCTAGTTACAAACTTTCTTAGTTCTAACTCCGAATTCTGATTACGATTTCTGGTTATGAACATGTCTAAGTTCTGACTCCGAGTGCTCTAAATTCAAACTCCGAAATCTTATGAGTTCTGACTCTGAACTCTCATGAACTCTAACTCCGAACATTATAGGTTCAGGTTCGGGATTCCTGTGAATCTAGACTCTGAATTTCCTTGAAATTCAGACTCCTGAATTCTATTGAATTCAGGTTTCAAATTCCTACAAAATAGAATCTGAATATCCATGCATTATAGACTCTGAATTCAATTTTGGATAGACTCTGAACTTTCATTTTTTTACATTCAGAATATCAATTTTTAGTTATACTTACACTCATTTTGTTATGAAACGGTGTCATGCTTTCAGTTGTCAACTAACCATTGTTTGAGAGACAGTTATACAGGTCCCTCTAGAATTCAAGGAAAAATATGACCGATGGAGGAGGGAGCCAACTGTTGGATCCATGCCAATAAATAGGGGCTCATTTGAAAGAGATCATCACTGTTCATGATTGTTCTATGACTCTAGATATTACATGCTGTTGAAGTGATTTATAGAGAGAGAGGCTCTTATAAACTCTCAGGCTTCATGCAGAATGTTTTGAACTTCTCGTTCAAACTTTTCTTCGTGAAGATTTTCTTAGTTCAAGGGTTTAATTTCATTAAATTTAGAGACTTCGGGTTTTGAAGTCAGGGGTGCTGATTTCATTACAAATCGAGGTCTTGTGGGGATAGGAAGACATATATCGATCCTCAGATTGAGGGATTACCTTGGTTTGGGTAAGACAGACTTTCTTAAAAGTATAAATCAAGATACCTCTTATCCAGGGTTGTTGGATACCCTCCTCTTTGGGTTAAAAGAGTTTCTACTTGTTACTTGTAGTGTTACAACATTGTTTTATGCTATGTTTTATAGTAATTAAGGAAAGTATAACTTTCATATACATCCTTAAAATTGTACTCTAATTTTTATTGGATTCTATACGCATTATGGTAGAATCTTAGTTTTTGTAATCTTTTGTTAAGTTTTATTTTTGAAATCACTTTTCCGAAATCAATCAAGTTATTAGAACATAGAGGTTTTGTGAATTTTTGTTATACAAAATTTCCTTAATGATTTTTAAAAGTATACAATTCACCCCCCTCTTGTATTTGATCATTTATTTGATCCTACATTTGGTATTATTGAGTATATCATACTCAGACATATCATCTATCATTCATAACAGTGATTTGGGTGTGTTTTTCCTAAGTCCATAAAGTCATTTGGGTTTCCCCCTTCTTCCCTTAAAAGGGGGTTTTGACAATAATTAAAAATATTTGAAGGCCTTCGAGCCATTGGATGGATAATCAATAAAAAGCCTCATTGAACCATCATTCTTTTTAATAAACAAGACAAGGGAAAAACATGGTGATGTTATAGGTCGAATCAAACCTTTATCTAATAACTCCTTTAACTACTTCTTTAACTCTAAATGTTCAATTTGAGCCATTCGATAAGGGGGTTTTGAAGTTGGCTTAGAATCAGGAAGTAAGTCAATAGTAAATTCAATTTTTTGATCTGGTATAATACCAGGCAACAAATCAGGAAAAACATCATTGTACTCATTTACAAATGGAACATCATTAATTTGAACAGTTCCTCTATTTCCAGCAATATGTGCAGGGTAACATTCATTCCCATATTTTACTAGTTTCTCAGCGTCCTGATATGTTATGAAAAGTAATGTTTTATTTTTGTACACAAACTGAATATCATTATAAAAAAAATCTCTTTAACTATGCATTCAATCTTAGCATAATAAATTGAAATCCAATCCATACCCAAAATAACATCAAACTCTATTGAGGGAAAAAATAAGGTTTGCAGGTAGATTCTTTCTACAAACAAGGGAAAGAAGGTTCTTATAATTTCTTTTTGTCTCAACATTTCCTCTATAAGTTTTTATCATAAGTTCATGATTAATATATTGAGATGAAATTCCTATTTTACTAGAGATATTATCATAAATGAATAAGTGTGTAGAACCTAAATCAAAAAACAAATTCGAATAATATTAACAAACAAACAGTGTACCAAATACTAGTACATTTGATGGCCCAACATCAGCTGAAGTAGTTGTAAAGGATTTCACCATCCATTTCTACTAGTAGTCTGGTTGCTTTCCCATATTTGGGTTCTTCGTTGTATACTCATTTACATAATGACTCATTTCATTGCACTTATGACATTTTACAGACCGTAAAACCAATTTTTTCTTACCATTCCCCTGATCTTTTTTAGTGCAATTATGAGACTTATTTTCCATTTTACCACATCGTTAGCACATAACATAATTAAAAAGACATTATCCATCATGAATTTTACCCCACATTTCACAAACTATAAACATAAGTTTCTTACCATCATAGTTTTTTGAATAGTTCCTCCGTTTCATCTTCCACCTTGACCATTTATTCTATTGTTTTTCAAAGAAGACATGATCATCAGAAAACTCCATTTCCACCTTCTCCTCACACTGAGAAATTTTTTCATAACTTTTGATCTCACGAGAATCTATATACCTTCAATACATTGGCATTAATCATGAGTAAAAAATGTTCATTTTTTCTACAAAGATCTCATATAAAATTTGAAGCATAGCTTGCCATGCGAGTGAATTTTGCTTCATAAGCATCCACTGAGTTATCCTCATTCCTCAATTCTAGGAACTATTTTTCTATCCTAATATGAACCAACTTAGAAAAATATTTCTCAGGATACATACCTTTTAATTCATCCCAATCAAGAACATCAATCTACTCATTATCCTTGATATTTTTCACCATCTACCACCATTGATTGGCTTCACCATCAAAATAGTAAACAGTGAGACTATACTTTTGATGGTTTGAACATCCCATGACATCAAAAATCTTCTCCATTTATTTAATCTAACATTCAGCTAGAACAAGTTCAGATGATACTCTCAATAATGGGGGATTCTACCTCATGAAATGCTCCACTACTGACATGTTCCTCTGTAGATGATCAGGATGCTCTCTTGTATGGATACCACCACCATTTATAGCCTATGTCAACTGTGGGATCACTGGAAGAAATGATTAATTTCTGATTCATACCATCTTAGGTTGCTTCTTTGGAAGGTTTTCTTCCTTCTGATGTCGTCCCATCATAGAGTCTCTATTTCCTCTGCGGAAAACCATTCTGAACATAGAAATATTTTTTGCGAAGTAGCATGGTAAACTATAAATTCAATATCATTTCAATCTAAACATAAACTAAAAAAATTATGGATATTAATTTATCAATACCTGAACTCCTAATGTTGCCTAAAATGAACTCTAATGCCAACAATAAAGACCCGACCTAAAAACATTACATAATCTTGAATTAAATGAATAATGCACATTGAGGATCTTTTCAGGCTTAGAATTTTAGAGAATTAGGTCATAAATATTACATTACATCTCAAAAATTACAAAATATACAATTATAATTAGTTTCAATTTTTTCATAAAATAATAAATCTTGAAAAAAAGAGTCATGTCTAGTTCAATGTTTTAGACAACATAACTTTTATTTGATCCCATCCTTGACCCAATTCATCTTTATGTCCTGTAAAAAATATTTCAAAACATCAGATGACCATAAAATGTTCAGAAAGGGTTATAAGATAAATAAAGATAACATTAGACTATAAATATAGAGTAAGCATTAGCTCATACCTCATGACATCATAATATTTATGAATAACACATAGAAATCATAAATCATAATGGTAACTTGTGGCATCCATATCATACTTACATTGTAGCTATCATAGCTACATAGGGAGTTACATTTGGAATAACCATTACATAATATTCCCTAAATATCTTAGGAGAGACACTCATGTTTACCTCTATCATGTTACCCAATTCATTGGAGAGCTATCTCAGGCTCACTTTCCCTAGTGTTATCAAGGAACCACCCGTATACGTAACAATGACCAAGAACCATAACATATCCATAACTAAAAAAATAAATATAAAGGGAAGATAACATTTCCACATAATTTAAATATTGTGACATAAATAGTCCATTATCAAAACCATTTTTAATACCAAAATACATAAAAGATTATATGGTATTTATTTTCCTTTAAAAAACATTACATTTTGTTAAGGAAGCCAAATATCAAATAATACTCATGGTGGTGGAAAGGTCATTGTCACCACGTATAATAAAAAAACTGCCCTTTTTTGTCATTTATTAAAATTCCTCATAGAAAAAGATTCTTTTTGATTGAACAATAAGTCATTTTTTTACACCTTATAAAATAATGTCATGTATAGAACAAAATATGCCTAAATGAAAAGATATTGAGACGAAGTCCCTTACCTCACATCCAACTTGAATTGATCATTATTTAATCTCTTGAATAATACTCTAAAGTCAATTTTTACTTTCTTAAGAACTTTTTTCATGTTTATTATTCCTTTTTTATCAATTATTACCTTTCTATAACAATTAGTAAATTATTTGAGTTCATATCAGACATTTTGTCGATGTTCCGAACTAGATTTAAAAATTAACTTGTTGTAATTATAAATTTTCCATGTCATCAAAATAATATTATCTGAAGAATTAAAATTAATTATTTAGATATCATATATATCATATATATCTAATATATATATGTATTTATAATAGTACATAACATTTGGAGGTAAGAAATGAAATGCACCATTCATGGAGACGGTAAGTCGTACGTGCACATGAACGCTACTTTCATTTTTATTTCGTATTTAATAGAATGAGAACATAATTATAAATAGGAGTATTATAATTACATTATATTATCATATATAATTTTATTGAATCCATATTTTATACATTCCATGTATGGCATGAACGAGTCATACCACTTAGAGGGGGTGGTAGTCCGCACTTCCTCAAATGAAATTATCGTATTTACCAACTATGGAAAACCATAAAGATATTCTATAAATTTAAAATAAATAATCATAAAAAATATATAAATATAATATATAACACATATAAATATATTTACATATTAATGTCACCCATAAAATGTGGTAGGAGAAGATTGAACAATGAACATTTCGTGAGCCACTAGTTCACCCTCCATCAAATCAGTATGTTCTTTACCCATTAGATGGAGGTGTGTGTAAGTGTAGTTTGAATACTTCTTAGAACAACAACCTAGTATATTGAGGATACTGGTGCTTATATAAAATAATTGAATAAAATTGTTTATTGGAATGGATAAATAAAAATAAAACAAAAGAACTTAAGAGAAGACATTACATTTAAATTGGGTAACTCCCTTTGGTTTGAACCAAAATGATTTCTTGAAGTGCCTTATGCCTAAGGTAATGCTTATAGGATGAATAGAAGGATGTAGAGAGATTAATTACAGAGATTTAGGATGATCTAAGGGGATTCATAGGTGTGATTAATGAGTTAGATGTGATGGATTTTTTAAGGGGAGGAAGGGCTCTTTATGAATGTTTGAAAATATTATTTTATTATATAATGATTTTCGGTTTATAAATGTCCAAAACTCATTAATTTCTAAGATAAGATGACTATTGTTATAAATAAAATCATCCAATAAGAATTGGACATGTTTTGGATAGTTTTTTAATCTTTATAATCTTATTTATTTAAATCAATCATTAACGAGGTAAATACTACATCAATGTTGTGTCATAAATAATATTATTTTTAAGTTATCTAAAAATTATAAAAAAATATGATAATGTTGAAAATATTTTTATCTTTAAAAGTAATATTTATAGTTGAATATATTACTTATATAACCCATGTAATAATTAATTTACTAAAATATATATGTTTAAGTCATTTTTGTCTTTACATTAAATTAATTAATATAAAGTGTCATTATCACTCCCAAGTGGCTCTATGAGGTTCCAAAATTGACCCAAGGATTCCGATGATTGGAAATTTATCAACCAATAGTATTAGGAGACATTATAGGGTAATTTAATATTATTATTATAATATTTTGTTACCCTTATTTACGATATTTACCCTTTAACCATGGTAAATAAAATTTTTATTGAAGTAAATATTTATAATGTATAAAAACAAATTTAACTATTTATAAAATTTAGACCTATAGAATCTGAATATGGAATCAATATTTCCAAATAAAAAACAAAAAATTTCAG
The DNA here is from genome assembly GCA_963277665.1 of Viscum album. Classification (NCBI taxonomy): domain Eukaryota; kingdom Viridiplantae; phylum Streptophyta; class Magnoliopsida; order Santalales; family Viscaceae; genus Viscum; species Viscum album. The sequence continues at coordinate 991,418,563 of OY728155.1, read as the reverse complement.
AAATTAATTTAAAATTAATTCTTATTGTCAAAACAAAAAGCTTGTTTTTAAGAAATAATAACTATCAAAAGATTGACACTTATTTATGTCCAAATTTAATGTGAAATTACATCCAAAGACAGAAATTGGATTAAATGGTAAAAAAATAATATAATTACACTTTAAAACAAATAAAAAAGCTAATATATACTTATAAATAAATTAGATTAAAATGCAGTTTTGAATTAAAATATTGTATTTTTCACTATTCATTAATAAAATTGAATTTTTATCAGAAAAACACCGAAACTTTACTCAAAGAAAATTTTTATTTCCCAATTCAGAAAAAGAATTTTACATTGTAAAATAGAAATTATTAAAGTTACCAAAAAGAGATTTATAAAGGGTTTTCCATAAAAAGGCGGTAAATCGACCTTTTAATGAATATTAGAATATTTTTTCTTAAAATCAGATTATTTCTTATTTTAAGCCTCTAAAATTTATTAAATTAATGTAAAAACATTTAAAAAACATGTATATTCATATTATAGTTATTTTTTTCCATTCTTTCCAATACAACAGCTAGGGGTTAACTACCATTTAAAATAATATTACATTACTATTTTTTACTATGACCCAATGTTGTGTGCAACACACGATTTAAAAGAGACCCGTAGTTGCATATTAGGTACTCTATCGAACATAGATTCACTTTTAAATTAAAATTAATTTTTAAATATTTTTTTAATAAATATGAAATATCATATTCTTTAATTACCTGGAATGTTACAATTTCAGTTTTGTTTGTTCCAGAAGTCTGTTGAGATGAATGGTACCCACTTATTCCTTTCTTTGTGGAACCTGTAGTCATTAGTTATATAGGTCATGGAGTTGAATTCATTATTTTCTATTCGTTGGGTCAGGATCATATAAAGGAGTAGTAATGTTGGGACATTGAATTTAGAGCATCAAATGATATAACTAACCTTTTCATGCTGGACATCATGTTTTAAGGGAGTTGGGTACATAAGTGCTTCAGATACACATATAGGAATTCAAAATTTCATTTTCATGGGTATATCTAATGAGACGATCATGGAATGCATTATAAAAATGATTTCCCACTAGGAATGGATATTTCATTTTGAATAATGATTTATGATTTGGTGAACAAGTGTTGTTTTTTGTAAATATGTTAAAGTTGTTTTCAAATGATTGAATTTGAAAAAGAGCATGATTCTATTATGTTGAAAATAGTTGAATTTCAAAAGTAAGTAATGATTTTTAAAAAATAGTTGAACATGGAAAAGGTTGATTTTTGGAAATAATATGTGTGATATTTGATGTGATTGAATTTGAAATTGATAAGCTTTATATATCTAGAGAGTGATATTTTTTTGATTATATTTTTTAATTAGAAAATGGAACCCGGTAGGTATCATTGAAACCAACCAGGAGAAACTGCAGAGAATATGGTTTCACCTAAGCCATAGGTGAACAAAAAACTAGTTCAGAGTATCATCCAAGAACATAATGATATAAACATAGGGAACCAGATGGATGAGACAAGACATGTGGATCATTTCGCCTATTTTCAAAAGCATAATCCAACTATCTTTTTGGGTGATTCGGAAATCTAAAAGGTTGAGATGTGGATGAATATGATGAATCATATCTTTGATTTCATTAGAACACAATCTAGGGTGAAATTGAAGTTGGTATTGTATATGCTAGAGGATCTTGCAGGCTAGTTGTGGGAACAAGTAGTGTAGGATAATGTGGATAAATGCCATGGTTGGTAAGATTTTGAGTAATTCTTCAACAAATAATTTTATCATTAAACATTAAGGATTTAAAGAATGATAATATTTTTTTAGCCCAAAGTAGGAAAACCTTTGTATCACCGAGTATGTGGAAAAATTCATTATTTTAGTCTATTTTTCAAGAGGATTTTCAATTAGTGCATCCTTAAAGGTACACATCTTTGAATCTGGGCCAAGGCGTGAGATTATCTCAATGATTTTTGTGCTCTGCATTACTGACTATATAGAGATAGTCAATAGAGTGACAATGGCTGAAATATACATATGAGAAGCTAAGGTTGGATGAATAATATTAATACCTATAGGAAATAGTGGGAACTCTAATGCTAGGAGAATGTTGAATAGGTTAACCTATATCTAAGGCGGGAGCATGAATCCCAATCAAAAAGATGGATAATTGAATCTTCCTCTAAGACTCATGAAAAAATAGGGATCTTTCTAATATGGTTCCCTTGACCACAACAAGTAATATTATATGGAACTGATGAGAGAATTACCGAATTTCAACAATATGGGGCCTTTTTAGTGCTATTTGTCACATTGATTTTAGGTCAAGTGCTCGAGATACTTCTTAGGTGTCGTAGCAATCATATTCTTTAATAGGGTGAGTGTAGAAGAATAAATATCATATGAAGAATCGAGTTATCCATGGTGATTCTTATAATACCATGACTTCTTAGCAAGGGAAAACATAGTAGGGCCCCAAAGGATAATGTCTATCATTGAACCAGTTATATAGAGATCTGAAAATCATTTTGGATGATCATGATAAACCATCTATGGTCATAGGTACCATTCTTTTGAATTGTACCAATATTAAATTTTTATTTCAAACTACTGAATCTCATTCCATTATTTTTTCTTGTGCTATTTTTTTATGTTTAAAACATGAGATGATTCCCTCCATGATAAAACTTCAAAATCTTCTTTATCAAAGAGAATGTTGAGCTATTGTGCGTAGAGAATGATCTATAATTGTTGATGAGGTCGAGCATAAATGGGATTTTTTTGTGCTTGGCATGGATTTCTGTAATGTAATCTTGGGTATGGATTAGATGACAATGTACAAGGATTATATATATTTTCATACCTAGAAGATCAGTTTCACAACTGAAGATAGAATCAAGCATCTCATTCGAATAGTCCCGAATATAAAGGCAGGTTCAACTTGATTGCTAGAACAAGAAGATGGAATGATATCTTACGGGTTAGTGACATTGACCTTGGATTTGGTGTAAGAGATCGAAATAACTATTTTCTAGTCATGGTGGATTAATGTCCATATGTTTTTCCTGGAAATATATATATTAGGTACCACATGTAAGGGAAGTGAATTTTATGATTGATCTCCTCCCATGGACCAGTCATATCCCAATTCAGTCATATTTATGGGATACAAGAGAATTAATGGAGTTGAAATTGTAGGTGGAAGAGCTAAAAATAATTAGTTTCATTTGGATGAGTACGTCTCTGTTGGTAGTACCAGTCGTTTTCATCAAGAATTCATATGAAACACAATGGCAGTGCGTTGAATATTGTAATCATAACCAATTTATGAAAAAGAATAGGTATAAACTTCCACACATTGATGATATTTTTGATCAATTGACTGGGTGGGGGAGTGTTTCTCCAAAACAGAATTTTGGTTACAATATCACCATGTTTGAAATCAGAAGGAGGATATTCCGAGGAATGATTTTAGAAGTAGATATGAACATTATGAATGCGGGGTAATGCCTATCAATCATACAAATTCACCATCAATCATTCTTCTGTCAAATAATCTAATATTTCAGTGATATATGGATTCCCCTTTTGTGATGTTGGTAGATGATATATTGGTGTATTCAATGACAAGGGTTAACTTTGAAAAACACCCTTCCACAGTGTTGGTAAACTTGAGTGATCATCATTTTATTCCAAATTATCAATGATCTATTTACGGATACAAGTGGTACGATTTGTTGGCCATTTAATTATTGAAGGAGGTGTTTCAGTAGATCTTGAGAAGATAGAAGCTGTTATCTATTAGAAATCACTGAAGAATGTCTCTGAGATACGATACCTCCCTGGTCTAGATAGTTATTACCAATGACATTTACACGATTTTTCATTACTATATTCAACTTTTATAACTTAAAAAAAAAAGAATGTCGTATTCCAATATAATGAGGAATGTCAAAAGTCATTTCAAGAGATAAAATTTCACCTTACATCCACACCAATCATGATTTTTCCAAAATCATGACAAGGTAATGTGGTGTATTTGGATGCTTTTTGGTCTAGGTTGGGGTGTGCACTTATGAAAATTACCTTTTTGTTTCATATAGATCAAGGAAGATAAGGGTGCATAAGAAAAAACTACCTGAAACATGATTTGGAGATAACTATAGTCTTCCACACTTTGATGATATGGAATAATTATCTCTTTGATGAGAAATTTACTCTATTCACAGACCATAAGATCTTCAAAAATATTTTACCACAATGGGATTTGAATTTGAAACAATGAATATGGATTGAGTATATACACATATTTGACATTGACTTTATGTATTGACCATGAAAATGTAATTTAGGGGTAGACACATTATTTTGAAAGTTATATCCTCAGTTGGAGAAAGAGGCTTCAAATGAGTAGAAACTGATGTTGGTCCTAGCAGACATGCATGTGGAATTTGAAGACCGAGGTGAGTTTTTAGTTTTATTTCCAATTTTATTTTTCCCTCATTTTTTATATATAGTAAAAGTGGCAGAAAAATACAATGGAGAATGTAAGGATATTAGTTCCAAACTCAATGGTGGGGAGACCATTGATGACTGGAGGCTGGATTGGAGTTCAATGTTGTGGCTCAAAAATAAGATGGTTGTACATATGGAATGTCAGGAACAACTTCTTCATTCTCACAACCATTTAAGATGGTTTGTTCATCAAAAAATATATAATATGTAGAAGTAATTTAAAACAAAATTTCGGTGGGTTGGTATGAAAGTTGAGGTGGATGAGTTTGTTTTCAGATAGTTAACTTTTAAGAAAGTTAAGGAAGAACATCAACAACCGACATGTATGGTACAATCTATACCTATTCTAGTGTGTAAGTGGGAGCATATAGCTATGGATTTTGTAATCGGTCTCCTTATAATGGATGAAAAACATGATTCTATATGATTGATTCTAGATTGGCTCACAAAGTCATCTTATTTCATCTATATTCATGAAACTCATACAGTAAAGGATCTTTCCAAGATCTATATCCATGAATTTGTAAAGATGCATTGCATACCTATTTTGATCATGTCAGATAGAGGTGCATGGTTTACTCCTCATTTTATATAAATACCTTGGGACTCGATTGACTATGTGTATGGAGTATCATACTATGATGGATGTGAAATATAAATGGATGATATAAATGTTGGAATACATGATGTATGATTTTTTAATATATTTTTGTGGCTCCTAGGATGATCACGTGCTGTTAGAGGAGTTATAATATAACGAAATATACATGGCCTTGATAAAAATGGATCCTTTTGAAGAATTGTATGGGAACACTTGTCATTCTACACTTTTTTGGGTGAAAACAGGTGAAACTTTATTAGTTAGGCCAATCCTTGTCCAAGAAACCAATATGAAGATATAGTTGATCATAAAAATGATTATAATGGCTTTGAGTCATTATAAATCATATTTAGATCATTGTCGATAGCTATTGTCATTAAAGGGGAGTGATCATGTATTCTTGAGGATACCTATAAGGCTTAGACATTAATGAAATGGGAATCATGTAAAATTATATCCTTGATACATATTCCCTTTTGAGATACTATAAAAGTTTGGCAAGGTGGCATATCATTTTGAATTTCCACAACAGTTCAATGTGGTGAAAAATTTGTTCCATGTATCTGAACAAAAAAAGTTTCATACTAATCCTTACCATGTGATCAGATGGGATCATGTTGACCTACATCTAGATGATCTGTTGGTACATATCTAGGTGTATATTGTGGATATGTAATAGAAATTAATTCATTTAAAAATCGTCATCCTAGTGCAACTTTTATGCAAAACGTGGTCATATTCAGGATGTGACATGGGAAGACAAGATGGAAATGAATGAAAAATGTATAGAACTATTTCAAGGCACCATTGATTTTCTACATTCCGTGTAAATAAATTCTAATTGTGGGGAGAATGTAGCAACCTCAATTTCAAGTATGTAACCCATTAATTAGGCCTTTTAATTATATAAACTATATGGGTTAATTTTTGGGAGAGTTTGGAAACATTTGGAGTGTTTGTGGTGATTTTCCACTAGTGCATAGTTGGTGCCCAATTTTTGAGAACTGTGAATCAATTGTAGGATTCCATGCATAGTATAATAAGGTATAAAGAGAAGATGAACCCGAGGGGCACAGTATTTCCAAACTGTGTTATGGCCTAGTTGAAACTGTGAGCTAGGAAAAAATGGCTTAGTAATTTTGGGGAAATGACTTCGAATGGTTGGATCATGTTTTAGAGATTATAAAAGTTGACCATGAATCAGTCCTCTTTATGGGAGTTCCTAACACATGATGATTGAAAAGTTTGCAAAACCATGTGACTAAACCATGCGCAGGTCAAAAAATATATCCATAAATTGTGGATCTAATGCATTTTATCATACAAATGACTCATTTTTTCTCATATAAATCCCAAACATAGGATTTTTTTATCTTAATGGCCAATTCTGGTTTTTCCATCAATACAGTGGTGATCTTATGGCTTCCCTTGGTTATTATAAGTCGGTTCCTTGCGATATGAGATCGTTCTTGGACGTTCTTGATGTTTTTATTAGATCTACATCCCATTATCTCTCTCTATTTATTATATCAACACATAATGTGGGAATATATAAGTTTTTAGATTTTAAATATGATTATATTAGTCTTGGTTTTTGATAGTGGAAGATATCTGAGACATGTTTGTAGAAATTCAACTCGATTTTGTGACTTTTTTCGTGCCATTTATCATTTTCATGAAAACTCTTGAGGTAGGTGGCTAGACTCTCGACTCCTATTGGTAAAAATGGATTAGATTAATATTTATTTAATTCAAATAAATTTATGGTGAAATTTTGGTGAAAAGAAATTTTAAATCCTCTATAGTTATAATTTATGGTTTTTGGTGAAATTGTTGAATTATGGAACATGGTTATGCAAGATTCTTTGATAAATTATTTTAAAATTATGTTTTTAAAATATTTTGGGAATTAATTTTGGAGAAAAATTATTTCAATAAAATGGTTATTTTATAAAAAGGTTTTTAGAATTGATATGGTTTTATCATGGTTTTTGGTCATACTTAGTTTCTGTGTTTAGATTTCATTTACAAGGCTTGGTTGAAATTTGACGTTGTGCTTGGTTCCAATGGTGTAAGGGAACATGTGATATAATTACCTCATGATGACATTGTAGAAAATTGGAGACTACTCATGAGTATGGAACTTTCACAATGATTCATGCATGGTCGGATATGGGGAATGGAATGGTTGAGCCAAATGGAACTTATGAAATGGTTTTAAGTCATTGTTTGGTTTCTTTACATGAAAAAGGGATTTTGTTTAAAAAACTGGATGATATGGTGCTGGTTTATATTCATATCTAAACTATTTTATAATTATTTTACACAATTTTGTTTATATAAATTCTGCAAACTTTTCTATCCTAATGGGTTATGTGTGGTAATCATTTAGGAAAACCAACTGAGATTTAGTCATGAACCATAATTTGGAACTTTAGTTCTTTTTCATAAGTCATCTATCAGGATATGGGAAAAGGTGATGTATTATATGACTTTAAAAACAATTTTTGATTCTTGGGCAGTTTGGGAAAGTTAGAGCATGAAGCTTCTGGATCATGGAGTCTCGTGTTTGTATTATAGTTTTATAGTTTAAAATCCATGGTTTACTTTTATATTATATTCTTCTGATGTGGCACTTGATTTTAGTATGACTTTTATTAATGTAATTTTATTTGTATTTCATTGTCATCATGAGTCATATACATGGTTTTTTTTTCTAGTTTGTTTGGAAATTTTTTTGTTTATTAACGGAAAAATCAAACTGAAAATTTATTAAATCCATTCATCAATTATTTCTAGCCTTTTGCATCAAGTGTATTTTTCTTAAGGCCAAATAATGTCCTATATCATTCTCAAAATGAGATGTAGGGGAATACTAAATAATTTCTAACATTTATTATCATGTTTTTATTATACCTTGTTTACTCCCTTATTGGGTTTTATAGAAAACCAATATCTTATATTTTACATGAGATATCCTATGCAGTTGTAAAATCCATGTTATTTTGGAGGCATTTTTTAGATTTTTTAATAATGTAGTTTTATACCATGTTCAAGATATGATTTTATGTAAGAAATTCAAAAAGACACAATAGTCCTCGATATTTTGGGTTGTAGTAAATGTAATTTTATGTAATAATTCTTAAATTAATCATTAATACAGAGAATGGTCGATATAGATGTTATAAAAGAAAAATTATAGTTATTTTGGGAGTTTGTATTAGAAAAATCTAAAGAAGGACTTATCAATAAGACTATGTATATTAAAACATACCTAAGATTTTGGTTGGTATATATTAACTGTATTATCATGAATATAAATCCCTAAAGTTATACTACCAGTGGAACTGGTTTTGAATAAAAATGTACCTAGGAGTAATAACTCTGACATTTTGTTCTACGATTAACTTTGGGTTACCTAGTGCGCGACAACGAGACTTAATGTCCACCTGGTTTGACACTCCCAGTGGGTATGCCTTGGTAAATTCATAATCCCATTATGAACCATTATTATGGGAACCAAAATAAAATATCATTATTATATATGATAGGAAATAAATCATGGATAAAATAGATTTAAGACTATAAATTCATAAGTTAAAGAAATTTATTAATTTATAAGTTATACATTTATTTTCATTAGATTCCAATTTATGTGTTTAATTGTTTATGGTAATTATCCCAAATTTTTATTTTATTCTATCAAATATCGTGAAAAGGGAGGAATTAGGTTAACTACTAACATGAAGGGTTATGTGGTGACTACCCCAATGAGATTTCAAACCTTATGGGAGAGGGAATCACAAAATATGTCACCATACTCTCTCAGCGAACTCAATTTTGGAATATAAACCTACAAAATGAGTAGTTCCAAAACCCTCCTAAGAGATAAAAAGTAGAAATCGAGATATTCATGTGAGAATGGCGCCCTACATTCATTAGATCATCTGATCCCTTAATCATAGAATAATGTACCTACTCCATTGAGACGATATTCTCCATTCTTCAATGTTTTGGAAAAGAGAATGTTATACTAGTTGTTTATGGTATGGATGGATAAGATGATTAGTGGTTTTAATTGATCAAAAAATACAAATATCAAGGATGATATGTAAATAATAATGTGGAATAAATTCTAGAAAAATTGTTTTGATAAATATTATTCTTTTCACCCTTTGACTTAAAATGTAAAGGGATTTCCATGAACTGAAGAAAGTAAGATGAAGAATCGACCGGGGTGTATAATGAAAACCTATTAAGACTATCATGATATGCCACTAGATATTTTTTTACCCCCAATTCAATGTTTAATACTTCTTTAGTGGCCTAAAAAATATTCTACAAAAATAACATTGATCTGTTTCTTTGATAGCTATGTGGAAATTGTCTGATGTTTCCTCAAAGTAAAAATGGAGATTGAAAATTCTCAAGGGTATCATGGGGAAAAGAAGTGGAAAATAGAGTTCAATTATTGATGTCTAATAGATATATGTAATGAGGCTAATAAATTTTAAAATCCCACATGTCAATGGTTTGGGGAGAAGAACCCCTAAAATTTCATAAAGGGAATAAAGAAATATTTTAGGAGCGGGAAGGAAGGAAACCTAGCTAGGAATTTCCAACCGAAGAAAACCATAAACATGGAAGAGGAAATGAATTATCTTATCAACCAACTTCTCATTTTCCATTCCATTAACTAGAGGTTACTAGTTTACTTTGTAAACCAATCACCTAATATAAGGGTTTTCAGAGACAACCAATAACCCCCAAGGAACCATGAGTGTGATTTTAGATCACGACCATCATAGTGAATCACAAAAATTAAGGGGTGAGAAGTATGCTACTAATTCATTCAATAATAGAGAAAATAATTTTTTATTTTTCTTCTACACATCCCTTCGTAACATGAATGTATAGTAGGACAATCCAAACACCACAACGAAGAGTGTAAGTAGAGTTGTCAGTGAAAAATGAAAATGGGGAAATTATTTCATCCCATATATATAACTCCTCCATAATCTATGTTTGTTGGATAAAAATATAGTTTAACCTTATCATACTCCCTTTGTTTTAATTTGATTCAATTCTAGGAATGGATTGGATTTTCTTATGTATTGACAAAATAAATTTTGAAGATAAGGAAATCACTCTCTTTATGACGAATCAACCCATGATTCTGTATAATACAAGGAGGAGGATAAAACTTATTTTATACCTACATCTGAAATAAAGATATTATTTCTATATGAGAAATAATATCTTTCTCAAATGATTGAGTTAAAGGAAATAACCATCCTCAATTAAATTCTCATTGTGAGGGAATACACTAATTTGTTTCTTGAGGGATTTCCAAGTCTTTATCTTAGTTGAGGGTTTGAATTATCAATCGAGCATATACCAGGGGAATTTCCATTATCCAAGACTCTATATATAACATATCTTGTGAAAATCATGGAGATTAAGAACAAACTATAGGAAAATATTGAAAAGGGTTCATACACCAATTTACTTGACCATGTGGTGTACTAGTCCACTTCATCAACAAGAAATATGGGTCAATGCTCCTTTCCATTGATTATAGTGAGCTTCACAAGATCATGATACAGAAAAATTATCTTATTCCATGGATTTATGAATTATTTGATTAGCTACATGGATAACAATACTTCTCCAATATTGATCATCAGTCCTAATATTATGATGTATGGGTGAAGAATGAGGATATCCACAGGACCTCTTTTCAGACAAGGTATATGCACAATGATTTTATAGTTATCCCATTCAGAATCACCCATTCTCTTGAAATACAAATGGAGTTTCTAAATTGAGTCTTTATTTATTACCTCAATAAATAATTTTTATTCTTTATAGATGATATGATAATATACACCAAAATCAAGAAGGAGCATGAGGATCATTTGAACCCTATACTAAAGACCATATGAAAGGAGAATATTTATGCCATGTACAATAAATTTGGGATTATATTAGTGGAAGTCTCTTTCATGGGACACATCATCACATACAATGGGATATCTATGGATCATTCAATGAAGGAAGTGATTGATGGATGGTTGATATATCCATAGTTTCTTTGGCTTAGCTGGGTATCATCATCGATTTGTATTTATCATGATTATTTTACCCCATTACCAATATCACTTGGAATAGAGTCAATATTTCATGGAATGGTGAATGTTTATAATGTTTCAAGGAGCTAAAATGAGGATTATCACTACCATTATTCATATACTACACACAATTGTATAACTTTTCATAATAATTAGTGATTATTCGATGAAGGGATTGGGATGTGTATTGAAGAAGAATGAAAAATTCATTTCTTATGCATTCAGGAATATGAACAATCATGAAAAAAACTATCCAATACATTATCTGGTGTTGGAAGGTGTGATCTTTTCATTCAAAATATGAAAACATTATTTCTATGGGGATAAGTGTGAGATATATATTGTTCACAAGAGCCTCAAATATATATTCAAAAATAATGATCCTAATATGTGACATTGAAGATATTTAGATCTCATCAAGGATTACAAACACTCAAACCACTACCATCTTGCTATAGAAAATAAGGTGGAAGAGTATGGACATGAGAATCATAAAGGAAAGAGAATCATCAATCCTTTTCCTAAATTATTACTCAATTGTCACTTTTGGAAAGGATAAAGGATAAATAAAGGAATGATGTTGGAATTCAGAAGAAAGTGGGAATGGTAAATACTCAGAGTTTAATATTTATGAAGAAGGAATTGTGATATTTGGGTCAAAAGTATGTTTTACATAAAATAATTAGTATAATAAGTAAATTTGGGATAATGAACATAGTTTGACTTTCTCCATTTACCCAGGAAGCACAAAGATGTATCAAGATCTCTGCAAGCACTATTGGTGGGAAAATATGATGAAGGATATCACTAAATATAAATCAAATTTCTTGGTATGTCAGAAAGTGAAGGTTAGAATGTAGAAGTCAATGTGTATGATGATGTCATTACCAATGCCAATATGGAAATGGATGAGCATCACTATGGACTTTTTTTCTAGAATTCTAAATATATTCGGGTGAGAAAATAGAATATGGGTTGTTGTGGATTGTCATTAAAATATAGCCCACTTTATCACAATTTGAGAGGACATCACTCTAGATCAACTAGCTAGAATATACATCAAGGAATTGGTAAGTGTACATAGATTACCACTATCTATTGTATCTAATCAAGGTCTAAGGTTCACATTCATGTTCTTGAGAATTCTCCAGTATGCTCTAAATAATGAGGTGAAATTTATTACGGCCTAACATCCTCAATCTTATAGCCAATCTAATCATAATATTCAGACCCTGAAATACATGTTTCTAGAATGTTCTATCGACATCAAAGGTGGATGGGACTAAAATATTCTTTGGTCAAGTTCTCTTAAAAAATGTTTCCACTGAATCATCAAAATTGATATCTATGAATAATTTTATTGTAATAGGTTAAGAACACCAACATGTTGTGATGATATTGGTGAACTAAAAATTCTAAGTCCAAGAATAGTGCATAAGTTTAATACCATTCAGTAGTCCATCAAGGATTCTCAGAGATGAAAGAAGTGTTAGGATTCAAATCATCCATGAGAACATGAGTTTAATGATGAAGATATTGAATACCAACTTATATCTTAATAGATTAAATTAATGAGATTTTGGAAGAAGAAAAAACTTAGTATAAGGTACATCAACACTTTTGAGATCCTCGATCGCATTGGAGTGTTATCATATTAACTATCACTCCCAACAAATCGATCTCATATACATGATGTATTACATATATCCCTCTTAATAAAGTACATAATAAACACCTCAAATGTACTCAATATAGTGGCGGTTCCATTAGATAATAAACGTTCTTATTAGGATCATATAATAATGATCTTAGACTATAGAGAAAAAAATCTACAAAATAAGACAATTCCCCTAGTCAAAGTGTTGCAGAGAAACCCCAAGTTTGAAGAAGCAACATAGGAACTAGAGGGAGTGATGGAGATGAGTTACCATCATTAAATTTAGTGTGGGAATGAAAAATTAGAGAGAGATATTTCTTAATGTGGTAAGATTGTAACAATATAAACAATTAAAAATAAAATTCCCCTTTTTTTATTTAAATGTATTATTATGTAATATGGTAATAGAAAACACATGAAATTCTTCTACATTATTATATCCAATTGTATTTAAATGAAAATTATGTATCTTTACTGTTTATAATATAGTCATTGAATAATGATCACATGGTTAGTATAAATATCAGGTTTTAACAAATCCAATAGACACAAACAAAGGAAGTGATGGCCTCAACCAGTAGGATGGTACCCTATAGTGCCCATTTATCAGATATTCCATGAGGGAAAACATTTTTATGAATTTAATTTGACCAAGAAAAATTTTAGATCTACATTCTTAAACATGATATAATCAATTTACGGGAGAAGTTCGTGCTCATCGAGATCACGACCCAATCCATATTTTCTAAAACACCTAATGAAAATCCCACAATCATGCACCTTACCCTTAGGTAATTTTCTCATTTATTAATGGGATATGCTATATGTTTCTTTCAATATTAGTATATAAATTTTTTTTATTGAATAATGAATATGTTTTCATCCTATTATATTTAATTTGTAATTCTTTTTTATTTTGATTCAATATATCCAAAATAGTATTTTTGGATAATATTAAAAATTAATTAAGAAATTTATTTTGATGAATTAATGGATTTATGAAATAAGTAATATTTTAATAAAATATTATTTAATGTTTTTTTAAATATAAATTATCATATAATTTCTATGAAGTCAAATGTAATTTTTATACGGGTTCAAAAAGCTGTTATTCTAAAAAAACTATTATTTTCAATATATTTTTGTTATTATTTTAAAATTTAAAATTAAAATATTTAGGAAATTATTAAGTTAAAATAAATATTTTTTTTGGAATAATAACTTTTAAATTATCTAGTGGTGATTTTGTCATAATTTTCGGACATAGTCAAATTTTTGGGTAAAGGTTCAATACCATATAAATATACATTGAATTTTAAGACATTACAATGAACCAAATGGGATGTCATAATTAATATAAATGGGATACATTACTTAATATATACATTTTTTACTTAAAAATAATGTAATTTTATGTTAATTTTATTTATTTTTTAATGCCTTTTTGAACCCTACAAAACATATGATATAGTTTATTGTTTTAAAATCATTTATTTAGGAGTGTGACTTACCTCTACATAACCTGTGATAATATATTAATAATTTCGTCCCATGGGAATTTAAAATAATTTAAAACACTCCCATTTGTTAGAAACCATTGGAAAAACTATTTTATGGTTCATGGTTTTGGATATTTTTTTATGTATAGGCAAAACAAAAATAATAATGAAATCCCCCTCATTTATTATATAAACCTACCCATTCTCCCATTTAATGTCACTAAAACTACTTAGAGAACATTCATACTCTGAACTATACTTTCTATATTAATTATATGTATCCTCAAATCTCTCAAAAATCCCTTCTTAATCCGTTAGAGTCTCACATTCAAGAATGGGATCTTCCACTCCTATATTTTATCAAACATTCCTTTTATGTTATATATTTTATTTCCAATTTTAATATGTTAGGATTTGATATTCTATATCCCCATTGCTATAAATTTGATTTATAAATTATTATATCCCATTACGCTCTCATTTATCACTCCTATGATCTTTTATATACACCTTTTCCATGTCTATATTTTTTAAGACACCGTCCTCTCCACCCTACAAATTCAAGTAACTTATTTGAAATTAGTTCTTGTAATTTCAAATGGTTATATTTTCATTCATTCCTAATCATTAACTTACTATACATTTGATATTATTTTAATGATGGATCATTTTTAATCCCCCATTTGGACTCTTACCTATGTTTTTACTATGAAAAAATTTTGTAAGGGATCCTTACCATCTCTTATTTATTCAAGTTTCTTTTTGAATTTATAAAATATATTTCTATTTATTAATGATGTGAAATTTTTATCCATGTTTCTATTACTTAACAATTTATTTTTAAACTATGATATAATAATTTATCTCTCATAAACCAATTTTATGAATTTTTGTGTAACAAAACTATGCTGCCGAACTATCATCACAATTTTCCATGCCAAAACAATTGTGTAGTGAATACCAAAATAATTTTTCTATCAACGATATTCACATTTATGATAATATACATACATTTTGGGGACATAATTATTTTTATATTACACTACTCAATCATAAAATAAATCATGATGATGAATTAACCGATGTTGAATGATTTATGTTTCACACTTAAGCATGAAAATGAAATGAATAATATGGGTTACCATAGATAAAATTCCATTGCATTAGGTAATATTTAGTATCATGATATGTCATATTGGTATAGGGAGTGAAACTAATTCTATTATGGTTCTTTTTCTGCCATGATGTCTTGGAAGATTTATCATTAACCTAAGTTTATGATGTAATGTTCTAAGTTGTTTCCATATTTCCCATGATACCTTTATGATTAACATTCTATATCACATTTCATGGTTCATGTTTATGATTCATAATATTTTTATGACCCGTTTATACACCTATAGTATAATATGTATCATTTTTTTCATTTTATATATTACTTATTCCCTTACTAGGCTTTATAACTCAATCTTTTCTTAGGTTTTTCCCCAAGGATATCCCATATAGTGTTGAAATACATGGAATTTTAGAAGAATGCTAAGTATGTTTTATCAATGTTGTTGCATCCCATGTTCAAGATGTTATTACAAGTATATAATTCCAAAAGTCACTATAATTATCAATATTTAGGGTTATAATAAGTGAAATTTTATATAATAAATTATGAATTAATTTGTAATAATGTGCATGGTTGTTGTAAGAATAATATTTGAAGATAAATCCTACATATGAAAGATCATATACATGAGTCATAATATAATTATTGGAGTTCAAAAGGCATGAATCAATAGGAATCAAGCGAATAATCCATCTAACATTTGAATAAGACATGGAATTTTAGAGTACATATAATCATATAAATATGATTTCTATAGTTGTAATTTATTACTTCCATGGCCATATTAGTGGAATAGGATGACTCCCAAAAACATTTTTGTAGTCAAGGCTCACTCCCAAGACCATCTTATTAGAAAATGTCCATTAATGATCTATGTTCACTACCAGTTCCAGCCATGCCTATATCATGATATATAAATATTTGACAAATGTATTAGGGAGAGATATATGTCCCATAAATATCATATTTAAATAATATGCACATGTGACAAAATTTCATAAACAACCATATCATAACCCGTGAAATGAAATTGCTATAAAAAACATGTCATTATATAATAACCTGTAAAAAAAGATATATGTTTAATAATCATTTCATAAAAAATAACCAATGAATAGAAGTTGTTTTCATAAGAATATAACCCATGAAGGAAAAAAATGTCTCATAATAATATAAATCATTAAAGAGAATTTTTTTTCATAAACATATAAACCATAGAAGAGGAATGAGTTTCATAACCATATAACTGATGAAAGAGAACCAAGTTTTATAAAACATCATTCCTTTAAAAAAATAAACTTTTTATTGAATAAATATGAGTGGTACCCTTTGATCATATCCCCAGCAATTCATTAGTTACACTAATGGATTTTATCATAGATATAAAATTATTTTGAATGATATTTTAAAAACAGTTATTGAGAAACACAATTATTTGAAAAACAATATGAACATAATTCTGATTGAAAATAATCTTTATATATAATATAAAATAATGTTTTATAACAAATTAAATCAATTACTAGAGAAAGTTTTTTTTGAAAACCATTTTCTTCGAAAATAACTTTTAAAACAAATAAAAAATATTTGAAATCATTGTATTCATTTTCTTAAAATTACCTTGAAAATTTATGAAGGAAGACTAAAAAGATTTTAAATAAACCTTTTCATTGAAAATATATTTTAAAACATATAAATTACACTTGAAAGCATTTTGAATACATTTTCATTGATAATATATTTGAAATTCTATAATGTAATATTAAAATATTTTGAAAACATTTTCTTTGAAAATATCTTCAAAAACAATGAAATGAATCTTCAAAGAATTTTAAATTCCATTTAATAAGAAAACCATTTAAAAAATAATAATTTATAGAATATTAGGGAAATGGTTTTTCATAAAAAACAAAATATTATGAAAATTTTAAAAAATACTCAAATATATCTTTCTCATGATGGCAGATATATCTGTAAATTTTAAAGATTCATTTTTTGTCATAAAAAGTTTAGAAAAGTAACTCAATCAGAAAATGAAAAGAAGATTATTTTTTAAACAATTTTAAAAAATTTTAAAATATCTTTAGAATTTCGTTTTAAAGATCATTATAGAATATTAGTATGTTTTTTAAGACTTTTATTTAGAAATCATAGTTGTGAAAGAACACAGAGTTCCGACCAAAGAGAGATCACGTTATATTTTCATAAAAAACATTTTCTTAATTATCTAAAGTACACAAGAGTTAAAAATTGGTAAAAATAAAATAATATATCATGAATAAAAATAGTATAATTAATTTAGTGAGAGTTATTGATTGATGGATCATACAATTTAATAAATGGAAGCATAATCATTATTAATCCCAATAATGTTGAGATTGTAGCAACAAACTCTTACCAAATCTATAACATTGAATCATAATCCCTATAAGAGGATTAAATTAAATATAACCTAAAATAAACGTAATATATAATATTCATGATAAAACATTTCAATGTTTATTTTATACAACATATTGATGAATATTTGAGTATAACATAACATGTGTTCTAAAGATGGAAAATTGATACAAAATTACATTACTGATTAGGTAATTTTAACCATAAACCTCATGAAAGAGAGATCATACAATGGATATGTAAATACCAAAAACTTTAAGGGTAAATTCTATAAAATACATTCATGTTATGTTTATGCACCATAAAAAAATAAACCATTAGTGAATAAGTCTTATGTATCACAAAAATTAAAGTGAGGCTAGAAATCCACTTACTAGTTGAGTAACTTTTGAATCATGAGGTCTATGAAATAATAACCTAAATTTAAAAATTTCATATCATTAAATAATAGATACTCATTATATAATATTTAATAGGGTATTATATAAATCAAAAAAGAATAATAATAGTTGAATAAAACATATATCACACAGAAATTAACGTGGGACTAGAAAACCCTTACCTTATGTATTGAAATTATTCGTACATCTTGAAGCCTCATGTATAATAAATATAAGGATATTATAGACCTAACACAAATTAATATTATTATATATAATAACATATTTGATTTTATAGTGAATTTATATTTCATATTTATTAATAATTTAATTTCAATGTTTCGTTTCAGGTAGTAACTATATTATTTGTTTGGTATATGTTTTCACTTGTTATTCTTGATCCTCATATTTATATCCTGATTTAAATATTTCCATAATGTAAAAAATTAGTTAAATATCATATATATTCAATATATAAGTATTAATAATATTTTATAAATGATATTTATATAAACTGGAATACACCATTCATGGAGACGGTAGGCTGTACGTATGTATGGAGGTTGTTTCTATTTAAAATATCATTCTAAAAAAGATGGTAAATGGTGTATATATATATATGATAATTATACAATATTTATTAAGTATTATATATCATATATATTTACTAATCCCATCCATAATATATTCCATGCAATATGAGAATGAATCACATCGCTTTGAGGGGGCGGTAGTCCACACGCCCACAAACAATGTTATCGTATTCGCAAAAAATAAAAAACATGATGTATTGTGATATATAATAATTAAATAATAATAAATAAAGTAAAATTATAATATATATAAAATAAAAAAATTAATCATATCATTATTCCAAACCATTATGGGTGGTAATGAAATAAGAAACATCAATAGTTCATGAGGCAGTAGTCGGCCATATACCTAAAAAATGATTGCATATCCCATTTGATGGATGTTTGTGTGAGTATAGGATGTATCTTTTAAATAAAAAATAGAATTATGTTTTTTATAATGATTTTATTATTTTATCTTCATAAAATAATAAATTATAGTGTGGATAGATAAATAAAACAAATGTTCTTGTGGAAGGATGGTACCTCTTCTTTGGGTAACACCTTTTTGGTTTCACCAAAGGGATTTATTATTTTTTTATACCAAAATCCTAGTCTCTATGATGGGGGGATTTAATTTTAGAGGAGATATGTGTAGGTTATGTTTAATAAAAAAGGAATAATAGGTCTGAATAAATTGGGTGGGGGTAGGTTGAGTTCCCTTTTATAGTGGAGGATAAGTGATATTCTAGCAAATATAAAAAGGAAAACACTATTGAGAGGTATTCCTTGCATTATGCGTCAAGAATAATAGTTAATTATTTTATTAAATGGAGGATATGTTTGAGATATATCATGAAGATTTATTCTTCACATGATTATAATTTATTTGTCCCCTTAAGTTAATATTTAACCACTAAGTAAAATCATTTTTATGTTAATCATTATAATTAATATCCATTAATTTTACTAATAATTTTGTAAAAAATATATGTTGAACATTATAGAAATAATTAATTATGATACTTAAAAATATGGAATTAATTTTTACAAATTATAATCATATAAGTGGAATAAATTAATATAAAAATAATCACACAAATGCGATGAGGCAATGAGTTTTTAATGTTAAAAAGTTGTTAGGATTTTAATGTTTTTAAATGAAATTTCATTGTGAATGTGGATCCAAAGACCAAAATTTTATTCATTTATGTATAATTTATCTATTAATTGTTTAAAAATTAATTTATATATTATTTAACTATATAAAAAATTAGATGAAAAATAAGTTTTTAATAAAAATTTAGAATATTTTTTCATAATTCATCAAAAAATGAATTCTTCTTAAAAAATAATTGATATCCACTAAAATTATGTTTTCATATTAGACTTTATAAAATGATGTTTATTTTTTCAAAAATAAATTTATAACATTTTCAAAAATTATATTAAAAATAGGTAATCCATAATAAGACGGTAAAATTACCCTTTGGAAAATATATATCATTATGCATAAAATTCAATTTCTTCTTATCTCTTTTATAGAAAATAGAAAATATAAATGTTAAATAGTTGAATAAATAATATATATATATATCATTAAAATAATTGAACAAATTTTTTAATTAATTTATTGTTGTAAAATGTGTTTTATTTCATAAATTTAGTTTTTTAGAAAAAGTTTCCTATATTTTCGAAAGGGTTTTATATTCATTTATTTTTAATTGGACACAAAATAATTAATATGATATACACAAGGAAACATTATTTTCATTATTTAACTAATATTACTCATATACTCTATTCAAAAGGATGGGATAAAATTATAATTATTTTTTAACGATAATATTAATAGGACATTACATTTGGGTAAAACAAGGTATTTCGTGTAAGACAAGCTATTGAAGGAACTCCAAATTCTGTATATCAAAATAAAAATGTAGTGTTGTGTGTATAAAAATTGTTTATATATGTTTTCCATTTAGTGAATGATTAACTTGTGATTTTGTGAAACATATACCAAACACAGTGCTTTCTTATAACCCATGCTATATTCAGTGTTGTGTGAAATGAAAAGTATTTAAAATATTAAATTAATTAGAAAAAATATTTCTCAAAATATTAGGCTGTTACATTGATCTTGGTATTTTTTTAGTTTTAATTAAAAAATTATATAGATAAAATTAATAGTTATTATATATTTATTTTGTAGTAATCTATAAATGTTAGAGACATAAAATGAAATACAACTATTATGGAGATGGTATGTCACTAATATGGATAAATGCTCTTTCAACATTTTAATGGATGAAATAAAGTAATATTGAAAAAAACATTAAATTTAAGAAATATTTTTTATTTCAAAAATATAAAATATAATTTTTATCTTTTTATATATTAATTTTCATGAAAATAATTAGTGGAAAATTAATTACAATGCTACACATAGTGGTTATCCACTGTACACATGAACAACATTATCGTATTCTCTATGAAATTGAAATGAAGACATATATATGATATTATAATTTTATAAGTATTATTATATCATAAATATAACATATAAAAATTATATATATCATTATATCTTTTCAATATAAGCGGTGATGTAAAATGAATTTATATAGTTCGCTTATAAGTAGTTTACTATATACAAATTCAACGATTTTGTTTCCCATTTGAGGGGAGAGAAAATGGTTATAGGTCATTCAGAAATCATAAAAACATCTCAGCATATTTAACATACCAGGGATATTATATTATAATGTTTTAATTATATTTGTAGGAGGTGGAGGAAGACCTATAATAAAATACTTGGCTAATGATGTTACCTCTTCTTCAGAAAACTTATTTTTTCTTGCAACAAAAGTCATTATAAATTTGATTTATGACCTGAAAAAGGATTCTATAATTAGGTATCATATGTAGGTGTGCGATTTTGGCTTTTATTGGTTGATCTAATGTGGTTATGAAATATGGATGTATAGAATAGATGGTGGAATTTCAAAAATTACTTTTATTATTTGTTCATATAAATTAATAAAATTACTTTTGAGAAAATTTTACTTTCGAAACATATAATTACATTACCAAAAATAGAATAATTTTTTATCAACATGTATTCTTCATGTAAAACCATTATAATTAATATATAAAATGTGGATAATCCAATTCATATCACCAATTATAATGACTAGTTCGTAATTTCCTTGTAAAATTGTAATATAAATAGTATATTAAAGTTTTTTAGAATTGGGTGTTGCGTATAGAGATAGGTGTCGAGAAAATTAAATTTAACCACAAAATATGTCATAAATTCTTATTGTGTTGCATTATACCCCTATTAAAATTAATTTCACCCACAAAATTATATCACCTTGGTAAAAAAAAATTGAGGATACTTGTAACTAATTACATCATCACATTCCTATGTAGCTTCACCAATCTAGCCATTTCACCAAAAACATTGAGCATGTGAGTGGTCTTGTTTAATAGAAGATTTTATATATGAACTAGAATCTCCAATCATTATTCTATATAAGAATGATCATACTAAATCTTAATTATTAATGACTTTAATATATGTTATGTGTCAGGTATATTCTTTCTCATAAGAAATACATAGAACACATCATGAACATGAGAGAGGTTTATTGGATGTTCCATACTACATGATACCATTATGATATGATTAGGAATTTAAAATGTTATAAATTTCATATGAATTAGTTTATATTTCATCTCATTAATCAAAACCATCGTCCATGTAAAGATTATTATAAACACCTTACCACATAATATAAATTATAGATCACAAGGATGATTATTTGCATTACTTTTTTATTAACTTGTTCTGCCTTTATGAGCTTTCAAATGGATCAAACCTTTTCTTCAATTTCTTTAACTATCTTATGTCCCAATATAATTATTTCTCTAACATCAATACAAAAAATTGAATCTTTACAATTCTTCCTATAGGGATTTATATGATTCCATTTGAATAATCTTGTGAAAGATATTGTTGTATGAAAACTCAACTAGTTGATAATGCTAATCCCAACCACATTTGAAATACAAAGAACAAAATATCAATATAAACTCTGTGGTTTTAATTGTTCTCTCATACTGACCATATATTTAAAGATGATATGCAGTGTTGAAACTCAACTCTATATTAATAACATGCTATGGACATTACCAAAACATTAAGGTACTCTTTTAATCCTGATCATACACAATAAAATGTGGGAATCTATAAAACCATGCAACCTTTTTAATGTAAATCATATCTATGCTGATATAATGTGAATTATTTTATTGTAGTGATGAAGTATGCTGACTATGTAAGTAAATCAACTGTAAGGAATATAAAATATCACCGTTTAGGCATTTAGGGAGTCATATGACAATATCTATGGTAATGATTCCGCAGTATCATTATGGTATAGGCAATGGATGTAAAATAAATTTATAATTGTTTATGTCACCCTTAACATGTTGACACACCATGAATCAAGATGAAATATTTGTTTTATCCCTCTTCATTAAATCCAAACAGAAATAATCTTTTAAATTTTTTTATATCATCATATTTCTAGGTTGAATAGAAAAAAAATTAAATATGAAACTCCCCTAAAAAATCCTTCTTCAAATTTAGTATGGGTAGAACTCATACATGGTTATTATACCATATAATTCATCACAATCCATGTTAATCATTACTAAAATTTCCCACATTCTTCTGAATATCTATATCATCATTCTTCACCATTTTAATCTTCACTCGGATAAATGGTCAAAATTTTTAATGAGAAATATAAGATTTATCCCCTTCCTAAGGATTTACAGAACCCCCTTTAAAAACACAAAAATATTATATCTTTTGTGGTAATCATCATGGATAATATAGCATGATCCTTTTGACTCAATGAATTGGCCACCTTGTCCACTTTTCTAGGGTGGTAAGGTAAAAAGTCTAAACCCCGCTTCTAGATTCAGTTTAGAAAAAAATGTTTTATACTATTTTTTATTACGAAAAAATAAAAATTACATTAAGAATTTTATACTCGAAGAAATTATCCTATCCTAGTTTTAGAAAATTAAATTATACCTTACATATATTCAGATATGTATAAAAATATAATATGTAATCTTCTTCAATCACACTAACTCCTCATCAATGTTAAACTCCACGAGAATTATGAAATATATTCTAATTATTTTATAAAATAATTTGTTGAGAATAATTTCCCAATAAGGGATATTTATAAGTCTAGTGAAAATGATTTTTATAATTCCATGTGAAAATATATTATTGAAAAATATATTTACATTTTTTATAATATTTAATTTTTTTGTAAAAATCTTGTATTTTGTGAAAAAAACTATTCTATCTTTTTAAAACAAAAACATTTGGCCACTTGAAACATTGACAGCTATCTATGCCTACCCACATTCCAAAGGTATGGGTTCACTCCCCTTTTCCATATCATGTTTACAAATTTCATGTAACAAATTTTATAAAAATATTCTATGATTTCCATACATATATATACATGTTTCACTAGAGTTTTGGCATTATAATCCTAGAATCATATTTTCATACATTTTTATATTTATATATAAATACTATCATAGTAGGGAATCTACTAGATTTGGAGAAAACAAATTTCATCACCTATAGACATTGTATAAATTCATGGAATAATAATTAACATCCATGTTTTAAAATTCCCTTCATGAACACAAAAAAAATTATTTTTTAGAGTAGATACCATAACACAATAATTTATTCAATGCACATGATTAAATATATATATATATGTATGAAATTTTATTATTAATCAATAACACATTGAAATAATTATGATCATGAATGAGATGTATATAAAATGATTAATTAATTCAATTACATGAAATTATATAAAGAGAAACATTTATTTTTTGAATGAAAGATGACATAGTTTTCCACCTACATAAACAATCAAAAACAATTTATTCAAGAATAGTAATAAACATGGAAATTATATTGTTATATATATTCTCAAAAAATAATAAATATAAAAATAATGTACACATGTATGAACTTGAAATTTAGAAAATAGTGTACAAATATCTAGATGAATAATATGATATTGAAATATATATATATATATATATATTTTTGTATATATACACACACATAATTATAATATATTAAAAATAAATAAATAATATATCCCTTACCTTAAAATTAGCACCGGAAGAAATCATTAAAAAAATTTCATTGAAAGGAAAACCCATAACAAGGGTCACAATCCTCCTCTTGTAGTATGTCTCTCAAGACTCTCCTCGGAAGACTGATTTTCTAGTCTTTCATCACCCAAAGGGTGAATCACTTAAGAATGTGTGCAATATTCCTTAAAAAGGGAGTTGATTCTCTAAATTTATAGTATCATTTTCACTATCTAATATATATATAATTCATGGAATAAATCAAATGGAAAAAATAGAAGGGAAGGGACTCAATGTTTTTCCAATATGTGGTGAAATAGAAATAATTGATTAAAAAACTGAAATGTTTGTAAAATAATACATGGTGTAAGAGAAATACCAACCACAACGATAAAAAATTATATATATATTTATATATATTCTTTACATTGAAGAAATTTGAAAAAATAATCAATTTCATTATTATTTTACGATTTTAATATTAATTAGAAAAATATTTTTCATGAAGCTTCATGTATTCAAGATAATTCCACATAAAATTGTTAAAAAACAAATTTTCTATAAAAAATAATACAGTGTTAATTACAGTCAAATTAAATTGAAAAGAAAATAACATGGAATATTCCGGCTACAAACATTGATAAACAAGATTACATTGCATTTTAATATTTGAAATGTGACAAAAAGGATGATGAAAACTCATTAATATGTCAATAGGGTGATGACGATGAGAAATATATTGATTAACCCTAAAATGATTTCAGAATAGGTTCTTCAACCAGATGCAGAGACCTATAAATAAATTAAACACATACCTCACATATATTTAAGTAGATCTGAGATCTTAATGACAAAATTGGGATTTATATTCACACTTAGAAACCCCTAACTGAAAATAAACATCATTAACATCACTTTGGACATTAGAAGACCTCAACAGAAGTTGATTGTTACTCAAATTCCTCACTCATTGCTGATAACTCTGGATCAAAACCCCCTAGTGGTTGAACTCAATTGTGCTCATATAGAATCCCCCATAGCAACTCAATCCCTCTCCATACACACTTGATGGTCTAACACAATCACACTTACACAATTTGGTCAATGTTCGCAACTTAAAACTCATTTATTTTCTTACTTTTTTTAATTCTTTTCAAATATATTCATTTCATTTTTAGTTGTTTTATAATTTTTAATAAAAATACATAATATATTTATCATATTTATATTTATTAATATATTAAAACAAATAAAAATCCATATTGTAAATAATAATAATAATACTAAAACCATCTTTTAGTATTTTTAAATTATTTATAATAACTAAATTATATTTAAAATAAAATATTAACATTTAAAATAAAATCTTATTATAATAACAATACTAATATTTTCTTGAACACTTAATTATTTCATTATAAAATTATATTATAACCAACAAATATAATTGATTAATGATATTCATTTAAAAAATAGTTTATTATATTAAAACATATTTCTATTTCATTTATTATAACATGTAATTTAGAATAATTATTAATCATAATTTCGTATTTTTTTTATCATTTTATATATATAAAATAATCAAATAATTATATATATTAATTTATTAATTTTTAGAAAAATGATACTATAATATAATAGTTGTTTACAGTTTAAAATATTAAGTTAAAATCAAATATTATTTCTAAAAATAAATAATTAATTTAAAAATTCTATAAGATTTGATATCAATAAATTTGCAAAAAAACCCAATAGATGTATATGAATCTTATTCCTAGGGTTTATTATATAATTTTAAATATTAAACATAATAAAATTATATAAACACATATTTTATAAAATATCTTTATTAGTTTACTTAAATCATAATTTTTTTTTAAAACTCATTTTATTTTTTAAAATTTCTGAGATGATACTTTCTTTACCCATTAAATGAATTTCACCAAAAAAATATGCTCATCAGACTTTTTGAAAATTATGAATTTCAATATTAACAATTAAGAAAATAATAATTGCTGAACATCTATACTCAACCTCCTAGACAGTCCTCATAAGACAATGTTTAATCTCCAATGTTCTATTTATCATCGCTCTGATAAAAATTATAAATGAAACTACACGAGACACTACAATATTTTAATATCATAAAAAAATAATTTTTTCTCTTCGATTATTCTTTATAAAAACTCCATTTTATGATTACACTACACACAACACTAAGTTAGCTTGTGTTACATGCATGACCGAGTATTGTTAATTTTTTTCACTCATATAAATTCGAAACTAAATTTTACCAACATTTTAAATTTTATTTGCTAAAATAAACATTATTTTTGACTGGGGGATTTTGAAATTATCTAATGTTTAATGTTTTCTATATTTTATTTTAGAAGTTTCATTTTTTGATGAATAGTAACTAATACTGAATTTTTGTGGAAAACTACCTTTTTGTTTATATAATTTCTAATGATAAATCAAACTTTAAAATTAATTTAAGCCAAAATTAATCAATTACATTTACATTAATCCAATTTTTGTCATTTGAATCATTTTTATAGTTAATTTAAATATAAAAACATATGGAAAATTCGATTATTTTTACTTTAAAACCCAACTTCTCGCTATGTTTGGAGGAATAGAATAATTTTTTTTATAGTTATGAGAAAGGAATTTTGAAAGATGTATTTTCATTGTCGAAATAAGTATATTATTAATATTTTAATAATATAATATTAATTTTTTACAAATTTAATAAATTAAATTAATTAAAATTAATTAGAGTGATTAAGATAAAAAATAGTTTACATAGTCATTAAACATCAATAATATGGGTAAAAATGACATAGACATTTTCCAAAACACATTTTATGCATATATTTCGACCATATATCCTCTTGGTTATAATTGTATGAGTTAGTGGGATGCATGTTCATGAATGTGATTCATATAATAAGTTAATTAAATAAAAACGAATGAAATGCACCTTCCTTTCTTTTAATTCCTCTAAAGATTTAAAGTATGGAAGAAGATTCATAGACCTAGTTATATAAATTATTTTGAAAGATAAATGATTATACGTTATCATGATATTTTATATATAATTTTTATAGATGATATAATTAATTTAAACACTTAATAAATTCCAATATACTGATTACTTAGTTCATAATTAAATTAAATAAATGGTGCTAAAAACATTTAAAGTAAAATAATGATAATGAATTATTACATTAAATTATATTTTATATGAATATATAATGATACAAAACTTTGAACTTATTAGATTTAAATTCCAATATTTTATGATATTATAAAATTAAAATCAAATAAATAATTTCAAAATTGGTATAGTGTTATTTTATAATAAATGATATCGTTATTAAATAATATAAAATTAATAAAAATATTATCTTATTTAAGGAAAATTTTAAGGGTTACTAATAATAAAATATGTTTCATTAATGGACCAAATGATCTTTTATAATTAATATATTGACCCATTAACAGAAAAAATTTGTTATCATAGTTTAGGGTAAAACTGTGGTTTTCCAAATTACATACACTTGTTTTAAATTAATTTCCAACCCACATGGGATAATTATTTTTTAAATTATATGTCATATTTATAAAGAAGTTGGTATATATTTGCTAATAAATACCACTTTAATTTAATCTTAATTATAAAATTACTTATGTTAGAAGACTAGTTACTTTAAAAAAACAGTAATGGTAAATGCGGGGAAAATTAAAAGTTAAGAATAAAAATTATAAAAATTCACCAATTTTTCTATGGTGGAGGTTTTTATAGACGATGATTTTAATTTTATACATTTTAATTTCGTTTTTATGAACATAAGGTAAGTGGGAACTGCAAATAGTGTTTACCATTTTATATATACGAGAATTCCACTACTCCTCCACTATATAAAGCCACACACCCATCCCACATTTTCACACCTCTCAAGCCCTATGTCTCATCCAAAAAATTCTCAAAAAATATATCTTAATATATCCCATAACACTATAATTCTCACTTTGGGATGAAATAAAATGAAGTAAATATTTTGGAATAAACCAAATGGCATTACCGGAAAAAGTGGCAATATTTTTCAACAATACATTTGGTTTCATTTAATTATCCACCAGTTAAAAATTTAATTTTATGATTATATAATAATAAATATTTATTAAATATAGTAAGGTATTTTTATTCTATGATTTTGAACTACATCATCACACACATCCATCAAAAGGGATACGTAATCATCGTTCATGTGTACGGTGGACTACAGCCTCAGGAACCAATGATGTTCATTCATCCATTTAACACTTTTAAAATTTCTTAAATAATGATGTAATGATAGTTTATATATGATATATTTGTTATCTATAATGTATTTATACTTCAATAATTTTTATATAACAAATATATTTATGCTTTACATTTTGTGGGAATGTGATAACTTCGTTTGTGGACTGGTGGCCAACTACCTCCTCAATGTTATATGATTAGTTCATGCTATACCTGGAATGTATTAAAAATGATTTTAATAAAAATATGTGACATATATGATAAAAATATGATAATGTAATTAAAATATACAAATATATTTTTTGGGTCTATAAAATTCTACATTTAAGAGGATATTTCTATCAAGACTATAAAAGGGTTGAAAATAAAACCATAAGAATATTGAAGAAAAGATTGAAAAGAATGAAACTGTGAAGAAAAAGTGGTTCATGGACCACTGATACACATGTAATTATTACATTTCATAAGGAATCTGTGAATGAAATAATTTTCAGATGGAGGAAGTACTTTCAGTCCCTGCAAACAAAACCAACGTCGTTTTCAGGACAAATGCAATGGTTCCATTCCATACAAAAGATTATACACAATAAACTAAGTGGTTCATAGGAATATGTAGTACTTTAGTTTCTCGTGAAGGAATAAAGGTTGTTTTTAGTTATGAGGTTGTGATTCCCTCCCTCGCAAATGACATCCCCACTGACTACTTCATTTTCTGGCCGGGGTGTCCTCTTGGGCTCTCATAAAAGAAGGCTCATGGCCCAACATGGATGGCTGGCCAGGTCGTTACCTTGTAACTCCAATCTACTATAAATATACCCCTAGGGGGACCAAATAAATGGAATTAATACACTTATGAGTTCTTGTAATGATTATATCCAATTAAATCAATAAACAACCCTGAAAACCATATCCTTTCAATGGTTCCCAAATTGGAAAAACCCACCACATAGAAGTAAGGGGGAACTAATAAATCATCTTGTGGTCTATGAACTCAAGAACCCTTTATAGACATAAAATGAAGAGGTGAAAAACTGATTCCCCCTTTACGAATAGGAACCCTTCATAGATAAACATTACGTAAGCGGAACACTTCCCTACATTGCAAGTCACTACATGGGAGGAACTCATCCCCGCGTAGCAATATTCATTGCAGATGGAACTTGGTACCTTGTAGAAATACTCTAAATGGATAGTATCTAGGTCCAGGTAATACTATGCTTTGTAGATGGTCTCCTCACACTCATAGTAACTTACAATGCAGAGGGATCCCCATCCTGCATAAGAATCCGCTCTTTAGAATGAGGCATCCGATGGAGATCCACTCTCTAGATCCCATCACTCCCTTTAATGTCATCAGCCCTCTATGTTGTGTGCTTTTCAAAATAGTCTAACTATATCAGGCCATGGACCCTTCCAAAGATACCTAACATTTATGAGAAAATCATTGGGCACATGAGCACGTCCTCTCGATTTTACATAATCAGGGTAAAGAGAGTAATGTGGGTAACCATCACAATAAAGTGAATCCTTGGAATGTACATGGGTTTACATTCCCATGGTAAAGATTGTTTCAACCTTAGCGTTCTCACATGAATTTATCTATTCCGAGTGGGAATATAGGGAATCACACTATCCTTTCCCTTCAATGTGTAATGAGTTCCTTCACCCGGGAGTAAATTTTATACCACTCCTCCCGAGGTAAGCCCCTATCCTTTCTTGTGAGAGGTGGAACATTTTATCCTCTTTAACTCCACCCATGATATAACTATATGGATCTCTTGATTTTACTATCTGAGTGATAAAAATAAAAGTTAAGGCTAGCATACTCAAATCCCTCTCTTTATCCCATTGGGTTCCAGTACCATCTATCAAAGGATACAGTGGAATCATATGACCATCTGGTATACTACTTCATCTTATATCTCAAACCAAGAAAGGATCACGTGGGATTAACGGTTAGTGGTAATTATTACATCTGCATGATCTAAAGCCATCAATTGGGCTCATTCCATATATAATCCCCAATCACATACATGGGATGGTCCTACACATAAGACACAATCACATTGACCTAATTCTTTTAAAAGACCACATTTTAGATGAAGAAGAAAATGTATGGGAATACTATGAGTTTAAGCCTCATCCATGTTGAATTAAACCCTAATAAATGGGCCTAATCCATAGGTATAAGCACCAACCATGACAGAAATACATGGTATTTTATTCCCATATAACTGAGATATGTAGGAATCCACTTTGAGGTCAAAACCCAACACCCAAATACACCCTAATCTTCTCAAGGTCCCATTCTCTATAGAGTCATATGCTCATGGGAGACCCCATTTCTTCCAGGTTCCTTGGGCTGTCTCGAGGAAATACACGCACCAAAATCTAATAATGCATATTCTGCATAGGCATGCGAACTGTATTATCTCAAACTGCTTGATTTGGTCTGTTCCACATGAACATAAATGGTGATGATCTCTATTAAGTGGTACTGGAATAAATGGTTAATGATTTCTTTCATGTTGATACAATGGAAGCCCATATTAAGGGTTTGATACCGATTTCAAAGCAACTCTCATTATTCCTAGATGGTGATAACAACTAGAGGATCACACCACATGGATTAAAACTTGTGTTATCCAAAAAAATGGCTAAATAATATCTAATCCATCCATAAAAGGGTGTCATCGATGTAGAAACTCATATATATATATATACAAATGATTCCAACCCCACCCATAGTCATAATGAATCATTTCATCAAGGTAATCTGTGTATGAATAATTTATAATGAACAAAGAATTCATGAACATATCTTTAATCTATAAGAGTTTTATAATAAGAAATAATTCCCCCCAAAAGGGTATGATGAGACCAACTTCCCATCCTCTCGACAAATGTGAGTTATTATGTGTCATTGGCCAAGTTACCCAATTAACATCTTCTATTAGAAAGTAGGTCTGTGAATCATGGATATAAGATCCATTGGTCATTTCTAGATCCATGAAAAAAATGAATTAAAGTTATTTAAAATGTTTTGTACCAAATTTCAGTTATTTTACTGAATTTAATACCATACAATCAACCATCAAGCATAGTTTTCATCACAATCAAAATGGTACCCCAAATGAAGTGATTAACTATGACACCTACTTCAAAATAAAAAAGATATGCATTATATCCATCATCATACCATACCCCTTCTAACCCAAACTCATATTTATGGGGGGGAAATGTTTCATTTAATTTTTATTCATTTAATACGACAAAGAAATGAAAGAATCATTCATGCATATATATGACCTACCATCTCAACAAATGATGCATTTCATTTTCTATCTCAAAATTTTTTGGATTATTATAACTAAATATATACTGAATATATAATATTTATATCATTGTTTACATTATACAGATGATTTAATATGATCAAATTAATTTTAATAATATGTATCGAGTCAAAAGAAAGACAAAAAACTAGGCAATTAATTACCGAAATTGTGAAAATAATGAAATATTGTTAAAAAATGGATAATAAGATATTATGAGAAGTTAATATGTGATATTATAAATATTATTTTCAATATGGTATAATTTAAAAACATGATTAAAACTATTATATTGGTGGTTATAATAAATTCAACCAAAAGGATATGTGAGGTAAAAACTTTCGTCTTAAATTACATTTCATTGGTACTTTTTTATTGTTATGAAAAAATTCTCGTTAACATGGTGTATATACTACAACATTATTATTTAACATCATGATTCGACAATAAATCCTGGTATTTTATGTTTCACTTTGAATTATCTCATTTAATGGGGGTTTTATGAAAATTACCAATTAATAGAAGTTATATTTTTTAATCTCACATAATTTTTTGACAGTTAACTCTATCTTGAATCAATAACATTATTATAGTTATTATAATTGGAAAATTACATAAAAATCTACATTTGTGGGTTATTTATATTATTATTTGATAAACTATATACAATTTTTACTTATGTTGTTTACCACAAAATGTATTTTATGTTCTGGTGAAATATTAGAAAATTCATATTGTTAATTCAATACTAAATATTTGATAACGAATATTTTTTTATTATATCGATTATTTGACATGAGAAATGATTTTTAATGGAAGTGTTGTCTGGGGAATGGACTTTATATATTCCCTTAAATGGGATGCATTTCAGTTGTTTACCTTTCTATTTTTATAATGCATTGTCTAATTATTTGAGTGGCATGTGTTCTCAATTATTTACTATGGAATGTTATTATTACTGTTGATTCATTATTTATTACACAGTAATTATTCTTACTGAAAATTTGGCCTCACCCTTATTATGTTTTCTTTTACTAGGTTGTGAAGAGGAAGCCTTTGAATGAGTTTCAAGGATGCTGTTTATTTCATTTCATTATGCAGTATGTTTTAATTTTTTATTTCCAAATGTAATATAAGTATCATATATGTAATCTAGTTTTTCAATAATACTAAAATGATAATTCCTTTTGGATTTGATTTCTTGTATTCAGTCCAATGTCATAAAGTAATGCCCCAGCTCTGGGCTTCTAAGGTTGAGGAATTAAAGTCGGTATCAATGAATTTTTAGTATAAACCTTATAAAGTAGATTTAGAAAATACATATTGGGGAACATAACCCTATGATATTATTTGTTGTTAATTATAGAAGAACATCCAAATAAAACCATGTTTACAATTATGAGGTTGGATATGAATAAATTTCCCATTTTATGATCAAGTATTTGACTAGTTTTGGGACTACAAATTATGTTTCATAATGATGATATCTAACCTACTGTATATATTCATTTAAAAATGTATCATAGAAGAAGAAATGTGAACTTCCCTAATGAACATGATCTGAAGGGTAAAAATTATCATTTATTTCATGGTTTGAATACAATATTTAAATGGGAACTATTCTCCCACGAATTTTCATCCAGTGAAAACATAATATTATGTACTAATAAGATAGAGAAATAATTATCCAAGTATTATAGCTTTGAAGGGTTGCTCTATTTCGATTGTATTTCTTGTAAAATATTGATAAATAGAATAAGAGAAAGAAGTATTTAGAACATGTAATAATTTTGTTAATAATCATCATACTACTTTATTAAAATGAATGGGAGTTTTCCACAAGGGTGGAGAGAGAGGCCACTATGCTTATGGTTTCAAGGATAATAAAAGGGTTTCCAATGTACAATTCTTGAAATGGAAGGATATGAGACACTATATAAATTAATATATCATATGTCAAAAGAATATTCTTTAAAAGAGGCAAATAGATCATATTCAAACTTTAGCTATTAACATTGATGAATATGGATGATTAATATGACTATGTTTGGAATCATTATTTATTTCATTTAAGTATTTTTTTAGTAAGGATTTGGTCATGAGAATAATGAAATATATATGGATGTACCCGAGTTCTATTTCTGTAAGGATATGTTATCATATACTGAATGATTCTATGAAACATTATTCAGTAGCAAGTATAACATTTTTGAAAACACATGATTGAGGGAAGGATATCCCAAAATATTTTCCTGATATTTATACGAAAATTCTTGGATAATGACATGACTAATATGGATAATGGAAATTGGATACTACTAACTACCTTAGACCTGATTCTAATATTTTATATCATAATACATGGAAGTGTAATAAGGATATTAATTTATGAAATTGTTTTTGTTCATCATTGGATGATATTTTAGATGTTAATATATTACTTAACCATGTTATGAAACTTTGTCTATGAGATGAAGTAGAAATAGTTCAAGGCACAACTAAAGGATAATATTGTTCTTATGAAATAGATTCTTATCTAGTAAATATATTTACTTACATTCATATAGAGTAAAATAATTCGTCAAATCTTGGAAAAACGGTTTTCAAACAAAAATTTTGTCATATGATCATCATTTTAGATTAAATCCATGACATTTATTCACATTTTTGGGTTTATTGCTTTCTGGTCAACAACTTTCTCATGAACAAGTTCCCTATCACTTTCCATCAAAACTTGATAGAAATATTTCTCATCTACATCCGTGTTTTAACTAATATCCACTTATTGGAAATCCTAGTTTTGCAGTGACTGTCAAATTTATATTTCTTTCTTATTATGAATATGTGTTATTAATGATATTTATGATGTGGGCTTCTCAACAATAGTATTTTTAAATATCAAGCACTTTATTATGAGAGCATGTTTAAATTTCATGGAATCTGTTTAATTTGGAGGGGATAATGTAACAAAACAATAATTTTGAAAAATTATATTTAGAATAAAATTAATTTTATTTCTAAGTTTTATTAAAATAAACACCACATTAAGCTTATGTCACACACAATATTGTGTTATCATGCGTTACCCTCAAGACTGACATTGAGCCTTTTAGTGGAACAAGACTTTTAAATTTTTTTTGACAATTTTATAAATTTCAAATTTCCAAATAATCTTCAAATTTTAATGAGTAATTTTATTATTAGATTAGGGTAATTGTTTTTTATATTTCTATGAGAAGATTCACATTTTATATGAATAGTGAAAATAATAAATTTTAGTTGAAATATTCATTATTTTTTATATAATATTTATTGATAAATACTTTTTATGTTGGTTTTAAATACAAAATATATCAATTAAACATATATTAATCCAATTTACTTCATTGGAATCTTTTTTATACTCATTTTAGAAATAAAAACGTAATGAATTTATTATCATATTTACTCAAAAACCCAAAGTTTTGGCCACTGTGTGGGGATATGATTAAATTTAATTTTTCATGTTATTTGATTTTAGTTAGAAAAAATGGATGTAAAAATTTAAATTTAGTATAATATTTATTTTATAATAAGATCAGATTTATTTTTTACACTAAATATTAGTGAAAGTAATTAAAATTAATTAAATCAATTAGGGTAAAAATTAGTTTACATACTGTTTAAACATCAATATTAAGGGGAAACATTACATAGATAATTGTATAAAATCCCTTATATCACCATATTTTGATAATATCTCTTATATGGTAGAATTATATGAGCTACTAGGACACATGTTCAAAAAAGTGACCTATATAATAAGTCACGAAATGAAAAAGACGAAAAATGTACCTTAATTAATTTTAATTTCTATAAATATTTAAAGTATGGAAGAAGATTTATCATTTAAGTTATATAAATAAATTTTAAAGGTAAATTAGTTATTATTATTATGATAATTTACATTTCATATTTTGTAATGATTTTATTACATTAAACACTTATGAAACACCAACATAGTTATAATTTTGTTCATAAATAAATAAAATAAATGATGCTAAAACATTAGAAGTAAAGTAAATTTTATAAATAATTGTGTTAGATTGTTTTTTTAGATGAATATATCATCCAAAAAATTTATTAAATTAATGTATTTTCATTCCGATATTTTTTTTGAAAATTTTAACCTGAAATTATATTAATAGAGTCAAAAATGATAATAGTGTTTTTTTACAATAAATTATATTTTTATAAAATGACATAAAATCATGAAAGAACTTATCATATTTCAAGTTATTTTTATATGTTAATCGATATAATTTTTTTTCCATTCATGTATTTTTTAATGTGAGTATATTGAACCCTGAATAGTAAAAACATTGTTATCACATTTTGAGTTAACATATAGTTTATGAACATTACATGTCCTTGTATTAAAATTAATCTCCCAAACTCATTAGATATTAATTTTTTAAATTATATATCATATTTAAAATTCATTGGATATATATTTTATAATAAATATAACTTTAATTAAGTCTCAATTTTTAAAATAATAAGCTTAAAAGATTATTTAACTTAATAAAAACCAAAATGGTAAAAGTGGGGAAACAATGAAGTTAAGGAGAAAATTTATAAAAATAAATATATTTTTGTGTGGAGGAGGTTTTAATAGACCATAATTTCACTTTACTCCATTATGTGTAAATTCTTGATGCACATGAGCTAAGGAATACCCCTAATAGTTCTTAGATTTTTATATTTACATGAAGGACACTCCTTATCCTCAGTAAAAAGGCAATCACACCAGCTACTTATTCACACCTATAAATCCCTCTTGGTAATCCAAAATATGCCAAAATAAGATCCAAAAATCTCTGAATTAATCATACAGGCCTCAATTTGTGAATAAATCAAACCATGTAAGTATTTTGATATACTCCAAAAAGAGTTAGCTGAATAAGACGTAATGTTTTCAACCAATATTTTTGTTTCATTTACTTTTCCACACCCTCAATTATTTTTAGATCATGATTATATAATAACCTTAGTATATTGAATATACATAGTTTTTTCATTCTGAGTTTTTTCCTACACATTCACACACATCCATAAAATGGAATACACAATCATCATTCATGTGCACGGTGGACTACCACCTTGTGAACTAATGTCATTTTCTCTTCAATTCACCACCATTAAAGGTTGAAAATAATTATGGATTTAGAGTTTAAATATAATATATATGATATTTATGATTATTTATGCTTATATTTTTTTATATAAAACATAAATTTATTCTATAAATTTTATAGGAATATGATAACTTCATTTGTGGACATTTGGATTACCACCCCTCAAAGTGATGTGATTCATTTATGTTATACATGAAATGTACTAAAGATGATTTTAAGAAACGTATGTGACCATTATGAAAAACATGTGATACTATAATTATAATATACAGACACACACACAGATATATATATATATATATATATATCATTTAATTTTAATTTCTTTTTTACGAAAATGAAATGGATATAGCGTTCATGCATACGTATGACCTATCATCTCCATAAACGGTGCATTTCATTTCTAAGCTCCTTATTTTATGGATTATTATAAATAAATATAAACTGACCATATATAATATTTAAATAATTTTTTAAGTTCTTTATATTATGAAATCATGATCTAGTGAATTGTAGTAACAAGTAACAAGTCAAAACATACTAAAAAAACTAGGTAATTAAAACCAGAAATAATGAAAAATATGAAATATTATTAACAAATGGGTAATAAGATATTATGATAAGGTAATATGTGATATTATTAAAATTAGTATGGTTATTTTTTAATTTAATAACATGATTAAAACCATTATACAAGATTTTAATGGATTTTCACCCATAAAAATGTTGGGTAAGGGGTTGTGTCTCAATTTACATTCCATTTAGGATTATTTGATGTTGTGAACGAATTAAATTTAACGTGGTTTATATACTAACCATTTTACATTTAATATGATTAATAACACATAATTAATGATATTATAAGATTCATATTTAATTATCTTACACATGGGGTATAACTTGAATAATACCATATGGTAAAAGTTATCTTTGCAATCTCACTTTAATTTGTGATTGTTAATTTATTCTTGAAATAATCACTTTGATGTAATCAATTTTCATTCAAAATTATATTAAATATAAACATTCATGGGGGAAGGAAATAATTATTTCCTAAACCATATTTAATTATTACATATAGTGTTTAAGTTGATAATAATTTGATTATCTAGGGAAATATAAATAAATCTGTATTATTTACTAAATATATATATTTGATAAAGAATATTAGTTATTAATTAAATATATATTTCAATATATGGAATGATTTGGATTAAAATACATGGGTGGTTTTTTATGTTGTATTTCCCATCCATGCATCAACATTTTATAATGAGACAAATTAGTTAGTCAAAAAAATGGGTTTCTACATATTATTTTAAACCATCGTGTGAACATTTTTGACGATATAGGTTTTTATGTGCCTAAAAAATAACATCCCATATATATGAATTTAATTCATTAATATTTCAGTTATTATTGTTATTATACATGATATTTCATAGGATAAAATATATGGATAAATTTAATTCTCATCTTATTGATTAAATAGAATATGTTTATGTTATTTACAATGAAATTTTGATTATTCCTTATCCAGTTATTTAGGTGGAAGTTTCTCCAAGATATTCATCATTATATGTTTACTATGTATATTGATTCGTTATTTCATCCCCAATACTTACCCTTGCTGATAATTTGTGATTACACTTATTATGGTTCCTTTCCCTAGGTTATGAAGAGTAAACCTTTGAATTAGTTTCAAGGACACTGTTTATGTCATTTAATTGTGTATCATGTATTTATTTTGTAATTAATAATATAATATTGGTGTCATATATGTATTCTAGTCTTCAATAAATACTAAACTGGTTGTTCGAACAAAATATTATTCATTCTCATCATGCTAATATAATAATGTAAGGCATCAACTCTGAACTTTTGGGTTAGGGTATTTCAGTAAGGCCCCAAACCCCTACTTCTGGATTCATTATAGGAAAAAGTAATTTATTTTTTTATAAAGACAATTGAAAAATAAAGTGAACATTTTACACTCAAAGGCCATTTCCAGTCTAGTTTTTGGGAAATTTTACAAATGCTTATATATTTTAAATGTTTTAAAAAAACAAAATATGTAATACTATTCACATGCACTAACAAATTATCAATGTTATACTCCCTGATACATATATAAGATCCTATACACAATTTAAAAAAAATTTAGTGAGAATAATTTCCTAGTAAGGGGTTTCTATACATCCAAATAATTTTGTTTAAAAAAATTCCATTTGAAAATAATTTTTCAAAAAATATATTAATAAATAATATATTAAGTTGAAAATTAATTAAAAATAAACCATTTATTTGTTGAAAAACATTATGAATGATTTTGAAAACCAAGCCATGTGGCCCCTTGAAAATTGAAGGCTATTTGGTCCAATCCACCTCTTTATGGGACGAGTTCACTCTCTATTTTCCCAGCATGTTTACAAAGATGAAGTGCCTAATTTTATAAAATCAAAATATGATTTACTTACATATATATACATTTTTCACTAGAGTTAATTTTTTTGAAACATAGAAACATATTTTCAGAAATTTATGTATTTATATATAAATACTTTCGTAGGAGGACATTATCTAGATTTTGAGCAATAAAATATCATCACCATTATACATTTTATAAATATATTGAATGTTAATTAACATTTTTGTATTAAAATTTATTTTATAAAAACATTAAATACATTTCTGTAGTTCCCATAATTGAATTAATT
Source organism: Viscum album (assembly GCA_963277665.1). Lineage (NCBI taxonomy): Eukaryota > Viridiplantae > Streptophyta > Magnoliopsida > Santalales > Viscaceae > Viscum > Viscum album. The sequence continues at coordinate 991,377,905 of OY728155.1, read as the reverse complement.
ATTCACTATATATTCTTATATATATATATATATAAATAAATTCTTGTATTAAATTTCATGAATATTGAATAATTTATGGTCCTAATCATGATCAACAATGACATGCCTAGAAAATGATGACATGATTCCTTTACATGAAAAAATGAAAATGATAACATTTATTTCTAAAATAAAATAATAATTTATGATAAATGTTTTCACCTACTTAAGTAATCATAAATAATTTATTTAGGAGTATTTATAAACTGAAAGATGATATATATATATATATGCTCAAAAAACTTCTAATTTGAAAATAATTTATACTTGTATGAAGTTGATATTTTGAAAATAGTGTGCATATATTTATCTTTATATATACCGGGATAATATGAACATCGAATTTGAAAATATTATATATATATAAACACACACACAATTAATTATACTAATTTCTAAATATATAAATAAAATATCTCCCTCACCTTAAACTTCTCACACAAAGAACTCTTTAAAAAATGTCTTCAGGGGGAAAGCATAGACGAAGGGTCACAACCCACCTCTTATCGCAATCTATCTCCCCAGAATATCCTTGCAAGATATTTTCTTCAGTATCTCATCATAAAATGCGTACAAAACATATTGGAATCTTTAAGAAGTTTATAAAAGTTTGGTGAATCTCTCAATTTATATCTCATTTTCACTTTTTGAAATATATATAAAATTATAAGAATAATTGAAATGGATGAAATAGAGGGGAATGTTATAAATTTCATTCAAATATGTGGTCTAATAGTATTTACATCTAAAAAGTTAAAAAGAGTGGATAAATGTGGTGGAAATAAATTTCAAGCATAAAGACATCTAAATTATATTTTTTATTCATTACATTGAATAAAAATAGAAAACTAATATATTTCAATATGTTTTTTAATTTGGATATGCCTAATATTCTCTATGAAGCATCACATATTTAAGATAAACTCACAATGAATTTCTGACCAAATGATTTTCCATTTAAAAAGAATACAGTACTGATAACAATCTAAGATGATAGAAAATAAAAGAACATTCATTCTCATAACTAAAAAAATTGAAAAAGAGGATTTGATTGAAAAAAAATTAACAACATGAAAAACAAGATGAGAAAAATAAAAAAAATTACAATAGGTTGATAACAATGAGAAATAGGTTGATTATCTCTAAAATGATATGATAAATAGGTTCTTTAATTATATTTAGACACCTAAAAAATAAATTCCTCAATGAGATTGAAGTATAACCGAGATCAAAACACTCTGATTTTGGTTTCAATGCTTAATTTAAATCTAAAAACATCAAATGAAACTCTTGGATATCACTTCATCCTTTCAAAGCTTATGCCAACTATAGATCCTGGCTCAGACTCCTCACCGACAGCTGATATCCCTCTGTCGAAACTCACCAATACTCGACCTCCATTGTACTCTGATCTACTCCATCATAGTGGCATGGAAACTCTTACCATGTGCTCGATGGATGAACCCGACCCTCTTACACATCGTGGTCAAATCCACCACTTAAACCTCATTTCATTTCTCTTTTTTTTTTACTTTTTTTTCATTTATATTATTTTCATTTTTTACTCATTTCATCAATTTTTACTAGGTATTTGAAATATATTTACAATGGTTATATTTATTAAAAAAAATTAAATTCAAAATTTTTAAAAATTAATAATACTAATATAATAATTTAGTATTTTTTATATATTTATAATAATCTCATTGAATTTAAAATTAAATTATAATTAAAAAAAGGAAAATATTTTTATAAAAATAATAATATTTTATTAAACACAGAATTATATTATTATAAAATTTTATGTTAACCAACACTTATCATTGTTCAATGATAATCATTTAAAAAAATTATTAATAATATTAAAATATATTTCTTTTGGTTTTAATATAACATGAAATTTAATATAATTAATTATAATAATTTCGTATGTTTTTTGTATGATTTTTTATAAAATGAAACATGTAATTATATTTATATTAATATATTATATAAAAAATTATACTATAAAATAGTTTTTGTTTATAATATATTATTTCACATTAAAATCTAATCTTATTTATTAAAAATAATAATATATCTAAAAATATATAATATATGAAAATAATTCCAAATTCATAAATAATTGATATAAAGAAATGATATTTTTATGTTTTATTATATAAATTTAAATATTAAACATAGTCAAATTTTAAAAAAATTTAGTTTATAAAAGATCTTTGTTTGTTTATTTAAATTATTAAACAAATCATTTATTAAAAACTTATTTAATATATTAAAATTTGTTTGATTTTACATAATTTATTTACTAGTCATAATCATTAATAAGATCAAACTATCTCGTTTGGTGCATGTTTAACTCCCTATATGTGAACATTTAACTTACACATTTGTGTGCAGTATATATATATATATCATCATTTTCATCATAAAGATAATTTCTCTATATTAATAACAAAAAAATTACCATAGATGGATAAAAATAATGAGTTGGGTATTTTTTCCCTTAAACCATCAAAAATTGTTAGGAATAATCCATAACCATTCCATTTTACCTAATAACACATCCCAATACCTTCTTGGATGTAACACTAATGATTCAACACCCTTTTCAACTGCATTGAAATGTAAGAATAAGTGCGCTGACAAATCTTCCCATTAGTTCTATGAAATTTTATCCACATTCATCTATCTAATGACACATGAATCCATTTCTAGTTCACTTGGTCGGTGGATTAGATAGTTGGGATGAATTATCCACAAACCATTGATAATATCTAGAGAAACCATGAGAACATAGGATCTCAATTACTAGGGTTAGTCTGACCAATATTCAATAGCCTCTTTATTTGACAGATCCTCCAATATACACTCGAATGAGAGTATATGACCAAAAAAATGAAACATTTTATTGGGAATATTCACTATTTGAATTTTTTTATAAAAATTCCCATTAAAAAGGATCTTTTGAAAAATTATCAAGTGATTTTCATACTTCTGGCTTCCCTTTGAATAAACAATAATATCTCCTATAGAGATTATCCTGAAATATTCAAGGTAATATCTAAAGACTATTAATTAAATAAATGAATGCAGTGCGGGAATTAGTAATACCAAATTTCATCATATTATACTCATAGTGTCTATACCTTATACTAAATGTAATCTTTGGTATATCCTTATTATTAACCATCAATTGATGAAATCTAGAATGAAGGTTAATCATACAAATGTATTGATCTTCATGTATTTATTCAAACATGTCATCAGCATGGGGTATATGATACTTGGTCTTGATTGTGATCTTTTTAATATTTATATAATAATTACAAAGTCACACCATTCAATATTTCTTTCTAATAAATATAACATGTTCACCACAAGGTGATAGACTCAGATGGATTAATACCTTTTCGTGATTCTTTTAGAGTTTCTTGTTTAAATCCTATTACTCAATTATGGATTTTTTGTGTGGATTTTTTGAAATAGGTATAGAACTAGTTACAATTTCTATTTAAAAAGAAACATCTGGATTCAGTGGAATACATGAGAATTATCTAAAAAGAAATCTACAAATCTTGCACAATAGCCATATCAGTGATGTTAAATTTATCCCTAGCCATATGATATAAAATACCCTCTAGAATTGGAATCACAACCCATATAATGGATGTGATTTCCATTGGATTCTCAAATTTATTATCTCAATGATATTTGATTTTAGGTTGGTTGTGAATATCAAATGTGAATTACCATCCCTGAAAACTGATGTAATATTTATATTGATAATGATAATCCATCCCTATGATAATGTCAAATTAAATAAGAGGATGAATGAAAATATTTTAAGGAATAAAATTCCCACAAAATTTATCTAGGGAGGAATAATATACTAAATATATGCTCCTCATACCTTTAGAGGGTTTCACTACTAATTATAAATCGATCATAGTGGGTGGAATCTTGATAACCTTATGAAATGATTCTTATATAAAATAATGGGTAGATTAAGAGTCAAATAAGACATTAACTGTGTTAGAGTGTATGGTTAGTGAACATTTCACCACATTGAAATCACACACCTTTTAAAAAATAATGATCATGTTGGATTTCCACTACACCCTAAACATAATGGGTCTCTGATTTCAATCTTCATCATTAAAATTCACATTTTGGTTCCTGTTAGGATAGTTCCCATAATTCATTCATTTGAATCATTAAGTTGTTAGTGGTGAATTATATGGATCATTATCCCTATACACATCATAAGATAACTTATTTCTATAACATTAGTATTTTATTTCTTGATGAACACCCCTTACACACTTAAACCATTTACCAACAGCATTAAAACAATTTTCTGCTTACATCATGTAATATTTTAGGTATAGAAGAAAACTCATCTTATTTTTCCTATGGTTCATAGGGTTTCCCTTGAACTCCATATTTATTTTATAATCAAAACTGTGTGATTTAGGGGTGAATATAATCTTTATTTTCACCTTGATATCACATTGAATGATTTATTCATAGCCACTAAAGTCTATCATGGATAACACCCATGAAATACATTGTTTTAATCCAGTTACGAATATATCAAATTTACTTCTAGGTTGGATGATACCTCCCTTAGCATACCTCAAAAGTCTTGTAAAATTTTTCTCACATGTAGAAATAGATTCTTCATACTTCTATTTTTTAGATAGTAATCCATTCATCCTTTTTATATGAATAATGGGAGAAAAATAATTATTGAAAAATAATATCGTAAACTCAAACAACTCCATATATTAAATTTCAACTTATTTCCTCATATTCAGGATGAGAATCCACTATTGATCTGATTTTACATAAAAATGATAGACAACAAAAATCACCATTTCCTGTTCTAAAAATTTGAGAATATAAATATGTCTTTACTGGTAATAATCTATTTTTTATTAACTATGAAATAATTAAAATAACTAAAATATTGTTGAAATTTAATCCTAAATAACTTAATAAAACATTGTTCCCTCTTATGATCTTTTGGAATTTTATCATGATTCACAGCTTGATAAATTTGATTGAGAAAATAAATGTGGTTTTTTATTCCATATCCCAAAAAAATGATATCTCAAGAGTATAATCACAGTAATTCTCATTTAATTTAGCATTAACATGGTTTCTTCAGGTTTCAATCATGGTCTAAAAACCAAAATCACAGTGTGAGAAACATTAATCATAGTAAAGAAACATATAATAAAGAAGCATGATTTATGGAAAGTATAAATTAATACACTATAATTTCACCCCATAAAACATAAGTTTTAGCCAAGTTCATTCATGGTTATTATCTATTAAAATTTATTATGATGGTTTTTAAAAAAGTAAATAAACCAAATCGTATATCCTGGGAGGTTAAAATAATTTTTATAGTAAGGACTGTTGTCGTGTACCAGGTAACAATTGAGTCAAGCCCAATGCCCACTTTTACTGTTTTAAACACTAGGTATATCTATTCTAGAATAATTTTAACATGTATTATATATACATGGATTTATTTCTAGGTAATCCATATAATCGATTCCAAACAAAATCATTAGGATGTTGCCATAATCATAGGTTTATCCAGATGGATTTCCTTAATGTTTCCCCATACTCGCATATAAATGTTAACTAAACCTATCTACTGATAGTAAATATAATTACCAACACTTTTCATATATTGACATTAAATTTTTTTGATGAACATTAATTATATTACACAAAAACACATTAGAAGATCATAAAGGTATAGTGTATTTGGATACTTGAAAACATAAACGTCTGTTTCATAGGTGAACTACATAATCACCCATTAAATTCATCATAAATAGTGACTTTATAAGAAAAATAATACATAATACATTTCATTAAAAACTGGGGAAAAAAAATATAGGTTGATCTCATAATCTTAGTAAGGGTAAATATTGGATATATATAAACATAACATTAGCATAAGGGAATGAGAGTAAGAGCATAAAATTTGAAATCTAAACCCTGTATATCAAAGATAATAACATTAGTCAGAAAAAAAAATATTTATAGTTCATAAGACATGAATCATAAGGTAATCAATAAAAATGTTCTCAGACAGCATAACAATGACATACGATATGTAATTTTGGCATACACATAAGCATATAAAATTATTTCCATAGTAGTCAAGGATCATTTCTAATCTACAATATTGTAAAGGGGTCACTCCCAAAACCATTATAGAATTCTAGGATGACCCCCAAGTATATCTTATTGGACAGATATCATAACATAATAGGGTTAACTCCCCATTACTAACCTATTTATCTCATGATATTTCAATATCTACCTAATGAATTGCATAAATATATAGGTCTTACATGTCACATAAAGAAAATCACACAAATTTTTTCTATAATAACATAAAAATTACATCATATCAGAACCCAGGAAAAGAAGTGGGTTTCATAAAAATTACATCGTATTATAACCCTTGGAAAATAAATGAGTTACATATAAATTTAATAATAACTTAACCCATGGAAATGAAATAGATTTTATATAAAGTTCATCATAATATAAATCATAGAAAAAGTCATTTTCATAAAAATCACATCATATCAATCACAAAACATCTTAATAATGAATAAGGATAGTATATCCAAATTATATCCAATGTAAACAAAATAAGAAACACCAATGTTTGTTGTCATTCTTGAATAAAATATATATAATTAAAAAAATAAAACATTCTTGAGGAATATTTCTTTTATATTTTGAAGAAACTTATTTGAAATAAAAAACATAAAAAATCGAAGAAATCATTTTCACTGAAAATAATCATAGAAACATGGAATGGATTTTTTAAATCAATGAGTGGTCATTATGGTAGAATTTTTTTTTCATGTCGTACAGTTTAAAATATAGATTCCATTCACATTTTCATAAATTAATAAAAAAACCCCATTTATAAAAATAGATTAATACTAATAGGTTTTTGTGGAAAATAAAATATTGGGAGAAATTAATTTAAATCATATTATTTTATATTTAGGAAACCTATTGAAATCTTTTTTCTTGAAAAAATGGAGAAATAAGAAAAATAAATTTAGACTGAAAAAGGAAATAAATATAGTTTTTCATTGAAACATTATTTTGATCTCTTGAGTGCATAAAGAGAGGAAAATGAAAGGAAAACATATATTATCATGAATAATATATAATCTATTAAAATTCAAGAGTTTTTTTGGATTTGGACCAACATATTTTATCATCAAAAATATAATCAATGAAAATCCTGATAAACGATTTGATTGTAAGAAAAAACACACACCACCTTGGTATGTTTTGAGTTATAAGCATAGATAAATATTAACATCAAACAAAACATTAAATTTAAATTAAATAAGGATTATAATGATGTAACATATATAATTTTTGTATATACAAATCTTAAAATATTTTTTGTGAATAACATATGTTGTATCCTAATGGTGGAAATTCGAGTAAAAAATATCATATCTCAAGTTTAGAATTCATTTTCAAATGTTCAAAACAACTATATAACAAATATAATTTTTATATATATATATATTTTAAAACCACAAAAATTTTTATCATAGAATATATTATTTACTTATAAATTTTTATTACATGCTTATCAATAATTCTTTTTAAAATCATGTTTCGTGTAATAATGGATTTGTTTTTTTCGTGTTTGTTTTTCATTGGAATTTTTTATCCTTTTAATTTGATCTGGACTACATAATCTCCATAATTTTAAACATAATATAAATATCATATATATTTTTCATGTATGTATTTACAGTAATCCCTAAATTATAGAGATATAAAATGAAATACACTGTACATGGAGACGATATTCCATATGTATGCATGAACGATGTTTCCATATTTTAATGGAAGAATCAAAAGAAAGATAAATAAATTATTAACTTATCAAAATAATTTTTATATCATATATATAACATATATTTACTAAAATTTTCCTGATTACCTTCCATTTAATCTGTTAGTGAAAAATGAATCACATTTCTTTGTGAGGTGCTGGTCTGGCATATACACAAACAACGATACATTATTTTATACTGAATGGTATGCAAGGAGGTATATAAGATATTATAATCCAATAAGAATTAATATATCATAAATTTATCACATAAAATTTACAATAATAATTTTATCCAACCATTATAATCTGTTATGGAAAATGAATTTCATCATTTCGTGAGGCGGTAGTCCTCCATAGACATGTTCAACACTTTAGTTTCCCATTTGAGGGAGGATGGGATGGCTGTAAGTCATAAACTCAAAAAATTATATTTATATTTATAATAATTAGTTTACTATGCCAGATTATTTTAATAATATTTTATGAGGTTTTAGGAAAAAAATAAAATACATGGTTAAGGATGTTACATCTTCTTTGGAAAACATTTTTTTTCACCAAACACCATTTCAGGTTGTGTTTTTGAGAAAAAAAAAAGAAGTATTAGTTGAAGTAATGTAATTAGGGAAGTGATAAAAGTATGAATTATCCTCAATAATGTTTCTTTTAATTATGGTAATGAGATGATAAGGGATAGAGTTTAATATGTGGGGGAGAGGACACACTTGAATGTTTTGAAAATAATGAATTCCACCCATGTTTTTCTCATGAAAAGGCTCCAAAATAGACAATTATAAATAATTATTAGAGATAAATTGTTAATGTAAACATTAAATAGTAATAAAAACATTTTCATTCATTTTTAACTTTTATTATTTTAGTTTAACCTCTTGTTAAATCCAATTTTACCTTAATTAATGTTATTAATTTTTATTATTTTACAATTTATTATGATCCAAAATAAATTTGAACACATTAGATAATATAAATTATGCTGATTAAAAATTTAGAATTCAATTTTATAATTTCAATTCATATAATTGGAAAACATTAAATTAAAATTATAAAATCATTTAACTAATTTTAATTTTAAAAACATTTAAAAAAATGTAACCTTATATATTATTCAAAAAAAAAGTTAATTTTCAATAAAAAGTCAAATTTTTTACTATTTATCAAAACATTAATCTATTCTGAAAAATACATAAAATTTACCAGATAGTAATTTCGAAATATTGATTTAAAAAAAGATGATAATTGTTTCAAATTAATTTTCCTTAAGTTTCAAATTTTACTTTTATAATTTTCATAAAAAAATTAATAAAATTAGATTACATAAAATATTATTTTTGGAACATATAAGGGCATCAACATAGAGTAAGTAATTTTGGATTAATTTATTCTCTTTATATAAAACAATTATACTAAATATATTAAATTTTGATATTTCTATTTAATCATTCTTGTTTAATGGCTAGGTCATTCCAGCCATGTTAAGTAGTCATATAAATAGTATATTGTGGATCATTAGAACCCAATGTTGTGTGTTGCACAATATATAAAGGAAATAAAATTTAATAAATTTAAATATTTCCTAAAATATCAGGGTGTTTAAATTTTATTTAATTAAAATGTAATTACATTGTTCATGTAAAAACATTTTATGGAAATGTGAAACATGCTTAAAATAAATTTGTAGTAAAACCATAAATATTTCTAATTCAAATGAAATTAAATATTTTATTCTAAATAAAATGGTTGATATATGTAATATCCCAAAAATTTATGGGATGGGATTGGGTTTTTTGGAGAGACACTTTTTATTACTTTCGAGTAATTGTAGTTGGGGTTATTTTTAGTGATTTTTCAGGTGAAGATTGAGAAATTTAGATGAATGATGGGAAGTGCATTCCTGGAATAAAGTTTCCAAAAATAAATCACCAACACCCAAAAACCCATGAAACCCTGGATAGAGAGGTATTTCTTCGATGGATCACATGTTTCCAAACCCTACACCCCCTAGAAGAGGGGATCTGTTTGGAAAACTATATTACCCTTCCTAGGAAATAATGTGTCGGTTTTTAATATATCCCAAAATTAGATTTTTATAAACTAAAACCCTCTTATTAACTAATAATCATTCCATACCTGACCATAATAATTCTCTATCATTTTTTGAGTCAATGGATGGATTCCAATGCCTCTTAAACTCTGTTCTTGGTGACACAAAGGGTTGATTAAAGATCTGCACCTTCCTAGGATTGTGTTTTCTCAACAATTAGTTCCTTCTCTCTCCCCTGATACGCTTCCTAAGTAAATTAGGGTTGTTTATTCATTTTGGGTTATAGATATAGATCTTTTATGGGTAGATTTTTATTCATTTGATCCTAGATCTAGGTTTTGAATCCAAATTGCATACTTCATCATGATTCATCGGTTTAACGTTATTTTGGTAAATCGATTGGCGACCGTTCATCATCAATCATTAGAAAGGTGGTCCATTATTAAAATTGAAAAGATTTTATTTCAATTACCGGTTTGTAATTATATATTTTTTATTGGATGATTAGTGATTTATTTTCTTTATTTGAATTAATTAATTTAGTAAATTAATTAATTAATGAGATTTTTTTTGTAAATGCGATTTTTGAATTTGAATAATTAATTATTGAATTGATTATATGGATATTTGTATCATTGAGTAAGGTCAATTATTGTTTTGAATTAATTTATGGTAACAATTTTGATTAAGAAATTGATTGAATTTGGCCAACTAATTGTTGAATTAATTATGTGGATATTGTGATTATTGATTACAATAATTAATTGTTTAATGAATTAAATGGATATTTATATTATTGACTTGGATTCATTAATTTCTAACTTAATTAACGGAATTAATATTATTAAATAATTGTTTAATTAATTAATGGAATATTTGTGATTAATTAATTCATGAAACTACTTAATAGAATGATGTGAATATGTATTTGTAACATTGTATTAATTAATTGGTGAAATAATTAATGAAATGTTGCGATACATGTGATGCTATGATATATGTGATATTGTAATATATTTTTTATTATGATATTAGGACATATGTGATAATCATGAATGATAACAATGACATTAAGATATAGATTGATATGATTAATGGTAACAATGGAATTCACATATGAATTGAGATGATTAATGGTAAAAAGGAAATTCATATATGAATTGAGATGATTAATGGTAAGAATAGAATTTATATTTGAATTAAGATGATGAATTATATTAATGACATTAAAATATGAATTTTGATGATGAATGGTAACAATTGAATTCAGATATTAATTGAGATGATGAATGGTAATAATGGAATTTATATATATGATATCCCATGGGGATAGTTTAGTCTCCGACATGGGTTGAAGTATGTATTGACAGTTTGAGTGTCTACACGAAACTAGAATGATTTTGGTTAATTAATAAAAAATTGAATAATTCTATATTGTTTACCTAATTGTTTTTAAATATTCTTTGTATAACAACATACACAATTAGTCATTGAATATTTATTTAGACACCTTTTTGGGTGGCCTACTATGTTGTACTCACACCGTACTTGGGCTGCCCAATCGATACCCAAATTGAATCCACTGTTACATGACAAGTAATAGTAAAGGGACCTATCTTGTATGATTATGTTGGGATAGAGCATGGATGTGGGAACCAAACATAGATATAGGACCCACATGGGAGTATCCAATTCCTTTATTTATTCTATGATATTCATATTGAAACATGAAACAAATTTTCATGACATATATACTATTTATTTTTTGTAACACCCCATGCTTCCATGGTATGTTTCTCATTGAAAAATGCAGTAGCTTTCATTTTATGCAACTTGGAGTTTTAACACACCACGACCAATCAAACTAGACGTTATGATTAGTAGTAAAAACTATTTAAATTTTATGAATTTTATTTTTTAAAATGGACTTCATTTTTAAATTTGAAATATTGAAATTATCTTATGTTGAATTTTTGGTATTTTTTTTGAAAATATTCAATTTTTGATAAATAGTGAAAAACACTACGTTATTGTTCGAATCAGAATTTTTTATTTAAGTAATTAGTTATTTTTTAAATTTATTTTAGGTCAAAATAGATAAATAGTACCTATATATGTTCAATGTAATTCATTGGAGTCATTTTATAATATTTTTAGATATATAAAATTTTATTAAACTTATTACCATCTTTTACCCACCTTCAATGAGTATTTACAAATTTTCATAAAATGTAATTTTATCGCTTATGTGAGTGGAATTTCAAAAATCTGAGAGACATGGTTGACATTAGTATGTAAAATGTGGTTCAATAAGATGATAATAATGTTTGGTGAAAAATATCTTTTTCCATTTATTTACCACGATTAAAAGTAAATAGGGTAATTAAGTGTAAAAATGATATTATAATTACCATAACAAAAGTCCTAATTCTATTAGATAAATGTAATTAGACCAAAAAATCCTTAGGAATAAAATATGATCCTATTTGGTCTACTTGGATTAGATTAGTAAAATTATTATTATTTTATTTAAATATGTGTTAAAAGAGATTAATTGAAAATTTAATAACTTAACCATTTTTAATATAAGTTTACATAAAATATAAACTAGAATTTAAATATTCATTAGAGTTATATAAATCTTTTCTGAATAATGTTATTTTATTTATAATTTTTAGACATTAAATAATTTAATTTATTTTTGATACAATGATGATGGAGTAATTACATTAATAATAAAATAATAAAATAATTGATTTTATAAATATCCATATAAATGTAAATTGGGACTTATGATGAATTCCAATAATTATCTAGCTTAAAATGACATATTATGGTTGATTAAATAAATTTTATTCTAAGTGAAAAAGTTTTTATGGCTTTAGAAAAAATCAAATACTAAATAGTGCCAAAATTGACATAATTGAGTTTTTAAAACAAATACTATATTATTAATTGATTTAATAATACTAAATTCTAAGGTTAATATAAAAATAGATAAGGTTGTATATATTAATAATTAACCACTTGGGGTTCACTTGGAATATTTAAGTAGGTCTATTATCCATATAGTGTAAAAATATAATGAGAAATTGTAAATGTCAAACTGTTTAACAAAGAGTTAAATATAAAAGATATGCTGACATTGGTGACCTAAACTTGTCAAAAACATATCAATTTGGAGGTTTTTGACCCATACCCACCTTATACTAGAAATAAATTATTTTCGATCCATTAGAAACAGAAAATGTTTTTATTATAAAATAATATTTCATGATTTTCCTAAAGTAACCCTCACCTCTCTTATAAAAGGGTACTTCCCCTTCTCATAATTGTACAGCTCCAAAGCCATTTGGCTCAACCAAAACCTTCTCAAATATCCTCTGAATTATCCTACATACAGCCCAGAGGCCACACATTGATCATAAATCCAACTAAATGTGCCCTTTTGATAAACACAAAAGTAAACACCCGAAGAAGAGGTAATAATTTCACCACCCTCTTTCAAGTTGTTTTCTTTTTCCACTTCCTCTTTCATCGTTGTTTCCATACCAAAATAATAACTATAGTACCCTCTATATACTTTTATTTTATTAAAAATATGGTACAACCATATTCATTATTCTATCCATCCTATAATGGTAAATTTACTATACGTATGTACATACAGCTTGTCGTCTCCACGTCGTGGTGTAGTCTATTATTCAAAACATCATTATTTGGATGGGTATAATAATGAGTATAATTGATGTAAATAATAATTATAACATGTTAATAATTATTTATATATGTTATACCATCCAATTACATATGATTTCACCATCAATATAATGATATTTTCGCTCATGCCTACGTACAGATTACCGTCTCCACGAACGCGATGAGATTCATTCCCCAACATAATCATTAAAGAGTAATTTTTATTTTATGATTAAAAACAATTTTTATGAACATAATATCATTATTTAAATGAATTAAATAAATCATATCCCTAACAATCATGTCTTACGTAACGAAGCACAAAAAGGAAAATGAATCAGTTAACACCCAAAATGACGATACTACTGAAATTTTATTAACAAAGAAAAATTATAGGATCATATATGAGATAATAGTTATTTAAATAGTTATTTTTTAATTTAAAAACCATGTTTAAACTATTATAAGGGAGGTTAGCATACCATCGATTAAGTAAAATTACAAGGTAAGTCTTAATTCTACAATCTCTTTATTTATCCGAGGTTGTTAATACATAAGTATCCACTGAGACTTATTTATCATCCACATCCGTGTTTTCTTAAAAATGTAATTCAAAATATTTTTACTCTTTAATAGACTATTGGTTAATTTCAATTATTCCATTATTTGACCAAATATTTTTCTAAAGGAATCTTTCCGTCATTTTTCAAACAATGTACTTTATGACCTTCTCGACAAAATTAAGTTAATAATGGCTTCCTTTAACTTATAAGGAGGATGTGGCTATTTTCCACCATTATAACATAATTGAAGATTCCCATACAAGCATATAAGAATATTTTAAAAATAACTATTTTCTTTTATAATTATAATACTTTTAAATGATTTCAAAATAGAAAGAGATATTTCTCTACAAAAAGTTAGTATTTCATCTATGTCAACATCCATTGATAGATTTTATGCTCTTTTGAAGTTGATTTATTATGATACAAATTAACATATTGTATGGAGGGTTTTGTGAAACGTTTGGCTATGGATGTTATATTTTTACACCATTCATGGTTTATAGGTAAAGTATTGACATTTTACATGCTAGTTTTAATATGAATGTTTATTTTATGTTTAAACCTTTTCATATGAGGAATGCATTGGACTTAGTATGTGATGGGTGGTGCCCACTATATCTCCTTGATGCATCAGTAGGTCTCATGAGACAAACTAGTATCTTGGCACAAGGCCTTGAAAAAATCGTATTTTTATTCTTGTTATAAGGCCTTGACTACGTGGTTATGAAGTCTTTCATTATGCATTAAAACATTATAAAATTGGCGATTGATATTACATGTGATTATTCGACTAGTAGAATATCCATGTGAATAAGTAAATGAAATTATTTCATTTATCATTGCTATATTATAATGAATTTTATGTTAAAAAGTCATGTATTTTAGTCTTATACATTACCTTAATTTTTTATGCTTATTCTTGAATGATTCTGCTATGTTGTAATCTTTACTGAGCATCTGATCTCACCCCTTTCTATGTTTTATTTTTCGCAGGATGTGAATAATTATATTATGACTAGTCTGGAGGGATAGTCTATGGAATGAATGTGGTTAATGGACATAATTTTGTTGTTGTTTTTCATTATATAATGTAATGTAAAACATATTTGTGTATCTATAAGTTCCAAGGCTACTAAACTGATCGGTCTTTTGGGATTTTAATCCCTTGTGATCATGAAAATGTTATATAATAATGCACCGACTCTGGGAAACTGGGGTCAGGACATTACAGTTAGTATCAAGGAAATATTAGTACAAATCGTGGAAACTAGATTTAGATTAACTTAGATTATAGAACATAACTCTAAGATAAACATTGAGGAGGGGTATATAAAAAATTCCTAGAATTTTGGTAAGGTATATATTTTGTGTATTGTACAAGAAATATATCTATGTCTAGATATGATCAGGTATAGGAAGCTCTATAATAGATATACCTAGGAGTGAAAATTACTATAAGGAGTGTTGGGAATGACCCGGGGTATCTTGGTGCATGACAACATGCCTTGTTGCACTCTTGGATATGACACTCTCAGGGGATATGCTTAGGATAATTCAAATTTTTTTATAAACCATTATAAAGTATTTATGAGTATATACCTCCTTAATTTTTTATTATTATAGATTATATCAACAAATTGGAAAATTTATGTTATGTGTTTTACATGTTTCAAATTATGTTTTGCGATTCATAATCTAATCTAGAGTATGCCATTATTTAGAAATGGAACCAAGTGGAAGGAATGGAAACCATATCAATGCACATAATACATGTATGGATTTACCTCCTAGACAAGATAAATAGAATAGAGTTGGTGATGCAACTAGTGTTGATCATCTTAACACCATATTGGGACAACTCACTCAGGTTATGAATAATAACCTTATCAGTATAGAGGACCCTGATCTACAACGTGGAGGATCAACGTTAATAAGCTTCATGATGCAACAACCACCAACATTAAATGGGAGCACAAATCTATTAGTAACTATGTAATGGATAAGTTTCTTTATATAAAATATATCAGGCCATGGGGAGTAGCGAAATGGAAAAAGTTGTCATGGATGTTTATCACCTTATGAGAGATGCTGATCAATGATGGTCTTTAATCCAAAACACATAGGAAGAAAAAGATGTAATGAACATGTAATGGAGATATTTTAAAGATATTTTCTTAGAAAAATAATTTCCTTGTGACCATCAAGCAGACATCAAAAGAAAAATTTTGAGTGTAAGGCAAATGAAGGATGATAATGTCACAAAATATGAGGATAACTTTACAAGGTTAGAAAGGCATGTAGTATATTATATACATAATACAAGGAGTAATATTGATCTAATCATTGATGGGTTAAAACCATTTCTCCATTGAGAATTAATCTCACAATCCTTCCCATATTACAAAGATATTGTCTTATGCACTATCAAGAATGAAACAGAATTCTCTATGTCTTACAAATTGAAAGAAAAACAAGAGTATAAGAGATATGATGATCACTCTGGAAATGGAAATAAGGGGAATAACAGAAAATTTAAATATCCATCTTGTGGTAAATGTGTGAAGAAACACCCCTGTACATTCTTGAAGTGAATGGGAGTCTGTTATAAGTGTGGTGAAAAGACCACCAAGCTTGTGATTGTAAAGGGAAAGAAAGAGGTTGTCAAAGTTGAATGATACAATTGTAGAGAACAGAGACATTATGAAATTGAATTTCATATGCACTAAAGAAACATACCATAGAAAAGTCCAAGCGAGAAAGGCCAAGCTTATTTGATCACTACTGCTGAGGTTGAAGCTCCGAAGGATGTGATGAGAGGTAATTTAGTGGCTTCCTAATGTATATTCGATGATTTATTTGATTATGGATCATCAAATTGTTTCATATCTTCCTAGTTTTCTATGAAAATTAGATATTTGTAATTTGAATTAACAAAGGAGTTGTTAGTAAAAACTCTTAAGGGAGGTATCATCACAACAATTTTTTGTGAATCAGTTCCCATTAGGGCATGTAAACGTTATTTATCTATTGATCTCATCATCATACCCATGATTTAATAAGATATAATTTTTAGAATGGATAGGCTTTTAGACCATGATTTGATTCTTTATTTTAAGAATAAGGTGGTTACAATTTTCGATGATGATAAAGAGTATCATATCTATAGAGAAAAAACGTGACCACCCGATTCTTACCTAGATCCACCCCCAATAGCTCTACTAAATTTAATTATTAGGGAGGAACTGAATGAAATAATTTTTGGTGGGGAAATGAATTTTTGAATAAAGGATGTACCAATTGTAAAAGAATATGTTGAGGTGTTTCCAAAGGATTTACTTGGACATCCTCCAGAAATAAAAATTGACTTTTCTATTGATTTAATTCTAGGTTCAAGGACCATATTGAAGACCCCTTATTGGATGGACAATGTGGAACTAGTGGAACTAAAGAAAAAACCTAAGGAAATTAGTAATATGGTTTTTATTCAACCAAGTTTTTCTCCATGGGGAGCTCTTGTCCTTTTTTAAAGAAGATAGACACATCTATGAAGTTGTGCATTGTCTACAGGGAGATCAATGCTGTAACAATAAAGAAAAAGTATCCCCAACCTTGCATTGATAATTTATTCTACCATCATTATAGATATAAATATTTTTCAAAGATTGACCTTCGATCTGGATATCATCAATTGTGTGTGAAGAAGGAATACATTCGGAAAACAACATTTCGAACCAGGTATGGGCATTACGAGTTTACAGTAATTCCTTTTGAATTGAAAAAATCACCCTCCATCTACATATATTTAATAAATATAGTTTTCAATTAATATCATGATTTATTTGTAGTGGTATTTATTCATGATATCTTGGTATACTCAATAATGAAAAAAGATTATGAAAATCACTTGCGAACTATTCTAAAAACCCCGAGATGAAATGAATTATATGGGATGTTTAGTAATTTTGAATTTTGTCTTCAAGAGATTTCATTTCATGGAAATATTATATCTAAGAATAGATTCTATATTGACCCTTTAAAGACCAAGTAAATCCAATAATGGCCAGTACCAATGAGTATAACTGAGGTACACAATTTTATTTTTTTAGTAGGTTATTAACGATGTTTTGTACAGAATATTTCCTGATTGGTTAACCCATTAACCAAGATCACATGTAAAAATGATAAATTTGTTTGGTTAAAAGAGTATGAATAATGTTTTGAAGAAATTAAGAGGTGATTAGTCAACACTTCTACCTTGAATCTACCATTATGGAACGATGGTTTTTTATTTATATTGACGCTTCAATGAAATGACTTGGTTGTGTCTTTATGCAGAATGATAGATTTATTGCCTATACATCACGACAGATAATATTTTTTGAGCAAAAATATCATACTCATGATCTTGAGTTAGAAGTTATAATCGTTTCTCTGAAGGCATAGAGACACTATATCTATGGTGAAAAATGTGAGATTTATACTGATCACAAGAATTTGAACTATATTTTCTCACAAAAAGAAGTCAAAATGAGGAAAAGGAAATTGCTTGAACTACTCAAGGATTATGAATTCACAATACACTACCACATGGGGAAGGAAAATAATGTGGTAGATGCTTTGAACAGTAAGGATCATGGAGTTTTGAACAAGATGAGTGTTGAAAGGGATCATATTTTCATGGATCTAGTAAAGATGGATATGGGAATAACCATGGAAGGTGAAACATCTGAAATTTTTCAAATGGTTTCCAAACCATATTTACTAGAAAAGATAAAATGTTCTTAGACTAATGATGAGGAGATTCAAATGAAGATTAAAGCTGTAAATGATGGGAGATTGAGTGGAATCATATATGAAGATTTAATTTTGAAATTTGGGAAGAGAATTTGTGTTCCCAAAATACCTAATCTAAAAATGGAATTTTTGGATGCTCCTCATAGCACCAATTTTTCTGTACAACCAAGGAGAAACAATATGTATTGATAATTGAAGAAACACTTTTGGTGGGACAATATGAAGAGGGAGATTTCTGTTATTGTGTCAAGATGTATGGTTTTTCAATAAGTGAATGCTATAAGGAAACAACTTGGAGGAGTAATGCAACCTCTTCCCATACTTTAGTGGAAATGAGATAATATTACCATGGACTTTGTCATGGGGCTACAAAATAATCCTAGAAGTAATGATGGAATATGGGTCATTATTGATCTTCTTGCAAAGTCAACACATTTTCTGGCTATAAGAGAAAATTTACCACTTGAACGTCTAACACGACTATATATTAATGAATTTGTAAGACTCCATGGTGTACACCTATCGATTGTTTCTGATTGTGATCCCTGTTTTACATCATGATTTTAGAAACGTCATCCGAAGTCCTTGGAACTAAACTTTTTTTGAGAACTACCTACCACCCTCAAAATAATGGACAATCAGAACAAACTATTCAAACCTTAGAAGAAATGTTGTCATCTTTCCCACAGGACCTTTATGGTACGTGAGATCAATATTTACCTTTGGTAGAATTTTTATATAACAATAGCTTCCATTTATTTATTCAGAATGCACCATATGAGGCATTATATGGAAAAAGATGTCACACCAATTATTGTTGGGATAATTTAGGTGAATGAAAACTCGTAGGCCCAGAACATGTTGAGGAAGTAATGAAAAAGGTGAAGATTATCCAGAACCATATCAAATCAGCTCAAAGAAGAAAAAATATCTATGCTAATAATTAGAGGAAGGATTTTGAATTTCATGTAGGAGAATATGTTTTCATGAAGGTATCTCCTTGGAAGTGTGTTATACTATTCCGTAAGAAGGGTAAATTGAGTCCCGTGTACATCAGACCTTTCGATATTCTGGAACAAATTTTAGTTGTGGCTTATTGTTTGAAAATGCCTCCAAGTATTTTTAAAGATCATGATTTGTTCCATGTATCACTATTGAGAAAATATATGTCCAACCTAATGAATGTACTCACCTATGAATAAAATGAATTGGAACTTGATCTATCTTATTATGAAGATCCTATCTAGATTCTTGATACCAGTGAACAATTGTTGAGAACACAGACAACTCATCTGGTAAATGTTTTTTCAAAAAACAATGAGATGGAAGAGGCATCATGGGAACCTGGGAAATTATAATGAAGAACCACCTGAATATTTTTACTCCCTAATATTCTAGAAATTTCAAAGAAAAAAATTATTTTAAGCAGTGGATAATGTAACACCCCAAACATCCACTGTACGTTTCTCTTTGAATAATGCAGTAGCTTGCGTTGTACGCAACTTAGTGTTTTAACACACCATGACCAATCAAACTATTATGATTAGTAATACCCTCTTTTTAAAATTATGTAAATTTTATTTTGAAAAATTTACTTCATTTTGACTTCAGAATATCAAAATTAGCTTAGGGTGAATTTTGCATATTTTTCTGAAAACATTCAATTTTTGATGAATAGTGAAAAAACACTTCATTACTGTTTTAAAGAAACGTTTTATTTAAGTAATTAGTTATTTTATTTTAATTTATTTTAGGTAAACATAGATAAATAATACCTATATATGTTAAATGTAAATCATTTTAGTTATTTTATAATAAGTTTAGATATATAAAACTTTATATAACTTTTTACAGTCTTTTACATACCTTCTAAGAGTGTTTGCAAATTTGCATAAAAAATAATTTTGCCTCTTCTGTGAGACGAATTTCAGAAATCCAAGACACATAGTTGAAATCAGTATATAAAATTATGTTCAATAAGATGAAAATAATTTTGGGTGAATATTAACTTTTGACTTTTATTTATGACGATTAAAAGTAAATAGGGAAATTAAAGGTAAAAATGATTTTATAATTACCCAAACACATGTCTTAATACTATTGGATAATTTTAATTATACCAAAAACTACCATAGGAATAAAATATGATACTATTTGTTCCACATGGATTATATTAGGACATTTATTATTATTTTTTATAATGAAGAGTTAAAAAAGTAAAATTCAAAGATTAATAACTAATCCATTTTTAATATAGGGTTAAACCAAATATAAATTCGACAATAAATATTAATTTCAAATAGAAAACTATTTTATACATAATGGTATTTTATTAATAATTTTTAGCTATTAAATAATTTAATTTATTTATGACACAATGATGATGCAGTAATTACCTTAATTGTGAAATTTTAAAATAATTGATATTATAAATATCCAAATAAATGTAATTTGAGACTTCTGATGAATTAAACTAATATTAAATGATAATATGATATTTTAGGGTTTATTAAATAAATTTTACTCGAATCAATAATGTTTCGATGGCTTTAAAAAATCAAATAATAAATAGTGTCAAAATTGACATAATTGAGTTTTTAAAACAAATACTATATTATTAGATGATATAATATTTATAAAATCTATGGTATGGACAACGAACATAGATAAGGTAATATATATTAATACTGAACCACTTGGGGTTCCCTTTGATTGTTATTGTAAGTTTATTAACCATACAATATAAAAATTGAAAGAGACATGGTAAATTTAATACTATTTAACAATTATTTAAATCTAAAAAATAAGGTTAATATGGTGACCTAAACCTATCTAAAACCTATTGGTTGAAATTTTGTAGACCCATACCCAACTAATACTCTAAATAAATCATTTTTTATCCATTAGAAACCAAAAATGATTTTATTAAAGAATAGTTTTTCAAGCCTTCCCTAAAATGACCCTCACCTCTCTTACAAAAGGGTACTTCCCCTTCTATAAATTTCACACCTCCAAAGCCAATTGAATAGGAAACAAACGACCCAAATATCCTCTCAAGTATCCTCCCTTCAACCTAGAGTTATTTATTTTATCATAAATCCATCCTAAGGATCCCTTTTGATCAACTCAAAAGGAAACACCCTAAGAAGAGGTTATAATTTCACCACCCTCTTTCAACTTCTTTTCATCTTCCACATCCTCATTCATTATTTTTTCAATACCAAAATGATAACTATATAACCTTATAAATAATTTGATGTTATTAGAAATATGGTAAAACCATATTCATTATTCTTTCCATCCTATAAATGACAAAGTCACCATACATGCGTATGTACGACTTACCGTCTCCACGTTGTGGTGTAGTTTGTTATTCTAACAATTCATTTTTGGATGGGTATAATAATGAATATAACTGATGTAAATAAAAAATATAACATGTTAAATATTCCTTACATATGATATACCATCGAATTTAATATGATTTCAACATTAATATAATGATATTGTCACTCGTGCATACGTATGGATTGCCGTCTCCACAAACGAGATGAGATTCATTCCCCAACATAATCATTCAAGAATAATTTTGATTTTATAATTAAAAATAATTTTTATGAACATAATATCATTATTTATATGAATCAAATACATCATGTACATAACAATCATCACTTACATTACCAAGTATATAAAGGAAAATGAATATGGTAACACTCAAAACGATGATAATACTGTAATATTATTGGAAAAGAAATATTAAAGGATCATATATGATTTCATATTTATGTATATATTTAATTTATTATTTAATAACAATTTTTAAACATTTATACTAGTGGTTAACATACCAATGAATAATGAAATGTACAAGGTAAAAGTTAATTCTACAATCTCTTTACTTATCCATAGTTGTTAAAACGTAAGTATCTACTGGGACCTTTTTATAATCCACATCATTGTCTTCTTAAAAATGTAATTCAAAATATTTTTACTATTTAATAGACTATTGGTTAATGTTATTTATTCCCTTATTTGACCACATATTTTTTTGAAGGATTATTTTTGGCATTTTCCAAACAAGGTACTTTATGACCTTCTTGACCAAATAAAGGCAAGAATGTGTTTTTTGACTTATATGGTGGGTGCGGCTATTTTCCACCATTATAATGTCGTTGAATATTCCATACAATATTATAAGAATATTTTCAAAATAAATATTTTCTTTATAATTATATTACTTTTAAATGCTTTTAAAATAGAAAAATATATTTCTCTACAAAAAGTTATGATTTCATCTATGTAAAAATCTTTTGATGGATTTTAATCTTGATTGAAGTTGATATATTATGATACAAATATTCCAAAATTTATTGATGGTTTTGCGATATGTTTGAAGGTGGATGTGTTATTTTTACACCATTCATGGTATATAGATAAATTATAGACATTTCATATGGTATTTTTAATATGAGTGTTTATGTTATGATAAAACCTTTTCATATGAGAAATGCATTGGACATAGTATGTGACAAGTAGAGCTCAGTATATCTCCTCGATGCATCAGTAGGTCTCATGAGATGAATTAGTGTCTTCAGATAAGGCCTTGAAAAAATATTTTTTCTAGTCATGGGACAAGGCCTCGACTATGTGGTTATGAAGTCTGGCATGATGCATTCTAAAATTATGAAGTTGGACGTTGATATTTCACGTGATTACTCAACTAATAGAATATTCATGTGAATAATTAAATGTCATTATTTGATTTTACATTTCCATATGATGATAAAGTTTAAGATTAAAAGGCTTTTGTTTTAGTATTATACATTGCCTTAAATTTTTATACTAATTCTTGAAATTTTCCACTATATTGTTATCATTAATAAAAATCTGAGCTCACCAATTTAAATGTTTTATTTTTTTCCAAGATGTAAAGAATTATATTATGACCAACCTACAAGGATAGTCTAGGGGATGAATATAGTCAATGGAGATAATGTTGTTGTTGTTTTTCATTTTATAATGTAATGGAAATATTATGAATGTATATATTACTTACAAGACTACTAAACTGATCAGTCTTTTGAGATTTTTATCTATTGTGATCATTCCAATGATATGTAATAATGCGCCAACATTGTGTATATGGGTTAGTGGTGTTACTGTTTTGGATATTTTATTTATTGATTTTGTTATCATGTGAATGTAGTATTATTCTGTTTATGGTTATATCTTTTGGATATTGTTGACTACTATTTATTTATTTCTACTAATGTGTTGTTTTTGTAAAGTCGGTATAGTATCCCAATGGTCGATATTAGACCCTCGTTGCTAGTCAGATGCCCCTGGTATATGGGGAGGCATGTCTGAGGTCATGTGATTGATTGGCGTGGGGAAGCAATGTGTGGTACCTAGGTTGGGATGTTACAAAGTGGTATTATAAAATTTTTATTTCATTTTCCAATCGACATACTATTTTGGAATGGTAGAAATGATAATACAATGATTCAAAACTTGGTTATGATCATGTGCATGGGTGTTTCCAACCCATGTATGAGGTTAAAATCGAAGTACCCAAGGTTTTATTGTTGTCGATATATTCTATTACATTTGATGTTATTTCATCTTGAGTGATGGACTTGTTGTGTTATGTGGTTATATTTCTTACTTTCTTTAATATCTAACTTATTGGCTAAAATGTCACGGGAGTTTATTATTCATGCATCATTCTAGACACTCAGGATTATTTTCTCACATGCATCATTTTTATCAAACATGGTGGTAATATGTTATTATGTATGCTGTGAAAAAATGGAGATGTTTTTTTTTCTTGTGAAATTTATATGGAAAAAGGTTACTATTGTAAAATTGAAACTAAAATAATGATGTAGAATATGATAAATGGGTTTCCAATGCGAATCTTGAATAATGAGAATGAGATGACCCTTTTTAACCTTAACCAAGATGTTTGATGGTTAAGAGAAGTGGTAGTGCCTTGGTTTTGACCATGTGGAGTGGTTTGGATAAAATACTTATGGGGTATTTTTATGTTTTTTTAACTCTTATTATAATTTTTTAATATGATGTGATATGTCTCAAGACATGTGTTTGTAATTTTATAAATATCCCTCCATGACGATTCTTGTTAATATGATGACTAGAGGATATGGATGGAGAATATCCACCAGTAGTGGATCTTAAGGTGTCGATAGTGCTGGGTGTGGATGCATAATATTAGTTCCATGAGAACATCACTCAAATCATGTAGTTTATGGAGAGATACCGATATCGGGTTATGAAGAAATGATTGATATGAAGAGGGAGTTTTAAATACAACATCCTATAAATTTAACCAATGATGGTGGACCTGAGGTGATAGAGTTCTCTATTGAGTCCACTCACACTATACTTCATCATTTAGTGACTCATTATAAGTAGAGGTTCAAGTTGAATTCTTAAATGCTATGAGGATTATAAAATCAATGGTGGGACCTTTTGGATCCGATTGGACATGCTGATGGAATAGTGTAGAAAAACGTTTTGAAGATGTTTCTGGATATATTTCATCCCGGGACCCTGAGATAGGAGAGGGATGGTGAGATAATGTGGTTCAGTCAAGGTTTCATGTCCATGATACACTATTATGGTTTATTTATAGACCTAAATTTGTTTTCTCCAGTGTTGGAAGAATATCTGCCAACTATGTCAAGGTGGTTCATAGATGGACTTAAATGTGTGAAATGTTCATTGTTTACATCTTTATGTTAAAGATGTTTTTTGAAGTGGTGAATGAGGATCTCATAGATGAGGGGAACCTAAAGGAGGATTTAAGAGTATGATATTTTGTTTTTTTCTAGATGTTCAAGAGGAACATATTTTTAGAGTAGGAAACATCACGATGATAGATATATCCAGGTGGATACTAAGAAGTGTTTCCAGGAGGAATAATCAATTACTTAATATCTTACCTGAGTTCTTTTCAACCAGTTCTATGGTTCGGGAAATCAGCATAAAAACTGTCATCGAACCACAGTATAGGGATGATCTTGAATCGATATGTTACATCTACAAAATTTCTATACGAACCCATGACACACGTGTATTGATGGAGGAGATAGAGAGAACCACAATACATGAAAGGGATCTTCTGAACCAAATCAGTCTTGTAGTTGTAGTTATACTAGTGGTGGAGGGAGATACTATAGATGAGGTGCATCAGGGAAATAGAACCTGTATCAGTAGAGTGGTGCAGGTTACGAGACTTAGAAAATATCACTAGGAAGAAGGGTAGGATAGTTACATTCAGTTCAACCTATACTTGTCAATATTTAGGATGGAATTTTGATAGTTAGGGGAAATATTATTGTAGGTTTTTTGTTTTTTAATTATTTATTTTTTACTGGAGCCCCTAATTAATTTATTTCTACACATCTTGTTAATTTATTTAGAATAGTGGTGGAATTTGGGAGTAGGGTTATGAAGATAGTTAAACCATTGAGAGTATAGTTGAGGGACAATTGATTTAGAAAGGGGTGTTCTACTGAGGTTGGGGAGTATCATTTTCTACTTACTCATTATATTATTTAAATATAGTATTAGAACTAATATTGGGTATAGATGCATTTATTGCATACTAATACCACACATATTGTTACCAATGGAGAATGAATTTTATGTCTCATAATGGTGATAATTAACTTCACCATCAAGTGTGAGATATATATGAAGGACATTGAGGGCTAGTTCACCAGTAAATGGGGGATCTCACATCCCATGTTGAAAGACTATTTTTGGATAAAATATGTAAAAAGACTGATTTCATTAAAACCATAGTTCATATGTTTTAGGATGTGTTTTCAAAAGAATTTTCAGGGCTACCACCTGATGGAGAAGTGTAATTTACTATTGATCACATGTCTGGGGCTGAGTGAGTCCCTATTTGACCTTATAAAATGGCACCTACAAATCCACAAAATCTCAATAATTAGCTAGATTAGTTAAGGATAATGGATTTATCCATCCATGTACACATCCCTCGGGTACTTGAATTGTGTTTTCAATGAAGGATGATAGGACAATGCACGCATGTGTTGATTGCTAGAAGTTGAAATGGATAATTGTGAAGAAAAAAATTCCACTTCCATATATCGATGATTTTTTCATATCTTTGAGGGGATATTGTGTCTTCTCAAATATTTACAAGATATTTGTGTATCAGTTATTGAGAGTTTTACTTTATGATATACGAAGGGCTTCTTTATAGAAGAAGGTACGACTTATATGAGTTCAAAGTAGTGATGTTTGGGTTCATGAATGCAACAGTAGTATTTATGGTCTTAATGAATAGATGCTTCCATCCATAGATAGATTAATTTTTTATATTATATTTGGATTAAATCTACATGAACTCCAAGACTCAATATGATCATAAACAACATCATGACGTCGTCTTCCTTACCTTGAGAGAGAATTAGTTATATGCTAAGCTCTCTGAGTGTCAATTTTTGATTGATCAGGTAAACTTCCTGGGTAACATCATCTTATAAGAATGTGTGTTAGTAGAAACTAATGAGGATCATGCATTTTTATATTTGGAGTTTCCGATTTTTTTTTGATAACTGTAGCTTTCTATGATTGAAACAAAATTATCAGATAACCATTCAAGACTTTTCTAGTATGGAAGCACCACTTTCATGCTTGAACAAGAAGGGAGTAGAGATTAAATGGAAAAATCTTATGGGAATTATTTTTAGGAGTTGATGAAACAATTTATATTGGGACCAATATTTATCCTAACCGAGTTAAAAATGAAGTATATGGTGTACTATAACACTTCTTTGATTGGACATGGAGTAGTTTTGATATAGGGAGATCGAGTCATGGTGTATGGGTGTCGGTATTTGAGGACACATGAATAAAAATAACTAGACATGACATCAAGTAATCTTCAGTGTGTTATGAATTTATGTTTATGAGAAATTACCTATTGTTAGAAAATTTTACTATGTATACAGAGCATAGAAGATTGATGTATATCATTTTGTAGTAAGATATGAATCTCCAGTAGCAGAGGTTGGTTGAGTAAATGTTGTATTTTGATTTTTTGCTAGCATATAAGTCTGATAAGGGTAAAATTGTCACTGAATATCTAAGAAGGAAAAATCATACTCATGAAATTAAAGAGTATAGTGTTTAGTGGAATATGATGAATTTTCTAGACGTGATGCAAAATGTTTTTTAGAGAGTCTGGAGCAGATAACTCTCATATTAATTTTAGCAGAGTCTATACTCTTTTCACACATTACAGAAAGATAATATGAGGATCTAGAGTGTTTGGATAGGAGATAAAACCTTGAATGTGATGATTCAACTTCATATTGGATCATAGATGAGGATGAGATAATCTATGTCAAGAATCATGTTATATTTTCGATGAGCATGCCGGAGAAGCCGATGCTTGAATTTCATGCCTTGAAATGCGCATATAGAGGTATGTGAGTTCGAGTTGTTGGGACCAAGTCTTGTGTAGGATATGTGAGAGAAGTTTCATATGAATTTAAAGTGTATGGATACAAATCAGTTTAGAAATACACCATATGATGATATAAAATTCATGAAGCATAAAGGTTTCATAGGGTGATAATTTATTCCTTTGGGTGTCATGAAGATTGAGTCATAACATGATATATAGATAGGGAAAGTTAGTTCCCAGGTTTGTTGGATGCTTTGTGTTTTTGGAGAGAATCATTCATATGGAGTACCGATTATATCTTCCACAGAAATAGAGTTCTATGCACGTTGTTTTCCACATCACAAAACATCAGTAGTACCACCTCGACCCATCTCTTTGATCAATGTGGATAATGTTGAGAATAAGATAGATGCTTCATTTTTGAAGAATCTAATACATTTGTTTGATCACAGTGAGAATGTTTCATTGGGAAATTCCATGCTGATAGTTTGATTATTATGGAAACATGGGAGTGTTCATGATGATACATGGGAGAGAGAAGCAGATATATTGGATCAATAGCATGATCATTTTACCCTGGAATCATAGATATTCACAGGTGTATAGCTTGAGGATGAGCTGTTATAAGGGTGAGAGATTTTAAAATCCTTACATTTTTCTGGAGAGGTCTCATGCTTTTTTGTAGGCACTAGTTTTCAAAGTTTTGAGAACATTTTATTTGGGTTATTTCCTAGGGAGTTTTGGATGAAATTTTAGAAATTAAGAAGAAAAATGGAGAGTGCATAGTTAGCGCATGATTTTGAAAAACAATATAGCTTGGCCTAGTAAACCATGAAACACTACAAAGAGAGGGTTTCCAGGGCTGGTGCACGGTATTTCAATGCCTTTACCCTCTTAAGAGAACTATGTAACCTCCCCCCTAAAGAGAAGCATAGTTAAGACCCCTGGTTCGGAAAACCATGTCCCCTTCCACGAAAATCATGCATGAGTTCATAAATAATCTATAATGTAGTGTTTTAAACCTCAAACCCCACGTATTAACCCCCAATAAATCCAAGCTCGACCCTGAACTTTCCCCCCATTATTGAGGCTCCTAAATGGATTCTATGCCCCTAGACCTCCATTCTTGTTGAATCTAATGGAGGATTACATATATATAACAATATCAGATTGTGTTTTCTCCCCATTTATATCTCTTCCTATCCCATACTCCTCTTCTTAGATAAAATATGGATGTTTATCCACTATTGGTTATAGATCTAGATATACATTTCTTAGATATGGATTCATTTGAACTTGGATCTTGGTTTTGGATATTAATCATGATCTTTGTCATGATTCAAGGGTTATGCTTCAAATTTTGAAATTCATTAGTGTCAGTTCATTTGTAAAGACCCATAAAATTCATGGGAAATTTTTTCTTCATTTTTTTTGGATTTTACAAGAATTCTGTTTCTAACGGCACCGGATTCCGAGGCCCGGTGTGCCCCGAATCATTTTCCGAAGTTTATATCGGGTACGTTCAGTGAACGAACGAGTGGGTTTTCAGAAATTTTGAACCAGTGCTCAGAATTGGAATCCGAGGACACCGATGGAATTGCAGTGCCAGTAATTTCATAGGAACACCTTTTTTAGATTTGCGTTTTCTTGGGTGTGGTTAATAAAATTTTGGATTAAGTAGAAGAATAAAATAAAATGGTGCAACCAATTTTATTTTATTTAAAGTAGTTTAACCTAAGCTAAGTGGTTGGAGTGGGACCCACTATATCCTACTCCACTAGGTAGGATATTTGTTGGGTGGGGCCCCCACGAGCCCCAACTTTTCAACTTCCTCAAACACTCGTCCATTAATTAGGTAACGCACCCGCGCCCCCTTTAAAGGAAAGTAAACCCTTACATTTAACTAAATATTAAATGCCTCTTTAATTGGACGGTTTAATATTTTCGATTAATTCAATTGATTGATTGATTCAATTTTGAATTTGAAAACGTTTGGCGTGAGTAATAAAATAAGGAAACACATATTTTATTAGGGTGGGTTTTTGTTATGCAAGAAGATTTTGGAGAGGAAGGCTCTAAGTCCCGAAGAATGTTCTTCCTCCTTGAAGAACACGAAGAACACACCGTCGCCGACGAGGAACGCCGACCTCTGACAACCGACGACGGTGAGAGACACCTTCCTCGGAGATCAACGACGTGATGCCAGTGAATGTTTTCTCTGTGATTCCAATGATCCTCCTTCCGCGATGCCTTCTTCCACGATGTTCTATTCCACGATGAACCTTCGTTCAACCTCTTCTTCGAGGTAGGGGTTTGGTTTATGTCATGAACAATGATGGGCATTCATCGATAAAACTTTTAGCTGCTTGCTATCGATTAACGGGAGGGGGTCATACCGTACAAACACGGTCAACCCCCTCCCTTATTATTGTTGTTTTCTTATGTTGTGGAGTTGAACGGAGATGGCGCGGTGCCATCACACCGTGCAGAAATGAGGAAACCACGACAAAAGAGCGCGGTTTCGTCGCGCTGCACCGTTGGGGACGAACAAAGCTGCGGCGCCATCGCGCCACGCCGGAGAAACCCGAAGAGGCCGCGGCCAGGATAGGGCCACGATGGAGGGGTGTGGCACCGTAACGCCACGTCAGTCAGACCAAGGTCGTGGCCTTTGGCCACGGCAGAGCAAGAAGCGGTGACCGGCTTTCGGCTGCCGGCGCCGGAGCAGGAGGGCGGGACCCAGGCAGTCCCACGGCAGCAGCAACCGGCCGGCCGGACCAGGCCGACCGGCTTCCGAGAAGGCCAGTGGTCGTAACACCTGGCTGGCCGACAGGAGTGGCCCCCCCACATGGGGACCACAGTTTCACAACTGGGGGTAGTGAGCCCCCTTCAGCTCGGTCGTTACAGCCGAGCCACCTGGCCACGATGGCCAGGCCGAGTGCGCCAGGCCGGGCAGCCCATGCCCAGGCCAGGCCGGGCCACATACTTTGGGCCAGACCTAGACCTGGGTCGGGTTGACCCAGTTCCGGCCCACCCAGGGGGTATCAGGCCGGGCCCGAACCATTATTTTAGGAACTGTTTCGGTCATTTTCCCATAACATGGGATTTGGACCTCCGATCGACACACCGTCAGCTGCGATGTGATCCTTGGATCGAGTTGGTCGTTTCGGTGTATTACACTCAATGTTTTGGAGAACTTTGGATTCGTCTGAGTTGGTTCTTACACGAAACCAATCGGGCCCTCGGATTGGAAACGCTAATAACATGAGCTCCGGATGTCTGATTGATGTGTTGTTGACTTTGTTGGATTCCTATTAGTGAGCCGGACCTTTTGGCTTACTTTTCTCAAGGTTTGGATGCAGTTGGAGTAAGGTTGGGTTGGTTTTGACTTAAAAACCAACCTAGCCCCTGGAACGAAAATGCCAATAACTCTTAGACTGGGCGTCCGATTGACGCGCCGTCTTCACGTTGAGTTCTTGTTGACGATACAGAACATTGGGATACATCAACTTAAGATTTTTTGTCATTTGATGTATCAGCCCCTTGGCTCGTGGAGCGGACTATCCCGAAATGAGCTTCCTGTGTGCGGGAACCCTAGAGCTGGATGCGACTACGACGACGATGAAGATTGTATGGGAATCTTATGTGGGTTTGACAGTGACGAATACAACACTAAGTGATCCTCTGTGGATCAGTTCCTTCCGATCCTATGTGGGTCAGCACTCAGTGGTCCTGTGTGGGCCAGTGTATTCCGATCCTGTGTGGGTCAGATCATGTGTGGGTCAGCACGAGGGTTAGTACCTACCGATCCTTTGTGGTTCATTGCGGGGGTTAGTACATATCGATCCTTTTCGGGTCCGACGGCTTAGATAAACCAGTGACTATATCTGATCATCTTTATCGTCTTACGATGAAGTATACCTATGTGAGCTAAGTCTTGACATTCAATCATAATCTTCGATATGATAGTCTTGCTTTCCTATATGGATTGTGTTGTGCTATCTTTTGGGGATGTGATCGAACTTGGGCTCAGATGTTGGAGCAGAACTGGAATTGATGACTTAGGTATATGTATGGGCATAAACCTAAGTAGTGTTGGTTGCCACTTCATGTTTTTATCATTCTTTTATGGATTATACTTTGTGTATTCTAGGAGACCTTCGGGGGTCTCGGGGTACCTACTGAGTAGCTTATACTCACCCCTGCACGGGCTATGCCCGCACTACGTTGTGTTGGATGCATACGACAGACAACACTGATCATGGTGGAGGCTAGTGGAGCAGTCGATACCTGGAGGTGGACCACTGGGCGGGACGTACACGGAGCGGACGGCTGGACCCAAGGAGCTGAGGTGGCTATCCGTACCCACCCTTCAGGTGGGAGTACTAGTGGATAGCTCAACATTGTTGCTTTACTTTCAGTTGTTGTACTTTCCTTTCAGTTGTACTTTTCTTTCAGTTTGGGTTTGTATTCTGGCCCACTTACTTTTCCGCACTTACTTTTGTACCTAGTTTTACATAGTGTTTACTTCTTCTTGCTTACTTTGTGGTGTTTTTTTACTTTACAAAGGTAATGACATCCCCTCTTTTATCAAGAATTACGCCTTGGTGCTAGTCTACATCCCCTGGCCTATGGAAGGCGGGCTTGGGGTAGTCACGACACGAGCCCCGAGGATGGGTCGTGACAAATTGGTATCAGAGGAGTTCGGTTTTACCGCAGAACTCAGGACTCTGATATTTTCCTATGTGAAGAATTATTTTTATGAGTATTGAGTGTGGTTATCATTCCAGGGAGTCCAATGTTGGTGCGGTGGCCGACGTATCCATACACGAGTACCCTGACTTCTGATTTCTGACTTAGTGCACGAAAACATTGATTGCATGTGTGCTTCAAGATTTCTTTGTGATTACTTGTGTCAGCTCACCAGGTATACTGTTTGACCGTGGTGCACCAGTCTCTTTTCCAGAAGGCCCCACGATGGAATCTAGCTAGGGTTCCGAGTTTTGTTCGTGTCGACAGCCCACAGAGCGACGAGGCCTCGGTGCAGGGCCCTTTGATAGTAGAGGCACCGTCGGTACCTCTACCCACCGAGCCACTGATGCTACTAGCTCCAGCCAATGAGAGTGGACGTCGTCTTGGTTCACTGCATGAGTTTCAGTGTCAGAGACCACCTAGGTTCCGTAGGGAGATGGACCCTCAGGCAGACTAGGATTGGCTGGAGGCAGTTGTACGATTTTTCCAATTGGTAGGGACACCAGCAGACCTCATGGTGATCCTTGTAGTGAGTCTCTTGCATGCGGCAGCAGGCAGATGGTGTAACCTGATGCTCCAGGTACACAACAAGGCATCTCTCCTCTGGAAGGACTTTAAGAGCCTCTTCCACTCAGAGTTCGTCCCAGCCACCCTTCGTGCGGTGCACATCCATGAGCTTCTACAGCTGCGGCAGGGCAGCATGACGGTCGCCCAGTACTTGGTGAGATTTACCGATCTCTCACGCTATTCGACAGACATGGTACGTGACCCATTATTCCTGGCCCAGACTATCGCTCAGGGACTGAGACATGTGATCAGGGCATCGACGATCTCCCTCAGCATTCCGACACAGGCAGGGGTACTGGAGCGAGTCCTTCTCATCGAGAGATTTCTTTTTGATCCTACATCAGCAGCGAGACCTACCACAGGGCGGCATGTGGCAGAGTCTTCTACATATGGCAGTCGACGGATGACTCATGGGTCCAGGAAGACCATAACCACAGGAGGACGAACTCAAGACACTGGCTTAGAGGTGTAGGGCACAAAGCGTAGAGCCAGTCTTTCGAGAGGCAGACAGTGCTACGCATGTGGCGGGCAGGGCCACATGGCTCGTGACTGCCCGACCCGCCGTGCGGAGGAGCAGCAGACGGTTGATAGACCACCCAGGCAGAGGCAGAGGGTCGACTGTGGTGGTTTGCAGGGAGAAGGCAGAAGAGGAAGTGGAGCTGGCCGGGCAGTAGGTGGTGGGAGACTCTTTGAGGCTCTACCACCACCACCACCACCACCAGGAGGTCCACCCCGACCATAGGGAGCTGGCGGGCAGAGACAAGCACAACTTCAGGCAGTGGAGGCCTACGACCATAGCACACCCGAGATGATTCAAGGTACTATATGTGTCTATTACACCCATTCTATAGTTCTTATAGACAGAGGAGTGAGTCATTCTTTCATTTTCTCTACCCTTGTTCGGAGAATGGAGATTTCGACGGAGCCGTTGGCTCGATCCTTATGGCTAGAGACTCCAACAAGAGCAGACGCGACGATTACGCACTGGTGCCGGTAGTGTGAGCTTACTCTAGGAGGCGAGAGCTTCAGCTGGGATCTTCTTGTAGCAGCATTGAGGCCTTACGATGTCATCTTGGGCATTGATTGGTTATCTACAATCCATGCTCAGGTTGACTGCATTAGGCCCAAGGTGCGATGTGTTCGCACCGATGGGAGCATGTTCACCTTCACCAATGAGAAAGGAGCCTTTGCAGCATAGGATGGACTCAAGAAGAAGAGAGGAAAACCCATCAACCAACAGTTGGATAGCCTCATCCTAGGAGCAGTTGACGTGTGGAGTCCTGGTTTTCCTACAGTGGTGGATCAGTGTGCGGACGTTTTCCCCGACAACGTTCCAGGACTACCTCCTCACAGAGAGGTAGACTTTTATATTGACCTCTACCCCAGGATAGCCCAGATATCCCCCCTAGTATATTAGATGGCTCCCGCAGAGCTTCAAGAGCTACAGATATAGTTGGAGGAATTTCAGGGCAAGGGATTCATCCGACCCAGTGTTTCACCCGGGGCTTCCCCGATATTGTTCGCCAAGAAGGATTTCTGGAGCTTAAGACTTTGTGTCGACTATCTTCGCCTGATCTAGGTGACCGTGAGGAACAGTTATCTGTTTCCAATGATTTAAGACCGCTTTGATCAGCTCAAGAGATCATGGTGGTTCTCGACGATAGAGCTCAGGTCAGGCTATCATCAGCTCAGAGTTCGGGACAAGGATGTGTAGAAGACGGCCTTTAGATCTCGGTATGGCCACTATGAGTTCTTGGTTATGCCTTTCAGTGTGACCAACTCTCCATAAGTGTTCATCGGTCTCATTAACAAGATCTTTCAACCATACCTCGATCGATTTGTCATAGTCTTCATCGATGACATATTGATATACTTGACGACTGATGAGGAGCACGCCCAGCACTTGCGGGTTGTACTAGACACAATCCGAGAGCACCAGCTTTATGGTAAGATCTCAATGTGTCAGTTCTAGATATTTGAGGTCCACTTCTTTGGACACGTCATCTCTGAGGCGGGAGTTGCGGTGTATCCTGCAAAATCGAGGCAGTGCTAGCTTGGGAGCCAGCCAGGAACGTGATGGAAGTCCGGAGTTTCATGGGACTAGCTGGGTACTACCGGAGATTTGTGCCAAACTTCTCCAACGTTGTGGCATAACTCTCAGCTTTGAAAAAGAAGGGGAAACGCTTTGTGTGGTCAGACAGATGTCATCAGAGCTTCCGAGAGATGAGATAGAGATTGAATAAGGTGCCTATTTTGAGGCTACCGGAGGAGGGAGTAGGGTACGAAGACTACTGCGATGCATCAGGGACCAGACACAGATGTGTCCTAATGCAGGAGCAGGCCGTGATTGCCTATAGATCATGTTAATTGAGGCATCAAGAGTAGAACTACACTACCCATAACCTGGAGATAGCAGTAGTGGTCTTCGCTCTGAAGATGTGGCGACACCACCTGATGGGAGAGCGCTTTACAGTCTATTCTGACCATTAGAGTCTCAGGTACATCTTCTCGCAGAAGGAACTGAACCTGAGACAGTGGAAATGGGTTGAGTTCCGCACGGACTATGACTTTGAGATAGTCTATACTCCTGGAAAGGGAAACGTAGTAGCCGATTCTCTCAGCAGGAGGGTGGGCATTCAACTACATGGGGAGGCGACAGAGCAGATAGCCGCTTTACAGATAACCTTCGTAGATAGTGATGGAGCAGCCTTTCTATAGTCACTCACAGTCACTCCTCAACTTCTATAGCGGGTCAGAGAGGCACAACATGGGGAAGATGACTGTGAGACGTGGCGTGCACAGATATCCTCAGGACAGGAACCTGATGGATTCTCTATGGGAGGAGAGCACGTCATCCTTTTCAGAGGATGTACCATTGTACCAGCTTCTTTATAGGAGGAGGTGATGAGGGAGTTTCACAGTTCCCATTTAGCGTTACATCCATGAGTGGCGATGATGTACCGGGACCTCCGACGATTGCACGGGTGGCCGGGTATGAAGAAGGCTATGGAAGAGTTCGTTTCTCGATGCCTCACCTGTCACGTAGTGAAAACAGAGCACCAGGTACCAGCAGGCTTGGTACAGTCCTTGGAGGTCCCAGAGTGGAAGTGGGACGACATATCTATGGACTTCGTGAATGGAATTCCACGCACTTCAAGAGGTCACGACTCCATTTGGATGATTTTTGACCGACTCACCAAGTAGGCCCACTTCTTACCCATTAGAGAGCAGGGCTTAGTGGAGAGGTTGGGATGCCTCTACGTTCAGGAGATTGTATATGCCATCAACTATCGTCTCTGATCGAGATGCTCACTTTACTTCCCGTCTTTGGATGGGGTTGTAGGAGGCATTCAGGATGCAGATACGTCTGAGCACCACCTTTCATCCACAGACGGATGGTCAGACGGAGAGGACACTTCAGACTCTCGAGGACATGCTCTGTGCATGTGTCCTTGACTTTGACTGCAGTTGGGAGGAACACCTACCCTTGGTGGAGTTCGCGTACAACAACAGCTACCACTCCACTATCTGGATTGCACCTTTCGAGGTGTTTTACGACCGACCTTGCAGATCACCGCTATGCTAGACAGACCCTGGGGAGTCAGCACTAGTGGGACCAGAGATGGTCCAGGCCACGACAGAGAAGGTACAGGTTATCCAAGAGTGGATGAGGACAGTTCAGAGCTGGCAGAAGTCTTATTATGATAGGAGGCGGAGGCCACTAGAGTTCGAGGATGGTTACCACGTATTCTTGTGGGTCTCACCTCAACGTGGATTATAGAGATTTGGCCGAGGTGGCAAGTTATCTCCACGCTTCATTGGACCCTTCCAGGTCCTTAACAGGATTGGCAAGGTGGCTTATCGCGTTGCACTACCACCTCAGTTACACCGGGTGCATGATGTCTTCCACGTATCTCAACTGAGGAGATACGTGCACGACCCGACACATATCATTGACCATGGGTAGATGGACATTGATGATGAGGTGACTTTTGTGGAGGTACCGGTGGAGACTGAGGATCGACAGGAGCGGGTCCTACGTGGATGGTCGATTCCTCTAGTGCGCATCAGATGGCAGCACGGGAACCTCCAGGAGAGCACTTGGGAGCGAGAGGCTCAGATGCGTGCTCAGTACCCACATATGTTTCCCATGTTTATTATGTATCATTATGGGGACGTAAATCCCTGAGGTGGGATTAAAGAAATGACTCTTAAAATTCAAGGGAAATATTTTCTTAATTTTCTTTTGGATTTTACAGGAACACAGTTTCTGACGGCAACTGATTCAATTTCCCCGTGTGCCCGGAATCATTTTCCAAAGTTTAGCTCGGGTACGTTCAGTGAACGAACAAGCGGGTTTTCCTAACTTTTTTACTGGTGCTTGGAATCGAAATCTGAGGACACTGATGAAATCACAATGCCAGAAATTTCTTAGAAACACCTTTTTCAGAATTTCATTTTCTCGGGTCTGTTTAATAAAATTTTGGGTTAAGTAGAAGAAAAATATAAAATGGTTCAACCAATTTTATTTTATTTAAATTGGTTTAACCTAAGATAAGTGGTTAGAGTGGGACCCACTATATCCTACTCCACTAGGTTGGATATTTTTGGGGTGGGGTCCATACGATCCCCACCTTTTCAACTTCCTCAAACCCCCCCTCCTTTAATTAGGTAATGCACACGCGCCCACTTTAAATAAAAGTCAACCCCTGCGTTTAACTAAATATTAAACGCCTCTTTAACTGGGCAGTTTAAACTTTTCAATTAATTCAATTAATTGATTGATTCAATTTTGAATTTGAAAACATTTGGCATGAGTAATAAAATAAGGAAATGCTTATTTTATTAGGGTGGGTTTTTGTTGTGCGAGAGGATTTTGGAGTGGAAGGCTCTAAGTCCCGAAGAACATTCTTCCTCCTTGAAGAACACGAAGAACGCACCGTCACCGGCGAGGAACGCCGACCTCCGACGATGAATGACTGTGAGAGATGCCTTCCTAGGTGATCGACGATGCAACGCCAGTGAATCTTTTCTCTGTGACTCCAACGATCCTCCTTCCGCGACACCTTGTTCCGCAACGTTCAATTCCATGACGAACCTTCGTTCAACCACTTTTTCGAGGTAGGGGTTCGGTTTAATGTCATGAATAATTATGGGCGTTCATCGATAAAACTTTTATCCTCTTGATATCGATTAACGGGAGGGGTCCGGACCGCACAACCATGGCCGACCCCCTCCCTTATTATTGTTGTTGTCCTATGTTGCGGATTGGAACGTAGATGCCGCGGTGCCATCGCACCACACAAAATACGAGGAAACAACGACAAAAGAGCGAGGTGTCTTCGCACCACGCTGTTGTGGACGAACAAAGCCGCGACGCTGTTGCTCCACGCTGGAGTACCCCGAAGAGGCCGCGACCGGGTCGAGGCCACGACAGAAGGGCAAGGCACCATCTCACGGCGCTGGTCAGACCAAGGATGCGGCATTTGGTAGCGGCGGAGCAGGAAGCAGAGGCCGGCTTCTGGCCGCCGGCACTGGAGCACGAGGGGCGGGACCCCGGCGGTCCCGCGACAGCAGCAACCGGCCAACTGGATGGCTTCCTAGACGGTCGGGGGTCATAACCCCCAGCTGGACGAAAGGAGCTGCCCCCAACATGGGGGCCCTGGTTTCACAACAGGGGGTAGCGAGCCCCCTTCCTCTCGGTCGTTACGGTCGAGCCGCCTAGCTACGAAGGCCAGGCCGAGCACGTCGGTCCGGGCCGGGCCGGTCCGCGCTGGCGGGGCCGGGCCTCACCCACCGGGTCGGGCCGCGCCCTTTGGGCGGGACCCAGTTCGGGCCGACCCAGGGGGTATCATGCCGGGTCAGATCGGGCCCGAACCCCTTCTTTTTGGACCTATTTCGTTCTTTTGCCCATAACATGGACTGCGGACCTCTGATCGACACACCATCAGCTGCAATGTGATACTTGGATCGAGACGGTCGTTTCGGTATATTACACATAGGGTTTCGGAGAACATTGGGTTTGGCCGGGTTGGTTCGTACACAAAACCAACCGGGCCCTCGGAGCGGAAACGCTTATAACATGTGCTCCAGACATCCGATTGAAGTATCGTCGACTTTGTTGGATTCCTCTTAGTGAGACGGAACTTTTGGTTTACTCCTCTTGAGTTTTGGATGTAGTTGGAGTATGGTCGGGTTGGTTTTGTCTTAAAAACCAACAGGTGCCCTAGGATGAAAAAGCCAATAACTCTCAGACCGGGCGTCCGATTGACGCGCCGTCTGTTGCCTTGAGTTTCTGTTGATGATACAGAACTTTGTGATACATCAACTCCGTACTTTGTGTTAGTTGATGTATTATCTCCTTGGCTCATGGAGCAGGCCCTCCTGAAACGAGCGTGCTGTGTGCGGGAATCCTAGAGCTGGCTGTGACTACGACGACGATGAAGACTGTACGAGAATCCTCCGTGGGTTGGACAGGGATGACTACATCACTCAGCCATCCTCTGTGGATCAGTGCATACCGATCCTATGTGGGTCAGATCCTGTGTGGGTCAGAGATCAACGGTCCTGTGTGGGCCAGCACATTCCGATCCTGTGTGGGTCAGATCCTGTGTGGGTCAGATCCTATGTGGGTCATTGTGGGGGTTAGTACCTACCGATCCTTTGTGGGTCATTCCGGGGGTTAGTACCTATTGATCCTTTGTGGGTCTGACGACTTAGATGAATCAGTGACTATATCTGATCATCAGTATTGTCTTACGAAGAACTATACCTCTGTGAGCTACGTCTTGACTTCCAATCATTATCTTCGATATGATTGTCTTGCTTTCCTATGTGGATTGTGTTGTGCTATCCTGTGTGGACGTGATCGAACTTGGTCTCGGATGGTGGAGTCGAACGGGAATTGATGACTTAGGTATATACCTTAGTATTGTTGGTTGTTACTTCATTTTTGTATCATTTTATTGTGGATTTTCCTTTGTGGATTCTGGGAGACCTTCAGGGGTCTCGGGGTCCCTACTAAGTAGCTTATACTCACCCCTGCACGGGCTATTCCCGCACTACGTTGTGATGGATGCAGACGACGGACATCACTGATCGTGGTGGAGGCTAGTGGAGGAGTCGATACCTAGAGGTGGACAACTGGGCGGGACGTACACGGAGCGGACGACTGGACCCGAGGAGCTGGGGTGGCTATCTGTACCCACCCTTCAGATGGGACTACCAGTGGACGGCTCGACGTTGCTACTTTACATTCAGTTTTTGTACTTTCCTTTCAGTTGTACTTTTCTTTCAGTTTGGGTTTGTATTCTGGCCCACTTAATTTTCCGCACTTACATTTGTACCCAGTTTTACTTAGTGTTTACTTCTGCTTCCATACTTTGTGGTGTTTGTTTACTTTACAAAGGCAATGCCTTCCCTTCTTTTATCGATAATTACGCCTTGGTGCTAGTCTCTAGCCCCTGGCCTATGGAAGGTGGGCTTGGGGTAGTCACGGCACGGGCCCTGAGGACAGGTCGTGACATCATCGTCAAACATAAGGTTGGTGGTTTATTATTCAAATCCAAAAGTCATTATTTCAGTGAGGTGTATGTAATTGTTGAAATTTTATGGGATGATTAATAATTTAGTTTATTGAATTGAATTAATTAATTTGATAATTTATTAAATTAATGAGATTTGTTGTGTTATTGAAATTATTGAATTTTAATTATAAATTATTAAATTAATTATGTGAATATAGGGTTTATTTAATAATTTTAATTAATTGTGGAAGTAATTAATATGAATTATTGTGTTTAAGAGTTTGATTGAATTCGAATAATTAATTATTTACTTATTTATGGGGATATTGAGACTTTTGAATTGGAATAATTAATTATTGAATTACCTATCAGGATATTAAGATTATTAAATTGGATTAATTAATTGATGAATTAATTGATAATTAAATAAATGTTGTTTTAATTAATGGTATAAGTGTGATTAATTAGTGGTTGAATTTAATTAATGGAAATGTGTAAACATTAAATAGATATATTGGATTAATTAATCTATGAATTGATTAATGGGATGTTGTGATAAAAGTGATTGTGTTATATATCTGATATTGTCATATATGTGATATTTTCATATTGTGACATATGTGATAATCATGAATGGTAAAAATGGATTTCCTATATGGATTGAGATGATGAATGGTAATAATGGAATTCAGATATAAATTATGCTTATAAAATGTAACAAGGACATTCATATATGAATTGAGATAGTGAATGGTAATAATGGAATTTAGATATGAATTGAGATGATGAACATAAACAATGACATTCAAAAACCAATTGAGATGATCAATGGTAAAAATTAAAATAGATCTGAATTGTGATGATGCATGGTAACAATGGAATTCATATATATGACATCCCTAGGGATATTCAAACTCTATAATGAGATAAAAAAGGTATTTAATGTTTTGGTGTCCACAAGAACCTGAATGTTATGTGGTTAAATAAAGAGTAATTGAATAATTGTAAACAATTGACCTTATTTGTTTTATTATAATTTATACAACTTCATACACTATTGTTCACAGTTTATTATTTTAGACACTATTTATGGTGTCCTAATAATTTATACTCACACTCTACTTGGGGTGCCTGGTCGGCACCCAAATAGATTTCATGGTTGGAGGACAGGTTAAGGGATAGAACCATGTCTTGGATGATTGAGTCAAGATAAAGCATAGAAAAGGGAACTAGATGAGGATTAAAAACCTGTTTGTGAGTTTTGAATGTCTTTATTTATATTGGGGTTTCTATATTAACACATTAAATGTATTGACATGAATAAAATAATGTTTAGTTTTGAATATTTAATTTCATGATTTGGTCATCATGTGATTCTCATTCTATTGTAGTTATAGTTATATATTTTGGATATTTTTGGATATTTTTTATTTATTTCCTATGTTGTGCTACTTTGGTAATGACGGTATAGTCTACCCATGATCTATATTATACAATCACTACATGTCGGTAGCCTATGGTGTATGTGGAGTCGAGTTAGAGGTCATGTGAATGACCAACTTTGGGTACCAGTGTGTAGAACTCAGTTTGGGACATTACAATATATCATTTTATTATCACATAAAAAATATAATAAGCCTTTAAATAAAATGACTTAATAAAAATAGACACAAGTTAAAAAATGATATTTTTCAATATTAACTCAAAATTAATCATTTTATAAAAATCCAAAAAATTTACAATAAGATAATTTCTATATGAAGATGTAAAAAATGATATCCATTTTATAAAATACAATTTCAAAAATTGGACTAAATTAATTATATTATCCAGGCTGAAAAATCCTTGAAGATCATGTTTTAATAGAACACATTTTTTTAGTAAAAAATAAAATTATTAAAAA
Organism: Viscum album; assembly: GCA_963277665.1. Taxonomy (NCBI): domain Eukaryota; kingdom Viridiplantae; phylum Streptophyta; class Magnoliopsida; order Santalales; family Viscaceae; genus Viscum; species Viscum album. Next base: position 991,334,619 of record OY728155.1, on the reverse strand, counting down.
TTGGGTTCTTATTTCCATATCATTAATAAATAAATTTATAATAATTTAAAACCATATATATTTATATTTAAAAACATTGTCAATCCTATTTCTACCCACTTATTTAACCACTAGGTTATAACGCTCATTTTTAAATAGTATATTTAATGGGTCACTTTAGCTCGATGTTGCAAGCCCAATATGATTTTGAACATAATGTTCTTATTTTAAATTCAAAGGGTTTTACACTATGGGTAACCATATATATCTACCATTATATGATATTACCCTTACACAGCTCATATACCATTACCTTTACACTTATGTGTGATAAACCATACCTTGATTCAGTGGACACAACTTAGAGCTTCCCCAATTTGTAACTCTCACATGGTTAAAATTTTAGAAAATTATAGTTGGCAGATAATCATTTGTGGAGATAAAATCCATAAAAAATCCTACGTGCCTTATATTTTCCACTTAATTGTTGAAAATTAATATGGGTGATCAAATATCATATAGTCCATGAAATTTCATATGAGAATTTAATAGTCAAATGACCTGTGAAAAGTCATTTGAAATACCCATGCCTCGAAAATTTTAAAGCATTAATTTCATATGCTCATCCAGGAAATGTAATATGATGGTAAATTCAATCTATTGACCACATCCATAGTCATAAAATAAATCTAGATACTATTGTATTAGGATGGGGAACTTGGAGAAGTCATATGATGTACCCCCTTGGATTCTTATATCCTAGGAATATACAAATCATTTTCAGAGTAGGCTTGTTACACTTTATTCTAGAAACTATTAAAATAATTTAAAATATAATTAAAAATAATTTAAACATTTTAAGTATAAAATTATGATATCAATTTATTTCAAATTAATTAGATTAAAAAATTTATAAATCCCCTAAAAATCACATTTTACTTTATTCAGTAATTTTTTTAATTTTCTTTGTAAACAATGTGAATCAATTACCTGAGTTTTATCAAAAATAATGGGGTCATTAATCAGTAAAATTTTAATAAAAGTTTATATAATATTTGATCTCATCACCTCTCCACATTTATAGTTTTTCAATCATAGGTAATATGGTGAAATGAATTTATTTTATATTTCATTATAGTACCTTGATTAAAATAAACCGACTAGAAAATTTTAAAATCATATATTTATTCATAATTAAATTTATTATTCCTCATATATGTTTGTCTACCGCATAACATTATTTAATTAAAGAAATAATTCCAGTTATTTGTTTTTATAAAAAATTAATATTATTGAAATAATGATTTCATCAAGGGGGTACATTCCTAAATCTATCTCCTCTAATACTTCCATATTTAAAGTCCCTTCAAAAAATCCTTTATCCATCCTAAATAAAATTAATATATATCATCTTCCTCTTCTTTATACAACTTTAGAATTCTAAAAATACTTTCATCCCCTTTGTCAATAATTACATATTAATTTTTTTCCATGATTTGTAAAAATAACTTATTTTATGAGTGTAGCTAAACATAAAACTATATTAGCCCAATAAAGCTGGATTCCCTCAATACTAATTGTAATTGTCAAGTTATATAAGTAATTTTTGTTTATGTAACACTTAGTTCATATTAATTATTATTTGATGGATAACACACACATAAACACACATATATCCTTACGATGAATTAGGAATACTTATAGATTATTTCCCACCATATTTTTTACTCTAGTTCATCTGATAAATCCAAATTTCTTTTTGGGAGGTTACCTAAGTTGTTAGTCAATCACAATGATTAGTTTACCAAGGTTTATGTTCATCAGTCTACTTAGCTCATTATATTATTTGGATTAAACCATGATATTTTTCATGAAAACCCATCATTCTAGATCTATTAAAAAACATTCAAGAATATACTGGTTTAATTCCAAAAACATTATATAATATGAAACAATTTCAAATGAATGAAATCCTTCCACATTATAATTTTCATTATTTATAGTCAATACAATATTATTTTTTTAGTTTTAACATATAATAAATCTCTAAATATTTATAAAAATAAGTATAAAAACGTGTATAAATTATTTATATATTTTAAAAATAGGGTTTTAGTTGCTCATTTTCCATTTTTTTCATGAAACAAACTCTCAGAAATTTGGAAAAATAGACGAATCATATTGTTTACAACCTAAGCTACCTTATCCTCCCTCCGACACAGATATATTACACATTTATTCTCATGAATTCTTGTATCAATGTAATTAAATAACATAGTTAAAATAAATAGGTATCATGAAAAGTGGGATGGAAAGAGACAACATGGGGTTATTTATTTATAAGATTTTCGGAGACGTTTATATGCCTCCATTGGTTTATTAAAAAAATACACATGCAAATAATTTAGTTGTTGTCAATTCACTTTAAATAAATACTATTATTAGGATCATTTTATTTAATATACACCAAATGGAAATGTATTAGTCAATATAATATTTCCAGTCCACATTGAATAAATATTACTCAGCATGAGATTCATCATAGAAGAGAATAATAAAATTTTTCCTCCAGCATGAATGTATATTTTTGAAATATTTATATATAGGATAGATCATAGTGTCCAGTTTTGTAGTTTTGTGTTATCATAATATTCATTTATTAGTTCTTCTAGTTACATGATATAGAGCCTCATTTTCTCTCAACACATAGTTAAATATAGGTTTACCATCTTCAAATCCCAGTAGTTATTTCCTGACATCACAACAGGGTGGTGAATATTGTTACCATAAAAAATTATATAAGGGGACATATCAAATGGGTTATAGAATGTTGAGTTTTTTATAATAATTCATATTCCAACTTCCCACTGAAATCCTTAAGGTTAGGATACATTTTATGATAAAAAAATATTTTTATCTAACCAATGGGTACCCTGGATATCCTATTTTTTGTGGGTGATTAACACACAACTATAATAGGTTATGGAAAAATCTAATTAATTTTCGTGGGAATATAGAATTATTGGAAATTTCTGTTTTATTTGGACAGGTGATCCCTAAAACTTGTTTTCACAAGTGATAAAGTACTATGACAATTTTTTTATTTCTAGTACTAAAAACGAAACAAAACAAAAAATTTAAAACCAGATTATGAGGCTTGTTATCATGTCAGTTCTGTGAACCCAATTATAAATTTATAAATGTCTTCTAAAATATATCTATTTTCATGTTAATTTGTAAAATAGAGGTTCCAAAATCACTTCCATATTTACCATGAGTGAATTATAGAGGCAAGGAAATCCTAAAAAATTCTTTTACTAATACTACCCTCATCAAAATGTGTTAAAGAAACAATGAATCAGCCACAATTCACTTAGTAAATCCCAATTGGGTACTGTGATTCCCATTTAAATCACGTAGAAACACAAAAAAATCATGATGTGTGTGGAATCCCTAAAAAAACATATCCTTAGAAAATTTAATTTATGTAATCAAAAAAATTACTAGTACATTATGGATTCATTAACATAGAAATAAATAATATGATAGAGTATATTTAATCATAATCCCCTTCAAGATTGACTTTTTAACTAAATAATGAAATTAATTAATTATAAAAGGATAAATTTTTTATCATTGAATGTTATTAGAGTCAAGAATCGCATGATAGTTTTCCTCATTTTACCAATAAACAAAAATATATACCCCTATTAATGGTGAAAAATGATTGGAGGAGTAGATTAAATGTTAAAAATAAAGCAAGGTAAAATGAATCAACAACAATTGAGATCAACTGGATTATATTCTCTAGTCGAGCCGTCAATGATCTCCAAATAATAGAAATTCATACATTTATGGTGGAATTTAATAAATATAAAATTTTATCCCTAAAATCATTAAATATATCCCTTTACAAATCAATAAATATTTCCCTTACTAAAAATTTAAATAGTTCATTTATTTTTTTATGTAAATATAATATTTTCAATTCCATCCCTAATTATTCAACTTAAATCATAATTTTTTAAAATAATTTATGTTTCAAAAAACCATTTAGTAATCTCTTATATATATATATATATATAAGATTATTATTGGATACAATCTAATCCCCACATCTCTTTTTTTATTTCCATATTTCATATTCGCCTACCCACTTTATCCTAAACAAGACATAGCATGTTTAGACTATAAATCACTCATATTAAGCATAGGTATGTTCCATAACCAAAACTACATGGTATTTTGGGATTGAAAATAGAATAAAATCGATGTTACTTTTTTATGAAATTTAACTCCCACATGTATTCCAAAATAATATTACCTATTATCTCATTGATGCACATCTTTCTTACTCATTCAGTTGTGAAGTGCGTCATAATATATGGTTCAACCATGCATGAAAAAACCCTTTAGGGTAGTAATTTATCAATTTATAAATTCATTTCATGAGTTGGTATAACATATTCATGTAATCATGGACAAAACATGGTAACATGGTGATCGTAGAATATCATATTCATGGATGTGATGTCACAATAGAGGATAAATAACAACAGAGAAAGAGAAGTAGGCCAATAAAAGATGGAAAAAAAGTAGGCCAATGGAATAATGGATATATGTATTACTGATAATGTGGTAGAACATACTAATTATGTAAATTCAATATTCATGAAAATCCACACCAACAACCTCGACCATGTCCTTTTTCTTCTTCCTTTACATATTATAGAATCATCTGTGATTCGAAAAATTATACATAGTGTTTTAAATCTTATTTGTTGATCATTAATGGAGGGTAGAGTTTGTAAGGTGGATCCTATTGAGGTTTTTTGTGCGAATCAACAACTTTGAGTGCCTTTGGATTTTATAAAACATTTCTATGGTGGGGATGAAAGACACGAAAGCCTGGAAAAGTTATTTTGATAAATTATTCATAGTGAAAGCAAAAAACTGCATATCACATCGAATTGTTTCTTGCAATTACCCTACCTAATAATATTTTATGCAACCATAATAGTTCATTGAAGTCATGATTAGGCTAAATGTCCTCTTCCATTGTTTTTTCTTGACTCCCCTATGAGAGTATTTTATCCTCCTTCCACATAGACCCAACCGCCGTGTAACAATGTGTGCATTTTCTTCACTATACACTATATACATGACATTGGATACACCCAAGTTGGACCTTATATAAATCATGGTTGGATTCCCCTAAGGAGTGTCATGTGAGTCTATTGTGGCAGTTGAGGTTTAACCATGTATTGGATATTTATTTATAAAAAATAATTTTAAATACATAGTACAAATTTAACAATAATTTATAAGATAAAGAACATCGATTTTATCATTTCAATTTCATTTTAGTAAAATTTACTGTTCAATTTTATATTATAAACAATTTAATAAAACACATAACAAAATTGTGAAAATAATTAAAAACCATGAAAATTATTTATCAATTTTTTCTAAAAAACATTACAAATAAGGATATAAAATACCCCCACATTTTAGCACATTATTGTTTTCTATTATAGAATCACAACATAGATTAACAATGGGCACCCATGATACCAATATCAAAATGTCAATCTAATAAAACAAAACAATTTCCTCTTGGAAAATAAAAAATTTAACAATAACATGTAATATATACAAAATTTCATATTTTAAATAAAATAATATACCCATATACCTTAATCTTTTCATTTTTAATTTGACATATCTTCTCATTAAATTAGATCCCGTAAATTTATTATTATTAATTATACCATGTTATAACATACCTTATACTAAATTATTTTCTCCCATTACTCAAGGTATAAATTCAAGAAGGGTTCTCCTAATAATATTAGGGCATTCTCCTTTCCAAAATATTTCAAAGTATCTACATTCTCCACCCAGTAGAGATAGAAATCACAAATAATTATGTGGACATATATCAAGTATATAATTACTTTGATGCTTTTGGTTAGTGTGTAATGATGTTTAAAAAATTAAGGCCTAAAAAAGGATTATCTATAAATTATAACTGAATATATTAAAAAAATTGAGATCAAAAAAATTATTCTTTCTCAAAATGAATACTCCCAGAAAAAAAAATTAATGTAAATGTCAGGGTAAAAAAAATACAATGAATAATGGTCACCCTATTAATATTTATTTTAATTTAACTTACCTATTTTATTTTTTAATCTAATTATTTTTAAAAAAAATTTAAAAGTTATTTTTGGAAGAAATATCAAATACACCTTTTAATACCATATGATAATGTCATTAGTCTTGTAATAGTGATTTTTGATTCTCCTGAGTCCCAACCCATTTTTTTATTTTTTATGATTTTATACTTTTCATCATGAGAGATAGCAATGGAATATAGTTAGTGAGTGAACATGAACCTTTCTAAATACCTTAGAGATAACCCCACACATATTTCATTTAATTTAATGTATCCATTGCACCTTTAATTTCATCAAACCCACAATTATAATTTTAAATATCATTAAAAAAATAGATTAAGGTAGGATTGGAAAATATTGGCTTCTTATGTTTCTCATTCCTTACATGTCCAAATATGTATTCTAAAATGTAACCATGTATTAATGTAAAAGTTGGTCCCAATGATGATGAACAAATTAATAAAAATACCTCAATAAAATTAACTCTGACTTTCTATATTCATTGCTTTAATGTGTTATAATTAATGTTATAGTAGGTAACATGACCAATGTTATCTAAAAATATATAGTCATGATATAATTATAAAAAATTATATCTATAATACCTCTAAAAAATAAAGCATAAAATTTTGGATAATCACACATGGAATGAAATAATAATAAGAAATCAATCTGCCTGAATTTTCAAAATTCTAAGTATGAAAAATACTAGGGAAATTTCATTTACATGAATTAAATGATTTCATAAAATCATTATTAATAAAATTAAAAACCAATATTCATATTAATCATCAATACCATAATTTACTTATTCAATTTCATTAACATAACATTTAAATCATTCTACAAATGAATTTATAAAAATGAAATGTCTCCTAGATTAGTCAAGTAATGAAAAAGCTAAAGCGTGGAAAAGAAATTTTTATTTGAAAATTAAAATATAATATCTATAAATAAATTATAGAAGATGATAACGTAATTAAATTGAAAATAAAATTACATTTCACCATAAATACCTTTCTCTCCTTTTATCTTCTTCTTAATTATTCGAGACTTTCATGTTCATTGTTCAAACTTGTACCACCAAAATAATAAAAACTCATAAACTTTTAATGAAATTTTCATTCATAGTGGAAATAGAAATGATTAGGTTGGTTATGTTATAAATTAAAATATCAAAAATAAATTAATCTCCTTTTATCTCCAATAAGTCATTTTTTAACTTTCTGTGATCAATATGAACTGATGTGAAATAATAAATAGAGTGGTTGGCGATGATTGAGAACTTTAATAATTTTTATAAAAATGATTTTTACTAATACTATGATTTTATCAACCTTGAAATGTCACCATTTTAAATTAAAAATAAGATTATTTTCAAGGCTTTATTTGAAAACCATTTCACAGCTTCCCAAATAGAAATAAAAATTAAAAAAAGAAAAGTCATCACAGTATACCTCAAAATAATCCTCAATGTGATATGAAAATATTGTTAATGTATATCTTTAAAATACAAAAATGTAATTGAATGACCCAAAATAAAAACATTTTTAGCCAAAGTTTCCTACAAGACATGTGAAGGTTTTCTTCTATTGGTCTCCTAGAGCATTGAGTAACTACAATTTTCTTAAAGTCAATACATGAAAAAATAATGTGTTCTTCCAACCAACCATTCTTGTATTGGTTCAATAAATGTAATGGGATATTAGTCTTTTAATATTGTTTGATTCATACTTCTATAATCAACACAAAATATCCAGATATTTTGAACACTCATGGTAAACAATTCATCAGTCCCATTCTTCAAAATGGTCTAGAAAATATTCTTTGGAAACAAATGGATGGATATGACCTATTAATAGTATGAAATATTAGAAACAGTCTATCCTATAAAATATAATATTCCCTTCTTCACTACTTACCTTATGGATGGATGTTGTCTATTTTTGCGTTATCTAATGGGCTGGGAATCTCGCTTTAATAAAATTCTACATGAGATGTTTTTGGATTCATTTCTAGGATACCTCAAACGTTTCACCACATGGTTATAAATATCCTTTCATAAGTATGATTAAAAATAAATTTGGGGTTCTATATAAAATATTTGAAATTATCACATGCAATTTCTCACCATCTATAAGGTACACATATTTTAACTCATTGAGATGATTCTATAATTCTACATTTGGGATTAGTTCAAGAGATGAAATTAATGTAATATTCCCCACTTTTAAATGTTGAATTTATTACCAAGAATAGAACATTTTATACTCATCATTGTGAAAACAATCCTCTTATTCCTTAGATATCACCTAAGTTATATATTATTCTAACTTGAAAACAAATGTTCTATACTTTTTTACAGCTGCATAATCCATAGTATTTTCAATGGAAAATTAATTATTTAAGGATAATAATTAAATTAACATACAAGAATATTAAATTGGTTTTTAATCTTCATCATGAGAGGGTGTACAAAGTGAATGGTTTTATGAAGGGTTCTTAATAAAGTCAAGAATTTTAAAGTGCAATGTGTAGTCTCATAGATCCATGGTAAGGGTTTCTTAATGGGAATTGATTGTTGTTTAGGATTTATCCAAGAATTATATTACAAATATTATGGTTGAATACATTTTCCTATATCTTTATCCCTGACGAGTACATAAATTTGGGATGGGAATATGAATCCTTTAACACATACTAGAAAATCAATTCAAAGTTAGGTCGGAAAAATAATGGTTATGTTTATGAGTTTTACCACTACTATGCTAGGATTAAAGTCTCTCATCTTCATTTAAACTAATATAGAGTGATGTATAACGTTTATAAAATCTTATAAATTACGTAAATAATCATGAAAATTTAATGATCTATGGGTTTGAGAATAGATAATGTTACAAGGGACTATGATTTGGTTGGTATCATTTTTGTGTTTAGAGCCAACAAAATAATTACTCAACCATTTCCCTTATTTTTCTTAATATTTCAATTTTAGTCAGGAAAGTTTCATATTTTTTTGTTTTCATGATGTATTCATGAAGAGGAATAGTTATTTCCACTTTCACAAAGGTTTTAATGATACCCCTTTGAATTAATTATTCTTCAATATTTTTAGTTTGGTCATTATAGAAGGGAATGGAAGTGGATGGTATTTTTTCTCCCTTTATATCTTTTCCATGGGTTCATTTGGAATTAATTTTTAATACCATACATTCCTAATATCATTTTAATTATTATATTATATCACTTATTATTTTTTATGTTTCCTTCTATAAATATATTTAGTGTTTCCGTATTTTCATTTCATTAAGTATCAAATAGTATTTATTCGGAACATGTGGTTGAATATCCATGAAACCTAGTTTTTATTATCATGATGAAATTCCCCCTTGGGTTTGGTAGTATTTTATCTTGTACATTCCTATATTTTTATTCATTAGGTCTGAAAATCATCTTAATTGGATTCAAAAATACATCATGGTATATTTAACTCATCAAACTCAAATTATAGAGAACAGTGCACTAGTCAATGGATGTTGAATGTTTTTTTATATGGGGGTGGATGATATTATGGATGATATTACATATATTTGTTGTGTTATGGAAAATGGGATGGAATTTTTAATTTTCGTAGGTATGTGGGACGAGATGGGTATAGGATCTGATGGAAGGATCTAACATGACATTGATGGGTTCCAATTCATTATTAGAATTGTGAATTTTGTTTCCATGGTGTATTTTTTATAATTTCCTCAGTTGGAAAGCTTCAAAAATAACTCTCCATCCCCTTCACATTTTCACAATGCATATTAAAATTAATACATGAAGTTCACAAACTATAAACCCAAGGTGGTTATTTTTGTTCAATAACTTTTTCCACGTACATTTTTCTCTAAAAAAGTTTTATACAATCATGTTTAGGTTTTAGTAGTGGAGATGAATTAGAAAATTTAACCTCATAAAAACCTCTTTTACCAAACATCGATTTCATAACTGCTAGGATTTTTTTTGAAATATTCTCAATTAGGCTCCTAGATTTTACTAGTTAAATTTCAATGATATATCATCAAAATGATGAATATAAGAGACTCTTATAATTATCATGTAGTACTTGATAAATGAATATAAGGTAAAGATTTCCATCCATATCTAGATAAGGATAACTAGCACACAATCCCTTGAATCTCTTCCAGTACTTATAGAGATTATAATAAAATAATTTGTGTATAAATTAAAGCAATTTTTTTATCTACATGTTTCTAAAAGTTTAGAAAATCATTACATAAATGATAGTTTTATGTCATCCTATTAATGAATAACCCATGGTTTTAGGTTTTTTTACCACTTCTTGAAGCACTTTCATGTGATAAGGGGAACTCCCTCCAATTGAATTACACTTAAACTGCTCATAGAGGTTTGAAACATGACAATAAAAATGTTATTTATTTTATGTGACTATTGGTATCTTCACATGCATGACCATAAAACTTGAGTATCACTTGTATCAGGTTAATTCACAATTCCAAATAATTTTGGACTTCTAGAATTGAAATCAAGTTTTTGTTGTTATAAAATTATAGGTCACCCATGTCTCTTAATGTTTGATTGGAATTAATATCCATGAAATTATTCTATAGGTGAACACTAAGAATTTCACCTGATTATATAAGATTTTATTAATTAAAATCAGTAACTAAATTAATTTTCCTAAGAATAATTATTAAGATTATTTCAATTTATGGATCAAAATAAAATAGATCTTCATTAGAAGACTTATTCTTGTAATTTTTAATGTTATACTAGAACTAAATCCCATAAATGATTCCATATATTGATCCAAACTTTCCATCTTCTAAAAATATATTATTAAATTAAAAGAAAATTTAGTATTAGCGATAACCTATATTATATCCATGGCAGAGTTGTATAGATATATTTTTCATGATTGAGAAAAAAAATGACGAGGTTTTCTATTTCTTGGAATAATCAAGAAACAAAATATAGACTAATAAAAAATATTATGATAGAAGTGGTCAAGTCAAACATTTATTCCTAGTTTTAATCATATCATGGTCATCTATAATAGATCTATTTTTACTTATTAATTTATAAATTATGGGTTTAATAATTGATTCCCCTTTTCACCATTAACTGAATAATAGAAGTGAAATTATCTTGGAAATTTATTTTATTTGGTCTACCCTTCTCTGAAAATGTGAAATATATAGAGAATCATAAAAAATTAACTTATATAATACCCAATCAGATATTGGGACTCCCGTGAAAACCATGTATGACCAATGAAAATTCCTCGCATTTTTGCAATTCCAAAACACTCATTAATTATCCTCACATCATTCAATCATTATGAACGAACAAAAGTAGGGAGAGATGATTGATCCTAAAATAAGGCAATAAATAATTTTAAAAAATTAATTAAACCAAAATCGAATCCAATATAAAATCTAAAATTGAATATTTAAATCTATAAAAACAAGACAATATTTATTTAATAGAATTCTAATGGACTCAACAATCAAAATATTAATTCCATAACATTCACAGTCACACAAATTTCATAACATTGTATTAATGATTAAACTAATACTAGAGTATTAAATATCATATTATGAATAAATTAAAGGAAAAAAAATATAAATAAATTTCCTTAGGTTGATATTTCCTAGCCAAGTGTCCTACAATACACCAAAAAATTTATTTTTCTCTATATAGATACCTTAAATAAATAGAAAATGTTATCATCAAATATATATATATATATATATATATCCCCTTATATATCTCTAAATATTTTACTTATTAAAAAATTCTATTTTTCTATTTTTTAAGTAAATATCATATCTAAAATTCCCTTCACCAAATAATTATCTTAAGTCACAATTTTAATTTATTTATGTTTAAGAAACCTAACACTAAATCAAATCCATAACCAATCTTTGTGATTGAGGAAATATTTTATAAACATATATTTTTTAACTTTTAACTTCCATATTCTCAAACTAGTATTATCTTTACCCCAAAATAGCTTCATAAGACTCTAATATGCACATGTTTGATCTAGGCATGCTTTGTTGTTCCAACTGTACTATTTTATGGAACTGAACATGTTATGAAAGACATGTTACTTTCTATATCGCGTAAAACATTCACCTATACACCATGAAAACAAAACTCATTATTTTATAAGATGTTCCAAAATTCCACAAGGTAGCTTTGTAGTGTTTTCTGGATGATTGTGATTATTGATAAATAAGGTCATCATGATCAGTTGTGGAGTTCCAAATATATTTTTAGAAATTTATTTCAACAATGATACATGATAAAGGAATGCATACTCTTGAGATGGTATTGAAAAATGCATGTACAAGTTGGTTTATTTTCCCAGCATTTGCCAATTTTTTTAGCCTCAACTACTTGAGTTGTCATTTAAGAAAAGGAAAGATTATCACATTTAAAATGGGTGGATAAAAAAGAGTTTAAGGGAATTCATAGTTATATGGACTTCAATGTAGTTGTTCTTTTTGGACCAAAAAGAAGGTATATATAACCACAAAGTAATCCATTATTTTTGAATGATAATGGGGTAATAAGCATGTTACAAAGGGATACGTGCTATGTGAACTAAATAACAAGATCAATTCATTATGAGATTATATTTTGTAGAGTGATAGTGTTTAATTAATTTTACAAAAATATATCTACATTTTTTATAGGAATTGGTTATTTAAGGGGAACCAAAAATGAATAAATGTGATATACTGATCACATAGCATGTTCATGGTGAAGGATTTATCAGAAATGTGTTTTTAGTAATTATGATTAGTGGGTTTTGAAGATCTATTTCCCTATATAATGACACCAAATCATTTTATCGGAGGATACTGCAATTTATTACAGGATATCATCACTAGAATAATTTGGCTATATCCCTAGTGGTTCATGATGCTAGAATTCCTTGAAGGGAGTTATTGGCGTTGGAGAAATTATATGATGGAGGTAGTTCATGAATACAGTGTGTCGACGGGGTATGTGAGGAACAATTTATTACAAAGTAAATGTTATTCCATGAAGTTAAGGCCTACCATGAAATAGATTTGTCTCATGAATAACTCATGATACTTGGTGCAAGGCTATTTTTTATGTTTTTGGTTCACAAAGGAGGATTACATAAAGGGAAAAGGTAGTTCATGAAATTAATATCCATAAGAAAAACATCATACTATGAAGTGTAAACCATCTACCGGACAATAAAATAAAATCCTAGAACACTAATAAATATGTGAAATAATTCTGAGGTGACATAAAATAAAAGAAAATTATTCTAATGAGGTAGTGAGAAATCTCCAATAGAGAGTATAGTGAGATTTATAATTGTAATTGATTTTAAATTGGGAGGGATAGTGAGTCTGCTCCAAAAAATTGTACTTGGAAATTGGATATAGTGTTTTTTTACATAGGTACATTTACTTTAAATTCTCCTTGGATGTAGCCTAGTGAAGGTGATCCATGAAAAATTATTATGTCATGTGCATGTTTTAATTCTCACATTTCTATACTCCGCGAGAATAAGAGAGAAGAGTGTTTTGTTTAATAAAAAAATATCTAAAAAGGCAATAGTTTTAATATTTATTACCCTATTTCACCCCATCTTGTAGTATTTAACCTAATTAAACTAACATCATGATAAAACATACTACCTATATATTAAACATTGATATTATTTATCATTACTAATTCAATCATTCATGGAAATAAACAACATAGTAAAATTTTACATGGTAGAATATCTTGATGTGGAATGGTAACACATATTCATGGATTCTTGACCACATCATGGTGTTAGGGAAACATTTTCTGGGAACATGCATAGAAATAATCTCATTTTAATAGATAGATGATAAGAGGGATAATAATGTATATAAACGAAATAATGTAAAGATAATAAATTCATTATACATAAGTGAGCCTATCATATTTCTTATCTCAATTATTCTTTCACTCATAGACACATTCATAGCTTAAAAACATATTTATACTTTATTCATCTTTAATGGAAAAAATTAGCTATTTAAATCTTCCATTGCATTTTTAGTCTTCATTAGTGATCATTGTTTGTGGATCAGGCTCAATGGGTGGTGTTTATAGGGGTTTACATCATGATTCAGTAGTGTACGATGGATTTGTGTGGTCTTGGTCATGTCAGAGGTAGGGGTTGATGATGTGTGAGCATAGTGATTTCATTTTTATAAAATATAAATAGTTCACAAAAACACCTATAACCTATATATATTGTTCACTTGGAATGACTCTCCATAATAATTATTTCTAGGTATACATCAATTTGTTGAATTCAAGCTGATGCTGGAGGACTAATACTATTATAATGTCCTAACCCCACATGTGAGGGTTTCCACCTACTACAACATGGACCTGACCACCATGCACTAGTTTGTTCATATTTTCCCCTGTGTGTTCCATGTGTAGCCTCTGATGTGCTGGAGCCATCCCTCCTCTTTGGCTTGGTCTATAGCCCCTAAGGGTTTCTATTTTACATTCTTTTTCGGGGTGAGTGATGGCCATCTTTTAACCCTTTTTTAAATTAATGTTAAATATTTAATAATAAATTGATCTTAAATTCATAATCCAATGCAAAATTTAATTTAATCATTATCATTTACTTTTATCCAAATTTTATCTTCACAGTAAGGTTACCCATTATTTAAGTAGACAAGACATTATTTAGATTAAAGAATTAAAATACATTTAAATTCATTATTAAAATATTATTTTAATTTTGCACGAAATATTGTAATCAGTGGTATATAGTAAAAGTCATGTGGTGAAATATATTTTTTTATGGTATTATGTTTTCTCTTTAAAAAATTCTGTTCCTAAATATCATATTATAACTCAAGGCACTCCAAACCTAAAAACATTGATAATAAAAACTCATTAATAGATATTGAAACATTAGTTTTGGTTTTTTATCAATACAATTTGAATCAAAATACACCATTAAAATCATATAATAAAATTCATAAGAGATTAAAAATTAAATCAATAATATATAAATTACATAAAAATCAATGGTTTTTATGGGAATTTCCTACCATTAAGAAACTACTCTAAAAAACTAGTAGGTTTTCCATGATTATAGAAAATTATACAAGTCTTTAAAAACAAATGTAAAAAATAAAAACAAGACGTTAATACTTTTTTATAAATTCAATGAGGTAAAAAGTGTTCTTTAAATTGCATGTTTATGACATAATGAGAATTATCAGGTAATCTATTCATTAGGGATACATACTTAAATCACATGGTCACTATATATATTACATAAATAATGATACTCTCTTATGTATAAGTTTTACTTAGATCTAAACATACGTGTTTGATGCTTAGTAAAAAAGGTGTTACCTTTCATGTGACCAAATAATGCACTATTTCTGTATGCCGTTGAGCTAGGTTAACATCAAACAGTTACAGACCATTAAAGGATTCACGGAGGGTTTTCTTAGTGGGTTATTATACCCTAATAGTGTTTGATAACCCACTAATATGTTTTTATACCGTATTTTCATATCCATTATTATTCATCATATCCAAGTTGAATTTTTATAACAGTAACATAAATATTACAAAACTCACCCATCGCTATATTTATTGATCAAATAAATCTGTGTTTTATGGTTATAAAAAATAGTTACATTAGTTTATAATAGATATGTATAGAATTTTTCCATTATAACAAAAATTATAAAAAATAACATCATCTTTTTGTGTAATTAATTTTGGTTGTGATTATTATATTTCAAAAAAAATTATCCCTTGTGGGTTTCCATCATTTATTTGGGACAATAAAACTCCCACAAAATTGTTTAAGATATCAAATAACACATAAAAAGGGATGTTATAGTTGGGTAAATAAATTATAGTTTCTAGGGCTAATCAATTTATATTTTTAAATGGGTTCTATACAAGATTCATAAAAAAAGTCTTTCTCATAATATTATTTAGGAGAAATAATGTTTTGATAAAATATTTAGTAAAATTACTATAAAATATAGCATAGATAAAAATAATATGTTCGGTCAAACTATGGTAGGGTATGGTTGTGTTGAAAATATTAAAGCCTTGTCTATTCCTAATTCAACCCCATATTTATAAATTAAATTTCCAAACACACTACCTTTCTCTATAGTGAAATGAAATTTTCAATTTTTAAATTTTTTTTTATTCTTTTCTTATTTTTTTCTATATTGTCTAAATATTTTTTATACATAATCTTTAAATAGAAAACTCAACAAGAAATACCTCTAGGAATCTCTAAATTAGGTAAAAAAGCTACATACCTTGTAGTTTTGAAGATTATATAGGGGATTTAATAACCTAAAAGGAATACTTTAATAAGAAATTTTTCTAATTGGGAATGTGATTTTTTTCTTTAATTTATAGAGATATCAAAACTAGTAAAAATGTAGATAATATATTATGAAAATATTAAAATTATTTATCAAATTATATTGGTCATTAATTTTCAAACATAAATATTTCATAATTTTAAATGAATATTTAATTAAATTTATAATAATACTAGTCTAAGGACCATAGTGGTTTAGGGTATTTTGATACTTGGATACATAAACACCTATCACATAAAATATCTACTTATTTCCCATTTAGTTATTTATAACCATCACCCTTAATATACATATGAGGATTGAACCTATTATTAATATCCTAAGGAATAAGAATAGAATAAATAAGATCATATGATTTGTAAGGATAAATAATTGATATATAATTTAAAAATAATAATTGAGGATAATATAATTATAATTTTTTAAAAAATGAATTAAACATTAAAAAATAATACTCATCATTTTATATGTCACTATATTGAATTATGGATTATTTTTTTACCAATTTAAAGTCTTCAGAAATAAGAGTTAATAATGATAAATAATCAATCATGATTTAATAAAAAATATGATAATATTAAGAAATATTTTTGTGGAGTACATGTAAATATATAAAATCATTTTGTTAGTCAAGGCTCATTTCTTAGACTATCTTATTTTATTGTTATTACTCCCCATTCAATCTTTTCCTTAGTCATGTTTACTGCCAAAAAAATATCCCCCTTTATTATATTTTGTAAAATACCCATTATATTTCTTAATATCTCATGATTTATCCTTATTTACCCAATGAATTGGAGAGATATATAATTACATTACCACAACCACATAATGAAAACCATAAAAATGTGTTCCAAAAGATCATAAAACCATCACCATATCATAGCCTATGGAAGATGTATGGGGGTCATAAAAATATAATTTCAAAATATTTAACCATATAATAAGATATTAAAGATCGTACAATTGGATCATATCCCATGTAAATAAATAGAATCATTAATAGATGTTGTTATACAAGATTTATCATTAAAATAAAACAATGTCATTGCTTTAGGAAAAGTAAGCTTTCATTTGTAATAATTTATTAAAATTAAAATGATTTATAATATATTAGGTAACATATATTATTCTAAAATTAAAAAAATATAAATATAAATAAGTATTTATAGAAAATTTTATTCATGATGGTTGGGAAGTTTGTTGATACCATGTAGGTTAAATCACAAATCAATTCTACATTGTTAGTAAAATGCCAGAAGTACATTATTTGAAAAAAATCACAATATTAATTTAAATTATTTTATTAGAAAGTATATCATGGGTGAAAATGACTTCATTAACTGCCAGAAAAATATTAAAAACAATAATATATATTTTTTTTATAAAAATATGAACATAAAAGAAAATATCCCTGACCGAAGTGAAAACATAGAATGTTTTCCTTAAAAATATAAATTCCATATCGTGAGTAATTAAAGAGAGAAAAATGAAATTAAAACATGAAATCTCCATAAGTAACTAGATTATGTGGAAATACATAATATTTTTTTGGAGATATATCATATAATTTAATTATTATAAACTTAAGAATAAATAATCCATGTAAAAAATGATATCGTTACATAAAATCAATACCTCTTTTATATCTTTTGAAATAATACCCCATAAAAGTAATAACATCAAATAAAACATTAGGTATTGGAATAATAATTATATTCAAGATAACTCATATTTAATGGGTTGTATATATACCTCATATAATTAAATATATGTATAAAATAACAAATGCCCCAAAGAAGATAATTTCAGATGGTAAACCATTACCACATTCGTAAAATTTGAATCAAACACCCTATCATTAAATAATTTCAATAATAACATCAAATAAAATGAATTAATAATGATAAATGATATAATATGAAAAATTATCAATTTATACACCTCATGAACATATATTGATGTATAACATCAAACATGTCCCAATTAAATAAGAATGAGATGAAGATCCCTTATGAATTTATTAATTTCTAAATCGAATGTCCTAAAAACCATGAAAATAATTTTTCATAAAATAAATTGAAAAAAAATCATGAATTTTAAAAAAATAAATTCATGGGTAGATTATTATTCATAGAAATTTTAAATTGCTTCATAACATTTAAACAAATCTCAATGAGAGAAATTGAGAAGAAACCCTTACCTCAAGTCCACATTTACTCATAAGAGCTATAATGTCCGATATAATAATTTTAAATTTATTGAAATACTATAAAATAACCGTAATATTACCGATAATTTCTTATATGTTATACTTATATCATCTTATCACACATTTGTTAACAATATTTCATTATCATCACCATTTGGTGAGTTAACTGCTTTGATTATCATGTATGTTTTGGTTTGGTGGTTATGGTCCATGAACTATTATCATATATCCTTAATCTACAAAATTATAACAAATATATACATATAATATATATTCATTATATAAGTACTTATAAAATTTAATATAATTTACTGTTGAAAATTGAATTACATCACTACGTGGACACAGATTTCTATACATATAGAGGAGTGACATTTTTTTCAATAGATGGTATGAATGAAAGTAAAATGTTAATTAATATTTGAGGAATCATTGTTATAACATATATATCACATATAATCTTTAAATATATCATAATAAACAACAATTTGTTATCATTGTTGAAAATGACTCGTTTCGCTATGTTGAGGCTGTAGTCCACATATAAACATGATCGATGATTTCTTGTTCCCTTTAATTGAGAGGTGGTAGTAATCAATTTTTCTATCTTCATAGTAACATCTTAAAATATTGATAATACCAAAATAATCATTTTATATGGATAAAAAAATTTATAGGATGTATAAGAAGTAATTAAATTGAAAGAAATTGGTTGAGATCTATACATCTTCTTTAAGAGACATCATTAGGCTTACCCCTTATGCACGGAAAGAAT
The DNA here is from genome assembly GCA_963277665.1 of Viscum album. Lineage (NCBI taxonomy): Eukaryota > Viridiplantae > Streptophyta > Magnoliopsida > Santalales > Viscaceae > Viscum > Viscum album. The sequence goes on along the minus strand of OY728155.1, from coordinate 991,315,029 downwards.
GGTCTTATGAGAATAGAAAAGGTTCTAAAATTTATATAAATATTATGTGAATGTTTTTTAGTAGGTATTCTATGACACATATTGATCAAATCATTTGTATAATAGAGGATACTTGGTTCCTTTTATAAGTGAGGGGACATACACAAAGGGGATTTTTAAAAGATTTCAATTGTATAAGATACATTTCATAGAAAAGAAGGTCAAAATGAAATAATATTTTATGTAATGATAATATTATGATTATATATAAAAAAATTATATAAGTGTGAGTTACAATCCTGCCCTTATATATTGATGTGACAACTAGGTAAACCCATTGTAACGATAATAATGGCAACAAAAAATTTACCATTTTTACCATTAATTATGAATAAAATTTAATTTGAAACTATTAGATTATATTAATAATTAATATTCAAAATATCATATATATATTAAGGGATTTAATATCTATAAGTGGTATAATTTTATTTAAAATAAGCATGCAACCCTCAACTAGAACACATTTTAAGAAAATGAATCATTAAGAAAAAATAATTAACATACAATAATTTACATGTGAAAACAATTAAATGAATGAAATATATATTATTTAATATATAATGGGTAAATTTATTTAAAAAAATCAATCAATAGGGATTAATTTAATTTATATATATATATAAAACACATTTCACATAGAAAAACAATTTCCAAAATAATGTGCTTTCATCCAAAATTAATCTTATAACAAAATCCAGTATAATAATCAATCTTATATAAATAATTGTATTTTTTATATTTAATTGGGACTTATATGAATTCAACTTAAATTCCAATATATATGGGGATTTTATTTTAAAATATATAATAATTCTTACAATTTTTTTTTTCAATTTCACAGAAATATTAATCATTTTACAATAATCCTAACAAATAACCCTATGATAATATTAAGAAGTTAATATAAAAAAGTAATTTAACTTAAGAAAATATTTTTTTTAATATTTGAGAAATTAATTATAGTTTTTATTCATGTTGAATGATATAAAAACCCTTTTCAATGAAAATATAATTTTGAGACATAAAATGATATTACTAAAAATTGATTTCTTATCAAGTATGAAATAATAAATAAATATTATTTATATTAATACTTTATAACTATTTTCTGAATTTATTTATTATTATTCGTTCCTTCCAATTTAATGGATAGCATATAATGATTTATTATATTGTGGTTCATATAGAGCATAAGTTGCGTGTAAAGAAAGCTACAAAACAATTAAAAATTATTTAAAGAGAAATGTATTCAAAAATATCAGGGTGTTACATTCTCCATTTTTATAAAATTGGTCCCGCATAATTTGTTTCTCTATAATCAATGGTTCAACATTTGAAAATAAATTTGTTGAAAATTGATTTTATACAAAGGGATAATAAAACATCCTTTAACAAAAGGATGTGTGAACTATAAGGTTACAAAAAATAATACATAATCATGTTCCCAGATAAGGATAACATTATTAGGAAGTAAAAATATAGACATGGAGGGAAAAAAAAATTTTTAAAGACAAATTGATATTGATATAGAATATGGTCTTGAAAAAGTTAATGACCAAAATACCATAAATGAGTGAGAGGTGAAATGAGACTAAAATCTCCCGAAATAACATTAAAATAGAAATACTTTTCATTCCAAAGACCCCTTTCCTAAGAGATGATTAATTTTTTACAATTTAATTTTAAAATATATATAAATAATATTTTTATTTCCATTTCGTAAGAATAATCTAATCCTTGGTTTTTATTTTTCAATTACCACTTCTATCTTTTATCTTACTTTAAGATATGCATATTTAAGAAAATATTTTTATACCCAATGAGCTCTAATTAAATTTTAAAGGATAATAAGATCCATAAAATAATGACATATCAATACTTCTATCTCAATATAGTTTTTAAATCCAAATTTATTTGAATAAATTTTCCAATATGGATAAATAATCATATATTTAAATAATAAATTTATCATTAAATACTAAATTGTAGCACATAATGGTTAAAACAAGCCATTATAAAAATATTCAACTTAATAATCCTCAAAACCATTTATAACCAAAATCATAACCATTTTTTTCTGAAAAAAGAACATAATAGTTCCAAATTCAATTTAACATTATTCTTTAAGAAACATAAAGTAGCACTTAATGTCACATACTAAAAATGTGAATACCATAACCATATATTCTTTTAAAACATGTTAATTACCTAAATGAACATAAATCATAAATGAAAAAATATAGGTTTAAAACAAAATAACATTATCCTCATTCCTTTACTAAATTTATTAACTATCAACTTTATCCATAAATCCAAACATGTAATAATCTTTATGAGTGATAACATAAATCACATTGTAATAAAAATTATTAATTAATTTAATATTAACCAATATTATCTAATTAAATTTGTATAAATAAATCATATAATTAATCATAATTGAACTTATCCAAATCTGTATAACATATTATGATTTGTCTATTCATTAATCCATTTGTTTTTCAAAAATATATTCTTACCACTAAATTGATTTTCAAGGATATTGATACCATTTAACATATACATCAAAAACAACAAAAGTAAAACTATTGTTGAATAATGCTAATATGTTTCATTATTATTATAAATATAATATCAATAATAAAAAAGTTCAACAATATAATTCTCAAATTCCAAAACCTAAGCCATTTAATTATTCCACATTAATAATTAGAATAGTATAATATCATCGTTGTTCTAGGAGATAGCCTTTATATTAGAGCATTAGATTTTATAACTCTCGTGTTATCCACACATAAGAAATTAAACTATAAATGGTACCTTAATGTAAACAATATTTCTCTCTATTTATGAAATATCTGATCCTGGGTGCCATATACCGGTGCCCTAAGCCAGCTCATTAACTGACCTCAAGAATACTTCTTTGCAAGCTAGAGGCAACCAACATGAAGTGAGGGTCTAATATTTCACATGGGAATACTATACCCTATATATTAGATAATAAATAAATGGAAATAAATATACAAGAAAAACCTAGACTATACAATAATTAATACCCAACACATACCAAGTATCACATGAGTAATCCTAGAATATGGAAATTTATCATAAACCCAAAAAATTTAGATGTCATCCCAAAAAAGAATAAAGTGTTGAAAGAAACCCCAAATTTAATGACACAACGAAAACTCCCAGGTAGGTCCAGACATCATGTATAGTTCTCATATCCATGATCCATCCTAAATCCCACCTCAACCATCTAATAAAGAGATATTTCCCCTGTCTCTTCCTTCAAACCTGAAGGCTATTCAGGTATAATCATTGTCTTTAGTGGGGTATGAGTACAAATTAGTTTCCCACCACCACAAAAAAAATTAATATATAGTCTATAATATTGTATTTATTTTTGTGAAGAATAAAATAAAAAAAATGTGAATGTATGATGTTTTAAATTTAGTATTTTTAGTTAACCACATTATCCTCAAGTTAATGATGACACCTAAACCAATCATACGTTCTTCAGCCCATTATTCAGTCTAAAAAATGCACCATATTTACATTATAATTTTTCCATCACAGGATTCCATTATTTGGAATAACTCCATTTTTATTTCTCTAATACAATGCGTCTTTATGGGCACCACAATCATGGATACCTACAACATTGGTTCACCACCAACCCCAAATTTATCACATTTACTCTCACACACACACACACATATCATAGTTCCCCATTAATTACAATATTATAATCAATTATCAATATAGTGCACTATTTTATTTATCAATCATAACAACAGTCTATTACATTCCACATAAATATATATTTTATACATCCCAATATAATCACTCATAAAATTACACATAACTTATCTTCTAACTCACTAACCATTAATGGTTAATCAAAAAATTAAAATCTCAATATCAAACCATCAAATAAGGATTTAGTTCAACCCCAAAACACACTATTTCCTAGTTTTTATTTCATAGTTTTCACTTTACAGATAATTGGCACACCCCAGGGGGTTTGATAAACCCTAGTCTCATAATATAAAATATATTTCTAGATATATGAGGAGGTTCTATCAATTTAATTTAATTTAATTCACTTATGTAAATTAAGACACATTAAACAACATGGAAACACATGGATGAAATTACATTCATGATAAATGAATTAAGACTATAGGATAAAATAACGTTAACTTCCTACCTTTGTATTATTGAAAAATGATCACCCAACCATTTTAATTAATTCAAGGTAGAATGACTATATTCAATATGATGGAGGAGATCTAGGATCAAAACCTTGGACCATTATCTAATAAAAAACATCCCTTAAAACCTAGTTCTATACCATCAACAACAGTATGATAAATTCTGTTCTAAATAAACGGATTTTTGAGATATGGAGAGAAAAACCTCAAAATTTAAGATATCACAGACTAAAGAGAGATAAATTTATTCTATATGATATTTGATTCACAAGGAAAAAAGTTTTAAGAGACTATAAATCCTATCTGGAGTCACCAAAATCCTTGGGTTTTAGGAAAAATATGGGTGATTAAATATATAAACTAGAGGCTTTGGAATGTTTAACTAAAATTTTAGAGCTCTTAATAATTGTGGGAACATTTTCTTTGATATGACACAAGGTCAGAAAAACCATGGGCCCTAACTATGTGCCCAGTATAGTGACTCTATTTTGGGTACACTATTTGGATGCATGTTAACATTAACTATGTTTTAACTATAGATTAACTCTATATCAATGGGTGCATAGATCTGGGAGTGGATGTATGGTTAGGTCAAAATATGTTCCCTCATCCAATCGAATATAATGGGACACACATTTTTCCCTAACTATATTCCAATCATGCATAACCCCATGGTATTTTAAAATTCTCAAAATTCCCATGATATGACCCCAACAATAAAACATACCGAATTTTTATAATAAGTGTAAAATATTAACTAAATGTAAGTATGTGACATCTCAATATAGCTCAAAATCTCACACTATCCCCTTCTAATAATATCACTTCCTAATATTAACTCCCAATCATCACTAATCTAGCAATATGGAATTATTGGGATAGTGGACCCACATAATTTTATCCGTGTCCCATGTCTCCTCCAAAAATCATTATCACTGTGATCTATAACATGAATCAGATGCTCCATAAAACACACATCAACACCAACATCAAAATCATCAATATCAATAAACTGATATGGGATGGGGTGATATTGTAAAATCTAGAACAATGAAATAAATCATGAATAAAACTATACCTATATGATTTAAAAAACTAATATTCCATTGGATGACCCTCTCCACAATATTAAACAGTTGGGAAAACATGGGTGCCATCCTTCCCTACATATGAATTTGATGATGACCAAATCTCGGCAACTCCCAATGGAATACATGGTGACCCTATATAAACTCAATATATCAATTATTTTGATTAAAATAAGACTTCTATAAACTCATTGATGTTCCCATATGTTTCTAAATAAAATAAACCTATTTTTATGTCTCGTAAACATGGCTCAGTCACAAGATATGGAAATCACCCACCTCCATCCAACATAAATGTGATCTGTATGGCCTACCATAATGTGACTCATATGGTTTCATCTTAATATGACCATGATAACTATATTTATAGGTGAAATCAACCAGATCTATGTGGTTCTCCCATGATCGGCTAAAATCAAGAACAAAAAATCGTATCATTTCCTCAAAACAAATGAATAATACATTTCAATTTAACATCTTTCTGTGTGAGAAATGATATACTCTAAAAAACGTGAATATCCCATGATTTTTTGAAGACATTATAGTAGAATAAATTAAAAAATTAATAAAAATCTTAAACTATACTTCAAGGTACCCATTGATAATGAAATATCACTAAAACATACATGTCATCCAATTAATGAACCATGAATGTATCTGTAATTTGAATAAAATGGGATACTTTTATCAAAAATTCAAAAATCATTAATATTGAAGCATTATTATATACTATTGTTAAAATAATAATAATATAATATAGGGTAAAATCCTTTTACTTTCTATTTAGAATTGGAAAAGGCGGAAAAAGACTAGCAAGTTGTTGATTCTTACCCTTCACCGAAAAACTGGTGAGAATCATGTCACAAAAACTATGATATATTACATCATTAATAATCACCAATATTTTCTATTAATTTCATGGTACATTTTGGGAAAACTTGGTTGCACGTCCCAAACAGAGTCATAGAACACATGAATAATCAATTCCCATAAACTAGTAGGGAAAACCACATTGCCTTAGACATAATTGTTCTTACCCTCATCTATAATACCATTTGACGGTGACTCCACTCTTTAAAGACATTACCTCAAGGGAAGACACAATAGATCATCATAATACCCCTCTTTAGTCTAACATAGATGTGTATACTCAAATAATAATGAAAAAAGGGTAATCTTATCCCACTATTTTCGAACAACCATATGTATCTCAGCAATCTAGGCCATAATCTTCTACTCTAAAAAAGGATCTTTGACAACTCGAGTCTGGGCTATCTAGTTCAAACCATCAATAGCAATATGTCCCTTGATGGAAAAATAAGCTATTTCAATGTCCAAAAACTAAATATACTCAAACCATATCCATTATTGGAGAATTAAATAACATTGTGAAAAGATATTAATTAAAATTGTGTGTTTAGTATACACGATAAACCTTTTACCCAACATGAAATGTTTCCAATTATTTATGGCATAAAAACTATACCAAACCAAGATTTTGTGTTAGATAATTTCATTCAAGTTCCCTAATATTTTATTATCCATATTCCCCAAATTTATCACTCTTCATCCACACTAGCCTAAAAAAACTCCCAGACACAAAAAAGAAAATCTATACTCATTAGTAGAATCAGATGGGATCAAAATTGGTACAGAGGTAAAATTATTCATTAACTCCTTCATGGAATATTAACAAGATATAGAAAATTAAAAATTAATACCCTTATTGTTCAAGCCCAAAAGCTTCATTGCTAAGAGAGAAAATTCTTGAATAAATTACTGATAATAGCCCACTAAAACAAAAACCTTCTTATATCAAAACTAATTTTATGGATTATCAAAAGTAAAAACATCATGTACTCTCTCTAGGTATATAGAAATTCCTTCCACATGGATGATGAGAATCAATAAATATTTCTTATCAATATAATATTAACCCTTATATATCTTGGAATGTAGAGTATGATCTATCAATTTACTTAGGTTGATGTCATGATGTTTGACATTATCACCATGAGTCTAAGAGTATACCAATATGTCATCAATGAAGGAAAAACAAAATGATCCACGTATAGGTGGGAGAATAATTTCATTAAATCCATAAACATCACATGAGTGTTTTTAAATCCAATGAGAATTATAATTAACACATACGTGCTATACCTTCCCTAGAATGTAGTCCTTGGTATATCATAAGGTCTCACTCTCGTCTCATGATAGCCCAACCTCAAATTAATATTTTACAATACGAAATAACCCCTTATATGGTAAAAATTACCATTAGTACAGACAATAGGATACTAGTTCAAAACATGTATCTTATTTATCATCTTGTAAGAGACACATAAGCATAACATAACATCAACTGTCTTGAATTTTTTTTGGAGAACCCATTATTGATGTACAAAGACGAATTAATTCATTATTATATATCTCCTCCAAAATCAAATTGAGTTTTTGACACTCAAATAGTTACTTATATATTGTTTAATGGAAATTGGTTTCACTCCAAGAATTAGCTCAATTGTGAACTCAAAATATCTCTCTGGTGGCATCCCTCAGAAGTCAACATGAAATAATTCCTAAAAATAATACACCATTGGTGGAATGTCACAATAATACCCACCATGATCATCCAACAAAAGACTAAAAAAATTTAAGTGAGATTTGTAGGTTTTTTTGGAACTGGACTCCCACAACCTGCCTGGATTTCCCATTCTCTATGATGAACGGAACTGATACCCTCAAGAGATATAAAGGCTAATCTGATGTGGTAAAAATTGATATGGGTTAATATGATACCAACCAATACCTACCCAAACTCATGTTAAAACATGATATATATATCATATACAAATCCCAGTGGAATTAATACTCACCACCCTTGAGGAATAACCACTTTCATAGGAAGGATTCCTTCAAATATATATAGTGCGGTGTGTCGATCATGATAACCCCAAACACAAAATTTAAATTAAGATGTAAACCAATTAAATTTTGAGAAGATTTAAAATGATTTCAGTATCCTATGTCATAAAAAACTATAGAATGTGAATAAGTTACAATAATTGTGGCTTTGACTAGCGAGGAACCAGCTTCACTATCCACTAGTGCAGGCTGAACTGTATATAATTGACTTTTCCCTCTACCCTATTCTCTAGACTGTGTTGGTTGCACTACTTTTTTGATATGGGTGATATTTTATTGAATAACCATGTCCTCTTCCCTAACTAGAAGGGGTAGTATAACTAAAAATTCATGATTGGAATGGGGTAGAATACAACATTCCAATTATTTTGTTTTGCCATGATCCTCAATCACTACCCATTGGTTTTGGGATCCTATAGTATCTCTGTGTGTTTTCCATCATTCTACTAGCTTTTAACTCCCCTGATGGTCATGAAGACTTACAGAAAATGTGTCCTGACATACCACAATAATGGTAGAATGATTGATTACAACTCTTAGTAATTGACCCATCATGCTTGATACTCTATTTTACATTTATTTGTACAATGTTATCATAACAAAATGTCAAACTATTGGAATAAATACATCTTGGTAAAAAAATAAACCACTTATCACCCATCAAAATCTTTCTTCAGGTACCCCTTATAAATGAGAGCCTCATTAAAAACATCAATAATCTTATTAAATCATATGATATTACCATGAGACTTAATCTCACATTTATGTTCATTATGAAAACATCATTCCATGGAAACCTCATATCCTAAAAGTGCTAAATCAATGCACTCTATGTTTTTACAATGTCCAGCATAGCCCATCAATGAAATGACTCCCTACATCAACTACATAAACTCAACCACTTTCTTCTATCATAGTGTAGTACGATAAAAGTTATATTGGATATTATCATTTAAGAACATCCAAACCATTCCATCCAATTTCACACCACAAGTAAGGATATTCTACCAAAACGTATCTTTTACTGACACCATATTATCTAAAAACTTGATTAGTTTCTAAAAAAAGCTACTAAACGATCAATCATTTTATGTATAGATTGAATCTAAAAATAATCTACCTAAGGTACAACATATTTGGTGAATGTTATAGCATACTATAATTGGAAATCCAAGATAAGATTTTATAGATTCTACATAGATTAACATAGGACACTATCCATGAACTGAATAAATTTACTGATGTTCTCATCAAATTACTCTTACATTCCATCAAATGGAACTATTAGATCCTATTTTCTTTGTCCTGGAGGCAGTTTTCCAGTAATGTACTTATATTTTAATATCAACATGTTTCATTATGGAGGTATATCTCTACAATGTAATGAAAAACTATTAGGACTCATAACATAAGTTATACTCACAAAAACACACAAAACATTATCCCACACACACTATCCTTTGGTCAAAACTATAGAACTTGAACTACCCTAACCCATCCCTAACATGGGCCATGAGTAACATATGGTTAAAATATTTCATATATAATAGTATTTCATTATACAACAATTGAAAAATTCTAAATTTCAAAATTTTACTTCTTTTAACAATTATAATTTCATTATTTCGCTCCATTTCTTTTAAACAATGAAAAAATATAAAGGCATTTCTTTATAACACAAAGCACTCGTACGCTTATTTTTTATTCCTACCTAATATAATAGATGCCACATATTTTCCTAATATTATACAATGATTAATACATAGTCAAATTATGTTCTATACCATGCCTTGAGGAAAAAAATATAATGAAATAACATCACACAACAGGCATATCCACTAAGGTTAAATAATATTCAATAGTAACAAAAAACATCATGAAAGAAAATCCCACCATGTGAACTTGGGTTCCCCCCCCCCAAAAAAAATTAGTTAGATACTTACATGAATGAGCTCATGATAGAGGCATAACTCATCTTAGTATCCTATAAAACATTCTTAAATAATATGAAAAATTAAATGAATAGAAAATCACCGCTGATACCACATTATAATGTCCCGACCTAGTTTCCACATTCTCGTTCCCGAAGATGGTTTTTTTACATTAATTAAATCACACCTTCCCATATTTCATAGGCTTATAATATGTAGTTTCGGTGTAACTTGTCAAATAGGGAGACTATACCATCTTTATCAGATCAAGAAAATAGAAAAAATAAATATATAAAATAACCAACATAATACAATCATAAATATCCTTCAAAGAAAATAATTAACCATAATAATAAAAATAGGGGAAATGATCCTCAACAAGATCAAGAGATTTTTCATACCTTATAACTGATAATAGTCAAAAGAAAAATAGAAAACTGACACACAAAAAACACTCCATATCATCCTGAAATCATATATGTCTCTCCCATTAATGCAGCACTATGAATCCTAACGTCTATATCTAAAATATAAATATTTCCCTTTTACTTTTAGGTAGACATGAAGCCTATCTAGGAATCAATAAGTCACCCAAATTGGGTGTGGCTATAACTTAGTAGGCCATATCAAAAAATGAGTAATGAAATATCTATTCTATAATACTGTACATTATTATATAAAGAATAAAATACAAAATAGTGAAAGTATATAGGTATATAAATTATTATTTTTAGTTAGACTTATAATCCTTAGGTTAAAACTGACACAAACACCAATGATACCTACTTTTTCCCATGTCATAGTCTCAACATTGAACCACAAATATATTAAATTTTATTCTTTCATGGGATCTCAATATACTAATTAATTCCATTTTCATTTTAGTACCCTAGAGAATCAGTATGGGAACAATTATCACATGTACTTGGAGTATTTTTCTAGAATCATTATCTTTGATAATTAGAGCATTAGACCAGTACCAATATCATGGGGACATATAACATCAGTCTAGCACCAATATAATGGGTACCTAGAGAAACAATCTAACACTCATTTACATGAATGGCCATGGGGCTAGAGTAGTAGTATAAAACCACACATTCACATGGACCATAATTCTAGAACCCTCTCCACATTATTATAATTTTTCATATATATATATATATCATGTATGAACATTATTGATCAATTTTCCATCAATTATCAAAATATTGTACCATCTAATATATCAATCATAACCATTGTTCATTACTTTCCACATAATTATCAACATGAGAAATTCCCTATTTAATCTCTCATAACATTACTCATCATTTATCTCATAACTCATTAAACTTTCATGGCTAATCCAAAAAACCCTTCAAATCCCATAATTAAACAACTAAACAAGGATTTAGTTCAACTCTATAAAACCACTATTTCAACTTTTTCATTTCAAAATTATCATTTGAAGGATAACTATGACACCCCATGGGATTTCATAAATACTAGTCTCATAATCTTCATAGTATTATATTAGATCATAAGAGGGTATATCAATTTAGAGGCCTTAAATTCATTTTTTTAATTCATCATTAATTGAAAAACAAGGAAACACATCATTAGAATTACTAACATGATAAATTCGTAAATACTATTGAAGAATAGAAGGTATATCACCTACCATAGGATAATTCATAAATTCTCCTTCAATCATAACCCTTAATTGTAGGTATAACAGCCAAATTCACAATGATGAATTATATCTTCAATCAATAAATATGATAAAGATACAATAAAATAGGATTTACATAAATCAAGAAATTTACCCTAAAAATGAGAGGATGCGTCCCTCTCAAAAGGGAGAGAAAGGCGAGGGATAAAGAAACCTAAAAAATGTGTAGATCACATACCAAAGAGAGATAAATATATTGCACTAAATTTTTTATATAGAAAGGGAAAAGATTAAATAGACTAGAAATCCACTTAACAGCCTCAAAATCAATGGAAATCACATTAGCACAAATGGGGGTGATTAGGGATATAAAACATAGGGTTTGAAAATTTCAATTAAAATCATGGAACATTTAATAACCTCAGGAATGGTATCCAGGATGGGTCACATGGTTTGAAAAACAATGTTCCCAAAACATTTAACATATAAAATGAATTTTTTTTGTGCACAATTTTTTGATATAGTTTATTTAATCATGTAGCAACCATACATCACCCTTCTGTCCAAGGGTAAAGAGTTTGGAGAGTGACTTCAATGTTTTGTCAAACAGTGTTCCCCCTTCTAATGGCTCAAAATGTGGAGTGTTTTTTTCTAGGAAAACTACAAAGATTCACATAGATTTGTGAAAACCATAAACATCCCCATGGGTTCAAGAATTATCCACATTCACCCAAAATGACCAAAAGATAAACCTAACCAATGTATAATCTAAGAAAGTTTAAAATATTTTCTAAAAATGAGTATGTGACATCTCAAGAATGGTTAGGATCTTATAATTTGTTATGAATTTTTAAATGAGAAATAATTTTTATAGGTTCTTTTCCTAAATATATCCTATTTCTGTTATATTAAGAGATTTGCTTTGCTAATTCGTCCCAAACTATCAACAAGTAAGAACATGAATCTTATTTCCCACATGATCATCAAAAAACTACATTTTTATCTTATTTTGTTAATTTAAAATTCCCACATGTTCAGTTTATTAGTATTAAAATGAGTTATAAATTTAGTTATATTCACATGTTTTCACATTCCATCTCCCATATAATTTTTATTCTTAGGACGTAAACCATTTAATCATTCATCAAATTTATCATTGACGCATTTTCAAATGGTTCCTTATCTAAAATTGAAGCCGCGATGATAATAAGTGACCATTTTATTTGAAAAAAAATATAAATAATGTAAATTATATTATTTCAAGGCATAAAAATTGTGATTTTATATGACAAATATTTATATTGAACTTATATAATCTAAATAATCTAATAATGAATTTTGAAATCTTTTTTCATAAAAATTAGGATTTAGGAATGATTTAAAATTTACTATTTAACTATTACTATATTTACTTACTAATGTGATATAATACATATAAATAAAAATTTAATGTCTTTTAACCTGATATATAGAAAGATAATATCCTTTGCAGGTGAAAGGTATAATTTTATGATTTTTTAGAAAGGAATAATGCCTTTTATCTTATTTAATTTGAATAATAATTTATGAAAAATGATTTAAAATAAATTTATAAATGATATATGATAATAAATTAATTTATATCCATATAATTATTATTACTAGTAGTATAGTTAATATATGATCATTTTATGCATAAACAATGCAGTTATTAAAAAACCAATTTTTGACACTTTTTATTGGGTTTATTTTTAAATTAATTTTTTCACTTCTATGATATGAAATTAATAAAAATAATTTTAAATATTTAATAATAATAGTTAATATTATTTAATATGTAAAACATAATTTAGTTTTAATATTATTTATAAAAATAGATAAAATTAATTATCATGGTTATATTAAAAATAGGTTTACTGGGGGTTAACCTAAAATGATAAAGGTCAAAATGACCTATAAACATGATGAAACCACAATAGTTTTCTATATCTACCATAAAATTACAAAATTATGATATGAGAAATTATAGAGCCATATTTTCATGAAATTTATAAGAAATTATTGAACATATATGAAATATTAAAAGTGTGGAACTCATCACAATTGTAAAAGGGGACCTTATCCCCTAAATTATTTACCCCTATCAAGCCGAAAATAAATAAAATCTCCTAAAAATTTCTCTACACAAAATCCATATTCACATTATAGAGGTGATGGTTTTCCCAAATTACAAACCCTATGGTTCTCAATATGATATTCAAAGGAGGTTCTTCTAAGTAAAGATATCTTTCTTCACAAAACTCTTTATTTTTTACTTCTTATTTTATCAAATGAAATTATTTCTTAAAATTTAATATTAAAAAATATATCCCATATACCAAGATGTTATTATTTTTATGCTGTAGTATTTATTAATCCCCTTATGAAAATATAAGATACAAAATGTTCACTTGTGTGTACGATAGAACGCCACCTCACGAATCGATGTAATTTATGTTCCATCACCGACTCAAATAGATAGTGATAATGATGGAAATAATTAATATATATAATAATTTAGTATTTATAATTATACTTTAAATTTAATATATCATTTAATTCCTTTTCCTTTCACTCATTAAATAAATGATAACATCGCTCCAGCATACGTATGACCTACCATCTGTATGAACTGATGTGATTTATTTTTCATATCCAAAATTCAATAATGAATCTTGTAATTTATCAAATGAATAAATATTATATTTATATCACTAATATAATATTTTTTTTATTATGGAACTATATCCCATTCACTATAACTATAACGTCAATGAGAACATACACATGACAAAACCAAGTTGGAAACCCCCAAAAATGGAAATAATGAAATATTATTAAAGAATGGGTAATAATATGTTATAGGAGGATCAGATATGATATTTTAAATATAAATATGCTTATTTAATAAATTAATAACCTTATTAAAATCATTAATATATAGGTCAAATCACAATCTTCTAAAGGGGAATGTGGGGCAGGGGATTTCATCTCAATTTGCACTCTATTTAGTCATATTTATTATTATATTTGTATTATATTCTTTATGTTGTATATAATCCCCCTTTGTTGTATTTAAAATTAAAAAAATTTACCATGTTTATTAATTATTCAATTATATCTAATTATTTTAAGGGATTATAATTTAAAATTTACAAATATGTAAAAGACTTGTTGTACAATTTGAATTTTTAGGATTACTCTTAATTTAAATGATTGAATATTATATCATATGCTTCATAAACGCCATGTATTTTTTTATCAAATAGATATTTAAGGATTATAAATATTTTCATCAAAATATTCATCTATTTTTTACTGGAATAAAGAAAATTAATTTTTAAAATAAAAATCAATTAATTTTCTATATTAATCGTATATATTTTTCATCTATGTCCATAGTTTTCAAAAAATATTCTATGAATGTGTTTTTATTTTCTCAAATGGTTTATTAAGGAAATTTTCAGATATGATTGTTTTTTAAAATGGTTTTAAATAAATCATTCAATGTTTTTCTAGAAGGTATATTTTTATTTTCTTAGAAAAAGTGTAAAGGATTGTTTTTAAATTATCTGATGATATTGAAAATCCACTCCACTAAAACCATTTAACTCTATTTATCTATTTACATGTATTTCTACAGGATTATAAATTAATATTTAGTATTAAATATTTTTTTAATATTTAATTTTAATTATATTTACTCATATAATGGATAGAAATTTATTAAAAAAACCTATATTCCAAATGAACTAAGGGAATCAATTTTATATTATTAATCTTGTGGGCATAACATTCGATCGAAACATTCACTTTCATGTGGACACTGTACATTAAATTTCTATATTATTTGTATCATGGATATTATTAATTCACAAAAAATATTTTATTTGGACATACGGCGTTTTATTATGATTGATATGATATGAAATGGTGTAAATCATGATAAATTCTTATTATTTACTCCACATTGATGTTATATGATATTTAATATTGTTTTTTAAATGAATTTATAATTAAATATATGGGAAATTAATTATACAAGTAGTGATTGGTGGGGAACTATTATAGATAGCCCATCAATGAATCTATTGGTCTCATGTCATGACCTTTCCTCATGGAACAAGTGTCGTGATTACCCAATCCCACCTCTAATAGTCTAGGGGCTAGTGACTGTACCATGTAGGAATATCACTATCATGGTAGGTATTTCTTATGTACCTACTCACACAACCACATCTCCAAGAATACAAAATTTTGAAATGAAAAAATAATAACTAAACAACCAATGTAGGAATATATCTATATCCCACAACTAGAGTATGACATAAAGTAATGTAATGTAAAACAGGGCCAAATAAAATCCCACCATAAAGAGATTATAACACATGTTCGACCTATAAGAAAATGATATTGTGACTTTACTCTGAAATATTTCAGAACACACCTCGGTTTTTCCAGACTCACTAAGCATCATCTAGTCATGGTCTTCGTAAGAATCTATAAAAAGGTCCTTGATCTTAAAAAGACATTACGCATATGAGAAATTACTGTGCCTGGGTGAGTATAACAATACTCAGTAGGACACCATAAAACAAGAAATAAATACAAAAAGGAATGGAAAGTCATATTTACACATGTATATGTATGAAACACATATAATAATAATATCAAGATATACTCAATCAATGACACACAAACTAGAGGTAAGCCACAACCTTAATCTTCATCCCTAGGATTTAAGTTCAAAGATTTTGTGAGGCACTCATCTCGGAGAACACACTCATGTGTCTGATAGCACAGATGATAATCTGAGAGGTAATAATCATCACATAATATCATGAGATATGTATTATAATAGATCTGAGGAGAATATGAAATGGTTGATTATGATCATATCTAGGAAAATGGGGTGACCCAACAACATAATCTGGATTAACCCGCTAAGTATAGGATCATCGGTTGAATAGTGTATATCATGTTGATACTAAGAAATCCACATATGGATTGATGATGAATAAATTATCACACTCTAGGAATCTTGGGTAAATATAACAACTCAATTAAGGAATACCATCCAGAGGTATCATTGTTATAATAGTAGACGATGATTCACACAAACTATTAGGGAATTGATAAATAGAACGAACCCTAATGAAACTTGTCCACGATACATAGGACAAGACAATCAATCCATGTAGAATGGGGTTCATGACATGTATTAGGGGAACATATTGTGTTCATTGACCTGAATTACTACCCATGTAGAACATAACATGTCTTTCACCTTGTGCTATGTATAAGAGTAATAACTAGTGGAAGGGTTACATATCGTGTATCTATATCTGTGGTCCACTCGTGTACTCCATACATGATCCAGAACAGGATATCATCTTGTGTATCCATACTCATGTACTAATACCTAGAGGTAGACCATGTACATTGTCTAGGAAATTTCATGCGGGGGAGTAAATGTTGTATAGTCAACCCGTGTACTCCACCCAGTTTCCATGTTCTTCCCAACGTACACACTACGTCATTCAAAGGGAGTTACACACCATGTAATTGGGGAATACATTCTGTGTGTATCTAGATTTTATACAACACATATTCTTCATACTACTAACATTTTTTGATATTTACGCTTCAATTTTAGTGGTTTGTTTTCCATGAAAATCAAATTCCCAACTCATTTTTCTATGTCATCACTGAATCAATGAGATTCAATCCTCAAATCTTCCCAAAACAAATATCACTACCATTATTTATTACAAGATGAAAAACATGAAATTGGAATAAAATTTTTTTTAATCCACCACCGCAACCACCATCGCACCTCTGTGGAGTCTTAACGTTTCAAAATCTATGATTTTGGATCATTGTAGAAGAATCAAAAGAAATAAATCAATCAATCAGAAAAATAAAACTGTGGGGAGGAACGATAGATACCATGAAGAAAGATGAAACCCTATAGAAAATCACACCCCAATTAAGAAGGGAAAACCATAATTGTTTTTTGTGTGTTTATATTGGTTTGTCAACATTATAATGACAAATTATTATAGTAAATTTCATGATCAAACTCTCATTAAATCCCATAAAATAACCCATACTGCATAATTATCCATCTGTGCACCAATATATTAATTTATTGGTCCCAAATCATCATAGAAATAAATAAATAAGAAAATCAAATCAAAATAACACACCCTACACGTATTAGGATAGGTCGTTGATGAAGATGATCACAACATCACATTTTATGGCATGGTCAGTTGAATATGAGGTTGCACCAATCAATCAATCCATGAATTATAACATCATCACCATTCATTTGAGGGATTATCTAGAGTTTCTCTCTAATGATCTTCTTGAGATCAGAGGGTTATGTGACTAACCATGGGATTCATAAAAATATTTAGTTAAAAATTATTTAGTCACTACATCAATACAATGAATCAAAATAATTTTATTTGTTTTATGCCCATGAAATTTTTTTCACAAAATACCCATAATAAACAGTATTAGGAAACACCTAGGGTAAAAATACTATTTTTAATACAATGGTGCCCTAAAATGTTTGATCCTAGAAATTATTTTGATGTTATTCCACTTTTTTCAGAAAACCACCCATGTGAGCTGTTTACTATTGTAAATAAATTTGAATCATTTATTTCAGCCACACCGAGAATCAGAATCATATTCCATCTCAGGTCCTAATTTATAAATTAATCCATATAATATTTAAAAAATAATACATAGAATATCCAAGACATTAAATTCTCCTCACCTTGGGGATTTATTT
Organism: Viscum album; assembly: GCA_963277665.1. NCBI lineage: Eukaryota > Viridiplantae > Streptophyta > Magnoliopsida > Santalales > Viscaceae > Viscum > Viscum album. The sequence goes on along the minus strand of OY728155.1, from coordinate 991,296,346 downwards.
CCCTAAAAATCCAAAATAAAGGCTACTAAAAAATATGAGGATACTGAGCAAGAATCTATGCCTCCTACTCCCAAGTGATCTCTTTGAGATTCCTGTGCTATTACCAGACACACATAAAAGGAGTCGATCTCCCATGAAGAATCATCTCCAACCGATCCTCGATATCCACTAAGTGATCAAAAAAATTAAAACCATTCTTGATTTCATGCTCACCCTAGTCGATAGTGTACATTGGGTCATGGACATACCTCCTATGTTGTGAAACATGGAAGCTATATTGTACATGATCTAGCTATGGTATTGGAACCAATAAGTAGACCACCTCATAAACACTATGAATTATCTAAAAAGGAATGATAAAAATTAGAGATATCATGTGACCATAGGCAAATCTCTATGATCACTATCAATGACAAACCTGAAGGAACACATGCTATCATTCCATGAACTCTAGGGGTCTCTTCCACATATCAGAATAAGACATCCGATAGCTTTGTGTACTCTTCATCCACTTATTGATGATCTGTACCTTTACTGTAGTAGCTTACAGAGACTCTGATCCCATGAGTGTTGACTCGCTAGGATTAGTAGAGAAAAGTCATGAGCGCCTTGGTTTTCTGTATAGAGCTTATTATAGTTCCATACTAATGGTGGATTGGTAGCTATTATAGTAGAAACACTCTATTAGTTATAGGAGATCCTCCCAACAATGACCAAAATATAACATGAATGCTCACAACATGTCCTCCAGTACATGAATGGTCTACTCTATCTGGCTATCAGTGTAATAACACAAAATTCTAACAATGAAATTTCAATTGTTATGATTATTTTTTATGAATAATATAAAACCACATAGATAACACAATAAAATATTTATTAATGAATTATAAAACAAATAAGAGGTATTTATAGATGTTAAAAAACCTATTCCGTTGAAAGAATAACATTCCCTTATGAATAGTAATATGAATATTATGAATAGTAAATCAACCTAGTGAATAGTAACATCACCAATAAAGGTGTAAATAAAATATAGGCATCTAATAATATAATGTATGATATAATTACATCATAATAAAATTAAGGTAATATTTTATAAATTAATATTTAATTATTGGTATTTTTATAAGTCATTAATATTTAATTACAATTTTATAATTAATAAAATTATATAAAAGAAAATCATTTTCATAAAATAGTTTTATAAATTAATATTTTGATGACCTATGTTTTTATTATAATTTTATGAGACCTTAGTTATTTTTTGAATGTGTTATAAAATCAGTTTTAAATTTAAAATCAATATTTTTCAGAAAAAAATATGTTTTTATTTATAAATTATATTTAAAATATTTATATAATTATTTTGATAAAATATATTCTATTTTTTAATTCCACATATCGAAAAATTATCATTGTGTTTTTTGGAATTTTCTGAAATACATAATTTTTTTGTGAATTCTAAAATACTGTAATTTACTATATAAATACATTAGAAGCTAAATACATTATTCCTTGAGTCATCACTAATGTAAGCACCATAATACTGAACATATATTAATTATATTAATATATTTGATGATAGATATCATACTAGTCAATGTCTTGAGCCAAAATAATAAACAAATGAATAAGACATTCAAAAATCACCCATCTCCTCCACTATAAAAAGATCCCTCACCCCTCATCTCTTCATGCCTATAAGCCTTTAATCTTGTCGATATTCTTCCCAAATACACTTCTATAGTCTCTTATAATGTCTTGTATATATTGTCCTTTCCAAAAGACAAGAACCCCTTCCCATAATGAGGTTCTCAAGGTGGTTAATTCAAGAGGTAAAGCCTCTTCCTATTTCATTTAATTTAAATTCATTTTATTTCCTCTTATTATTATCTCCTCACCTCTTCTATCAAAATGATCAGGATTAATCCAGTATCATCTATAAACTAGAATTATATTACGTTACTATAATAACCATCATCAATCACTTTACACTCTCTATTTTACTTTTAAAAAATAAATCATTGTCTCATAAGTGTGGATTTACAACCATCATGGACAATGAACCTTTGTATATCAATTTATCTTTCAAGGATGGTAATGATGCCATTTTTATGGTTCAAATAGATTATAATAGACATATATATATATATATATATAATATCATATTTATAGTTCTATAACTATTGTATATATATTATATTAAATAATAGAACCAAACTAGTTCATTGTGATAAAAAACGCTAAAATTAAGAAAAATGGTTACAATTAATATGTTATCTAATGATTCTTCCACATATATGAAAAAAATAACACCAATTACACTTACAGGTATTTTTTAATAACATGAAATATTATTTTGTGTAATTAAACCATTTTTACATGAACTCTATTACTTATAATCAAGCGAACCAGTCATGAAATCATGGAAACAAACACTTCAGAATGATAAAATTCAATCTCATAACAATTCAATAAGAATGTAAATGAAATTAATAAATCTTTAGTAAATATAATATTTGATGATATTTTTATTTATTAATTAATGGATTAATTTAATTTGATTATATGGGATTTTATGTTCAAGTGTATAACACATTCAGACATAAGGTAATGTTTTTATACACGAACCTCCAATTTCCATCAGGTTACTATTTTTCTATATATACCAAAATGAAATTATTATTATTTATTTAATCCTAATAAATTATTCATTAATGTTCTATATATATTTTCCAATAATAATCAATCTTTATTTTATGGGGAGTTACATGTTTCAAATGTTTCTTTCTCAAATTTGTCAGAATAAAAAATCCTAATTCAAGGGAACTTCTTGAATTCTTACTTATTTTCTAGTGCATTATTTAATATTATTTAAGAGAAAATTATTTTTATAAATCAATAATATGAATATGAAAAAAAATTATTGTATCTCTTATGGTTTTATACAAATACTTCCTCAAAAGATATCTTCATTCCATATTAAAAGAGTATCTCTATCAAATTTAACACGTATATTTTTTAAAAGTATTTCCATTTATTTTAATACTCTTGTTGATTCTTGTGATTAATTGGGATTAATATTTTATGATATCATATAACATATATTATTTACTTGTTTATGATTAGTTTGACAATGGATGTGTTATCTCTATACAGTTCACTATATTACTCCAAATGGTTTGTGTTTGTGTTTACTTATTGGGGAAAGTTATTTATATTTCATATGTCAATTTAATATGAATATATATTGAATATTTTTATTTTTTAACATAAAGAATTAATTATAATTATTATGTGATGGATTGGGTCCATTATATCCCCTTGATCAATCAAGAGGTCTCATGAGACAAACTAACTTCAGTTTTTCCCCTTATACAGGGTGTAGTAGACGAGGCCTTGAAGGTATGATTTTGATGTCGTAAATTATAAATTACCTCATTATGAATCTAGCAATGGTTTTTACATGTGGTTATTTATACTAGTAGAATATAAACGGTTATGTTTTATTGTGTCATTAATAATTGTTAATTACATCGATTTTATTCTCAAGATTATGTTATAATGGAATGTGTGCTTTTAATTAATCATCATGCTTTATATTTATTATTCTATGGTATTTCCAACCCTTACTAGGCATTTGAGATCACCCCTTTCTTATGTTTTATTTTTCACTAGGATGCATATAGGTATTTTATGAATGTATTTAAGGGATAATCTATGAGTTTTTGATGTTTCTAATGTAATTTCTATATTGAATTTTATTTCAAGTTATATTAGTGAACATATGTATGTTTTCATGTCTTCCAAAAAACAAAAAAATTTGACCATTTAGGATGTGTCTTCCTTGATTACGTAGCAAATTAATAAAATAATTCACTGCCTTTAGGCTTTTGTGGTTGGGTCATTAGTGTTTGTATTAGAGGATGTATAGTAGAATCCTTGGAAACTAGATTTAGAAAACATAGATTAGTGAACAATATCCTAAGATAGTCATTAAGGATAATCATATAAAAAAATCCGAAAATTTTGGTAATGTATATATTATGTGGATCTTAAGATTAAAGAAATAAATATCTAGATAATATAGGTGTATGTTGCTCTAGAATAGATGTACCTGTGAGTAAAAATTCAAACAAGTTGTTACAGACCTGACTCAAGGTAACCTAGTATATGAAAATGAGCATTATTACACACCTGGTTTGACACTCCTAGGGGATATTTGTAGGATAATTCACATTTTATTTACAATCTATTTTGGGGGACTTAATTGTAAATATTATCCCAAAAAACCATGATTATGATTTTGAGATTATACATTCAAAGGATTTCAAATTATGTTATGTAATTTATGAATTAGACACTATATATTATGATTCATAACATACTTTAGTTTACGTCATTATTTTTTAATGGTTCATAGTGTATGTAATAGAAACTCTATGAATTCAGATATCCCATATAGGGACTTCCTGACTAAGTAAAATAATTATGTTGATTTTGGAGTTCTGACTCTTGCTGAGAAACTTTTAACTATAGCAGGATAATTGACTCAAGTTATGAATTATAACATTAACTGTATGGAGAATTATGAACTCCAATATGGAGGAGAAATTTTAGACTTCTTTATGCGACAACAACCTCCATCACTCAGTGGTACTACAAACCCCTTTGTAGATGAGTAGTGGATAACTTCCCTAGAAAAGATATTTCTCACTAAGAGAAGTAATGAAAAGGGGAATGTTGTCATGGATGTTTATTGTCTATCAAGAAATGCAGATAAATGGTGGTTATAAATTCAAAAAAAATGATAAATAATATATAGAAAATATGGAACAGAAGACTTTAAAGAAATTTTTCCTACAAAATAGTTTCCTCACAAACCATGAGTAGAAAATGAGATGAAGTTATTGAGTCTAAGAAAGAGAGAGGTTGGATATTTTGTGATGTATGAAGAAAAATTTACAAGGAAATATAGGAATGTTGTGGATAACATATGTAATCCAAGGAACAAGACTGATCTATTCATCTATGGTTTAAAACCATTCCTCCAAAGGGAACTGGTCTCCAAAAGATTCTCTTCATATAAATATATAGTATCATGTACTATCAAGAATAAAAAATAATTCACTAAGAAATTTAAATTCAATGTAAATAAATAGAAGAATAGGGGTGCTGAACACTATATAATAGGAAATAAGGAATACGTGGTAATGGGATGAGATGATTTTCCATCCCGTGATAATTGTGAGAAGAAACATCATGATACTTGCCTAAAGGTAATGGGTATTTCTTACAATTGTGTAAAAAGGCCACCAAAATTAAGATTTCAAGGGGAAGAATGAATCCACCAATTTTCAATGCTACAATTTCAAAGATAAGGGACTTTATGAAAATAATTCTCCTATGTGCTAAAGATTCCTTACAAAAAGGGAGGCCAAGAGATAAAGGGGAAGCTTATGTGGTCATAACTGATAAAGTTGAAATTAATAATGATATAGTGTAATATACTTTAATTTTTTCATAATACTTAACCTATGATTTATTTGATTTTATATCATCGCATTATTTTATATCTTCCCCTTTGTCCAAGAAAATTATACATTTCTCTTTTTATTTAGTAATGTAGTTTTCAGTTAAAACTCTAAAGGCATGTATCAATAATAAAAATTTATGTCAATCAGTTCCCTTTATGACATATAAATTGTCTTCAGTGTCTGAACTTATCATCATTCCCCTGATTGACATTGATATAATATTTAGTATGAATTGGATTTGAAATAATTATGTGGAGATCTATGTCAAGAAAGTTGAATTCACAATTTTTCAGAATCATGTAGAATCCATTATCTTTGGAGTAGAAACATTACCAAATGATTTTTATCTAGAATCACCTCTAGTAACTCTACTGAATTCATTTCATAGGGAGGAAGATAATTCAAAATCTAAGAGCTAGGAACGAAATGTTCAAACTGAGAGTGTATCTAATTTTCATGAATACATTGATGTATTTAAAAATGTTTTACTTAGACGTCCTCTGGGGTGGAAAATTGAGTTTTCTATAAATTTAATTACTGATATAAATCCTATATCCAAGATTCCTCACCAAATGGCCATAAAGGAATTATTTGAGCTAAAGAAACAAACAGATAAGTTGAAGGGTAAAGGGTGTATTCACCACAGTGTTTCTTTTGGGGGAACACATGTTCTTTTTGTTGTGAAGAAAGATGGATTTGTAAGACTATTCATTGAATAAAATGGGATCAATGAGATTATGATAATAAATAGGTATCCTCATCCATGGATTGATTATTTATTTTATCAACATCATGAAGCCCAATATTTTTTTGGTTGACCATCAAACACATTATCATTAGTTTTATGTGGGGAAGGATGATATTCAAAAGAAAACATTTTGAACCAGGAATGTGCCTTAAGAGTTTATTGTAATGCCTTTTGGACTGACCAATTCAACCAATGTTTTTAGGGATAAAATGCATAGTGTTTGAAGGAATACATTTATGAATTTGTGATGGTATTTATTGGGGAAATTTTGGAATACTTCAAAAGATCATGATAATCACTTGAGAATTATACTAAAAACTCTTAGAAGAAGTGTGTTATATTTTATGTTTAGAAAGTGTGAATTCTTGATTCAATTAATTTCTATTATGGCCATATTGTCTCTAAGGATGGAATCTTATTTGATCCGTCATAGAAAAAGGAAGTTTATCAATTACCTACAAAAACGAACAGAACCAAGTTATGTAGTTTTATTGGATTAACAGGTTATTATCGACATTTCATTTATAACATCAATTGATTAGCAAATCCATTATCCAAGATTATAGGTAAAGGGGTTAAGATCATATGACCAAAAGAATGTAATGAATGTTTTAGTGTATTGAAAGAATGACTAGTGAATGCTCCAATATTGACTCTACCATCAGGAAGTGGTGGATTTTTGATTTATGATGATGCATCAAGTAAAGGACTAGGATGTGTCCTTATGAATAATGTAAGAGTTATTGACTATGCATTAAGGTAGTTAAAAACTATTGAACATAACTATCTAACTCATGATCTTTATTTAGAAGCTATGATATTTTCACTGATGTTATGGAGACACTATAAATATGGTGAAGTATGTGAGATATATACTGATCATAAGATATTAAAATATATATTCCTATAGAAATAACTCACTATGAGGAAAAAGATATTACTAGAAGTATTTAAGGATTATTATTTTTCAATACAGTATCACCTATGGAAGGAAACCATGGTAGTTGATTCCTTGAGCATGAAGGATCATATAGTTCTAAAAAATGATTATTAAAAGAGATATTATGTACATGAATCTAAAAACGATGGATATGAGAATTATCAAGGATGGAGAAACATCTTACTTTTTCATATCATAGACCACCCACATTTATTGGAAGAATTAAAAGTTCATAGCGTGAAGAATAGAATATTCAAAAGAAACTTAATTCTTTGAATGATAGGATGTTTTCAAAATTCATTTACGAGGATGTAATAATAAAATTTTGGGGTAGGATATGTTTTCCCTCTAAAAAATATAAAAAATGGAGTTACTAGATGATTACAATAGTAAGAATTTTTTTATACACATTAGAAACACTAAAATGTATAGAGATATAAAAGAACAGTTTTGGTGGGATAATATGAAGCCATAAATTTCTGATTATATATCATGATTTTTAGTCTTCCAATAGGTGAAGTATGAATGAAACCTTCCTAGATGTTTCTTTCAACCAATTCCTATTCCATCATTTTAATTGGATGAAATAACTATGTATTTTGTCATTGGATTATCAAAAACTATTTGAATGAATGATTAAATATGGGAGATTGTTCATCGACTTACCAAATATGCCCATTTCTTCACTATAAGGGATGATTTGACAATAGATTGACTTGAAAAGAATTATATAATTGATTTTTTAAGAATTCATGGACTTCTTTTTTCAATTGTGTCTAATCATGATCTACAATTTAAATAGAAATTTTCGAAAAAGTTTCCAGAACACTTTGGATACAAAACTTATTTTGAGTACGTCTTTTCACCCTCAAATTTATGGGAATCAGGAAGGATGATCCAAACATTAGAAGACATGTTGAGATCATGATAACATAATTTTAATGGTATGTGGGATCAATATTTTCCTTTATTATATTTTTTTCTATAATAATTGTTTCTATAATAGTATTATAATGGAACCATATGAAGAATTTTAAAAAAAAAGAGACTTCCTTCCACAACAAGTCAGGATGAGGTTGGTGAAAGGATTCTTCTAAGAATGGTGCTTCTAGAGGAAATAATAGTGAATTAAAGACTATTCCAACCGATATTAAAATATATATCAAAGCAGAAAAAATTTCTATGTCGATAATCGAAGGAATGATTTTTATTTTCAAGTTGGAGATCACATTTTCATGAAAGTTTCTCCATGGAAGGGTGTAATAAGATTTAGAATGAAATGGAAACTCAACCCAAGGGATATTGGATCTTTTGAAATTTTAGAGAGATTTGGATCTAGGGATTATCAATTGGTGATGCCAACTATTATTTCTAAATTACACAATGTGTTCCCCATCTTATTGTTGAGAAATCACAAGCCAGACCTAATACATCTACTCACTTATGAAGGTGTTGAATTGGAAAATGAATTATCTTATTGTTAAGAGCATATCTATATTCTGCATAAAAAAGAATAGGTGTTTAGGAATCATACAACTCAGCTGGTAAATTTAATTTTTAAAAATCATAAAACCGACGATACAACATGGGATCATAATGATCTTATGATGAAGAACTACCCAAATATTTTTGTAAGGAAATATTTAAGAAATTTTGAGGATAAATATTTTGTTAGAGGGTAGAATGTAACGGCCCAAAATTCATTCAATGAAATTCCAATTCTTTTATTTAATTTATGTGAGCCATATAAAACAATATATAATTCATCCTGAAGAAGAGGGGATGTGGGAGATGTCGTGTGATAAGATATCCTTCTCTATGATGGTGGAAACATTCAATTCGGTCCATCCTATAATGGAGGGGGACCTACAACATCCTACAAGGGTGGGACTTTCAGGATCATCCCTCAGTTATCCAATCCGAACATTGTTCCTCTTTTCCCACCAATCTCTGATTTTCCATAGGTACCAGATATGTTAAATGGAAATTATAACCTCATAGTCTCCACTATATAATTATATGGGGTGATATCTCTTTGGAATCTTACATATATTTCTTAGTTCAAGTAGATACGACCTTCAGTGGAAATTTTCGATAGATTTTTTTTGGAAACTGGAATGTAAAGGAGAGAGTGACTATGAGTTTTCTTAATTCAAAGAATATTACTATTTGATTCGATTTAGAGGAAGATTTTATCAAGGCCTGGTCTATCACATTCCATAGCTGCAATGAATCTTAGTTATGTTTATTTAAATGGTATTATAACTCCAACATGAAGACTGATTCGTCTTTGGTTGTGATCTGGGTGATCCTTCCTCATATACCCCTTCCATTCAAAAATTCATATATTTTTATAGTGTTAGGAAACCATGTGGAAAAGTTTTAATTCTTTGATAGTAGAAAAGGATCCCTCTACCATCCTATCGGTCTAAAGGTCGGTGTGGATGTGGATGTTTTGAGGATGCATTCAGAATTTGTTTGTATATAGAGGATGAGTAATGTCATTGTATAAATCTTGTGATCTTTGAATCGTGGCTTTATTTTTTCCCCATTTTTAAGAAAATAGGGCACTTTGTGGCTTCATAGAGGCATGGATGCAGTTTGGAGAGTTTCTTTCCTAGGAAAAAATCGATGGGTGTTCCCTCTTGTCCAAATATTCAAACAAGGTCTGATCTATATACATTTCCCCCTGGTCAGATTTTCAGAGGTGTAAAGGCTAGTGAAATGGAAGATGTAGATCTGGATCGGAAAAATATAATGCTCATGTTCTAGGATAATCTGTAGAATCTGATGTTCCAAAGATTAAGGGTGAGACAATTCGAAATGCATGTTCTTATGCTATGGTTGTCTGTGAGGGATGTAGTAACAGCATAGAAAGAGTGATACATGTTACTGGAAAGTAAAATTCCAGGAATAATTAAGAGTGGGAGCATCCAATGCATGGTGTAACCATGCTTCTAAATACCAAACAGGGAACCAATATGAGGTGTACCTTGTGTTTTTTCAACGTAAAAAACAACTTTGATAGTTTCAGTAATGAAGGTGGGATTGATGACAAAACCATTTTCCCCCAAAAGTAGAGTCTGATGACGATAAGAAACCCTAAAATGGCAATATTATGGGTCGGCGGTCCTGTAAAGGCCTGTATAGTCCAAAAAGATAGAGAGTAAATAAAAAAAATATGGATCCAGGAAGATGCATTATTACCAATAAGTAGAAAACAAAAGGTAACAAACACTATTCATATCTTCCTATGGAAATAGAGACATGATCCGCAAAAATGTGTTAAATCAAAGGGACATAGTATTAGTATGTGTAAAGTGATTAGGGTATGAAAGGAGAAGACACTGTGTTTCAGGATCTTGAAAATACATTTAAAAATGGTATCCCGAATGGCTTGGAGACCCCCTAAGGTGATGTAGGCATGTTAGAGGATCTGCATGGGGAGGCAGTACTACAATATGAGGATGTGGTGCTGTTGAATCCAGACACTCTCCCTCCTTACCCATAGCGTGATACAGAATAACCTGATGCCATGATTAAACATCATTATGATTTTCTTATGATCTTAGAAGAGGTAATAGTCAAAATTGTCCTAACCATTAATTGTAATGATACAGAGGCCGAACGAATGATGGTAAGGGCCCTAAGGGTGCCTCCCAATAAGGAAAAAAGCACCTATATTGATAAGAAGGACCCGATTTTAATATGGGGTTTTAATAAAGGGAAGATAAGTATATACGTGTATATACAATCGTAGGAAAAGATAGATCTTAGGTATAATGATCTTTTGATGAAGGAACTAGAAACTTAGGAAGATACCATCTCATGGAAAATTTTTTGGGTGATCAAAACTGATGGGATGCAATTTAATTTTAATGGCGCGACGTTCTCTTTTTTCACATGAATTTTTGGTTTATCACTTATTTTAATATTATTATTTTAGAATAAAAAATTAATTGTGATTATATAAAAAAATAACACAATACAATCTTTATAAATGATGAACAAAAGAAATAATATGTATTTATAGACATTGAGGAACCTATACTGATGAAATAATTACTTTACCTTAGCAATAGTAATATGACCCTTATGAATAGAAAATTGACCTAATGAATAGTAACATCACACATGAATGTATAAATAAAAATTAGGAATCTCTTAATTGAATGTATGATATAATTATATCATAATAAATATAAGTGAATATTATATAAATTAACAATGAAATGTTGGTATTTTTATAAGTCATAAATATTTTATTTCAATTTTATAAATAATAAAATTATTTAAAAGAAAATTCATTTTTATAAAATGGATTCATAAATCAATTTATTTTTTCTTATGATTTTAAGAGAATTTTATGAGATCTTATTTTTTTCTTAGTGTTATAAAATCAATTTTAAAGTTAAAATCTATAATTTTCAAGTAAACAATGATTTTATATAAAAATTATATTTCACATATTTAAAACTATATTTTGATAAACTGTAGTCCATTTTTTAATTATACACATTGAAAAATAGTTATGATGAATTTTTTTGGGTTTTTATGAAATACTTGAATTTTTTGTGAATAGTAAAATATTGTAATTTACAGTATAAATACATTAGAAGATAACTACACTATTCCTAGCGTAATAACTAATGTAAGAACCATATTATAAAACATAACATTATTATATAAATATATTTATTTATAATGATAAATATATTAATAGTATTGATCCAAAATAATAAACAAATGAATAAGATATTGAAAAATCAACCCACTCCTCTATAATAAACACCACCCTCAGCCCCTCATCTCATCACACCTATATGCCTTGAATATAGTAAAGGTTCGGCCCAAATTATCTTCCACATTCTCTCTAATTGTCTATGATATCTTGAACATTACAAAATACCAAAACCCCTTCCAATAAGGTGGTTCTCAAAGAGGTTAATTCTAGAGGTAAATCCTTATCCCATTTCATTTAATTTAATTTCAATTTATTTTCTATTATTAATCTATCCTCATGTACTCTATCCAACTGATCATGAATACTCCTATATAATATATATATATTTCAAAAATATTATCTTACTATATGATCCATCATTAATATGTTAATTCTATATATTATATTTTGAAAAATAAATCATCATTCCGGAATTGCCAATTTACAAACTTCATGGATGAAGAACCTATGTTCCTCAATTTATCCTTCAAGGATGGTAATGATACAACTTTTATAGTTTAAACAAATTATAAATTATGTATTAAATCTTATTTAAGGTTCTATAACCATTATATATTCATGATGTTAATTAATAGGACAAACCTAGTTCTTTTAAATCAAAAAACAACAATAATTAAACTAAAAGATTATAATTAAAATGTTATATAATGACTCATCCTCATATCTGAAAAAATAATAATACATAACACCAATTAAATTTATTTTCATCAATAACATGATATTACAGTTATGAATAATTATTCCAATTTTACATGAACTACATTAAATATAATCAAGTGAACCAATCATGAAATCAAGGAAACGAACACTCCAGAATGACGAAATTCAATCTTGTATATTATCAATAAGGGAATAAATGCATGTAATAAAAAACAGTGAATGATATATATATATATATATAAGTTAATTAATTGATTAATTTATTTGTTTTATTTTTTTATGTAGGAAAATATGGTCATGTGAAGAACACATTCAAACATAAGGTCAGAGTTTTCTACACAATCGTCCAATTTCCTTCAGGTTACTTTCTCTCTCTCTTTACACCCCTGAAATTCTTATTTATTTTTACATGATAATCATAAATTATGTGTTAATAATTTATATGTGTATGTACTAATCTGAATCACTCTTTATTTTATGGGTACTTACATGTTTGTAAAGTATATTTCTCAAATTCTTCACGATAAACAAGCCCAATTCAAGAGAACTTCTTGAAATCTTACCTAATATAAAGAGAACTATTTAATAAGATTTTAGAATACATTATTTTTCTAAAAAAACTCCTTTTATTATAATATATATATATATATATATATTATATTACATCTAGTTTTATACAATTATTGTTTTCAAAAAAACTCTTGTTTAGAAAGTAAAAGAGTATTTCTACCATGTTTTACTTGAATATTTTATAAGAGTATTTCCATATATTTCTATACTTTTGTTGATTCTTGTTATTAATTGGCACTAATATTTTATAATATCTTCTACCATATTTTATTTAATGGTTTATTATTACTTTTATTGTTGATGTGCTATCTCGATACCATTCACTATATTAATTCAAATGGATAGTGTTTGTGTTTATTGATTGGGGAATGTTATTTATATTTCATATATTAGTTTCAATATGAATGTATATTTTTATTATGTTTATTCCTTTTAATATGAGAAATGGGTTGTATTTATTATGTGATGAATGGGTCCCGCTATTCCCCTTATGGAATTTATAGGTATCATGATACAATCTAGCATGGGTTTTTATCCTTTATGTACGGGGTCATGGTCATGGACTTCATAGTATGATTATGATTTCTCAAATTATGTATTACCTTTTTATGAAACTAGTAATTTATTGTCCATTTGATTATTTCAGCTCGTATAATATCAAGGGTCCTGTTTCATTATTTCTTTATTAGTTTTTAATTACTTCCAATCTATGATCATGATTCTTTTTTAATTGAATGTGTAATTTTACTTGTTCACCATGATTTATATTTATTCTTATGCTATATCTATTACCCTAACTGAGCATCTGACCACACCGATTTCTTTCAATTTATTTTTTCCAACTAATGCGAAGAAGTATATTATTAATGAGTTTTAGGGATAATCTATGAGTTTTTTAGGATTCCAAAGGATTATATATATTTTATTTTATTTAAATTTTTAATGGTGAACTTATCCATGTATCATGTTTTCCAAAAAAAATAATATTTTTAGTCCGTTGTAATGAATCTTCAATATTTACATGCCAAAGTAAAAAAATAATGAACTGGCTATGGGCTTCTGGGGATAGAGTCATTACAATTAGTCAATAGGTGAAATGGTTTTCTCTAGCATAATTAGGATCCAAATTCCTACTATAATAAAATATATAAACATTATATAAATATATCATAACAATCGAAAACAATCACCGATGGAAATCCATGGAGTTGAACTATCTCTTGCATATAGAGGCATTAAAAGATCTCTACAGAACTCTTCTCTTGGATAGTTATGAAGTGGGCAAACATGGCGAGTCGATCAAAGATTAACCTATTGGAATCATATCACCTAGACGTATGTGGTAATCCCATCACGATATCTATAGATATACTATACCACCAACATTATAGAGCCATACGTGTTGAGTCAAACTTGATTAAACTTGGTGCTCATCATTCACTTTCTGACAGTCAAGGCATCAAGACAGAAACCGAGAAACTCCTTTCATCAACCCTGACCACCAATACTAACATCAGTTGTCTTGGTACATCCATTACAAACATGAATGTTCTTATAAAAGGTACATGTTAAAATCTCATAGAACCTACTCCCACAATGTCATTAGAACGATTGTTCATAATTTGAAAAGAACAATGCGATCCTCACCTTTAGAAAATCAATCAGTAGATTTCCCTTTGGATATCTAATCATGTATAGTCTCATATTAGATTTCCACAGGTTTTGACTCCCTAACATGCTGTCTGAGTGGAGGGTTGAGAATAAAGGATTGAAGACACTCTTCTCCATCTGAATTCAAAAAGACTGACTATAACAAGGCTAACTGATATGATGCATTTTTTAGAAACATTGAACTAGACACCCTGTCGATAGCCTATGCTACCTTATTCCCCTTCTCAATAGAATAGAAAATTTCAGTGTCATAATCTTTGAGAATCTCTATCCCTCACATCTATCTAATGTTCAGATCCTTCTAAGAGAAGATATACTTGAGACTCTTGTGATCAGAGAAGATGATATACCATTACCCCTTCAGGTAGTGTCACCACATATTTATATTGAATACCAACTATACTAACTCATGATCAAGGATCGCATAGTTCAACTAATGTGGTCTCAACAAGCCTGAACTATTGGCAATCACCTATATCCTTTAAATCAGAATGCAACCAAACCCTTTTTCTAATGCATCACAAAACACTATGTACTTGATACCTTCCTTTGGTAATTTCAAGGGCGGAGTGCTCAAAAAACACTACCTCAACTACTGAGAAGGATACTATAACCCATATTTCTGCACTAAAGGATTCCCCTTTTGTGTTAAAGTTATCAGTGGTGCTAATGTCTATAAGAAACCAAATATGAATATCTAGTAATATCCTAATTATCTGAAAACGTGCCACACCTCTATCAAGATTTTATTTTTCTACCATACCAACACTACCTTGATCATGGATGGTTCCACATCCACTCCATTGATTGCAATAATTTTTCCCAGAATGTGGACTACATGAATATATAACTGGAAATTTGAGGGATTTTTATAATGCTGATACTCTCAGAGTAAGTCCAGGACAATCCTTAAGTGTCTCAAATGATCCTCTTTATACATTGAGTACACAATGATATCATCAATGAATACCACCATGAATAGGTCAATGTAATATTTAATGATCTAGTTCATGATACTGGTGGTGGTAACATGTAAAAATGTTGACCACCTCCTGATGCTCTCCCAGATACACAACGACATCTGCCACCCTTTGGATCAGCCTGCTCCTATTTTTGTCATTACCTCGGTGGTCCATCCACAGCCTCTCTATCAGCTTTATGGTGGGTCAAAAAATCTCGATCAAGATACACACTTCTTTAATATGATGAACAACACATATAACTATGATGACTATATTCCCCATATGAACCCTGAACTAATGATATTATATCCTAGGACATATTCTTGAAATATCTCTGATGTTCAGGTCCCTGAGACTGAAATTGACTCCCTACTATTGAGGTATCTTCTTCTACTCACCCCCTTCTAATAGTCATCTACTATATATACATGGAAAATAATAATTCAACCACAAATTATCTTCAACACCACAAAATAAGTGGGAATACATAGAGGAATAACACTATCTCAGATATCTCTATGCAGACCTTGCTCGCAGGTTCGTTCCATGAGTTACAGATCTTAAACCATATTCTCTGAGTACATGGAAAGGGAGATAAACCTTGAATAATAATTAGAAACAAAAATAATTTCCTTTTGTATCTAAATAAGCTCATGGATATGCACATCCCATAGCATAACTTGTGAGAACGTCTATTCGAAGAGGTGTTCAAAGGGAGCTGGTTCCTCATGAAATTTCATTATATAATGAAATTGTTTTATATGAAATAAAAAAAGAGAAGTAATTACCATGAACATATATTTTCAAGGAGAATAAATATATGATGAGGTTATATAAACATCAAGAAAAAGGGATTTCATTGACGAAGATGAAAAAAATGAGTCAACTTACATCATGTGAAAATTGTGGAAGGAAACATCATTTAAAATGGATGAAGGGCATGAGAGTGTGTTAATAATACAATAACAATGGTTATATGGCTCATGAATGAAAGGTAATAAATATACAACTAATATCTAATATTTAAAATGTAAAAAAATTAAAATATTCAACAACACTTGTCAAGAGGCATGGGAATATACGAAATAAGAGGACAAGGGGAGAATGGTAAGCTTGTGCGATTACTATAGATGAGGTTGATGTTCCAAATGATATGGTGGATGGTACATAAATTGTACCCTCCAATTTAGGTAATTATTCGATTTATTCTAGATCATCATAATCGTTTATGTTATCATTATTTTCAAATAAAATTAGATATTTTTCTAGATCATTAAGAATGTAGTAGTTAGTTAAAACACTATGTGGGAAGTTGAATATACTATAGTTTTGTCAGATAGTTACAATTATGACACATAAACAAGCCAAATTTTTATAAATTTTTATTAATATTATGATTTACCTTATTTAGGTCATTTGGTATGGTATGGATTTAAAAATGTAATGTCAAAATTTATTATACTGTGTAGGAAATTTTGATTCGCGGTGATGATGTAGAATTCCTTAGCATTAGAGCAAAGACTATATCATTTGAGTCTTGTCAGAATCCACCCCCATAAGAACATATAAATAAGTCTATTAAAAATTAATGAAAAACAAAATACATGGATAGAAAAGAAAATATTAAAATAGAATATGAACCTAACACATGTTAATACATTGATATATCTTTTTAGGAATTACTTTGACATGCATCGAAGCATGAAGTTGATTTTTCCATTGATTCAATCCCTAATAAATGAAATATAATATATACTAAATATATAATGACCACTATGAAATTAGTGGAGTTTAAAAAATAAATACATGTGTTTTTTATATAGGATTCATTATCCCTTGTGATTCACCTTGGGAAACCCCTATTATTTTTGACAAACAAATATAGATCCATAAGGATACGCATTGATTATAGGGAAATAAATTCTATGATAATAATGAAAATGTATCATATCTATCACATTGATGGCTTATTTGATAAACATCATGGAGGGTAATATTTTTCCAAGATTGGAATTTGGCCTAGGTATCATCCATTCTGAATAAAGAAATAATTTATTCGGATGATATCATTCCCAAGTAGGTATGAACATTATGGGATTATAGTATTTACATTTGGATTTACTAATGCCCTTTATATTTTTATGTATATAATTAATGCGTATTTAGGGAATATATTGATAATTTTATTATGGTATTCATTTATGATAAATTAATTTATTCTAAAAGCTATGAATTACATGAAAATCGCTTATTAATCATTGTTGGGACTCTTAGAGGAAAATAATTATATGGAAAAGTAAAAATTGTGAATCCTTGATTTTGAAAGATTAATTTCATAGAAATATTGTCTCCATTGATGGAAAATATATTGATCTATCAAAGAAAAATGCAATCAATGAATGACTGAAAAGAAAAAACATAACCAAGGTTTGTAGTTTCATTGGGGTTTTAGTTTAATTTTGGCAATTTCATAATTTTTATCATGTTTTACAATCCATTTAACTAATATAATATTTAAATGGGAAAAACTGACATTGAAAAAAAATTATATGAATCTTTTTAATAATAAAATAGTAGATTTCCCAATGATCCAATTTTTACTCTACCATTAGGAAATGATTGTTTTAAGATATATAATGATGCATCTAAAAAGGAACATGGATGTGTACTTATGCATAATGATAATGTTATTTCCCATTCATCGACTCTAGTCAATAAAAATTAATAGAACTACCCAATTTATGATCATGAGTTAGTAGTTGTAATGTTTTATAAGAATATGCAGAGAAATTTTCTCTATGGTGAAAATATTATATTTACGCATTCCATAATTTCCAAATATTAATTTTTTCATAGAAAGATATGTAAATGATGAAAAAATGGTTCAAATTAAACAAGGATTATTTTTTCTCAATAAAATACCACCAAAGGAATGGAAATAAAGTAGAAGATTCATTGAAAAGGAATGATCATGGAGTCTTGACCATAATTATGATTGATAGGTATTGTATGTTCATATTTATAATGATGATGGATATGAGCAATATTTATTAATGAGAAACATCACTCTTTTTAATATAATTATCAATGCATATTTTATAAGAAATGGTTAAAAATTACCAATATGATAAAGAAAATGTATAGGAGAAAATGAAAGTGTGAAATTTGAAGTCTCCATTTCTAACAATGAAACTATGATATTTTGAAAGAGGCCATGTGTTCCATATATATCTATGAAAAAATGGAATTGTAGGATGTTTATCATTTTTTGAATTTCTCTATGAACTATAGTAGAACCAAGAAGTATAAGGATTCTAAGGAAAACAATTTCAAGATAACATGATGTGATAAAGCATTAAATAAATATAAAAATGGTATTCTCATATATAAGAGAACACTGAGAAATAAAAACAAAGAGGAATAATGAAAAATATACATATTCATATGTGGAAATATGAATACAATACTATAAAATTTGTGAAAAGACTAAAAAATCTCCTAGAAATAATGATGCAATATGGGTTATTATTAATCACCTGAAAAAATATAATAATTTAATTTCTATAAGAAATGATTTTTCTCTAAAAATATTGAACGAATATATATTAATGGGTTTGTAAGACATAAATGTGCACATATTTAAATTGGTTAAACTACTGATATCTATTTTATAACCAAATTCTATAAAATTATTTATTATTGTCTTCATACTGTGATTCATTTGATTATTTCCTACCATCCTCGAATAGATAGACAGTTGTAATGGAATATTCAAACATTATATGATATATTGAGATCATGCTCACATGAAATTCAAGGTATGTGGTATCATTATTTTTCTCAGGTCTATTTTTCCTCTAACGATAGGTTTTATTCAAGTATTAAAATGGAACTGTGTAAAGTGTTGCAATGAAAAATATTTCATACTGTAACTTGCTAGGATGAAGTTAGTGAATGGAAACATGTAGGACAAAAACATGATGATGATATATGAAATTAAAATAATATTTACAATAATATTAAATACAATAAATTAAGGATTGTTTTTTTGATAACTGAATAAATGATCTAGAATTTATAGTCAGATATCAGGTTTTCCTTAAATAATATCAATAGTTGGAGTAAAAATATTTAGTAAAGATGAGAAAACTACAACACAAGAGTAGAAAAACACATTTAAAATTTTAAATTAATTGGATATATGACATAGTGATTTTATATACCAACATGTCTCTCTAAATTACCTAATATATTCTATATATCCTTGATAATGAACTCAATTCCATACCCAACACATGTAATCACCTCTAAACTAGTAGTATTAGAACTTGATCTATCATAATGTAAAGAGCCTATCCAGATTTATGACATTAAACTGAACATGTTTCAGAATACGAAGAATCCAATAGTAAATGAAATTTGGATAAATCGTAAAATAGTGGATGAATGAAGGTATGTAGAGGATGTAATTAAGTAGGACCACCCTCATTTGTTTATAAAGAAATATAAATTAAACTTTTGATGAATTTGTTTCTATAACGGAATAATGTAACACCAAAGAATAAATTTTATTATGTAAAAATGTTATTTTAGTAAAACTATAATAATATGAAAATTTTAATATTTTGCTGAAGAAACATTATAATTTAATACAATTAATATTAATTTCTAACATACTTGTCCCAAATAACGGTAAAATAAAATTTTGAAATTATACATTAGAAATAAGACTTTATGAATAAATGATAATATAGTATTTAAGTTTTCCAAAATTTATTTAATAATATATTCCATTATATATAATGAACAAGATATTGACAATCAATTTCATATCAATAAATATATGATCATTTGGAGGTAAATGTGATAATTTTTAGAATACTGGTTAAAAAAACCAAGAATGTATTTCCATTTTAATTGATTAAAATAGTAATTAATGAAGAATTTTTTAAATGAATTTAAAAAAAATTATATCTAACTATATGAATTTATATTGATATAATTATGAGTAATAGTCAAATATTTATATTAAGATCATCTTATTCTTGAGAGTTTTCTTTCACGAAAAATGAGTTTTCGATATGTTTTGAGAGTTTTTTAAAATTAAATTATCCAACTTCCTCGATTTTAATTTGAAAAAATTGATTCCACATATGTAATAACAATTATTAATATTAATTAATAATGTAAACGTAATTTTCTTCCATTCTGAAAGTAAAACCAAAAAAAAATTAATATTTTTAAGGTAAAAATGGGGTTTTCAGAAGTTAACCTACAAATATAAGGGTTAAAGTTGTATACACCATTAATAAAACACATTTTATTGTTTAATTTAGAACCCAATTTTATAAAATTTAAATATGGTTCATTTTGAATTAATATGTTCATGAAAATTATAAGAAATTTTGAAAATAGTTAATGATTTATATGTGTTCCACTCACTTCAATAATAAAAGGGTATCAAATCTATCACTTATTAACACCAATAAAATAATTTAGATTAAAATAAATATCTCTTAAAAATATTTATCCACTTTATGTAGGTTTTACTATTCCAAAATTTCCAGCACTACCGTCCTTAATAAGATATCCAAAGGAGGTTCTTTTAAGAGAATGTAATTGTTTTCCAGAAGCCCTTTCTTTTTTAATACCTATTTTACAATAATAAATCATGTCTAAAAATATAAAATATAATAAAAATACTATATACCATATACTAATTTTTTATTATATTTACGGTATAATATTTTTCTATCCCCTTATCAATCAAATAAGAAAAAAACAATCGCTCATATTTATTGAAGACAACCACATCACTAACTGATATAATTTGATTTCCATCACCAAATCACATTGATAATCAAAATGAAGAAAATAATGAATATTTGTGAAAATTATAAAATTATATTTATTCTATATATTTTTTATTTTCTCGATTTATTTACCATACCAGCCATTAAGAAAATGATAACATAGCTTGTGCGTATGAATGAGCTATCATATCCATAATGTGATGCGATTAATTTTCCTAATATAATGTTAAATAATGATTATAAATATGTATAAAATGAATAAATTGTATATTTATTAAATTATTATGATTCTGATGATTATGTAATTATATCCCTTCCACAAGAATTGGATCTTCCGTGATAAAACATGCATAGAAAAACGAAGCAAGTAACACCCAAAACAATGATAATAATGAATTATTATTTAAAAATAGCTGATAAAATTTTAATATTGGATAATATATGATATTATATATAATAATTTTAGTAAATTATAAATTAATAACATGTTTAAAACAACTATACTTGAGTTCAAAGCTTGATCAACTAATGAGAAGCATGAGGTACGGGATTTCATCTCAATTTACACTCCATTGATCCATGTTTTGTTATTATGAACCTATTAAAATTATATGGTGTACATACCACCCTATAAATGTATTAATAATAAATAAATATTTATTCATTATAAATAATTTTTCAATTCAATTATTTTATTTCAAGTGTTTTTAATTTAATAATTACCTAAGATACATGAACTTATTTTACAATCACAATTTTAGGGGTTTCTCTTATTTTATTTTAAAAAAATAGTATAACATATTCTTTCTAAAAATAATATATCTTTTATAATATAGTATTTAATGAATTTCTATATTCTAATCAATATTTTTATCTCTTTGGTACTTGAATTATGAAATGAAAATTTTAATTTAAAAACCGATATTATTTCTCTTCTAAACAGATATATTTTTCTTCCATGTCAATAATATTCAAAATTGTAATAAAAAATATATTTTATTTAATAAAATAATTT
The DNA here is from genome assembly GCA_963277665.1 of Viscum album. Lineage (NCBI taxonomy): Eukaryota > Viridiplantae > Streptophyta > Magnoliopsida > Santalales > Viscaceae > Viscum > Viscum album. The sequence goes on along the minus strand of OY728155.1, from coordinate 991,273,683 downwards.
ATTTAAGAAATATTAATATATAATCTAATTATTAAATTGTTTTAATTGAATATTTATAATTTTTTCCAAAAGATACATTGTTGAATTTCAAACAGAAATTCAAATTAAATGATTTTAATGTATATGATGCTAAAAAACATCCCCACAACTATAACCATTTTATGCTATTTATTATCTTATACATGTTTTGGATGATTTTATATTGATATTTTATTTATGAAATATTATTTTAAATTTTCACTTATATTTCTTTTATTCTTCTAAAGGACTTGATTTTATTACTAAAGTTATATTCTAACGAACTAATGTCTATATCTTATGTATAAAAAATCGTGTGGTTGTTAAATTTATCTTGAAGCGTTAAAATTATTATGACCATAGTAACCATTATTTTTATAAAATTATTATATTCCTTATCTCATGGATATTATTATTTTATAAATCATATACCATTTTTTTCATAGGGAATTTTTTATGAATGTTATTTTATTAGATGGGAAAAGTATGGTATATCCATATTATCTACTCAATAAATTTATTTACTAATAATTTATATAATTTATGAATTTAATTGATAATTCGATATATATAAGGAATGAATTGGACATGGAATGAATGGAGGGGCCTAGTTGTAGATATCCCATTGATACATCGACATTTCTCATGAGACAAATTAGATGGCCAAATAAAATGGAGTTTCAGTGTATAACAACCTATAGTATTATTTTTTCTTATAAAAATGTATTAGTGATATAGATATCCAGATGTTTTAATCATGATTTCAAATATTAAGAATTTCCTTATCTGGAAATTAATTTTGAATTAAACATAATATATTTCCATTTATATTATCAATGGATTCACTTAGTACACTTTTTATTTATGAAATTGAATATGATTTTAGTGATTTATCTTTCCCTATTGATTATTCATTATTTATTCTTGAAAATATACAATGTATGTAGCCATTAATAAACTCTTCATCACACCTCTTTTTTTCATTCCCGGGATTTGAAGAAGAAATACTTAAATGAGTTCTAACTATTCAAAATAGTCACTTTTTGATATGTTTATACTTTATTCCAAATTTAAAATGGGTTTCAGGAATTAATATTGAACTCTATGACTATAACATAGAATAGTCCTTCAGGATTCAAACCCTTGTATTAATTCCAATGTAAAAATTTACCACTGAATGTGAGTTACTGTAATTGGCATTATTAAAGCTAGCATTAGATAATGTTTTGTATAAACCTTGGGAAGTATATTTTGGAAAAAATATATTAGAGAACATTAAACTATGATAAAATTTGAGAAAATGTCTACATGTGGAATCAATTCAATTTTTTTGGAAAGATAAAAGATAATATGGTTTCTGGAGTATTATATTATTTTCTAGATACTATAAATTGTCACATTTTTATGAAATATAAGTCTAGGGGTAATAACACAGAAAATATTTAGTTTAAGTATATCTTGTCCATCATTGTGTTTCACGATGATTGTGTCCTTAATGAAAACCTATTTTGACAGTCTTTGGAGAAATGATATTATTAATAAAAATGTTCATTAAAAAACTTTAAGTAGTATTTGAAAATATTTTTATGATTTATTTACATTCAAAAAGAAACTGTGTTTATGAATATGAGGTTAACAATGTGTAAATATTAAATTTCTATATGGTATTATAAAACATTTGGAAATATAAATTATGATTTAAAATTAATAATTTTATTAAATAATTCTAGTTAATGTAATTATTTAGAAATGGAACTTAGAAGAAATAATTTTTTCAAGACTCATGATAAATGTTGAAATTTCCCTTCGAAGCCAGTATCATTCAACTTGTATAATAGCTAAGACGATCATGGATATATTAGAAAAGATGACCTTGGTTATGTCTGACAAACATTCAAATATGTAGAAACAATATTTTCCATGTAATTATACACATATATTGTATCATATTATGTAATAAAACACCCATAATTTTATGGAAGAACTAATACAATGGTAGCAGAGAAATGGATTATGTCCCTTGAAAAGATATTTCTTACCAAAAGGTATAATGAAAAAGGAAATGTATTACTAGATTTATATTTTATCAAGGATGATAGAGTTCAATGGTAGTATTTGATCTAGCATACTAGGGTTGAAGATGAAATAGATCACATGGAATATATAGTATTTGAAGTGAAATTATTCAGTATATATCTCGTTCATGAGTAATGAATTGAAATGAAGAGAAAGTTCTAGATTTTAAATAAGAAGTAAGAAGAATGTGTTGTGTAGTATAAAGATATATTTACCATACTAGCTATGTATTTAAGAGATTAAATTACAATTAATTAAATCTTGGTTAAATATTTTCTTGAAGAGATCTCTACGATTCTCTCTAGGACACTATTTTATCAACTGTTATCATCACATTATTAAATAGTTTTTTACTCCATCCAAATAAGGAATGAATTTTATAGATTCTATATGCTCATGTTGATTCAAGAGAAGAATAGGTTATTTGAACAACCAGAAAAATGGAATACATCTTTCAAGAAGTAGAAAATAAATCAATTTATGAAATTTTAATATTATGGAAGAAATCATCTATGAAAATAGTTGAAATTAATGTGTGTTCATTACAAGTGCTGAGAATAAATTAATTTGAATCTCGAATGTTGGGGAAATATGGATACTTATTCTATCTAGTGGTTTAACTATAAATAAATAGATAATTATTCATACTATTTTCCCAATAATGAATGGAATCTATCACAGAATTGGATAATGGGATAATTACTATCTTCTATGATTAGTAAAACTGAGGATGAAGTTCCCAAAGATTTAGTGGTGGGAATTTTTATCATAGCCTCAAATTTAGATAATTGTTTATTTTATTCTGGATACTCACACTCTTTTATAACTTCATCATTTTCCTAGAAAATTAGATATTTCCATACCACCTTCATAAGGGTGCTTTCAATAAAAACATCAATACAAAATTTCACTTTAATAATGATGTGTCACGAATTTCACATTATGTCATATAAATGTACCATATTTTTAGTATTTAGGAGAAAAGGTTTGAGACAAAGAAAGCATGGACCCCCCCCCCCAATCATTTTTAAAAAAGGAAATGTTAAATCATAATAATAAAACCAATGTTAAGAATGTTCACACCCAAAAAGATACATGTCATAGGGTTAAACATCACCACCATACCTATAATCATAAGATGCAACAATATCCCCTGAATCCCATTTATACCGCCAATTAATTTTTGGCATGAAGATCACAAAATACATCTCCCATAACCTTTTTTTCTCTAAAAACTTGATTGACCACCCTCACTTGAGTTCAGTATCATTATTGGCATTTGAAGAGGAACTGGTGGAGATAGTCATTTCAAAATTAGAGTAATCCTTCCCTGGCCTTCTCTTTAGGGGATTAGTGTCAACCATCTTTGGATTCCCATATTCAATAACATATTTGAATGATAATTTACCATAGCTCAAAGTTTGAGGTGGGTTGCTACCCGTCTCTTTGTCATCATCGGAAATAATTGCCCATTTATTAGAGTCCATCAATGAGGTACACAATTTCTGAATCTCATCTAGAATTTTAATGGTTCTTTAATCAGTTCACGATTCCCTAATAGAATACTCCTAAGGCACATCCAAACCTTCCATCTGCAGAAATATACATCCCATGAATTGTGGTTGAATATTAGTATCCTCAATGGCTAGATAGAGGAGAGATTCACCATTATCAATTCCATCACATGTTGTATCATGCACAATAGACTAACCCACTGAATTAAAAAGTGACTCAGTCTCCTTAGCCCATCATTATCATCATTAAGCAGGCCATCATCCTCCCATCTAGTGTCATGCTAAATTGAAATAGATTTCAAATATTGATCAGTTACATATTTATTGGAAGATTCCACTTAATGCTTATTAACACCTAAAGGACCTTCTAATAAATTATTAGTTCTAGACCAGTTACATCCATGATAAAAACTTGATTCACACCATCCCCTAACAAGCTAGCCGATTGAAGATCCTTCTTCATCCTATCAAACAATACATCAACTTTCATATCTAAAGACACCCATGAAGGTTTTTAAAAAATTGTTCCCCCAATCCCACCATATAATAGGCCATTCATTGAAAATCTTTCACAGAAAGCATCTGCCCCAGACCATATTACTTGCCAATCCTCTTTTCCAAACCAAAGTGACTCCTTATTATGACACCACCATGATATTTATGGGAAAATGACCCAATCGACAACAGGTTAAGAAGTAATCAACCCATGATTAAAAAAACACTTTACTTCCACCTAAAATATTCTCCAACCATAATCCAAACCCACTCAAAATGGTGTCTTCGATATATCCACCTCCACACAAAATAACAAATTGATGAGATGAATAATGAAAAAGTTAAATTATCAGAACAAAGAAATCGACCCAAAAAATTCCCTGGCATACATATGGTTGCTGTATTTTGAAAAGGTAAGGGAACTTTATAGAGACTTACCACTGTCTTAGCAAAGGGTGGGTGTTAGTTCATACATATATCAAATATTGAGTGAAGTAGAAAGAACCTACGTCAATTTCATCTTCAGGGAGCCCTAGACCACACACATGTCAAATATTATTACAAAGAAAAATGAATCATCAAATGAATCTTATAATGAATACCCAAAACTTCAAGATCATTAATATCCCAATTATAAAAAAACGAAGAAATCATAATCATCAACTAAGGGACATTGATTATTGAAACGATCCACCAGTACCAGATCAAGAAATCTCAATGGTTTAGATAACTTTGAGAAATAAATCGAGATATGAGGATCACCAAAATGAAGATATTGAAACTTTGGGATTAGATAAATCATTGAGAAATGAGTGAGAAATATATTGTTAGAGAAAGGGTAAAAGGGATTCCATGGAACTGGAGGCAGTGGCACCAATCCATCCTCACCCATCCCATATATAGGAGGAAGGGGGGAATTAATCATTGATCATCTACACCTAGGGTTCTATATTTGAGAGCACTACAAATTCACAAGATAAATTGATAAAATTAATCGATAATGGGGTTTTAGAATTATTTTTTTTAAATTACATGGTCATAGTATTTAGTATTATAACGAAAATTAAATTTTATATAATCCATGAAATGGGTTGTAGTTAAAAATTTGATGATATTGTTAATTGAAAGGTGAATAAAATTATTATTCCTGAAAAAGATGTATAATTATTTATATTCATATTAGAAAGATCATAATTTTAGTCTTTTCTAGATCTACCCACAATATCACTTTAGAATGAGATTATTTGGGAATAAGTGGAAAAAAAATCTATCGATGTAAAAAATAATCTTCAAATTGAGGATGTACCTATAATATATGAATACATTGATGTATTTCTTATAGAATTAACATGAAATTCACTAGAGTGTAAAGTCATGTTTTTTATATATTTAATACCTGATGGATGACCAATAACAAATATTCCTAATAGGATGGCCACTATGGAAGTTATTGATTTTTATAAACAACTAATTGAGTTTTTTGATTAGGTGTTTAATCACCTTACTATTTCACATTATAGACCCCCTTTTATGTTAACTAAGAATAAATATGGATCCATGATTTTGTGGTTTTATTATAGGTAAATAAATGATATGATGATAAATACCAAGTATCCTCTACCTTATATTGATGAATTATTCAGTTAACTTCATGGAGCATAATAATTTTCAATGGATAAACTTTGTTCTGGGTATCATCAATTTTTAGTAAAGATTGAATATTATCCATGGAAATAATTTTTAATAGGGTATAACAATTATGAGTTTACAATATGTGGTATCCATTAATTATATTTTCTGTAATATAAATAATGTAATAACTATGAAAATCTCTTTTAAATAATTATTGAGACTATTATGGGAAAGTTGATATATATTAAATTAATCAAGTATGAATTATGGCTTCAATTAGTTACTTTTAATGGATATATTTTATCCATGTATGAAATCATATTTGATCATAAAAAGAAAAAGGTAGTCAAAAAATGGACTACATCATCAAACATATCCTCAGTACAAAGTTTCATTAGCATGGAAGGTACAAATCAACAATTGTTACAAAATATTTATTAATTTCATAACCCATTAACCAAGATTTCATGTAAAGGGGTTAATAAAACCTGAAAAAATGAATTTGAAATATATTTTGAATAGTTTAATAGGAGATTTTTCAATGCCCCAATTATGACTATTCCATTAGGAAACGATGAATATGTGATATATTGTGATGCATCGAAGAATGAAAATGGTTGTTTATTTTTATCTAATGATAAAATTATTTCTTATTCATCATGGTAGTTCAAGAACCATAGAATGAGCTATACGACTCATGATTTTCTGTTGGAATACATAATCAATGCTTTTGAGATTTGGAGATATTGCCTCTATAGTGAAAGATGTGTGATATACACAAATCATACAGAATAATATATATCTTTACATATAAATTGAATAATATAAATAAAAAGTGATTGAGAAAATTATAGAAGGATTATTATTTCTTAATAAACAACCACATAGGGAAAGAAAATAACGTAGAATATGCATTGAGAAGGAAATATAATGTTGTTATGACCATGATGAGGATTGGTAGTTATCCCATGTTAATTGATCTAGAGAATATTGATATGAGAATTGTCAAATATGGAGAAATATCACTCCTTTTTCAATTATTGGAATCCAACTTTAGTAAGAAGATAAAATATACCCAAACTGATGAAAAATATTTCTAAATGAAAATTAAAGCTCTTAATAATGGGAAATCGGAAGAATTCATTTATGATGACAGTGTTATAAAATTTAGAAAGGTGATATGTGTTTTATCTATACAGATTATAAAAAGGTATTTACTGGATGATTCTCACACATTGAATTTGCCTATACACCCTTCTTGAAATAATATGTACAAGGATTTGAGGGAACAATTTTCGGAGTAACATGATGTTGAAAATTGATGATTTTGTATTAAGATGCTATGTTCTTCAATTGGTAAATGATGACCAAACATAATCCTAGAGGATTTATAAAACCTATAATTATTCTTATGTGGAAATGTGATGACAATACAATGAATGTTTTCATGGGACTTCCAAATACTCTTAGAATGAATGATCAAATATGGGTTATTATTGATCGCCTATCCAAATTTGAACATTATCTTTATATATGAGAACATTTAAAATTTTAGAGCCTTTCAAAACTATGAATTAATGATATATTAAGATTTCACGGTGTTTATGTTCAAATTTTGTCAGATAATGACCCCCATTTTACATCAAAATTCTAACAGTTCTTTATAAGGATATTAATACTAAACATTATTTTATAACTGCCTACCATCCATAAACTAATGGATAGTTCCAAAGTACTATTCAATCATTTGAAGAAATCTTGAGATCATGATAACATTAAATTCAGGGTATGTTGGATGAATGTTTACATTTGGATGAGTTTTTCTATGACAATAGTATTTTTTTCATGTATTAAAATGGAACCATATGATGAATTAAATGATAAGAGATGGCATACTCTAACCTAATAGTACGACATTGGTGAATGAAAACATGTAAGAAAAATAAATTTTCAGGATATAATGAAAAAGGTAAAGACTCTTGATGCTCATATTAATGAACCTACATATAAGAAAAAAAGATATACTAATAGTTGAGGGGATGATTTATAACCTCATGTCCAAGATCACAATTTCTTAAGAGTATCTCCATGGATGGGTATCAGAAGGTTCTGTAAAAGGTGACAATTGAGCCCTAGGTAGAAAACACAGATTGAAATTTTGGAATGAATTAGAGCTATGACTTATTGATTTTATTTACCACTACTTATCTTTAATGTACATGACGTGTTCTATATATCATTTCTAAGTAAGTACGTGCTTGAACGGATGCATGTAGTCACATTTAAAGATATAGAAATAGAACATGATCTATCTTCTAATGAGGGGACAATATATATTATTGAATGAAGATAGAAAGTGTAAAAAAATATTAATACTTTACTAGTAAAGACACTTTTTAGAAATAATAAAATAGGGGAAGCAATGTAGGAAAAATAAGTTGTTATGAATAAGAACAACCCTCATTTGTTTAGAAGGTAATATCCCTAAAATTTTCAAGAATGATTTTTTGTTGGGGGAAGAATGAAACAATCGAGCCTAAATTTTATTAATTGAAAATAATATTTAAATAAAATACATATAAAATTAATATTTTATTGTTTAAAGTAAAGCCTTATAAATTTTTAGGATGAATATTTATTTCGAACATACTTGGAAAAAATAATCCTAGTAAGAAATTTTGTAATTTTCACTTAGAAATATCATTTTATGAATAATTGAAAATTTATTATTTAAATATTACTCCTTTTAAATTATAATGAGTTATATTATTTATAATTATCAGTTAATTTACTATCCATTTTATTGAAATAAATGAAAGATCATTTGAATGTAAAATATAAATTTTTCATAAATGTGTTTTTAAATGGAATAATGTGTTTCAATTTTAATTAATTAAAATAATAATTAATTATGAAGGGTTTAATTAAAATTTATAAATTATATATCTGAATATTTTAATTTGTATCCAAATAGTAATTATTACTATTCAGATAGTCAATGTAAGATCAACTTATTCATGAAAAATCCCTTTTAAACATATTTTTCAGGTATATTTTTTAATTATATCCCTCATTTCATTTATTTTTAAATTTAAGAAATTTTTTTTATATTTAGAATAAAAATAACTATTAATATGTAAAATATTCAACATTAATTTCGGTTATAATTAATTGTAAAAACAATTAAAATATTTTATTATCGTTAATTTAAAAACAAGTTTTCCAGGGGGTTAACTTAAATTGATAATATTTAAAATGATATATAAACTTAATGAAACAAAATTTGTGGGTTTTTTTCTATCCTACCCTTATCACCTTAAATATATGTATTTAGGATATATATGTCCAATAATTTGACATAACATTATTGAAAATTTTGAAAAATTACAAGTGTGCCTTTCACCATAATTATGAAAAGGAATATCCTGCTATCGCTAATTCATATCAATAAATTCATATATCTAAAAAAACAATTACAAAGATTTATAACTCTAGGGTCTTTAATGTGATATCCAAAGGATGTAATTAAAAGAAAATGTAATTATTTGCACCATGATTATTATTTTTTTACATCTTATTTTACAAACTTCAATTATGTTTTAACACATCCAATATATTATCAAAAATATACCCCATATAGTGAGTAGTTATTATTTTTATGTAATAATATTTATCTATGTGATTATAAATCAAATGAGGAACAAATCAATCACAAATGTGTATGGAAGACAATAACCTCACGAACTGACGTATTTTGTTATCCATCACAAAATCACTTATTAAATCATAGTTATAGAAATAATGAATATATATGATACTAATGAAATGATATTTATTATTAAAACTAAACATATCATCCACTAAATCATCCTTTCACCCAATATGGAAATGATAATGTCCCTTTTTTATACGTATGACATACCAAATCCATGTAGCAATGTGATTAATTTTCCATGTCCAAATTTATAAAATTATTTTTCAAAATGTATCTATTGAATAAATATGATATTTATTACATTAAAATAATTCTGGAGATTAAAGAATTATATCATATTAATAAAAACTAGATATTTAATGACAACAGAATCATGAAAAAATGAATATTTCAACACCTAAAACAATATTAACAATAAAATATTATTAATGAATAGGAAATAATATATTATAAGAGAATCATATATGTTATTATGTATTTTAATATAGTTCTCGTATAAATTAATAATTTGTTTAAAACAATAAAACTTGATTTTGAATAACATTCAATGAAAGAGAAGAATGAGGTAAGGGATTTCATCTCAGTTTACTCTCCACAGAGACATAATTGTTATTATGAACATATTTACTTTTATGTGGTGTATACACTTCCCATTTTATGTGTTTCATATGAATAAATATTTTTTAGGTTTTTAAATTTTTTAATTAAATTGTATTTTTTTAAGGGTTATTGATTGAAAATATACGAATAAGGTATGAACTAATTTCACAATACCAAATATTTGGATTATTTTTGTTTTCATATAAGGGATAGTATAAAAAATCTTTACTAAAATGAATTATTTTTTTATCCAATGGATATTAATGGATTTTTTATATTTCATTCCAAAATTTCCATTTATTAATAATTTAATATAGTAAATATATGTGTAAAAATAGTTTTATTTTTATTTTAATCATATATTATTTTCCTAATTTTATATATATATAAATTTTACTAAAAAATCCTTTTATTTTCTCAAATGATTTAATAAAGATATATTATGTTATAATTGAATTTTTAAACTTTTTAATGTAATATTTCTAATATTTTAAAAAATAGGCATTTTTTACATTCTTAAAAAATTTCAAAAGGAATATTTTTAATGTTTACATTGATAATAAGCTTCTTAGCCACCGTAAATTTTTTTTGATATTTAGTTTCTTTTAAATGTTTTAAAAAATTTCATAAGGAAAAATAATTTATCAAATATTATTTTAATATTTCACTTCTATTTCATTTATTCTTAGGAAGAATGTGATTTTAATAAGAAAACCTATATTCCCAATGAGATGATGGTCATATATTATGTCTTATTAATCACGTGTTCATTAATATTCTATTGAAACATTTTCTGTCTTGTGATCATTGTAAATTACAATGATCTAATATATCTATATTATTTGTATAATGGATAAGATTATTTCTTACATAATACACCATATAAAATTTGGTATATTATCAGTAATGATTATTGATTGACTAGGGATAATATTAGAAAATATGAATTATTTATGAAATAGGAATATTTATTAATAAATAAAATTGATTATGAAATTATTTGATCATTAGATATATGAGGAATGTATTGGACATATAGTGACGGGTGGGGAGCTGTTATATATAGCACCCAGATGCATTTGAATGTCTCGTGAGATTAATCAATTGGCCATATTAAAATTGATTTAGGCATATAATTTCCTATAGTTTTGAAATTTCATTGAATAAGGTCCTGGTAGTATTGATATCATGATATTTGTGATCATGATTCCAAATATTATGAATTTCATTTATTTATAATTTCTTTATTAATATCCATGATATTTTTTTTCATTTATATTATCCATAGATCAATTTAGGGATCAATTTACTGATTAAATAGAATGTGTTTTTATTTATTTACCTTTCCGTGTTGATTAAGCCATATTTTTGCATGATATATTCTTCTATGAAAAACACTTATTGAGAATTTGAGCTAACCATTATTATTTTTTCTTTCCTAATTTTATGAAGATGAAATTTTTTTAGAGATGTATAAGGTTGTAATATGTTCCCTTTTGTTATGATTTATATTTTATTACTTATGTCAAATGTGTGTCAGGTATGTAGCTATCTCTCTAATACAACTAAACGAACCAGTATTTCAGGATTAGATCCTTATTTATATGATAAGGTAATCAATTAAAAACCATCTCCTAGTTTTTAGAGTTTAGGTTGTTAAACCAACCAATAACCAAAATAAAAATCATAATGTGGTCAATAATAATATATATTTTTCTAATCAAGAAAAATCATTCATAGATAATATAAACCATGACACCATTATTTCATCCTATGAAAACATTTGTTTAACATAGGCCATTTAAGGCCATTATCTATCCACATCAATTATAATTGTTCTCAAATAAAAGGTGAGATAACCTATGAATACCCCCTGAGACTATCAAACATTCTATGTTGCAAGGGTGAAATCAGCGTTCACCAGAAAAATGAAAACTATATACTCAAAAAAACATTTATGAGGTTATAATCCCCTAATACATCTATTTCAATACCAAATCCACGTATATTACAAAAATGGGGATATAATTTAAATGGGGAAACACACTCGTTTCTTTACCCTGATATATTATGTTCTCATATACTTCAGAAAATCCTATGGGTTATCGCAAATGTTCCCCCATGAAAAATCTAAACGTTACTAAAAATTTCCTTTAATACCAACTATATCGACTCATAATTTTTAAAAATAAATTTTACAAATTTTTAGATTAATATTGAATATATTTTACAATAAAATATGCTTCCTAAAAATTGATATTTAGTCTCTTGGGAAACATGTGTATGTAAAGAATTTCTACATAAATATCTACATCATTTTTTATTTAGTTCTTCACAAATATCACCCTTCTTATACATAAAATAGTAAAGACCATTACAAATAATTTAGGAAAGAATAATATAATTAATTGTGGGATCAAATTTTCAGTAAGGGTAAGAATAATAGATTTCCTGAAAAAATAAGTTAAAAAAATATGAGAAAATTTGTATTAAAATGAGGTAAATATTATAAAATCATTTCATCAATTCATATATCACAGTCATGAAACATGGAATATAAGTTTTTCAATAAAAATAAATTAGATATAAGTGTGAATAATCTTAAATAATAAATCATAATATATGAAACCATATCGTAATTATTATAAATATGTTTTCAGCACAATTTCAAGAATACAAAATCATTTAATTATTCTCATAGTGGATTGGGTTCACTCTTCGTTCCGTCATTTCTTCAGTCAATATTCACTGCTATGTTTATCTTATTAGAAAAAGTAACCTTATGAACTGTATAGACTCCCCAACATAGTCCATATTATCTCATAAGACATAATTCTTTACGAAATGTATTTTAGGGATATATTATTTAATTTATACCAATCACATAATTAAATCCATATATATGTATGCCACATGGTCATAAAACAATCATCATACCATCGTATCATTACCCATGGAAAGGATAAAAGTCCCATTAAAATTTCATCATCACCACCAAAAACCAAGAAGAGAATGAATAAAATAGGAAACAATGGATTATATCCTTTCTGCATCCTAATAATCATCAAATTATGAAATTATAGATGTTCATATGATTAAATTATCAATAAAAATTTTCTTGAGGAATGTACCATTTTCATTTTGAAATCAGATATTTTAAATAAACAAATTTAAAAATATTAATGAAATAATTTTATTTTCAAAGAGACAAGGAATATTTTAATGTATGAATCAAATAAAATTTTTTTTATATTGGTGGAGAACTTTTTTCACGCAATGTACAATAAAAACAAAAATCCATTCACACTATTGGTAAAATTTCATAAGAAGCTTCTATAAAAAATGATAAGATATTAATTTTTAAAAACATTATAGAAGGGAAAAAATGGGAAAATTACTTTAATTAATATTTTTAGAATAGTAAAAGAAAACTTTAATACATTTTAATGAATATATAGACACAAAATAAAATATTTTTGGTCGAAGATAAAGACATGGTTGGTTTTCTGTTAAGTAATTATTTTAATATGTAGAATACTTAAAGGGTGGAAAATGATTGAAAACATGAAATATATATAAATATAAAAATTATAATAAAATAAATAATATTTGGTATAGATATATAATAAAATTTCATCATTGAAATTTTAACCATAATGAATTCTGGTAAAATAATGACATTGTACCATTAAATTTTTACTACTTTTGAAACATTTGATTTATAATCCCGATGATATAAATAAATTAAACAATAAATAAAATATCAATAAATATAGGATAATAAATATAAAAAAACAAAATGGGATGTAGATATTCCTCATAAAATAATAAATCTGTATAAAATAACACATATCCCAAGGAAGAAAATTCAGTACAGTAAACCCTATTGACTTTGGTATCATTGAAATCAAATCTACATTGATGAAAAAATTTATATTTAAAATTTAAATACCTTGATGTAATAATGATACATTATATTACAATTAAAACTATAATTATATACCACTCATTAACATAAATTGTTTTATAACATAATAAATGTGTCAATGAAAAGATTTGGGAGGAAGAACCCTTACATCTTTAATAAAATTGTAAATAAAATTCATTAGATGAATGAAAATAAAAAGGTTATATAAATAAATTTATTAAATCATTTAGTGTGATAAATAAATTTTTTCAATTATATACATGGTATAAATAAGTAATTGGTGCATAACATTTAAACATGTCTCAGTGAATACAAAAATGCTGTGTAACCCTAACCAGATGTCCGTATTTATTATTAAGCACATTATCCTCCTAAATAATTTTTTTAAAAAATTTATTATAAATACGTAACAAATATATAATGATACATATAATTTCATAAATGTTTTAATTATAACATATTATCACCCATTTATTAAGATTAGTTCATCAGAATCATAATTTTAGGCGTTACCTGCTTCATTTTTCATGTATCTTTTGATTCAGTGGTTTTGGACCTTTCACATTAAACATGGTTCCTTCATTATCAAAATTTTAATTATTATAAAAATATCATATATATTAGTTATATACATAATTATAAAAATTCATATTATCCAGCTATGAAAAATTAATTACATCATTAGTTGGAGACAATAACTCATCCAAATGCATGACTAACATTTCCATTTGTTAATTGATGGTACAAAATAAAAGAAAATATTAATTTATATTTTATAAATCATTATTATAACATAAATATCTTATAAAAAGATTAAATTTTTTATAATAATGAATCATGAATGATGGTTGTTAAAAAATTAGTATAACTATGTTGAGTCAATAGTCCACACGTATGTGCAAGAATAACATTCATCGCCTACTGGATTGAGAATATGTAAAAAATGTTTGTGACATATTAATAATAATATCAATGTATATTTAATATACATTAATAATAGTTTTTATGGATATAATAATTTTATATGAAGTAGAAAAAGATATTAAATAGAAGGATCTTGGGTATTTTCTATACCTATTCTTTGAAAGACCTCATTTGGAATACTTTTTATTCAATGAAGGATTTGTTTTAGGATAAGAAAAAAATAGTGGATTAATTTAATTATTATATGAAGTTATTTAGTAGTTATTTTATATGTTATAAGGCCCAAATATTGTCAATAATGAAGTAGAAGAGTATCCCTTTTATAAGTGATGAGAGGTAGACACATAGATTTTCTGAAATGACTTATATTATATATTCATAATTTCATGTGAATATAGGAAAAAATGGAAATTTATTTAGATCTATGATAGTATAAGGTCTAAATATTTTTTAAAAATCACAATTAATGTTTTTTAGGTGGAAATAATACCTTTATCACTCATTTTATCCATCTGTAAACCTATTTTCAACTTAATTATAGTAACAAATCATTACTGTTTTAAAATTAAATAGTGGAAAAAATTTTGTTTACCCAATTATAATATTTAATTAATGTAATTATGTGTGTGGAATCTATTTTATGTGATTTAATTTCAATAATTGAATGAATTTAGTTTTAAATAATCAAGAAACCTTCAAAACATTCCTATTTTAGAAAAATGAATCCTTATAAAAAAACATAAATTACAAATGTTCCCTTCATTTTAAAATACATTAAAAGAATTTTATAATTTAATATTTAATATAAAAAAAATATAAATTCAATTAATACCTTTAATAAATAGAGATTGATATAATTTATTATGGTAAAAATGCATTGCTTCAATAAAAGATGTTTTTAGAAAAATGGGATTTTCAACCAAAAAAACATATTTGAAAATAAAGTATAATGATTATTATTATAATTTTTTTTATTTATAATTAAAAGATATTTATGGTAATTGAAGAAAAAAATTTAAAATTCAATGTTACTTTTACTTGAAACTAAATGTTAGTTCTTAAAAAATCATCATTTCTTGTATGTTTTCTTAAATATCAATCATTTTAGAAAAATCCCAAAAAATCTGCCTAAGATAATCTTTAAATGTTGAAATAAAAAATAATTATAATTTCCTCAACTGAAATATCTAAAATTATTAAAATTAAAAATATTTTACATGCCTGTAAAATTATATAAAAAACTACTTTTGACGAAAACACAATTTTAACGAATTAATTGATTTTTTTTAAAACATAATACCTATTTTTTATATATAAATTAATTAATTTTTATTATTCAAAAAATATTAATAACTAAATTTTTTAATTTAGTTATTAATCTTAATTCTTATTAATTTAATGATTAGATTATAATAGTTTAGTATATCATTATTTATATATACTCAAACTTGTATGTAGTGAAATCTACCTAACACTTAAATTTCATTTAATGGTAAATATATTCTAAAATGATTCAATGTTACATAGAAAGCCAATGCCAAAAAAATCTAAAACAGGGATGGATAAATGTTCATTTTAGAGAACATGATTTAGTTTATTATTGTTAGTATAAATAATTTAACTACTCTAAATCCTTGGGGGAACAAATATAATATCTTAATTTTGTTCAATTGAGAATCCATTATTCTTGGTAGAAGCCTTGATGGGAATAACCCACTGGTGGTCCTTTATGGTGTATCTGATTCATGATCTAAATAACCTCTCATATTCATATTTACAACATATATAAGAGTCATATTGAGCCACTGTTGGGACTGAATCACTAGTTTAGACTCCCTTTCTAGAAATATCTTATACACACAGGTTGTGGGACTAATTCCTAGAATAATTGAAAAGGAATAGGCTATGGATTTGTAATTTTGTTTTTTAGTTTATCTGAACTCATTTTCTTTATCATATCCTGTGTTTTTTAAAACTATTACATGAATATTTTAATTTTACATTATTATAGAATATAAATGATTATAATGAAATAATTTTTTTTGTAGTGTAGGTTATTTTAAAAATATTTTGAGTTTAGTTTTATCCATATTTGAAATATAACGATTTAAGGAAGAGGTGTCAGTGGTAGATTAAATCAAATTATTATAGTTAAACTATTATAGTTCCTCTAAATTTCATCACATAAACTTTTTACATAAAAAATTATTCTTAAAAATATATTCATCTAAAAAATAATGTGATTCGATAGATTATTTTAGTTTAATTGTTTCATTAAAAAATTCAATATATTCATTATATCTTCATGGAATTTCAGAATAGTTCATTCTAAAATATAATTCACATTGTATGAGTATTTAATAGAATCCAAAATGATAAAGTTCAACAATTCTTCCACAAAGGCTATTTAAAGTGTTCCTTCCTTAAGATTAATTATTTTTTTTCAGTATAAAACAAATTACAACAAATAATAACAGGTTAATGATATTTGAAACATTCATATTCCATATTCAGAATATAAATGTCCCATGGAATAATAGTCTTATATATCATACCAAGATATTATGTAGGACTTCAACTTAGTATTTAGTTATTTGGTTAGAAAATTATATAACCACCATAGTTTGTTTGAGTTCTACTTTCTATAGATAAGAAAAAACTAATTAAGTCATGGAATTAATTGATGATCAATAATCCTGAAAATCATTGGGAAAATTGATTTCCCTTATGCCTAAATGGATAGTAAATGTACCAAATTGATAATAATTACTATTCATTTATTGAGTATAAAAGGAAAAAAAAATTATAGACTTTCCTTTTGACATCCTTGATTTTTCCACTTTATGATTTACATTTCAATATGAAATATTGAATTCCTTGGGATTAGGTGGATATCCTCCCATAAAGTGTTATTGATATCCACTCTTTTAATTTCATGAATGACCTCTTACTATAATTCTTCTTCATTAGTCTACCTAAATGATTTTATTATGTTAGAGAATGGGTTTTTGGGATACTATAAAATTTTCATATTGAACATTCCTTCATGATTATTTACTATTTTTGAATTTATAATGTCTTAATCATTATGAATCTTATCTAGGGAATACTATTCTTGTTCCTTGGGATGTCCAATTCCAGATCATATATCCATGGTAGGGTAAACATTTATTTTATGCAAATAGAGCTAACATTTCCTTTGGGGTAAAGAATAAATAATTCTAGAGTCTACCTTAAGCATTATCTCACAAGTTTTTAGGGTTTAAATGATCTATTTGTGATATAATTTTTTCTCTATTAGTTATTTTCCATGTGTGCTAATAGTATGTTACTGTTTGGGTTGATACTGTAGAGGTTATTTCAGTTGGCCCATCATTGTGGTTTCAATATTTTTTTCCTTATTAGATATTTTTGAAGGTTGGGAGGAATTGTTTTTAAATGGTTGGAAATATAAATTCAATTATATAGGCTTCATGAAGGGTATCCCTTATGTATACTAGTTTCCATATTCATAAAGAGTTATAGAATATTCTTTAAACATGTGGTATCTAGATGGTTTCTGGTAAATCCTTTTTTACGTGGAATAAAAATTCAATATAATTAAGAGAATCCATTTGTTTAGTGATCCAGAGAATGAATAGGTTATAATACATAAGGTGTTAATGAATTTGAAACCTCTTGTATAATTTTTAATGTTAATTATAACAGAAGATAATCCATTTATATATATATTTTTCACAAAATGGGGATTTAAAACTCTTTAACTCATTTACACTTTCTGTTATATGCCTTGAAAAAAACAATTATGTGTTTTATGAGATCCAATCAATCATCTCTCTAGCATTAGATATTGAGTTATTAAACTAATATCCTCTAGAAGAGGCTTCTAATTAGTTATTCTTAATATGTTACTATATATCGTAAAATTAGACTATGAAATAATGGTTTTTAAATTGATGTATATGGAAAGATGATGTATTCAAATTAAATCTCCAATAAAATCATAAATAGTTTATCAATATTATTATTTAATACCATATATCTAATTTCATAGCTGGGGGATACATGATTAATTATTTAATTTCTTGAGGAAAACATTTTGATGTTTATCCCAGGTGTAGATTTATATAGGATAAAAGTTGAATAGTTCATATTTAGCTAATCAATAATGGGAGAAGGGGAATTAATACTTGATTATCTGGTCATTATGGGATCCTCTTGGCTCATTGCTATTGTATATGTCCCCAAATTCCATAAAATTATATTTCAGATCCTCTGGTGAAAACCTATGAAATTTATGTAGTAATGTATTCCTCGTAGTTTTTAGCTCACAATCATTTTTGGTATTTAATTACAACAATCAATTGTTATTAATAATTTTTTCCCACAAAGATAAATAATGGTCATATTTAATGCAGTGATTCTATCCTCTTTTTTAATTTATTATTGAAGTTTCATTGGAAGAATGAGATGATGATGGATAATATATTAATGGAATGAAGTGAAAATTTATCTCAACTTCCTCAATAATCAATAGATTTTTGATCCATACCAGTATATTTATTTTACAATTTGTATATATATGAAAAATATTTGATTTGAACTAGATCAAGTCATATATAAAATCAATTTCAAATGAAAAAAATATTTAGTAGAATGATCCAATATTGGCCATTCTTCTTGACAATGAAATTTGGCTGATGGGGACTATGTTTTGAGGTTCTTATAAAAAAAATTATATCCCAAATTATTTTTATAGTAGATGGATATAGCTTTCCTCGATAGAGAGTAGTTTTATTTTTGTGTTAATATTAAGTGATGTGAATTTTGTGTCTAAAAAAATAAATGGTGGTCGAATATGGTGCATTTTACCATTATATTATTTCTAAAGAAGGATAGAAACAAGGAATTTGTAATTAATTGAAAAATATAGTAACCTGAACTCAGTTATATATATCCTTATTAATTAAATAAATAATAAATTTTAATTTTGGTGTTCTTTCTCAAATCAGATGAGACTATCAAAATCATCCACACTTAGAAATAACAGGTTAATTAGAGAAATTAAAAAATAAATGTATTCCCAAATATCACATAGCTCAGTGATGAGATATACCCTATAAATTCCTGACTCTATTTACCCCGAGTTAGTGCATTTTTAAATATCATTGGAAAGGTCACATGAGATCATGTTTTGAAAGACCTATTGGATTAGTATCCTTAGATGTAATAGATATATATATATAAGTTTTACATTACATTTTGAAATGAAAAAACAACAACATTGTGTCCCCTTTTAACACACTTGTATCCCTTATCCTATTCATGTAGGTTAATCACAATATACTTTTCTCATCCTGGGAAAATAAAACATAAGAAAGGGGTGAGCTCATATGCTCAGTAAAGATAAAAATATAGTAGAAACATTCATTTATAATATTAAACATTCAAGGTAAGGCATACGACTAAAACACAAGCCTTTTAATCTTAAAAGTTATCATAATATATCAAAGGTAAATCAAATAATTCAATTTACTTATTTACGTGAATATTTTACTAGTCAAAAAATCACTTGTAATGTTAATAGATAATTTTATAATGATGGAATGCATAATGTTGGACACCATAACCACATATTCAAGGACTCATGCCAAAACTAGAAATTTTTATGTCAGGGCCTTATGCCAAGACACTAATTTGTCTCATGTGAGTTATCTATGCATTGAGAGACTATAATAGGCCCCACCCGTCACTTACTATGTCCAATTCATTCCTCATATGAAAATGTTGAAACATAACATAATCATTCGTATAAAACCAACATACAAAAATGTAAATACTTTAACCATATACCATTAGATGTATAAAAATAGTACATCCACATCCAAACACACCATAACTCATTAAATAAAATTTGGAATATTGTATTAATCAACCTCAATCAGAAATAATATCAAGAAAAGGATAATGACATAGGTAAATATGATCAGTAAAACTCTTTGTAGACGTAACATTTTTCATGAAATTATTTAATGATCTCAAAATTTATAAATGAAATATTTTAAAAGTTCTTTTTAAATCAAAGTGTCCCATACCACATAGAATATTTTAAAAGCAATTGAAATTTAAAAAAATCGTGTCCATGTAAATAAATCTTTAAAATCATTTATAAAACATTGATATTAATTAAAATTATTTAGAATGATAAATCCTAAAAACATTTAAAATGATGATCTAGATAATTTGTCCCTTCCCCAAAATCATAAAATATTCATTTATATGTTTTTTTGAAACACGGACATGGACGATAAAAGTCCCAGTAAATACTTTCACATAAACAATCTCGAATAAAAGGGATATTATGGAATTAACCCTTACCTTATACTCTCCTTTGGTCGAGGGTCTGTTTAACCTCTTATAGAATGAAAATAGTATGTTATTAAATTATATAAGAATAAATATACAAAAATATTATATCATATATGATATTCTAATATATATTTGTAAATAATATTTCAATAATATCATTGTTTCAGGTGTTAACAAATTCATTTTCGTTAATATGCTTTGTTACACAATTCATTTTTGTTATGGATATGAGGTTTTTTATTCATATATAGAATGATATAATGTTCTTAAACATTTTTTTAATAATAAAATAAAAATTATTCTTGTATGGTTACGATAGGGAACAAAATCTCATCGTATCATGGAGTAGGTAAGCCGTAAGTTCGCACGAGCGACAATATCATTCTATTGATAGAGAAATAGAATGTAGTTGGATGTTATATTATATATAAAAAATAATTAAAATTTTATATTTATTATTTTCTATAATTAAACTCTTTATTATACCCATAAAAATAATGAAGTGTTGAATAAAAAACTAAACCATGACGTCGAGACAGTAAACCATACATACACACATTTGGTGACATTGTCATCCATAGGATGGATAGAATAATGAATATGGTTGTACCATATTTATAATAAATTCTCATTATGTATAATGTACTAGATTTATTATTTTGGTATGTAACTATAAAATAAATGAAAAGTAGAAAAGAATATAACTTTGAAAGATGTGAAGAAATAATTACCACTTCTTCGGGTTCTTTCTCTTATTGGAACAAAAGGGTTCATAGGTAGGATTTTTGATCAATGTAAGGCCACTAGATTGAAGTGAGGATAGTTGGTAGGAGATGTTATTAGGTTGTTGCTGAGACAAATAGATTTGGAGTTGTGAATTTGAGAGAAGGGGAAGTACCCTTTTATAAGAGATGTGAGGAGCACTGTAGGAAAGGCTTGAAATATTATTTTATTATAAAATCATTTTTTGTGTCTAATATCTCAAAATGGAATTTTATTCGAGGCGAAGATAGGGATGGGTAGAAAAAATCTCAACCAATAGGTTTTATAAATGTTTAGGTCACCATAATAACCTTATCTTTTAGACATAACACTTATTTAAATAGTTTAACATTTACCGTGTGATCTTATATTTTTATATTACATGGTTAATAAATTTATTAAAAAAAGAAAATATAATCCTAAATGGGTCATTATTGACATATCTAACCTTAAATAAGTCATTTTTCCAAATCATAGATTTTTATAAATATTATATCATTTAATAAAATAGTTTTTGTTTTAAAAACTCATTAATGTCAAATTTGACACATTTTATTAATTGACTTATGATAAATTTATAAAAACTTGTTGACTTTTCACAAAAAATATTGAATCATCCCAAACATGTCATATTAATCTAGAGAATTAGTAGATGACATCAAATGTATAAATTTAAATTTATCTTAATATTTATTATATTAATTATTTTAATATATCATTAAGAAGGAAATTACTGCATCATCATTGTATCCAAAATAAATTAAATTATTTAAACTGTAAAATTTATAAATGAAATACCATGATGTAGGAAACATTTTTATCAGTCTAATTAATATTATAGTTGAATTTATATTATGAATAACTATATATTAAAAATGGTTTATTTAATAATATTTTAATTTTACATTGTAAACACTTCATTAAATAAAATATAATCAATTTCATTATCTATATCACGTGGATCAAAAAGGATTATATTTTATACTAAGGTTGATTTTGGACAAAATACACTTATCCAATAGAATTAAGATAAGTGTTAGGGTAATTATAAAATCAATTTAACCTTTAATTACCATATTTACTTTTAATCATGGAAAACAAAATACAGATGTTACTATTCACATAAAATAATTTTCATCACATTGAACCTCATTATACATACTGATGTCAACAGTTTCTCTCAAATTTTTTAATTTCTATTCACACAAGCAGTAATATTACTTTTTATGCAGATATGCAAATGTTCATAGAAGGTGGGTAAAAGATGTTAAAAAGTTCAATAATTTTTTTATATATGATATTATTTTAAAATGACTTCAATGAATTAAATTTGACTAATATAAGTATTATGTATCTATTTTACTTCAAAATAAATTTAAATAAATAATTATATAAATAATAAACCGATTTTAAATAACAAAGTAGTTTTTTTAACTGTTTAGCCAAAAATGATAGTTTCCATAAAAATACCCAAGATTCAGCCTAAGATAATTTAAATATTATGATTTCAAAAATTATTTTTATTTTACCAAATTCAATCATTGATTTTTCATTAGTTAATTTAAAATTAATTCCCATTTTCAAAACCAGAAAACAGGTTTTTGAGAAGTAAAAACTATCAAAAGATTGATATGTGTTTATGTCCAATTTAAATGTAAAATTAATTCCAACGACCAACATAAGACTAATTGGTAAAAATATAATCTAATTATACTTTAAAATAATTTGAATGAATAACTTAACACTATAAATTATTTTGATTAAATAAGACGTTTCAAATTAAAATTAGTAATTTTCACTATTCATTAGAATATGTATGTTATTAGAAAAACACCAAAAATTATCTATATTAAATATTTATGTCTCGATTATGAAGAAAATTTTTATTTTGACAAAGTAAATATATAAAAGTTTAAAATATTGGATTTAAAAATGGTTCTCCCTTAAAAGGTGGTAAAATTACCGTTTGATTGAGAAAACATATTTTATCTAAAAATTTGAATTTTTTCATATATTATGTCTAAGAAACACGTAATATGGATGTTAAAATTATATGGAGTATATAAAATTAAAAATCTGGTTAATACTGTTCATAACCTCTTTTTAAACAGCTAGTTTGGTAAGTTGTGGTGTGATCAAACTCGGTGTTGGGTGTGGTGCCAGCTATTGAATTACATTAAAGAGATAATGTATTATGAAATCCTACAGTGTTATATTCTCCCCTATTTCAATAAATTATGTACTTTCAATTTGAAATTGTTCTTTTAAAATAAATGGTTGAAAATAGAAAATACCTTTATTGGAAACGCACACAAAAAAAATGATTTACTAAAATTTAGTCTTAATAAGAGGTAAAGGGAAATGAAAAAGTCAACACCAAATTAGGATTTTTGAATGGGAGAACATTGATGGAAATTATAATTGGAGGAAAAATGTAAATATTTATAGGTAGTGATTTAGGTTATCAATGACAAACCAGTGAATGGAAAATTGATGGTCTCAAATCCATAAATCTATGATGATTAAAATATCACCAGTTAAACAAAACATAAGGTATTAGGATAACAGATTTTTGGCTTTAAGATCCATTCCCTAAAGCATAAGAATTAGTTTATTAATAGAAGTAGAAAAAACAACATGATAAATGGAGTTCCATCCTTAACTAATTTCTACCACAAACTCATCTTTTACTCCAAACGATAATATAACTCAAAAATATTCAATTTATCCTTATAATTTTGGGTTCTAAAAAATATACTTATAATTTATCTATATAACAATTAAAAAGACTACATTATATACACCCATACATCATGTAGCTATGTGGTATATGATACATCCTTGTTTCCCTTCGGTTATTAGTTCAAGTCTCACAACCTTACCAGATGTGAGAGGTTGTCACCTGAACTTCATGTTGCTTTTTTATAACAATCAAAAAATATTCTTCAAAAATATTTTTATGCTTAAACTATATTATCCAATGTATAACTTCATTTTTTTCAACCATTAGTCTTATCCAAAAAATATCTATCTAAACTCATAGTGAAAAATTTTTATGGAAGGTAAACATATTGAATATTACATTTCATATGTAATAACATGTGAATACATTCATAATGTATTATCATAAAATATCGTAACACCCACAATTACTATAAAACCTTATTAATTACACTGATTCTCCATTATTCCTTATATAATACTGGATAGACTCATTATAGCCAAAAACATTGTAAAAACAAATAATTATGGAATAAACAAACATTTAATTAGCTTCAAGGTAGTAAAGAATATCCAATATAACTTGTCCAGATCAATCATATCTAATTCTGAAATCATTATCTTAGTTTCAGAAAGATATTAAGGGTTATATTTCCCCCAACCATGTGTTTCCCAAAAGGTTTAACATGAAACAATTTCACTTTACTTGGGACCATAAAATCTAAATTCATTAATGAAAACATATTGTAGTACAATCATTATGTACATTATAAGTCTTATAACTTGTGCATCATTAATAAAATAGTCAAAAGAAAAAATTTTATAATAACAACTTAAGAACACTAATCATGCCTCTTCGTCTGCGGTAGTATCATAGCTTGATTATTTTCCAATAGTATAATTTGGGATATACTCTGATGATTAGGAACCACATTCACGTACTGTCCCAACTCTATACAGATGAAGAATAATACATTTTAATCCTTTTTTATTTCCCTTAAAATCATGATCATAGTGTCCTTTTTCCCCATACTTATAACAAACATCATTTCATTTCTATAACATACAATGGTGATTTTTTCCAAAGTTATCACATGTGGGAAAATCCTTCTTTACTTCTTCCCTTTATACATATTTTTCTCTGCCATCATTTTCTTCTCCTAATTCCCTTAAAATCAATAGGGCTCAAGGATTTCATTTCATATCTTATTAACACATGATACTGTTTATTTATATGATGATAATACATGGGAGACTATTTCCCATCTAAATGCTCACTTAAAACCATGAAAGATATGATCCTTATGACTCTCTAGATCATGTGTATTGTTGGTGTTCTCATTCCATATAATGGGAACCTTTTCTAAATGATAACACACACTATGTTAGATCATACCATATTGTATAATCCAAAATATAAAAAAATCTCAACATTAATTGAATATTTTCATACATCTATTCACATAATCATAAAAATGATTTCTTTGCTAACATATTTACTCATAAATCATTCATAATGATTTTTAAATAAAATGTGAATTATCCTAATAATATCCTCGAGGACTGTTAAAACCAAGAGTGAAGCAAGGATCGTTGTCGTGCCCCAATTCTAGTTCGAGTCTAGATCAACGTGGTGTTTTAGGATTTTTCCCCTAGGTACATGTATGATATATTTTCCTCCAACTACTCATATCCAGACAAAGATGTATTTCTTGGAAATCCCATATAATATCTACATACCCAAAAATTTTGGATATCCTTCTATACTAATCCACAATGTCTATCTTAGGGTAATGTTTTCTAATAAGAATTTTTATTATTCTAGTTTCCATGATTTATACTAAACTACCACTAATACCAACTGTATGGCCCTGACCATAGTTATCCAGAGTCAGTGCATTATTACATATAATTGTAATAATCACAAGAGATCATGTCATGAATGACCAATAAGTTTAGTAGCCTTAGAATTACTGGATACATACATATGTTTTATATTATATTATGAAATGGAAATACAAAAAAATTGTGTCCCATTTGAACACACTCATATTGTAACTCCCTGACCCGAGTTGCCCAGAGTCGGTGCATTATTACATAACATTGGCATGATCACAAGAAAGAGCATGTCTCGATAGACATATTAGTTTAGTAGCGTTGGAATAACTAGATACATTCATAAAGGTTACATTACATCATAAAGTGAAAAATACTACAACAACATTTTTTCTTCATATCCCCTCATATAATCCCTACAGGTAATTCAAAAATTACTTCTTCACATCCTGGAAAAAATAAAACATTGAAAGGGTTGAGCTTAGATGCTTAGTAAAGATAACAATATAGCGGAAACATTCATAAATAAGCATAATCATTTAAGGCAATGTATAACTAAAACAAAAGTCTTTTAAACGTGAACTTCAGCATAATCTGGAAAAGATAAAATGAAATAATGTCATTTAATTATTCACATGGATATTCTACTAGTCGAATAATCACAAGCAATATCAATAACAACTTTCATGATGATGGAATGCATAATGCCATACTATCATAACCATGTAGCCAAGGCCTCATGCCATGACTACAAATAAGATTTTGTCAAGGCCTCGTTCCAAGACACTAGTTTGTCTCATGAGACCTACCGATGCATCGAGGATTATAGCAGGCTCCACCGATCAATTATTAAGTCCAATTCATTCCTCATATGAATAGTTCTAAACATAATATAAATATTTATATTAAAACTAGCATACGAAATGTCCATACTTTCTCCATAAACCATGAATGGTATAAAAACAACACATCCACAGTTAAACATATCAAAAAACCTTCAATACAATATGGAAGTTTTGTATCATAATAAATCAACTTCAAATCAACTTTTAATCCATTAAAAGATGTTGACATAGATGGAATCAAAAATATTTGAGAGAAATATCTCTTTTTTTTAATCATTTGAAAGTCACATAATTATAAAAGAAAACATTTACTTTGAAAATTTTCTTATAAACTTGTAAGGGAAGATTTGAAAATTTTATAACGATAGAAAATAGCCGCACCCACCATATAAGTTAAAAAATACATTCTTACCATAATTCTGTCGAAAAAGTTAGAAAGGACCTTGTTTGGAAAATGACAGAAAGATTCTGTTATAAACTTATTATAAAAATTCAACAAGGGTATAAATGACTTTATCCCATAGTCATTAAAATATTATGAATGATTTGAAATACATTTTTAAGAAACCTGGATGTTGATGACAAAGATGTCCCAGTAGATAATTACGTATAAACAACCTCGGATAATGAAGAGATTGTGAAATAACCATTACCTTATACTTTTCCTTAGTCGATGGTATGTTAACCTCCTGTATAATAGTTCAAGCATTGTTATTAAATTATACAATAACCTTATAAATAATTATGATATCATATATGATATTCTAATAATTCTATGTTAATAATACTTTAGTATTATCGTCATTTTGGGTGTTAACTTACTCATTCTCTTTTCTATATTTTTGTTACATAAGTTGTGTTTGATATGGATAGGTTGTATCTTATTCATATCCAGAATGATATAAAGTTCTTAAACATTACTTTTAATCATCAAATGAGAATTATTCTTGAATGGATACAATGAGGATTGAATGTCATCACGTTCGTGAAAACGGTAGTCCGTACGCACGACCGATGGACAATATCATTCTTTTGATATTAAAATAATATATAATTCGATGTTATATCATATATACAGAATAATTAAATTGTTATATTTATTATTTACATTAATTATACATCATTATTATAGAATCGAAATAATAATATATTGAATAACAATTACACCACGACGTGGAGACGGTAAGCCGTACATACGCACGTATGGTGACATGTCATTCAAAGGATGGATATAATACTGAATTAGGTTGTACCATATTTTTAATAATATCACAGTATATAGGAGATACTGGAGTTATTATTTAAAATGGTAATAACAAATAAAGAAGAAGTTGAAGATGAAATGAACTTGAAAAATGATGGTGAAAACATTACCTCTTCTTCAGGTTCTTCCTTTTGATTTGATCAAAAGGGCTGCATAGGTTGGATTTATGATCAAAATAATCCCTCTAGGGTGAATTTAGGGAATTTTATAGAGTATTTGGGTAGGGGTTGGCCGAACCAAAAGGCTTTTAAAGTGTGAAACATTGGTTAGAAGTGGTGTCCTTTTATAAGAGGGAGGAGAGGCACCTTATGAAAATCTAGAAATATTATTTTATAATAAATTCATATTTGGTTTATAATGGATCAAAAGTGGGTTATTTAAATTTTACGTTGGGGATGGGTAAAAATTCACTCAACCAATTGAATTTATATAGGTTTGGGTCATTATATTAACCTTATCTTGCAGTATTAACTCTTAGTTAATTAGTTTGACACTTACCATGTCACTTTGTATTTTTATATTATATAGTTAATAAACTTACTATATACCTCCATTAGACCTCCAAGTGGTACATTAGTGATACACCTATTATGATATAAGTCTCTCTGCTGAACCATAGATTTTTATGAATTGAATATAAATTAATAATATTATATTTTAAAAAAAAACTCTTTTATGTCAATTTTGACACTATTGGGTATTTTGTTTTTGATAAATTCATAACTGCATTATTACTTCGAAAAACATTTATATAAACAATACTAATATGTGATATTAACCTAGAAAATTACTACAATCTATAAAAAGTCTAATATTACATTTATTTATGTATTTATAATATCAATTATCTTAATCATTCATTAAAATGGTAATTACTACATCATCATTGTGTCATAAATAAATTAAATTAATTAATGCTTAAAAATTAAAAATAAAATACCATTATGTATGAAATATTTTTATATTTCTAATAAATTTTTATAGTCGAAATTTAACATATATAACTCTATGTAAAAATTGTTTTTCTAAAATATATATGCTTATGTCATTTATGTATTTACATTAACTTAATTAATATAAAGTGTCCCTATCACCAACAAGTGACTTCATGGGGTCATAAAATCGACCCAAATATGTCAATGGTTGGACATGTATCCACAAATAAGTTTAGGACACATTTTAGGGTAATTTATTATTATTATAATATTATTGTTTAACCTTACTTACCGGATTTACCCTTTAACCATGGTAAATAAAATATTTACCGAAGTAATTATTCAAAATGTATAAAACTGAATGTTACCTATTTACACAATTTGGACATCCTGATTCCAAATATTAAATCAATTTTTTCAAATTTAAAACATAGACATGGTAGAATTTAATTTAAAATTAATTCTTGTTGTTAAAACAAAAAGCGTGTTTTTAAGAAATAATAACTATCAAAAGATTGGAACTTGTTTATGTTCGGCTTAATTGTGAAATTCTGTCTAATGAAAAACATTGTATTAAATAGTTAAAAATATTATAAATAAACCATAAAACCACTAAAATTCATAATTTATCACTATTAATTATTTTTATTAAAAAAAGTTGTTTTAAATTAAAATTTAGTAATTTTAATTATTCATCAAAATATAAAAGTAATCCGAAAAGTACCAAAATTTTATCCTAGGATAATTTTGATATTCCGAATCCAAAAATGAAGTCCTTTGTGAAACATAAAATGTATAAAATTTCAAAAAGTTGGTATTACTACTCATAACCGCTACTTTGATTGGTCGCGGTGTGACGAAATCTCAATGTTGCGTACAACACATGAAACTATATTATTAAAAGAGAAGCATACCATGGAAACATGGGGAGTTACATTCCCGCCTCCTTCAAATATTTTTTTCCTTGAAATTTATAGAATATTACTGCATCAAAAGTCTTAGGTAGTTCTTCATCATAAGTTCCTCGGTTTCCCACGTTGCCTCTTTCATTTTATGGTTTCTACATAGAACATTTACCAGACGAGTCGTCCGGTTTCTCAGCACTTGTTCTCTCGTTTCAAGAATCCTGACGGGCTTTTCACAATAAGGGAGATTGGGTTCCAGTTCTAATTCCTGATAGGTGAGTACATGTTTTGGATCAGGCATGTATTTTCTCAACAATGATACGTGGAACACATTGTGAACTTTGGAGAGATTTGGAGGTATTTCCAAATGGTAAGATATAACCCCAATTCGTTCTAGAATTTCGAAAGGACAGATGTACCTGGGACTTAATTTACCTTTCCTGCCAAAACGTATAACACCCTTCCACGGAGATACCTTCAAGAAAACATGATATCCCACCTGGAATTCCAAATGCTTTCTTTGGATGTCAGCATAGCTCTTCTACCTAGTTTGAGCTGCTTTGATGTGGTTTTGGATTACCTTCAACTTTTCCATGATTTCCTCCACCTGTTCTGGGCCAACAAGTTTTCTTTCACCAACATCATCCCAACAGGTTGGTGTGTGATGTCTCTTTTTTTATAACAATTCATATAGTGCCATCCAAATACTTGAATGAAAGATATTATTATAGGAAAATTCTACCAGAGGTAAATATTGATCACACATACCCTGAAAGTCAAGTGCGCAAGATCTCAACATGTCTTCTAAGGTTTAAATAGATTGTTCTAATGGTCCATCAGTTTGGGGGTGGTAAGCAGTGCTCAAATTAAGTTCATTATCCAAGTCCATATGAAGACTCTTCCAGAATCTCGAAGTAAAACAAGGATCTCGATCTAAAACAATCAATAAGGGTACTTCATTAATATCAAAACATCATTAATATATAGTCTTTCTAGACGTTCAAGTGGTAAATCTTCCCTTATACCAAGAAAATGTGCTGACTTGGTAAGATGATCAATAACGACCCATATTTCATTGTTCCTTCTAGGAGTCGTTGGTAGTCCCATGTTAAAGTCCATAGTTATATTATCACATTTCCACTCAGGTATGGGAAGTGGTTGTATTACTTCTCCAGGTTGTTGCCTTCCAGCTTTCAGTTGTTGAAAAACCATACGTCTTGACACAAAATCAGCAATCTCCCTCTTCATGTTGTCAAACCAAAAAAGTTCCATTAAATCTCTATACAATTTGGTTCTCCCAGGGTTTATAGTGAAATTGAAACTGTGAGCATCATCTAATAATTCCTTTTTTAAATCAGGTGTATTGGGAACACAAAGTCTCTTCCTGAATTTCAAAATTCTTTTTTCATACACAAAGTCTCTCAATCTCCCATCATTCACAGCTTTAATATTCTTTTTAAATTCTTCATCATTGGTTTGAGAACTCTTAATCCATTCTAGTAAATATGGTTTGACAACCATTTGAAAAATAACTAATTTTTCACCTTCCATGGTTATTCCCATGTACATCTTCACTAGAACCATGAAAATTAGATCCCTTTCAATTCTCATATTGTTCAAAAATCCATGATAATTTCTGCTCAAAGCATCTACCACCTTATTTTCCTTCCACGAGTGGTAGTGTATCATAAAATCGTAATCCTTGAGTAATTAAAGCCATATCCTTTGCCTCATGTTTAGTTCTTTTTGTGAAAAAATATACTTCAAACTCTTGTGATCAGTATAAATATAACAATTTTCACCATATAGATGGTGTCTCTATATCTTCAAAGAAAAGATCACAACTGCTAACTCAAGATCATGAGTATGATAGTTTTTCTCATGAATTTTCAACTATCGTGATGCATAGTCAATAACCCTATCATTTTGCATAAGGACACAACCAAATCCTTTCTTCGATGCATCACTATAAATAACGAACCAATCATTCCCTGATTGTAGAGTCAATATAAGAGCATTGACTAATATTCTCTTCAGTTCATCAAAACATTATTCACACACTTTTTCCAAACAAATGTAACCCCTTAATGCGGGAGCTTTGTTAATGGGTTAGCCAATCTGGTGAAATTCTGGATAAAATTTCGATAATAACCTAAGAAACCAATAAAACTATGTACCTCAGTTATACTCGTAGGTGCTGGCCATTCTTGGATTGCCTTAGTCTTATAATTTTCAACAGAGATTCCATATTTAGAGAAAATATTGTCAAGAAAAGAAATCTCTTGAAGCCAGAATTCACACTTGCTAAACATCCTATATAATTCATGTCTTCTCAGAGTCTTCCGGATAATGCGTAAGTGATTTTCATGATCTTCGTAGCTTTTGGAGTATACAAAGATATTATCAATAAATACCCCCAAAAAATTCATCTAGATATTCATTGAAAACTCTATCCATTAGATCCATGAATACATGGGGTGCATTAGACAGCCCAAAAGGCATTACTATAAACTCATAATGCAGGTACCTAGTTCGAAATGTTGTCTTCAGAATGTCTTCCTTCTTCACACACAACTGATGGTATCTAGACTGAATGTAAATCTTTGAAAAGGATTGATCTCCATGTAGTTGGTCAAATAAATAATCAATGTGAGGTAGGGGATACTTGTTCTTTATTGTTATAGCATTGATTTCCCTATAATCGATACATAACCTCATAGATCCATCTTTATTTTTAACAAAAAGAACATGGGCTCCCCATGGAGAAACACTAGGGAGAATAAATCATTTATTACTCAATTCCTCTAGTTGTTTCTTTTGTTCAACTAATTCCATGGTGTCCATTCTATAAGAGGTCTTTGATATAGTCCTTGATCCAGGAATTAAAGCAATAGAACACTCAACTTCTCTTTCTGGAGGATGTCCAGTTAAATCTTAGGGAAACACTATATATTCTTTTATAATATGTACATCCTCTATTTGAACATTCCTTTCCTCACCCATAGTCATTTCATTCTGTTCCTCCTCAATAATTGAATTTAGTTGAGCTACTAGGGGTGGATATAGATACGAATTTGGTGGTGACGATTCTTCTCTAATGATAAGGTGTTCTTTATCATCATAATAAAAAATCGTAACATCCTTCTTCTTACAATATATTTTCACATCGTGGTCCGAAAGAAAATCTATACCGAGGATTATATCAAATTCCGTCATGGTTATGATGATGAGATCAGCAGATAAAGAACATTTATATGCCCTAATGGGAACAGATCCATAGAATTTTGTAGCAATGATACTTCCCTTTAGAGTCTTAATTGATAACTCCTTTGTTAAATCAAATTGGAAATATCTAATTTTATTAGAAAACATGGAAGATATGAAACAATTCGATGATCCAGAATCAAATAAATCATTTTCTAAACTTGAGGAAACCATTAAATTACCTGCCACCACGTCTTTCGGAGATTCTACCTCAGCAGTAGTGATAGCATAAACATGGCCTTGATCCCTTGGCCTTTTCTGAGATAGGTTCCCCGGACGCTTAGGACATTAATTTGCATAATGTCCCATATCTCTACAATTATAGCATTCGACATTGACAGCAACTCTCCTTCCCTTTCAATCATGAGCTTGGTGGCCTTTTTCACCACACTTATAACAGACTGCCATTCCTTTTAAGAAAGTACCGGGGTTTTTCTTCCCACATTTACTACATGACGGATTTTAAACTTTTCCCTTATTCCCCTTATTTCCATTTTCATATTGATCAGCAAATCTCTTCTTCTCTTTCTTTTCTTTAAAGTCATAAGACTTAGAGACTTCATTTTCTGTTTTGATAGCACATGAGACAATGTCTTCGTACAATGAGAAGGACTGCAAGACTAATGCTCGATGAAGAAATGGTTTTAACCCATCAAAGAAATGATCAATCTTACTTATGGGGTTACGTATATAATATCCAACATACCTTTCTAACCTTTTAAAGTTTGCCTCATACATTGTGACATTATCATCCTCATTTTGTCTCAGACTCTGAAATGGGATTTCCATATCTCCTCGATGGTCATGAGGAAAGTATTTTTCTAAGAAAAGGTCTTTGAACTCCCTCCATTCCATAATTGATACTTCATCATCTTCCTTCGTGTTTTGAATCAATGACCACCATTAATCAGCATCTCCAGTGAGGCGATAAACTATCATTATAACGTTTTCCCTTTCACAACTCCCCAAAGCATGAAATATTTTCTCTAGGGAACTTATCCATTGCTCAACTACCAATGGATTTGTACTCCCATTCAATGTTGGTGGTTGTTGCATAATGAAGCGATCTAACATTGATCCTCCATGCTGTGGATCAGGGTGATCCCTATGGGTACAGATATTATTCATAACCTGAGTGAGTTTTCCCCGTATGGTGATAAGCTGATCACCACCAGTTACATCAACAGCTCCACTATAATTATCTTGAGCAGGAGGGCAATCCCTATATGGAGTGCGTGCATTGATACAGTTTCCATTTCTTCCACTAGGCGCCATTTCTAAACAATGGCATAAACTAGATCAGTTTATGAATCAAAATACATAATTCCATACTTGTAAAACACATAACATAAATTGAACAGTTTATTAATATAATCCATAATCATAAAAATGTTTTCTTTGAGGAAGTATATACTCATAAACGCTTCATAATGCTTCATAAATAAAATTAGAATTATCCTAAGCATATCCCCCAGGAGTGTCATAACCAAGAGTGAAACAAGGCCTGTTGTCGTGCACTAGTTCATGTTTGAGTCTAGCCCAAAGTGGTGTTTTTGGGTTTTACCCCTAGGTACATCTGTGCCATAGCCGCCTCGACCTGCTCATATCCAGACATGGATGTACTGCTCAGACAACTCACAAAATCTCTACAATAACAGATTTATAGGAAGTTCTTCTATACTAATCCTCAAAGTACATCTTAGTTCTATGTGCTATAATCAGAGTTTATCTAAATGTAGCTTCCAAGGTTTTTACTAAACATCCTCTGATACCAACTGTAACGCCCTAACCCTAGTTTCAAAGATTTGGTGCATTATTACATAACATTGGCGTGATCACAAGAATGATCAAGTCTCGAAAGAATGATTAGTTTAGTATCCTTGTAATAACTAGATACATTCATAATGTTTTTATTACATAATAAATTGAAAAATACTACAACAACATATTGTCTTCATATCCCCTCATATTATCCATGTAGGTCATTTATAAATTACTTCTTCACATCCTGAGAAAAATAAAACATTGAAAGGGGTGAGCTCAGATGCTCAGTATGGATAACAATATAAAGGAAACATTCATAAATAAGCATAAATATTTAAGGCATTGTATAGATAAAACAAAAGCCTTTTAAAAATTAACATTAGAATTATATGGCAAAGCTAAAATTAAATAATGGCATTTACATATTCATATGTAAATTCTACCAGTAGAAAAATCACATGAAATATCAATAACCACTTTCATAATGATGGAATGATTAATTCCAAACTATCATAACCACATAGACAAGGCCTCGTGCCAAGACACTAGTTTGTCAAATAAGACCCACCGATGCATTGAGGCGCTATAGTGGACTCCACCCATCACTTATTATGTCCAATGCATTCCTCATATGAACAGTTTTACAAATAACATAAATATTTGTATTAAAACTAGCATATGAAATGTCATTACATTCTCCATAAACAATGAATGGTATAAAAATAAAACATTCACAGTCAATCATATCACAAAACCTTCAATACAATATGGATGTTTTGTATCACAATAAATCAACTTCAAATAAGCTTAAAATCCATTAAAAGATGTTGACATAGATTAAATCAAAACTATTTGAGAGAAATATCTCTTTTTTTAAATCATTTTAAAGTCACATAATTATAAAATAAAACATTTTCTTTGAAAATATTATTATAATATTGTGAGGGAATATTCGTAGATTTTATAATTGAATAAAATTGTTGCACCCTCCATATAAGTTAAAAAAGACATTCTTACCTTAATTCTGTTGAAAAGGTTAAAAATGACCTTGTTTGGAAAACGACTGAAAGATTCCATTATAAACTTCTTATAAAAAGTCAAAAAGGGTATAAATGAATTTATCTTATAGTCTTTAAAATATTATGAATGGTTTTAAATACATTTTTAACATACATGGATGTGGATAATAAAGAGGTCCCATTGGATAATTATGTATAAACTACCTCAGATAATGAAAAGATTGTGAAATAACCCTTACCTTCTCCTTTTCATTATTCAATGGTATGTTAACCTCCTTTATAATAGTTAAAAAATTGTTATTAAATTATAAAAGAACCATATACTTAATTATGATATCATATATGATCTTCTAATAATCCTTTGTTAATAATACTTTAGTATTATCATCGTTTTGAGTGTTAACTTACCCATTTTCTTTTATATGTTTTTTTACTTAAGTTGTGTTTGTTATGGATAGGTTGTATATTATTCATATCCATAATGATATAAAGTTCTTAAACATTAATTTTAATCATCAAATGACAATTAGTCTTGAATGGATACGATGGGTATTGAATCTTATCGCGTTCGTGGAGACGGTAGCCCGTACGTATGCACAAGAAACAATATCATTCTTTTGATATTAAAATAATATATAATTGGATGGTATATCATATATACAGAATCAATATCATGTTATATTTATTATTTACATGAATTACACATTATTATCATACCCATCCAAATAATAATACATTGAATAACAATTACACCACGATGTGGAGACGGTAAGCCGTACATACGCACGTATGGTGACATGTCATTCAAAGGATGGATAGAATACTGAATATGGTTGTACCATATTTATAATAATATCATAGTATATAGGAGATACTGGAGTTATTATTTTAGAATGGTAATAACAACGAAATAATAAGTTGAAGAAGAAATGAACTTGAAAAAGCGGGGTGAAAACATTACCTCTTCTTCGGGTTCTCCATTTTGATTTGATCAAAAGGGCTCCATAAGTTGGATTTCTGATCCATATAAGGCCACATGGTTGAATTTAGGGATGTTTAGAGAGCATTTGGGTAGGTTTTGGACAAACCAATAGGCTTCTAAAGTGTTAATAATTTGTTATAAGCGGTGTCCTTTTATAAGAGGGAGGAGGGGAACCTTAAGAAAATCTAGAAATATTATTTTATAATAAATTAATATTCTGTTCCTAATGGATCAAAACTAAATTATTTAAAGGTGAAGGTGTTTATGGGTCTAAAACCACTCAAAAAATAGAATTTAGACAGGTTTGGGTCATTATGTTAACCTTATCTTTTAGTTTTAACTCTTAGTTAATTAGTTTGACACATACCATGTCACATTGTATTTTTATATTATATAGTTAATTAACATACTATATACCTCCAAAAGACCCCCAAGTTGTTAATTAATA
The DNA here is from genome assembly GCA_963277665.1 of Viscum album. Classification (NCBI taxonomy): domain Eukaryota; kingdom Viridiplantae; phylum Streptophyta; class Magnoliopsida; order Santalales; family Viscaceae; genus Viscum; species Viscum album. The sequence goes on along the minus strand of OY728155.1, from coordinate 991,235,667 downwards.
ATACATCTATCATTATAGAAGTCTCTTGGCTGAACCATATATTTTTTGGAATTCAATATAAATTAATAATATAATATTTGTTTTAAAAACTCTTTTATGTCAATTGTGACACTATTTGGTATTTTGTTTTTTGATAAAATCATAACATCATTATTACTTATAATAAAATTTATATAAAACATTCTAATATGTCATAGTAACCTAGAAAATTATTGGAATTTATAAAAATTCTCAAATTTCTTTTATTTCTGTATTTATAATATCAATTATCTTAATCCTTCATTAATATGGTAATTATAGCATCATCATTATGCCATAAATAAATTAAATTATTTAATGTCTAAAAATTATAAATAAAATACAATTATGTAGGAAATCTTTTTATCTTTCTAATTAATATTTATAGTTGAAATTATAACATATATAACCCAATGTAAAATTTGTTTTTCTAAAAGATATATGGTTATGTCATTTTTGTATTTACTTTAACTTAATTAATATAAAGTGTCCCTATCACCTAAATGTAGCTCCATGGCGTCCCAAAAACGACCCAAAGATGCCCATGGTTGGAAATGTATCCACAAATAAGGTTAGGACACGTTTTTGGGTAATTTATTTTTATTATAATACTATTTCTTACCCTTATTTACCGGATTTACCCCTAAACCATTGTAAATAAAATATTTACTGAAATAATTATTCAAAATGTATAAAAATAAAATTTAACAATTTAAAAAATTTGGACATCCTGATTCCAAATATAGATTCCATTTTTCCAAATTCAAAACACAGAAGTGGTAGAAATTAATTTAAAATTAATTCTTGTTGTTAAAACAGAAAGCGTGTTTTCAAGAGATTATAACTATCAAAATATTGACACTTGTTTATGTCCGATTTAATTGGAAAATTATGTCCAATGACACAATTTTTATTAAATTGTAAAAATATATTCTAAATATACTTTAAAACCACTCCAATTACTAATTTATCACTATTAATTATTTTTATTAAAAAAGTTGTTTTTAATTAAAATTTACTAATTTTCACTATTCATCAAAATATAAACGTTATCCGAAAAGTACCCAAATTTCATCTGAAGATAATTTAGACATTCCAAATCCAAAAATTAAGTCCATTTTGAATGATTAAATGTATAAAATTTCAAAAATTGGGTATTACTATTCATAATGGCTACTTTGATTGGTCGCGGCGTGTTAGAATCTCAAAGTTGCGTACAACACACTCTACTGTATTATTCAAATAGAAGCATACTGTGGAAGCTTGGGGTGTTACACATATCCCTTAACATATTAATCTGGGTTAATCATAATATAATTATTCACATCCTGAAAAAAATGATAACAAATTGGTGGGATCAGATGTTTAATAATGATAACAATATAATGGAAACTATCATAAATAAGAATAAACAATTAAGGCAATGCATAAGACTAAAAACAATACTTTTAAACTAGAACATCAACATAATATGGCAATGATAAATCAAATAATTCAATTTACTTATTCAAATGCATATTCTCCTAGTCGAATAATCACATGTAATATTATTATCTAATTTCATAAAGATAGAATGCATAATGCCAGACATCAAAACCACATAATCATGACCTTGTCTTAAGACATCAAATAAAAAAAATTCATGGCCTTGTACCAAGATAATAATTTTTCTCATGATACATATCGATGCATCAAGATGCTATAGCGGGCTCTAGCCATCAATTAATAAGTCCAATGCATTTAACAAATGAAAATGTTGAAATGTAACATAAAAATTCATATTAAAACTAGCATACTAAATGTCAATATTTTAAACACAAACCATTAATTTTATAAAAATAGCACATCCACAGTCAAACATATCATAACTTATTCAATACAATATGAACGATTATATTAATCAACCTTAATCAAGAATAATTTCCAGTAATGTATGTTAACATAGTTAAAAATGATCAAAACACACATTGATATAAGTATCATTTTTTCATAAAATCATTTAAATGTCTCAAAATATTGAAAGGAAGTTATTTAAAATTGATTTTTTAATCAAAGTGACCATGAATCTTTAAATTTTTTTGAATGTAATTAACATTTTAAATCAATCATGTCCATGTAAATAAATCCCTAAAATCATTTTGAGAACATGGACATTAATTAAATAAATTTAGAAAAATGGATCATTAAAACATTTAAAATGATGATCTAGTTAATGATTCCCTTAAAAAAACCTAAAAATATTCTTTTTGATTTTTTTTAATAAATCATGGGCATGGATGATTTAAATGTCACATTAAATACTTACACATGATCAATCTCATATAATAATGAGATTGAGGAATTAACCCTTACTTTTCACTTTCATGTGGTCGAGAGTATGTTTAAACTCCTATATAATGACCATTGTATGTTATTAAATTATACAATAATCCAAATACATAAATATGATATTATATATGATCTTTTAATATTTCTATTTTAATAATATTTCAGTAGTGTCATTGTTTTGGGTGTTAACTGATTCATTTTCCATTATATGTATTGTTTCATAAGTCTTGTTTGTTATGGATAAGATGTATTTTATCCATATCCAGAATGATATTAAATTCTTAAACATTATTTTTAATCATCAAATGAAAATTATTCTTGAATGGTTACGATGGGTAACAAAATCTCATTACGTTGTGCAAACGGTAAGCTGTACGTACGGACGAGTGACAATATAATTCTATTGATGGGGAAATAGTATGTAGTTGGATAGTATATTATATATAAAGAATCATTAACATGTTATATTTTATATTTAAATAAATTATACTCATTATTATACCCATCCAAATAATGAAGCATTGAATAACAAACTAGACCACGACACGGAGATGGTAAGTCGTTCATATACACGTAAGATGACTTTGACATTCATAGGATAAATAGAATAATGAATTTATTTAGTACCATATTTATAATAACATATCAGTATGTAGAAATTACTGGAGTTTTTATTTTGGTATAGAAATTACAAATAAATAGGAAGTGGAAGAAGAATTGAACTTTGAATGAGGTGAAGAAATAATGAACTCTTCTTTTGGTTCTTCCATTTTATTTGAACTAAAGGGCTCCTTAGGTTTTTGTTTGTGATCAATGTAATGCATCTACATTGAATTGAGGGTAGTTTAAAGGATATTTGATCATGTTTTGGTGGTTCCAGTTGGCTTTGGAGGTGTTAATTTTAGAGAAAGTGAGTACACTTTTATAAGAGATTTGAGGGATACTTTAGGAAAAACATGAAATATTATTTTAGTATAAAATAATTTTCAGTTTTTAAATGATCCAAATGGATTTTATTCTAGGATTAGGTAGGTATGGGTCTTAATATTCTCAACCAATATGTTTTATACATGTTTAGGTCACTTTATTAACCTTATCTTTTAGAATTAACTCTTAGTGAAATAGTTTTACATTTACCATATCCTATTGTATTTTTATATTACATGTTTATTAAACATACAATAAAAGGAAAAAAGAAACCATAGAGGTTAATTATAGAAATATATAACCTTATATATTTTGTTAGTCTAAATCATAGATTTCTCAAAATATTAGATCATTTAATAAAATATTATTTGTTTTAAAAACACATTTATGTCAATTTTTCACTATTTAGTAATTGATTTTTGAAAAAGTCACAACAACTTGATGAATTAAAAAAAATACATTGAATCATCCCTAACTTTTCATATTAATGATTAAATTTATATCAATCTTCCTGGACCCCATAACAGTTTTTTTGATATTTAGTTTCATAAAAATATTTCATATAACTTCATAAAAAGATATTTTGTCAAATATTATTTTCATATTTCAGTTGAATTCCATTTATTCTTCAAAAGAATGTGATTTTAATAAAAACTATTATATTCCCAATGCGATGATGGTCATACCTTATCTCTTATTAATCATATGTTCATTAATATTCTATTGAAACATTTTATTTCTTGTGATCATTATAAATTACAATTCATTAATATATCTATATTATTTGTGTCATGGATAAGATTATTTCATAAACCATACACCATTTAAAATTTGGTGTATTATGATGAATGTTTATTGATTGACTAGGCATAATATTTAAGAATGTGAATTACATATGAAATAGGAATATTTATTGATAAATAAAACTGTTTATGAAATTATTTGCTCATTAGATATTTGAGGAATGTATTGGAATTATAGTTATGGGTAGGGAACTGTTATATAAGTCCCACAAATGCATTGGAATGTCTCATGAGACAAATTAGTTGACCATATTAAATTTGAGTTTTGTGTATACTTACATGTTGTTTTGAAATGTATTTTATTAAGGTCCTAGTAGTGTTGATATCAAGTTATTTGTGATAATGATTCCAAATATTAAGAAATTTATTTATTTAGAATTTATTTATTAATATCCATGATATTTTTTAATTTATATTATCCATGGATCAATTTAGGGATAAATTGACAAATTAAATAGCATGTTTCTTTAGTTATTTACCTTTCCATGTTGATTAGGACATATTTTTGCATGATATATTCTTCTATAAAAACCCTTATTTATAATTTGAGCTAACCCTTATTATTTTTTTGTTCCTAATTTTATGATGATGAAATATTATATATATTTATAAGGGTTTAGTATGTTTACTTTTATTATGTTTTAAATTTTATTTCCAATGTCAAATGAGTGTCAGGTATATAGATATCTCTCCAAGACAACAAAACTAACCAGTATTTTAGGATTAGAACCACGTTTATATAATAATGTAATAAATAAAAAATCATCTCATGGTTTTTAGAGTTGAGTTTGTTAAACCAACCAATATCCAAAAATAAAATCATAATATGATAAACAATAATGAGTAATCATCTAATCATGAAAAATCATTTATAGGATATATAAACAATGGCCCCATCATTTCATCCTATGAAAACATTGGTTTAACATAGGTCATTTAAGGCCATTATCTTTCAGAATCCATTATAATTGTTCTCTAATAGAATTTGAGATAACCTATGAATATCCCCTAAGACAATAAAAATAGGTATGTATCAAGGGTGAAATCACCGTTCACCAGAAAAATGGAAATGATATTCTCAACCAACCATTTTTGAGGTTATCATCCCATAATACATCTATTTCAAAACCATATCCACATATATTAAGAAAATAGAGATATAATATAAATGAGGAACTACACTTCTTTCTTTACCATAACATATTATGTTTTCATATAATTTATATAATCCTATGGGTTATTGCTATTGTTTCCCCATCCTTGATTCTAAAAAAACTAATCATTTCCTCTAATAAAAACTATATCAACTTCCAATTTTCAAAAATTTACAAATTTTTTGATGAATATTCAAAACAAATTCAATAAAATATGCTTCTTAAAAATTGAGATTTATTCTATTTGGAAACATGTGTTTGTAAAAAAAATTCAACATAAATTTCTACATCATTTCCCATTTAGTTCATCACAGATGTCACCCTTCTTATACATAAAATACTAAAGACAATTTTAAAAAATTTGGGAATGTGAAATATAATTTAATGTGAGACCATATGTTCAGAAAGGGTAAGAATAATAGATTTAAATAAATAAAAATAAGTTAAAAAATATGATAGAATTTGTACTATTAATGAGATAAATATTATAAAATCATTCCATCAATTCAAATATCATAGTCATGAAACATGGAATATAATTTTTCAATGAAAATAAATGAGAAATAATTGTGAAGAATTAAAAATAATAAATCATAATACATGAAACCATATCATAATTATTATAAATATTTTTTTGGCATAATTTCAATAATATAGAATCATTTATTTATTCTCATAGTGTATTGGGTTCAATCTTCGATCCATCATTTCTTCAGACAATGTTCAGTGCTATGTTTATCTAATTAGAAAAATTCACCTTATGAACTTTATAGACTTCCCAATGTAGTCTATATTATCTCCTGAGATATCCTTCTTTACCAAATGTATTTTGGAGATATATTATTTAAGGTATACCAATCACATAATTAAAACCATATATATGTATTCCAGATGATCATAAAACAATCATCATATCATAACCCATGTAATGGATAAAAGTTCAATTAAAATTTTACCATCACAACCAAAAACCATGCAGAGAATGAATAAAGAAGGAAAAATTGGATTATATCCTTGTTAAATCATAATAATCATCAAACTATGTAATTATATATGTGAATATGATTAAAAGATCACTAGAAATTTCCATCAGCAAAATACCATTTTCATTTTGATATCACATATTTTAAAAAGACTATTTAAAAAATATTAAGGAAATAATATTATTTTCAAATAGACAAGGAATCTTTTAATGTATTAATGAAAGAAAACATTTTTCATAGTAGTGTAAAAATTTATTCACACAATATATAAGAAAATAAATATATGTTCACACTATTAGTAAAAGGTGTAAGTAGCTTATATAGAAAATGATTAGAAATTATTTTTATAAAAAAAATATAGAAGGTAAAACATGGGAAACATTACTCTAATAAATATATGGAGAATAGTAAATGGAAACATTAAAACATTTTAAAGAAAATATAGACAAAAATAAAATATTTTAAACTGAAGATAAAGACATGGTTAGTTTTCCGTTAAATCATTATTTTAATTTGTACAATACTTAAAAGGTAGAAAATAGATAAAAATATGAAAAATATGTAAATATAAATACTATAATGAAATTAATTATATTTTTTACAAATATATAATAAAATTCCATCATTTAAATTTTGACCATAAACAATACTTGTAAAATAATGACATTGTACTAATAAATATTTACTACTTTGGTATCAGTTGATTCATAACACCCATGATGGAAACAAATTAAAATGATAAATCAAATATTAATAAAATAAGGATAATAAAAATAAAAAAAATAAAAAGTGATGTAGATATTCCTCACAAAATAATATAGCTGTTAAAATTAACACATTTTCCAAGGAAGACAATTTGAGATACTAAACCCTTACGACTTTGGTAACATTGAAATAAAATATACATTGATGTAAAATTTTATTTTAAAAATTTAAATACCTTGACTTAATAATGATACATTATATAACTTTTAGATGTATCAATATATATTGCTAATTAACGTAAATTTTTGTATAATTTAAATAATGTGTCAATAAAATGAATTGGGAGGAAGAAACCTTAAATCATTAATAATATTCTAAATAAAACTCATTAGATGACTGAAAAAAATATGGTTATATAAATATATTTAATTAAATAATTTAGTGTGTCAAAATAAATTATTTTTCATTATATACATGGCATAAATAAGTAATTGGTGCATAACATTTAAACTCGTCTCAATGAATAGAAAATGTGGTGAAACTGTAACCATATGTCTGTATTTATTTTTAAGCACTATACCCTTCTATATATATATTTTTTAATTTATTATAAATACGTAAATAAATCTATAATAATACATATAATATCATTAAATTGTTAATTATAACATATTATCACCCATTTATTAACAGTAGTTCAAATGTATCATCATTTTAGGTGTCACCTACTTCATTTTTCATGTATCTTTTGATTTAGTAGTTATGGTCCTTTAACATTGAAAATGGTTCCTTCATTCTCGAAAATATAATAATTATTAAAATATCTTATATATTTATTATATACATAATTATAAAAATCCATATAAACCAGCTATGAAAACTTAATTACATCATTATGTTGAGAAAACAGCTCATCCAAATGCATGACTAACATTTCTATTTTTTAATTAATGGTACAAAAGAAAGGAAAATATTAATTCATATTTTATGAATCATTATTATCACATAAATATATTATATAAAGATTAAATATATTATAATAATGAATCATTAATGATGGTTGTAGAAAAATTATTATAATTATGTTGAGTAGCTAGTCCACATGTACATGCAAGCGAAATATTCGTGATCCATTAAATTGAGAATATATAAAAAAGAGTTGTGAAATATTAATAATAAAGTATATGTACATGTATAATACATTAATAATACTTTTACTAGATAAAATAATTTTATAAAAAGTAGAAAAGGAAATTAAATAGAACGATATTGGTTAAGATCTATACCTATTCTTCGAGAGACCTCATTCGGCATACTTTTTACACCAAGAAGGATTGGTTTTAGGATAAGAAAAAAAATTATAGGATAAATTTAATGATTATATGATGTTTTTTGAGTATTTATTTTGTATGTTATAATGAAAAAATAATGTCAATAATGGAGTAGAAGTGGATTCCTTTTATAAGCGAGGAGAGGCAGACACATAGATTTTTATCAATGATTTAAATTATATATTCTTTATTTCATGTGAATGTAGATCAAAATGGAAATTTATTTGAATCTAGGATAGTATAAGGGGGAAATATTTTTTAAAAAGTATATTTAATGTATTTTTGGGTGTAAATAATACTTTTATCACTGGTCTTAACCCTCTGTAAACCTACTTTCAACTTAATTATAGTAACATAAAATTACTTTTTTGAAATTATATAGAGGAATAAATTATGTTTACACTATTATATTATTTAATTAATAAAATTATGTGTGTGGAATATATTTTATGAGATTTAATTTCTATAATTGAAGGAATTTAGTTTTAAATAAGAATGAAACATACAACAAAATCTCATTTTAGAAAAATGAATCTTTATAAAAACCATAAATTAAAAACAGTTTTTCCTTCTAAAATAAATAAATAGAACATTATAATTTAATATTGAATATAAAAAATTTAAATTCAGTTAATAACATTAATAAATAGATATTTATATAATTTATTATTGTAAAAATGTGTGCATCAATAAAAATCGTTTTCAGAAAAATGTGGTTTTCAACCCAAAAATAAACATATACCAAAATAAAATATAATGATTATTATTATAATTTTTTTATTTACAATTAATATATATTATTGTAATTTAATAAAAAATTATAAAATTCAATGTTACTTTTACTTGGAAATAAATGTCAGTTATTACAAAAAAAATCATTTCTTGTAGGTTTTCTTAAAAATCAATCAAATTAGAAAAATCCAAAAACATTCAGCCAAAGATAATATTTACATGTTGAAATAAAAAACAATAATAATTTGCTCAACTAAAATATCTAAAATTGTTGAAATTTAAAATAGTTAACATACGTGTAAATTTCAAATAAAACAATTTTTGAAGAAAACAAAATTTTGAAGCATAAATTGATTTTAGTGAAAATTTAGTACCTAATTTTTATATGTTAAAAAATAATTTTTTTTATTTAGAACATTTATATATAATTTTTTAATTTAGTTATTAATATTGATTCCTATTAATTTAACGTCTAGCTTATAATGGTTTAGTATATCCTGATTTATATATAGTCAAATTTGTATGTAATGAAATATACCTAACACTTAAATTTCATTTAATGAAAAATTTATTCTAAAATGTTACAATGTAGCATAGATAGCCTATAAAACAATTTTTCTGAAATAGGGATTGATAAATGGTCATTTTTGAGAGCATGATTTAGTCTATTATTGCTAGTATAAATCATTTAACTATTCTAAATCCTTGTGGGAATAAATAAAATATCCCTATTTTTTCAATTAAGAATCCATTATTCTTGGTAGAAGTCATGATGGGAATAACCTCCTAGGAGTCCTTGATGGTGTATATGATTCTTCATCTAAATAATCTCTCAAAAAATAAATTTTACAACATTCATGAGAGTCATCTAGAGCCACTATTGGGAATTTATCACTAGTTTAGACCCCCATTTAGAAATATCATACACACACAGGTTATGTGACTCATTACTAGAATTATTGAAAAAGACTATCCTATGGATCTAGAATTATGTTTTATATTTTATTTGAACTCATTATCTCTATCATATCCCATGCTTTTTAAAATTATTACATGAATATATTGTTTACTTTAGTATAGTATATATATGATTATAATGAATTCAATTTTTTTAGTTGTGTAGGTTATTTTAAATATATTTTCGTTTTAGTTTTATCCCTATTTCAAACTTCAATATGTATGGAAGAAGTGTCAGTGGTAGATTGAATCAAAATATTATAGTTAAACTATTCTTGTTCCTCTATAAATTCATGACATATGTTCATTTAAATAAATAAATAATTTTAAAAATATATTCATCTGAAAAATAATATGATTCCATGGATTAATTTAGTTTAATTATTTCATTAAAAAAATTCAATATATTAATTAGATCATCATGTAATTTCAGAATAGTTCATTCTAAAATATAATTCACATCGTATAGGTATTTAATTGAATCCAAAATTCTAAAGTTCACCAATTCATCCATAAAGGCTATTGAATGTGTTCTTTCATTAGAATTATTTATAGTGTTTTTCATATAAAAAAAATTACTGACAAGAATAATGGCTTAATGATATTTGACACATTCATATTCGATATTCAGAATATAAAAGTTATAAGGAATAATGGGCTTATATATCATACCAAGATATTATGTACGACTCCAACTTACTATGTAGTGATTTGGTTAGAAAATTATATAACCACCATAGTTAGTTATAGTTCTCCTTTATATAGAGAATAACAAACTAATTAAGTCATGGAATTAATTGATAATCCCTAATCCTAAAAATCATTAGGAAAATTGAGTTCTCCTATGCATAAAAGGATAGTGAATATAGCAAATTCATAATATTTACTAGTAAATTATTAATTATAAAATTAAAAAAATTGTAATAAACTTTCCTTTTTCACATCCTAGATTTTTCCACTTTTTGACGTACACTTCCATAAGAAATCTTGAATACTGTGGGATTTGGTGGATATCCTCCCATAAATGGTTATTGATATCCACTCTTTTATATGCATGGATGACCACTTATTATAATTCTTCTTTATTTTTCAACTTACGAGATTTTATTGTATTAGAGAATTTTTATTTGGGATACTATAAATGTTTCATATTTGACATTCCTTCATGATTATTCATTATTTGTGAATATAAAATGTTTTACTCTTTAAGATTATTATCTGGGGAAGACTCTTCATGTTCCTTGGGATGTCCAATTCCATATAATATATCCTTGTTTAGTTAAAAATTTATTTTAAATAAATAGAGCTAACCTTTCCTTTGGGGTAAAGAATAAATAATAATAGAGTTTAACTTAACCTTGATTTTATAAGTCATTAAGTGTTTAAGTGATATATCAGAGCTATCATTTTTCGTTACTAGTTATTGTCCATGAGTTCTGATAGTAGATTACTGGTTGGGTTGAGAGTATATGGGTTATTTTAGTAGGCCCATCATTGAGGATTCAATATTTCTTCCTTATTAGATATTTTTGAAGGTAGGGAAGAATTGTTTTTAAATGGTTGGAAATATAAATTCAATTATAGAGACTTATGGAATGGCATCCCTTATGTATACTAGTTTATATATTCATAAATAGTTATAGAATATTCTTTAAACATGTGGTATATAGATGGTTTCTTGTAATCCCTTTGGTACTTGGAATAAAAATTAAATACACTTAATAGAATCCATTTGTTTAGTGATATAGAGAATGAAAAGATAATTATACTTTAAGTGGTAATGAAGTTGATAACTATTGAATATTTTTTAATTTTAGGTATAATATAAGATAATCCATTTATATTTTTTTTGTTTTCACATAACAGGGATTTAATACTCTTTATCTCATTTACACTTCCTATTATGGGCCTTGAACCAATTTTTATGTGTTTTATGAGGTCCTGTATACCATCTCACTAGCATCAGAAAGTGAGTTATTATCCTAGGATCCTCTACAGAAGGGTTCTAATTAGTTATTCTCAATATGTAACTATATATAGTAAAATAATACTATGAAATAATTGTATTTATAGTAATGTATATGGAATGATGATGTATTCAAATTAAATCTCCTATAAAATCATAAATAGTTTCTCAAAATTATTATTTAATACCATATACTTAATTTCATAGCTGGGGGATCCATGATTAATTATTTAATTTCTAGAGGAAAACATTTTGATGTTCATCCCAGGTGTTGATTTCTATAAAATGAAAGTTCAATAGTCCATATTTAGCTAATTTTTTATGGTAGAATGGGAATTCATTCTTGATGATCTGGTCATTATGGGATCCTATTGGCTCATAGATATTGTATATAACCAAAAATTCTATAAAATTATAGTTTTTATCATCTAGTGACAACCTATGAAATTTATGTAGTAATTTATTCCTTATATTTTTTAGCTCACAATTATTTTTGGTATTTAATTATAATAATAAATTATTATTTATAATGTTATTCCCATAAAGATATCTACTGGTGCTATTTAATGGAGTAATTCTATCCTCTATATTTTAATTTTTATGGCAGATTCATTGGAACATAGAGATGAGGATGGATAATATATTAATGGAATGAAGTGAAAATTTATCTCAACATCCTAAATGATCGTTGGATTATTGATCCATACTAGTATATTTATTTAACAATGTGTACATATGAAAAATAGTTTATTTGAACTAGATCAGGTTATTTATAAAAACAATTTCAAATGAAAAAAATTAGTATAATAACCCAACACTGGCCTTTCCTCTTGATAATGACATTCAGCTGATGAGGACTATATTTTGAGGATCTTATAAAAAAATTGAAATCCTAAATTATTTTAATAGTAGATGGACATAGGTTTCCTATATAGGGAGTAGTTTTATTTGTTTGTTTTTATTATGTGATGTGAATTTTGTGTTTTAATAAAAATAAATGGTGGTCGAATATGATGCATTTTACCATTATATAATTTCTAAATAAGGATAGAAACAAGGAATTGGTAATGAATTGAAAAATGTAATAACCTGAACTCCGATATATATATCATTATTAATAAAATAATAAATAAATTTTAATTTTGGTATTCTTTCTCAAATCAGTGGAGACCTTCCAAATCACCCACACAAAGAAATTTATGGTTAATTAGAGAAATTCAAAAATAAATGTATTCCCAAATACCATTTAGGTGAATGATCAGAGATATCCTATAACTCCCCGACTATAGCTACCCAGAATTGTTACATTATTAAATATCATTGGAATGATCATAAGAGATCAAGTCCTGAAAGACTAATAGGTTAAGTAGGCTTATATGTAATAGATATATACATAAGCTTTACATTACATTATGAAATAGAAAAACAACAACATTGTGTCCCATTTGGACACACTCATATAAATTATCCTATTCTTTCAGGTTAATCACAATATACATATTCGCATCCTGGGAAAATAAAACAGAAGAAAGGGGTGTGCTCATATGCTTAATAAGGATAAAAATATACCAGAAACAATCATTAATAATAATAAACATTGATTGTAATTCATAAGACTAAATCACAAGAATTTTAATCTTAATATTCAGCCTAATATGGAAAAGATAAATCAAATAATTCTATTTACTTATTTATATAAATATTCTACTAGTCAAATAATCACATTTAATGTTAATAGCTAATTTCATAATAATGGAATGCATAATGCCGGACACCATAACCACATATTCACGGCCTCGTGCCAAGACTATAAATTTGAATGTCAAGGCCTTATGACACGACAATAATTTTTCCAATTGGACAAATCGATGCATCAAGAGGCTACAATAGGCTACACCCATCAATTACTGTGTCTAATGCATTCCTCATATGAAAATGTTGAAACATACCATAATCATTCGTATTAAAACCAACATATGAAATGTTAATAATTTTACCATAAACCAATAATGGCATAAATATAGAACATCCATAGCCAAAAACAGCATAACTCATTTAATACAATATGGATGATTTTATTAATCAACCTTAATCAACAATAATATCCAGCAAAGAATGATGACATCGCAAAAAATGACCCGTAAAACTCTTTATAAAAGTATATTTTTTCATGAAATCATTTAATGGTCTCAAAATTTATAAAAGAAGTATTTTAAAAGAGATTTTTAAATCAATGTGTCCCATAACACTTTGAATATTTTGAATGTAATTGAAAATTAAAAAAATCATGTCCATGTAAATAAATTTTAAAATCATTTATAAAACATTGACATTAATTAAATTTTTTAGAAAGATAAATCCTAAAAACATAAAATTTAATGATCTAGTTAATTTCTCCCTTCCCCAAAATCATAAAATATTTATTTTTATTTTTTTTGAAACATGGACATGGATGATAAAACTCCCTATAAATACTTACACAGAAACAATCTCGGATAAAAATGTGATTAAGGAATAATCCCTTATGTTGTACTCTCCTTTGTTCGAGGGTATGTTTAACCTCCTATATAATTACCATAGTTTGTTATTAAATTATACAAGAATACATATACATAAATATGATACATATATGATAATTTAATATATATTTCTAACTAATATTTCAGTAGTATCATTGTTTCAAGTGTTAGCTGATTCGTTTTCGTTTATATGTTTTGTTACATAATTCATGTTTATTATGGATATGAGGTATTTTATTCATATTCAGAATGATATTATATTCTTAAAAATTATTTTTATTCTTCAAATAAAAATTATTCTTGTATTGTTATGATGGGGAACTGAATATCAACGTGTCATGGTGAAGGTCAGTCGTAAGTTCGCACGAGTGACAATATCATTCTATTGATAAAGAAATTGAATGAAGTTGGATGGTATATTATATATACAGAATCATTAACGTATTATATTTATTATTTACATCAATTAGACTCTTTATTATTCTCATCCAAAAAATGATGTGTTGTATAAAAAACTACACCATGACATCGACACAGTAAGTCGTATGTACGCACGTATAGTGACATTGTCATTCCTAAGATGGATAGAATAATGAATATGGTTGTACCATATTTATAATAACTTCTCATTATTTATAAGGTACTAGAGTTATTATTTTTTATGAAACCATAAAATAATGAATATGTAGAAAAGAAAAGAACTTTGAAAGATGTGAAGAAATAATTACCACTTCTTCAGGTAATTCATCTTATTTGAACAAAAGGGAACATAGGTTGGATTTCTGATCAATATAATCCCACTAGATTTAAGTGAGGTAGTTGGTTGGATATTGTAGTTGGTTTTTTTTAATAAAAAAAGAGTTGGAGTTGTGAATTTGAGAGCACGGGTTGTACCATTTTATAAGAGACGTGAGGGGCACTTTAGGAAAGGCTTGAAATATTAATTTCTTATGAAATCATTTTGGGTTTCTAATTTTTCCAAATATATTTTTTTACGATAAGATAGGTATGGGTAGAATATTTTTCAACCAATAGGTTTTATACATGTTTAGTTCACCATATTGACCTTATCTTTTAGACTTAACTCTTAGTTAAATAGTTTAACATTTACCTTGTCTTCTTATATTTTTATATTACGTGGTTAATAAACATACTAAAAAAAAGACAAGATAATCCAAAGTGGATCATTATTGACATATATGACCTTATTTAAGTCATTTTTATGAATATTATTTTTTTATAAATATTATATCAATTAGAAAATTATTTTTTGTTTTAAAAACTCATAAATAAAAATTTTGACAGTTTTAGTAATTGATATATGTTAGGGTAATATAAACTTGTTGACTTTTAACAAAAAACATTAAATCATCCCTAACATGTCATACTAATCTAGAAAATTCATAGATGACATCAAAAGATTAAATTTAAATTTATTTTAATATTTATTATATAATTATTTTAATTTTTTATTAAGAAGGTAATAACGACATCATCATTGTATCCAAAATAAATTTAATTATCTAAAAATAAAAAATTAAAAATAAAATACCATGATGTAGGAAACATTTATCTTATACAAATTATTATTTATAGTTGAATTTATATTATGTATAACTTTATATTAAAATGGTTTAGTTAATAAAATATGAATTCTACACATTTAACAATTTTTTAAATAAAATATAATAAATTTCATAATCTAATCCATGTGGATCAAAAAAGATCATATTTTTTTCCTATGGTTGATTTCGGTCGAAATACACTTATCTAATAGAATTAAGATATGTCTTAGGGTAATTATAATATCAATTTAACCTTTAATTTCCATATTTACTTTTAATCGTGGTAAATAAAATTAAAAACTTACAATTCAACAAAAATAATTTTCATAATATTAAACCACATTTTATATAATTATGTTAACTGTTTCTCTCGGATTTTTTAATTTCTATTCACGGAAGTAGTAAAATTACATTTTATACAATTTTGCTAATGTTAATAGAAGGTGGGTAAAAGATGTTAAACAGTTCAATAATTTTTTAATATCTAATATTATTATAAAATGTCTTAAATGAATTAAATTTGACTAATATATGTATTATGTATCTATTTAACAATAAAATAATTTTAAATAAAAAATAATATAAATAATTAGCTGATTTCAAATAACAATGTAGTGTTTTTAACTATTTATCAAATATTGAAAGCTTCCATAAAAATAACCAAGACTATCCCTAAGCTAATTTAGATATTTTGATTTTAAAAATGATGTTTATTTTACCAAATTCAAAACATAGATTTTTCCTTAGTTAATTTAAAATTAATTCCCATTTTCAAAACTAGAAAAAGGGATTTTGAGAAGTAAAATTATCAAAAGATTGATATGAGTTTATGACCAATTTGAATATAAAATCAATTCTAATGACCAACATAAGATTAAATGATACAAATAAAATATAATTATAATTTAAAATAATTTTAAAGCATAATTTAACACTAAAAATTATTATTATTAAAAAAGATGATTCAAATTAAAATTTAGTAATTTTCACTATTCATTAGAATATGAAAGATTCCAGAATAACACCAAAACATTACCCATATTCAATATTTATGTTTTGATTATGATGAAAATGTTTATATTTTCAAATAAAATACATAAAAGTGTCAAATATTGGATTTAATAAGGGTTTTCCCTTAAAAGGCGGTGAAATTGGTGTTTTTTTGAAAAACACTTATTTTATCTGAAAAATTTAATTTTTCATATACTATGTCTAAAAATCCCATAATATGGATGTTAAAATTATATAGAGTATATAAAATAAAAAATCTTGTTAATACTTTTTATAACCTCTTTTTAAACGACTAGTTTGGTAAGTCGTGGTGTGCTCGAACTCGGTGTTGTGTGTGGCGCCAGCTATTGAATTACATTAAAGAGATAATTTAATATGAAATCCTTCAGTGTTATATTCTAATTTATTTCAATAAATTTTGTACTTTCAATTTGAAAATGTTTTTTTAAAATAAATGGTTGAAAATAGAGAATACCTTTGTGGAAAACCCACATAAAAAATATATCTTCTAAAATTTAATCTTAATAGGAGGGAAAGGGAAATGAAAAAGTCACAACCAAATTATGCTTTTAGAATGGGAGATCATTGTTGGAAATTATAATTGGAGAAAAAATGTAAATATTTATATGTAGTGATTGAGGTTATCAATCACAAACAAGTGAATGGAAATTGATTGTCTCAAATCCAGAAATCTATAATGATTAAAATATCACTAGTTCAACAAAACATAATGTATTAGGATAACACCTTTTTCTATTTAATATCATTTCCCTAAAGAATATGAATTAATTTAATCATAGAATAAGAAAAAAAACATGATAAATGGAGTTCAATCCTTATCAAATATCTACAATAAACTCATCTTTCACTCCAAAAGATAATATAAGTCAAAAATATTCAACTTATACTCATTGTTTAGGGTTCCAAAAAATATACTTCTAGTTTATCTATCCTACCATTAAAAATAATACATTATAAACATGAGGGAATCATGTGGTCATGTGGTAGGTGATACATCCTTGTTGTCCTTCAGTTATGGGTTTAAGTCTCGCAGCCTTTCCAGATGCGACAGGTTGTCGGCTGACCTCCAGGTTGTCTTTTTTTAGTTGTGTAAGTTATTTTAAATATATTTTTTGTTTAGTTTTATACCTATTTGAAATGTAATGATGTAAGGAAGAAGTGTCAGTGATAGATTGAATCAAATTATTATTGTTAAATTATTCTAATTCCACTAAAAATTCATCACATAATTTTTTTACATAAATAAATTGTTCTTAAAAATATATTCATCTAAAAAATAATGTGATTCCATGGATTATCTTAGATTATTTATTTCTTCAACAAATTCAATATATTCCTTAAAACAACATGGAATTTCAAAATAGTTTATTGTCAAATATAATTCGCATCATTGGGGTATTTAATTGAATCCAAAATGCTAAAGTTCACCAATTCCTCTAAAAAGGCTATTTAATGTGTTCCTTCATTAACATTAATTATAGTTTTTTCTGTATAAATCATATCACTACCAAGAATAATAGTTTAATGATATTTGACATATTAATATTCTATATTTGGAATATAAAAGTTACATAGAATAATAGTCCTATATATCATACTAAGATATTATGTAGGACTCGAACTTAGTAACTAATGATTTGGTTTGAAAATTATATAACCACCATAGTTGGTTTGAGTTCTCCTTTCTATAGGGAAGAAAAAAAAATTAAGGCATGGAATTAATTGATGATCCCCAATCTTGAAATTTTTTTAGATAATTTAGTTCTCTTATGCATAAATGGATAGTGAATGTTCCAAATTCATAATATTTACAAGTTAATTATCGGGTTTAAAAGTTTAAAATAATTTGTTATAAAATTTCCATTTCACAACCTGGATTTTTCTGGTTCTTGATAAACATTTTCATTAAAAATCATGCATACCTTTGGATTTGGTGGATATCCTCCCATAAAGGGTTATTAATATCCACTCTTTTAAATGAATGCATCACCTCTTATTATAATTCTTCTTTATTAGTCTACTTAAGTGATTTTATTATATTATAGAATGGGTTTTTGGGTTACTATAAATGTTCCATAATGGACATTCCTTCATGATTATTCAATATTTGTGAATATATATTGTCTTACTCTTTAGGATACATACCAGGGAGAGACTCTTCTTATTCCTTTGGATGTCCAATTCCATATCGTACATCCATGGACAGGTAAAAATTTATTTTAAAGAAATAGAGATAAAATTTCATTTGGGATTAAGAATAAATAAGACTAGAGTTTTCCTTAGCCTTGATTTCATATGTTTTAATGGGTTTATATAATCTATCTGAGCTATCATTTTTTCTCTATTAGTTATGGTCCCTGAGTGCTGATAGCAGATTACTGGTTAGGTTGAAACTATAGAGGTTATTTTAGTAGGACCGTCAATGGGGTTTTAATATTTTCTTCCTTATTGTATATTTTTGAAGGTTGGGAGGAATTATTTTTAAATGGTGGGAAATATAATTTCAATTATTGAGACTTCTGGGATGGATTACCTTATGTATACTAGTTTCCAACTTCATAAAGAGTTATATAATATTCAGTAAATATATGGTTTCTAGATTGTTTCTGGTAATACATTTGGTACATGGAATAAAAATTCAATACACATAAGGGAATTCATTAGTTTAGTGATCCAGAGAATGAAAAAGTTAACACACTCAAGGAGTTATAGAAGTTGATATGTCTTGAATTTTTTTTAATGTAATATATCAGTTAAGAGAATATATTTATATTTTTTTTCACATAATGGTTATTTAAAACCCTTTAACACATTTACAATCTCTATTATGGGTCTTGTAGAAAACATTTATGGGTTTTATGAGGTTGAATCTATCATCTCTCCAGCATCAGTTTTTATTCTAGGATCCTCTAGAGGAAGCTTCTAATTAGTTATCCTCAATATGTAAATATATATAGGAAAATAATACTATGAAATAATGGTATTTAAAGTTATGTATATGGAATTATGATGCATTAAAATTGAATCACCATTAAAAATAAAAATAGTTTCTCAACATTCTTATTTAATACCATATATCTAATTTCATATTTGGGGGATCCATGATTAATTATTTAATTTCTAGAGGAATTTTTTTTATATTCATCCCATGTGTTGATTTCAATATGATGAAATATGAATAGTCCATATTTAGCTCATCCTTAAAGGAAGAAGGGGAATTCATTGTTGATGATCTTGTCTTTAGGGTATCCTCTTGGATCAAAGTTATTGTATATATCCCCAAATTCCATAAAATTATAGTTGGGATCCTCTGGTGACAACCTATGAAATTTAGTTAGTAATTTATTCCTAATAGTTTTTAGCTCACAATAATTTTTGGTATTTAATTATAACAATAATTTATTATTAATAATTTTTTTCCCATAAAGATATTTAATGGTCATATATAATGGAGTGATTATATCCTCCATATTTTTACTTATTAAGCCAGATTAATTGGAATAATGAGATGAGGATAAATAATATCTTAATGGAATCAAGAGAAAATTTATCTCAACTTCCTCAATGATCCTTAGATTAATGATTCATACAAGTATTATATTTAAAAAAAATTATATATTATAAATAGTTGATCTGAACTAGATGAGGTCATTTATAAAAACAATTTCAAATGAAAAAAAATTAGGAGAATGACCCAATACTATCCTTTCTCCTTGACAACGACATTCAGCTAATGTGGACTATGTTTTGAGGCTCTTATCTAAAAAATTAACTTCCAAATTATTTTAATAGCAGTTTGACGTATGTTTCCTCTATAGAGAAGAGTTTTATTTGTGTGTTTTTATTATGTGATGTGAATTTTTTGTTTTAAAAAATAAATGGTGCTCTAATATGTTGCGTTTTACCATTATATTATTTCTAAATAAGACTAGAAACAAGTAATTAATAATAAATTTAAATATATAGTAACCTGAACTCATATATATACTTCCTTATTAATTAAATAATTAATAAATTGTAATTCTGGCATTCATTCTCAAATCAGTTGTGACCTTCCAAATCACACACCCTTAGAAATTTCCAGTTAATTAGTGAATTTAAAAAATAAATGGTTTCCCAAATATCACCTAGATGAGTGATCATAGATATCCTATAACTCTCTAACATTAGTTTCCCAAAGTCAGTGCATTATTACATATTGTTGGAATGATCACAAGAGATAAATTCCCCAAAGACCGATCAGTTTAGTAGACTTAGAATTTAATAGATACATACATAAGTATTACATTAGATTTTGAAATGGAAAAACAATAACATTGTGTCCCCTTTGAATAAACTCATAACCCTTAGCCTATTCCTGCAGTTTAATCGCAATATACTTATTCGCCTACTAGGAAAATAAAACATAAGGAAGGGGTGAGCTCATATGCTCAGTAAGGATAACAATATAGTGGAAACAATCATAAATAATAACAAACATTTAAGGAAATGCATAAAACTAAAACAAAAGCATTTTAATTTTAAAATTCAGCATAATATAGAAAAGATAAATAAAATAATGCTATTTACTTATTTACATGAATATTTTTCTACTCTAGTAATCACATGTATCATCAATAGCTAATTTCATAATGATAGAATGCATAATACCAGACACGATAACAACATAGTCAAGGCCTCGTGCAAAGACTAGAATTTTTTGTCAAGGCCTTATGCCAAGACACTAATTTGTCTCATGGGACCTACCGATGAATCGAGAAGCTATAAAGGGCTCCATCGGTTACTTACTATGTCCAATGCATTCCTCATATGAAGATTTTGAAACATAACATAACCATTCTTATTAAAATCAACATAAAAAATGTCAATACTTTATCCACAAACCATGAATAGTATAAAAATATCACATCCACATCCAAACAAATCGCAACTCATTTAATACAATATAGGAGATTGTATTAATCAACCTCAAAAAATAATAATATCAAGTAAAGGATAATGAAATAGTTAAAAATGCTCAGTAATACTTTTTGATACAAGTATCATTTTTCAAGAAATCATTTAATGATCTAAAAATTTATAAAGGAAGTCTTTTAAAAGTTATTTTAAAATCAAATTTTCCCATACAACTTTGAATATTTTAAATGTAATTAATATTTAAAATAATCATGTCCATGTAAATAAATCATTAAAATAATATATAAAACATTAATCTTAATTTAAAAGTTTTTGAAAGAAAAATCCTCAAAAAAATTAAACCGATGATCTAGTTAATGTGTCTCTTCTCCAAAACAATAAAATGTTCATTTTGAAAACATTTTTTTGAAACATGGTCATGGATGATAAAAGTCCCAGTAAATACTTAAACATAAACTATCTTGGATAAAAGTGAGAATAAATAATTAACTCTTACCTTGAAAACTGATTTTGTTGATGGTATTTTTAACATCCATTATAATGAGTATAATATGTAATTAAATTATACATGAATACATTTACATAAATGTGATATAATATACCATCTTCGAATATTTTATTGTAAATAATATTTTAGTAGCATCATTGTTTCGGGTGTTAACTAATTCATTTTCGTTTATATGTTTTGTTACATAAGTCATGTTTTATATGGATAGAAGGTATTTTATTCATATTCAGAATGTCATTATGTTCTTAAACATTAATTTTTATCTTAAAATGAGAATTATTCTTGAATGGTTATAATGGGGAATGAAATCTTATCGTATCATTGATAAGGTAAGTCGTAAGTTCACACGAGTGACAATATCATTCTATTGATGGAGAAATTGTATATAGTTGGATGGTATATTATATATACAGAATCATTAACAATTTATATTTATTATTTACATAAATTAAACTCATTATTATACCCATCCATATAAAGAAGGGTTGAATAACAAACTACACCATGACATGGAGACAATTTGCCATACGTATGCACGTATGGTGACGTTGTCATTCATATGATGGATAGAATAATGAATATGGTTGTACCATATTTATAATAACATATCATTATGTATAAGGAACTATAGTTAGTATTTTGGTATGGAACCAACAAAGAAAGAATAATTAGAAAAGAAAAGAACATTGAAAGAGGTGAAGAAATAATTACCAATTCTTCTTGTTCTTCCTATATTTAAAAAAAGAGAACATAGGTTTTCCCACTGATCAATATAAGGCCACTAGATTGAATTGAGGGTAGTTGGGAGGAGATTTTAGTACGGTTTGGCTA
This sequence comes from Viscum album, assembly GCA_963277665.1. NCBI lineage: Eukaryota > Viridiplantae > Streptophyta > Magnoliopsida > Santalales > Viscaceae > Viscum > Viscum album. Next base: position 991,212,391 of record OY728155.1, on the reverse strand, counting down.
TGATAAATAGATCCGGAGGTGTGAATTTGAGAGAAGTGGTAGTACCCATTTATAAAAGAGGTGAGGGGCACTTTATGAAAATATTGAAATATTATTTTATTATAAATCATTTTTGGTATCTAATATGTACAAATGGATTTCTTAGAGGATAAGTTTGGGATGGGTAAAAATATTCTCAACCAATATATTTTAGACATGTTTAGGTCACCGTGTTAAACTCATCGTTTGGACTTAACTCTTAGTTAAATAGTTTTATATTTTCCATGTCCTTTTGTATTTTTATATTACATGGTCAATAAACCTACTAAAAATGACATGATAATCCCAAGTGGTTCATTATTGAAATATATGACCTTATATTAGACATTTTTTCAAATATTATATTTTTATATACATTATATCATTTAATAAAATAGTTTTTGTTTTAAATACTCATTAATATCCATTTTTTACACTTTTTAGTAACTGATTTATGTTGAAGTCATAAAAATTTGTTTAATTTTAGTAAAATACATTGAATCATCCCAAATATGTCATATTAATCTTGAAAATTTGTCTATGGCATCAAAAGTTCAAATTTTTATATATTTTAATATTTATATTATAAATTATTTTAATATTTTATTAAGAAGGTAATTACTACATCATCATTGTAATCAAAATAAATTTAATTATTTAAAATCTAAAAATTATAAATAAAATATCATGATTTAGGAAACATTTTTCTCATTATAATTAATATTAATATGTGAATTTATTTTTTGTATAACTCTATATTAAAAATGGATTAATTAATAAAATATGGATTTTACACTTTTAGCACTTCTATAAATAAAACATAATAAATGTCCTAATCTAATCCCTGTGGATCAAAGAGGATCATATTTTTTCCTAAAGTTGATTTTGGTCCAAATAAACTTAACCAAAAGAATTAGGATATGTGTTATGGTAATTATAATTTCAATTTAACCTTTAATTACTATATTTACTTTTAATCATTGTAAATAAAATTCAAAAGTTATTATTCACCAAAAAACATTCATCATATTGAACCAAATTTTACATACTGATGTCATCTATGTATCTCAGATTTTTTAATTTATATTTACTGAAACAGTAAAATTACATTTTATGCAAATCTACTAATGTTCATAAAAGGTGGGTAGAAGACGTTAAAATGTTCAATAATATTTTTATATCTAATATTATTATAAAATGACTTCAATGAATTACATTTGACTAATATAGGTAATATTAATAGATTTGAATTTATAATAAATTTAAATAAATAATTATATTAATAATAATCCGGTTTTAAACAATAATGTAGTGTTTTTAAATATTAATCAAAAATTGAATGTTTTCAGAAAAATACCATATATTTACCCTAAGCTAATTTAGATATATCGATTTCAAAAATTATTTCTATTTTACCAAATTAAAAACATTTAGGTTTCATTAGTTAATTTAAAATTAATTTCCATTTTCAAATCCAGAAACGAGTTTTTGTGAAGTAAAAACTATCAAAAGATTGATATTTGTTTATGTCCAATTTAAATGTAAAATTAATTCTATTTACCAACATTTGATTAAATGACAAAAATATGATATACTTATAAATTAAAATCATTTGAATGAATAATTTAACACTATAAATTATTTTGATTATAAAACATGTTTCAAATAATTATTTAGTAACTTTCACTATTTATTAGAATATTAAAGTAATCAGAAAAACACCATAAATTTATCTAGACTAAATATTTATGTCTCGATTATGAAGAAAAATATTCTTTTCCCAAATTGAATATATAAAACGGCCAAATATTGGATTTAAAAAGGGTTCTCCCTTAAAAGGCAGTAAAATTGTATTTTTTTTTTGAAAAAAAATAATTTTATTTGAAAAATTGAATTTGTACATATATTATGTCTAAAAATCACAGAATATGGATGTTAATATTTTATAGAGTATATAAAATTAAAAATGTTGTTAATACCATTCATAACCCCTTTTTAAATGGCTAGTTTGGTATGTCGTGGGGTTCTCGAACTCTAGGTTGCGTGTGGAACCAGCTATAGAATTACTTTAAAGAGATAATGTATTATGAAATCACGAAGTTCTATATTATCCCCCTTTTCAATAAATTGAATACTTGCAATTTTAATTTGTTATTTTAAAATAAATGGTTGAAAATAGAAAATATCATTGTGGAAAACCCACATAAAAATTAGGGTTAGTAAAATTTAGTCTTAATAGGAGGGAAAGGGAAATGAAAAAGTCACCAACAAATTATGATTTTTTAATAAAATAACATTTTTAGAAATTATAATTGGTGGAAAAATATAAATATTTATAGGTAGTGATTGAGGTTATCAATCACCAACAAGTGAATGTAAAATTGATGGTCTTAAATCCATAAATCTATGATGATTAAAATATCACCAGTTCGACAAAACGTAAGGTATTTTAATAACACGTTTTTGGGTTTATGATACTTTCCCTAAAGAATCATAATTAATTTACTCATAGAATAAGAAAAAAACATAATAAGTAGAGTTTCATCCTTAACTATTTTGTACCACAAACTCATCTTTCACTCCAAAATATAATATAACTCAAAAATATTCTATTTATTTTTATCATTTAAGGTTAAATATAATATAAGTATAATTTATCTATCCTACCATTAAAAGGATTACATTATACACACCATGACATCATGTAGGCAAGTGGTATGTGATACATCCTTGTTTTCCTTCGGTTACTGGTTCATGTCTCACAGCCTTGCCGGATGCTGCTGGCTGTCCCCCGACCTCTGTGTTTCCCTTTTTATAACAATCCAAATATAATATTCAGAAATATTTTTACACATAAACTATATTATCCAATGTCCAACTACATCAATTTTAACCTTTTGTCTTATCCAAAATACTTCTATCTAAACTCACAATCCAAAATTTATATGTAAGGTAAACAAATTAAAGATAACTTTTCTCACATAATTACATGTGAATACCTTCATGATGTATTTTTAAAACATCATAACGCCCTTTATAACTATAAAATCTTATTGATTGCATTCATTCTCTATTATTACTTATATAATATTGGATATACTCTTTATATCCAAAAATGTTGTAAAATCTAGTAATTATGGAATAAACAAACAATTAATTAGTTTAAAGGTAGTGAAGAATATCCCATATAATTTGTCCAGATCAATCATATCTTATTCTGAAATCTTTATCTAAGTTTTAAAAACATATTAAGGGTTATATTTTCCCAAACCATATATTTTCCAAAATTATTTACATGAAATAATTTCACTTTACTTGGTACCATAAAATCATAAATTCTCGATAAAAACGTACTGTAGTAAAATCATTATGTACTTCATTATTCTTATAACATGTGAAACATTAATAAAATATTGAGTTGACAAAATTTCATAATAACAACTTAAGAACACTAAACATTCCACTTCATCTTTGGTAGTATCATTACTTGATTATTTTTCAATAATATCATTTGGGATATACTCTGATGATTAGGAAACACATTTTTGTAGTGTCCCAAATCCTCAAAAAAGACGCATTGTACATTTTATACTTTTTTCTTAACCTTAATATCACGTACATAGTGTCCTTTTTTCACACTTATATCAAACATTATTTCCTTTCAAGAACATACAAAGGTTATTTTTTTCCATAGTAATCACATGTGGGAAAATCCTTCTTTCCTTCTTCTTTTTATCCATATTTTTCTCTACCATCCCCTTCTTCTCTTGTTTCCATTAAAATCTATAGGACTCAAGGAATTAATTTCTGATCTTATTAACACATGAAACTATTTCTATATATGATTAGAATACATGGGAGACCATTTCCCATCTAAATTATCACATAAGATTATAAAGGAGATGATCTTTATGACTCTCTGGATCATGTGTATTGCTGGTGTTCTCATTCCTTCTATTGGGCACCATTTCTAAATGAAAATATACACTATTTTAGATCATATCATACTCTATAATCCAAAATGTAAAAAAATTCTCAACATTAATTGAATATTTTCACACCTCCAGTCACATAATCACAAAAAGGGATTGTTTGCTGGAATATTTACTCATAAATCCTTTATAATAATTTGTAAATAAAATTTTAATTATCCTTATCATATCCCCCAGGAGTGTTGTAACCAATAGTGAAGCAATTCCCATTATCATGCACTAGTTCCGGTTCGAGTCTATATCAAAATAGTGTTTTCATATTTTTACCCTAGGTACATCTGTGCTAGATTTTCCTCTAGATTATCGTATCCAAACAAGGATGTATTTCTTAAAAAACCAACATAATATCTACATTACCAAATTTTTTGGATGACTTTCTATACTAATCCTCAATTTCTATCTTAGGGTAATTTTTTCAAATTAGAATTTTTCTAAATCTAGTTTCCACTATTTATACAAAAATTCTTCTGATACCAACAACAAGGCCCCGACCCTTGTTACCTAGAGTCAGTGCATTATTAGAAATCATTGGAATGATTACAAGAGATCATATCCCAAAATTCCGATCAGTTAAAAGTATTGGAATTACTATATACATAGATAAGTTATACATTACATTATGAAATGGAAAAACAACGACATTGTGTCCCCTTGGGACACACTCATAACCCTTAGAATATTCTTGGAGGTTAATTACAATATACTTCTTCACAACCTGGGAAAAATAATAGATAAGAAATGGGTGATATCAGATGCTCAATAAGTATAAAAATATAGAGTAAATTATCATAAATAAGAATAAACAGTTAAGGAAATTCCTAAGACTAAAACCCAACCCTTTTAATCAAAAACATCAACATAATATGGCAATGATAAATAAAATAATTCCACTTACTTCTTCACATGGATATTCCCCTAGTTGAAAAATAACATGTAATATCCCTTAATACTTTCATAATTATGGAATGCATAATTTTGGACATCATAACCACATAATCATGTCCTCATGCCAATACTTCAAATATAAATTTTTTCAAAGCCTTGTGCCAAGAAACTAATTTGTCTCATGAGACCTACTGATTCATTGAGGTGCTATAGTGGGCTCTACCCATCACTTACTAAGTCCAATGCATTCCACATATGAAAATATTGAAATGTAACATATACATTTATATTAAAACTACCATACTAAATGTCAATACTTTACCCACAAACCATTAATGATATAAAATAGCACATCTGCTATAAAAAATTTAATAACATATTCCATACAATATGAATCACTGTATTAATCAACCTGAATCAAGAATAATATCCAGTAATGGATGTTGACATAGTTTAAAATGATCAAAAAACAATTTGATATAAGTATCTTTTTTCATGAAATCATTTAAAGGTCTCAATTTTTTAAAGAAGTCATTTTAATGTAATTTTTGAATCTATGTGTCACAAAAAACATTAAAATTTTTGAAATAAATTAATATTTAAATTTAATCATGTCCATGTAAATAAATCCTTAAAATCAATTTAAAAACATGGACATAAATTTAAAATATTTATAAAAATAAATCTTTAAAACATTTAAACTGATGAACTAATTAAATATTCCCATAAAAAACATCAAAATATTCATTTTGAAACCATTTTAATGAAACATGGACATGATGGAAAAAATGTCACATTAAATACTTACACAGAATCAATCTCTTATAATAATGAGATTAAGGAATTATCCCTTACCTTTTACTTTAATTTGGTCAAGAGTATGTTTAAACTCTTGTATAATGACAATATTATGTTATTAAATTATACAATAATCCCCATACATAAAATATGACATCATATATGATCTTTTAAAATTTCTTTGTTAATAATATTTCAGTAGTATCATTGTTTTGGGTGTTAGTTGATTCATTTTCCTTTATATGTATTATTACATAAGTCTGGTTAGTTATGGATAGGTTGTATTTTATCTAAATCCAGAATGATATTATGTTCTTAAACATTATTTTAATCATTAAATGAAAATTATTTTTGAATGGGTACGATGGGGAATGAAATCTCATCACATTGTGTAGATGGTAAGTTGTACGTATTCACAAGCGACAATATAATTCTATTGTTGGTGAAATAGTATGTCGTTGGATGGTATATTATATATACATAATCATTAAAAAGATATCTTTACTATTTAAATAATTTATACTCATTATTATACCCATCAAAATAATTAGGTGTTGAATAACAAACTACAAAACGATGTCGAGATGGTATGTCATACATAAGCACATATGATTACTTTTTCATTCATAATAAATATAGAATAATGAATGTTTTAGTACCATATTTATAATAAAATCTTAGTATGTAGAACATACTACAGTTATTATTTTGGTATGGAAACAGCAAAGAAATATGAAGTGGAAGAAAAAATGATCTTTGAAAGAGGTTAAAAATAATGTCCTCTTCTTCGAGTTCTTCCTTTTGATTTGAAGAAAAGGGGTCCTTGGGTTTTTTTGTGTGTTAAAGGTAAGGCCTCTAAGTTGAAGTGAGGATAGTTGGGAGTAGATTTGAGCAGGGTTTGGCGGTGGCAAATGGCTTTGGAGGTGTGAATTTGAGAGAAGGGGAAGTAACCTATTATAAAAATGGTGAGGGGAACTTTAGGAAAAGCGTGAAATATTATTTTAATATAAAATCATTTTCAGTTTCTAACAGATCCAAATGGATATATTTAGAGGCTAAGGTAATGATGGGTCAAAATATTCTCAACCAATATGATTTTATACATGTTTAGATCACCATATTAACCTTATCATTTAGACTTAACTCTTAGTTAAATATTTTTATATTTACCATGTCCTATTGTATTTTTATATTATATGGTTAATAAACTTACTATAGAAGGAAAAAAGAACCCAATGTTTTTAATTATGGACATATATAACCTTATATAATTATTTTTTCTGAATCATTGTTTTTTTAAAATATTATATCATTTAATAAAATAGTATTTGTTTTATAAACACATTTATGTCAATTTTGACACTATTTAGTAATTGATTTTTTTTAAATCCACAACAATTTGATGAATTAAAAAAATCATCCCTATCATGTCATATTAATCTATCAAATTCAGGGATGTCATCAAATGTTTCAATTTACATTTATTTTATTATTTATAATATCAATTATTTTTATATTTCATTAATAATGTAATTACTGCATCATCATTGTGTCATAAATGAATTTAATTATTTAATATCTAAAAATTATAAATAAAATACCATGATGTATGAAAATATTATTATATTTATAATGAATATTTATAGTAATATTTATATTAAGTACAACTCTATATTGAAAATGGAATAGTTAAGAAAATTTGAATTTAACACTTTTAACACTGGTTTATATAAAATATAATAAATTTCCTATTACAATCCAAGTAGATCAAAAGATATCATATTTTTTCCTATAGTTTTTTTGTCGAAACACACTTATCCAATATAATTAGGGCATGTGTAATGGTAATTATAATATCATTTTTACCTTTAATTACCCTATTTACTTTTAACCATGGTAAATAAAATTTAAAAGCTACTATTCACCAAAAATTATTTTCATCCTATTGAACCAAATTTTAAATTCTGATGTCAAACGATTCTCTTGGATTTTTCAAATTCAATTAATAGAAATGGTAAAATAACATTTTATGAAAATTTTCTAATGTGCCTACAATGTGGGTAAAAGATGTTAAAATGTTCAATAAATTTTCTATATCTAATCATATTATGAAATGAATACGATGAATTAAATTAGACTAATATTGGTATTACTTATCTACTTGACTTTAAAATAAATTTTAAAAAAAAATTATTTAAATAATAAGCCGGTTTTAAAAAATAACGCAGTATTGTTCACTATTCATAAAAAATTTAAAGTTTTCAAAAAAATACCTAAAATTCACAATAATATAATTTTAATATTTTGATTTTAAAAATGGTTTTTATTTTACAAAATCAAAAACATAGAAGTATCATTAATTAATTTAGAATTAATTCTCATTGTCATAACCAGAAAGTAGGTTTTTGATATGTAAAAACTATCAAAAGATTGATATGTGTTTATGTCCAATTTAAATGTAAAATTGATTTCAATGAACAACAATAGAATAAATGATAAAAACATAATCTAATTATTATTAAAAATCATTCAAATATATAATTTATCTCTATAAATTATTTTTATTAAAAAACTTATTTTCAATTAAATGTTTTTATTTTTCAATATTCATCAGAATATGAAAGTTATTAGAAAAAGACCAAATTTTTATCCAAACTAAATTTTTATGTACCTATTATAAAAAATAGGTTTATTTTATCAAATTTACTATATATAAAAGTTATAAATATTGAATTTATAAATAGTTCTACATTAAAAGGTGGTAAAATTGAATTTTTTTTTGAAAAAACACTACTTTTATTAGAAAAATTGATTTTGTTCTTATAAAATATAAAAAAACACATAATATGGATGTTAAAATTATATGGAGTATATAAAATTCAAAATTCAGTTAATAATATTCATAACTTCTTTTTAAACGGCTACTTTGATAAGTCGTGGTGTGCTCGAACTCAGTTTTGCATGTGGAATAAGCTATTAAATTACATTAAAGATATAACATATTATGAAATCCTGGGGTGTTAAATATCCAATCACCCCTTGATCAACCCACTACTCACTTTTATTGATAGTGATGAATATATTGGTGGATATTGTGTAAATACTAGAATAAGAGAATAAAAAAGCTACATTAATAAAATAAAGAAATATCATAACTTCATTAAATAATAAATTCTCTACAAAAAAATTAAAAGAAAGAAAATATACATTAAAAAAATTAATTAATTTGGTAAGGAGAGTATCCATGTGATAGATAACATTTTCCTAGCGTTCTATTATCAGATAAATTAAAACAAAATTATATATGAAATTATGACATCCAGTGGTAGAATAATATTGTTGAACCATGAACTCCCTCCTCTCCACTTTATTGAGTGAAAATTTTAAGTATTATGGAAGTGGTAAAAGATTCCTTGTGAATTTAAATATCTTAATATCCCCCATGTTTTTCCTATGTAACTTATTTATCTTCTAGTTATTTCATTACCTTTAAAATATTCCTCATGTTCATTTCTCATCTCTAACTTCTTTGATTTCTACCTAATTCACATGTATATGTTAGTTATTATGTAACGAGGTTCTCTCATTATTTTATCATTTATGAAGATTCCCTCCCAAAATAAAAATTCTTATTTATTAGATTCTTGAACTCCACATAGATTCATTATAATAGTATTTACTAATTTGGAAAGACCAATAGAATTGTATATGATTTTCGGCCACCATTTTCCATTTTTAAATATTCAATGTTTAATATCAAAATGGGAATCCTTTTGTAGATAAATTTCCATGTAATTTCCCATAGATATCCTATATAGTATGAATTTTACCCTTATATTCTCTCAAAGATTAATTTGTGTAATAAAAAAGATGTGAACACTCACTTAAGTACCCCTTATCTACTCTAAATTTTTTTCCAAAGTCTAGAATTATTTTGATTTATGCAATAGATAAATATCATATGATAGAGAAACTTTATATTGTACTTCAATTATCCTATGCAATGAAAAAAATAAATACAAGTGGGGAAATATATTACAGGACTAGAAAATAATTATAACACTTGAAAATACATACAAGCATTGAAAATTCATACTAAATCCCAACAGATTGAAATTTTAGAAAGTCATACAGAATTCCCATGTATCCAAATTTGGAAAAGTCTATAAGATATATGATCACCCATGAATTGTAATTTTATGGTAATTTATATTGATATTTGATCTATAAATTCATATTATGGATATGCTTACTGAATTCTTATAATCGGAATCTGGGGAAATTCTTACATTATGCCCTTTCCATTTTCAACCTACAAACAAAAAAATCATTCTTGGTGTATAATTATTTTAAAATATTCTAGAAGTGATTTGATATATGAAAATGAAAATTAATATTATTTAAATATTCTAATCTAAAAATTAATATATCAATATATTTCTTATCAATTTGGCCAAAAATTGTATAAAACATCTAAAAATCATGTTTAAAAACATTAAAAAACTATTTAAATAAATTCTAATGTAATTTAAATAAAACAACTAAAATAGTTTTTTTATTCATGGGACAATTATAATTTAAATGTAGTTAAAATAATAGAAAAATTGGCTCCCATCAATGAGTTACTCCAAATATTTAGTGAATATTGATGATTTAAATGAGTGATATGTAAAAGTGACCATAATATTATGAAGGGTATATAAAAGTTATCAAAATGATATATAAGGGTAAAATAGTATTCCTTATTAGAACCTTGTAGTGACATGAATCTCTTGAAAATTTATGTTGTAGTTTTCAAAATATGCATATTGCAAACTACCTTCCTATGGAAGAGATGATTATTAAGTGGAAATAGAATATTTATTGAATACATTATATGGGTAATTATATATGATGATTCTTATGTATTCCTATTGGATTAAATATTCATGATTCAATAGGAGTCATCTTCAGAAACTAGGCAGAAAAAAGTTTGACTATATTAGCATGTTAATTCATTGATTTTAAAAATAATATGAAATCATTTTTGAATATCAAAGCATAAATATTGTTGACCATGTTGAATAAGGGTGATATGTATTTATGAAAAACTAGTTGATATATTTTATTAGTATAATAATAATGTTCCATGATTATGGTAAGAATCCCCATTTTATTTTATTGATTATTTGAATAAAAATATTAATGAGATCATGGTTCTAATTATCATTGATTTTTGATATATAAATATAAAAATAATAATCATGTCGTTTTTCAATATAGAATAGATAAAAATTATTATTATTGAAGTGTGAGATAGAGGACAACTCACTATATCATCGTTTCAAAATATCCGATGTATTTGGATTGAAAAAATAGAGGATAAGACAATGATTCCAGTGAGGTGCTACTACTATGTAAACTATTATCGTCAAAGGTAGAATAGAAGAATGAAAGGGAAAGAAGCATGAATACATTTTATATGATATCACTCTATTATAGAAGATTAGTAAGAGGAATAATGAGTGGAAACTTTGGAGAGAGACCAAAAAGTAGCACTAATGTTATTTATCACCTTTGGTAAGGCTCTTAGAGGATGAAAACCTACTGTGATAGAATATCAAAGAATGCTCAATAAATATTTTTATGAGTAAGTAATTACAACAATATGTTTATTATATAAGTTATATATGTTTAGTTACATAAATAGTTTGAAATGAATGCTAATATATTATGTAATATACTGGTTTTCAATGAATCTAATTGAGGAAGAAGATATTACTAGTTGATATAGTGGAATCCCATAGTAGAAGCAAGATCTTGTGTAGTAGTGTTGGGTGGAAACACTGTAAACTAGTGGGAACCAATATAAAGGACCTTCTCTGTCACTATAATAGTACAAGAATGGATTTAAGAATTATCAATTCATATCCTTTTATATTCAAAAAATATTATAGTGTATATTTTTTCTACATAATTGAACAAAACAATAAAAAAGAGTTGATAGAAACATTAATATCAAACTCTGTAAAAATAATCTATCCTTATATAAATATTTTATACTTCTTTTTATTTGGTTTTTTGTGTTATGAATTAATAAAAATATCTATTTGTATTAACTAAATAAAATGTTTAATATTTTGATATAAAATGTAAAGAATAAATGTATTTTGTAAAATACGGCCACACTGATTCACCCCACCTCTTAGAGTGACTACAGGATCAAAAGTATCACTACATGTTTTATAAAAGATAAACTAGTTTCTATTTGATTTTATATTTGTTCATTCCCAACTATTTTTATTAATCATAAATTAATTATATATTTGAATATTATTATGATTTTAATCGTATAAAGAATAAAATTTAATTCATTGGGAAAATAAAAATGAAGGATATATCCAAGACCTTAAAGAATAAGAAAAATGATGAGTCTAAATATTTATAAAATTTCTAAAATTTGAGAGATCTTACACTACAAATGTAAGGTATTTAATATCTTAATTTATTTATTAATGATATTAAATTTTTTATTAATGAAATATATTCATATAGTGATGATTATGAGTCTATTGAATATCGTAAATAATCATAATCTAATGTTATAGTTTACATATCGAATATTAAAATTAATTTTTTCACTAATATATTTGGGGTTATCAAAGAACTACATGATGTGAAAATATAGAGAACAATATATGTAGAAAATAATAAAAATTAATTAATAAAGAAGTTGACAGAGTGAAAAAGTTGCACTGAAGTTGTATTTTTTTATAAGGAAAAATTCTATGTAGTATAACTACAATTACATAAGGAAATTGGTGATACATTTGAGGTTAGTAAAATATTTGAGAGTGTATCCATACATGAGTATACATCAATATATCTATATTCAATTACATAGAAATATAGTTTGAAATAAAGGATAAAAGGATATCTGTGTTTGTAAAATATTTGTAGGAAAATTGAAAATTACAAGATTATGAAGTTAATAATATGAGAAATTAATGTTTACAAAGTGTTAAATCTATTAAATATTAAAAGAATTCAATAAATTCAAAATGTCATTAGTTTGAAATTCATTTGGAAAATCTTGTAGTGAACCATTCTAAACATTCACATAACTATGAAAATACTTTTGGAAATACAAACATATAAATTCTATCTCGATGTCAGAATACCTTAATTTAGTTGAAAGAAGTTCTTTAAATCATCTAAGAATATATCACTGGAAGTCTCCTTGTAAATGGTGACCCATGTTGTATGAATTTTTCTATACCATGGTTGATTTATTTATTATTATTGGATATGATTAAAAATATATTTTAATATTCATAGAAAAAAAATGATATACCCACCATAAGATCTATGGTGGATTTTGTGAAAGGAAAAAAAAGTAGATCCCGAAAATAAAACAAATATTTTCAATTTTGTCCAATTTTGATGTCAATGATGTATCTATAGTAAACATATGAAAAAAAAACTGCTTATTCAACACTATCGAGGATATAGATGGTTTGGATGGATAAATCTAGATTTTTTGTATAACATGTTAATCATTGGAGGAAAGAGAATTATATTACCAATGGGTGTCGAATATTAAGCAAAAATAATTCTTGTTTTGAATAAGAAAACCATATAGAAAAATAAAAATATATCCTCTTAAAATATATTTACATTTCGTGAATACTTATTTGGAAATTGAATAAAATTTTTTTATATTAGTAATGAATGATGGAAGGAGTCAAAAAATCATGTTCAAAAAATAGGTTAATTGAATAAGACCCAAAAATCAAAGGTAGAAAAATTAATGGTTTCTCTTGGGGTGAAAACAAAATGTTAAAACATTTATATCCATGAAGAACCGTGTGGTTGATATTATAAAAAAATATTCTTCTTTTATGGAAGGAAAGAATCTAATTTATACCTTTGAAAAACGTCCCTAAAAATCAACGTTTATGGACTTAATATGATGAAATAATAATAAATCTAAGAAAGAAACAAAATTATTGTTTTAATGGATGAAATCCAAAAAAATAAAAAAAATTATATAAGGGTGTTGCAATGATTATTTAAAATAAATCTTCAAGATCCATGAATTTGGTGAATATCTATAAAGAAAGAATAATTTTCATGGTAGACAATTTTATAACGGAAAGGAATATGGAAGATGAAAAATAAAATGATGTTTTCTTTATGGATAATTTGAAAAAGAGAATTTTACATAATAATAAATCATAAAACAAAATTTTGATAATTCTACACCTAATTTTCCATGTTTTGGAAATTAATGGAAGAGAAATGATGAATATTTATCACACTATTGGGGTTGAAATTAAAATGGTTTATATTTTGATAAATAAATTTTAACAATGTCTCTATAATTAGGAAGAAAATGAAGACCCTACATATTCCCATATCTATTGTTTTTGTAATTTATATAATTAATTTAGGGAGATTTATGTACGGGGAGAACAAGATAACTATTCATGTCTTCAATCCATTAGTATTATACTTTTTAAAATAAGTTGATTTATGTCATTATATATCCTTACATCATTTTATTTTTTACAAAAGGGTTATTTTAGTTCATTAAACCTGAAAGTGTTCATGATGATCAATTGATAAATTGTATCCCTTAACAGGGATTCGAGATGACCATCTCCATGAATAAAAATATCTAAAGGTAATATATATTTTCTAGAAAATATTGATGTTGATATATTATAATCATATTTTCCAAATCTTTATTAATAAAATTTAATTTTATTTTTAAGCGTGAGAGTATAGTGGGAAAAAAATTACATGAAGTGGGGGAAAACATTTTTTATTTAAATGGTTTTTAAATGTTTTGTTAAGTTTAGTGAAGGTGACAAATTACTAATAAGAATTTTTTTAACAATCCCTAAAAAATGTAATTGTATTTTCTGTGACATATGGAGTTGTTTTTTAGACAAATTTTATGTCATAGTTAATGACTCTCAGTTTCTATATTGATCTAGCTATAGAGACTTATAGTTTAGTAATATATGTATAATTAATTTAATAAACTTATTTCATATTTTTGTTATGTAAATCATGTTTTAAAAATGGGGAGAATATGAAATTAAAAATAATGGATAAGGATGGTGTAGTTAGGCATTTACCTAAACCTTTTTCCTTTCTCTTTATTGTCATTAACTATTTGAATGAAATTAAATTTAATAATTGAAATTTGTATTGATAATAATTGTAAATAGGGAGATTGATGTGAACAAATATATTATGATTTAGAGTGTTTAATTTTTTGAAAAATTTTCAAATATAATTTACTTAAATATTTTTTTAGTGATGATGACAATACCATTGAGAAATAATTTTAAAGTACCCAATTTTTTATCAACAGTAACATAAACATGCGGATGAAACAAGTCATTCATGTTTTCTACAATATAAATTGTAGGGTTCCTAATATATTTGTATGTACTATATTCTATTGGATATTATGTTGAAATTTATTTTATATGATGATAATAAATAAGAATGTTGAGACACTTCCCTTGAAAATGATAATGCTTTTATACTTCATGGAATTCATGTCCAAATAAATTCATGGAATAAAATTACAAATATATTGATTATATTGTTGATCATTTATTGTATTTAGGAAATGTTCTGAATGCATTATTTTTCATGCATTGTATGATACATATTTTTGATACATTTGAAAGAGATTGAATATGGATAGAATTTTAAGAATAAAATTTCTAGAGGGGAATATGTGAGTGTTCACATATCACACATATTCTCATTCTTTGTTTTGAATTATATGAGAATCAACTAATACTTCTAATGGTAGAAAGGATAATAATGTAGAACAAGATAATTGATGATATTTATAAGATGGATATTTAATAACATGAAATTTTTTTTATTAACTAAGTATAAAATCTATATAGAATAGTGAGTGACAATTCATTGATTAAAAGGGATAAATAATTCTATAAAAATAGAAAATATTACATGGATGATGATTGAATAGTGCCAATTTAAAAGGATAACTTATTGATGTTATGTAACATGATAGAAATATTTTTATAAGAGTATATATTTTTTACGACTCTTTGGAAATTATATAAAATATATATAAGAATATTTTAAAACATTATAACATAATTTTAGGAGGTTTTAAACCACTTGAAGTAGATAAGATCCAGTATAGATAAGTTGGGCAGCCTGAAGAAAAGATTTACAAAATATAGGGTTTTATAATTATGTGAAATTTGATCACTTAATTATATAAATATGAATAATCCATATTTTTTGATGGAAATGTAAGAGTAAATCTAGAGTCATAATGAATACATAAGAGTTTATTTAAAGGATTCTATTAAAAAGTAGCACATTAGGCTTGTCCAGACCATGAAGTCATTATATTAGAAATGTACTAAATCAAACTGTGTTGCTTCATAATATGTTAATAGATAAGGGATATCAAATTTTTAAATAGGAGAAGTAAGGTCAATAGAGGGAATAAAGATTTTAATAATGATCCAATGATTCACTCTAGTACGTAAGAGTTTATCAAAATTTATAGTGAATAAAAAATAACATAAATACGGATACATATGGATTGAATTATGATTTTAAGTATATGTAAAATCTTTTAAGCTGATAAATAATGGAAAACTAGTCCTCTTTATATAAAGATAAGAGTAATATTAATATCATTAATGGTAAGCAAGAGTTTTTAAAAAGTGAGTTAAGATTACTAGATTATTTTTTAAAATTAGATTATTTATAGAAATGAAACTATTTATTATAAAATTTAAAAGGGACATTATATAAGATGATATTGAGATAAACTTATTAGAATAGATATCAAAATTGAGATGTTATTTAAACTGAGTTATATGGATTAATTAATGAGAATAAATTGATGGGTTCTTAAAATAATAATTTTTTTTATTCTAAAATGGTTATTTGATATAATTTTTGGAAATTAAAGATAGAATATTATTTACTATGTTGAATGAGGATCATTGGTATTTTTGGAAAACCTATTAAGGTATGTTTTTATATAAATAATAATATTCTACTATTGTGGGGAGTAGTTTTATTAGATGATATTAATAAATTCAATGGGATTATTGAGAATATCACCAATAAAAATATTATTTAATTTATCTTTATATATAGTATATATAATATTAAAATTATTATGTTGATAAATAAGAGAAAAATATTATTATTATGATAGAGTGAGTGAGAGGAGGTACCAATACAGTATAATTCTTAAATATTCAGTTTATCGAGAAAGAATAATTATATGATAAGGAGGAAGCTAGTGAGGTAAAACTAATGAATACCAAGATATCAAAAAAGTTGATAAACCGAATTAATTATTAAATCCATGTATATATAATTGTCCAATGAAATAATTATATCAAAGAAGAATAATTATAAGACAAAAAATAAGTTATATAAGTTAGAGAGATACTCATAATTACCAATTATTCTATTTATTATTAATATTGAGGCTTTTAGAGATTGTGGGCTTGTTATGATTAGAGAACATAGAAAATGAAAGTAATATTGATTTTAGTGAGTATGAAAAAAATATAACATGTGTAAGGTAGATAATTTTAGTGACTCGAAGAGGCTGACATGCATGCTTTTAATGGAAACTATCTACTAGCTCTCTAAGACTCTAGAAGGAGAAATTATAAGATAAATTTAGAGAGTATAAAAATAGTAGAATATGGTCATAGTTTTTTATATGATATCCATTAGTTTTAAGGTTATTATTTTAATAGACATCCATTTCTCAAAATCATCGTAAAAATAATGATAAATACATACCCACATTCGAACCAAACCATTGATATAATTCATGTACTATTATCTTGATTTGTTTAATTATTATATTGTAGAGTTATTTTTTTTGAATTAATATGTATATCTATTCACCTTAACAAAATTTTAGATTCAAAATTATAGAGGGAATATTATTGAACGAAATAATATGGTAAAATTGGGTCCCACCAATTTATTCTTCCACTCCCTTAGAGTGACGACCCCATCTTCTTTGGTAATACACACCCACTACCTATTTAAGTGTAGTTAGAAACCACTAATATGTAACATTGAGAATTCCTATATTATAACTGAAATACTTTCTATTATGAATCCATAGATCCCCAAATGGTTTCCTTTTAATACATACATAAGATATGTTGTTCAATGATTCTATGATGTTTATGTTTTCACTATAAAATGAGTTCAAGTCGGAAATGTGGGTTTATCAGACATCATATGATCATATTTTTAATTTTTATTACTCTTTAAACAATAATAGTTTATAAATACTTGTGTAATAATCTAGATTAAAACATCATTATATCTTGAGAATCATGTGATCATGAATATAATCATAAGCTAATAATGAATGGTACTCCAATGATGCATACCAGAACACAAACTGTTACAAGAGGTGAAATAAATATGACTCGATTAAAAATATAATATCACATTTTACATTAATAAATGTATAAATATACCATGAAATAAAATAGACAACTAAATAATAGATTGAAAATATAGTTATGATTCTTTATAATGTCATACACTCACCTCTGCCAAATCACAGGTGCTATACTACATCATTATCTTGTGCTGATTAAAATATCTTTTAATGTAAATAAAATCTCCAACCTTATCCCAAATGTCAGTATAGTCCTCCAAGGTTATCGTACTCCCCCTCTATTTACAATTCGTCGATTTATACAATTTCTAGAAGGTATATATTAGTTTTAACGTCTCATGATCATATCGAGTCTATAATAGAAGCTTGGATATATCCCACATGGTCAATTACATGCCTTTATTGCATCTCATCTAAGTTCATTCATACTCCCCCATTCTTATTGAATCACAATTATACTAAATGGGTAGATGATATTTCAGTTTAACCAATGAAATTGATTTTGTAATGATTCTCCTCACTATATATGCCCTCCACATGGAACTTATATATTTTAATGAGATCATGTTCATGATTCTTCCCCCATACACATTACTATAGAATATTTACGATAGAAAATGGTTCATCTATGCATAACTATGCACATGTATGTACTTGGAAAGTATATATCTAATGATATATTGTTAAATAAGATAGTAATATATTAAATGATATGATATATCATACAACATAAAAATAGTGATATATTTGGTCTAAAGGATTTGTATTTGAAAATAAGAGAATATTTTATGGTGTAATGACATCACATGAAATAATAAAATAGTTTCACTAATGTGGTTTGGTTCATATTTAATGTTTTGTGGGAATCATAGTGAGAGACATCAGAATTTATTCAATTATAACCCATCTACATAATCATATCATATTAATAATATACCTTTATTAGGTATTAGATACTGAGTTATCCCACATTGATATATCAAAAGAAAAATTACTTGATTATATATTTGGGGGGAACATATACAAATTGAGATTTTTTTTGGGTTGAGAAGGAAAAAAATAACTAAATACCAGTATCAATTCTATGTTATGAATGTCATGTTATCTATCATGATATTCGGAAGGGTAGTGATATTGTATAATATTTTATGGAAACTATGATAATGTGAGATATATTTTCAGATGAGTGTTCCTCATAAAATTTAACATTGGTTTTAGAGATAGTTTACAAATATCCACACCAAAATTCACATGGAGGTGCTCAGTAATTTATATATTACATGCATCAACCAATATGTGTATTTGATAGAGTAGATATGATGGATGAATACTAAGATGCAATTATGTGCACACATGAGGAGGTAGAATCTAAAGTGTAAGATATGGATTGTGACAAAAATACATTATTTCATATGGGAAAAGAAAAGTTTGATTAGATATTATGAGAAATTTATTCATGTATAGATAAGGTCATGAGACAATATCCAATTGATGAAGAATAGATGACATCATCATAGTTAAAATAGAAAATAAATGATACACACTACAATTTTTTTATATAATTATAACATATATTTTATATTTTTAAGAAGAAAGATGCTTTTAGTTGGTATTTTAATTAGTCTATAGGTAACTAAGATATTAATTCCCAAGACGAATGAAGTATTTCAACTGCTAATTATTATTTAATGTTTTATATAAGATGCATAATAAAAATTAAACTTCTATTTCTAACGTGGTTCGAGTAAATATAAATATTAACCTCACATCATAATTTCATCATTAATACTAAATATATTCTCCTGAGTTATCATTAAATCATAATGAAATTAACATAGATTAATATTTGAAATACTGGAATTGACACAACATCAATCATAGTTGTGGTTTTATCATGAATATTAAAAAATAATTAATTGTTTCCTAAAAATATTAAATGTACAAGTAATAGTCAAAATGATACAAAAGATCCTTATTGAATTAGATCCATAATAAAATTCTTCAAGAATTATTTTTGAGGTTTATGGGTAGGATGCACATCAATATGGCATGTTATACACTTGAAATGACTGAAACAAAGTTTCTAAAGATATTAATGTCTTAAAAAACATTCATTTGAGGGTATAAAATGATATAAAAGTCGTGGATTTGTATGAAATATTATGTCACTAACAATGATATATTTTTAAAATACATTAATATACTCAAAATTTAACTATGTTTCAGTTTTCTTAGGAATATTAAAATAACACATTGACTGTTTTAAATCTACAAACGTGTGCATAGTGTATAAAACCATGAAAATTTTCATTAAATTATGTGAATTAATAATAAAACAATCAATGAATTATTTTTTTCATTAAAAAATATGTGGTATATTATTATAATGTGTGGTATTCTTGAAATGAATGAATATGATGTTTTAAATATATTAATGTATTTGAAAATACACATTAGAGGGTAAAAACCAACAAATGAATTAATATTACTATAAAATATTATGAAAATTATATGTGATTGACTTTTCAAATATAGGAACAAACTCCACATAAATCTGAATTGTGTTTCACTCATATTTTTAAAATACACACTTTTAGTTTTGTAAGTCATGACAAAATGAATGTGGTTTTGAAAACCTAGAAAACATCAACAAATTCATAAAAAATCATCTAGAAAATATAGTTTATTTATTCATGACATTTTTAAATTGATGAAATATCAATTTAATGCATGGTATGAGAAAAATACACATATAAGTAGTTTTTAATGATATCAAAGTCCTTATTAATGGATTAAAATTGTCAAAACCAATCAAATAACCCATACTACTAATAAATATTTGAATATATTTTACTAATTTATTTAGGGAATATAGGAATATAAACACGCTAATTTTTCTTTCATTTTTTGACGACAAAACAATATTTTAGTGTCTTAAAATAATAATTTTTTGGATAACAGTCAAAACATATACAACAACATTGAACTGATATGAAATCACTTGGAAATTTTCATTTAATTCACATTGATATCAAGAAATATATAGAATTTAAATTCTACATGTGACATGTAACAACCAAAAAAATTACATTAAAAGTATATTATGCTTGATAGCTTTCTTCATAAGTCGCACCTAGCTTTAAGCGAACTATGATGTACTATAAAAGTAAAATTTTTAAATATTACCATTATAAACTATTAATTAAATTTTATTGTTTGAATAATAATATAAAAATTATTCAATAATATTTATAATGGTTTTACAAAATGAAAATTTATTAATTAATGTGTAATAAATATGAACTCAATTTTCATTAAAGTTATTTTATTCGTCAATAGTATGTTTTCTTCAAAAAAATTATTTCATTATTTCATGAAAATTATTTTGAATGGAATACCCTAATATTTTTAAAAATGAAGAACATGTTCAATATAATTTACAACACTCAACAACGAGCTTAAACAACTCGCAAAGTATATTATTCAAATATTGCCTTTATAACATAGTAATTGAATTGGAATGTATAAATCAGGTTAAACCCATTATAATATTAACATATAGGGGTCCTAATAAATATAAATTTATTGACTATTTATTATTAAATAAGGACATGATTTTTTTAAACCATTCTATGCTTCAAAAATATCTTTTCTTCAAAAATGTTTTTAAATTTTTTGTTGAAGATAAGATAAATGATTTTTTCACTTTTTATAATTCTTTTTAGAAAAATGAAATCAATTTTAAATGTTTAGTATCAAAATTATATTAATGTTACATTTTTTGTTTTTTATTTAAAGAATGGTTTATAGTGAATAGTGAAACATATTGATTTTTGTAAAACTGTTATTTATTTTCAATAAATAATGTACATTAAAGATATATTATATTTCAGATTTGATATTAAAGTTAAATATCATTCTTTTTATAAATTGTAATCTAATTAATTTCATTTAATAATACGTTTTCATGATTGTTGAATAAATTTATTTTTATGCCTTAAAACACATTTTTCAAAATATATTTTTTAAGGGTATAATGTTTTTTAAATTTTAATTAATTAAAATAACTCAAAATGATGAATTATTTAAATTTTATTTATATAATTTATATCAATACATATGAATCTAAATTTATATAAAAAATATTACTTGTCATACAATTACTATAAAATCAACTTTTATTTGAGAAATGCATTTTTTTGGAAAACTATTCTTCATCCCGCTTTATGAGATTCTTATAATGTAAATTTATATCACATATAGATATTTAATATAATAAAATGTATTTCATATTTTTAGTCATCACAATTTATATTATTTAATGTGGTCTATATAATATTTTTACATAATGAATTGTAATAATCTATAAAATTTCATCACCACAAAAAAAGGATAAATCAGGTAAACCGAGGTTAAAATGTTGTTATAAGGATACCATTTTTCATATTTGACATTATTAGATGAATATATTTCTACATTTTCACATTAGAGCTCGTATTTTTGTTTGGGGACAATTTTGCAAGAATGTAACAAATATAATAGATTGAGTAAGGAAAAAAGAAACAATGCGATTGTTTTACTTATAAGAAATTATTTTGTATACACATATGGAAAAAATAATTTTTTTTGAATATTTAATGTTATTTTGAAAATAATGAAATTATATTAATTAATTTAATTAATTTCTAATTTTTTTTGTTATATAATTACCTTGAATTCTTACGCAGCACTAAAATAATATTTCTTCTATTAATAGTAAATACAATAAATGTTTTTAAAAAAGAATTAATATAATATTTAAGAGTTATTGTGTTCTAGGAAATTTATAGATATATATGAAAAATTATTGATATGATTAAATTATATATTATACTTTGATATTTTAATTATTGTTATTAATGTTTAATTAAACGAATTGTGTCAAAATAATATTAATAATATTTTATGAAAATAAAATTTTATTAAAATATTTTAAATCATAAGAATCTTGATAGTGGAAAATTTGAATAATTTAGTGTCCAAAATTTAATTCAATATCCATTTAAGATCCAATTTTCACTTTATATGTAAAATTATAACCCTTTATGTCCAAAAAGGAATCACTATAGTTAAGGTTAAGATAGGTTGACTAAGGGGTTAAACCAAAAGAGAAGGGTTTAATCACTATATAAGGTAGTCCAAATTTTATTGGATGATTGGATTTAAACCACCTACTACCTTATATTTAAATTTATGGCCATTTTGAATCATTTTTCATAATAACTACATTTCAATATTTTAATCCATTATGAAATTCCAAAAGTTCCCACTCGCTTATAAAAGAGATCCTACATTTCAATTTTAATAAAAAATAAAAATATATTTGGTGCATCCATTCCCATCCCACATACATTACTTAGTTATTCTCTTACATACTACAATACTTTTTCTTCTTATCAAAACCTTTTATGAACGATTTTGGTGAAGACCTAAAGAATATTTCCGAAGAAGAGGTATCATTCTTAACCAACCGTTTTTTTATATTTCTTATTATATCTCCATAAATTTTAACCAAAGTATACTACAAAATGATACCACAATATTTTATATTCTAATATATTAATATATCAATTAAATAACCTATATACACCTCATATTCGATCAAATGGAAAATTAAAACATTGATCATGTGTACAGCGAAAAACATCACTATGAACCAACTAAATTCTCTTTCCATTATTTCCTCTCACGGTTGGAAATGTAAGATACAGACCTTCATAATTCTGTATCATACTTATTTTAGGTATTAATTCTCTTTTCATTTGATCATAAATTGGTTTGTATTTAATTTTTGGGTTTTTGGAGAATTTGGATAGTCTTAAAATCCCATGGGCATGATCATGGTTGACATATAGTTTGGGAAAACTGTATTGTTATCCCTAGAAAACCATGTTCCCCATTTTGAGTTACATTAATAAAGATCATGGCTTAACAAAACCATGAGGCCACCCTTTCCATACAATTCACCCTTGGACAGAGGTAGTTTTCCTGGGTTTCTCACAGTTTAGAAAACCATTAACCCATCAAATAGTAATTGTACCCTCCAAATAGTAGGGACACATGGTTATGGTGCACGTTTTTTCAAACTGTGTTTCCCCTCTTTGATACAGTCCACATGGGATTTTAAACCCATGAAATTTTAATTATAAATTCCCTACCACCTCTATAATATCAAAAATCACTATATTTAAATATAATTTTTTTTAAATCATATTAAGAATCTCTAAAGAGGATTACAAGGAATATTAAAGTCATTCCCTTCCAAATAAAATGTCTAGTGGAATAATATTAGATATCTGGTTATTGATTCTCTTCCATGTTAAAGTTTTTTTATCTCTCTTGTATATCTCTCCCCTTTGATATTGATGATTTTATTTTATGATGATTTTTTATATATTGGTTTTTATGGATCATGTTTCTCTGTATCTTTCTCCTATGTTTTGATCCAAGATCTTATCTTCCATTTGGATTTCGAGCATTCTACATCGAATTGAGGGTTATGGATTGGTGAGTATTAATCATCCATCTTCAGTTATGTGGTCTAACTATTAATTCACATATTCTTGATTCTGATCATTTTAATGTAATTATTCAATAATTTTTCGAAATTGTGAAACATCACTTCAAATAAAAAATGTGAAATTAATTCCATGAAATTGGGAAACCCTTCACAGATCCCATTGTAACCATTAGAGATTCTAAGAATATACATGATGGAACCCCATTGGGTGTGCTATTATCCAAAAAATTATTAAATATGCGATTTAAAAAGGGGAATATTTAGTAATTTGATTTAAATATAACCCATGATTTTTTCTTGATAAAGGGAATTATTTGGATGATTGTCTTAATCTTGAAGGGTTTACCAGTTGTCTGATTAAATGTTGATAAATGGGTAAATAATGAATTGTTTATTTTATTCCATTTGAATAATGCAATGAACCATGGTTGTGACTTATAAATTAATTGTTTCACCATGATGTGAATGATTGACTCTACTTTAAATGAATTGTAAACTGTTTAAAAATATATGTGATATTTGTGATTGATTTATCAATGAGGTACAATTTAGGGACGGATTCTCCCAAACCCCATGGGGTGCCCAAAAAGGAATATATTCCCTTAATACATGCATTTTAAAAATGTGGAGTGGGTTACGGACAGAGGATACATATACTCATTGAGTTCGAGACTAATGCATTAGGCCTCTCAGATATTTGAATTGTGTGGATGTTCCATGTACCTAAGATATTGATACTTGGAATGATTCTCCAAGGTTCCAAAAATGAAAATGAAATTAATTAAATAATTATATATATTAAAGAATGAATTGTTATATTCCTTGGTGTACCATTTAGAATCTGCCCTGGGGAAAAGTATATATTTTTTGATCCATTGTAACAATCAACTTGGGGGATTTTGCAGTTGATTAGTGAAATATTAAATGTGAATCCAATTTACTTTTGTCATTTGTTCATTATTATTTATAAATCTTGATGAAATTTTATAAATTGGATATTTTTGTAGATATTTTTTTGGCGGAGTACTTATTTGTACATGCACCCTACTCGGGCCACCTAATTAATACTCGAATATGCATCATGTTTGTAATATAAGATAAGATAAAAAGCCCATATGTTATATAGATGAGTAAGGACATGGGATTGAAAATGAATGATGGAACCAGTCATGATATCCAATCCCAATTGATAGATTTCGATGGGTCTTTATCTTTTTTTCATTGTACACTATATAATTATATGAAAATACAAATTTATTAAACTAGATTATGGTCATTTTATATGTTTTAGTATTTTTCATGTGTTCCTTGGTTTATTATTAATTATTCAAGTACCGAGGTTATTTTTACTATTTATTTAAACTATTACTCTATTTGATAAAGAAGAAATATTCTCCCCAGATTACATATGAAGACCTCCCAACTAGCTGATATCCTCTGGTATATGGGGAGGTTCGCCTAAGGTTATTTGACAAAATAACATAGAGAATCAATATATGGAATTGGGGTAAGGATTTTACAATGGTGTATTTGACGATTTTTTCTCTTCTCTTCATTGGTATTTCTCATTGGGAATGCTAGACAAGTGACTTCATCAGTTGAGCATTGGTTGTGAGCTTATGCATTGGACTGGCTAACCCATGTGTCAGGGAAAACCCATGTACCCAATGTGAGATTAATGTTTTTTCATTATGTCAAGTTAATGAATTATGGTTGAGTATACAAGAATAATTATATGAACATGGGATGTTAAGCATCATGCATCATTTTAGGCACAAAATAATAGAATATTATGTGTGGGTTTTGGAAAACAAAAAATAATATCTTTATTTGAGTAATTTAAATTGAAATTGTTTCTAATAAGGAGTTGGTAATATTAAATGATTCTAGATTTGGTAAATGAAGTGGATAAAATGGTTATATAATGATATTTTTTGAAATATGAAATTGTTTTACCCTATGTTAGTCATGTCATTGGATAGAGATGGTTATGTTTGATGATAGTGCCTCAGTTTTTACCATAACAAAGAGTATGGGAGATGAATTTTTATTTTTTTATTTTAATCATTATTTTGTAAATGTGTTATTAATGATATATGTTTTCTAAGAAATCTGTTTTTCATCATAGATACATGCCTCCATGATGAAATTTTTTAGTAAGATGACTGAAGGACATTGTTGGAAATGATCCTCCTGTTGTGGGACTTGGGCCCACAATAGTTTTAGGTGATGTAGTAGTAGAGTGGTTCAATAATAACTTCACTCACTTTAAGCATTTCATGGATATAGACATATAGAGGACTGTGAATAATATTTCTTATCTGACATGGGTGTTCCCATTTATTGACTCTCTTATCTCTACCAAAGAGGAAAAACCTGAGGCAGTTGAGTTATGGATTGAGTATATCTACAATACTCTTAACCATTTAGAGACTCATGTTTAAAAGAGATTCATTTTATATCCCTATATGTGGCGTGTATTGAAAAAGGGATGGTGGGATATTCATGATCTGGATGAGTAGCTAGAGTATATGGTATCAAAGGAATTCCAAGAGATGGTTTTGGATGAATATTTCGCATATAAGCAAAGGTGGGAGAGGGTGGATGAGTTTAAATGTTTGGCCCATAGAAACATGTCATTGGTGGACAATAATGGTCCCCATAATTATTTGATTGATATGTTATAGCACAGGATGAATATGAGGAAACTGTAGTGTGGATATTTTATTATGGACATAAATGTCTGATTCAGTCTCAACCTAATATCATCCAATTGAAAAAGTTTACTAAGGTGGTGAATCCGGATATCTTTCCCCAGGGGAAGTTGAAGGTTACATCCAATAGAGGACACATGGTTTTATCTAGATGTATAGAATTTAAATCTTATAATGGTATTAAATATCTATATTTTAACATAAACTATTGTAGTTCAAGGAAAAGTATCCAATGAGAAGGATTTGTTACTCAAGTAAATTATCAATGTCATTACAATCACTAAGGTAGTCTATGCCACATTCATAATTTGTTTCCATGACCACCGATAAAGTACTGATATT
Source organism: Viscum album (assembly GCA_963277665.1). Taxonomy (NCBI): domain Eukaryota; kingdom Viridiplantae; phylum Streptophyta; class Magnoliopsida; order Santalales; family Viscaceae; genus Viscum; species Viscum album. The sequence goes on along the minus strand of OY728155.1, from coordinate 991,184,641 downwards.
GTAGAAATATTGGACATATACAATGGATCTATAGAAACCCATGATATATTGGTAGTGATGGAGGAGCTAGAAAAAACCATAATATGGGAAGGGGTCAACTACATTGTACTAGTATGGCGGTTGGAGTACTACTAGGAATCAGATGGAGGTGGTGTAAATGATAGTTTGGGGAAAGAGAGACCATATCATCATAGCAGTGAAACACATGGAACTCATATTGTATCATAGTTAAGTGGAAACCTAAATTTTCATGCATCTCATTTATTACTTTTGGATAAATATGTTAGGTCATCATATGTCAGAGGTACTATTCTTACAGATTCTACAATTTCTATCACCTTACTTGATATAGGAGGGTCGAATTATTTTATATCTCCTTATCTTATGAAATTATTGATTCTAACAGTAGAGTTTATATGTTAGGGTATAATGATTAACGCCCCATTGGTAGGATGGGAAAAAGAAAACTATCAATGAAAAAGGTTATTCACTAGAGGTAGGTGAGTATTATTTTATTTGGGATCTTAACATAATTTAGATGGAATTATTTGATATCTTTTAGTGAATGGAATGGTCGGTATCATACCGAGCCCACATCGATTATTTCTATATGAGATTAAACATTACCTTTCCTAAAGATAATATATATATTCATCATGGAGAATGTAATATCTAGGAAGGCTGTGTAGGGTAGTTCTTCTATAATTTTGGGATATCAAGATATATCTTGGAAGTATTTTGGTGTCTGATGGGGGGGTAAAACATTATGTTTTACCACCCCTAGAAGGATAGTTCCATCACATGTTTCTTGAAGTCCTATGAAGACTATGACCTAGGAGATATGTTGAGATTATTGTTGAGATCATATTTTATATTGAACATTTTTCTATTCCACCTTATAGAATGGAATGAAAGTAACATCAAGAGAATAATATATATATAAATTCTTGGATGGATAAGGGATTTATCTATCCATGTATGTCTCATTGGGGTACCCTCATATTATTTTCAATGATGTTTCATGGAATGTTACACTTCTGTTTTAATTACAAAAGGTGAACCAACTAACAAGTAAAAACTATTATCCACTTCCATGTATTGATAATATCTTTGAGTAGTCATGGGGGGGGATGTTTTTGTGCATTCTACAAGATCGATTTGAGATCTGGGTATTACTAATTTAGAATATGAACTTTTGATATTCCAATGAATACTCTCTAAAGTAGGTATGGTCTATATGTGTTTGTCGTGATGCCATTTGGTGTGGTGAATGGTTAGACAATGTTTATGGCAATGATGAAATGAATCCTTAACCAATACATGAAAAAGTTTTTGGTTGTTTTGGTGGATCACATATTGTGTACTCAAAGACTCATGAAAATCATTACCAAAATCTTAACATCATCTTGAGTACACTGAGAAAGCATCATTTATACACCAAGATATCTATGATTCTATTCTAGATCACCAATGTACATTATTTATGTCACATAATCTCTGAAGAAGGTGTGTCAGTAGACCTATAGAATGATGGGGAACTATTTTCTTGTGATAATACCAAGAAGGTTTTTTAAATATGATATTTTATGGGTCTATCAGTCTATTATCCTAGATTTATCCAATTGTTTTCCCATTTTTAACACCAAATTTAGGCCTGACCAGGAAGGGTAACAAATTTGAATGGTTCAGAGCTTGTGAAAATTATTATTTGAGTTGATGGAATGGATGAATACTACACCAATTTTTATCCTACCTGAGTCAAGAGAGGAATACACTATGTTTCATGCTGTGTCATAGATCAGTCTTGGGGTAGTCATGAAGCAAGGAGAGAGGTTTTTGGCATATGGGTCATGATGGTTAATGCTACATGAATATAAAAATCCTAGCTATGATCATTAATTTTCAATAGTGGTTTATTAATTCATTTGGTGGGGGAATTAAATTTTATTTAAAGTTTTATTTTTCATAAAAATCCCAAATTCATAAATTATATCTTCTAATAGCTATATTTAAAAATTCTATAGTGGATTTGAGTTATTTATATGAAGTCACTTGAATTTGAGATAGATTATTTCGCTGAGATAGGAAATAGTGTTTATGATCTTTTGAGAGGGAGGAAACAACCTTAGGTTTTCTAGGAGTTTAGTTATGAGTGGAAGATTATTAACATGTTGGATACGTTACAAATTGATGTTTATGAGGGCTAAGATTAGATGTCCCTTTTTTTCATTATCATTGAAGTCTACATTTCTGATCTGAATCAAGGAAAGAAGGTGTGAGTATCTGGAGTGTTAATCATGTGGGGAAATATTTAAAGGTGGGCAGTCTCCTTCTAATTAGACAACAGATATGGATGAGATCCTCTATGTCTCGGATAATGTTTATGTGCCTAATTGTGTAAATAGAAGTCAATGCATGCATTTTATACATCAAATTGGGTCGTGCAACCAAGTTTAAATATGATATACCATGATCTTTCGAGATATTGTTGGTGGATGGGAATGGAAAAAGATATTTATAATTTTGTGACATGATAATAAAACTATCAACAAGTGATGTTTCAGAATCAGTGACCTAGTTATTTGTTACAACCATCACCCACCCTAAAATGGAGTTGAGATAAAGATATCATTCAATTCATAATGGGTCTCCCTGGAATGCCTCAATTGAAGGATGTGATATGAGTGATTGTTGAAAAATTGATAAAGTTAGACCATTTATTTAAAACTTTAGATTTTTTATATTTGATCAGCTAGGGGATATGTGTGTTCAAAATATAGTTCATTTCCATGGTGTAAAACCCTAAAATTCAAAAAGAATAACATTTTATTTGATAAGTTTTATGAAACGAAACCCATATAGTGGTAGGGAATGGAACATCCTAACAAGTTAGAATATATTTAACATTTTAAATAAATTCAATATATGATATATCTTATATGAATGCAACAAAGGGTTATCTTTTATTCAATGCAACAATGACTATTTCGATAGATTGTGTTAAATGGAAGACCGAGTTTTACAGTATACTATTAATATTATTATGAAACTTATATCCCACACATAAAATTGGAGGTTCTGAATAGGATTAAAAAACATATGAAAACATATGTTTCAATTCATTGGTTACGAATTATTTAGAAATTAATGTAAAATAAATTGAATATATATGAAATGATTTGATAAAAACTATATTTATGCACGTAAATGAATTTTACCCAAAATAATTAAATTAATTAAAATTATTTAATGATATTAATCAAATTTATATATTATATATTAACTAAAATAATTTTACATTCATCCTATAAATTTGGTACACCTAAGAAAATAACAAATTCTATTTTATGCATACAAGCTGTTTTTTAAAGAATGTGTTGCCTCATTTTAATTGTGTACTTGTTTTAAAACTAAATTATAACACCTTAATAAATTTTATTTTTAAAAATAATTCTTTTTTAAAATTGTAATTTATAAATTATCTTGTGGTGAATTTTTAATATTTTTGGAGAAGATTTAATTTTAGATGAATAGTGATAAATTATAGCTTTCAAATGAAAACTGTCACGACCCGTCCCCTAGGTACCGTGTCGTAACTACCCTAATCCCACCTTCCATAGGCCAGGGGAAGGTTACTAACACCAAAGGAATAAATCCCTATAACTGGGAAGGCATTTCCATTATAAAACGTTAACTCACACAACCAGAAAACAAGCGGAAGAAAAAACTAAGTAAGGCGGTATATCAAGTGTGCTGAAAATACAAAGGGGCCAGAAATACAAGCACAACAGAAAGGTACAACTACAACTGAAAGAAAAGAACAACATAAAAGACAACATTTGAATGGTGAAGCATCTCTTGGACTATCCTTTGGGTTCCTACCTGAAGGTTAGGTACAGATGCCCTCCTCAGCACTCTGTGTCTATCGGTCCGCTCTGTGTGCCGTCACGCCGAGTGTCCACCTCCGGGTACTGTCCAATCCTCGTACACTATACCTTGGTCAGTGTTGTCTATCATCTGCATCCAATACAATGAGGTTTCGGCATAGCCCGTGCTGGGGTGAGTATAACAATACTCAGTATGGACCCCTAGACACTCAAGGTCTCACTAAATCCAACAAGGATAAACCCAAAAGAAATATCTCAACAGATAACCTTTACATTTTTATATGACCATACATATAACAAAGTTATCAAGTAACAGGTCTCAATCATGAGGAAAACACAAAGATCATTGACCTAGCACAAACTAGTATTTTAATCCACAATGTAGAAACCACGACTGCTAGAGAACTCTTCCACTTTTGAGTATAGTAGTCATGTCACGACTTCGAGGTGCTACTCACTAACCTTAGACTACTAAGGTACTCCTCCTCTGTCGAGTACTGCGGGTCTGTCGCCCCAACACAATAGCGATCCCCGCCATGGGTCTGCCACCCCAACACAGAAGCGCTTGCCTTAATAGCCTACAGAGGTACTCCTCCAGTCGAGTACCGTGGGTCTACTTCCCCAAAACAGTAGCGCTCCTACATCATGGGTCTATCTCCAAAACATAGTAGCGCTCCCCACTGGGCTAGTCAAGTCACTCCCAATCGAATCGGACAAGCAGTCATCAGGTCTCAACAAGCAACATAGTCTCTGTTCTCCGTATGCTCGTCTCCGAGAGGATCTACTCCATGTGATACTGGTAGATACTTCCAAGAGTCAAATAAACTCACATGGATGTATCTCATGGGACCTTCTCGTCATAGGAGTCTCAACGCAACAGACTGTACGTCGATCGGACACCAGGTCTGTGAGTTATTAGCATTTCCGTTCCAGGGGCCCGTTTGGATTTCGGGTTCAATACAAACCGACCGTACTCCAACTACATCAAAACCTCATGTCATGTGTGCCAAAATAACTGTCTCATAATATGTAATCCAACATAATTGACGACACTTCAATGAGACGTTTGGTCCTTAAGTTATAACAATTTCTGCTCCGAGGGCCCAGTTGGTTTCGAGTTCAAGCCAACCCATCCATAACCATACTTCGCCAAAACAATGAGTGTAATATACCTAAACGACCGTCTCGATCCAAGTAATCCTTCAAAACTAATGGTGCGTCGATCATAGGTCTGTAGCTCGTGTTATGGGCGTTTAAATGAATCAGGTCCGAAAAAGGGGGTCTGGGCCCAGTCCGAACCGGCCCAACCCACCCTGGGTCAGCCCAAACAGGTTCGACCCGAACTGGGTCTGGTATGGCCTGGTAGGGCGCAGCCCGGCCCAGCGGGGTGCGGCACGGCCAACCTGGCTGAGTGGGGGGAATAGCTTAATGTTGCGCCTCCTAAAATCCGGAATGGCTTTTCCATTATGGTTCTTCTTCCGCCGTCGCGGCTCAACCGCGGTGGCCTACTTCGGTGGCGCGCCGCCGCTGCCAGAAACTGGCGCTGCCGTGCCGGCGGGGCACACCGGTGCCACCTTCCTTGGACCACAGGATGCGCTCCGGTTATCAGATTCTCCCACTGTTTTCACCTACGCCTCTCACGAGACCCACACTTTACTACAACAACTTCAAATCATCAATAAGGTCCCGTTTCATCATCTCCAATCATTCCATGCATCAAGAACGAAGCGACGATGGGTCCAGACTTGTTCGTTAGTCCGTACCCACCGAATTAGTGGTCCAAATAATATTCCAACCAATTAAATGCCCAACTTTGAGGGTATAATTCACATAATAAGAATTATAAAATAACAACCCCCTACCTCAAGGTTCGTCGTGCGTTGACGATATCGCAAAAAGGTAGATGTTGTTTCGTTGACGTCGCCGGAAGGGAGGAGTTGAAGGTGTCAACGATTGTTGGAGTTCATCAGTCCCGCTATGTAACATCGGTCTCAGCTCGAGCGTCTTTCGTAAGAGATTCATCGGAAGGAGAACCATTCTTTGAGGAATCGACATTCTTCGTCAAAGTGGGAGTCATTCTTTATTAAAGAAGGAGGCTCACTTCTAATTCTCTAAATCTCTCCCAAATATTCTCCAACACAACAAATGCCCCAAACTAAAATAATAGCTTATGCTATAATTTAATTAACCCATCAAATCAAAGATAAAACACATTAAATAATTAATTTAAGAGTTTGAATTCATTAATTAACATGTGTTGACAAATATTAAAGAGGTAGAGAGGGAGAGGAAGAGTTCTCATAAATTAAGGGATGTTGTCAAATTAATGAAGGTGAGATTAATGGGGGTTTATGGAGTTAAGGGGGGTGAGGAGTTAGGGCCTCGTGTGGCCCCCACCACAATAAATCATGTCATGGGAGGTTAGGTGGGTTTGGGCCTCACCACTAACTCCCCTTGGTAGGATATAACTACCATTAATAAATAATATTCGTTTTTCACAATTTTATTTATTTTATTCTAATTCCCAAAAATTAACTCTCAACCCGCATAAAATGCAACTGCGGTAATGGCCTACTTAAGCGAATACCGGCGCTTCGAGTGAATTGATGTCCTCAGATTTCCATTCCATGCACTGGATGAAAAGATAGAAAAACCCGCACATACGTTTATTGAACGTACCCAAACAAAATATCCGAAATTGTTTCCGGTCACATCGGGCCTCAGAATCTGGTGATGTCAGAAACCGCGGACTCGTAAAATTACAATGAACCGTAGGGCTTTACGTCCCTATAAAGCTACAGCACCCAGTGGGGAAACTAAAGGGGTACCGAGCATTTATCTAATCATATTGATCCCATTTTCTTCCTTAGAGGTTCCTGTGCTTCCAGTGAATGCGTACCAGAGGAATCCACCGTCCACATAGGACCCGCTCCAGTCAATCCTCAATCTCCACTGGAATCTCCGTACATGTCACCCCATCATCGATGTCCAGCTCCCCATGGTCAATGATGTGGGATGGGTCTTGCATGTATATCCTCAGTTGAGATACATGGAAGACATCATGCACGCGGTGCAACTGAGGTGGAAGGGTCAGGCCGTAAGCCATCTCGCCTACTCCACTGACTACATAAAAAGGCTCGAAGAATTTTGGAGATAACTTGCCACCCCGACCAATTCTTTGTAGACCTCGTCAATGTGAGACCCGTAGGAAAACGTGGTCGCTATCCTCGAACTCTAGGATTCTCCATCTCCTATCCGCATAGGACTTCTGTCTGTTCTATGCAGTCTTCATCCGCCCCCAGATGATCTGCACCTTCTCTATCATAGCCTCAAGATGGGCGCACTGGTCAACCTCTGCCTCAGCTCTAGAAAAGCTTTGATGGCATCTCTCTGACCACACGAAGGTTTTCCCCTTCTTCGTCAATGCTTAAAGAGGTGCAGAAACTCTAGAAAATTCTGGAAAAAAATCAAAGCCCAGCCGACTCATGAGATATCGACTACACCCACTTATGGATGATTCCATCCTGTGCTGCCTAGGGTTTCCTTTTTGCTGGCCAAGTAAAACCCATCCCAACATTCTAGATTAACCACAACCTTTTTGCCTAATACAGTCAATTTGTGTATGAACTGTGGTTGCCCAGTCCATACCCAAACTAATGTCATAAGGCCTCGACGCTACCACCAAGAGGTCCCAAATGAAAATCTCACCTCAAGGGTCAGATCACACTGTCGTCATAAACATGAATATCGATTATCCTCCCAAAGGTATCTTCAGATGTGAGGGTCAATTCAACGGCTTAACCTGAAACTCTAGGTCTGCAATAAGATTCATGGAAGTGAGGAATTATTCGTATCAATGTATATTGTTACAGCAGCTAGTAGTAGACACAGACCGTACCTCGAATCATTCATAGAGACCTTCGGTCACACTTCTTGACCGCATGCAGCTACTCTCTTCCCCTTCCCTCCTACTCTTGGAGTATGGTGGGGACTACAATGGCGAGTGGTTGTAACATGTCGAAAAGTAAACCACCACATGCTGCTCTCCTAGCACAGCTTCCATGTTTGTTGCTCTGCAGATTCATCTCTCTGTAACACTTCATCTTCTTAAAACATTTTACATGTCCAAGTATCTGAGACTGGCATCAGTTAACTGCTTTCCCACTGCAAACATTCACTAGCTATATCCAATCATCCAAAGAACATTCAACCACAAAGGTTCTCTTTAGCACCCTAGCATAAGTAAAAATGCATAGAGGTAATGTGTTGGCTCAGATGTGCTTTAAACACACCTCACTCTGAGGTCTGAAATCTAAAGCACTGATTGTATCGTAGTCATAATGTACCAAGAACGATCGGTACGGCTTGATGAATACTCAGCTACCGACATGTCATCATGGTGAAACTATATAAGCTCTGGAAAAATTATAGCCACCTCCTCAAGCTTGTCCTCAACCGCATGTGAGTTGGGCTCGCCTTGGAAACTGAGGGGTATCTGATGCTAAAACATGTGTAAGGCACTAAACCTATAGGTGTCATCTACCAGTACTGCTGGTTGAAACTACTGACCAATAGATAGTGATATAGATGGCACACTACCTGAAGGTACTAACCCAGGCATCAGTCCACGTACCAAAGCCTCATCACTATACGGACCAACCTCATGGTCACTCACTGGGAAACAGTAGTTGCTAAGATCATCATATGAACTAATAGTGTCTAAAATTGGTGTAGAACTCTAGAAATCAACTCAATCCAGTCTACTGGTGCCTGGGAATCTGTCTTGCCTCGTATCTTCAGAGGCCTCTGCTCCTGGAACTCATGCAATGTGCTCTGTCAGTGTGCACAGTCCGCTAGTAAGGATGGTGGAATCTATTGTCTAACAGGTGGTGGTGCTGCTGGTATACCACCTGAATGTGCCAATATAGCAAGAGGTCCCTACACCGGAGCCTCAACACTCAGTGAGCCATCATCAGGTACTCTGTCGGAACTCCAACTGCCTGTCTGCGTGGAGGCATCCTGAACAGACGTGACATGGCCAAACGATTTAAACCTGTTGAGCTAACCAGGTTGCGCTGAATTAAAGAAAAATTTGGGAAACACACACGCAATAAGTTTTTTTATACACTGAGTCAGAAATCAGATGTCAGTGTCCAGGTGTATGGATTCGTCGGCCGCCGCACCAACACTAGACTCCCTGAACTGAAAACCACACTCAGTACCCTTACCACTATTTCTTCATAGAAAGGTAATATCAGATTCCTAAGTTCTACGGTAGGACCGACTCCTCTGAAACCAATTTTTCACAACCCATCTCTCGGGGCCCGTGTTGTAACTACCCCAAGCCTACCTTCCATAGGCCATGGAATAAAAAATTACACCAAAGGCGTAAATCCCTATAACTGGTATGGAGTTTCCTTTATAAAACATAAACTCACACAACCAAAGAACAAGAAAAATAAAACACTAAGTAAAGCAGTATAACAAGTGTGCTTAAAATACAAGGAGCCAGAAATACAAGCCCAACAGAATGGTATAACTACAACTGAAATAAATGTACAACTGAAAAGACAATGGCTGAATGGTGAAGCAGCTCCTGGATCGTCCTCCGGGTTCCTTCATGAAGGGTAGGTACAGATGTCCTCCCCAGCACTCTGCGTCTATCGGCCTGCTCCATGTGTCGTCATGCAGAGTGTCCACCTCCTGGTACCATCCAGTCTTTGTACACTCTACCTTGGTCAGCACTGTCCGTCATCAGCATCCAACACAATGAGGTGTGGGCATAGCCCTTGCAGGGGTGAGTATAAGGATACTCAGTAGGGACCATGAGACCCTGATGGTCTCACTAAATCAAACAAAGATAAATCACAAAAAAGATATAAACAGATAACCTTTACTTAGGAATATGCCCATAAATACACCTATGTTATCAAGTAACCCATCTCAATCCAGAGGATAACACAAAGATCATTGACTCAGCTCAAACCAGGATTTTCATTCATGATGTTGAAACCACGGATGCTGGAGAACTCTTCCTCTATCGATTACAGTAGTCTTGTTGTGACTCTGAGGTGCTACTCACTATCCATAGACTTCTGAGGTAATCCTCCTCTGTCGAGTACCACAGGTCTGTCACCAAAACCCAATAGAGATCCCCGCCATGGGTCTGCTGCCCCAACACAAAAGCGCTCCCCCTAATAGCCTACAGAGGTACTCCTCATGTTGAGTACCGTGGGTCTACTGCCCCAACATAGTAGCGCTCCTCCAACATGGGTTTGTCGCCCCAACACAGTATCACTCCCCACTGGGCTAGTCATATCACTTTGAATCGAATCGGACAAGCAGCCATCAGGTCTCAGTCAGGTACAAGGTCTCCGTACTCCATACGCTCGTCTCCGAGAAGATCTGCTCCAAAAGCTGCTGGTCAATTATTCCAAGTGTCACATAAACTCATGTCTAAGTATCTAATGGTTCCACCTCACCATAGGGGTCTCAACGCAATAGATGGTGCGTCAATCGGATGCCCGGACTGTGAGTTATTAGTATTTCTGTACCAGGGGCCCTGTTGGATTTTGGGTTCAATCCAACCCGACCATACGTCAACGATGTCCAAACCTCAATTGGAGTATTCCAAAAGAACTGTCTCATCATAAGAAATCCAACATAATTGACGGCACACCAATCAGACGTCTGGTCCTTAAGTTATAAGTGTTTCCACTCCGAGGGCTCTGTTGGTTTTGGGTTCGAACCAACCCGGTCGTACCCATACTTCACTGAAACCTTCAGTGTAATATACCGAAACGACCATATCTATCTACGTTATCCTACGCAACTGAAGGTGCCTTGATCAGATGTCTGTATCTCATGTTATGGGTGTTAAAACAAATCTGGTCTAAAACAGGGGGATCTGGGCCAGGTCTGACCCGTCCCAACCCACCCTGGGTCGCCCGAACTGGGAAACTGAACTCGGGTCCGGGGACGGGCAGGCAGGGCACGACCTGGCCCAGCCAGGCGTGGCGTGGCTAGCCTGGCCGATTGGGGGGCACAACCTCCCCAGCTGGCGCGGTTTAATGTTGCGCCTCCTCAAATTCAGAATAGATTTGCCTTTCCGGTTCTTCTTCAACAGCCACGGATCAGCCGTGGCGGCCTGGTCCGGTGGCGGCGTGGCACCGCCGCCGAACGACGGTGCCGCCGTGCCAGCGTGGTGCACTAGCACCACCTTCTTCCTACCACCAGACACGCTTCGGTGGTCCGATTCTCTCACCATTTACGCCTGTGGATCTCCCAGGACCCTCTCTTTACTGCGACAGCTTCAAATCACCGTTGCGGTCCCGTTTCGTCATCGACAAAAATTCCGCACATCAAGAATGAAACGGCGATGGGTCCGGACTTTTTCGTTAGTCTGTACCCACCGCGTTAGTGGTCTAAATAATCATCTTAACAATTAATTGCCCAAATTTGAGAGTATATTTCACATAATTAGAATTATACAATAACAATCCCCTACCTCAGGGTTCATCGTGCGTTGACGATATCACAAAAAGGTGACGTAGGTTCATTGACATCGTTCCATTTGAGGAGTTGAAGGTGTCGAAGATCATTGACGTTCGTCGCTCCCACAAATTACCATCGATCCCCGCTCGAGCATCGTTCGTCGGAGATCTATCGGAAGGAGAACCATTCTTCAAGGAATCAGTGTTCTTCATCAAAGAGGGTGTCGTTCTTTATTGAAGAAGGAAACTCACTTCAAATTCTCTAATCTCTCCCAATGTTTCTCCAACACAAAAAAGGCCCCAAACTAAATTAATATCTCATGTTATTATTTTATTAACCCATTAAATCAAAGATAAATCTCATTAATTAATTAATTGAAGAGTTTGAATTAATTAATTAAATGTGTTGGCAAATATTAAAGAGGTATAGAGGGAGAGGAATAGTTCTCATAAATAAAGGGATGTTGTCAAATTAATGATGGAGAGATTAATGGGGGTTTAAGGGAGTAAAGGGGAGGTGAGGAGTTAGGGCCTTGTGTGGGCCCCACCACACTAAATCCTATCATGGGAGGTTAGGTGGGAGTGGGCCCCAACAGTAACTCCCCTTGGTTGGATATAACTACCATAGATAAATAAAATTCGTGTTTCACAATTTTATTTATTTTATTCTAATTCCCAAAAATTAACTTTCAAACCGCATAAAACGCAAAAGCTGCAAAGGTCCCCTTAAGCGAATACCGGCGCTACGAGTTCATCGGTTTCCTCAAATTTCAATTAAGAGCACCAGTTCAAAAGATATAAAAACCTACATGTACGTTTACTGAACGTACTTGAACAAAAATTCATAAATTGATTCCGGGCACACCAGGCCTCGAAATCAGGCGCCGTCAAAAACTGAGGACTCGTAAAATTTAAAAGAAATTAAGAAAAAAATTTCCTTGAAATTTCTGGGACTTTACAAAAACTGTTTTATAATTTAAATAATTTACAATGTTAAATTATATTTTTATTTTTATTGATGTGAAATTAGATCAAGTATAAAGATATTAATATAAATGAGTTCATTTCAATCATTTTTATTTTGAGTTTATATATAACATGTATGTAATATTTGGATCATTTACACAATAAAAACCTTTTTTCTCATCACATCTAAGAGATAAATTTTAAACTAAAATTTTCCACTTCACTTGATTGAATTTGGAGAAGTGGATTCCATATTATAAATAATAAATTATAATTTCCAATAATGTTAAACTGGTATTTTATTAAAATGTATCAAATTAATTATATTAAATAAAGTAAAAGTTGTTAATTTAGTGGTTAAAAATTTAATAAAAAGTGTAAAAATAACTCAAGACCTATCTAACACCCATTAAATGAAAATGTTTCGAAAATTATGACTTCACTATATAATTTTTTGATTTTTTGAGACACATGTACAAGAATGTGAACAATATAAATAAGTAAATAAAAATACAAAAGGATACTTTTCTTCTTTTTAATATTTATAATACATTGGGAAAGGGATAAAAAAACAGTGGTATAGTAATAAATATTATGATGAATGATAAATATGTTATTTACATCATAATAATTAAACATTAATTATTAGAGATGATTTAGAAACGATTAATAATTATGAAACTACAATATTGTAATTATTTAGTTAATAATTAATTAGAAAAAACAATAGTAAAAATATTAAAAAGAATGTAAACTAAAATAATCACTGTGTTGCATTATTTTTTAAGATGAATATATAATGTAACAGAGATTTGTACATAATATATTATAATTCCTTATTTTTTTGATAAAATTTAAATTAAAATTAAATTAATAATTCCAAAATTTACATTAATGGTATCTTATAATAGATGATATTTTATTAATTGATTTAAAATAAGCAAAAATAATATATATTGTTCATTTATTTTTTAAATGTTAAAAAATATAAAATATTTTCCATTAATGTATCAATTGTTCAATTATAATTAATATATTGACCATCAAATAGTAAAAACCACAGTTTGTTCGGTTACAGTTAAAGTTGTGATTTTTATATATCTTTCACGCTTGTGGTAAACATAATTCCCCAAAACATTGGAATTTTATTTTAAAAATTATATATAATATTTACTATTTTTTGTCTAATTTATATATCAATGATCATTTTTTTAGTTTTAATGGATAAAATACTTAGGTTAGAAAACAATTTACTGTAATGAACAACCAAAATTATAACATAATGAAACTTACGATTTAAGGAACACAATTAATAAAAATGTTTCATATTGGGTGGTGGAGTGTGTATTGACAATATAATCCTTATAATCCTTTAATTATCAATCTTTTTTCCACATTAGGTAAGGAAGATATCGTAATAATCTATACTTTTTGGTATTTACATAAATTCCTTCTCAATTATAAAAAGGAACTCAATCCCCCAAATTCATAACACCTCTCAAGTCATTCAGGTCAAACAATCTATGACAACAAATCTCTCATATGACACCCCATGATTTAAAAGTACGTTATCTCATAAAAGTTATTCAATAGCTTGTGCTACAAGAAAAACCGAGTTCGAGCACACCACATCTTACCAAACTAGCCGTTAAAAAAGAGGTTATGAATAATATTAACTGAATTTTGAATCTTATATATTCTATATAATTTTAACACCCAAATTATAAGTTTCTCAGATATAATATAAGAAAAAATTCTATTTTTCAGATAAACGACGTATTTTTAAAAAAATCAATTTTACCACCAACTAATGGTGATCCTTTTTAAATGAAATATTTTACAATTTTATATTAAATTTGACCAAATAAACTTCTTATTTAGAAGTGTGACATAAAAATTTTGTTTGGATAACTTTTGGGTTTTTTTACATTAATATTTTTATGAATAGTGAAAGCTAATAAATTTTAAATGAAAATAAATTTTTTAATCAAAAAATTATTTTGTGTTGAATTATATATTTGAATGGTCTTTACGTATAATTATATTATATTTTTATCATTTACTAAAATTTATATCATTATAAGTTATTTTACATTTAAATTTGACATAAATACATCTTAATCATTTGAGAGTTTTTACTTTTTGAGAAACCCAATTTTTGGTTATGACAATGGGAATTAATTTTAAATTAATAAATGCAACATATATTTTTTGAATTTAATAAAGTAGGCATAATTTTTGAAATCAGAATATCAAAATTAGATTAGTGTGAATTTTTGGTTTTTTTAAAACATTCTATTTTTTGATGAATAGTGAAAAGAACATCCTTTTTTGTATAAAATTGACGTTTTAATAAAATAATTTTTTATTTTTTTTAAATATATTTAAAATAAAAATAGATTAATAATATTTATATGAGTTTAATGTTATTAATTGTACTGATTTTATAATAAAATTTTATAATAAAATTTTATAATATTTTTAATGTATTTTACCCACATTCTAGGAACATTAGAAAATTTGCATAAAACATATCTTTTGTAGAGACCCAAAGCATGACCCTACATGGACATTACATTACATTTGCGGAATACTTAGTATATAACAAAAACAAAGACACAAGGACTGTAATAGTTTAGTGTCTTTGGAAACTCGGAATATAATATTCTAATCGTGGTGAAAGATCATCAACATCTCCAATAAAGATCATCTTTTTTTCTAAACCTAAATCCTTTCTTTATGTCCTGCGGAAAAGAAAACATAAAAGAGTGAGCTCAAATTCTCAGTAAGGGTAAACAAAAGAAATATCAATCACATCATATACAAAAGCACATAACATTCTGAAATCTTAACCTGCAAAAGAGATCATAATTTCGTAACATGGGATAAATCATAGTAGTTAAATGTAATCCCAATAATCATAACATAAAACATGAAACTTTTTGGCATACACACATAATCATAGATAATCATTTCTTATTAGTCAAGACTCATTTCCAACACTATCTTAGTGGACAAAGTCCATTTCTGAACCGAGTTCACTCCTCGTTTCAGTCCTGTTTCACTGAACCAGTATAACCTACTGTTCCATCCATGTCTATCTCATGAGATATAAAATATTTACTGAATGCATTGGAGGGAGATATAGGTACCACCCATATCATAATGATACCATTCTTATGTGTGCCATAAAATCATAAACCATACATCATAGCATGACCCATGTAATAAAAATGGGAATCTTAAACATCGTGACATCATAAAACAATTCATATAAGATAAATGAATTCATAAAAATATTTCCATCACAACATAATCAAATCCATGTAATAATAGGGATAGAACCAAAAACCTTTATTATCATAGATGGAAAATAATTTTGATAAAACACTTGAAATGAATTCTTGAGGAAAATATCCTTTCTTCATTAAAATCATTTTCTTTTCAAAAAATTCCATTCAATTTTAAAAGATAAGGGTTTTGTTAAAAATAATCATGAAATCTTGCAGAGAAAGCTTCTTGAAAATGAGGCATTATAAAACCATAAAAATCCGTTCATGTCATATAAGTTAAAAATAACATTTTCCTCGTACTTTTGTCGAAAAAGTCAAAACGTACCTTATATGGTAACCAAAGGAAAGATTCCATTCATACAATGTGGTAAAAAGTCAATAAAGGGTAAAATTGACTTTAAAAATCCATGGAAGAATGGTAAATATTTTATGAAATCATTTTTATAAAACATGGTCATGGATGATAAACGTAACCCTAGTAAATACTTACGTATAAGCAATCTCGGATAAAAATGAGATCGAAAATGTATCCCTTACTTTTGGTCCGATATGATTTGTATGTGACCGAACCTCTTGTATAATGATTTAAATAATGTTATTGAATTATTATAGAATCATAATTATTTTTATGATATCATATATGGTCATATTCTTAGCTTATTATTTGTAATATTTCATTACTACTTGTTTTTCGGGTGTTTATTACTTTTTGTTATTATGCATGTTTGTCGAATAAATTCTTATTATTATCTTTAGTTTATAGATACCTCATTTACAGAATGGTATTAGTGTAATATATATCATATTAATTCATTAAATTCATTTATATAATCATTATGAAATGAAGATCATGTAGAACGAGTCGCATCACATTGTGGAGACGGTATTCCGTATGTACGCACGAGTGATGATATCGTTTCTATGATCATGGAACTATATTGGATTGTATGTATACTATTTCAAAATCAGT
Organism: Viscum album; assembly: GCA_963277665.1. NCBI lineage: Eukaryota > Viridiplantae > Streptophyta > Magnoliopsida > Santalales > Viscaceae > Viscum > Viscum album. The sequence continues at coordinate 991,168,032 of OY728155.1, read as the reverse complement.
ATCGCTTTATAATAGTCATATATAGTCATTATTTACACCATTAAACCCATCCAAGTAAGGTTTTGGTGAAAAATAGATTACACCACGGCGTGGAGACGGTATTCCGTACGTACGCACGCGCGGTGATTTCATTTTCCGTAGGATGGATAGATGGTGAAATAGGGTTGTTTCATACTTATAATAACATATCACTATATGTGTGATACTGATGTTATTACATCATAATGAAACAACTAAATAAGAAGAAGTGGAAGAAGAAATAAAGATGAAAGAATCGGTAATGGACATTACCTCTTCATTGAAGTGCATCTTGAGACCTCCTTTTAGGGCACTAAAATAGGTCTTTGAAGAAGACCAGAACCTCTAGGATGTTTCTAGGGAAGTGGAGAGAAGAAATTTTCAGGGGTTTTCCGAGCATGAAGGATCAAAGTGGTGTGAGGAAGAGGGGGAGGAGGTGCCCTTTTATAAGGGAGGAGAGGGGCTCCTTTGGAAAAACTAAAAATATTATTTTATTAAAAAGTCAAGTTCGGTTTTAAATAGCTAAAAATTGATTTATTTCTAAGCTAAGGCGTGGATGGGTCTAAATCCTCTCATCCAATATAATTTAGACAAGTTTAGGTTCTTATTTTAACCTTATCATCTAGATTTAACATTAAGTTAAATAATTTTACTTTTACCATGTCTTCTTGTGTTCTTATACTATAAGGTTAATAAAATTACTATAACAAGAAAAACGAACCCCAAGTTGTTTATTATTAATATATATAACCTTATATAATTCATTTGGACGATCCTTATATTTTTAGGAATAAAATAACAATTAATAATATAATATTTGTTTTAAAAACTATTTTATGTCAATTTTGACACTATTTAGTAATTGATTGTTGTGAAAATCATAAAAGAATTATTAGTTCGAAAAAATTTAATTAAACCAATAATAACATGTCATATTAACCTATAAAATTAGTTTAATTCATAAAAAGTCTCAAATTACACTTATTTGGGTATTTATAATATCAATTATTCTAATTTTTCACTATTATGGTAATTACTGCATAATCATTGTGTCATAATTAAATTATTTAATTTCTAAAATTTATAAATAAAATATCATTATATAGGAAATATTTTTAGCTTTATAATGAATATTTATAGTAGAATTTATCTTATATATAACCCCATATTAAAAATGATTTACTTATTAAACTTTGATTTTAACTATTTTAACCCTTCTTTAAATAAATTAATAATAAATGTTCTTATCTAATCCAAGTGGTCCTAAATGGTCATATTTTATTACTAACGTTGTTTTTGGTCGAATTACACTTGTCCAAGAGAATTAGGACATGTGTTATGGTAATAATAATATCATTTTTACCCTTAATTTCCCTATTTACCTTTAACCGTGGTAAAAAAAGTAAAAAGTCACTATTCACCAAAAAAAATTTCATCTCATTGGACCACATTTTACTTACTGACATCAACTGTGTCACTCGGAGTTTTGAAATTCCACTCACAAAATCGGTAAAATTAAGTTTTATGAAAAATTCAGTTTTCTAACTACCACTTAGTGGTTTCAGTATTAATCAAAAACTGAAAGTTTTCAGAAAAATACCATAGTTTCACCCTAGTCTAATTTCGATCTTCCGAATCCAAAAATGAAGTCCATTTTAAAAAATAAAAATTATAAAATTTCAAAAAGTGGTTATTACTATTCATAACGGCTAGTTTTAATAATATTTTAATAGCATATCATTGTTTAGTGAAACTCGGTATTGCGTACGACGCAAGCTATCGAGGAAGGCCGCGGTTACATGTAAAGCAAGCCAAGCTAGTGTTGTGTGTAGTAAAAGATTCCTTTGATGATTTATATAACATAAAAACAAAATATTTCACATAAAAGTCTGGGGTGTTACATTCTACCCCCCTTAAAATGAATTTCCACCTCGAAATTCATCGGGGTTATAAATGGTTTACTATTCGAAAGTTTCTTTAATAGAAACCCACATCGTAAAAAGGAATACCAAAACCAATCTTTATAAACAAAAGTATGAAACATAATGGATACCCAAATAAACTAATCACTCGGTTTCCACATAGGTGAAAATATGGATATGGAAGAGAAATCTAACCATCATGTTTTGATGGAGAGTGGTAGAGAACATGGCTATGGAAAAGCCAGCAATCACAAAGCCATAAATTTGTGATGATCTAAGGTACCATCTGATTCATCAGATATAAGAGCACTAGGACAACATTTTTGGTTTTCAAGATCATTTCCCTAAAGGTGATGAAATTGGAATTAGAAGAAATACTTTCATGATTTTGGTATAGTTTCACCGTTGGTCGTTCTTTGTACAATTTCCACTTCATCTCTTAAAGAAATGAAGTTGAATTTGTCATTCGTGATGTGTTAGCAGATCATGTGATAGAATGATGGGTCATTCCATCTATCTCAAACAAAAGGTTAGAAAAGTTATCAAAAAATACATAAGTCCATCAATAGTGAGATTAATCATATATGGTTCCTTAAATGGACTTATACTTCATATATCATTGTGCTTAATATAATAAAACTAGTTTCTACTAAACATGGACTTCCTGTAGGCCAGTGGTAGGCACTAAAGGCCAGTCGCACTTCGGTTGTGGTATCGATTCCCACAGCCTTGTCCGACGCGATGGGCTATCTCCCGTCCTGCAGGTTGTCCTTTTTCTAAAGCTATATTACTATAACATCCCATCAACAATATCAATAAAGTTTTATCCTTAAACAATACTAACATATGTCCAAAATAATACATTCCAATCTTTAGGCTTATCTAAAATAATTCGGTCCATGCTCATAGTATAATGAAAATGATCACATTAATTCCATCATATATCCCCCATATATCATAAGATATATCTTGTTGGTCAAATTACAAACATGTGAATACCTTAATCATGTATTCTCTTGAAGAATGAATACCCATTGAACCTTAGTGAAAACATGAATGCAGTCAAAAATTAACTCTTTCCACATACCAAAATCAAAAAATTCTATATACTCAAACCATGATATAACCTTCTCCTTATATCAGTCATGAGCTCATTAATACTATCAAACATTTAATTTTCTCCTTATCCCTTCATTATGCACATATCATCTACATTTCAAAAATATCTGAATAACCTTTCATGGATAATGGTACCATTAATCATACACTTTCAAAACTCAAGGATAGACAACCGTGTAAGAATCCTTAGATGTCTCTTTATTCCATAGTTCCATGAGATTACTTATACAACATTACACATGATAAACATGTAATCATTCCACTATATTCTTAAACCATTGACCGAGCTTCAACAATTCTTTCATCTCACAGATCATTTGTAGTCTCTTCATCATCATCAACATAATTACTACCCATATGACCATACTGATTCTCTTCATGAGACTTTCCCTTAGGGCATTGGTTTGCATAATGCCCGTATATTCCACATTTAAAACATTTAACCATTGTTGATGTCGTAGCAATACCATTTTCCTCATCCATGGTATGAACTGAACCTTTTCCTTTGCACTTACTGGATTTGTGTCCTTCTTTCCCACACCCAAAGCATCTTCCAGTTCCTTTGAAACATTCTCCTTTATGCCTCTTACCACATGATTTATATAGGGGAAATTGAACTTTCTTTCCTCTATGATCATCATGAAACTCCATCTTTCGCTTATTAGCCGAGTCAGGAAACTTAACAAATTTTACATTATTGATCATATTATGAGAATCCTGATTTGGTATATTAATGATGTTTGGACTTCCAAATCCCATTTCATTTGGTTTCTCATGAAGAATATCATTCCATTGTCCATCATATCCTCCATTATCGTGAATCATCTTGTTTCCAGCCATTTTCTAAAACCCAAAAAGAATAGTGTGAGAGGAAAAAATCATAATAAAGGGGGAGTAACTTCAATATCTAACATCTTTGGTTTAATCTAATATCGTTACCATAGTTCAAGGACTATATCCTATACGTATACTTATCCTTAGGGACATCCCTAGACATACCTTAGAAATATCTCCAGGGATCTTACTAACGTTTTCGCATCCTAGTTTCCAAAGGTTGACTAATCCTTTCCTATGATACCAACTGTAAAGACCCGAAGCATGACGTACATGGACATTACATTAATTTTGCGGAATACATAGTACATAACAAAAACACACACACAAGGACCATAATAGTTTAGTGTCTTTGGATACTCGGAATATAATCTTCTAATCGTGGTGAAAGATCTTCAACGTCTCCCATAAAGATATTATTTTTTTCTAAACCTAAATACTTTCTTATGTGCTGGGGAAAAGAAAACATAAAAGGGTGAGCTCAAATGCTCAGTAAGGGTAAACAAAAGAAATATCAATCACATCATATACATAAGTACAAAACTTTTGAAAATCTTAACCTACAAAAGAGATCATAATTTCATAACATTGGATAAATCATAGTAGTGAAATGTAATCCCAATAATCATAACTTAAAACATGAAACTTTGTGGCCTACACACATAATCATATAGAATCATTTCTTATTATTCAAGACTCATTTCCATGATTATAATAGTGGAAAAAGTCCATTTCTGAACCGAGTTCACTCCTCGTTTCTGTCCTGTTTCACTGAACCGGAATAACCTACCGTTCCAGCCATGTCTATCGCATGAGATATAAAATCTTTACCCAATTCATTGTAGGGAGATATAGGTCCCACCCATCTCATAATGATATCATTCTTATGTGTGCCACAAAATCATAAACCATACATCATAGCATAACCCATGTAATAAAAATGGGAATCTTAAACATCGTGACATCATAAAACAATTCATATAAGATAAATGGATTCATAAAAATATTTCCATCACAACATAATCAAAACCATGTAATAATAGGGATAGAAACAAAACCCTTTATTATCATAGATGGAAAATAATTTTGATAAAACACTTGAAATGAATTCTTGAGGAAAATATCCTTTCTTCTTTAAAATCATTTTCTTTTCACAAAATTCCATGCAATTTTAAAAGATAAGGGTTTTATTATAAATAATCATGAAATCTTGTAGTGAAATCTTCTTGAAAATGAGGTGTTATAAAACCGTAAAAATCTGTTCACGCCATATAGGTTAAAAATAACATTCTCCTCGTACTTTTGTCGGAAAAGTCAAAAAGTACCTTATATGGTAACCAAAGGAAAGATTTCATTCATACAATATGTTAAAAAGTCAATAAAGGGTAAAAATGACTTTACACATCCATGGAAGAATGGTAAATATTTTATGAAAGCATTTTTAGAAAACATGGTCATGGATGATAAACGTAACCCCAGTAAATACTTACGTATAAGAAATCTTGGATAAAAATGAGATTGAAAATGTATCCCTTACCATTGGTCCGATATGATTTGTAAGTGTCCTAACCGCCTGTATAATGATTTAAGTAATGTTATTGACTTATTAATGAATCATAATTATTTTTATGATATCATATATGGTCATATTCTTAGCTTATTATTAGTAATATTTCATTACTACTTGTTATTCGGGTGTTTATTACTTTTTGTTCTTATGCATGTTTTTCGAATGAATTCTTATTCCTCTCTTTCGGTTATAGATACCTCATTTCCATAATGGTATTAGTGTAATAAATATCATATTCATTCATTAAATCCATTTATATAATTATTATTAAATTAAGATCATGCAGAACGAGTCGCATCACATTGTGGACATGGTATTCCGTACGTATGCACGCGCGGTGATTTCTTTTTCCGTAGGATGGATAGATGGTGAAATAGGGTTTTTTCATACTTATAATGAAATATCAGTATATGAGTGATACTGATGTTAATAATTCATAATTAAACAACTAAAGAAGAAGAAGTGGAAGAAGAAATAAATATGAAAAAATCGGTAACGGACATTACCTCATCTTTGAAGTGCTTCTTTGAGACCTCCTTATAAGGAACTAAAATAGGGCTTTGAAGAAGACCAGATCCTCTAGGATGTTTCTAGGGAAGTGGAGAGAATAAATTGGCAGGGGTAGGCCGAGCTTGAAGGCTCAATGTGGTGTTAGGAAGAGGGGAGGAGGTTCCCTTTTATAAGGGATGAGAGGGGATCCTTTGGAAAAACTAAAAATATTATTTTATTATAAAGTCATGTTAGGTTTTAAATTGATCCAAATTGATTTATTTCTAAGATAAGGTGGGGATGGGTTGAAATCATTTCATCCAATATAATTTAGACAAGTTTAGGTTCTTATTTTAACCTTATCATTTAGATTTAACATTAAGTTAAATAATTTTACTTTTACCGTGTCTTCTTGTGTTCTTATACTATAAGGTTAATAAACATACTATAACAAGAAAAACGAACCCCAAGTTGTTTATTATTAATATATATAACCTTATCTAAGTCATTTGGATTAACCTTAGATTTTTAGGAATAAAATAAGAATTAATAATTTAATATTTGTTTTAAAAACTATTTTATGTCAATTTTGACACTATTTAGTAATTGATTTTGTGAAAATCATAACAGAATGATTAGTTCGAACAAAGTTAATTAAATAAATAATATCATGTCATATTAACCTATATAATTAGTGGAATTCATAAAAAGTCTCAAATTACACTTATTTGGGTATTTATAATATCAATTATTCTAATTTTTCACTATTATGGTAATTACTGCATCATCATTGAGTCATAATTAAATTATTTAATGTCTAAAAATTATAAATAAAATATCATTATGTAGGAAGTCTTTTTATCTTTCTAATGAATATTTATAGTCTAATTTATATTATGTATAACCCCATATTAAAAATTATTTACTTATTAAACTTTGATTTTAACTATTTTAACCCTTCTTTAAATAAATTAATAATAAATGTCCTAATCTAATCCAAGTGGGCCTAAATGGTCATATTTTATTCCTAAGGTTGTTTTAGGTCGAATTACACTTGTCCAATAGAATTAGGACATGTGTTAGGGTAATAATAATATCATTTTACCCTTAATTACCCTATTTACTTTTAAATGTGGTAAAAAAAAGTAAAAAGTTACTATTCACCAAAAACAATTATTTTCATCTCATTGAACCACATTTTACTTACTGACATCAACCGTGTCTCTCAGATTTTTGAAATTCTACTCACAGAAGCGGTAAAATTATGTTTTATGAAAAATTCAGTTTTCTAACTACCACTTAGTGGTTTCACTATTCATCAAAAATTGAATGTTTTCCGAAAAATACCAAAATTTCACCCTAGGCTAATTTCGATATTCAGAATCCAAAAATGAAGTCCATTTTGAAAAATAAAACTTATAAAATTTCAAAAAGTGGTTATTTCTATTCATAACAACTAGTTTTAATAATATTTTAATACCATATCATTGTTTAGTGAATCTCGGTATTGCGTACGATGCAAGCTATCGAGGAAGTCCGTGGTTGCGTGTAAAGCAAGCCAAGCTAGTGTTGTGTGTAGTAAAAGATTCCTTTCATGATTTATATAACATAAAAACAAAATATTTCACATAAAAGTCGCAGGTGTTACATCTTTACCACTAATGTGAGTTGAATTTCAAAAATACAAGAGATGTGGTTGACATTAGTAAGTAAAATGTGATTTAATAAGATGAAAATAATTTTTGGTGAATAGTAACTTTTGACTTTTATTTACCACAGTTAAAAGTTAATTTGGTAATTAATGGTAAAAACGATATTATAATTACCCTAAAGCATGTCCTAATTATATCTGATAAGTGTAATTAGACCAAAAATAACATTAGGAATAAAATATGATCCTTTAGGTCCACCTGTATTAGATTAAGACATTTATTATATTTTTATTTGAAGAATAGTTAAATGTGTTAAATACAAATTTTATTAACTAAACCATTTTCAATATAAGGTTATCCCTAAGATAAATTATACTATAATATTTCCCTATAATGAAAAAAATATTTCATACATAATGGTTTTTTATTTATAATTATTAAAGATTAAAAAACTAAATTTGTATATGACACAATGATGTTGTAGTAATTACCTTCTTAATGAGATATTAAAATAGATTATATTATCAATATTAACATAAATATAATATAAAAGTTATTATGCCATCCATGAATTTTCTAGGTTATGATGATGTGATTGGGTTGATTAGATAAGTTTTTTTTTGAAGTGATAGGGTTTTAATAACTTTGAGAAAAAAAATATCAAATAGTGTCTAAATTGACATAAATTGGTTATTTAAACAAATACTATATTAATGGATGATATAGTATTCTTAAAAATATACCGTTTGTCCAAAGGTCTTAAATAATATTATATATGTCGTTAATGAACCTTTTGAGGTTCTACTGGATGTTTAGTATATGTTTATTAACCATATAGTGTAAGAATTTAAGAAGTCACCGTAAAAGTTAAACTATTTAACTATGAGTTAAATCTAAACGATGATGTTAAAATGGTAACCTAAACATGTATAAAACCTATTGGTTGAGATAATATTGACCCATAACCACATAAGACTCGAAATTAATTCATTTGGAGCCATTATAAACTGAATATTATTAAATAAAAAATTAATACCTTAAGCTTTTCCTAAAGTGACCCTCACCCCTCTTATAAAAGGGTACTTCCCCTTCTCTCAAAATCACACAACCACAGTCATTTGGCCTGGTAAAACGCTACCTAAATATCTTTCCAACTTCCCTCACATCAACCTAGAGTCATTAATTTCATCATAAATCCAACTTAATTAGCCCTTTTGATCAACTCAAAAGGAAACACCTGAAGAAGAGGTAATAATTTCACAACCATCATTCAAGTTATTTTCTTCTTCCACTTCCTCTTTCTTAGTATTTTACATATCAAAATAATACCTTCAGTTCCTCTTACATACTATTATGTTATTATAAATATAGTACATCCATATTCGTTATTCTATCAATCCTATAGTTGACAAATTCACCGTACGTGCGTACTTACGACTTACCATCTCCACATCGTGGTGTAGTATGTTATTCATAAACATCTTTATTTGGATGGGTATAATAATGAGTATAGATGATTTAAATAAAAAAAATATAACATGTTATTGAATCTGTATATATGATATACTATCCAATTATATATGATTTCCCCATCAATATAATTATATTGTCGCCCGTGCGTACATACGGATAACGGTCTCCACGAATGCGATGAGATTTATTCCCCATATTATTCATTCAAGAATAATATTCATTTTATGATTACAAATAATGGTTTAGAACATAATATAATTCTATATATGAATAAAATACATCTTATACATGATAAACATGGCTTCGGTATCCATGCATCTAAAATAAAACTAATTAGTTAACTCCTAAAACGATGATACTACAAAAATATTATTAAAAAGAAACATTAGAGGATTATATATGATAACATATTTATTTATATTGTTCATTAATAATTTAATAACAATGATTTAACTATTATATAGGAGGTTAACATACTCTCGACTATGGAAAAGAACAAAGTAAGGGTTAATTCTTCAATCTCATTATTATCTGAGATTGCTTATGTGTAAGTCTTTACATGGTCATATTTATTATCCATGTCCATGTTTTAAAAAAGAGTATTAAAAAGGATTATTTTTAAGGGAATATTTAAAGAAAATATCATTTTATATTTTTTAAAGATTTATTTTTCTAAACCATTATCATTAATTTCCATGTTTTCAAAATGATTTTAAGGATGTATTTACATAGAAATGAATGTTTTAAAATTCTAATTCCTTTCAAAATATTCAAAGTGGTATGGGACATTTTGATTCAAAAATATATTTTAAATTAGTTATTTTAAAAAATGTGTGACTTTTAAATTTATTTCATGGAAAAGGGATATTTCTCTCAAATACTTTTACAAATCATTTTCAACTATGTCAAAATCTTTTATAGGATATTATTCTTGATCGAGGATGATTTATAATAATATAATCTTCCTTATTTTTTTGAATGAGTTATGATATGTTTCACTGTGGATGTGATATTTTTATACCATTCATGGTTTGTGGTTAATGTATTAACATTTCATATGCTAGTTTTAATATGAATTTTTATGTTATGTTTAAATTGTTTCATATAAGAAAGGCATTAGACTTAGTAAATGACAAGAGGAGCTCGTTATTTCTCTTTGGTGCATTGGTAGGTCTCATGAGGAGAACTATATTCTTGGCACAAGGCCTTGACTATGTGGAATTATGCATTCTCTTACACCCCATGCTTCCACAGCACGTTTCCTTTTGAATAATGAAGTAGCTTGCACGAAACTTTGAGATTTTAACACACCACGACCACTCAATCTAGCAGTTATGATAGTAATACCCACTTTTTAAATTTTTATAAATTTTAATTTTTAAAATGGGATTTATTTTTGAATTTTTAATATCGAAATTATCTTTGGGTGAATTTTTTTTTATTTTTCTGAACAGTTTCTATTTTTGATGAATAGTGAAAAACACTACGTTATTAATTAAAAGTGACTTTTTATTTAAATAATTAGTTATTTTATTTAAATTTTTTATATTTCAAAATGGATACATAATACCTATATAAGTTCAATGTAATTTATTGGATTCATTTTATAATTAACATATAAATATATAAATTTTATTGAACTTTTTACCAACTTTTACTCACCTCCTAGGAGAATTTGAAAATTTGCATAAAAGTTAATTTTACCACTTCTATGAGTTGAATTTTAAAAATTTGAGATACGCAGTTAATACTATGAAGTTAAATTTTGTTCAATAAGATGAAAATAATTTTTGGGAATAGTAACTTTTAACTTTCATTTACCACTGTTAAAAGTAAATAGGGTAATTAATGGTAAAACTAATATCATAATTACACTAATACATGCCCTAAATCTATTGGACAAGTGTAATTCGACCAAAAACAACCTTATGAATAAAATATGATCCCGTTTGGTCCACATGGATTAGATTAGGACATTTATTATTATTTTATTTAAAGAAGAGTTAAAAGAGTTAAATTCAATTTTTAATAACTAACCCATTTTTTCTATAGAGTTATACCCAATATAAATTCTACTATAAATATTAATTAAAAGGATAAAAATATTTATTACATAATTGAATCTTATTTATAATTTTTATACATTAAATAATATAATTTATTTAGGACACAATGAAGATGCAATAATTACCTTATTAAGGAAATACTAAAATAATATATATTATAAATATACAAATAAATGTAAATTGAGACTTCAAATTAATTACAATAATTTTCTAGGTTAATATGACTTTTTAGGATTGGTTTAAAAAATTTCATTCAAAGTGATAATGTTTTTATGGCTTTCAAAAAAATCAAATACTAAATAGTGTTAAAATTGACATTATTGAGTTTTTAGGAAAAATATTAAATTATTGATTGATATAATATTCCTAAAACTCTAAGGTACTTCCAAAGGACAAAGATAAGGTTATATATTTTATTAATATACCACATGGGGTTCACTTGGCATGTAATATTATGTTAATTAAATCTATAATATTAATATAAAAAGATACATGGTAAATGACAAACTATTTATCTAAGAGTTAAATATAAAAGATGAGGTTAATATGATGACTTCAACCTCTCTAAAACCTATTGATTGAAATGTTTTCTACCCAACCGCACCTTATTAATTGATATATAAATCACATTTTATATTCTATAAGTATTTAAATCATGATCTATGTTATACAATCAATAATAACCAGTTAAAACATGTACGATAAAGAAGCGATTATTAACTGAAACGTTAATTTAACATGCAAGATATTATTAAATTCGTAGAATAATGTCATAAATTAATCATGGATGATATCATAAATATTAATATGGTTCTGGTATAATTTAATAACATACTACGGTCTTTATACATGAGGTTAAACGTACCCTCGACTAAAGAAAAGTGCAAGGTAAGGGTTAATTCTACAATCTCTTCATTATCCAATAATGTTTTTATGTGATTATGTACTGAGAACTCTTTATCATCCACATTCGTGTTTCATAAAAAATATTTTCAAAAGGAATATTTTAAGGTTTTATGGAAGAAACTCTTTACCTAGATCATTATTTTTAATCGTTTTAATATTTATTCTTCTAAATCATTCTCATTAATGTCCTTATTTTTGAAATAGTTTTTAAGGATTTATTTAAATGAACTTGAATGTTTTCGAAAATATTATTCCTTTGAAATGTTTCAAATGGGTATAATACACTTTTATTAAAAAAATCTCTTTTAATGTATTCCTTTCTAAATTTTGTGACTTTTAAATGTTTTCATGAAAAAGTGATATTTCTCTCCTATAGTTTTACAAATCAGTTTCATCTACGTCAACATCCTTTTAGGAATTTTAAACTTGTTTGAAGTTTATTTGTTAGGATACAATTTTTCCATATTTTGATGAAGGTTTTGTGATATGTCTGAATGTGGATGTGTTATTTTTATACCATTCATGGTTTATGGAAAATGTATTGGCATTTCGAATGCTAGTTTTATACGAATGTTTATATTATGTTTAACTAGTTTCATATCAGGAATGTATTGGACTTAGTAAGTGATGGGTAGAGCCAACTATAGCTCCTAGATGCATTAGTATGTCTCATGAGATAAACTTGCGTCTTGTCATAGGGCATTGACAAAATCTTATTTGTAGTCTTCGCCCAAGGCCTTGATTATGTTTGTTATGAAGTCTAGAATTATGCATTCCATCATTACGAAAGTGACTATTAATATTCCATGTGATTATTAGACTAGTATAATATCCATGTGAATAAGTAAATGATATTATTTTATTGTATATTTTCTATATTATGCTGAAGTTTATGTTTAAATGGATTTTGTTTTAGTCTTTTACATTTCCTTAAATTTTTATGCTTATTTAGGAATGTTTCTGTTATATTGTTATCGTTACTAAGCATCTGAGCTCACCCCATTCTATGTTTTATTATTCCTAGGATCCCAAGAAGTGTATTATGATTTATAATCATGGTTAAGCCAGAGGATTAATGGAATTTTAAAAGGATCATTTACTATTTATTTTATTTCCTAATGTGTAATGTAACGTTGAAGTATGTAATCTATTTTCCAATACTGCTAAATGGATCGGTCTTTCAGGACATGATTCCTTGTAATCGTGCCAATGTTATATAATAATGAACCAAATATGGGTAACTGAGGTCGAGGAATTACAGTTGGTATCAAATAATTTCTAGAAACAACCATGTAATTAGATTTTGATAAACTCTGATTAGAGAACATTACCCTAAGATAAAATTTGAGGATTATTATAGAATAACTTCCTAGAATTTTGTTAATGTAGATATTTTGTGTATTTTCCATGAAATAAATCCTTGGATAGATACGAGAAGGTAGTGGTGGCTATGGCATAGATGTACCTAGGAGTGAAAACTCTAACAAGGAGTTTTAGGAATGACTTAGGTTATCCTGGTGCATGACAATGGCCCTTGCTGCACTCATTGTTACGAAACTCCCTTGGGATATTCTTAGGATAATTCATATTTTCATTACAAGACATTATGAAGGATATATGAGTAAATACTTCCTCAAACAAAACATTTTTATGTTTATTCATTATACGCATAAACATTTCAATTTAAGTTAGGTTTTTTACAAGTATTGAATTATGAATTGTGATTCATAAACTAAGCTAGTGTGTGTCATTATTTAGAAATGGTTCCCAGTATATAGAATGAGAACTCCCACAATACGCATGATCCAAATAGTAATAAGGATTATATCATTCATATTATTAATCCTACATTTATAAAGTAAATAGTCTCCGACATATTATCATCACATGACGAAATAATATCATGTGTTAATAAGATAAGTAAAGATTTTTTTGAGTCCTATGGATTTGAAGGGAAGCCAGAGAAGAAAAGGATGGTAGAGAGAAAGATGGATAAATTGAATAAGGGAAATAAGCATTTTCCTATATGTGATAACTGTGGAAAGAATCACCATGCTAAATTCATGAAGGGAATGAGATTTTCTTATAAGTTTGGAGAAAAGGGACAATGAGTACGTGATTACGTGGGAAAGAAAAAGGCTACAAATATAAAATGATTCAACTTCATGGATTTGGGACACTATATGAATCAATGTCTAAATCATCAAAGTGTACCCCAAATGCTACTGCTGGATAACAATAAAGTTATGATACCACTGAAGGTGAAGACTAATGATTAAGAGATTTTATATTGTTCTTACAATATTGTGATATTTTATTATTTTAGTAATGATGTACATGTAAGAATAATTATAGAGTATATAAGGGTTGTACTGCAGTACTATTTCATTATGTATTTAGTTGTGTCCTTATGCAGAATGATAGAGTTATTGCCTATGCATCACGGTAGCTAAAAATTCATAAAAAAAAACTATCCCACTCATGATCTTGAGTATGAAGTTTTAATAATTACTCTGAAAATATGGAGACACTATCTATATGGTGAAAATGTGAGATTTAAACTGATAAAAAGTGTTTGAAGTATATTTTCTCACAAAAAAACTCAATATGAGGCAAAGGTGATGTCTTGAACTACACAATGATGATGATTGCACTATACAGTACCACTTGGGGAAGGAAAATAATGTGGAATACTCATTGAGTAAAAAGGACCGTGGAGTTTTGAAAAAGATTAGAATTGAAATAAATCTTATTTTAATGGATCTAGTAAAGATGGATATGGGAATAAAAATGGAAGGTGAAACATAAAGGGTTTTTCAAATGGATGCCAAACCATCTTTACTAAAATGGGTAAAAAGTTCTCAGACTAATGATGAAGAATTTAAAAATAAGATTAATGCTGTGAATTATGGGAGACTGAGTGACTTCGTATATGAAGATGGAATTTTGATATTTGGAAAGAGACTTTGTGTTCCAGATATACCTGATCTAAAAAGGGAATTGTTGGATGATGCTCATTGCTCCAATTTCTCTATTCACCCTTGGAACACCATGATGTATAGTGATTTGAAGGAATATTTTTGGTGGGACAACATGAAGATGGAGATTAATGATTTTGTGTCAAGATGTATGGTTTGTCAACAAGTGATTTCTGGGAGACAAAAACCTGGAGGAGTCATACAACCTCTTCCCATACCCGAGTGAAAATTGGATAATATTACAATGGAATTTGTTTTCAGGCTACCAAAGTCTCCTAAAAGGAATGATGAAATATGATTCATTGTTGATCTTCTAACCAAATCATCACATTTTCTTTCTATAAGTGAATATTTACCACATAAACGTATGAGAAGACGATATATTAATGAATTTGTAATACTTCATGGAGTACTCTTATCGATTGTTTCTGATTTCGATACCCATTTTACATCAATATTATGTAAAAGTCTTCAGATAACCCTAGATACTGAACTTCATTTGAGCACTGCCTACCACCCTCAAACGGATGGAAAACCAAAAAGAACTATTCAAACCTTAGACGACATGTTGAGATCTTTCTCACTTGACCTTCAAGGTATGTGGGATCAATATTTACCTCTGGTAAAATTATTAGATAACAATAGTTTCTATTCATATATCCAGATGGCACCATATAAAGCTTTATACTGAAAGAGTTTTCGCGCACCAACTTGTTGGGATGATGTCGGAGAAATAAAACTCATAAGCCTAGAACTTGTTGAGGAAACGATGGAAAAGGTGATGTTTATCCAAACCCACGTGAAAGCAGCCCAAAGTAGGTAAAATATATATGCTGATAACCGAAGGAAGGTTTTTTAATTTCAAGTAGGAGACCATGTTTTCTTGAAGGTATCTCCATGGAAGGGTGTTATACATTTCGGTAAAAAGGTTAAATTGAGTCCCAAGTACATCGGACCATTCGAAATTCTAGAGAAAATTAGGGATCTTTCTTACTGTTTAGCAATGCTGCCAAGTCTCTCCAAAGTTCACGATGTGTTCCACGTAACACTGTTAAGAAAATACATGCCTGACCCAACACATGTACTCACCTATAAGAAAATTGAACTGGAACATGATCTGTCTTATTTTGAAGAGCCTGTCAAAATTCTTGATACCAGAGAACAGGTGTTGAGAAACCAGACAACTCGTCTGGTAAAAGATCTACGTGGAAATCATATGATAGGCCAGGCAATGTGGGAACCCAACGAACTTATGATGAAGAACAACCCAAATCTTTTTATGCAGTAATATTCTGGAAATTTCATGGATGAAATTATTTTATTGTGGGGAAAACGTAACACCCCAAGCTTCCACATAACGTTTCCCTTTGAATAACGCAATATCTTTCATGAAACTTCAAGATTTTAACACATGATGACCAATCAAACTATCCATTATGAATAGTAATACAAATTTTTTAAATTTTTTAAATTTTATTTTTCAAAATGGACTTAATTTTTGAATTCATAATATTGAAATTATGATAGAGTTAATTTTTGGTATTTTTATGAAAACTTTCAATTTTTGTTGAATAGTGAAAAACACAACATTATTGGTTAAACCTGACTATTTATTTAAATAATTATTTATTTAGTTAAATTTATTTTAGGTCAAAGTAGATACATAATAACTATATAATTTCAATGTAATTCATTAGATTCATTTTATAATAAAATTATATATAGAAAAATTTTAATGATTTTTTACTGTCTTTTACAAACCTCTTAAGAGCATTTGAAAATTTGCATAAAACATAATTTTACAGCTTTTGTGAGTTGAATTTCAAAAATTCGAGATACACAGTTAATATTAGTAAGTAAAGTGTGGTTCAATAGGATCAAAATATTTTTTTGTGTAACATATGACTTTTATTTTCTACTGTTAAAAGTAAATAGGGTAATTATGGGTAAAAATGATATCATAATTACCATAAAACATGTCTTAATTATACCGAATAAGTGTAATTAGACCACAAAACAAACTTATGAATAAAATATGATACTCTTTAGTCCACATGGATTCGATTAGGACATTTATTGTTATTTTATTTAAATAAGAGTTAAAAGAGTTAAATTCAATGTTTAATAAATAAATAGTTTCTGAAATTGTGTTATACACAAAATAAATTCAACTAAAAATATTCACTATAAATATAAGAAGATTTCATTCATAATGGTAATTTATTTATAAATTTTGGACATTAAATAATTTAATTTATTTATGACAAATTGATGATGCTGTAATTACTTTATTAATGAAATGCTAAAATAATTTATATTATAAATACCAAATAAATTTAAATTGACACTTATAATAAATTAAACAAATTTTATCAGTTATTATGACATGTTAGGGTTTGTTAAATAAGTTTTATTCGAATTCATAATGTTTTTAGGTCTTCCAAAAAAAATAAAATATTAAATAGTGTCAAAATTTTCATAATTACGTTTTTAAGAAATATATTATATTATTATTTGATATAATTTTCATAAAAATATAAGTCTTGGAAGAAAGACATAGATAAGGTTATATATATTTATAATGAACCAAATTGGGTTCTCTTGGCTTGTTATAGTTTGTTTATTAAACATATAATATACAAATATAAGGAGACATGGTAAATGACCAACTATTAAACCAAGAGTTAAATATAAAAGATAAGGTTAATATGATGACCTATACATGTCTAAAACCTAATGGTTGAGACATATTCAACCCATCCCCACATTTTCCTTTAAATAACTCATTTTGGATCTATTATAAACTGAAATTTATTTTTTTATAAAATAATATTTCAAGCTTTTCCTAAAGTGACCATCACCACTCTTATAAAAGGGAACTTCCACTTCTCTTAACATCACACCTCCAAAGCCTCTTAGATAAGCCAAAACCTACCCAAATATCCTCCCGTAATCTTATAGGCCTTCCTTTGGTCAGAAAGGCATCTTACGGAGCCCTATTTATCAAATCAATATGAAGAACCTGAAGAAGAGGTATATATTTCATCACATCTTTCAAGTTCATTTCTTATTCCACTCCCTCTTTCATTTTTTTCCATTATAAAATAATAAATCCAGTAAATTCTATATACTATGATGTTTTTATAAAAATGTAACAACCATATTCATTATTTAATCCATCCTCTAAATGACAATGTCACCTTACGTGCGTACGTACGGATTATCATCTCCACGTCGTGGTGTAGTTTGTTTTTCAAACACTTAATTATTTGGATGGGTAAAATAATGAGTAAAAATAATGTAAATAATAACTATATCATGTTAATGATTCTTTATATATGATATACCATCAAATCATATATGATTTCTTCATCAATATTATGATATTGTCGCTCGTGCGTAGGTACAGATTACCGTCTCCACAATGCGATAAGATTCATTTCCACGTTCACCATTGAATGATGATTATAAAATATATATCATTAATAAATTTATAAAATATGAAATAATAATTCTACTGGAGATATCTATATATATGTGTGTGTATTTATCTACTTACATATATCTTATTCACTTAGTTCTGTTCAATACGATATGAAAATGCAAACATCATTCATGCGTACGTACGGCCTACCATCTCCATAAATGGTGTTTTCCATTCCATATATATGTCTATTATACATATTTATATTATAAATATATATGATATATAAATAATGTTTTATATTCTGGTAGTTTTTAAATCATGATCTAATTGATACAATCAAAAGTAACATCTAAAAAGGCGTACGATAAAAAATATGATTATTACCCGAAATTTTAATTTAACATGGAAATTTTTATTAAATGGTAGTATAAAGTCATAAATGAATCATCTATGATATCATAAATATTAATATGGTTCTGGTATAATTTAATAACATGCTACGGTTTTTATACAGGTGGTTAAATGTACCCTCGACTAAATGAAAGTGCAAGGTAAGGGTTAATTCTACAATCTCTTCATTAACAGAGGTTGTCTTTATGTGAGTATCTACTGGGACCTATTTATCATCCACATCCATGTCTCATTAAATTATTTTCAAAATGAATATTTTATGGTTTTATGGAAGGGAGACTTTAACTATATCATTATTTTAAATGGTTTGAATATTTATTCTTCAAAATGATTCTCATTAATGTCCATGTTTTCGAAACGGGTTTTAAGGATTTATTTATATGCACATGAATGGTTTTAAAATGTTAATTCCTTTCATAAGTTTCAAAGTGGTATGGGACACTTGTATTCAAATATGTCTTTAAATGTCTTCCTTTATAAATTGTGTGACTTTTAAATGTTCTTATGAAAAATTGACATTTCTCTCAAATAGTTTTAAAAATTATTTTCATCCATGTCAACATCCTTTGATAAATTTTAAACTTGTTTGAAGTTGATTTATTAGGATACAAATCTTCCATATTTTATTGAATGTTTTGTGATATGTTTAACTGTGGATGTGCTATTTGTATATAATTCATGGTTTATAGGTAAATTATTTACATTTCCTATGTTAGTCTTAATACGAATGTTTATATTATTTTAAAACCATTTCATATGAGAAATGCATTGGACTTAGTATGTGACAGATGGAGCACGCTATAGTTCCTCGATGCATCGGTCGGTCTCATTATACAAACTAGTGTCATGGAATAAGTCCTTAAAAAAATGTTATTTGTAGTCTTGGCATAAGGCCTTGACTATGTGGTTATGATGTCGGGCATTATGCATTCCATCATTATGAAAGTTGTTATTGATATAGCATGTGATTATTCAACTAATATCTATGTGAATAAGTAAATTGCATAATTTTATTATATATTTTCATTATTATGCTAAATTTTATGTTTAAATGTCTTTTCATTTAGTATTATAAATTTCCCTAATTGTTTATGATTATTTAAGAATGTTTCAACTATATTTTTATCCTTACAGAGCATCTGAGCTCACCCCTTTCAATGTTTTAATTTTACCATGATTCCAAGTAGTGTATTAGGATTGATAAGTAGGGTAAGCTAAGGGATTAATGGAGTTATCAAAGGATCATTTATGTTGTTTTTTATTTCTTAATGTGTAATGTAACGTTCATGTATGTAATCTATTTTCTAAGATAGCTAAACTGATCGGTCATTCTAGAAATGATTCCCAGCAATCATGCCAATGTTTAGTAATAATGCACCGACCCAATGTAACTGGGGTCAGGTAATTACCCATTCCATCATTATAAAATTGGATATTGATATTACATGTGATTATTGGACTAGTATAATATCCATGTGAATAAGAAAATGGAATTATTTGATTTATCTTTTCCAAATTATAATAATGTTTATGTTTAAATGGCTTCTTTTTTGTCTTATACATTTCCTTAAATTTTTATTCTTATTTATGAATGTTTACACTATATTGTTATCCTTTTTGAGAATCATAGCTCACCAATTTCTATGTTTTATTTTTCCCATGATGTGAAAGGTTTCATTATGACTGACATGCAATGATAGTATATGGGATATGATTATGGTCAATAGAGGAAATGTTGATGTTTTTATTCATTTTATAATGTAATTTAAGACTTATGAATGTATCTTGCACATCAAAGGCTACTAAACATATCGGTCTTTCAGTATTTGATCACTTTTTATCATGCCAATGTTATGTAATAATCAACTAACTCTGGGTAACTGGGGTCGGGGTGTTAGAGTTGGTATCAGATAAAGTTTAGTACAAACCTTTGAAACTAGATTTAGATAAACTCTGATTAGAGCACATTACCCTAAGATAGACTTCGAGTATTAGTAGATAAGAACGTTCTAGAATTTTGTTAATGTAGAAATTATATGTATTTTTTAAACAATATATCCATGTTTGTATATGTGCTGGTAGAGATGGATCTCTGGAAAAAATGTACCTAGGAGTGAAAACTCCGACAAAGATTTTCGGGCTTGACCTGGGTTATCCTGGTACACGACAATAGGCCTTAATGCACTGTTGGTTATGAAACTCCTGAGGGATATTCATAAGATAATTCATATTTTCATTATAGGCCATTGTGAAGGATTTAGGAGTAAATTCTTTATCAAAGAAAATATTTCATTATTATAGATTATATTAATAATCTTTCCATTTTATGTTTGGTATTTAAAAATTTTGGAATTATGCATTTCAATTCATAAAATAACATAATGTATTCCATTTTTTAGAAATGGAACCTAGTAGAAGGAATGAAAATTCCATCAATACGCATGATCGAAAGATTGTGAAGGATCATATCTTTCATGGTATTATTATAATATTAAAAAGGAAAATAGTCTCCCACATATTCTTATCATATGAATAAATAGTATCATGTGTTAATACGATAAGTAAATTTTTTTGAGTCCTATGGAATTGAAGGGAAGAAAGTGAAGAAAAGGATAAAAGATAGAATGATGGATAAATGGAAGAGGGGAATGAATGATTTTCTCATATGTGATAACTAAGGAAAGAATCACCTTGGTAAAATCTTGAAGGGAATGGGAATTAGTTATAAGTGTGGAGAAAAAGGAAACCAAGTACGTGATTGAATGGGTAAGAAAAAGGATTTATAAGTACAATGCTTCATCTGCAAGGAGTTGGGACACTTCGCAAATCAATGTCCAAATCATCAGAGTATACCCCAAATGCTGCTATTAGATAATAATAATGTTATGATACTATCGACGATGAATATGAATGATTAGAGTTAATATGTTGTTATTAAAGTATTGTTTCATTTTAGTATTGTGTTAATGGTGTACATGTTATAATAATTATAGAGTATATAAGGATTGTACTGCAGTACTATTTTATTAAGGACATGGGATTGTGTTGAACCAAGAAAAGTGACCCAATAATAGGTTAACTTTTTTGAAAATTATATGGTTGAGAGAATGATAAACCATAATATGGTTCTGATACTGAGGTAATGATTTTGGAATAATATATTATTGATTTGGATAAATTATATTGGATATTGTAGACTACCTAGAAACTGAATAATGATTTGTATATTCCATCATTGTTGGAGTTTACAACATTTTTTAATAGAAGAAGTATATATAGAATTATATAATTAATAAGGATGAAGGAATGTAATGAATTAGTTTTTATGGTAATTAAGGGTGTTATAGTGTTTTAAAATAATTCATGATGAAGGTATTCACATGTTATTACATGGAAAAAAAGATCTTCATTGTGTTTACCTTCTTTATAAATTTTGGACTGTGAGTGTTGAAAGATGTATTAAGGGTAAGTCTAAAGGTTGGAATCGATTATGTTTGACATTGGATACTATTGTTATGGTTAAATCATTTCATGAGATTAGTTTTGGATTTTCATAAAAAGGACAACCCGGAGGTCGGGCGATAACTCGTCGTGTCTGGCAAGGTCGCGAGACATGAACTAACTACCAAAGGGTGATAAGGGTGCATCACCTACCAATAGCCTACATTATGTCCTAGTTTTTATAATAATTCTTTTTTTAAATATTTTGACAAATTAATTATAAATTAATTATTTTTGAAACCTTATATGATTTGGATAAATAGAATATTTTTGAATTCAATTATCTTTTGGAGTAAAAGATGAGTTTATGGTAGGAATTAGGTAAATGATGAAACTATACATGTCAAGTATATTGTTTTCCTCTTATTATATGAATAAATTAATTCTTATAGATTAAGGAAGGGATCTAAAAACCAAAAATGTGTTATTATAATACCTTATGTTTTGTTGAACCGATGATATTTTAAATCATCATAGATTGATGTCTTTGAGGCTCTTAATTGTACACTTATTTGTGATTTATGACCTCAATTTCACCGTATAAATATTTATTTATTTCTGATAACTATGTGTCTCTAATTTCCACCATTTTTTTATTAATCAAGATCATAATTTGGTGGTGACTTTTTTATTTATATTTCCCTCTTATTAGGACAAAATTTTGTTAACCCAATTTCCAATGTGGGTTTTCCACAAAGGTATTTTTCTATTTTTAAACATTTATTTTCAAAGAACAATATCAAATTGTGAGGATACAATATATTGATAGAGGGGAGAATGTTACACCCCATGATTTTGTAGTACGTTATCTCATTAATGTAATTCAATATCTTGTGCTACACCCAACACCGAGTTTGAGTGCACCACAACATACCAAAATATCTATTCAAAAAGCGGTTATGAATAGTATTAACTAAATCTTGAATCTTATATAATCTATATAATTTGAAAACCCATATTATGTGTTTCATAGACATCATATAAGATCAAATTCAATTTTTCAGATAAAGGAAGTAATTTTCAAAAATGCAATTTTACCGACTCCTAATGGTGAACATTTTTTAAATGCAATATCTGAATATTTTGTAAAAAAATTGACAAAATAAACTTTTTATTTAGAATTGGGACATAAAAATATAGTTTGGATAATGTTTTTTGTGTCTTCTTGATAACCATCATATTTTAATGAATAGTGAAAGATGCTAAATTTTAATTGAAAACTACTTTTTAAATAAAAATAATTTATTGTGTTAAATTATTAATTTGAATGGTTTTAAAGTATAATTAGATTATATTTTTAACATTTAATATAATTTAGTTCATTATAAGTAATTTTACCTTTATATTTTTCCTAAACACATGTCAATCTTTAAATTTTTTTTTTATGTTTTTAAGAACCCTCTTTTTTGTTTTCCAATAGGAATTAATTTTCAATTAATAAATACAACAACTATGTTTTGAATATGGTAAAATTGAATTTATTTTTGAATTCAAAATATCAATATTAGCTTAGGGTGAATTTTTATTATTTTTCTGAAAACTTTAAATTTTTGATGAATAGTGAAAAACACTTTGTTTTTGTTTAAAATCGAATTTTTATTTCTTTAATTTTTTATTTTATTTAAATTTATTTAAATTAAAAATAGATAAATAATATCAATATTAGATCAATGTAATTAATTGGAGTCATTTTATAATAAAATTTAATTTATAAATTTTTGATGAATTTTTTAATATACTTTACCCACCTTCAAGGCATGTTAACAAATTTGTATAAAACATAATTTTACCACTTCTACGAGTTAAATTTAAAAAATAAAAGATACACAATTGAAATCAGTAAGTAAAATTTTATTAAATCTGATGAAAATAATTATGGGTGAATAATATCTTTTGACTTTTATTTACCACTGTTAAAAGTAAATAGGGCAATTAAAGGTAAAAATGATATTATAATTACACTAAGACAAGTATTAATTCTATTGGATAAGTTTAATTCGAAAAAAACAACCATAGGAATAATATATGATCATTTTGGTCCACATAGAAATGATAAGAGATTTATTATTAATTTATTTAAAGAATAGTTAAAAGTGTTAAATTCAAAGTTTGATAACTAAAACATTTATAATATAGGGTAATACATAAGATAAAATCGACAATAAAAAATCATTTGAAAGAAAAAAATAATTTTATAAATAATGGAATTATATATATAATTTTTAGATATTAAATAACTAAATTTATTTATGACCCAATGATAATGCGGTAATTACATTCTTAATGAAATATTAACATAATCTATATTATAAATATTAAAATAAATTTGATTTAAATGTTTTTATGCCATCCATGAATTTTGATTGTTAATATGACATGTTATGGTTGATTAGATAAATTTTGTTCGAAGTGATAAGATATTTATGACTTTTACAAAAACAAAATACCAATTAGTGTCAAAATTGAAATAAATTAGTTTTTAAAACATATACTATATTATTGGTAGATATAATATTCCTCAAAATCTAAGGATTGTCCAAATAGATTAAATAATATTATATATGTCATTAGTGAACCAAAGGAGGTTATTTTGGAAGTTTAGTGTAATATTATTAACCATATAGTGTAAGAATACAAAAAGACACTGTAAACATTAAATTATTTAACTAAGAGTTAAAATTTAAAGATAATGTTAAAATGGAAACCTAAACTTATCTAAAACCTAGTGGTTGGAAGGATTTCAACCCATAGCCACTCAAGTCTCGAAATAGATTCATTTTGAGAAATTATAAACTGAATATGATTATATAATAAATTAATACATTCATTAATTCCTAAAGTGACCCTCACCACTCTTATAAAAAAGGCACTTCCCTTCTCTCCAAATCAGACCTCCAAAGCCATTTGGATCGGCCAAACCCTACCCAAATATCTTCCAAACTTCCCTCAAATAGACCTATAGTTCTTAATTGGATCATAAATCCAACCCAAGGATCCCTTTTGATCAACTCAAAAGGAAACACCCATAGAAGAGGTAATAATTTCACCACCCCCTTTCTAGTTCTTTTCTTATTCCACTTCCTCTTGTTTTACATAAAAAAATAATAACTCTAGTAAATCCTACATACTGTGATATTATTATAAATATGGTACAACCAAATTCGTTATTCTATCCATCTGATTATTAATAATGTCACCCTATGTGTGTATGTACGGCTTACCGTCTCCACGTCAGGGTGTAGTTTATTATTCAAACACTTCATTATTTGGATTGGTATAATAATGAGTATAACTGATACTAATAATAAATATAACATGTTAACGTTTTTTAATATATGATATATCATCAAATTACATACTATTTCACCAACAATATAATTATATTGTCGCTCGTGCATACGTTCAGATTACTGTCTCCAAGAACACGATGAGATTCATTCCCCACCGTAATCATTCAAGAATAATTTTCATTGTATGATTAAAAATAATGCTCGATAGCATAATATCATTATTTATATGAATAAAATAAATATTATCCATAATAAAAATGACTTACGTAACAAAGCATTTAAAGGGAAATGAATCAGTTAACACCTTAATTGATGATACAACAAAAATATTATTAACAAAAGCAATATTATAGGATCATATATGATATCATATTTGTGTATATAGTTCATGTATAATTTAATAACAATGATTTAACTGATATAAATATTGTTAAAGTACCCTTGACTAAGGAAAAGTAAAAGGTAAGGGTTAATATCTCAATCTCATTATTATCTGAGATTGTTTATGTGTAAGTTTTTATTGGGACATATTTATTATCCTTGTCCTTGATTAATAAAAGAATTTTCAAAAGGATTCTTTTTAAGGGAATATTTAACTAAAACATAATTTTAAACTTTTTAATGTTTTTTTTTTCTTAACCATTCTCTTTAATTTCCATGTATTAAAAATTATTTTAAGGATTTATTAATACGGACATGAATGTTTTAAAATGTTTATTCCTTTCAAAAGTTTCAATTTTTTTTTGGAAAAATTGATTAAGAAATATCTGTTAAATGACTCCCCTTATAAATTGTGTGACTTTCAAATTGATTTCACGGAAAAGGGTTATTTCTCTCAAATAGTTTTACAGATCATTTTCAATTATGTCAACATCCTTTACTGGATATTAGTCTTGATAGATGTTTATTTATTATAAAACAATCTTCTATATTTCATTGAATGAGTTATGATATGTTTTATTGTAGATTTTCCATTTTAATACCATTCATGGTTTATGGTTAATGTATTAAAATTTCGTATGCTAGTTTTAATATTAATTTTTATGTTATGTTTAAACCTTTTCATATTAAGAATGCATTAGACATAGAATGTGATGGGTGCAACCTGTTAAAGCTCCTAGATGCATTAGTAGATCTCTTGGGAAAAACTTCTGTCTTGGCACAAGGCCATGAAAAATTATTATTTCTAGTCATGGCATAAGGACTTGGAAATGTGGTTATGATGTTTGGAATTATGCATTCCATCCTGATGAAATTTTATATTGATATTACATGTTATTATTCGACTAATAGAATATCCATGGGAATAAGTAAATGGTATTATTTGATTTATCTTTTCCATCTTATGATGAAGTTTATGATTTAAAGGAACTTGTTTTAGTCTTATACATTTCCTTAAAGGTTTATTATTATTTATGAATGTTTCTGCTATATTATTATCCTCACTGAGTATATAATCTCACCCATGTCTAGGTTTTATTTTATCTAGGATGCAAAAAAGTATATTATGAATGAATTATAGGGATAGTCTAAGGAATATGAATGTGGTAAATGGAGAAAATATTGATGTTGTTTTTCATTTTATAATTTAATGTAATACTTATGAATGTATCTAGTAATTCCAATGCTAATAAACTGATCGGCCTTTCGGGGTTTGATCCCTTGTGATCATGCCAATGTTATGTAATAATGCACTGACTCTATGTAACTGGGGTCAAGGCGTTATATACCCAACATCCCTCCCTTATTCCTAGAATCCTTTTTATAAACATAATTCTTTTAAAGTTTTAGTGAAAACCTATGGAGGACACCAAAAGAAGAGCTAATGTTCTTCTAGAATCATTTTTATTTTATTTCATTCTCCTCCTACTTTAATTCATATTTAACAATGATAATTTAGTAAATTTTGAAGCTTCCATATAATATAATGTTTTATGTAAATTATATAATTTAAAACACCACAGACACCCATTAACATGGTTAAAATCATCATTCATGTGGTTGGAGGCCTACCACATAGTGAACTGATGATTTTCTATTTTCCATTAACACCTTTCATTGTTGGAAATAATGATGGATTGATAATTTATATATGATGTTTACGATGTTTTAATTTTTTTGAATTAGTATATAACACACACCTTTATTCTTTCCATTTTGTTGAAATACAATATTGTCACTCGTGTATATGGAGGACTATCACCTCCTAAGGGGACTCGATTGATTTACGCATTACATAGAATGTGTTAATGATTATTTTAATAAATCTTTGTGATATATATGAAATAAAAATTATTCAAGAATTGTATCATATATGTAATTTATTTTTCTTTATTCCCATATGATATGAAAATGGAAACTATATTCTTGTGTACGTATGACCTACACTCTCCATGAATGGTGAATTTTCATTACTATAACCAAAATTTTCAGATTACACTTAATACATACAAAATAAATATATATGATATTTACATCATTCATTAAATTTATAATATTTTGAAATCATGATCAAAGAGGAATAAAAAACGACTAGTCAAAATATAATCGAAAAAAACTAGAAATTAAAACCAAAAATGATGAAAATAATAAATAATTATTAACAAATAGGTGATAAGATGTTATAAAAGGATCATACGTTATATTATAAATTTTAACATAATTTTTGTGACAACCGTGCCCCAGTGACTGCACCGCCACCCCGCCTTAAAATGGTCATCAGGTCCTGGCACACCAGGTACCCCAGTTGCCCCGCAGACACGTGGGGCCCACCCTAGGGTCCACCTAAATGCTTGAACGAGTCATCTGACTAATGATAGTCCCCATAGGCTAACACATGTCCTTTTCAGTGTGCTTTGTCCTCACTCACACACACCCTGGAAACTTCCCAGAAGGTCACCCATCCCGATCACTACTCCAGGCCAAGCATGCTTAACTGTGGAGTTATAATCAGATAGGCTCCCGATAAGGAAGGTGCACCTTGTTGACATGAGTCATATCATTTAGTCATGTAACCCTTTATCATTTAGGGATGTTACAATCACCCCCCCCCCCTTTAGAGCACAAATCCCTCATTGTGGGCCCTATATCTCAACCCAGGCAGTGCACCGCACATAAGGCTGGGTTCCTCCACTGATACCAAATGTGACAACTGGGCCCAGGTGACAGCACAACCACCCCTCCTTAACATGACCGTCGGGTCCTGGCCCACCAGGTACCACCAGTTTCCTCGCAGACACGTGGGGCCCACCCTAGGGTCCACCCACATGCCTGAACGGGTCATCTGACTAATGATAGTCCCCAGAGGCTAACACATGTCCTTTCCAGTGTGCTTTGTCCTCACTCACACACACCATGGGAAACTTCCAAGAAGGTCATCCATCCTGATCACTACTCCAGGCCAGGCATGCTTAACTGTGGTGTTCTAATCAGATAGGCTCCCGAAAAGGAAGGTGCACCTTGTTGACAAGAGTCATATCATTTAGTCATTGAACCCTTTATCATTTGGGGATGTTACAATTTTTTTCTACATTAATAACATGATTAATACCATTATACAAGAGGTTATAGAGTTTTCATCCAAAAATAATCTCAAGGTAACGAATTTCATCTTGATTTACATGCCATTGATACTTATTTATTATTATACATCAATTCTTTTTTATGTTGTGTATATACAGAAAATTTGAAATATAATATCATAATTGATTTATAATTCATTGTATTTTATTCTTCTTGTATAATTATCTCATCGATGTGGATTCTAATAGAATGTTACCAAGTGGTAAATTTTGAATGTAATATCATTTTTATTTGTGTTTTTTTAAATTTCTCATGAAAGAATGACTTCATTTTAATACTATTTCCTTGTAAAATTCATTTATATTAAATATAACTATTACTGAATTATGGATATTATTTTTGACTAAAATATATTCCATATTTATGTTCTCTATCAACTTTGAATGTTATTTGATCAACTAGGGAAATAATGATAAATTTTTATGTTTTACTATATCCAGATATTGAATAAGCCACATTGTTTATGAATTTTATAAATAATTGAATATATGTGGATTGATTTTTACATTAAGTACATGGGTTGGGTATTAGAAAATTTAACCCACACAATGAATCTCTTGTCTCATGAGATAATTTATTTGTCCAAATAATATAGGTTTCTACCTACAGACATAATCTATTATGAAGATTGAACTTGATAGTAACAATCTTGATTATTTATATTAATAGTGCATAACACCAACATTACAAATTACATCATTATTGAATTTCCATGTTATTATTTGAAGAGATATAATATTCATGGTCAGGTTGTATGCTCATGTGTTTATTTATATGGAATTATTGGGTCATATTTTATTCCTTTCATATTATGTATTAGTTAAAAATTAAATGACAGATGTTTTTTACTCACATTTCCATATTTATTATTAAGAAATCTAGTTATATAAATGGAATTATTTTCATCTATTTATCTTTCCATGTTGATCATTATTATTGATTCATTATAGTTTCACGTTATACATAACCATTACTAGGAATTTGAGATGACCCTTATTTGGTTTCCTTTCCATAGGTGACGAAGAATAGATATTTAATCAGTTTTAAAGGATTTAGT
The DNA here is from genome assembly GCA_963277665.1 of Viscum album. Taxonomy (NCBI): domain Eukaryota; kingdom Viridiplantae; phylum Streptophyta; class Magnoliopsida; order Santalales; family Viscaceae; genus Viscum; species Viscum album. The sequence goes on along the minus strand of OY728155.1, from coordinate 991,137,737 downwards.
TTATTAGATTTTTTACGTATTATGATTTATATTCTATTACAAATTTAAAATAGGTATCATTTATGTATTTTTTTCTTTGAAAGTGCTAAATTTTTCCCCTTTGGGATTTTATTCATTACAATCATGACCATGTAATAAATTACGGCACCGACTTAGAAATACAGGGTTGAGTTCATTATAGTTGGTATCATAGGAATTTTAGAAGAAACCATCAGAACTATATTTTTTGATAATATAGAATGGAGAAAATAAAAAATAGTAGGATTTTAGATAAGTATATAAAATTGCCTTAATGTTTTTATAAGGATGATATTATTTGGGTATTACATGCAATACATCCCTATGTGGATAATATATGGTTCTGGAACAGATGAAACACGAGTTAATAATTCTAAAAAAATGTGTGTCAACATTGAATTGAGAGTATCTTTGTACATGAAAATTTTCTTTAATGCGAAACTAGTTTGACACTCATAGGGGAGATGATTATTATAACTCATATTTTCTTTCAAATCCCATATGAATAATTTATAAATAATTATATCCATAATGAAACTATATTTATTTTTATGAGATTATATATAAATGAAAATTTCATTTTTATGTATTTAAATAGTTTCTAAGATTATAAAATATGTTCCAAAATGATAAGACTTAATTTAGTATACTCCATAATATAAAAATTGAACATAGAAGAAAGAATGTGAACCTTACCAATTCACATGATCCAAGGAGTAAGAAGGATTATATATTTTATGAATATAAGAGAACCCTTCTAATAGAAATAGTCTCCAATACATTATCATTATATTAGGACATAATATCATGTTATAATGATACATATAAATAATTATATATGTATTATGGATTTGGAGTGAATCAAAATAATAAGGGGGAAACTGGGAAAATTATTAATAATGGAAAGAAGAGAAAGAATTATTTTCTCACATGTAATAATTATGGGAATAAATACACTAGTAAGTTTTAAGAGGAATGGGATTTTGCTAAAATATTATAGAGAAAGGACACCATACTTAAGATTTCAAGGGTCTGAAAAAATATTATTATGTACAATACATAAGCTTTAAGGATATTGGACACTAAATAAATAAATATCTCAAACATCAAAGGAATATAACCAAAAAATGATAATGAATCATGGTCATGTTTATGCTACTACCAAAAATGAATAGAAATGATTAATATTCATATATTTGGATTTAATAATTATGTAATTTGAGTATTTTATTAGTGATATAATAGATATAATAATTATAATTTCTATAAGGTTTTCAGTTTTGTACTTTTCATTATGAATTTGATAGTGTGTGTTCAGTGGTTCTGAGAACCAAGAAAAATTGATTTATTAGAAAGATGAAATTTTGGAAAATCACATTGTTGAGGGAAAGATAACACTTAATATATCCCTTATATTTAAATAATAATGTTCTGAAAATGTGATTATTCATATAGATAATGTAAATAGGATACTACTATGTACCAATGAACAATGTAATGTGAAGATAATTTTGGAAATTTAGTGACTTTTTCTATAAAGTGTTAGCTTATAATATTTTATAAAGGTTAACCATTTATGAAATTATTTATGTTAAACATTGGATGAGGATTTATAGATTGTTGTTTTACTTAAAATTATGTATAATTATGCATATTGGATAACTTTTTCTCACTATATTGTTTTTTGATAATAGTTAGATATAGATAGAACGAATTTACAATATTTTTTAGATCTTTTAATCCATTAGAAGTGAATTATAGTGAATTAAGAATAAAATTTTCATTCATGTATATTAATTTCATAAAATAATTTATGAATTTGAAATTGATCTAAGAGCAACGAAAGGATGAAATTAGGCTTATGAAATAGAGAGACATCTCGAAAGAATATTTCCTTATATTATTAGATAGTAAATAATTTCCAAATATTTAAGATAAGGGTCTTGAAGAAAAAATCTTATCCTAGTTGATTAATTTTTTATGAAACAATTTTATTTTTTATCCTCATATATATATGGGTTTGAGCCCCTTGACATTCAATTGATAAATAATTTTTTTGTTATCAATGAAATCTATAACTCCCTACAATAATTTATGTTCTAATTTAATTTCCATACCTTCATTAATTTTATTACAGATATCAGGTTTAAATTTTGATAACATAATTTATTTATGGTGGGGAGAATTTAACGCATCAAAATTCTAAAATAATAAATTTATTTCTCTTAGTGTGTATGAAAAATGAAACCAAGAATAGAATGAAGTATAACATCCTATGATGTTATAATACAATTAAAGTATTAAATATATTAAAAATATGATATAGATATTAATTTACAGAAATATGTGTTATCTTGAGATACATATGAAAAGATATGATTCAATTATTTGGTTTTATATTAATTACAAATTAAAATAAAAAACAAAATTAAACATTACCGAATCTTTTGTATAAATCAATTTTTATTCTCCCAAAAAGAATTTTATCATAATAAATTACATTAAAGACTATTACCGAATTCTATTAATTAAATTTATTTGTTATATAATATACAAAAATGGTTTAAAATTCATGAAATATATTTTTTAATCATAAGATAAGAACAAGTCAAATTTTATGCATAAAATATTCATTTTTTAAAAGGTATTTTTTCCTCGATTTAATAGTTCACATGTTTTAAAACTACATTTTGAAAATTTTATAAATTTTATTTGAAAATAAAAATTTATTTTAAAATTTTAAAATTCAAAATTATTTTAGGGTGAATTATTTTTATTTTTATGACAAGATTAGTTTTTAGACAAATTGTGGAAAATACTAAATTTTCGTTGAAAATTTACTTTCAGTTTAAAAAACTATAATGTGTTATAATATTTTTTAAATTTGTTTTGAAGAAAATATAGTCCATTTAAAATATATTAACCAAATTTAGGTCGTGGGAATAATTTCTATGTTGAATTTATCTATAATAACATTACATGCTTTAGAACATTTTCTCATGAAAAACCCTCTCCATCACAACATCCATGTGACTAATTTTAAATTACTTTATCCCACTTATGTGGATTTAATTTCAAAAAATGGATATATTATTTGTAATACAATAAGTTATAATTTATAATATTTTGAACATAATTTTTTATTATAATGTTTATTGGAAAAAATAAAAATTAATCAGAGTAATTAAGTTAAAAATGAGTTCAATTACTTGTTAAACCTATAATATATGGTGTACAAATAACACAAAACTCTTCGAACACCAATTTAATGTACATATATAGAAATATATGACCATATTATCTAATTTTTTTTCGTTTTTTGGTAAATTTTATATGAAAATGACCGACATAATAAGTTATGAAATGAATATGCTAAAAGAATACTTTCCATCCTTTTAATATCAACAGTGAATTGCGAAATGGTGAAAAAATATATATGAATGATTATGGAAATTATTTTCGAATATAAATATAATTTTTCTTTAATAATAATTTATATTATACTTTTGCAGATGAGTTAGTTACTTAAAATATTAGAAAATTCCAACATAGTATTTATTTATTTATCAATCAAACAAAATAAATGATACTCTAAATATTAAAAGTCATGTAAATTGAATGAATTATTATTTTATACAATTTTTGAAGATGAATATTTATGGTTACATATATTTGAATAAAATATATATTTTTTAATGCCTTGATATTTTGTGAAATATATTTTATGAATTAGATTAATCGTTTATATATTTTTAATTTCATGCAACAGTAAAAATTATATTTTTGTCAAAGGACTTTTTTTGGATTTTTTTTCACAGAACCATGTAATTTTTAACTAAATGGAACCTAATTTTTAACATTTATTCATGGAAGACTTAGGATAGTCTATATTACACAAAATATTGGCTTTCTTCAATGGCTTGCATGACACATAAGACTAAGTGTTACCAAACAATGATATATTATTAAAAACATTTTTATATAATATAATAAGATATAACCAATACCATTAGTTTATAGTTTTTAATTTTATTATCTAAATTTTGAATGTTCATGGTTGAATTTATTAGTTTCAAATGAATTAGAAATGAATATAATAACCAATTGAACATAAAGTGAATGTTTTTATAGAAAACTATTTTTATACTCACAAAGCAGTTTTTCATAATATACTAAATTAATTATTATTAGTGAGTTATATTAATAATTTATATATTATATAATCAAGAAAATATTTTTTATATTTATCCATGATATTTGATAAAGGTAAGATATGAACAAACCAGATTTCACACATAAAAACAAATATTTTTATTAAGAATATTTTACCTCCTTTTAATGGAGAACCTATTTTATTTCCAATTTTGGATATTTTATAAAGCATATAGGTGAAAATAATAATTATATATTTAAATAAGAACCTAAAAATTTGGTTTTGGTGAATTTTTGGTATTTTTCTCTAAAGTTTCAAATTTGGATCAATAGTGAAAAGTAATGAATTTTAATTCAAAAAAATATTTTTATCACATTGATTTATATTATTATATTTTTATTATTTAGTTTTAAAGATTAATTATATTAATTTTTTTATAAATTAACACAATTTATGTCGTTGGAGTCAATTTCACGTTGAAATTGTGTATAAAAACTTAACAAACATTTGGTTTTTTTACTTTAAAAACTGGCATTGTCATCCCTTTTACGAGACTAAATTTAAATTTATTTCTAAATTTTTTTTATTTTAATTGGGATAAAAGAAAGAATATATTATGTGTAAGACATGTTTAAATTTTTTTACAATTATAACCTAGTTGTTTTAAATTCATTGAATGTAATTAAAATTAAGTATACCTTTTAAGGTATAATTATGTTTAATAAGAGACTAAAACACAATCATAAGGGACAAAATGACTTAGATACTATTAAAATATCCTTTTGAGGGCCATATATCAACCCCATTATCCCATGGATATAATTTGGTCTATTATGAGATCTACTTTATGTGGAAAAAATGATGGTGGAATTTCGTTTCGCATAATTTACAAGAGTGACACTCCTCCTCCACTATAAAAAGGCCTCATCTCCTCCCCAATCCTCACACCCATAAATCCACATAGGATTGACCAAGATCATCAAAATAAATATAAATATATCAATTATTTACACCTTTAATTTTCTCTTAATTCATAAATTAATTAGTGGATGTATGTTGATTAAAATCCAAAGGATTTACCCAAAGGCGAGGTAACATCATTTCTCATGTTCCTTTCTTTTGTTTTCTTACCCCACAACCTAAAATAATCTTATTTCATTCTTATATAATTAAAATAGTATAAAAAATACACTAATATGTCATTAAATTATGGGTTTTACCTACTATTACAAATAGTTCCATCTAATTGGTAACGAACATACCATTTTTGTTTTTGGTGAACTACCACCTCATGAAACAACAATTGTTTGTTCATCCTTTAACGACTCTCATGATGGTAATTATGATAGAAAATATGTTTATAAAAAATACATATATTCTATTAATAATATATTTAATCATATTTAATTTTTTACATCACATAACCATATGCTTTATATTTTGTGTAAATACGATAACTTCGTTTGAGGAATTATAGACTACCGCCACCACAATGCGATGTAATTCATTCACACACTACATGGAATATATTAAATATGGATTTAGTAAACATATATGACATATATGATATAATAATAAAGATGGAATAATGGTATATCTATAAACACACACACACACACACATATATTGTAACACCCGAGACTTTTATGTTATATAAATCATCAAAGGAATCTTTTTCTACACAACACTTTCTTGGCTTGCTTTACACGCAATCGCGACCTTCCTCGATAGCTTGCGTCGTACGCAATACCGAGTTTCACTAAACAACAATATGCTATTAAAACTAGCCGTTATGAATAGTAATAACCACTTTTTGAAATTTTATAAATTTTATTTTTCAAAATGGACTTCATTTTTGAACTCAGAATATCGAAATTAGCCTAGGGTGAAATTTTGGTATTTTTCTGAAAACATTCAATTTTTGATGAATAGTGAAACCATTAAGTGGTAGGTTAAAAACTGAATTTTGCATAAAACTTAATTTTACCGCTTCTGTGAATGGAATTTCAAAAATCCGAGAGACACGGTTAATATCAAGGACTAAAATGTGGTTCAATGAGATGAAAATAATTTTTTGGTGAATAGTAACTTTTTACTATTTTTACCGCGGTTAATAGTAAATAGGGTAACTAAGGGTAAATATGATATTAATATTACCCTAACACATGTCCTAATTCTATTGGACAAGTGTAATTCGACCAAAAACAAACTTAGGAATAAAATATGACCATTTAGGCCCACTTGGATTAGATTAGGACATTTATTATTAATTTATTTAAAGAAGGGTTAAAATAGTTAAAATCAAAGTTTAATAAGTAAATCATTTTTAATATAGGGTTATACATAAGATAAATTCGATTGTAAATATTCATTAGAAAGCTAAAAAGATTTCCTACATGATGGTATTTTATTTGTAATTTTTAGACATCAAATAATTTAATTTATTTATGACACAAAGATGATGCAGTAATTATCTTATTAATGAAATATTGACAAAATTGATAATATAAATACCAAAATAAATATAATTTGAGACTTTTTATGAATTCCACTAATTTTCTAGGTTACTATGATATATTAGTATTGATTTAATCAACTTGGTTCGAACATATAATTCTGTTATGACTTTGACAAAATCATATATCAAATAGTGTCAAAATTGACACAAAATAGTTTTTAAATCAAATATTATATTATTAATTGTTATTTTATTCCTAAAAATCTAAGGTTCGGCCAAATGACATAGATAAGGATATATATATTAATAATAAACAATTTGGGGTTCGTTTGGTATGTTATAGTAAGTGTATTAACCATATAGTGAAAGAAAACAAAAAGACATGGTAAAAGTTAAATTATTTAACTTAGAGTTAAATTTAATTGATAAGGTTTAAATAATATCCTAAACTTGTCTAAATTCTATTGGTTGATAGGATTTCGACCCATCCCCACTTTAGCTTCGAAATAAGACCCTTTGGAACCATTATAAACCGATTTTGACTTTAATATAAAATAATATTTTGAGATATTCCTAAGGTGCCCCTCTCCTCCCTTATAAAAGGGCACCTCCTCCCCCTCCTCCTCACACCAATTTGAGCACTCAAGCTCGGCCAACCCCTGACATTTTCCCTTCTCCACTTCCCTAGAATAATCCTAGAGGTCCTGGTCTTCTCCAAAGACCAATCTTAGTTCCTTAAGTGGAGGATTCAAAAAGGCGTTCCAAAGAAGAGGTAATATCCATTACCGATCTTTTCAATTTCATTCTTCTTCAACTTCTTCTTCTTTAGTTGTTTCATGATAAAGTAATAACATCAGTATTACTTACATACTGATATGTTATTATAAATATGAAACAACCCTAATTCACCTTCTATCCATCCTACGGAAAAATGAAATCACCGCGCGTGCGTACGTACGGAATACCGTCTCCACGCCGTGGTGTAATCTATTTTCCACCATCACCTTACAAGGATGGGTATAATGGTGTAATCAGTAACTATATATGATTATAATTAAGTAATATTGATACTGAAATAATATATATATATACTCCAATACAATTCCACGATCATAGGAACGATATCATCACTCGTGCGTACGTACGGAATACCGTCTCCACGATGTGATGCGACTCGTTCTACATGATCTTCATTTCATAATGATTATATAAATGAATTGAATGAATGAATATGGTATATACTACACTAATACCATTCTGGAAATGAATTATCTATAACCTAAATATAAGAATAAGAATTTATTCGACAAAACATGCATAAGAACAAAAAGTTATAAAGACCCGAGTAACAAGTAACAATGAAATATTACTAACAAGAAGCTAATAATATGACCATATATGATCTCATATCAATATGTATGATTCTTGAATAAGTCAATAACATTATTTAAACCATTATACAGGATCTTCGGACACGAACAAAGCAAATCGGACCTAAGGTAAGGGAAATATCACAATCTCATTTTTATCCGAGATTGTTTATTCGTAAGTATTTACTGGGGTGTATTTTATCATCCACATCCATGTTCCATCAATATGTAATATTGTTTCCATCCACTTGAAATAGTTTAAATCCAATTTTACTCTTAGGTGAGTTTTTAGTAAAGAATATGAAAGGAATCTTTTGTCGTTTTTCCGTACGAGGTACTTTTTGACTTTTCCGACAAAAGTACGAAGAATGTTTTTTTAACTTATACGGAATGAATGGATTTTTAAAATATTACTTCAAAGAAGCTTCCTTTACAAGTTTTCAAGTTTATTTTTAATCAAATTCTTTTATTTTAAAGTTGTATGACATGTTATGAAAGGAAAAATGTTTTTGAAGAAGAAAGGATATTTTCCTCAAGAATTCAATTCAAGTGTTTTATCAAAATTATTTTCCATCTAAGATAATAAAGGGTTCTGTTTCTATCCATATTTTTACATTGGTTTGACTATGTTGTGATGGAATTATGTTTATGAATTCCTTTATCATATATGAATTGATTTATGATGTCATGATGTTTCAAGAATCCCATTTTTGTTATATGTGTTATGCGATGATGTATGTTTTATGATTATGTGGCACACATAAGAAAGGATTCATTATAAGATGGGTGGGACCTATATCTCCCTCCAATGCATTGGGTAATGATTTTATATCTCATGAGATAGACATGGCTGGAACGGAAGGTTATTTCGGTTCAGTGATACAGGACTGAAACGAGGAGTGAACTCGGTTCAGAAAGGGACTTTGTCCACTAAGATAGTCTTGGCAATGAGTCATGACTAACAAGAAATGATTTTCCATGATTAGGTGTGCATGCCACAAAGATTCAAGTTTTATGTTATGATTATTGGGGATCTCATTTTCACTTCTATGATTTATTCCATGTTAAGATATTATGATCTCTTTTGCAGGTTTTGATTTTCATAAAGATATGATATGATTTTTATTTCCTTTATTTGCCCTTGCTGAGCATTTGAGCTCACCCTTTTATGTTTTCTTTTCCCCAGGTCAGGAAGATGGATATTAAGTAGAATATGCTAAAAGGGACCCTAGATATGATGAAATAAATGGGAGACACTGTAGAAGATTTATGAACCAGTTGTTTATGTTTCCCCAGTTTCTAAAGACACTATACCTATACGGTCCTTTGTGGTTTTGTCATATATTGTAATAAGAGTGCTTCAATTTTGAAGTATTAACAATGTATGTAAAGTGTGGGTCATTATAGTTGGTATCAGAGGAAATGTATAGTCAACCTTTGGAAACTAGGATGTGAAAGCCTTAGTAAGAACCCTAAGGATAAGTCTAAGCATAGAACACAATCTTAGTGTTTTAGAAATGGCCTTGAATAACCTAGGATAAGACCTTAAGCATGAAAATTTTATTCTTGAATTATGTGGTTTCCTATTATAATTAGTGTTTCTCACACTATTCTTCTTGGTTTTAGTCAATGGCTGGAACCCGAAGGAACCGTGTTAATGCAGAATGCGATGGGCAATGCAATGATTGTCCCCCTGAGCAACCAAACGATATGGGAGCTGGAATGCAAAATCTTGTAGCCATGCTCACACAACTTTCTCAAGCTATGAATCATGCAGGATTTCCAAACGAACAAAGAAGGGAGCAACATTCTGTTGAATCCTTCATGAGGCAGCGTCCACCATCTTTCAGCGGGTCTACTGATCCATTAGTTGCTGAACAATGGATTAGTACTACTGAAAATATATTTTCAGTTCTTCAATGTTCTGAGCATGATAAAGTCATCCTAGCAGTGTATCGTTTGGAAGGAGATGCGGATCAATGGTGGAATCTTGTTAAGAATACGAGGGAAAGGGATGAAATTGAGTCTATGGAATGGGACGAGTTCAAGAACTTATTTTTCAATAAGTACTTCCCTCGTATTCTCCGAACAAAGATGGAGAAAGAGTTCCTTGAACTGAAGCAAAGGGATGATGAATCTGTTAGTACCTATGAAGCAAATTTTACAAGACTTGCAAGGTACGCTTCTGGTATTATTATCCAACCTGAGAGTAAGATCGATCGATTCTTTAGTGGCTTAAAACCAAGTCTTCGAAGGGCGTTAGCCATAAGGGACTTCAATAGCTACGAGGAAATCGTTCGATGTGCTCTCAAAGTCGAGATGGAGATTGGAGTAACCCATCAGTCACATGGGTTTGATAAGAAGAGGAAGATGTAATTCAAAGAAAAATCTAAAGAGCACACGGAAAAGAAGATGAACTTTCCCTTATGCTCAAAGTGTGGAAAGAAACATGGAGGGAGTTGTCTTAAAGGGACAAGTAAATGTTTTAAATGTGGAAAGGAAGGTCATAGGGCATTTGAATGCCGTGATAATGGGAAGAAGATGTCTAATGATGCAAACAAAGGAAGGGATACACAGAATGAACCTGCTACACTTCAATGTTTCAAGTGCAAGGAGATGGGGCATTATGCCAATCAATGCCCAAATCCAAGGGTTGATGATGATGGTCGACGTCAACAAACTCTTAAGGCTAAAGACAAAGGAAAGTCACATGCAATTTCTATCAGCGATGTGGAGTACGATAACGATGTGGTGAAAGGTACACTTACCATCCACTCTAAAGTAGCAAATGTTTTATTTGATTCTGGATCCACCCACTCTTTTATTTCTGAAAAATTTTCTAAGGGTATCACCGTATTACCTCAACAATTAGATGTTGAGTTAGCTGTGACAACACCTAATGACACATCAATCACATCAGAAGTTTATAATTCTTCTCCGATCGAAGTTTGTGGGAAAGTGCTTCCTGCAAATCTTGTGATCCTTCCTTTAGTGGAATTTGATGTGATTCTTGGCATGGATTGGCTTTCTCTACATGGAGCTCATATCAATTGCCAAAGAAGGGATGTCACATTTCATATTCCAGATCAACCTACGATCGTCTATCAATGCAAGGATGAACATAACCTTCCAGTGGAAATTTCTTCCATCTTATGGGTATTGATTCCACTAAATGAAGGTTATTTATCTCAAATGGTTGGTGAGAAACTCAAGATTAAGAATATGCCCATTGTACGGGAGTTTGATGATGTCTTTCCGGAGGAATTGCCGGGTCTTCCACCAAATCGTGAAGTTGAGTTTTCAATAGAACTCGTACCGGGTGCTTTGCCTATTTCAAAGACACCTTATAGAATGGCCCCAATTGAGTTGCAGGAATTGAAGAAGAAACTCCAAGAGAATCTTGATAAGGGATTCATACGCCCTAGTGCGTCACCTTGGGGAGCACCTGTTCTATTTGTTAAGAAGAAAGATGGATCAATGAGACTCTGCATTGATTATCGAGAACTTAACAAGATCACTATCAAGAACAAATATCCTCTCCCATGCATTGATGACTTATTTGACCAACTACGCGGAGCTCAATACTTTTCCAAGATTGATCTTCGTTCAGGGTATCATCAATTAAGGGTCAAAAGGGAGGATATACCAAAGACGGCTTTCCGTACAAGGTATGGACACTATGAATTTATAGTGATGCCATTTGGTCTTACTAATGCCCCTGCTATCATCATGGATCTAATGAATAGAGTCTTTAGAGACTATCATGATCAATTTGTGGTAGTCTTTATAGACGATATTCTTGTCTATTCAAAGAGCAAGGAAGAGCATGAAGATCACTTGAGAATTATATTGAAGACCCTGAGAAAAGAGAAGCTTTATGCCAAATTTACCAAGTGTGAATTTTGGCTTCAAAAAGTTGCATTTTTGGGTCATATAATCTCAAAAGAGGGGATATCTGTGGTTCCAGCAAAAACAGAGGTTATCGAAAGATGGTCAAGACCAACAACAGTAACTGAGATCCGAAGTTTTCTTGGTTTGTCTGGATATTATCGACGTTTTGTAAAAGATTTTTCACGGTTATCTAATCCAATCACCAAGTTGACTCGGAAAGGAGTTAAGTTTGTCTGGACAGAGGAATGTGAAGAGAATTTCAAGGAGTTGAAAAGAAGGTTATCCAGTGCACCTGTTCTCACACTGCCTTGTAGTGGAGAAAGGTTTGTGATCTACAGTGATGCATCCAAGAAGGGATTGGGGTGTGTTCTTATGAAAAATGATATGGTGATAGCTTATGCCTCACGACAGTTGAAAATCCATGAGCAAAATTACCCAACACATGATTTGGAGTTGGCTGCGGTAATCTTTGCATTAAAGATTTGGAGGCATTACCTTTATGGTGAAAGGTGTGATATTTATACTGATCATAAAAGTTTAAAGTATATTTTCACACAAAAGGAGTTGAATATGCGCCAAAGAAGATGGTTGGAGCTGATTAAGGATTATGACTGCTCAATCCATTACCACCCTGGGAAAGCAAACAAGGTGGCAGATGCATTAAGTCGACAAGACCATGCTAGTTTATCCATGATGAGGATCACAAAAGATCCAATATTTATGGATTTACAAAGGATGGATCTTGGAATTATAATGGAAGGGGAAAAATCTTATCTTTCTCAAATGAATGTTCAACCATCTATACATGTGAAGATTAAAGAGGCACAGAAAGAAGATGTCGAGTTACAAAAGAAGGTGAGAAATGTTCCTGAACTCAACCTTGATTGTGATGGGATAATAAAGTTCAGGAATCGGGTTTGTGTTCCTCCCATCCCCGAATTAAAGAAAGAGCTGCTGGATGAGGCTCATAGTTCTTCATTCTCTATTCATCCTGGAAGCACGAAGATGTATAGGGACCTGAAAGAGTACTTCTGGTGGGATGGCATGAAAAGATATGTTGCTGAATATGTCTCTCGATGCTTGGTTTGTCAACAAGTTAAAGCTGAGAGACAGAAGTCTAAGGGGATTTTACAACCATTACCCATACCCGAATGGAAATGGGAAAACATCACTATGGACTTTGTCACAGGACTTCCTAAAACATCCAAAGGCAATAATGCTATCTGGGTCATAGTTGATCGTCTTACAAAGTCTGCACACTTCATTGCTATTAGAGAGGATTTCTCTCTAGATCAGCTTGCCAGGATATATGTAAAGGAAGTGGTAAGATTGCATGGAGTACCACTTTCTATTATATCTGATCGGGATCCGAGATTTACCTCGAAGTTCTGGCGAAGTCTTCAGCATACTCTGGATACAGAGTTGAGTTTCAGCTTTGCTTATCATCCCCAGACAGACGGTCAGTCTGAGAGAACAATTCAAACCCTAGAAGATATGTTGAGAGCTTGCTCTATGGATTTCAAAGGAGGTTGGGATCAACACCTACCTTTGGTGGAATTTTCTTATAATAATAGCTTTCACTCCAGTATTCAGATGGCTCCTTATGAAGCTCTCTATGGAAAGAAATGCAGGACTCCAACTTGCTGGGATGAAGTTGGGGAAAGAAAGCTATTAGGACCTGATCTCGTTGATGAAATGGCAGAAAAGGTTAGATCTATTCAACAACACATAAGAGCAGCTCAGAGTCGACAGAAAAGTTATGCCGACAACCGAAGAAAAGACCTAGAGTTTGAAGTGGGTGATAAAGTGTTCTTACGAATATCTCCCTGGAAGAGGGTTATGAGATTTGGAAAGAAGGGGATGTTGAGCCCTAGATATATCGGTCCTTTCGAAATACTGGATCGTGTTGGGAAGGTAGCTTACCGATTGGCGCTTCCACCGAATCTCTCTCAAGTTCACGATGTGTTCCATGTATCACTCCTGAGAAAGTACATACCAGATCCTTCACATGTACTCAGCTCAGAAGTTGTACCGCTGGGGCAAGATCTTTCTTATGAAGAACAGCCGATAGAGATTCTGGATCGTAGCGAAAAAGTCCTACGAAACAAGACCACTCGCTTGGTGAAAGTTTTATGGAGAAACCACCAACTTGAAGAAGCTACATGGGAGCTTGAGGATATGATGAGGGAGAAGTATCCTCTTTTGTTTGTTGCAAAGTGACGAATTTCGAGGGCGAAATTCTTTTTAAGGGGGGTAGAATGTAACACCCGAGACTTTTATGTTATATAAATCATCAAAGGAATCTTTTTCTACACAACACTTTCTTGGCTTGCTTTACACGCAATCACGACCTTCCTCGATAGCTTGCGTCGTACGCAATACCGAGTTTCACTAAACAACAATATGCTATTAAAACTAGCCGTTATGAATATTAATAACCACTTTTTGAAATTTTATAAATTTTATTTTTCAAAATGGACTTCATTTTTGGACTCAGAATATCGAAATTAGCCTAGGGTGAAATTTTGGTATTTTTCTGAAAACTTTCAATTTTTGATGAATAGTGAAACCACTAAGTGGTAGGTTAAAAACTGAATTTTGCATAAAACTTAATTTTACCGCTTCTGTGAATGGAATTTCAAAAATCTGAGAGACACAGTTAATATCAAGGACTAAAATGTGGTTCAATGAGATGAAAATAATTTTTTGGTGAATAGTAACTTTTTACTATTTTTACCGCGGTTAATAGTAAATAGGGTAACTAAGGGTAAATATGATATTAATATTACCCTAACACATGTCCTAATTCTATTGGACAAGTGTAATTCGACCAAAAACAATCTTAGGAATAAAATATGACCATTTAGGCCCACTTGGATTAGATTAGGACATTTATTATTAATTTATTTAAAGAAGGGTTAAAATAGTTAAAATCAAAGTTTAATAAGTAAATCATTTTTAATATAGGGTTATACATAAGATATATTCGATTGTAAATATTCATTAGAAAGATAAAAAGATTTCCTACATGATGGTATTTTATTTGTAATTTTTAGACATCAAATAATTTAATTTATTTATGACACAAAGATGATGCAGTAATTATCTTATTAATGAAATATTGACAAAATTGATAATATAAATACCAAAATAAATGTAATTTGAGACTTTTTATGAATTCCACTAATTTTCTAGGTTACTATGATATATTAGTATTGATTTAATCAACTTGGTTCGAACATATAATTCTGTTATGACTTTGACAAAATCATATATCAAATAGTGTCAAAATTGACACAAAATAGTTTTTAAATCAAATATTATATTATTAATTGTTATTTTATTCCTAAAAATCTAAGGTTCGGCCAAATGACTTAGATAAGGATATATATATTAATAATAAACAATTTGGGGTTCGTTTGGCATGTTATAGTAAGTGTATTAACCATATAGTGAAAGAAAACAAAAAGACATGGTAAAAGTTAAATTATTTAACTTAGAGTTAAATTTAATTGATAAGGTTAAAATAATATCCTAAACTTGTCTAAATTCTATTGGTTGATAGGACTTCGACCCATCCCCACTTTATCTTCGAAATAAGACCCTTTGGAACCATTATAAACCGATTTTGACTTTAATATAAAATAATATTTTGAGATATTCCTAAGGTGCCCCTCTCCTCCCTTATAAAAGGGCACCTCCTCCCCCTCCTCCTCACACCAATTTGAGCACTCAAGCTCGTCCAACCCCTGCCATTTTCCCTTCTCCACTTCCCTATAATAATCCTAGAGGTCCTGGTCTTCTCCAAAGACCAATCTTAGTTCCTTAAGTGGAGGATTCAAAAAGGCGTTCCAAAGAAGAGGTAATATCCATTACCGATCTTTTCAATTTCTTTCTTCTTCAACTTCTTCTTCTTTACTTGTTTCATGATAAAGTAATAACATCAGTATTACTTACATACTGATATGTTATTATAAATATGAAACAACCCTAATTCACCTTCTATCCATCCTACGGAAAAATGAAATCACCGCGCGTGCGTACGTACGGAATACCGTCTCCACGCCGTGGTGTAATCTATTTTCCACCATCACCTTACAAGGATGGGTATAATGGTGTAATCAGTAACTATATATGATTATTATTAAGTAATATTGATACTGAAATAATATATATATATACTCCAATACAATTCCACGATCATAGGAACGATATCATCACTCGTGCGTACGTACGGAATACCGTCTCCACGATGTGATGCGACTCGTTCTACATGATCTTCATTTCATAATGATTATATAAATGAATTGAATGAATGAATATGGTATATACTACACTAATACCATTCTGGAAATGAATTATCTATAACCTAAAGATAAGAATAAGAATTTATTCGACAAAACACGCATAAGAACAAAAAGTTATAAAGACCCGAGTAACAAGTAACAATGAAATATTACTAACAAGAAGCTAATAATATGACCATATATGATCTCATATCAATATGTATGATTCTGGAATAAGTCAATAACATTATTTAAACCATTATACAGGATCTTCGGACACGAACAAAGCAAATCGGACCTAAGGTAAGGGAAATATCACAATCTCATTTTTATCCGAGATTGTTTATTCGTAAGTATTTACTGGGGTGTATTTTATCATCCACATCCATGTTCCCTCAATATGTAATATTTTTTCCATCCACTTGAAATAGTTTAAATCCAATTTTACCCTTAGGTGAGTTTTTAGTAAAGAATATGAAAGGAATCTTTTGTCGTTTTTCCGTACGAGGTACTTTTTGACTTTTCCGACAAAAGTACGAAGAATGTTTTTTTAACTTATACGGCATGAATGGATTTTTAAAACATTACTTCAAAGAAGATTCCTTTACAAGTTTTCAAGTTTATTTTTAATCAACTTCTTTTATTTTAAAGTTGTATGACATGTTATGAAAGGAAAAATGTTTTTGAAGAAGAAAGGATATTTTCCTCAAGAATTCAATTCAAGTGTTTTATCAAAATTATTTTCCATCTAAGATAATAAAGGGTTCTGTTTATATCCATATTTTTACATTGGTTTGACTATGTTGTGATGGAATTATGTTTATGAATTCCTTTATCATATATGAATTGATTTATGATGTCATGATGTTTCAAGAATCCCATTTTTGTTATATGTGTTATGCGATGATGTATGTTTTATGATTATGTGGCACACATAAGAAAGGATTCATTATAAGATGGGTGGGACCTATATCTCCCTCCAATGCATTGGGTAATGATTTTATATCTCATGAGATAGACATGGCTGGAATGGAAGGTTATTTCGGTTCAGTGATACAGGACTGAAACGAGGAGTGAACTCGGTTCAGAAAGGGACTTTGTCCACTAAGATAGTCTTGGCAATGAGTCATGACTAACAAGAAATGATTTTCCATGATTATGTGTGCATGCCACAAAGATTCAAGTTTTATGTTATGATTATTGGGGATCTCATTTTCACTTCTATGATTTATTCCATGTTAAGATATTATGATCTCTTTTGCAGGTTTTGATTTTCATAAAGATATGATATGATTTTTATTTCCTTTATTTGCCCTTGCTGAGCATTTGAGCTCACCCTTTTATGTTTTCTTTTCCCCAGGTCAGGAAGATGGATATTAAGTAGAATATGCTAAAAGGGACCCTAGATATGATGAAATAAATGGGAGACACTGTAGAAGATTTATGAACCAGTTGTTTATGTTTCCCCAGTTTCTAAAGACACTATACCTATACGGTCCTTTGTGGTTTTGTCATATATTGTAATAAGAGTGCTTCAATTTTGAAGTATTAACAATGTATGTAAAGTGTGGGTCGTTATAGTTGGTATCAGAGGAAAGGTATAGTCAACCTTTGGAAACTAGGATGTGAAAGCCTTAGTAAGAACTCTAAGGATAAGTCTAAGCATAGAACACAATCTTAGTGTTTTAGAAATGGCCTTGAATAACCTAGGATAAGACCTTAAGCATGAAAATTTTATTCTTGAATTATGTGGTTTCCTATTATAATTAGTGTTGCTCACACTATTCTTCTTGGTTTTAGTAAATGGCTGGAACCCGAAGGAACCGTGTTAATGCAGAATGCGATGGGCAATGCAATGATTGTCCCCCTAAGTAACCAAACGATATGGGAGCTGGAATCCAAAATCTTGTAGCCATGCTCACACAACTTTCTCAAGCTATGAATCATGCAGGATTTCCAAACGAACAAAGAAGGGAGCAACATTCTGTTGAATCCTTCATGAGGCAGCGTCCACCATCTTTCAGCGGGTCTACTGATCCATTAGTTGCTGAACAATGGATTAGTACTGCTGAAAATATATTTTCAGTTCTTCAATGTTCTGAGCATGATAAAGTCATCCTAGCAGTGTATCGTTTGGAAGGAGATGCGGATCAATGGTGGAATCTTGTTAAGAATACGAGGCAAAGGGATGAAATTGAGTCTATGGAATGGGACGAGTTCAAGAACTTATTTTTCAATAAGTACTTCCCTCGTATTCTCCGAACAAATATGGAGAAAGAGTTCCTTGAACTGAAGCAAAGGGATGATGAATCTGTTAGTACCTATGAAGCAAATTTTACAAGACTTGCAAGGTACGCTTCTGGTATTATTATCCAACCTGAGAGTAAGATCGATCGATTCTTTAGTGGCTTAAAACCAAGTCTTCGAAGGGCGTTAGCCATAAGGGACTTCAATAGCTACGAGGAAATCGTTCGATGTGCTCTCAAAGTCGAGATGGAGATTGGAGTAACCCATCAGTCACATGGGTTTGATAAGAAGAGGAAGATGGAATTCAAAGAAAAATCTAAAGAGCACACGGAAAAGAAGATGAACTTTCCCTTATGCTCAAAGTGTGGAAAGAAACATGGAGGGAGTTGTCTTAAAGGGACAAGTAAATGTTTTAAATGTGGAAAGGAAGGTCATAGGGCATTTGAATGCCGTGATAATGGGAAGAAGATGTCTAATGATGCAAACAAAGGAAGGGATACACAGAATGAACCTTCTACACTTCAATGTTTCAAGTGCAAGGAGATGGGGCATTATGCCAATCAATGCCCAAATCCAAGGGTTGATGATGATGGTCGACGTCAACAAACTCTTAAGGCTAAAGACAAAGGAAAGTCACATGCAATTTCTATCAGCGATGTGGAGTACGATAACGATGTGGTGAAAGGTACACTTACCATCCACTCTAAAGTAGAAAATGTTTTATTTGATTCTGGATCCACCCACTCTTTTATTTCTGAAAATTTTTCTAAGGGTATCACCGTATTACCTCAACAATTAGATGTTGAGTTAGCTGTGACAACACCTAATGGCACATCAATCGCATCAAAAGTTTATAATTCTTCTCCGATCGAAGTTTGTGGGAAAGTGCTTCCTGCAAATCTTGTGATCCTTCCTTTAGTGGAATTTGATGTGATTCTTGGCATGGATTGGCTTTCTCTACATGGAGCTCATATCAATTGCCAAAGAAGGGAAGTCACATTTCATATTCCAGATCAACCTACGATCGTCTATCAATGCAAGGATGAACATAACCTTCCTGTGGAAATTTCTTCCATCTTATGGGTATTGATTCCACTAAATGAAGGTTATTTATCTCAAATGGTTGGTGAGAAACTCACGATTAAGAATATGCCCATTGTACGGGAGTTTGATGATGTCTTTCCAGAGGAATTGCCGGGTCTTCCACCAAATCGTGAAGTTGAGTTTTCAATAGAACTCGTACCGGGTGCTTTGCCTATTTCAAAGACACCTTATAGAATGGCCCCAATTGAGTTGCAGGAATTGAAGAAGCAACTCCAAGAGAATCTTGATAAGGGATTCATACGCCCTAGTGCGTCACCTTGGGGAGCACCTGTTCTATTTGTTAAGAAGAAAGATGGATCAATGAGACTCTGCATTGATTATCGAGAACTTAACAAGATCACTATCAAGAACAAATATCCTCTCCCACGCATTGATGACTTATTTGACCAACTACGCGGAGCTCAATACTTTTCCAAGATTGATCTTCGTTCAGGGTATCATCAATTAAGGGTCAAAAGGGAGGATATACCAAAGACGGCTTTCCGTACAAGGTATGGACACTATGAATTTATAGTGATGCCATTTGGTCTTACTAATGCCCCTGCTATCTTCATGGATCTAATGAATAGAGTCTTTAGAGACTATCTTGATCAATTTGTGGTAGTCTTTATAGACGATATTCTTGTCTATTCAAAGAGCAAGGAAGAGCATGAAGATCACTTGAGAATTATATTGCAGACCCTGAGAAAAGAGAAGCTTTATGCCAAATTTACCAAGTGTGAATTTTGGCTTCAAAAAGTTGCATTTTTGGGTCATATAATCTCAAAAGAGGGGATATCTGTGGATCCAGCAAAAACAGAGGTTATCGAAAGATGGTCAAGACCAACAACAGTAACTGAGATCCGAAGTTTTCTTGGTTTGGCTGGATATTATCGACGTTTTGTAAAAGATTTTTCACGGTTATCTAATCCAATCACCAAGTTGACTCGGAAAGGAGTTAAGTTTGTCTGGACAGAGGAATGTGAAGAGAATTTCAAGGAGTTGAAAAGAAGGTTATCCAGTGCACCTGTGCTCACACTGCCTTGTAGTGGAGAAAGGTTTGTGATCTACAGTGATGCATCCAAGAAGGGATTGGGGTGTGTTCTTATGCAAAATGATATGGTGATAGCTTATGCCTCACGACAGTTGAAAATCCATGAGCAAAATTACCCAACACATGATTTGGAGTTGGCTGCGGTAATCTTTGCATTAAAGATTTGGAGGCATTACCTTTATGGTGAAAGGTGTGATATTTATACTGATCATAAAAGTTTAAAGTATATTTTCACACAAAAGGAGTTGAATATGCGCCAAAGAAGATGGTTGGAGCTGATTAAGGATTATGACTGCTCAATCCATTACCACCCTGGGAAAGCAAACAAGGTGGCAGATGCATTAAGTCGACAAGACCATGCTAGTTTATCCATGATGAGGATCACAAAAGATCCAATATTTATGGATTTACAAAGGACGGATCTTGGAATTATAATGGAAGGGGAAAAATCTTATCTTTCTCAAATGAATGTTCAACCATCTATACATGTGAAGATTAAAGAGGCACAGAAAGAAGATGTCGAGTTACAAAAGAAGGTGAGAAATGTTCCTGAATTCAACCTTGATTGTGATGGGATAATAAAGTTCAGGAATCGGGTTTGTGTTCCTCCCATCCCCGAATTAAAGAAAGAGCTGCTGGATGAGGCTCATAGTTCTTCATTCTCTATTCATCCTGGAAGCACGAAGATGTATAGGGACCTGAAAGAGTACTTCTGGTGGGATGGCATGAAAAGAGATGTTGCTGAATATGTCTCTCGATGCTTGGTTTGTCAACAAGTTAAAGCTGAGAGACAGAAGTCTAAGGGGATGTTACAACCATTACCCATACCCGAATGGAAATGGGAAAACATCACTATGGACTTTGTCACAGGACTTCCTAAAACATCCAAAGGCAATAATGCTATCTGGGTCATAGTTGATCGTCTTACAAAGTCTGCACACTTCATTGCTATTAGAGAGGATTTCTCTCTAGATCAGCTTGCCAGGATATATGTAAAGGAAGTGGTAAGATTGCATGGAGTACCACTTTCTATTATATCTGATCGGGATCCGAGATTTACCTCGAAGTTCTGGAGAAGTCTTCAGCATACTCTGGATACAGAGTTGAGTTTCAGCACTGCTTATCATCCCCAGACAGACGGTCAGTCTGAGAGAACAATTCAAACCCTAGAAGATATGTTGAGAGCTTGCTCTATGGATTTCAAAGGAGGTTGGGATCAACACCTACCTTTGGTGGAATTTTCTTATAATAATAGCTTTCACTCCAGTATTCAGATGGCTCCTTATGAAGCTCTCTATGGAAAGAAATGCAGGACTCCAACTTGCTGGGATGAAGTTGGGGAAAGAAAGCTATTAGGACCTGATCTCGTTGATGAAATGGCAGAAAAGGTTAGATCTATTCAACAACACATAAGAGCAGCTCAGAGTCGACAGAAAAGTTATGCCGACAACCGAAGAAAAGACCTAGAGTTTGAAGTGGGTGATAAAGTGTTCTTACGAATATCTCCCTGGAAGAGGGTTATGAGATTTGGAAAGAAGGGGAAGTTGAGCCCTAGATATATCGGTCCTTTCGAAATACTGGATCGTGTTGGGAAGGTAGCTTACCGATTGGCGCTTCCACCGAATCTCTCTCATGTTCACGATGTGTTCCATGTATCTCTCCTGAGAAAGTACATACCAGATCCTTCACATGTACTCAACTCAGAAGTTGTACCGCTGGGGCAAGATCTTTCTTATGAAGAACAGCCGATAGAGATTCTGGATCGTAGCGAAAAAGTCCTACGAAACAAGACCACTCGCTTGGTGAAAGTTTTATGGAGAAACCCCCAACTTGAAGAAGCTACATGGGAGCTTGAGGATATGATGAGGGAGAAGTATCCTCTTTTGTTTGTTGCAAAGTGACGAATTTCGAGGGCGAAATTCTTTTTAAGGGGGGTAGAATGTAACACCCGAGACTTTTATGTTATATAAATCATCAAAGGAATCTTTTTCTACACAACACTTTCTTGGCTTGCTTTACACGCAATCACGACCTTCCTCGATAGCTTGCGTCGTACGAAATACCGAGTTTCACTAAACAACAATATGCTATTAAAACTAGCCGTTATGAATAGTAATAACCACTTTTTGAAATTTTATAAATTTTATTTTTCAAAATGGACTTCATTTTTGGACTCAGAATATCGAAATTAGCCTAGGGTGAAATTTTGGTATTTTTCTGAAAACTTTCAATTTTTGATGAATAGTGAAACCACTAAGTGGTAGGTTAAAAACTGAATTTTGCATAAAACTTAATTTTACCGCTTCTGTGAATGGAATTTCAAAAATCTTAGAGACACGGTTAATATCAAGGACTAAAATGTGGTTCAATGAGATGAAAATAATTTTTTGGTGAATAGTAACTTTTTACTATTTTTACCGCGGTTAATAGTAAATAGGGTAACTATGGGTAAATATGATATTAATATTACCCTAACACATGTCCTAATTCTATTGGACAAGTTTAATTCGACCAAAAACAAACTTAGGAATAAAATATGACCATTTAGGCCCACTTGGATTAGATTAGGACATTTATTATTAATTTATTTAAAGAAGGGTTAAAATAGTTAAAATCAAAGTTTAATAATTAAATCATTTTTAATATAGGGTTATACATAAGATAAATTCGATTGTAAATATTCATTAGAAAGCTAAAAAGATTTCCTACATGATGGTATTTTATTTGTAATTTTTAGACATCAAATAATTTAATTTATTTATGACACAAAGATGATGAAGTAATTATCTTATTAATGAAATATTGACAAAATTGATAATATAAATACCAAAATAAATGTAATTTGAGACTTTTTATGAATTCCACTAATTTTCTAGGTTACTATGATATATTAGTATTGATTTAATCAACTTGTTTCGAACATATAATTCTGTTATGACTTTGACAAAATCATATATCAAATAGTGTCAAAATTGACACAAAATAGTTTTTAAATCAAATATTATATTATTAATTGTTATTTTATTCCTAAAAATCTAAGGTTCGGCCAAATGACTTATATAAGGATATATATATTAATAATAAACAATTTGGGGTTCGTTTGGCATGTTATAGTAAGTGTATTAACCATATAGTGAAAGAAAACAAAAAGACATGGTAAAAGTTAAATTATTTAACTTAGAGTTAAATTTAATTGATAAGGTTAAAATAATATCCTAAACTTGTCTAAATTCTATTGGTTGATATGATTTCGACCCATCCCCACTTTATCTTCGAAATAAGACCCTTTGGAACCATTATAAACCGATTTTGACTTTAATATAAAATAATATTTTGAGATATTCCTAAGGTGCCCCTCTCCTCCCTTATAAAAGGGCACCTCCTCCCCCTCCTCCTCACACCAATTTGAGCACTCAAGCTCGTCCAACCCCTGACATTTTCCCTTCTCCACTTCCCTAGAATAATCCTAGAGGTCCTGGTCTTCTCCAAAGACCAATCTTAGTTCCTTAAGTGGAGGATTCAAAAAGGCGTTCCAAAGAAGAGGTAATATCCATTACCGATATTTTCAATTTCTTTCTTCTTCAACTTCTTCTTCTTTAGTTGTTTCATGATAAAGTAATAACATCAGTATTACTTACATACTGATATGTTATTATAAATATGAAACAACCCTAATTCACCTTCTATCCATCCTACGGAAAAATGAAATCACCGCGCGTGCGTACGTACGGAATACCGTCTCCACGCCGTGGTGTAATCTATTTTCCACCATCACCTTACAAGGATGGGTATAATGGTGTAATCAGTAACTATATATGATTATTATTAAGTAATATTGATACTGAAATAATATATATATATACTCCAATACAATTCCACGATCATAGGAACGATATCATCACTCGTGCGTACGTACGGAATACCGTCTCCACGATGTGATGCGACTCGTTCTACATGATCTTCATTTCATAATGATTATATAAATGAATTGAATGAATGAATATGGTATATACTACACTAATACCATTCTGGAAATGAATTATCTATAACCTAAAGATAAGAATAAGAATTTATTCGACAAAACACGCATAAGAACAAAAAGTTATAAAGACCCGAGTAACAAGTAACAATGAAATATTACTAACAAGAAGCTAATAATATGACCATATATGATCTCATATCAATATGTATGATTCTGGAATAAGTCAATAACATTATTTAAACCATTATACAGGATCTTCGGACACGAACAAAGCAAATCGGACCTAAGGTAAGGGAAATATCACAATCTCATTTTTATCCGAGATTGTTTATTCGTAAGTATTTACTGGGGTGTATTTTATCATCCACATCCATGTTCCCTCAATATGTAATATTGTTTCCATCCACTTGAAATAGTTTAAATCCAATTTTACCCTTAGGTGAGTTTTTAGTAAAGAATATGAAAGGAATCTTTTGTCGTTTTTCCGTACGAGGTACTTTTTGACTTTTCCGACAAAAGTACGAAGAATGTTTTTTTAACTTATACGGCATGAATGGATTTTTAAAACATTACTTCAAAGAAGCTTCCTTTACAAGTTTTCAAGTTTATTTTTAATCAACTTCTTTTATTTTAAAGTTGTATGACATGTTATGAAAGGAAAAATGTTTTTGAAGAAGAAAGGATATTTTCCTCAAGAATTCAATTCAAGTGTTTTATCAAAATTATTTTCCATCTAAGATAATAAAGGGTTCTGTTTCTATCCATATTTTTACATTGGTTTGACTATGTTGTGATGGAATTATGTTTATGAATTCCTTTATCATATATGAATTGATTTATGATGTCATGATGTTTCAAGAATCCCATTTTTGTTATATGTGTTATGCGATGATGTATGTTTTATGATTATGTGGCACACATAAGAAAGGATTCATTATAAGATGGGTGGGACCTATATCTCCCTCCAATGCATTGGGTAATGATTTTATATCTCATGAGATAGACATGGCTGGAACGGAAGGTTATTTCGGTTCAGTGATACAGGACTGAAACGAGGAGTGAACTCGGTTCAGAAAGGGACTTTGTCCACTAAGATAGTCTTGGCAATGAGTCATGACTAACAAGAAATGATTTTCCATGATTATGTGTGCATGCCACAAAGATTCAAGTTTTATGTTATGATTATTGGGGATCTCATTTTCACTTCTATGATTTATTCCATGTTAATATATTATGATCTCTTTTGCAGGTTTTGATTTTCATAAAGATATGATATGATTTTTATTTCCTTTATTTGCCCTTGCTGAGCATTTGAGCTCACCCTTTTATGTTTTCTTTTCCCCAGGTCAAAAAGATGGATATTAAGTAGAATATGCTAAAAGGGACCCTAGATATGATGAAATAAATGGGAGACACTGTAGAAGATTTATGAACCAGTTGTTTAGGTTTCCCCAGTTTCTAAAGACACTCTACCTATACGGTCCTTTGTGGTTTTGTCATATATTGTAATAAGAGTGCTTCAATTTTGAAGTATTAACAATGTCTGTAAAGTGTGGGTCGTTATATATATATATATATATTCTTTTATGTCCTTTAATCTATTTCTTTCAATATGACAAGATAACATAAACAACATTCATGCGTACATACGACCTGCCATCTCCATGAACTGTGTATTCCAATTAAAACATCTATATCGTATAGATTATTATAATACATATATAATGAATATAAATTATATTTTTATCATGGATTATATTCTTGAAATCATGATATAAGTATAAGGACCAAAGATATAATAAATTATGTCACATGCGATGAATAAAGAAAATATTACCTGAAGTGAATCCTTAACATATAATTGTTAAAAAGTGGGTAATATAAGGTAATAATTATTCCATATATGATATCACATATTATAATATGATTCAATATAATATCGATAATAAAAATACATTTATTATAAATGATCCATGTATGAGTAAGAAGAGAGTTAAGACATAAGGAAATGGGATTTCATATCACTTTTTATTTTCTCGAAATAAATGACTTAGTAAGTTTTCATTTAGTTTGTGTAGAGTATAAAATATCCATGGATTTATTCTATGATTTTTATTTTTATTTTTATTTTTATTTTAATTATCATGTGATGATATTAATTTCACAGGGGTTATGTTTTAAAAGATACCAAATCAGTAAAGTGACTTTCTCTCAATTTCTCTTTGATTGAGACACATACCACGTCATGAACCTATATTTTTATAAGTGGTTTATATACTAACATTTCACTTATTATATCATTAATCAAATTATATTCACGATATTTTACGGTTCATGTAATTTTATTCTTTTCATCATGAATTAATTTTACCAAAATAGAAATAGTTTATTGTTATAATCTCATTGATTATCAATATTGTTTATGATTATACATCAATAAATAAAATATTATCATCAATATATGAAGAAATCTCATGAAATTTCGTAACCTATATATATTTATGTTTAATCACAATTTGGGTTCCATGTTTCTACTCTTTGGTTCATAAGATTATATGAAAATGGTTTTTATGAAAATCCTACTTTATATCTCCCTTTTCTTGGAAACATGTCTTATTTTAAATCCATGATTTATAAGAAAAAATATTTCAAAATTTATTTACATTTATGATATAATTTTGAAGGATGTTTTTACAAATTTTTTAACTTTTAAAAAAGTATTTAGAGGGAATATTCTTGTTGTCTTCCAATCAAGACACTATTACGAACAATTAAGATAAAAAGGAATGTTTTTCATATATAGACATACTCTCCATAATGATCATCAATTAAATAAAAATTAAATTTATGTTTAAAATTTTATTTATAATTAAAAATTATTTCTCTAATATTCCTGAAATTCATTATGTTTAATGTTTTTTAAATGAAAAAGTAATTAAAAATTTTATTATGATTACAAGATTATTTGAAATCTTTTGAAACATTCTTTTTATGTTTACAATGTATTTTCATGGAAATGGTTTTAAAAAAATTTCTTTTACATGTTTTCAAGTAATATGGTTTTTGAAATGTTTTCAAGAACTATATATATGTTTAACATGAAAATGTTTAGAAACATGTTTCAAATAATTCTTTATAACTTTTCAAGTTTATTTTAAATAAAAATGTTTCAAAAAGGTTTTATGTTTTAAATAGACCTTTTTCAATTAATAAATTATTTTTATAAAAGAAATGTTTTTAAAATATATTTTAAAATTTTTTCTATCTATGATGATATATGTTGATGTTTCTCATTAACTTATTTGTTTCATTCATATTACATATCTAAATGGTTTATGTTTTGATAGCATGATGTTTATGAAAGCTATTTCACTTTCATAGGTTATATGTTTATGAAACCCATCTTTCATTCAAAGGTTATATGAATGTGAAAACTAATTATTTTCAAGAGGTTTTATTTGATGAAATGGAAATGTGTCCTATATATTTTTCATAGGTTAATATGGGATGAAATGTAAATGATACCAATTTAATTTCTTAGGTTATGATTTTATGTTAATAAAACCCATATCATTTCAAGGTTTCAGATATGATGGATGTTTTGTGGAACATATATGTATTATTTTATTATGAAATGGGTGGGACATATATATCCCTTTAATTCATTTTATAAATAAAAATTTTTTATGAGCTCAAACTGTAAATGGGAGGGATTTACAAGCTTGAAATAAGAGAGTACACAAGAGGGCATCCCAGGACAAAAAAAAGAGGGTACATGTGAGGGAATCCCATTCTCGAAGTTGTTACATTTTTTATTAACCCAAACCTCTCATGTTCTTAAGGTCTTGCTATGTATCTTTTACATAGTGTTTTTATATACTTAGGTGTGTGACACAATTCCATGTCTTACTCATCTGTTATTATTTCTTGGGTTGCGTACTTTATTTTTTTATAAATAATTCTTTATTCACATCCATGATTTATGAAATGATTCATTTTTATGATATTTCATATGAATGATATGGTCCTCTAATTTATTAATCATTTTTTATATCCTTATAATCATGTTTATGCTTACATGCCTCCATTGTTAACACTTACTGAGCAACTAAGCTCACCCATTTTTAAGTTTCCATACCAAGGTTATGAGGATATTTATTATGTAATATTTTTATATAAAGGGTTATAGTAATTGATATCTTATTAAAAGATAACATATCTCTCTAATGTATCAGTGTTTATGATTATATGTTTCCAAAATAACTAAACCAATACGGTCTTTGGAAGTCTATTATTTTAATATATTTAGTTTTCTGAAAAGGTGATGTAATGCTTATGTATGTTACGAATGGTTTTTTTATGGTTGATATCAGAGAAAAGGATCAATCATAAATCAGAAAATATGATGAGAAAACTATAGTGAGATCTATAGGTATATATAAAAGGATATGTTTTGGCATGTCCATAACGCTATATATATGGATAATTTAACATTTATGAAATTGTATTGAGATTTTAGTAAATGATAGAGTGAGTGGTTTCCAAGAAATTAATAACCCTATGGATACTAAAAGTGGTTATGGATATTGCACAATTATACTTTGGGGTAACAATTCTTACAAGTTGTGTCATTCCATTCTTAGCATAACCTGGTACAGGATAACTGGCCTTGCATCACACCTAGTATGACACTCACAGTGGATATGATATGGAAATTGACAAACTCTTTATGAACTATCATTATGTATTTGTATAGGAAACTATTATTAATAGTAATGGATGATTTATAAGTGTCTTTGATTAAAAAGCAGGTTTCATGATATAGACATCTTGTAAGTATTTGTTCATTATTTTTCGGTTACCTTCTATTATATGTGTTTCCCACCTAGTGATTTTTGGTGTTATTCAATGGGGGGGAAATAAAAGAACATTGATATAATTGAATTATTTAGATGTGGAAAGTTTGGGAATTATAAAAATCCATTTCCCAAGTGGAAATATCATCAGGAAAGTTGTATGAGTATTGGTTATACTTATGAAGATAAAGATACAGAAAACGACACATGTAAGGTATGTGATGTTTTTCTAGTATTATTTACATTAAAAATATGAATAATTATTAATTTAAGGTTAAGGAAACTTAATAAATGATTAATATTTCATATTATTAGAAAGATGTATTAATGAATAAGTTGATGAAGGCTGAGTAATGGTTTAAGAATAAAGTTGAATGGATAATGTATTTTGTTTTGTGGAATTCAAATATTATGTTTTATGAATCATGAAATATATACGTATTTTCAGTATAAATTTTAATTAAGTATTAAAAAGTATATTCATAATAACAAAATTTTTTATTAATGGAAGGTAACCCTTAATGTAATCAAGATGCTGAGAAAACTATGTTTAACATGGAAAATGATATGATTGACCAGGATAAATTGAAATGTATAGTATTCATTACCCTAGATATAAATATAAAATTATTTAAAAAAAGTGGTATATGACATCATATATGAATTATACTAAATCATATATGTAATGAATATAACTAGTAAACTTTATAATAAAGAATCATTCATCCCTTCCAAAACTATTTATTGTAATTCAATTTATTACTATGTTCCAAAAGTATAAATGACCAGGGTCTTCATGTTTTTGGAATATGATAACGGTTAGCAACTTTATGATATATGGGGTTCAATGCTAAGATAATTTAGTGTCACTATTTCTAAATATTTATATTTTCATCATTCATTAGGGTTATAAGGCTACCGATTTATGGAATTATTAAGTTATAATTTGTATATTGTTTATGAGATTAAAGAATTTTCACACCACATGAGGATTTATACATATTGGACCACCTTCTATAACCACATTTTATTGATGTTAACTGAAGAGAGATAAGATTAATTATCATAGATCTCTTGACTTATCAGTACATCAAGAATGAAAAAATCTTTTTAACTTCCATAGGTCAGAGATTAAGTGGAACTCTCTCAAGACAAGTCCAAAAGGTGATATTTTACTTATGAAAGGTAATGTAATCAAGTAAGTATATAATATCTCATAAAAATTCATCAACCTTAGGTAAATTATCATTAAAATGAAACTTTATACAAGTAACATATTTTCAAATGAATCAAATAGTCCCTTAGATAATTTATTATTTATGTCTTTTTTTGTTATCTTTCTACATACCATGTTCTTTGTCAATTTCTTCTATAATTTTACAGATATTTTTCTCTTTCATGTCCACAAATTCACTTTCCACTTATATTATCCTATGTGGAATGCCAACTATGTGTTACTATGACTAACCATTATGGTTACAACAATCGTTTTTAAAGTAAGATTTATTCATCAATTTTATAGTATGGGTTTATATTAAATGAAATTAAAGTATTTAAACTTTTCTGTAATGTGAATTTACATAAAGAAATTTATTTTAAGGGGGGTAGAATGTAACACCCTGAGATTTAGTGAAATATATTTTTTTAATAAATTTAATGTATTTTTTATTTTTCATTTAATAAAATAATAAAAATAATTTCTTAATAAATTACTATGTTTGAATTGTTTTATACACAACACCATGTAATCATTCACTATACATAACATAATTTTGAACATTCTATACATAGAATACATAGGTTTTCCTGCATTAAATGCAAGATTGACTTTCCTCGATCGATTGCGTAACTTGAAAGAATGGATGTTAAAAAACAATGATATATTGTAAAAATAATAATTATTATATATAATATGATATAACATATCTCTTAAGATGATGGTAATGAATAGGGTTAACTAACTTATGAAAATTAACTGTTAAGTCCATTAATTACAAAAGAATTAGAAATGAATATAATAACCAACAGAATATATAGTGAATGATTTTATTGAAAACTATATATTCACACAATTCTATTTTAATATAATAGAATAAATTAACAATAATTAGTGAGTGGTAATAATTTAATACATATATTATTTATACAATAAATTATTTTTGATATTTTTCCAATATATTTGATTAACATAATATTTGAAGAAAACAAATTTCACACAGAAAAACGTATATTCTTATAATGAATCATTTTCCACATTTTAATAGAGAAGATATTTTAAATGTAATATTTGGATTTTTTATATAACTTATATTTCAATATAAAATTAATCTTTGAATGAGGAACATAAAAATTAGGTTATGGTGAATTTTTGGTATTTTTCAGTGATGATTCATATTTTCTTGAACAGTGAAAGATAAGGAATTTTAATTAAAAACATCTCATTCGTCAAATTAGTCTAATATAGGTCATATGAATAAATTCCACTATGAAATTTTTTATAAAAAGAAAGCAAAATTTTAGATGTTTTTATTTTGAAAACCTATATTATTGTTCTGTATTTGGGATTAAATATAAATTAATTAATATCACTCCTATGATTGGAAATTCTAGAAATGGATTTAATATTTGAAAAAATAAAAATTTATAAGTTATAATAAGGTAAACTTATTTTTTTCTAAAAATATCAGTGAATGTAATAAAAATCACATGCAATGATTAAGGTAAAATTAATATTATTAAGCTACTACACCATAATCCTAAGGGACCAAATCAACTGGACAGTTGTTCGAGAGCCATTGGATGGACATATTTTTTCTTCACATATTTTTTTGAATTTGTTCAATTATTGGATTCACTTGACATGGACAATACATGGTTGTAATACATTTTTCCAAAATTTAAAAGAGTTCAAATCCTCCTACACTGCAAAAAGGCATCTTATCCTTTAACTTCCCCATATATATAAAGCCAATAATATTCAACCAATATCTACCAAATATACTTAAAAAATCACTACCTTACTCCTTGAATCCTCTCTTTGGGGAAAAATAAATCGATGGACGACCTTTGGTTTAATCTAGAAGGAGTTAACCAAAGAAGAGGCACATCATTCCTCAATAACTTTTTTTAAATTTCTTATCCACCACCTAAACTCTACTGATTCCATGATTATATAATAACAAATATATCCCAAATGTAATGATATGTTTTTATATTATTCTTTGAACTTACACTTACACACACATATATCTAATGGGTAATGAACATTCTGTTTATTTAGGAATCATTCTTGTAATTTTGGTAAATGATAGACTGAGCAGTTTCCAAGAAATACATTCATATTTATATAATAATTATAGATGTGGATCAGGATGAAATTTAACTACACGTAATAACTTTGGTGAGGTGCATCAAGCATTACACGATGTATCCTGGTACACGACAACATGCCTCTCTACACACATAGTTTAAAACTCCTGGGGGATATGATTTGTAAAATTGAAAAAATCACTATGAACATCGTGATGTATTTTAATAGTAGAAGAATTTGAATAATCTAGTATATCCTAATGGGGTTATCTATTTAAAATATCCATTCATTATTTAGACAAAATTTATGTAATTTTTCAATATTATGTAGTTTCCATCTATGATATGTGTTTCTAACCTTATGATTTTTAATTTTAGTAAATGGAGAGAACATGAAAAAATATGATTTACATTGAATCTTTTATATGTTGAAATTATGGGGATTCTTTAAAATTGACTCCCAAAGTGGAAATATCATAGGTAACGTTGTATACGTATTATTTATACTTATGAAGATAAATTTACATCGAACAACATTTGAAATGTATGTGGTGATCTTCTAGTAATGGTTATATTGAACATAAGAATCATGGTATGATAGAGGTTAAAGAACCTTAAAATGTGATTCATATTTTACATTATAAGAAAGAGGAAGTAAGGAATAAGTTTCTGAAGCCATTGTTCTAGTTTTTTAATAATGTTGGACAAATAAAGTACTCATGCTTTTGAATTAATAGATTATGTTGTATGAATTATAAAATATATAATCATTTTCAATATATGTTTTCCTTTTGTATTATAAAGGATATGTTGAGTGGTGATTTTATAATTTAGTGGATATAACCCTTAATGTGATCAAGATTTTTGTGATTTTTTTATCCTGGATAAAGAGATGATGTATTTAGATAAGTAAATTTTGTAACAATGATTACCCTTGAATCAATTAGTAATTTATTGAAAAATTTGTACATCTCATCAAGGATTTAGTTTGAAACATCTTGGATTTAATGAATATATCTACTACCCTTTGAATAGAGAATCATGCATGTTTTACAAAATTTTTTATGGTAATTGAGGTTATTACCATGTTTTAAGAGAATATACGATGAGGGTATTCACATGTTCGGAATGTGGCAACTATGAGCTACATTGTGATTTGGGGGGGGGGGGTCAATGTAATGTTTATTTAGAATCGTTATTTCTAATGTTCTTCATTTTAATTATTCTGATGTGTTATGAGGATAACCATTTATTGGTTTTTTAAGTTAAACATTATATAAATTCATTTGAGATTAAATAATTATCACACCACATGAGTATTTATAACTATTGGATGATTTTTTCTAACAACCTTGTGTTGACAGTAACTTAAGAGATATATGATGACCTATCATGGATCTCATGATCTGTTGGTATATCATGAATGATAAATTATCCTTCATTTATTTGGGTAATTTATAAAGTGGGAAACTATCATGTCATGAACAAAGGGATGGATATTACATGTCAAATAGAATGAAATCATGTAAATATAACTTTTCATGAACGTTATTCAGCATTAGGTTGTGGATCTTGAAATAAGAATGGTTATCCTAGTACCTTATTTTCTAATAAATCAAATGATATTGTAGATAATGATAAATTTATCTCATTGTGATTGTTAAATTTCTCCTGACAAAATTTTCTATCACACTCTTTTAGAACTCGATAATCATATTTCTCTTCCATGTCCATGTTTTCACATACCGACATTGTTCTCTATATTGAAACTCATCTTTGTGTTACTCTAGGTAACCATTTATTTTACAATGTTCTTTTTTATAGGAAGTTTTAGTGTTCATTTTTAAAATATGGGATTCTATTAATAAAATATAAAACTATTAAAAATTGATAAAAAATAAAAATTTTGAGGGATAAATTAATTTTAAGGGTGGTAGAAAGTGACACACTAAAAATTTGTGAATATTTTTCTTAAAAAAATTTATTTAATGTTTTTGATATCTTTAATTTCACAAAACACTACAAATTGTTTTCTATTAAAATACTATTTTTTCTTCTGTTATACACATAACCATGTAATCGTTTATTATGTGCAACAAAATGATTAACATGGTCGACACTGAACACTAAGGTTAGAGTACATTACATATAAGATTTACTTTCCTCGATTCCTTACATAAATAACAAGTCCAAGTATTACCATACTATATTATGTTATTATTATTATTATTATTTATAATATGATATAACATAGTCATTATGTTGATGATTATTTATAGGATTAAATAATTTATTAAAATACATGGTTGAATTCATTAGTTACAAATGATTTAGAATTGAATATAAAAGCCTATTTAATATATAATGACTATTTTTATTGAAATATATTTTTATACTCACAAAGAGATTTTATCTTAAAAAATTTAATTAATTATAGTTAGTGAGTGATATTAGTGTAACATATATGAATATATTATCAAATAAAATATTTTTAATATTCATCCAATAGATTTAATATACATAAGATATGAACAAACCAAATGTCACACATTAATACCTATATTTTTATAAAGACACTTTAATAATATTTTAATGGAAATACTAATTTAAATAAAATTTTTGGCTCTTTTATTAATCGTATATAATAAAATTAACATAATTTTTGAAAGAGGAACATAAAAACTAGGTTAGGGTGATTTTTTGTTATTTTTCTATGATTTTTATTATTTTGATGAGTAGTTAAATATATGGAATTTTAATCCAAAAAACATTTTCATCTAATTAATCAATTTTATGTAATTGGAATATATGTAAATTAAAAATTGGGTATAAAAATGTTTCCAATTTTTTGTTGTTTTTTTCTTTATAAAAATACTTTCTCTTCCTATCTATAGGATTAAATTTTACTTAATTTTGCCACTTATATGTTTTAAATATACAAAAATGGATTCCATATTTGGAATTAGTATAATATATATTGCCTAACAAGGTCAAAATAGTATTTTACCAAAAGAATTAATGTATTTAATTATAATTAATTACAACAATTATGGTGAAATTAGGCTTAACAAAGGACCAAAACATAATCATAAGGTCTCAAATGACCTAGACACCTGTCCATGTGTAACGTCTCAATTACAGAATCCATCCAAATGCACCCCATACTCAGTTAGTCACAAGGCCTAAAGAACATTTACCCAAATTCTAGAAGCTGTCAACTAGTAGCGAGGGCTTTGGGTATGATAGTGGGAAAGCAATGCCCTCATTGGCAGAGTAACACAGTAGAAGTAAAACACAAAGCAATAACAGAAGCAGTAATAATTCCATACGAAAGTAAATAGTGGAAGACTGAGGAAATAACCACTAGAGAACATATATATATAAATGATGCATGATACATATGTATAGGAATGTAGCCAAACAAGTCACAATGCTGAAATACAGTACTAAACCAAATTACAAAGGAATGCAATAAATAGATCTGTAGCATCCCATGCCTAAGCTAGGTCCCATGATCTCAAGCTCCAACACAGGCAAGTACTTGAAGTATAATGGTGATTTACCTTATCTATACCTACAACTATATATTTTTCTTGGTCCCAAAAACATGTCTCAAACAGGGTGTAAGACTAAATCCCAGTAGGCAACCACCATGAGATATGTGCCTAATAGCCAGTGAATACATATGGTAGGAATTTAGCATGAAATATAGAAGTAAACAAGGAAGTACTCAAAAGTAAAAAATTCCACAGTTCAAAGAAATCTGTTCCACATAGCATGTAAACAACTCAACACAAGCAGGTAACCCTATAAAAAGTACTCAAAACCTAACCCCTCTAGTTCATCCAAATAACACTATCATCACAAGTAACCCTCTGGGCAGTACACATAGCCTCAACCCTCAGATTCAAATTTATTAAAGTCTATCTGAGGAAGCACTCACCATCAATTCTCCCTATTATCTCGTATCAGTAACAAAAAGTCAATATGTGGAAGCACATATGTCTCACTTCTTCATTGGCCCATGTTGATGAATATAGACACTCTGAGGAAGCACTTACATCAACTCCCCATATGAAATTGCATCATAAAATAATAATAGATACTCTGGATAATCCCTTACGTCCATTCATCCTATGACCCACTACACCATGTTCGCAAGGACCTGTGAAAGTCAAACGAGTATAGTAATGAAAAGCATCCAAAGTAAACCTCAAGAACAACTAGGCTAACCACTCTACAACACCACAACATGTCAAAAAATAAACACGTTATCCAATAATACTAGGCAGGTAAAACAAACAAGTTATCCTTACAAGCTAAGAAAGACAAAAATATATTTAAAAAACATGTATGAAAAAACACTTCCAAATCATATAAATTAACTCTATTCACATCCAATTATCCTCTAATCAAGCACACAATCATAAAAGGAAATTAACTGGGCTAAAATCGTAAGCACGCAATACCCCGATCAAGGGTACTTGGCATTTTTGCATATAAAATTCAATGACTATTTATGGAAAGGAACAAACCACCTACCTCAGTGTTTTAGGATCTTTATACAAGAAGATTAATCCTTGAATCACCCAAGAAGATTGTATATCTACAAAAAAACTAAAAATATCAAACAAATATAACATTAGAAAGAAGAGGATTCATGAAATGAATCTCTCGGAGATGTAAGAACTTACTGAGGAGATCCCAACGCAATCTACGACGGTCCAATTGGAGAATAGGTGCTCGATCGTGAGATGAGGGAATGATCGCGGAAATATGGTATCTCTGGGTCAAACTAGACCTAGAAGGAGACGGTTTGGTCTATCATACGCAACCCCGATACATTTAATGAAAAAGTAATAATGTACATGGCATGTACTTTAGAAGTATATGGTGTGTACTTTCCCTTACCGGCCATCACATTAGGTGGTCTAAAGGTCACCATACATGGCCGTGTGCATGCCCCTGACATAGCATGTACTCATAAATTACATGTCGTGTACTTAAGAAATTTCTTTAAAATCCTATTTTTCTAAAAAAAGACCTTAAAAGAAAAACATAACTAAAAAGAATATCTGTGTTCCTAAAAACATCCCCCCTTATTGAAAACTATCCCTGAATTTCCCTATCAATGAAGCGTAAAAGAACAATCCTCGAATAGCTCCGTCCATTATGATCAAACATCGGTCTCCCTCTCCCATGTCTTGTCCCATCCTCGAATGTGCATCCATAGAACTCGTACCAGAGGAACATAACTTCTACAGAGAACCTTCGTACTGTGATCAACAATCTAGATAGGATGCTCCTCAAACGAAGCGTCCACATATAAATCAACCTCTTTAGGTTGAAAAAATGAGACAAGTCTGAGAAGTATTGTCGAAGCTGAGAAATGTGGAAGATGTCATACATAGCCTGATACCTCTGAGAAACAGCAACCGATAGACAACTATACCAAATCTCTCCAAAAACTCAAACGGTCTGATGTACCTCGGTGAAAGCATACCCTGTCTTTCCATCCTCTTGTGCCCTAACCTCAGTGTGACATATAGAAAAATGTGATCTCCGATCTCGAACTCTAGAGGTTATCTCCGCTGATCAGCATAAGACTTCTGTCGAGACTGCGCAGTAGCCAACCTCTTCTGAATCAGAACTATCTGCTATGTGGTCTCCTGAACAATACGAGGTCCTAGCAGAGCTGCCTCTCCTGCCTCCAGCCAACATAAGGTTGATCATAATGGCCCACCATACAATTACTCCTATGATTCCATCTGAATAGTTTCATGAAAACAATTATTGTAGGAAAACTCTAAAAGAGGTGTGTGCTTCTCTAAAGAACATCCAAAATCAAGGATGCATTCTCAAAGAATATTCTCAATAACCTAAATCATATGCTCAGACAGGACATCTGCTTGGGGATGGTAAGTTGTACATAGAAAAACATGTATAACCAATGCTTTCTGAAGTCCCTTCCAGACCTGATAGGTAAAACGTGAATCCTTGTCTGAAATAATGGAGTGTGGAAACCCATGTAGATGCACTATCTCATGGATGTACAACCGTCCCAGCTCATCAACATTGAAAGTCACATTGATCAAAAAGAAGTGATAAACCGTCGCATGTCTCTCAATGACATCCCACATTGCATCGTTCCTTCTAGGCGACCTCGTTAAACCTATCATATAATCCATCATGACAACATTCCACATCCACTCAAGAATGGGTAAGAGATGCAAAATCCCTGCTGGTTGTTGATGCTCTTATTTCACCTACTGATAGATGGAACCCCTCATAACAAAACCAGAAACATCTCTCTTCATACCTAGCCACCAATACTAACGGTGTAAATCATGATACATCTTGGTGACACCAGGATGAACTTCCCAAATAGAGGAATTAATGTCTCGCATCAACTCCCCATGTATGTCTACTGAATCCCATATTCTCTGATAAAAACTCAATATCTCACCCATGACTATTTTCCATCTTGGAATATAGTCCTCTCCTAACACGTTTTCCCATAGGACTAGGCATTGAGAATCTAATAGCTTCCTCACTCGCACTTGTTCAAAATGAGTAGAGGTAACAGCTACAGAAAAAAGGAACGTCTTACCCTATCTATTTTGCAACTCCAAATGCATCTTACAGAATAGATCTAAAAGATTCCACTCATTATTGGCCTTCTGAACTACCTGTATTTGGGTCCTCCTTCTCATTTCTTCAGCCACAACAT
Organism: Viscum album; assembly: GCA_963277665.1. Classification (NCBI taxonomy): domain Eukaryota; kingdom Viridiplantae; phylum Streptophyta; class Magnoliopsida; order Santalales; family Viscaceae; genus Viscum; species Viscum album. The sequence continues at coordinate 991,098,300 of OY728155.1, read as the reverse complement.
CGCCTTTCCCAGGCGTATAGGCAAGCTCAAAGCCAAAAGACTGAAGGTACTCAGCCCACCTCTGCTGTCTCAAATTTATTTCAGGCTCAGTGAAGTTTTACTTGAGAATTTTTTTTATTGGTGAAAACCATGAAATTCTCTCCCAAAAGATAATGTCTCCAATTGCATAAGTCATGAAAAACATTATCCAACTCGAGATCATCCATCGGTTAATTACTATCATGTTGCCGCAACTACCGAGACTCGTGCACGAAGACTCCTCCATGCATAAACATGGCTCCATGCCCGATACTTGATGAATTATAGTAAATAATATAACTCTTGACCGACTCTAGAAATACTTGTATTGGTGCTGAAGTCAACCTCCCTTTCATCTCCTGAAAGGATGACTCAAAGAATCTATCCACAAGTACATCACACCCTTCTTAGTCAGGACCAATAGTGGCGCTGCTAAGAGTGAGCAGTCCTGTATGAAATGCCTATAGTATCTGGCCAGCCCTAGAAAACTCTGAACCTCAATGATTTTATTCAGATTCTCCCATGAAACTATATATCTCACATTCTCTGGGTCTACTGATACATCTGTCTCTGAGATAATATGGCCCAAGAAATGAATTTCGTCCATCAAAAAGTTTCATTTTGAGAGTTTATCATATAATTGATGCTCTTTTAGTGTACTCAAAATTATCTCAAGATCTATGGCGTGGTTGTTTAGAGTGTGATAGTACACCAGTATATCATCCACGAAGACTACCATGATAGAATATATGTATGGGTGGGACACTCTGTTCATCTCTTCCATGAAAGCTGCTTGTGCGTTTGTGAGATTGAACGACATAACCACATACTCGTATAGACCAAACCTGCTCTAAAACGCTATAAGAGGTAAATATGATGGGATAACACACAACTAATGATAACCATATATCAATTCAATCTTCAAGATCACACAATATCTTTGAAGCTGATCAAAGTGATCATAAATCCTCAGTAATGGATACTGGTTCTTGAATGTCAACAAGTTCAACATCCGATAATCCACACAATGTCTGAGGGTACTGTCTGCCTTCCTCACAAATAGGATATGAAGACCCCAAGGAGAAGTACTAGGTAATATTTAACCCTTTTCTTGTAACTCTTTCAATTTATTCTTGAGCTCCTACAACTCTGGTGTAGCCATCCTATAAAGTGGAAGAGACACTAGTGCCACTCCTAGATCGAGCTCAACAGAAAAGTCTACCTCTCACTCAGGAGGAAAATCTAAATAGTCTTCTAGAAATAAATCTATGAAATGATCCCCCACTAGATGAAATTTCATCAGTGAGGTCCCCTGGTCATCCAGATATAGACTAGAAATATGGGTTGTAACTCCTCCAATCCCATGATGCTCGGGTCCCGCTCTGCTAGCATGGACATCTCATTCGACCTTATGATGAAATGATCCGCCCTCCAATGATATGAAACTCACCCTATGACGATAGTAATAGAAAACATCTATGAAGTAAACTAACCAGTCCATTCCATGAATGAAATCATAGGCTGTAATATTTAAGACATAGAGATCCCATAAGATGTTACGACCATCAACCTCAAGAGGGCACTCTTTACACTGACGTATGCTAGCCATTATTATCCTCAATGAAGTGTTCAATGTCAATATATCAGCAGAAGAAAAGATAAATAGCCCAAGTATCTCCATAACAGAAACATATATAATGTTATGGGAATCACCTGTATCGAAAAGGGTAGAAACAGAAACTACGGAAACTTGTGTGGTTACTCGAATTGTAAAGGGTCCAGGATCCTCCTCTTGGTGGGTCTGCTCCACTGTAAATGTCTGGATTGCTCCACGGCCCTGTGACCCTGCCTGACCACTCTGAGTTGATCCATCCTATTGCTGCTAAATTCTTATTTACTGACTACCATGGTTGCGGCCTCCACCTCAACCTGAAAAACCATTAAAAACATCTGTTCCCAAACTGATGAGAAACTGGTGGTGCTGCTCCTAAACAATGAGTCATAAAATAATCCCTGTCACCAGCTTCTGGTGAGAAGAATAGACAAAAGCACAGAAGATGTCCAATCTCGCATTAAGATCGGCACATTACTAGGTCACTCAGGCAATGTGTCCTCGTATGTCCACTCTTCCTGCTCTGGTAGCACACTGCATGGCTACTAGAAGAGGTGTCTCGCCTACTAGGATCACCATGCGAAGAACCCCTATGGCGCATCCTGCAATCATTAAGAGGGATACTAACTCCTAATGTTGAACCTCCCTAGCTCACAACTCCATAATACCTCAGATTATGCTCTGTGATCAGTGCCTAGTTGACTATATAAGTCATGGATGTCAACCTAATGGTGTTCACCCATGATCGAATGTCGTGACTTAGACCATCCTCAAACTTCCTTGATAGAAATAAATCATCACCTCATGGATTACGTGTGAAGAGATGAAACTCAATGAAGCAATAATAATACTCCATAAAGGAAAGAGTACCATAATCCATAATCATAAACTCTCGGGCTCGATAGGCCCCCATGGTCTCTGGATAGAAGTAGTCATAGAAGGAACATTAGAACCCATCATAGGAAATGACCTGCTGGTGTCCCGCATATGAGATCACATCCTACCATCTCTTGGTAGAATCTTGAAGCATGTACGTAGAGAGATTGACCCTTTTATATGTAGGTGTCTTTAGGTCATCAATAACAGAAATAATGGATTCTAACCATGAATCTGTAGCCTGATGTCCTCCTTCCCATGTGAAAGTGGGAGGATTTTTCTTCTGGAAAACCCATGTCAGCTCTTCCATATAAGGGGAAAGATGTGGTACTCCTCAGAAGGTCTTTATGAACCTCATAAATCCATCTCAGAACTACGAATCATCACCTGTTCCTAGAATAATAGTTGTTTCCCTGACTGGAACAACAGGAGTATCTGCTGGAAGTCCTTGATCAGTCATGTCCGATGTCTGATCTCTTCCTTACAACTGGTGTACAATCGGAGGACTTCTCGATGGCATTCCACTTCAAGCTAAAGTAAACACCATTGATAAATTTTATCATGGAATGAAAAATTTAAGGGTACGAAGGGAACATGAGAACGAAAGAATTCAAGTTTTACAAGACATGGATACATGGCGTGTATATTTGACTACATGGTGTGTTCTCTTAATACATTCACATGGGTGTGTAATTCTGCCAAAACTGGTTGTGCAACACCCCAAACACATGGAATGTTCTCTTAACACATAATGTGTACTTGAATCCTCTTCCCCTGCCCGAGTCCATCTATACGACTAAGCTACATGGTTCTCCTAGAACAAGACTACAAGATGTGTTTGTACCAGACATGGAATGTACTAAACGAGATTCACCGACCCGTGTAGTTAATTACACAACCAGATTCTAGGGATTACACTATATGACGTGTTCAGGAATAACATGGAGTGTATTGCTTATGATTTTATCCATCCATTCCGTTAGTCAGACAGGAAGTCAGATGGTCTAAACAAACAGCATGTACATCTGGTACACGATGTGTCCCACCAAAATTTTCCCAAACTCGTGTCTCTGGCCACATATCCAGCGACATAGTTAGAAACTAAAGGTCGTGTACATAGAGCACATGACATGAAATTAAGAAAACCAGTTTATTCCCGAAAAGAATAACACGTGGAGTTTATTTAGAACTACACGACATGTATTTTAGGCTTTTCTATATAGTAATCCTTAGAAACTACTCTGGAAGCCTAGAAAACACAGAAAAGAACATTAAAGTTCCAAATTTCGATCTATGAGGGCCCATACTCACAGTGATTCAAATCATGGCATCTCTTACATGTCATATAAAAAGAAAAAACAAGGCAATGATCAACCAAATTCCAATACATGAGGTCCTATAACACCTCTTTACCCAATGTATGACGTTTATTCAAACAAAACATTAAAAAAATCAATACCCTATCAAACAGCAGTTACTTTATCAAGGCATCTATCACAACAGCATGCATATATAGCACATCATCGATCACAATAACTTGCAATCACAAATTCTCCCTAAATGGCATGTAAAGAATTCCAAACATGTGATTCTTAGCAAAAGCCTATACGATGCATGAGATGGAATACCCTCATCTCATCATGTTTCAATAGAAATAGAACCAAAATAATATTAACTATAATGGAAGAAAACATTTTAATCACCTAATGGTTAAATAAAATCTACTGTAAAATTGAAAAACTAAAAAATTTGAAATAACGAGGTAGATTGGGTTTTATCTATACACGGGTTAGCTACTCCAGGGAACAACATATTACCATGTACTGATTTTTTATCCTATCCCTAGAAATAGTATCCAAACTTAACGCTAACAAGAAAATAACATCTCTAATACCACTTTGTAAGGTCCTAGTTCTGGAAGCCTCCCAGAGACACCCCGTACCTGGTTGGTCACACGGCCTCAAGTGAATATCTCCAAACGTCAGAGGCTTCTAATTAGCAAAGAGGGCCATGGGTGTGATAGTGTGGAAACTATTCCCTCATTAGCATAGTAACACAATGAAAGTAAAACACAAAGCAATAGAGTAAGCAATAATAATACCATATGAAAGTAAAAAGTAGAAGATTGGGGAAATAACCACTAGAGAACACACACACACCCATATATATATAAATGATGCATGATACATATGTCTAGGAAAGTAGCCAAACACATCACAATGATGAAATACAGTACTAAACCAATGTAAAAAGGAAATAAATAAACAGCCACACAATATCACAATCCTAAGCATGGTCCCATGCTCTCCAGCTCTAATGTAGTCAAGTACCTAAAGTAGAAGGGTGCTTTCCCTTATCTTTACCTGCAACAATATAATCTGTTTGGGCCCAAAATCATTACCCAAATAGGGTTTCAGACATAATCTCGGTAAGCAACCACCATAAGATTTGTTCCTAATAGTATGTGAGTAAATCTGGTAGGCAATAAGTAAGAAAAGAACTAGTAGACAAGGATGTACTCAAAAGTAAATAATTCCAATTTTCAAAGCATTCAGTTCCACAAAGCATGTAAATAGTTAAACATAAATAGGCAACCCTCTAGGAATTACTCACTTACTAACCCCTATGGTTAAAAAAAACAAGAATCACAAGTAAACCTCTGGGTAGTACACACAACCTCACACCTCTGGTTCAATATTAGTAAAAGACTCTCTAAGGAAGAACCCATCGTCAATTCCCCCTATAGTCTTGTATCGGTAACTAAAAGGCACTCTGGAGAAGTAATTACATCTCATTCCCCTTGTGTCTTGTGTCGAGGAACTACAAAAACTATGAGTAAGCAACTATGTCAATTCTCCACGTGGTCTCACATTGTCCAATAATAACAGACACTCTGGAGAAGCCCTTGTATCCATTCTCCCTATGGACCACTACACCAGGTTCTCATGGCCATGTGTAAATCAAAAGAGCATAGCAATGCAATGCGTCCAAATTAAACCTCAAGAACTTCTTGGAAACCAATCTAAATTAAAAAAAAATCAGATAATAATTGCTTCATCCTATAATACTAGGCATTAGAAACAAACAAGTCATCCTAACAGGCTAAGAAAGACCAAACGTTCATAAACAAAACATGCATAGGAAAACACTTCCAAATCATAGATATTAAACCTATTCACATTTAATAATCCTCTAATCAAGCATATTAGCATAGAATGAAATTAATAGGGCTAAAATCATAAAAACGCAATAACCCAATCAAGGGTATTGGGAACTTCGTCACATAAAATTAAAATACTATCTACAAAAAGGAACAAAGCTCCAACATCAGTGTTGTAGGATCATTATACATGAACCTCAAGCCTTTAATCTCCCAAGAACACTGTAGAACTACAAAAACACAAAAAATTAACAATTGAAGATAACATGACAATGAGGAGGAATCAGGAAATAAAACTCTCGGAGAAGGAATATCTTACTGAGGTGATCTCAATGCAATCGACGACAGTCGAATCATAGAATGAGTGCTTGATTGGGGGGTTGGGGAAAGATCATGGTCATACAGTCTCTCTTGGTCAAACCAGATCTAGAAGGTGATGGTTCTATCCATCAGATTTGACACTGGTATGTTTAATGGTAAAAAATAAATTACACGACGTTTACTTTAGAAGTACACGACGTGTACTTTCCCTTACCGGACCCCACATTAGGTGGTCTCTAGGTCTCCATACATGGTCCTGTGTATGGACATAACATGACCATCACCCGGCTACTTGCAGTATCCAAGTACACAGAGTGTACTCATAATGTACACGAAGGGTACTTACGAAATTTACAGAAACACCTATTTTTCTCAAAAATGACCAATAAAGAAAAACATAACTAAAAAAATATCTGGGTTCTTACACCACAAGCCATTTTTAGCCATATAAAGACCAAATACTCGCTTTTATAATTTTATTTCCATTATTTTATGAAAATTACACAGTAAAATCGTGGGTGTAATTCCATTTTCTAAAATTTAAAAGAGTATTAGTCTTTCTCAAATATAAAAAGGCCTCCTCTCCTCCCACATTCTCACATCTCTCACACCACATATGTTCAGACATGATCATACCAATAATCTTTCCCATATCCATTGATCCCTACTTTAATCCACCATTTTTGAATAAATTAATCCGTGGAACCCCATTGGTGAGAACAAAAATAAGTTAACCAATGAAGTGGTTGCATCCACCATAAATATCCTTTGTTTTATTTTCATTCTACACCAACTCAACTATATTTAATATATGATTACATAATAAAACCCAAATCCTAAATATAATGAGATATTTTTATATTAATTGTTATTTCATCAATTATACACACTTCATCTAATGGATAGTGAATATACCATTTATGTGTACGACAGACTACCGCCTCATGAAACAACGATTGCTTGTTTTTTCAATACCACCTATCAGTGTAGGAATTTATGATGGAGAACATTTTAATATATAATATAATATATATTATTAATATTATAAGTCTTTTAAAATTATTTTTAAACCAATATATTTATTATTTCCATTTTTTGTAAATATAATAATTTCTTTTGAGGAAGTGTGGACTACCGCCCCTTAATGCGATGTGATTCATTCATAACTACATGAAATGTATTAAGGATGGGTTTAGTAAACATATATGATATATATTAGATAATAATGATACTGTAATAATGATATATATACAAATATATATACTTATATTTCATTTACTCTCATTCTTTTAATTCGATAATAAAATGGATGTTGTGTTCATGTGTATGTACGACCTACTATATCAATGAACGATGTATTCCATCTCACACATCAATATTATATAAATTATTATAATATTAATATAATTAATATAAATTATATTTATATATATCTTTAAATTATTAAAAAATGATATAAATATATGGGCCAATGATATAAAAAATTTGAAAACATGTGAAGAGAAAAGTAGATATTACCTGTAGTGAAATATTAACATAGAATTGTCCCAAAGAAGGTAATATAAGGCCATAATCAAACTATAAATGGTATTAGATATAATAATATGAATATTGAAATGATTTATAATAAACATACATTTATTAAAAAAGAAAATTGTAAGAGTATGGAGAGAGTCAATTCACAAGGTAAGGGGATTAATCTAACTTTTTATTTTTTTGAGGTACATGCCTTAATCACCACTCATTTTGTTTCCATGGTTTATAATATTCCCATGGATGTATTGTATGATTTTTATATCTATTTTTATGGGTATTTACATATCCTTTTGATTATATTTATCTAATGGTGGTTATGTTTTAATAGATAACATGTCAGTAAAGTAACGTCGTTTCAATTGTCATTCTTTGAGACACATTCCATGCCTTGCACCTATATTTTTCAATGAGGTATATATACTAAATTTTCAAATTTTATACCATGAATAAACTTATTTTAATGTCGTTTTATACTTGATGTAATGTGATTATTTTGTTCAAGAATTAACATATCCAAAATGGTAATAATTTATTTCTACAATCTCATCTTTTAGTGATATTTTTTATCATTATTCTTCCAACAATGAAGTATTGTGATCTATTTCTGAGAAACTCAAATGAATTTTTTCAGCTTATGTAAATTAATGTTATATATATTTAATGCTAAAATTTTCACTATTTTGTACTTTAAATTATTATTAATAATATCCTTAATAAAATCATTCTTTACGTCTCCTTTGGGTCAGAAGTCTACGTTCTTTAAAAACAATGATTTCGAAAGAAAATGATTTAAAAATTATATTAATTTTGACCTATGATGTTAGATGAAATTTTTAATCATGTTTTACATTTTTGAAATGGTTATAGAAGTAATATCCTAGTTTTTTTATCAATACACATTTATGTTCTTTTAAGGAAGGAAGGAATGTTCACCAGGTATAAACATACTCGCCATCATGACTGTCATTTACATAAAGCCTCAATTTTAATAATAGAATATATTTTTAAGGATATTTTTTTTCGTAATATTATAAAAATTCATTATTTTAAAATAGGTTTTAATAAAAATGTATTCAAAAATTTTATTATTTTTAAAAAGTAATTTTAAATTTTCAATACTTCATCGTTATTTTTTAAATTATTTTTTAAGAAGTGCATTTAAAATAATTTTCATGTATATTTAATATGTTTTCATGGAAAATGGTTTTCTAAAATTTTTCAAGATACCTTTATATGTTTTCAATGAAAAAGGTTAAAAAATTATTTTCAAATATTTCTTTATAATTAATTTTATTTTCATAAAAATAGATTTCAAAAGGTTTTATGTATTAAAGTGACTTTCATAGAGAAGAAATGATGTTTTCCTCAATAAATGCTTTTAAAATACATTTAAATATTATTTTCCATTTATGATGACATCCATTGATGTAAATATTTTCTTTATGAGGAATCATTAATATTATTTCTATGAATGGTTTATGTATTGTTTTCATCATGTTTATGAAACTATTTTCTCTTTCTTAAGTTATATATTTATGAATCCCATATATATAATTATCAAACCCGATATTTTCAAGGGTTATGATTTGATTAAATTATTAAGAAACCTATCTATTTTCCAAAGGTTATTATGTGATAATTTTTTGTTGATACAAATTTTATATAATGGGTTATGATTTGATATTTATAAAACACATATATTTTCATGGGTCATTATATGATGAGTTTTTGTGGCACATGTATATATGAATTTTTATTTGATGGATCAGACCAATATCTACATCCAATGCATTGGTTAATGATAATTGTTTTATGAGCTCAGAGGGTACATGAGAGGGTATACAAATCCCAAAACAAGAGTGTAGACGAAATGGTATCCCAATCTTGAAACTAGAGGCTATACAAGAATGAATATGAAGGAAGAAAAAATGGTTCATTGGAAGGTATCCCATGCTTGAACTAGTTACATGGGTGATTAACCCAAACCTAAAATCTTAATAAGGTCTCGGTATGTAGCTTTGACGTATGGTTTTTATGTACTTATGTTTATACCAAAATTCCATGTCTTACATCTATGTTATGCATTCATGGATTATGTTCTTTATTTTCTTATGATTAAAATTTTATGAACATCCAATATTTATTCCAGGATTCATGTTTATGATCATTGATTTGAAGGTTATAGTCTTCTAATGTTATGATCATGTTCTCATACCCCTATACTCAAGTTTATTCATATATGTATCCTTTTTTATCCTTACTTAGCAGCTAATATCACCCCTTAATTTGTTTAAATCCCCAGGTTATGAAGATATGTATTGTGTAAGATGTTTCTGAAAGGGTGATAGTCATTATAACTTAGTGTGAGATAACATAGTTCGCTTATGTATTAGTGTTTATGTTTCCATGTTTCCAAAGGCATTTAACTAATACGGTATTTAGCCATATTTTTTTTCATGTATTAACTATTCCAAATTGTGAAGTAATTTTTATGTAAATTAATAGCAGGCTATTATATCTGAATTCCGTAATTTTATTGATGTTTTTTAATTAAAATTATATTAATAATGTCCAAAATGACAATAATGCTATTTTATAATAGATGATATTTTATTAATTGACTAAAAATAACTAAAACATATATTATCAGTCAATTGATTTATAAATAGTAACAAATATAACACAAATTTTTCTTTTTTAATGACTGTATATACTATTAAATTGTAAAAAATATGGTCAATGTGGTTATAATAGAAACAATGTTTTTCATGTTACTCGTGCATGTGTTAAAATTTTTTTATAAAAAAAACAGGTTTTTAATTTTATAAATAAGTTGTAATATTTCAAATACTTGGTTTGAAATTATATATCATGTATTATTTTATTTTATTATTAATGGATAAAATACTTCGTTTAGAAAAAAAGTTACCATAATGAAAAAATGATAAAATAAGTAAACATTGAAGATAATGAACGAAATGTTTAAAACATATGATATATTGTGTGTTAGAGTTATTGATTGACAATATCATCATTAAAACCCATTAATTATAAATATTTGCGGCAAATTTATTAATGGATACCTCAAAATAGATAATTATTATGAGTGTTTAAAAGAATATTCCTGCAAATCAACAATAAAATGGCACCTAATCCAACCTATTATTTACACCTATCAAGACATTTTACTTGAACATGACTGTAGGGTCCTGAAAAATCTACAAAGGAGAATAGGAATCCCCTTAATTTGGGAAAGGATTATACCCAGTTTCCTTCAAAGAACTGGGAAAAAATATGGAGAACACCCAAGAATTGGAAAAGGATCAACCGGTCCATGTACTGGTCAAACATTGATGGTACGCAGCCTGTTCAGCAAGCCACCCCCTCCGCGGACTAGTGTCGTCCGCAAAATGAAGGTGGGAACCCTATGCGGGCGCGAAGTAGTATGGACTCCAAGCCTATCCACCATCATGAACCATCCACAGAACACGTGCATTGTCGTTCGTGGAATTGAGGCGGATCCCTGCGTGGCTGCAAAGTACCCCCTGAACCAATTTTCTTTGCGGCTAAGGTACATTCAATGCCCACTGCCAGTTGCAGATTGACCAAGTCATTTGTAAACCAGGTTTCTGCTCAAGGGCCTCTTCAAAATGTTCCACATGACCGCAAATACATATTTTTCCCCCCACTATAAAAGGACATCAAGGGGGAATGAAAAGGGAGATGCTATTCGGGTGGAAGGATTTCGGAGGAAAAAGCGTTGGATTTCACAAACAACGAAGCTCCAATTTGTGAAGTAGAATAAGTATGATACTGGAAAAGAATTAATAAGGAAAAAAAAACTCATAACAATTTGGTGAACCGTAGACTTATAAAAAGGAAGAATACCATGAGCCATGGCCTCTCAGAAGATTTACTCCTCACGGACCAGGGAGTCTGCCCCTTTTTCGATCCAACTCACCATAAAGCACCCTCCTACGAGGGAGATTCCCTGACCGATGAACCCCCGACCGACATCGCCCATGGTCGTCAGTGCTCGCGGGGACTCTGCCACATACCAACATGGTACGCGGGCTAACTCGAGGCCACGTACCACCCTGGTACATGAGATGCCTATCAGTCAGCGTACCACCCTGGCACGCAGATAGCCTCTCCAACGGCATACCACCCCCCTAGGCGAAGGGCGCCACTTTTCTTACACCCATATGGCCTGCCAATTCATTCGGTGTTCCTATTCCCTATTCCAGATGAAATCCTTCCAATCCGGCCTGATCCTTCGCAGTCCCCTCATTGGTCTATTCATTTCCCCCAAGCCAATGCCTCTACCGAAGCCACCAGACCTGTATGATGTAACCTTTAGGCACATCATTGCACTGCCCTGATTTCACACACCAATGGAATGCGAGGGAAAAGGGGTTTCTCCGGCCCTTGAGCAGGTTCCCAAAACATTCCTAGGATCACATTCCCACGATATTATTGGGTCTGAGCCCGAGATTCCCTTTTCCACCTCTCCACATGCCATGATTAAGGGACCCCACTCACGTTTCCTTTTGACGAGTGCCAATTCTGAGCACCTCTCCCCTCTCTTGGGAGTGTCTAGGCATTTCTCCTGTAGTAATCCCCCACACCATCCTTTCCAAGAGCCAATTTACCTTCCCCTCTCATCACGAATGGTTCATTGCTCTGCTACCCACCTCATACCTTCCTCCAAAACCAGGGAGAAGGAGAGTCCAGTGGTCCCAGCCTTCTCCTCTGCTCATTTGCTTCCTCCCCTTCTCTCAGTAGGGAGAAAGTGTGAGGCTCTCCATGTCTATTGCATTCTATTGTCTCTCACACCGATCATGACTCGCGAGGGATTAGGGATTTGTAATGGCCACAGCTCCTACACAACATCATGCCCTCAGAAGGAACTACATGGGTTTTGATCCCTATTTCATAAACAGGGTATGTAGGATGCCTCCCCGAGGTTCAATCCCAACAACGGGCCACTAACCATGTGGAATTCCCAATCATTCCCTCAGACCGAACTATGTGGATTCTGATTCTACTCATGAGGATACGTTTGAAACCCATATCACGGTTTCGATCCAAATGATCAAGTCATTATCTGTCCCCCCTAGATGAAAATATACTCTAGAGCGCCCAATTATAAGGCTTCAAATTATTTCTGTATCAATGAGTCCAAACTCATCGGAGTCATTAATCCAATGAGGGATGATAATACTTAGGCCTAATTGATTCTGAATACCTACAATCAGCTGACCATTTCCAACCAATAGTAATACATGATTACTATGCTTGGGTATAAAACAAAGATTCGCAAACATATGAATATGTCTTATATCTATAATAGAGTCCCGGAACAAGAAATAATTCCCCCCAAAAGGGTGGGATGAGCGAAAAATCCCATCCTTTCAACCAATGTGAGTTCTTAAGCATCGCTGGAAAAATCGCCCAGCGAACGCCTGCCTTTGGAAATCAGGTCCATGGATCGTTGGATAAAAAATCGTTGGGAGTTTCGAAATGAAGACCGATATACCTGACCTGAGCGATTGAGCAGAACTCAGCCCTCCCCGAGATCGACCATCAGGAGCGACGATCCTCCCACCCTCGTTCGAATCAAAAATGGTGAACCTGATGTGAATCTTTAACCAATCATGATGGATTTAGACTAATCCCACTCTGTGCCCCCTTATACTCACAATGATGTCCAAGAAAGGTCATTAATTACACATGAGATCATGAGATGCTGCATTGACAGGTTTTCTGTTTGTATTTGTTAGAATATTTTATAGGTACCACTCAAAACTCTCTTTGATCCAATGGTATCATGGAGGAAATCACAGAAGCATACTTTGAGCTACGCAGTGACCGGACTTCCTCACCAATGAAGGACCCTGTCACCTACTTAGTGTCTTCAATTCTGGGTCTCAAATGCGATGATCTGAGAGTACCACTTGAACGGTACTCTCTTGACGGTGCAGGCAGCCATGCACACCATCCAATTTTCCAAGACTCGTCGGTCACCTGCCCAACAGCAGTCAGGAAATCTGATCTAGACGGCTCATGTTTCCGTCTCAAACCATTTCGGGAGTTTATCCCTAGAAAGAGACAACTCTTACCTCCCTTATCTTAGGGAGGCAGATGAGGTCGACACTAAAGACTTCATCCCCGCAGAACGGGGGTTCCTCTCTATGGCCCCCACCGGAAGACGTCATCATGGTTACACCACAACTCAATATCCTCACACTAAGGAGGATGTCACCTTGAGGATCCAGGCCCACACTACCAATGATCCGGCCCCTCAGACCACCCTACGAGGGCGGAAAATGTACAACCATGGACCGGTCATCACCCTCGTACCTAAGGAGGAGCTCTGCTACCTATTCAAGAGACGTATTTTGAGAAGGCACATATGCTTGTTCGCTCCTCCAAAGTCCTCCATCCAGACATGGCATCATCATATGAGCAGGTGCACATCCCTACCGAGATCCATCAAGCTCGTCACACACACAGGACGCCACCTACCCGATAAGAACCTCTCCCTACCCAGGGTTTTGAAGCCCACCAACCTGACGTGGTGGCAACCCAGTACCTGCAGGACCAAGTCTTAGCAGATACTTCTGATTCCTACCATCTCTATGTGGTGGTGATCAACGAAGCCCACCATCCAGATGTGGTAGAAATTAATATTCGGGCACGTCTCCCTGCCAAAAAAGGCCAGTGACTCAATACGGTGGGGAACCGACATATGCAGGGCCAGCTCCCTGTAGATGCAAGTAATGTCTACCATCCTGATGTGGTGAAAAACGGGGAGAAAACCCGGCATACCTTGTCACAGGGGAAGACTCGTTCACCTACCTCGACACAGGAGAAATTTCAGTACCCACTGATCACCAGAGGACCAGAGCAGTATATTCCTACAACAATACCAGAATGGGCCTTCATACCCGTTCCATCCAAAGTTGACTCTCTGCCTATCTAGGCAATGATGGAGGAGCAGGTATCGAGCCCATATCATATCATGTCGACTTTCCGGAATGTAATTATAGCATTAGAAACAACAAGGACTCGGGCCCATGAGCCCGTCTCCCCAATTGAGGTGACTAATGTAAGAGACGAGATAGCCACCTCGGAGCAGATATGTATCCCTACTTCTACCCAGGAAGGTCAACGGCCATATTCCACAATACAAGGGAAACCAGATCGAGCATCATCACTTTTACCAACTTGGGGCCACCCTTTCATCACGTTGGATGCTCCAGTGCAGGCATATATTCCTAATAAAAGTCAAGATGTTCTTCTGCATATCTCAACAGCATCACGAGACCCAATTACAAAGGGACCCAAAGGTGGATGCCATTATCAACAGCAGATGGTCCCCACATTCCACAATATAGCACTCTGAACGCGCCAAAGGCAGCCGAAAAATAAAGAGAGGGTTTTAAACTCTGCTCTGCTAGATGATGGGGTTCCCAATGCCGCAAAGCACATATCGATGGCTCGGATCCCTGGCCAACCATTACCATATTATGGGACTGCCAGTAGTAGTTGAGAAGGTCCTCTCTGAAATGCCGCTACTAGAAGCTCTGAAGGTCCTCCCCAGAGCACCCGTGGGGGCCTCCTCCATGGGCATATAATTATCCATCCTGAGAGCTTCTCTTTTGATTCGAGTTACAGAAGCCCTCCGTGTGACTAGAAGATCGAGCAGCAAAAAAGGCCCTCCAATTGCTGTAGTACTCCCTTAATGTCCTCCCTAGGGTATACAATACAAACAATCACCGTGTAGTGGGACCACAGATTATGATAGTTGTCCTTGTTATCGTAGTCACAACTACGGAGGCCCTTCCCAGAGTGAAATATCATCACAAAAAGAAGGCCCTCCCCTTGTTGTGGCATAACCCAAAGGCCCTCCCCAAGGGGTACATTTCAACAACACTCCATGCATCCAGGCATCATATCACGATGGTAGTCCTCGCCACTATGATAACAGAGGTCATCCCCTTAGAGACATCACGCAATGATAAGTCCCTACCCTCATTGTGGTACATTCTGAAGGCCCTCTCTAGGGTGTAACCAACAGAAATTCTCCCTGCGGCAGCCTTGATGGTATTCCTCATCGTTTCGGCAGCTGTGATGGTAGTCCTCGCCACCACGATCACCATTGTGAAGGTCCTCCTTGCAATGGCCCCAAGGAACAAGAAAGTAATCCCCCTGTCACAGTGTGTCTTGAAGGTCCTCCCTAAGATAAACATTGAATGTAAAACCTTGATGTTCATCCTCACAATGATGGCAGTTTTTTGCGGAGGCCCGCCCCGTAACAACGCTACGTACCCAGAAGGTCCTCCCCTTACTGTAACATTCCTTGGAGGTCCTCCCCAGGGTATGCACTACAAAAGTCCACTATACAGTAGGGAGTCAAGCAGTAATGGTACTCCTCTCCATTTCAGCCGCTATTGCGAAGGTCCTCACCACAATGACTTATCATATCGATGGGAAGTTCCTACCCCCGTTGAATCACGTACAGAAAATCCCTCGTATGCCGAGGCACTCAGAAGGACGGGATCAAGCATGTCATATTCCCAGCTAGTCTCCAACGACACCCTTTTTCAATCTAGAGATGGTCTAAGGCCACGTTCATCTTCTGATCCACTTTGGAATCACCCACATGATAATTCAATACCTATCAGCCCCACTACCTCTGACCACACTATCATTGAGTGTCTCAGTTGGGATAACTAAGTAGATGTATCACTAGTAGAGGAGTATGCTGACATGTTGCACCTAAGGAAACGACTGGCCAGAGATGATGTACTAATTATGTTTTGGCCCACGACCACCTCCCAATTCGAAATACCCAAAAGGTTGTATGAATAATGTGCACACATCATCCGCTCCAATATATGGACAACCCTCCACCAGCTAAAATCATGATTCCTTCCCTATAATGGTTATGAAGACCAGGTCAAGACAATAGGAGACCTCCTGCATCACGTTGACCTGGAATCTCTTCCTTCGGGGCGGTAACTGCAACCTGTGAAGCGTAAAGGAAACCTTGAGTTAGCCTACCTCCATGCACTACACTTGTTGTGCCACCTCATTAGTAACGCTCTAAAAGGAGTCCATATCAGAGGATGGGGATAACATGGCGCTCTGTATTTCACTCTACTCCCCGCCCAGAAGAACCCGTTTGGAATAATGTCTTGAAACGTCATCACATTAAGATTGCAATCATGTTTTCTCCCTATCCCGATAAGGGGACACACCCAATAGAGACAAGCCTTGAGCAAGTCCCAGAAGCGTCAGGCCTAATGCGAACAAGCCATTCACGAGCTCTTGAATCATGACACCAAAATAATACAATGGTCCTCTCACCTAATAGAGTCCAATCAATAGTCATGGCTTGCCTCCCTAGAGGGGATTGATTCATAGGTGAACTCGGCATCAGATCCAGTTCACCCCTGAATGGGGGCACACAAGATCAGGCATGTAGCGACAACAGCAACTACTGCTCAATCCAGGGTCAACCCCATCCTATGGGTCTGGGGTCATTTTTAATAACAAATTCCCCCGTAAGACCAATAAAAATTAGAAGAGACTCAACGTCCAAGGAACGGAGCCAACCCCAGCCCTCAGGTCTGGGGGAATTTTTACCACCTCAACAAAAACCTCCCCCATGAGAATCAATATTATATTTTCTAGGGAGGACAGTCAGAAGAGGAGGTTATTTCCCTCTCCCATACTTGTAATAGTTATCCCCTTCAATAAGGGGTGTATCGTAAGGTAGCATCAAAGAACTATCCACATCACCCTTCGTCAAGATGTCCAAAAGATATCCCGGGACAAGAAGGTGGAGACCAGTAAAAGGCACGGGAGATCCTATTCTTATTTGGAAGATGACAAATCCTCCACCCAGTGATATGCATCCATCATTGCCAAAGAGGTTAACCCCATGGGTGACACCAAAGATGATTCAAATCCAGATGGATCGGGAGATGACAGTTCCGTTAATGCTGCGATTCACAATAAAACACCATTTGTGCACACATAGAACCAGAGGGCTATCCTAAATATGTTCTCACCTCCAGCTAACACTCATCCTTTTATCCTACGATCTTCCATCAAGGATACGAACAAAGGACCGGTTACCCTTAACCCTCTTCCTTCTCTCAATAAAAACATGCCACTTACGCTCGAGGATATATTTTCTTAACAGGAAGAGGAAATGAATGAATTTTTTTAGCTTAACGCTGAGCTACTCCATAGGAACCTTCTTATTGAAATTAATTCCCATGAAGAGCCAAAAATTTCACTCCCTGCAAGTGCACCTCAAAGACCAAGGTTTTCCCCAGAAAACAAAGCATGGTCAGGGCTCCCGCCCAATACGATGCTCGACCCATCCAACTACCTAATTGTGGATTCAGATGAATACCAAGACTTCCCTCCACTAAGTAAGAAACTGGAGAGAGTATGTCTGAACCCTCTGAAGGTGTCACAAATGGCATATGCACCCTTGGTGTCGGCCAATCCGGATCCTCAAGCAATGCCTCGGGCAACACCTTCCCAAGATCGGGCCCAATAGGATATAAACCAGGGTCTTTCTAGCACCATTGAGGCACTGAAAGCTCTATTGGAAGAAATAGAAGGTCGACGCACTCTGGTATAGCTAGAGTGAAAGCCTTACCTAGATTGGGTGAGAAACACGCCTACTCCAACCAATTTCGGGAGCCCTGTATTCCCTATTTTCAATGGACCAGGTGATCCGGAACAACATTTGATGCACTACGCATCTTATTGCGACCCTATGATGGGTACTCCGGAATAACAAGAAGTAGTGAAACTTAGATGCTTTGTGTGGACCTTTCAAGGATCTGCCTTCGTGTGGTATATGAATCTGCTAGCTCTATCAATAAAAAGCTGGGAAGACCTTCAACAGCAAATTCTGCTCCACTTTAGCTCAACGCTGCCTAAAACAATAGTCAGTGACCTTATGAATTTAAAACAGAGGGAGAAATAGAGGGTCTCATATTTCATCACTAGATGGAAGGGTCTAACCTTATCTCTAAATAGGCCAATGCCCGAAGATGAGATGATGGCCATATTCATCGATAACCTACGAGATGAGTTGCGAACACCGGTCATACCAGTGGAGTGCACCACCAGCTTCCACAATCTCTTTTCCATTTCCCATAATATTGAAGAATCCCTGCAACAGACAAATATGAAGTTCTGAATAGCCTCACATTCTCCTACAAAAAGAATAGTTGGAGCTGAAGTGTCCTATGTAATTCTCAAGACAACCCCTAAACCTTCTTCCATGCCTATGTCTCCTCCAAATCATCAAGGTCCCCCTAAATATCAGTGGCCGCCTCTTCCCAAGCGCGATGATCAGAGAGGATCAAAGAGGAGTGATTTTGAGGAACAAAGGAAAAATGTATACTCGTACCGAGAGGACCATGCCTGTGGCTACTTCACCACTGCCATGAATTGAAACATTCTCCACCTCCCGAAACTAAGGATGTCCGAAGAAGTTGACTGCAATGACAGGACAAATTACAGTCCCTACAATCGAATGTTGGGGAACAATATCCTAGAATTATTCATCTTCAAAGACCTCCTGAAAATGATGGTAGACTCCAAGCAGGTCGAGTTGGGACCACCCCCAGCACATGTGACGTATATTTCTACCACCGACTCTGAAAAAGGTGAGCGGTGGCAGGAAGTCACCAGCAAGAAGGGGTAGAAATTTGTTGATTAGATGACTCAAAATACTGTAAATCGAGCTCAGTCAATACTACTAGCTCAACTACAGCATCCGTTGTTGCCGCCAGTAACCCCTATGTTTGCACAACTGACAATATCGGCCTCACAGCCCTCAAGGAGATGGTCATCCAGGCATAATTAAAATTGGAGGAGACAAGTGCAAGAGGATCAGTTCACAATGAGTCCGAAGTTAGCTCCAAAACTGTCATATTTTATGCCTCCAAGCTTGGTGCCACGAGCACTAACCCTGGAAATGGCACCATCACGAACAACAGACCAGGTTGACCTATAACATGATGAGAAGATAAGCTTTGGTTCCATTAATGTCATCCATATAATGGACTAATTCCCTGATGAAGGGTATGGTTACAAACCCGAGTTCCCAACAAAAGGGTCCGGGAGGAGGAATCACAGAAGCAGTGGATACCAGGTGAGACGCAGTTGCGGCCAGAACCAACCATATGGTTTTACCCCGGCCTAAACCGTTAATATTACAGAAACTCGGGGAGGGGATCCCTTCAACGGACTCGATAGGAGAAAGAATATCCCTCCCCATCCATAAGTGGCCACTCTAGCCCCATTATTCTGCGGTACCCATCATAGGAGGAACAAGTATCTAGCTGCCTAGTATGGACAAACAAACCAGCCGAGCTGAGTCCCCAGAATGTGGGAATACCATCGACATCTGACCCCATGGTCAGCCCCTCCTCATAATGTACCCCATCTCCCAAGATACCTGCTAAAACTCTCTTGCCAATGGAAAAGTTCTAGCTGTTGGAGCAGAAATACGATATCCTTAAGCTGCTGGCTTCGGTACCAGCCAAACTGTCAATTCATGGTGCCTTGAGATTGTCAGCAGATCTCAAGGAGGTGAGAATAGAAGGCTTTCTTAGCCCCCAGGAGTTTCAAGCTGAGGTAGCCACCTTCAAGATTTACCGGACGAAGACTGGCCTGGCTGAATGCAATATGGTGATTTCCTTAAAAAACTAGGATGAAGATGCCATCATGCAAGGACACATCAAACCACTATATGTGTCTGGTACACTAAATGATGTTGAGATCTGGAAAATATTTATTGACAACGGCTCTGCTGTTAACCTCCTTCCCCTACGGACACTTCGAAAGTTGGGCAATAGTGAGGGTGATCTAATACCCTCAGCCATAACTCTGTTGGGTTACGACAAGAGTGAATATAAACCAATGAGACAAATCATGCTAAAAACCCTTTTTGGATACCTTGTGGCATACTCAGAATTCCAGGTGGTCCGGCAGAACACAACATTCAATGCCCTATTGGGATGGTCATGGCTCTTTAAGCACATGGCCATTACTTCATCCTACCACCATTTTATCATGTATTGCGTCAATGGATAATGTGGGACATTTCACACTGACAAGGCCCCTTTCGAGCTCTCCGAGTCACACTACATTGACGTCGGGTTTTATGAGAAAAAGAAAAAAGAATCCTTTGCTTGATGGTATCAACTAGTTTCCCACTCCAAATGGTCTAGAAATGGTACCCGATGACCCCCTCAAGCAGCTCGGTACGTACTGCCCATCAACCATGTTGAGAGCAGGAGTTCAAGACAAGACACACACTAAACAATCCTCATGACTTTATCCATAATGGATGATCATAGCAATACATAAATGACTGCTAACCCACAAATTGGGGGCGAATACTTGAGCCTGGATGCCCACAATGTGTCGCCTCTGGGCTCCCAAGATCCCGCATCGATAACTCTCCCCCCGTCGGATGAAGAGGATGATAATGTGGGGATGAAGAGGTGGAATATCTCAGGGATGCAACTCCCGCACTTGAAGAAGTTATGTCAACCACAGTGGACGAGCTCAGGGAAATAATACTGGGTACCAAAGAAGAACTGAGGACCATTATCATTAGTACGACCATGTCTCCCGAGGAGCATGAGGTATATACATCTTTCCTAAGGATAAATTGAGATGTTTTTTCCTCAAATTACATTGAAATTCTAGGACTCGATCCCGAATTTGCGACGCAACACTTAGGTCTTCCAGAAGAGCACTAGGGCTATAAACAAGCCGACAGAAGGATGCACCCCACACATTCTGCCAAGATAGATTCTGAAGTCGATAACTTATTAAAGAAGGCTTTATTTGAGAGTTCCAATACCCCATATGTCTATCCAAAATTGTCCCCATCAGGAAAAAGAACAGAAAAGTATGCATATGCATCTACATCAGAGATCTCAATCGGCATTTCCTGAAAGATGATTTCCCAATATCGATCACCGAGTTATTAATCGACGGAATGGCCTGGTATGAGGATCTCTCCTTCATGGAAGGTTATTCTGGTTATAATAAAATCTGGATGGCCTTAGAAGACGAAAAATCCACTACCTTCAGGGCCCCTAAAAGAGAATTCTGTTACAGGGTCATGCCCTTCGGTATTAAGAACACTGGCGCTACATATCAATGCTCCATGAATCATATCTTTAAACCATTCCTAGGGAGATTTGTCGAATGCTACATGGATGAATTGATGGTCAAATCTAGACAGTGCTCGGATCACATATCATATATTGAAGCCATCTTCAACAAACTTTGACAACATAGCCTGAAGTTGAACCCCTTGAAATTCGCCTTCGGGGCTACCTCAGGGAAATTACTTGGCTTCTTCGTATGCCATTGTTGCATTGAAGTTGACCATGAAATGAGAAAGGCTATCCGTGGATTACCACCTCTTTGAAGTCTCACTGAGTTGAGAAGATTCCATGGACAATTGGCCTACATTAGATGGTTCATAGCCAACCTGGCGGGTAAAAGTTTTCCCTTCACGAGGTTAATGAAAAGGGGAGTTACGTACCAATGGACTGATGATACCCAAGAGGCATTCGACAGCCTAAAGAAGTAACACTTATTCTCACCGGTTCTCATGCCACCAATTGAAGGAATACCTCTTATATTATACGTGACAGACTTAGAGCTTTCAGTGGGATCCTTCATCGCACAAAACAATGACGCCGACAATGAAAATAGTCTCTATTACCATAGTCGCACCATGATCGATGCTGGAACTTGATACTCAAACATTGAGAAGTGTTTTTTGGACTTGGACATCACAGTTCAAAAATTGTGACATTATCTACAGCATCATGAAGTTCATTTGGTCTCGCGTAGTAACCCGCTCAAGTACATCCTTAGCCACCCAATGCTGACTAGTTGCCTATCCCAATGGGCAGTCATCCTCTAGCAGTTTGACATCCGGTTTGTACCTTAGAAAGCCATCAAAGTCCAGTAATTAGCATATTTTCGGGCAGAGCACCCCTCGACAAGGACCACCACAATGGAAGTCGAGTTACCTGATGAATAAAAATTCTCGGTTCAAGAGGAGTTACCAACATGGGAAATTTAATTCGACAGCGCACCCTGAAGCGCGACAGGGAAGAGGATGGAGGATCCAAAATTTAACAAGGTGGGATTGGGGATAATACTCATGTCCCCAGGAAAGGAAGTCTTTCCATATTCCTTCCTCCTACCAGAAGAATGTATGAACAACGAGGCGGAGTAGCAAGTCCACATTGTGGGCCTGGTGTTCTCACTCCAGGCACAAGTACAACAACTTGAGGTAAAAGGTGACTCGGGACTTGTCATCATAAAAGTAAATGGTAGAAATGCGATTAAAAAAGAGGCGATGATTAACCTATTTGACCATATTCGAGGGTTAATGATCTAATTCTCCACAGAACCAACATTGACCTATATTTTCCGGTCTTAGAATGCCCAAGCCGATGCAATAGATAATGTAGCCACAACCCTATCTGACCCAGACCGAGATGAAATAATTATCATTATTTCTCATCGTCGAATGGTCTTGCCATTTTTTTAGACTAATATGGATGAAATTAACAAATTCAGTCCTGTTTAAGAGCCATAGGCTCCTGCCAACGTCTAGATGACCCCCATTTCAAACTACCATCAAAATGGAGAACTTCCATCAGACATGGATGAATGAGAGAAAATACTTAGAAGGGAAATCAACATTTTCCTATACAGAGGCACAATTTAGCAATAGGTCTTCTACAAACAAGGCCTCGATGGAGTCCTCCTCATATGAATCGATGGAGAAGAAACCATTTTCATCATGACTGAAGTGCATGTCGGAGTTTGTAGATCACATCAGTCGAGGCCTAAGCATTCCCATCAGGTTAAAATTCTTGGGTACTACTGAACCACCATGGCACGAGATTGCGATCACTTTACCATAAAATTCCACTCCTACCAAATTCATGCCATCTTCATTCACCAACCCCTAGAGTTACTTCATCAGGAAAAGTACTCCTAGCCATTTTCCATCTAGGGAATGAAAGTCGTGGGACCATATCCTCCCACCACGACCAAACAATTGAAGTACATCCACACATCAACCAACTTCTTTTCCAAGTGGGAAGAAGTTGTACCCCTCAAATATGTCGAGGCAGGAAACATTGTCACCTTTGTGAAAACCAATATCATCACTATATTTGACGTCCCTCATACCATACTAACAGATAACGACACCAACTTTTGCTCTACTGAATTGGGGAAACTGTACCAAGAATATGGTATCAAGGCTACCCCCTCATCCCGCTACCATGTAGTGGCCAACGTATAGATAGAGGATTTCAACAAGACCATGTACAACATTCTCTAAAAGATGATGGACAAAGATAAGAAATAGTGGCCAGATAAACTCTTTAATGCATTGTGGTCTTATCGAACCACAATCCACAAATCTACTCGGGTTACTCCATACTCATTAGTATACGGAACAGAAGCGTTCCTTCCCATTAAGATCCAATTTCCCTCACTCTGTGTTTCCATTTGTGATTAGTTATCCAATGATAAGCAATCAGAAAAATAGCTAGGTGAATTGGAACACCTGGATGAGAAGCAGTTTCACTCCTTCCACCATTTGGAAGTATATTAGAACCGGATCAAATGATTCTTCAATAAAAAGGTTTGTCTTTGGAATTTCATGGAAGGAGAACTGGTGTTGGTCCTCCGGACCCCATTGATACCAAGAAAGAATCCTCCAAATCTGGAGCCCAAGTGGGAGGGACCATATTTTATACACAAGGTCTACTCCAACGGAGAATATTCTCAGATCTCTATAGATTGGAAATTCACTACCTCTCTTACAAATGTGATATTTATAAATAAGTATTTCGGATAATCAAATGAAGTTATTGTATGGCATGGATGAAGTTAAACTAACAAGCCCCAACGGTCCAAACTCTATGACCCTAAACTAAGAGTATCCCATCCTCACCTCATGACGTTAAACTGCACGAATTTCAGAGAACTATGTAAAACTTGATTCCTGCCTTTGCTGGATACATAGCGACGCCAAGATCCCACATCTTGGCCCATACACCCCCAAATTAATATTAAAAATACACATTTTCCCTCGTTTATATACCAGACCTGCACGGGGTGTATTACCTTCTAGATAACTACGTACGGCTTGATTCCTGTCACCATAGCATATGTAATGAGGCTAGAATTCCACACCCTGGCCCAGCCGCCCCCATAATAAAATAAAAAAAAATGTCCTCTTCCCCTATGTAAAGACCAACCTGGCATGGGGTGGATTCCTCGTCTGAGCTGTATGACGTTAAACTGCCAAGCCCCAACGGTCCAAACTCTATGACCCTAAACTAAGAGTATCTCACCCTCACCACATGACGTTAAACTGAACGGATTTTAGAGAACTATATAGGGATTGATTCTTTCCTTTGCTGGATACGTAGTGATACCAAGATCCCACATCCTAGCCCAGCCACCCCCAAATGATGATTAAAAATAACCCTTTCCCACGTGTATGGACCAGAACTGCATGGGGTGTATTACCTTCCAGATAACTATGTACGTCTTGATTCCCACCCCCGTTGGATACGTAGGGACGCCATAATTCCAAACCTTGGACCAGCCGCCCCCAAATGAAATAAAAAATGCCATGTTACCTCGTGTACTGACCAACCCTACACAAGGTGGATTCCTCGTTTGAGCTACACGACGTTAAACTGTCAAGCCCCAACGGTCCAAAATCCATGACCCTAAACTAAGAGTATCCCATCCTCACTGCATGACGTTAAACTACACGGATTTCAGAGAACTACGTACATATTGATTCCTGCCTTTGTAGGATATGTAGCGATGCCAGGATCCCACATCCTGGCCGAACCTCCCCCAAATGAAGATTAAAAATTCCCTTTTCCACCATGTACGGACCATATCATCATGGGGTGAATTACCTTCTAGAGAAATACGTACGGATTGATTCCTGCCCCCACATGATACATAGTGACACAATAATTCCAAATCCTGGCCCAGCCACCCCCAAATGAAAATAAAATACATCTTCCCTTGTGTACAGACCAACCCTGCATAGGGTGTATTTCTTGTCCTTACTGCACGACGTTAAACTTCATAGATAAGATTGA
The DNA here is from genome assembly GCA_963277665.1 of Viscum album. NCBI lineage: Eukaryota > Viridiplantae > Streptophyta > Magnoliopsida > Santalales > Viscaceae > Viscum > Viscum album. The sequence continues at coordinate 991,072,550 of OY728155.1, read as the reverse complement.
TTGAGAATGCCCTTTTCCCCCATGTATGGACCAGACCTACCTAGGGTGTATTACCTTTCAGAGAACTATGTACGGCTTGATTCCAGCCCCCGCAGGATACGTAGTGACGTCAGAATTCCACATCCTAGCCCAATAGACCCCAAATGAAATAAAAAAAAGCCCTCTTCCCCCGTGTACTGGCCAACCCCTGCACTGGGTGTATTCCTCATCCTTACCGCTCAACGTTAAACTACACAAATAAGAAAGATTGAAAATGCACTTTTCCTCCGTGTACAGACCAAACAAACATAGGGAGTATTATCTTCTAAAGAACTACGTACGGCTTGATTCCTTCCCTCGCAGGATATGTAGTTATGCCAGAATTCGACACCGTGGCCCAGCTACCCCAAATGAAGCTAAAAATATCCCTTTCCCCCGTACAGACTAGACCCGCACAGGGTGTATTCAGCAAATGAACTACATGATGCTTAATTCCTACCCTAAAAGGATACATAGAAACGTCGGGATCTTTTCTTCTATCCCATCCACCGATAAAAGAAAACGCATGTATATATACCCCCCGTCCTTACCGCATGACATCAAACTACACGGAATCCCTTTCACAAGTCGGTTCATCTGTGTCCTCACCGTACGATGTTAAACTGCATGGACTGTATTGGAACCAACCCAAGATATATGGAGAAATGTAATGGGAGCACTCCTGGAGTTTTTGGATGCATCATCTCCAAACATCAGACTTCGTCACCCGGATAATTCCCGATCTTCATAATCAGTCATGGCCATCGAATGTAGAAACTTATCGACCCGTGGACACATTTTTATAACTATGCATACCATTCCCTCAGTGGCTCTGCATATTGATTGCCCCTGGACCCTCTAGCAAAGCTAAGATTTCCTCAGGCGATACTCTTCCTATCTCAGTACGCTTACTGGCCTCAGGGCCCCCATATCATATCTCCCAATCCAAAAATTTATGAAGCAGTGGTTTACAAGTTCGTTCCCCTCTCACATCCAAACGTTGCCATGGTATCCCGACCAGGTTAGCCTATGTATCCGCTCGTGGTTAACATGATGATCTGTATCTACAAAAATCAAGTCTGAGCTAGGCTACTCTGACTCGATGGGAAATTATGGTGGAGATGTTTCTTGTATGCTTCGACACCATTATCCCCATATTTTAAACTCTATACTATGAGTAATAGTGAATCCTCATAATCATTCATGGCCATCAGAAGTGGAAATTTATTGACCCGTGGACACCTTTTTAAGACTATTCATACCATGCCCTCAGAGGCTCTGCATATTGATAGCCCCTGGCCCATCTACCGAAGGCATGATTTCCTAAGGTGGTACTCTTTATAGCCCCGTACGCTTACCGAACATAGAGCCCCCATACCAAACCTCCAAATCCAAGAAACCTCAGAGTTACATTTTAAACCTGCATTCCCTCTCACTTGTTCAATGTATATGAGAGCCTCTTAACTCAATTTCCCTTCGGGAGATTGTAGTAATAGTCACCCAATGGTCTGAACTCTCTGACCGTTAAACTAATATTACTTCGTCCTTGCCGCATAACGTTAAACTGCATGGAGTAAAGTTACACCCCATGTGCGAGATAAATTAGCATGGTGAACTCTTTGAGTTTTATCAGCAACCAGGGATAAACATCCCCAACATTTCTAGATATCTCCTTACAAAATGACAGAATTCATGGCCTGGACAATCGAAGATCCTCATAATCAATCATGGCCATCAGAAGTGGAAAGTCAATTACCTAAGGAAACCTTTGAACGAATATGCATATCATGCCCTTAGCAGTTCTGCATATTGATAGCCCCTAGCCCGTCTACCAAAGGCAAGATTTCCTCAGGCGATACTCTTCTTAGTCCCTTACGCATACCAGCCTTAGAGCCCCCATATCATCTCTCCTGATCCAAGAAGCCTCAAAACCATGATTTACACCATCAACCCATCTCCGCATCTTGGACATGCCAAGATATTCAAACCCAGTTAAATTCTTATCAAGAGTGGCCTTTGCATCTATTTCCTTACCACATGACTATTAAAACTGCATGGAACATATCTTTTCTGTTTGGTGTGAAGCTGCAAAGACCAAGAATTAAACATCCAGGTAAATGCCTCCAACTACAAGCATTTTCATAGGTTTAATAATGCTCTTGTCCTCGCTGTAGGATGATAAACTACATAGTATCTTTAATAATGCTCCCCATACTCACGTCATGAAGCTAAACTGAAAAGAATTTCAAAGGCTCATATGTCCTTACTTCAAGGAAATAAACCGCACAGTATAAAATAATAATAATTCCCTCCATCCTCGCCGCATGACATTAAAAAGCATGGTCGAAAACTATCATCATTTCAATCAGGAATGGAGGATTTCCTCAATCCCTCAGTGCACGGGCCATACCTGCACCAACCACCGTCTCACACAAGCATGAGAAGGGATGACCTCACCCATTCTCGGGAAATTTATCTCATATTTTTCTCCTGTATCTATACACCTTCTCCTAAAAAATCACACTCTATGCCCAGAAAGAGCTGAAACCATGTAAGCCACCCCTGGTGGTCCCAAACCTCAACTTCCCTGAAGTTGCTCTGCTATTGAGAGAATAAAATCATTTACCTATGGAAACTTGTTCATGACTATGCATACCATTCCCTTAGAGGCTCTGCATATTAATCACCCCTAGTACGTCTACCAAAGTAAATATTTCCTCAGGCAATGCTTCTCTCTATACCAATCTTGGCCTCTGATCCCCCATATCCATCCTGGGATTCAAAAAACCTCTAAGCTGCAGTTTACCAACCTCTTTTACAACCCTGCATAAATATGCCAGAACGTATCTAACGTGATTACCGAGAACCAAGAAAAGATTTTTCGTTTTAAATAATTTCCCAACTATATGATGTTAAACTGCTCAAAGCTCTAACTATCCTTTGCACCAACTAAATGCTTAGGAAATGGACCCTTCTTCCACACTCCTAATTCATATAGAAGTTCACAAACCCTTTCAGACGTCACATACCCTTTCCGAGTCACCCCTAGTCATTTTTCATAATCCTTCAAGCCTCCCATGGTGGTTTTTATAATCTGGAATTCCATAATGTCCTCAGGACATCAGAAATGGATTGTCATTGACTTAAGGATGCATTTGCACGACTATGCATACTATGCCCTTAGCGGCTCTGTATATTGATCTCCCCTGGCCTGTCTATCAAAGGAAAGACTTCCTTAGGTGATGCTTTTCCCAAATCTGCACGCTGATACAACTCCCATGCCTTGAGACATGCCTTGCATGTCGTTCAAAACTAAACAGGTTCCCCCATGTGAATCTGAAAGGCATTGAGATATCTTTTAATCAACCAAATCTCGTCGGGGCCCTTATCCCCACCAAATCTGGTCAAGGTTTTTCATACTAAAACACCAGTAATGATAGTCCTGTCGGCGAGACTTTAAACCGCTCACAAAAAGAGGCGCAAATCCTGTTAGGCCAAAAACCTGAAAAGGGAGACCTATGAAAAAGTCAAGCCATACCCACTGGGTCCACACCAAATGGGCCCAAGAAAAATTAGGGTATTTATGGAAAATAAATAAATAATTGTGGGGTTTTTCTATAAAACCCTAAAAATAGTCAAACTATGCTTGGTAGATCCCATGGTCCATGAAAAAATAAGGGCTTGTTTCTATTTTATCTTTTTCACGAATTATGACTAATTCTCATTCAGTGAGTTGTTATTTATACAATAGGTTTTCTAGTAACAGTCAAATTTTACAGCAAGGAAATATCGACAGTAGATGGTATTCCATTTGGACAAAAAGGGAAGACATTCACAAGCTAGAATCTCTCCTTCACAGAAAAAAAATTTGTAAAATAGAATGTAAAAAAATATCTATGAAAATCACAAAGGAGGCTAGCTCTCTCTCTCTATCAGATCAAAAATTGTGTGGAGAAGGTTATTGCGTGTTTTCTACAGCATGGACTTCTACCTGGACTCATCATCGACCACCGAATGAGTATACCTCACCGGCGTTTTGAGATCACGAATCCATTTCCTGGTAGCTTCAAGGTCATCAGTCAAAGATGACAACTTATCCCTCAACATTTCTTCTCGAGCTTCGCATACATGCAGCTCGGTAGATAGGGTGGTCTCCTAATCTTGAGTCCTCGCATCTAGTGATATCAACTGATGGAGCTTCATCATAGCTTCCTCAAAAGCTTGGGTCCTGCAATGATAGGCAGCAAGGTGGGCTTGTTCTTGTTCACCAACGACAACCTCCCAATGGAAAATGACAAAATGAAAAGCATGAAAATGAAGTTGTCAGTAGTCGAACCCACATAACCCCAATCCTAGGAATATTTTCCTAAGGTCTTCAGTTTTAGTCGCCATATGATTCAGAGGAGTTTCAGTGACAATCTCACAGATCTGGGGCCAGGCGCACCTTCACAGTGCTTGGTGATCTGCCATGACATGAGGGTCTTCAGTATCCTCACTAGATAGCACGGGAATAAAGTATGGCATTGTGGCTAGCGCAGACATGTGCACACTAGAATATAGTTCCGAGACTGGAGGGTCAGAAGCCTCTAGCCCTGGTTCGAGCTAGTGAGTCGTGCCGATAAGTCCAGTATTGACTGGTGGAGGATTGGTAAATACATCGTGGAGGCCCAAAGTCATGTGGTCATCTTCATTTACATCCAAAAGGATTGGATTTTTCTGAACATCGTCCATAGAGGGGTTAGAAGAGGAAGATCCCCTAAGACGCTTCAACCTGCGAGACATCAATCAGTCCTCCCTCAAAGCTGATGAGGAAGGTGTGGTAAGCACAACATCCATAGTAACCCCTCAGTTGGGAAGTTGCTGGATAACCTTCCCCAAGATCCCATCTAGATAATGCTTTATCCACATTATTGCATACTCCAAGGATAGGATGGCAGCCGCTCCTATGTCAGGCAAGGTAATCCTTGTGTCGGATCCCTCCCACATCAACATCAACCACCATTGGTGGAGAATGGTCAGATGCAGTCCTCGGGCCATTGGATGGGGAAGAGAAACATGGAGTTGCATGCATCCAAACTGACAAGAAAAACGATATGGGCCATATAACTGACCCATAGAAACCCCATCAATCCACGCGGATAAAAACCCATCCCGCAGTGAAATCATGTATGAATGCTCTTCTACACACCCCCTACGGTCGTCAACCACGACGCTGGAAGGAGTGGGGTAGGGAGTGAAAGTGAACTGGGAAAATTCCCTTATAATCTTGACAACATCATCAAAGCTGAAGGACTTCAGACATACTGCAACTATATCATGCAGGGTAGGCCAAAGGGTAGGAAGCAGGATGACTGTGTTATGACAATAATCATAACAGTGGCAATGATACACTACCCATGCATATAATAATTGAAATAGACCACTCAGACGATAGGGTTACCCACCCTCTTGCATTTGGCTCAGTAATTCGTAAATATGAGCCTATATAGGAATAGCCAGACTCACTGGGAGGCCTCCCGCCAGCTCAGCTTCCATCATCCTGGTGCAAGCCCTAACACCTGGATTGATATCCTAATATGGGAATAGCCACCCGATCAAAAACATGGTGAAACGAACTACCAGCCTGAGCATAGGCGACACACTGGGGAACACCTTATAAACCCAGGAAAGATAGTCTCCAACCTCCAGAATCACCCAGTAGGAACCTGGGATAGTTCGTCATTGATTACAAGGGTGAGTCATGGGGTGCTTGACCTTCATCGCAGGACCGAATGCCTCTAGAAATTACCAGATCTAGGTGCTATAGGGGATAAGAGAGCATGCGCTCAAGGGATGACCCTGTGACCACTACACCATAACAAGTAGGTCCCTCACCAACGAAGGCACTCATTCAACATTGTCTCATGTTCCAGGAGTGGGAAAAAACTTGTCATACATCTCCCTAATGATCGGAATCCCTCCCAGTTGGTAGATGTCTCGTAAACTAATAATCACTTCACCATGGGTGTGGTGTAAAGTGTTAGTGCTCGAACACCAACGACTGAGAAAGTGAGGCAGGATTAGAGATGGTGGGTAAACAAAAAACTGGGAATCCCAAATTGCGGAGTACAGATTTACCACTTCCAGTGACTTGGGAAATTCTTGGCAATGATAATGGACCCATAAGGCCCAGGCCTAGTCATTTGAGAAGATCCCACTAAAACCAAAGATCCCACATGGGGATCCATCCTGCGTCATTATCCATTCGAGAAAGGTTGATCATGGAGTGGAAACTCTTGAGGACGGCCTCTTGGGATAATTCCTGAGTGTACTTATCACTTTGAGTCCAAAAAAAGCCTCTAAAAATAAAAGTGTCTTTCAGATCAAAATCAAAGATCATCTCTCCTGACTGGGTGAGGTTTTCATAAATGCACTTCGACGATGCTTCCAAACAAGGGGACAGAAGTCCTGAGAAGATAAGGGGTATAAGGACGTCTTCTTGAAGGCCCAAACCATAAAAAAGATTAGGATTTGATAGTGGATATCCCAGAAGCTCAGTAAATAGCATGTCCTTCAAAACACCATTGTCATGAATGATGAGTCAGCTGGGGTCCTCATTGAAGCTCTCATCTCTATGGATCAAAGCTAGATGTCTCCCTGGACCAATTAGAAGATGCTTGGAAGCAGGCCTAGTCATAGGTCTAGGATGAACCATGTTTTATCCCTGCATCATAAAAACTATAAAGATGGTTAGTCTAAAATAATAAAATTTGGACAAAACACCAAGTATTTGACAAAGGACTCAATCCCGGAGCCTTCATGATGAAATCCGTGGGCTAGCCTCATAGGATAGTTCATGATGACATCATCCCATGAACCAGCCCTACACGGATGATGTCCGCGATACTCTGGATCGCAGAGCGTTGGCCAGAAATCCAAGAACCAGGCTGCTTCGCAGAATCTCAACCATGGATTTAAATTGTTAAGTTCGGAAGACTTCAAAAGTTTTCAAAGTCTGGATTATTCCAGTCCGCAGACCATCCAAAACGGTGTAGAAATTTCCTAGGCAGCCCATCAAGACATACTTTTTAGTTGATTAAACGTTCTGGTTTGCAGCTAGGAGATTGTTCTGATGGTGAAGGCAAGCACGAACGAGGAACAGTTCATGGAAACAGAAGCTGGTTCGAGGATCAGAAGTTTAGGAAAGGAAGTAGGCCTAGGGAGTCGAAAACAAAGCTCTGTTTTCGTGAAGAATCCGGTAATAGACAAGGAAGTGGGCCCCCGTATTAATACGTGTAGTCCCCTACTGGGTTTGATCCTCTACTACAGACTATCCAAATTTCAGGACAACTCTACATCGGAATAGTCTCCTCTTTGTTCTGATAGGACCCCATTCCGATGGGTTGAATTTGTACGGTGCTGAAAAATACGCAAAAGAGAATGGGAATCCCATTAATTTGGTAAATTATTTTACCCAATTTCCTTTAGAGAAATGGGAAAAAATAAGGAGAACACCCAAGAATTGGAAAATTATCAACCGGTCCGTCTACCAGTCCAACATTGATGGTACACGGTCGGTTCAACAAGACACCCCCTCCATAGACCAGCGTCATCCATGAAATGAAGGTGTGAAACCTATACGGGCACGAAGCAGGATGAGCTCTGGGCCGCTCCACAATCACAAACCATCCCCAGACCGCGTACTCTTCCATTCATGGAATGGAGGCGGAGCCCTGTGCAGCTCTGAAGTACCACCCGAACCAATTTGTTACACGGGTAAGGTGCATTCAATGCACCCTGTGAGTTACATATTGACCTTGTCATCCATATACCGGGTTTCTAGTCATGGGCCTCTGCAAAAGGTTCCATGTGACCACATATAAATCTATTTTCCCCCTCTATTAATGGGTATCGATGAGGAGAAGAAATGAATGATGGGATTCGGGGGGAAGGATTTCGGAGGAAGAAGATTAGGATTTCGCAAACAGCAAAGCTCCAATTCGTGAACCAGGAAAGGTATGAAATTGGAAAAAAATTCATAAGGAACCAAAAAATACATAACAAATTGGTGAACTGCAGACTTAGAACAAAAAAAGAAGAAGAAGATCGCGAGCCATGGCTCCTCTGTAGATGTACTCCCTGTGGACCAGGGAGTCTATGCCCCTTTTTCGATCTGATGCACCACGCAACACCCTCCGACCCGGGTGAAGCCCTGTCCAATGAACCGCCGATCGACATCGCCCATGGCTGCCGCTACTTGCGTGGACTCTACCACGTACCAACCTGGTACGCGGGCCAAACCCAAAGTCGCTTACCACCCTAGTATGCGGGAAGCCTATCTGTCCGCTTATCTCCCTGGTATGCAGACATCCTCTCCAGTCGCGTAGCACCCTCCTACGCAAAGGGCGGCACTCCTCATACACCCATGTGTCCCACGAATTCTTTCAGTGTTCCTATTCACCGAGCTAGATAAAATCCTTCTTATCTGGCATGATCTTTCGCAATTCCCTCATTGGTCAATTCATTGGTACTAACCAAGGCCCCTGCCGATGCCACCGGACGTGTATGATGCAACCTTCAGGCGCATCATCGCGCCACCCTGAGTTCACATGCCCTTGGTAGGTGAGGGAAAATGGGTTGCTCCGGCACTTGATCAGGTTCCAAAAACATTCTAGGGTTCACATTCCCAAGATAGTACAGGGTCCGAGCCCGAGATTCCCCTTTCTGCCTCTCCACTTTCCAGGATTGAGGGACCTCGCTCGCATTTCTTTTTAACGAGTTCCAACAATGATCATCTCTCCCCTCTCTTGGGAGTGGCTGGGTATCCCACCAGGAGTAAGACCCACACAATCCTCGCCGGCAGCCAATGTTCCTTCCCCTCTAATCACAAAAGGTTCATTCCTCTCCTGACCGACTCCTACCATCCTCCAACACCAGGGAGAAAAATATTCTACTGGTCTAGGCCTTCTCCTACGCTCGACGTCTTCCTCCCCTTCTCTCAGTAGGGAGAATGTGTGAGGATCTCCATGTCTGTTGCATTCTCTTGTTTCTCACTCCGAGCATGACTCATGTGGGCTTAGGGCTTTGTAATGTCCATGGCGCCCACAAAACATTATTCCCTCAGAATTAACTATGTGGGTTTTGATACCTATTTCATAAATAGGGTACGTGGGATGCCTCCCTGATGTTCATCCCAACCACGTACCACTAACCATGTGTAAGTCCCAATCATTCCCTCAGACCGAACTATGTGGATTCTGATTCCTCTCAAGAGGATACGTAGGAATCCCGTATCATGGGTTCGATCCAAACACTCAAATCATTATTTGTCCCCCCTGGATGACAATAAACTCCAGAGTTCCATGTTATAAGGCTTCAAACCTGTGCCTTCTAAATGAGTCGAAACTTCTTAGAGTCATTAATCCAATGATGGATGGTAAGCCTCAGGCCTAAATGATTCTAAATCCTTATGTTTAGCTGACCATTTCCAACCCGGAGTAATCTATGGATACTATGCTTGGAAATAAACTAAAGATTCATGAACATATGAATATGTCTTCAATCTATAAGAGAGTCCCGAAACAGGCAATAATTCCCCCCCCCCCCAAATGGTGAAATGAACCCAATATCCCATCCTCTCGACCAATTTGAGTTCTTAAGCACCACTGACCGAATCACCCAGTGAACACCTGCCTTTGGAAAGCAGGTCCACAGATCATTGGATAAAGAACAGTTGGGTGTTTCAAAATGAAGACCAATATACCCGACCTGAGCGATTTAGTGGAACTCAGCCCTCCGTGAGATCGACCATCAGGCACGTCGGTCCTCCCACCATCAGTCGAAACAATGACATGACCAAATTACCCCATAAAATCATTAAACACATTATAGAATAATTATTTTTCTCATAAGTAAAACATTCATGGTTTTAGTGAAATACTAAAGAGGATTCCAAAAGAAGAGGTAATGTTATTCTAAAAGTGTTTTTATTTTATTTCCTTTTCCACCACATTGAATTATTATTATAACAAGATGATATAGTAAAATTAGTATCAACTATATACATAGATATTTTTATACTAATTTTATGACCTAAAAAGTAACAAAATTATGTCCAATGGGTTACAAAATCACCCTTTGTGTGTTTGGAAACAATAGCCTCATGAACCAATGTTGAACATTTCTTCCGTTAATAAATTTCATGGTTGGGAATTTGGGGTTGGAGAAGTAAAATAATATAAAAAAAAGTTAAGATGAATCATTACATTTAATTTGGGTATCTCCCTTTTGTTTGAAACAAAAGGACTTCTTGAAGTTCCTTCCGTATAAGATAAATCTTTTAGGAAGAGAAGACGGATTTTTAGAGCTTATATGGTCAGGGTTTTTATAAGACAAAGGGCTTGAGAGTTGTGAGGAATGAGTAAGAAGTGAGGGCTTTATATAAGGGGGAGGAGGGACTCTTTAAGAAACACATCAAATATTATTTTATTATATAATGATATTCGGTTTTTAAAGGTCCAAAACTAATTAAAGTCAATGATAAGATAACTTATGGTTGAAATAAAATCATCTAATAAGAACTGGACAGGTTTTAGATATTTTTTTATTTTTTATAATCTTCTTTATATAAATCTTTTTTTATGAGGTAAATATTGCACCATTATTGTATCATTAATAATTTAATTTATATGATGTCTAAAAGTTATGAAAAATACTATGAAGTAGGAAATATTTGTAGATTTCCAATGAAAATTTATATTTTAAATGATAGATTATATAACCCCGTGTAAAATTTTATTTACTAAAAGATATTTTTTTGTGTCCTTTTTATCGTTACTTTATGTTAATAAATCTGAAATGTCATTATAACTCCAAAGTGGCTTCATGGTGTCCCAAAATCGACCCAATGATGCCCATGGTTGTAAACGTCTCAACCAATAAGGTTTGGACAAGTGTTAAGGTTATTTTTATATTATTAAGATATTATTTTTCCCTAAATTACCCTATTGACCATTAACAACGGTAAATAAAAGTCGATAGTTACTATTCACCAAAAATTATTTTCATTTTATTGAAAAAAAAAATTACATACTAATAACAACCACGTATGTTGGATTTTAAAAATTTAATCCACAGAAGCGGTAAAATTTCATTTAAATTAAAATGTTGGTTTTTTTAACTACTACTAAGTGGTTTCACAATTCATCAAAAATTGAATTTTTTCAGAAATAAACAAAAAAATCAGCCTAAGCTGTATTTGATATTCCAAATTAAAAAATTTTGTCTATTATACAAAATTCACAACATAAATGTTGGATTAATTAATTTAAAATTAATTCCCGTTATCAAAATAAATAGCGTGATTTTATGAAACAATAACTATCAAAAGATTGATACTTGTTTATTTCCAATTTCAATGTGAAATTAATTACAATGACCAATATTAGATTAAATGGAAAAAATATATTCTAATTTAACTTTAATACCAACAAAAATTATAATATAACCATATAAATGAATTAGATTAAAAGAAACATTTGAATAAAAATACAGTATTTTTACTAATCATTAACAAATGAACTTTACATGAAAAATACCAAAAATTTACCCAAAGTAAATTTTGATGTCTTGAATCCAATGAAATTTTTTATTTTTTCAAATAGAACATATAAAAGTTACCAAAACTATATTTAAAAAGTTTTTACCATTAAAAGGTGGTAAATCAATATTTTAAGGTAAATTTTGCTTAAAATCAGATTCATTCACATTTTACACCTCTAAATATTATTTAACAAACATGTATTATCATATTGTAGTTAATTTTGTTCATTCCTACTAATAAAATGGCCTGGAATTAACTACCATTTAAAATAATAATATTATATTATTAATATGCAACGTATGATTTCAAAAAAAACTCGTTGTTGCGTATCGGGTATACTATCAAACATAGAAACCCATTTAAAGTAAAAATAATATTTTATTTACAAAATATTAATATAAAAGATAAATTAATAGTTCTTTATTTACCCGGGTTGTTACATCCTTCCCCCTTTTTTAAATTGCATCCTCCCAATTATATTTACATATATAATAAGTGGGGGTATTTATCCCTCATAAAATTTTCCAATTCCCACGTTTCCTCTTCATCCATATAGTATTCCCACTAAACCTTTACCTGATAAATTACTGGATTCCACAACACTTGATCTCTATGGTCAAGAATCTGGATTTGTTGTTCCTCATAAGTGATATTCTCTTCCAACTGTACTACCGTTGGCCTCAAAACGTGAGATGGATCTAGCCTATACTTTCTCAACATTGAAACATGAAAAACACTATGTACCTGGGATAAACATGGAGGTAAAGACACTCTGTACGTAACAAATCCAATTTTCTCTAGGATTTCATACGGTCCAATGAACTTTGGACTCAACTTCCCCTTCTTACCAAATCGAATCACACTTTTCCATGGAGAAACATTGAAAATACATGATCAACTACCTAAAAGATAGACCCTTCATCCGATTATCTGTATAACATTTCTGACTACTCTGATATTTTCGCATGTTCTTCTAAATCAACTGAACTTTTTCTACCATATCTTCTACCGATTCTGGTCCCATCTTCTTCATTTCACCAACTTCATCCCAAAAAGCTGGAGTTCGATAACTCTTTCCATATATGCCTCAAATGGTGGCATCTATATATTGGAATGAAAACTGTTATTATAAAACAATTCATCCAAAGAATGATGTTGGTAACAAAATTCCTGGTAATCCAGTGAACAAGCATGTAGCATATCCTCCATGGATTGAATTTTTCGTTCAAACATCCCATCTAATTTCAGATAAAATGTTGTACAAATATTTAATACACTGCCCAATGACATCTGAAGGCCTTTCCAAAAGTTAAATGTAAATCTGGGATAACAATCAGATACAATGGATAGGGGAACTCCATGAAACCTGACTATCTTTTTAACATACAACCGAGAATGTTTATATGGGGACAAAGTATCACGAATAGGAAGAAAATGCGCAGGTATAGTCAACAGATCATCAATAACCTAGATTGCATTATTCCCTAGATATGTCTTCGGTAATCCCACTATGAAGTCCATGGATATATTTTCCCATTTACACTATGGCACTGGTAAAGACTAAAGTATCCCTTTTGGTAACTGCCGCTCTGCATTAACCTTCTAACAATTCAAACACTTCATAGTAAAATAAACAATATCTCTTTTCATTCCATCTCATCAATAATAATTCTGAATATCTTTTTACATCTTATTACTACCAGGATGAACTAAAAAAGGGGAACTATGAGATTCACATAATAACTCATTATTCAACTATGAATCACAAGTCAAACATAATATTTTCCTAAACCTTAAAACACAATCATTATCAATGTTAATCTCAAGCAACTTACCCTTCTAATCCAACTCTATCTTTTTCTTCAACTCACTATCTTCTTTCTGCACTTGCTTTATTATATATGATATAGATGATTTCACTGACACCAGAAACAAAACAGAATAATTTCTTACACCAACAACATCATGGAAAAGTTCATCAAATCAAAAATCCAAAGGATATCATTCCAAATGTTTCATGGTTAATAAAGCATAGCTTTTTCGACTCAAAGCATTGACCACATTATATGCATTTCCGATATGGTAATTAACCATGCAATTGAAATCCTTGATTAATTACAACCATCTCCTTTGTCTCATGTTCAATTCTTTTTGAGTGAATATAGATTTTAAAATTTTGGGGTCAGCATATATTTCACATTTTACTCCATACAAATGATTCCCCAAAATTTTCAAAGTAAAAACAACAACAGCTAATTCCAAATCATGTGTAGGGTAATTTAACACATGAGGTTTCAACTAACATGGAGTATAAGAAATTACCTAATCATTTTGTATAAGGACACATCCAAGTCCTTTCAATGAATCATCACTGTAAATAACAAACTCAACATTTACAGATGGTAGTGCCAAAACAAGCGAATTCACTAATCTTCTCCTCGATTCTAGAAAACAATCATCACTTTCTTTTATCCAAAGGATCTTAATACCTTTTGGAGTTAATATAGTCATTGGAATATATAACTATTGAAAATTCTAAACAAACCATAGGTAATAATCGGATAAACCAAGAAAACTATGGATATATATTATATTTGTGGGTATTTCCCATTCTTGAACAGCTTTTGTTTTAGCCAGATCAACTATTATGTTATTTTTTTAAACAAAGTGACTAAGGAAAAAAATTTGTTGTAACCAAAACTCACAATTGCTAAATTTCCTATAAAGATCCTTTTATTTTAAGGTTTTCAATACAACCCTTAAATGAATTTCATGATCTTATTTTCATTTAAAATAAACCAAAATATCATCAATCAACAAAACCACCATTTATCACCTGATTCAACTAATCCATCACTCCAACAGACAGCTCAATTCTGATTCTGACTATCTTAGGATGCTGATTTGGAAGGTCATTTCCCTCTGTATGCCTTCCAAGAATAGCTTCCCTAATTCCCCAATGAAAAAACATTATAATCACAAAAAATATATTAGGTGAAACAAAATGGTAATCTGTAAATGATATATCATTTCAATATTACCATAAATTTATTTATGGATATTAATTTTACAAAACCCTAACTCCTAAAGTTATATAAACCGACCTCTGATGCAAACTATAAGGCCCCAAACATAAACATTAACATTGTTAGATGAAATGGATAATTCACATTGGGGATATTTTCATGTATAGATTTTTCAAGAACTAGGCCCTAACATATACATGACGACTTGAATAATACATGTAGATAGATCTACTCAGTTTTCATTTTTTTCACAAAATAAAAACTCTTGAAAAATAGTCATTTGTAGTTCCATGTTATAGACAACATGAAATTTCCTTGATCCCATCCTTGACCCTATTCCACATTATGTCCTCTAAAAAACATTTTAAAAATGTGGGATGAGCATTAAAATCTCAGTAAGGGATACACAAAGATGGAAAACTGTATGTTTTTTCAAAACAACAAGTAAGCCATGAATAATTTATCATAAGAAATACTTATCACCCTTAAGAAGTAGTAAATACTCTTCACTAAATAAAAGATCATTTTTTACACTTTTTTATCCAAAATATTACCATAAAACTCATATAAATAACACATATATATAAAAGTAACTTGGTATATAAACATTCTTAAGTGGAATAACCATAAGGTTGACTTCCACACATATCACTAAATAGAATAGCTATACGGCCAACTTCCATACCCAATGAATTGGAGGTTATAATGTAACCACCCGTCTTGGTTCACCACAACACCTCCCATCATTTGGTTTATCACGTTACCACTAATCAAATGTCTAAGTACCATTATAAAATCATAACACATAAAAAATTGAAAATATAAAAATTTTTCTAGTAACATTATTTTTCAATCACAATAAATAATTTCATGATATTGAAATAACTAGTCCATTTTAAAAACCATTTTCAATACCGAAACACCCAAAAACAATATGAGGTCTTTCCTTTTCATTTTAGAAAACATTAAGGATTATAGAGGAAGCCAAAAAATGATTATGGCGGCGGAGAGGTCATTGTCACCGCAAACGTTAACACCATTCTATTTGTTGTTTAGTAAATGGCTTCATAGAAAAAAGATTCCCTTTGAATGAAAGTAAATGTCAAAGGTTTTTATTAAACACCATGTAAATGAAGAAGTTATATATTATCTAAATATGCCTCAATGAATGAAGATTGAGATGAGGTCCATTACAAAGATAATTTTGTAAAAAAATAGATTGATAATGTGTATTCAATATATGAACACATAAATCAAGTAATAATAAATTATAAGGTATAAAAATTAATTGCTCACTTAATCAAATAATGACATAAACAAGAAATAGAATGTCAACCCAAAGAACAGAAATTGGGTTATGAAGTTCCTTTACCTCATGTCTGACTTGACCCCTTCGTTCTTTAAACTCCTGAATAATAGAAATAAGTTAATTTATACTTGATTAAGAACCTTTTTAAAGATTATTATTCCTTATGTATAACTTATTACCATTTAATAAATATTATGTAATCATTTAAGTTAATAATGGTTGTTTTGTCGATATTTGGTACTTGAGTCATAAATGAACACCATATAATTACAAGTTGTCCATGTGGTCAACAGTACATTATATCCAGAATGATATTCATGATTTAGATATAATATAAATCATATATATCGAGTATATATATGTATTTATAATAGTACATAACATTTTGGAGATATGAAATGAAATGCACTATTCATGGAGACGGTAAGCCGTATGTACGCATGAATGCTACATTCATTTCTATGTCATACTTTAATGGAATTAAATCATAATTATACATAGGTAAATTATAATTATAGTATAATATAATAAATAATATCATTAATACTACCCTTTATATGCCCCACATATGGAATTAACGAGTCATATCACCTTGAGGGGGCGGTAGTCCACACTTCCTAAAATGAAATTAACGCATTTACCATAGTTGAAACAATAACGGTATGCTATAAAAAGAAAATAAAGAAGAATAAATAAAAAATAAATATAATATATATCATATATAAATATAGTGTCATCTTAATGTCCACCATTAGTGGTGGTATCAGATAATCAAACAATCATCGTTTCGTGAGGCGTTAGTTTTCCATCCACAGAAACAACATGTTCTTAACCCATTAGATAGAGGTGTGTGTAAGTGTAATTAAATCCGTTCTCATAACAACATCAGAGTATTTTGAGGATAATGGTGTTGTTATAAAAGATAGGAAGAAATAGTGTTCATGGGTCGGTGAAGTAAAATAAAAGAAAAAAAAGATTAGAGGAATCATTAAATTTAATTTGGTTAAATCTATAAGGATTGAAACAAAAGGACTTATTGAAATTAATTCTGCATAAGGTAAGGATTCTATGAGGAGGATATTGATCTTGAGAGATTATTTGGTCAGGGTTTTAATGAGCCAATGGGATTTAGTGGTGTGAGGAATGAGTAATAAATGAGGGCTTTTTATAAGCGGGGGGAGGGGCTCTTTAGGAATGTTTGCAAATATTAATTTATTATATAATGATATTCAGTTTCAAAATGTCCAAAAATAATTAAAGTAAAATATAAGATGACTCGTGGTCGAAATAAAATCATCCAATAGGAATTGTATACATTTGGGATATTTATTTAATATTTATAATCTTAATTATATAAATATTTTATTAATGAGGTAAATAACACTTCATTATTGTGTCATAAATAATTTAATATATTTGATGTCTAAAAATTATAAAAAAAATACCATGATATAGAAAATATGTATACCATCCCAATAAATATTTATTGACTCAAATATATCCTATTTAACCCCATGTAAAAATTTATTTACTAAAATATATTTGTTTGTGTCATTTTTATCGTTACTTTAAGTTAATTAATATACAATGTCTTTATCACTTCCAGGTGGATCCATAGGGTCCCAAAATCAACCCAAAGATGACCATGGTCATAAATTACTCGACCAATAAGGTTAGAACATGTTTTATGGAAATTTATTATTATTATGATATTCCTTTTACCTTTAATTACCCTATTTAACTTTAACCACGGTAAATTTCTTTTTTTTGGTCGCCTGTTTTATCGTATTGAACCACATTTTACTTAGTAATAACAACCATGTATGTCAGATTTTTGAAATTTAATCTATAGTAGTTTTAAAATTTCATTTAAATGAAAAAGTCAATTTTTTAAATACTCCTAAGTGGTTTCACTATTCATAAAAAATTGATGTTTTTCAGAAAAATACCAAAAATTCATCCTAAGCTATATTTGATATTCCGAATTAATAAATGATGTATATTTTACCAAATTCATGAAATAGAATTTGCATTAATTAATTTAAAATTAATTCCCATAATCAAAACAAATAGTGTGTTTTTATGAAATAATAACTATCAAAAGATTGATACCTATTTATTCCTAATTTCAAAGTGAAATTAATTACATTGAATGACCTTGGATTAAATAGTAAAAATATATTCTAATTAAACATTAAAACCAATCAAAAATATAATACAACTACAATAATTAATTATATTAAAAGGCACTTTTGAATAAAAATAGATTATTTTTCACAATTCATAAAAAAATTAACTTTACCAGAAAAAAACAAAAAATTTAACCAATGTAAATTTTGATGTCCCAAATCTAAATAAGAATTTTATTTTGTCAAATCGAACATATAAAAGTAACCAAAATTATAATTGAAGAGGGTCCTATTTTAAAAGGTGGTAAATCGTCATTTTAAATAAATTATTTTTAAAATTATATTCATTCAAATTTTAAGCCTCTAAATTTTATTTAACAAATATGTATAATCATATTGTAGTTAGTTTTATTCATTCTCGCCAATACAATGACTAAGATTTATCTACCATTTAAAATAATAATATTATATTATTAGTTTCAAACGTAATATTTCAAAGAAACTCGTTGTTGTGTATCAGGTACACCATCTTACAGAGCAACCCTTTTAAGTTAAATTAATATTTAATTCACTAAATATTAATAAAAAAGGGAAAGTATTTTTTCTATATTTACCTAGGATGATACTATATGATATAACATGGTCATTAAGTTGGTGGTTATTTATATGATTGGTTAATTTATGAAAATATTTGGTTTAATTCTTTAGTTGAAAATGAATTAGAATTGAATATAAGAAGTAATTGAATATATAATCACTATTTTTATTAAAATATATTTTTATACTCACAAAGAGATTTTATGATAAAAATTTAATTAATTAAAATTAGTGATGATTTCAGTGTAACATATATGTATATATTATTCAATAAATTTTTTTTGATATTCAGCCAATATATTTGATAAATATAAGATATGAACAAACCAAATATCACACATAAATAGTTAAATTTTTTTTAAGAATATTTAACCAGATTTTAACAGAAATTCTATATTAAATAAAATTTTTGGATATTTTATTAATCTTATATGTCAAAATAAAAATAATATTTGAATGTTGAACATACAAATAGGGTTAGGGTGAATTTTCGTTATTTTTTAGTGATGTTAAATATTTTTATGAATAGTTAAATATACATAATTTTAATCCAAAAAATCATTTTTATCTAATTGATCAATTTTATGTAATTGGAATAAATTTAAATATAAAATTTTATTATAATAATGTAGAAATTTTTTTGATGTTTTTTACTTTATAAAACTGGTTTATTGTCCTGCTTGTAGGATTAAATTTACATTAATTTCAGCAACTTATGATTATTTGAAATTGGAAATATGGATTCCATATTTGGAATTAGAATAATATATAATTCATAACAAGGGAAAAATAGTATTTTACCAAAAGTATTAGTGGAATTAATTATAATTAATTACAATGATTAAGGTGAAATTAGGCTTATTAAAGGACCAAACCATAATCTTGAGGGGCCAAATAACCTAGAATCTTGTCCAAGATCCATTTTATAGCCATATATAGATCCAATCCTCTAATTAATAATTTTTTTCTTTATTTTATCAACATATAATAGTGAAATCCTGGGTAGAATTCCTTTTCCCAAAATTTAAAAGAGTATCAGTCCTTCTCCAATATAAACATGCCTCCTCTCCTCCCAGTTACTCACATATATCCCACCGCATAGGTTCATACAAGTTATTACCAATACACTTTACCATATCCCTTTATTCCTACTTTAATCCTCCATTTTTGAATAAATAAATCCCTGGAATCCAATTGGTTACATCCAAAAGGATTTAACCAATGAAGAGGTGACATCCACCCTTAAGCTCCATTCTTTTATTTTCAATCTCCACTGACTCAACTATATTTAATACATGATTATATAATAAAACAAATATTCTAAATATAATGATATTTTATTATATTATGTTTTTTTCTAAAAATTTCACACACTTCATCTAATGCTTCGTGAACATATCGTTTATGTGTATGGCAGACTACCGCCTCATGAAACAAGGAATGTTCATCTTTTCTATACCGCCTCTCATAGTAAAAATTATGATGGAGAAAATGTTTATATAAAATATATATGATATTTATAACATCATTAATCTTATTAAATTATTTTAAAACCAATATATTTATAATTTCATTTTTTTTAAATATAATAATTTCCTTTGAGTATGTGTGGATTATCGCCCCCTCAAAGCGATGTGATTCATTCACAACTACAGAAAATGTATTAAGGATGGGTTTAGTAAAAATATATGATATATATAACATAATAATGATATTGTAATAATGATATATATAAAATTATATATTTTATGTAATTTACTCTCATTTTTTCAATACGATAGTAAAATGGATGTTGTGTTCATGAGTATGTATGGCCTACTGTATCAATGAATGATGTATTCCATTTCACACATCTATATCATAGTAGATTATTATAATTTGAATATAATTAATATAAATTTTATTTATATAATTCTTTAAATTCTTTAAATAATAATATAAATATATGGACCATTGATATAAAAAATTTGGAAACATGTGAATAAAAATTAGATAATACCCGAAGTGAAACATTAATATAGAATTATCCTAAATCAGGTAATATAATATCATAATATAACCATAAATGTTATTTTATATAATAATATGAATACAAAAATGATTTTGAATAAACCAAATATATTAAAAAAGAATATTTTAAGAGTAAGAAGAGATTCGAGTCACAATGTAAGGGTATTTCATATCACTTTTGTTTATGTGAGATACATGCATTAATCACCAATCGTTTTGTTTTCATGGTATATAATATTTACATAGATTTTTTTATGACTTTATATTTTTATTATGGGTATTTACATATCAATTTTATTAAATTTATGTAATGTTCATTATGATTCAATAGATACCATGTCAGTAAAGTAACTTCGTTTCAATTTTCCTTCTTTGAGACACATGTTGTGTCAGGCACCTATATTTTTCAATGAAGGGTATATAGTACATTTTCACATATTATACCATGAATCATATTATTTAAAGGATAGTTTATAATTGATTTGATGTTATTATTTCAATTATGAATTAACATCTCCAAAATGATAACATTTTATTTTTACAATCTCAGCTTTTCTCAAGAATTTTTTTGATTATGATTCTAATGGTGAAGTATTAAGATCTATAAGTAAAAAATTATTAGGAATATTTTCAGCCAATATAAATTAATGTTATATACATTTAATGGTAAAATTTTCCACTATTTGTTACATTAAATTAGTAATAAAACTTCATTAATAATATCTTACCATACCTCTCCTTTGTGTTAGAAGTCTATGTTCTTTAAAAACCCTGAATTCTAAAGAAAATGACATAAAAATTGTTTTAATTTTGTCTTATGATGTTAGATGAAATTTTTAATCATGTTTTATATTTTACTGAATTGTTTTAGAAGGAATATTTTTGTTTTTTTATCAATACATTTTTATAATATTTTATGGAAAAAAGTATTCTTCAGTATATACAAACATGCTTTCTATCATGACTGTCATTTCCATGAAGCCTAAATTTTAAGTATAAAATATTATTTTAATGATACATTTTTTCCTAATATTATTAATTTTATTTATTTAATTTTTTTAGTAAAAATAGATTTAAAAAATTTATTATGTTGAAAAAGTTTCTTTAAATTTTCAAGACTTCATCATATGTTTTTAAAGTATTTTTTAAGAAGTTGGTTTTAAATAATTGTCATGTATATTTAATAAGTTTTCATGAAAAATGGTTTTCCAAAATTTTTCATGATACCTTTATATGTTTTCAATGAAAAAGTTTAACAAAATAATTTCAAATATTTTTTTATAAGTTTTCATGTTGATTTTCAGGAAATTGGTTTTCAAAAGGTTTTATGTATTAAAGAGACATTCTCATAGCTGAAATGATATTTTCCTCAATAAATTTTTATAAAATACATTTTAAAATTATTTTTCATTTATTTTGACATGCATTGATGATAATATTTCCCTTATTAGGATTCATTAATATTATTTCTATGAATGGTCTATGTTTTGATTTAATCATGTTTATGGAATTAGTTTCCCTTTCGTAAGTTATATATATATGAAACCCATTTATATTTCATGGGATATATGATTATATAATCTGCTTATTTTCAAGGGTTATGATTTGATGATATTTTTGGAAAACCTATCAATTTTCTGAAGGTTATTATGTGATGAGATTTCGGTGATACAAATTTCATATCATGGGTTATGATTTGATATTTATAAAACCCATATATTTTCATGGGTAATGATATGATGTGTTTTAGTGGATCATGTATATATTATTTTCATATGAGATGTATATTTCCAATATCTACTTCTAATTCATTGGGTAATGATAAATGTTGAATGAGGTCGAAGGGTAATGGGGGGGGGGTATCCCATTCCCAAAACATGAGGGTAGATGAGAGGGTAACCCAATCCCAAAACTAGAGGTTACACAAGAGGTAATATGAAGGCAGAAGAAAGAGGGTTCATAGGTGGGCATCCCATTATTGAAGTAGTTAGACGGGTTATTAACCCAAACCAAACATCATACCAAGGTGTCAGTATGTAGCCTTGACATATGTTTTTCATATGCTTATGTGTATAAAAAAATTCCATGTCTTACTTCAATGTTATGTTTTCATGGCTTATGAGTTTTACCTCCTTATGATAAAAACCTTATGAACTGTCAAAATGTATTCCATGATTCATGTTCATGATAATTTATATTAAGGTTATCCTCTTATAATGTTATGATCTTGTTCTTTTACCCCTATACTCGTGTTTATTATTACATGTCTCTATTGTTTACCCTTACTGGGAATCTATGATCACCTATTATTATGTTTCAATACCTGGGTTATGATGATATTTATTAAGTAATATGCTTCTAAAAGGTTTATAGTAATTAATAACCTATTGTGAGATAACATAGTTTGCTTATGTACTAGTGTTTATGTTTCAAGGTTTCCAAAGGCATTAAAATAATATGGTCTTTAGGCATCTGTTTTTTTTCATGTATTCAGTATTCCAAAAAAAGTGATGTAATTTTTATGTACATTAATAATGGGATACTATATTTGAATTCCACACTTTTATTGATTTTTTTAAATAAAATGAAATAAATAATGTTCAAAATGATAATAATTCTATTTCATAATAAATGATATTTTATTAACTAAAATAATCACTAAGATATATATAATCAATCAAGTGATTTATAAATATTAATAACTATTAACAAATTTTCTATTATAATGACTATATATACTATTTAATAGAAAAAAACTTAGGTAATGTGGTTACAATTGAAGTAGTGTTTTTTCATTTTACTCGTGCGTGTGTTAAAATTATTTTTCCAAAACACATATGTTTTTTATTTTTATAAATTCTATGCAATATTTCTAATACTTGGGTCAAAATTATATATCATGTATTATTTTACTTTATTATTATTGGATAATATAATTACTTTAGAAAATTGTTACCATAATGAATAAATTGATAAAATAAGGAAACATTGGAGATTAGGAATGAAATGATTAAAACACAATCTATATCATGTGTTGGAGTTTTGGATTGACCATATCATCATTAAAAACCATTAATTATAAATCATTGGGGCACATGTTCTAAGGGATACCTCCCAATAGATAATTATATTGATTGTTTTCAACAATGCCCCTACAAATCAACTATAAGATGGCACAAAATCCCACCACTTATTTCAATCTATCAAGACATTTTAAGTGACATTGATATAAAAAAAATTCCCAAAAATTAATTAAAAACATTATATAATAATTATTTTTTTCATAAAGAAAAACATTCATCGTTTCCGTGAAATCCTAAGGAGGTTGTATAAAGAAGAGGTAATGTTCTTCAAGAAGTATTTTTATTTTATTTTCTTTTCAACAACATTAAATTATTATTATAACTCGATGATATAGTAAAAAAAGTATCACCAATATACATATATATTTTTATACTAATTTTACGACCTACATATTAACAAAAATTCATCAAATGGGTTACAAAATCATCCTTCATGTACATGGATGTCCACAACCTCACAAACCGATGTTGTGTGTTTCTTTTGTTACCACATTAAATGGTGTTGAATAATCATTGATTTATAATATATATATTATATTTATGAGATTATTCATCTACTATAATTATTATATCACACATACCTTCTTTCTTTCAATTTTTTGGGAATATGATACTATCACCTATTTATACGACAGTATACCGCCTCACGAAGTGATGTTATTCATTCTTGATTTACATTGATTGTTTTAAATATGGGATTAATAAAAATACCTTATATATATATATAATAAATATGATACTGGAATAATAGTATGTAAATATAAATATCATTTACTTTTCCTTCCTTCAATATAACAAGAAGATGTAGACAATGTTTATGTGTATGTATGACCTATCATCTCTATGAATATTGTATTTTATTTCCAATTAACAAATTTTATGTGTTACTATAAATAAATATATACTAAAAATTTATGATATTTAGACCATGGATTATAATATGTATATGATTAAATCAGGATTTATATATGTGGAGCAAAACTTAACAAGTCAAAATATACTGAAAACATGATTATTAACACCCAAAACAATGAAAATAATGAATGATTAGTATTATTATATAAGAGGGTAAAAGTTGTTATTATAGATATTAATATGGTTCTAGTGTAACTTAATAGAATTATTAAATGTATTATACAATAGGTTAAAGGATGTTCAACCAAAGGGATGTGTAAGGTAAGGGATATCATCTTGATTTACATTCCACTGAGACTTATTTGTTATTATATAATAATTGACTATTATGTGATGTATATATTACCCCTTTGAACTATAATATCCTAATTTATTTATAAATAATGGCTCTTTAAGCTTAAAATTTAATTATATCATATATGTGGATTTTTATTGAACATTACCAAGTGGTAAATGTTAATGTGCAGTCTCATAATATTTTACGTTTTTTCGTTCTCCTGAAATAAAAAATATCATATAATAGTTTTTCCCCATGAATTATATTTATCTAAAATATCCAAATTCTTATTTTATGTATATGAGTATTTGTTAATTGATATTGTGTTTTCTTCATATGATGACTACATTGAATTTTATTTTATTAACTTGTGAAATATTGATAAATCTATATCCTATAATCAATATAGAAATTTGATCAGGCACATTGTTTATAAATTAAATCAATAATTTAATATACGAGGAATGATTTGGAAATAAAATACACAGGTTGGTGATCAGTTAATTTAAGCACTTGGATTTTTTGATTTTTGATGAGATTAATCTGTTGGAAAAATCAAACAGGTTTCTACCAAAAGACTTAAACTATCTTGAGGATATATCTTTAATGTAAATATCTTGAGGATAGATGTTGATAGTTTAAACATCCAAAATTATGAAATCCATAATCATTTATCTTCCATGTGATTATTTTATAAGTAATAATATAACTGTAAATTGTTCTTGCTCAATTGATTATTTATATTTCATTATTTCATTATCTTTTATTCTGGACATAATCTTCTCAATTTATAAAATAAATGAAAATGGTTTTAATTATTTACCTTTAAAAATTTCTTATTACTTACCTAGTTATTTAAATTTATCTTTTTCATAGAAATTTACCTTTACATGTCAGTCGTGGTTATTGATTCATAATTGATTCCATTATACATAACTGTTACTATGCATTCGATCTAACCCTTATTTTGTTTTCATTATATTGGTTATGATGAAGAGATACTTGATTAAGTTTTCAAGGATATAGTTTATTAATTTTTTATTGCATAATTTTTTATTTTTTATTCCAAATGAAGAAAGGGAATCCACTACTGGAAATACAGTCTCTCCCAACGGTTCTGAACCATTGGGAAAGGATGCAGAACTGTTGGTATATGTTATACCAACGGTTCTGCAAACCATAGGGAAGTAAGCAGTTGGGAATGATTTTCCCAACTGTTTATTGTGAACCATTGGGATAGGGTGGGGAAAGCCTATCCTATCCAAACGGTTGTGCCAAACCGTTGGAAAATCCCACGGATTCTCCTCTTTCCCAACGGTTTCTGAACCATTGGGAAAGGTTTTTTACAAATGGTTCAATGAAACGTTGGTAAAAAATAAACAAAGATGCTATGTCGATGGTTTGAAATCGTTGGCATAGCATGTGCTGTGCAAATTGCACTCCAGCCTGCAATTTTCACAACAACACTGTAATTTGCACAGTAGGCCTCATTTTGTGCATTCCCTCCCATTTTCAATCCAATTATTATACCTCCAATAAACTGACACATATATATTCAATTATTTTACCAGCAATAACCAACTAACACATACATATAGAGAACAAATTCATACACATTTAACAGATAATGCATCCTGGAACTATACACATCCATAATTAAATTAGAATTCATAACATAATTATAAACATACATAATTCAGTTGGAATTAAATTTAAAATTTAGACGACCATTATATGTGGAATCTGGTATTCAATTCATAATTTGATCAGTTTTTTGTATACCACATATTTTTACCTAAAATGATGTCCGTTTTAAGCAAAATACATACACCTAGAGTGATAATGGCCACACCATGCCTCAGATTGAGGCGAGGTTAACTCATACACATCACAAATGACCCATCGATCATTGTCCTAAAGTATCAACATATTCCGAAAGCGTTTTCTCATTTTCTGTATGCTAGTTTATGTTTTTCACATAAAATGATGTCCTTTTGAAACAAAATACAGACACTTTGAGTGGTTCCGGCCACACCGTGTCTCAGATTAAGGTGGGGTTGATTCTTACACATCACATATGACCCATGGATCATTCTCCTAATGTTTCAACAGAAATCGATTGCGTTTGGTCAGCTTTCCGTATGTACTTAAAATGTTGTCCATTTTAAACAAAAGAGAGACACTTAGACTGATTTCGGCCACACCGCAACTCGGATCGAGCCCGGGTTAGCTCGTAAAATTCACATATGACCCATGGATCATTGTGATAAATTATCAATAGATTCTAAATGCATTTAGTTGGTTTTCCGTAGCCAGTTGTTCTTTTCACTTATAATCCTGTTCATTTAAAAAAAAGAGACACAGTTATAGTGGTGTCGGACACACCAAGCCTCTGATTGAGGTGTGGTTGACTCGTACATGTCACATATGACCCATGGATCATTGTGCTAAAGTATAGACACAATAAAAATGTGTTTTGTCAGTTTTCTGTATGCCAGTTGATGTTTTTCACTTAAAATGACGTCCTTTTGAAACAAAAGACAGACACTTTTGAGTGGTGTCGGACACACAACATCTCAGATTGAGCTAGGGTTTATTTTTACACATCACATATGACCCATGGAGTGTTCTCCTAATGTTTCAATGGAAACCAAGTGCGTTTGGTCAGTTTTCGTATGTACTTAAAATGTTTCCCATTTTAAAAAAAAGGGAGCCACTTAGAGTGATCACAGCCACACCGTGCCTTGAATTGATCTCTGGTTGACTCGTACACATCACATATGACCCGTGGATCATTGACCTAAAGCATCAATGCATTTCGAATGCATTTGGTCAGGTTTTTGTATGTCAGTTGTTCTTTTCACTTATAATCCGGTCCATTTTAAAGAAAAGAGAGACACTGTGAATGGTGTCGGCCACACCGCGCTTCGGATTGAGGCAGGGTTGACTCGTACATGTCACATATGACCCATGGATCGTTTTCCTAGAACATCAACACTTTTTGAATGCGTTTGGTCGGTTTTCGTTTTCCAGTTGATCTTTTCACTTATAATCCTATCCATTTTAAACAAAAGAGAGACACTATGAATTGTGTTGGACACACCGTGCCTCGGATTGATGCGAGGTTGACTTGTACACATCACATATGACCCATGGATCATTGTGGTAAAGTATCAATACAATCATAATCCGTTTGGTCGGTTTTCCATATGTATTTAAATTGTTGTCCATTTTAAACAAAAGAGATCCACTTAGAGTGATTCCGGACACACCGTGCCTCAAATTAAGGAGGGGTTGACTCATACACGTCACATATGACCCATGGATCTTTGTCCTAAAGCATCAAATCATTTAGAATGTGTTTGGTCTATTTTTCGTATGTCAGTTGTTCTTTTCAGTTATAATCCTGTCCATTTTAAACAAATTTCATACACAAGGAGTGATCCTGCCACACCGCACCATGGATTGAGGCGGGGTTGACTCGTACACATCATATATTACCCATGGATCATTTTGATAAAGTATCCACATATTCCACAAGCGTTTGATCAGTTTTCTGTATGTTAGTTGATGTTTTTCCCTTAAAATAACGTCCTTTGGAAACAAAAGGCAGAAACATTGAATAGTGTCGGCCACACCGTGTCTCAGATTGTGGCGGCGTTGATACATACACATCACATATAACCCATGGATCGTTCTCCTAATGTTTCAATGGAAACTGAATGATTTTGGTTGGTTTTCCATATGTACTTAAAAGGTTCTCCATTGTAAACAAATGAGAGACACTTAGAGTGATCACGACCACATCGCGACTCTAATTGAGCCCGGGTTGGCTCGTACAGGTCACATATGACCCATGGATCATTTTCCTAAATCATCAACCCATTTTGAATGTGTTTGGTAGGTTTTTCGTATGTCAGTTGTTCGTTTCACTTATAATCATGTCCATTTTAAACAAAAGAGAGACACTATGAATGGTGTCGGCCACACTGCACCTCATATTGAGGTGAGGGTGACTCTTACACATCAAATATAACCCATGGAACGTTGTGCTAATGTATCGACACAATCCGAATGTGTTTGGTCAGTTTTCTGTATGCCAGTTGATGTTTCTCACTTAAAATGACGTCCTTTTGAAACAAAAGACAGACACTTTGAGTGGTACTGACCACACCGCATCTCATATTTAGTCAAGGTTGATTCTTACCCATCGCATATGACCCATGGATCGTTCTCCTAACGTTTCAACAGAAACCGAATGTGTTTGGTCGGTTTTCTATATGTACTTAAAATGTTGTCCATTTTAAACAAAAGAGAGCCACTTAGAGTGATCCCGGCCACATTGTGACTCGGATTGAGCCTTGGTTGGGTCGTACAGGTCAAAAATGACCCATGGATCATTCTTCTAAAGCATCAACACATTTTCAATGCATTTGGTCGGTTTTCTGTATGTCATTTGTTCTTTTCACTTATAATTCTGTCCATTTCAAACAAAAGAGAGACACTATGAATGGTGTCGGCCACACCACGCCTTGGATTGATGAGGGGTTGACACTTACATGTTGAATATGACCCATGGATCGTTTTTCTAAAGTATCAAAACAATCCAAATGAATTTGGTTGGTTTTTCGTATGATAGTTGATGTTTTTAACTTAAAATGACATCCTTTTGAAACAAAAGTCAGACACATTGAGTGGTGTCGGCCACACTGCATCTCATATTAAGGTGGGGTTGATTTGTACATGTCACGTATGACCCATGGATTTTCTCCTAACGTTTCAATGGAAACCGAATGCACTTGGTCAGTTTTTCATATGTACATAAAATGTTTTCCATTTTAAACAAAAGGGAGCCACTTAGAGTGATCCCGGAAACACTGTGCTCTAGATTAAGTAGAGGTTGACTCGTAAACATCACATATGTCCCATGGATCATTTTTCTAAAGCATAAACACATTTTTAATGCGTTTGGTCGGTTTTCGGTATGCCAGTTGTTCATTTCACTTATAATCATGTTCATTTTAAACAAAAGAGAAACAGTTAGGGTGGTGTTGGCCACACCGTCTCTCGTATTGAGGCAGGGTTGAATCGTACACGTCACATATGACCCATGGATCGTTGGCCTAAAGTATTGACACAATCTGAATGCATTTGTTCGGTTTTTCATGTTTACTTAAAATGATGTCCAGTTTGAACAAAATATAGCCACTAAGAGTGACCCGACCACACTATGACTTGTATTAAGGCGGGGTTGACTCGTACACGTCACATATGACCCATGGATCGTTGTGATAAAGCATCAACAGAATTCAAATGCATTTGGTCAGTTTTTCGTATGTCAGTTGTTATTTCACTTATAATCATGTCCATTTTAAACAAAAGAGAGACATTGTGAATGGGGTTGGACACATCGTGCCTCAGATTGATGTGAGGTTGACCCGTTCACGTCAAATATGACCCATGGATCGTTTTGATAAAGCATCAACCGAATCTAAATGCGTTTGGTCGGTTTTTTGTATGTCAGTTGTTCTTTTCACTTATAATCCTTTCCATTTTAAACAAAAGAGAGACATTGTGAATGGTGTCAGCCACACTGCACCTCAGATTGAGGCGGGGTTGACTCATACACGTCACATATGACCCATGGATCATTGTGCTAAAGTATCGACACAATCCGAATGTGTTTGGTTAGTTTTCCGTATGCCAGGTGATTTTTTTCACTTAAAATGATGTCCTTTTGAAACAAATGACAGACCCTTTGAGTGGTGCCGGCCACACCACATCTCCGATTGAGATAGGGTTGATTCATAGACGTCACATATGACCCATGGATCTTTGTGCTGAAGTATCAACATAATAAGAATCCATTTGGTCAGTTTTCTGTATGTACTTAAAATGTTGTCCATTTTAAAAAAAAGAGATACACTTAGAGTGATCCCGGCCACACTATGCCTCAGATTAATGTGGGGTTGACTCATACATGTCACATATGACCCATTGATCATTGTGATAAATTATCAACAAAATCCTAATGTGTTTGGTCTGTTTTTCGTATGTCAGTTGTTCTTTTCACTTATAATCCTGTTCATTTTAAACAAAAGAGAGACACTGTGAATGGTGTTGGCCACACCGTGTCTCGGATTGAGGCGGGGTTGACTCGTACACATCATATATGACACATGGATCGTTGTTCTAAATCATTGACACAATCCGAATGCGTTTGGTCAGTTTTCTATATGCCAGTTGATGTTTTTCACTTAAAATGATGTCATTTTGAAACAAAAGACAGACACATTGAGTGGTACCAGCCACACTGCATCTTCGATAGAGGCGGGGTTGATTCATACACGTCACATATGACCCATGGATCATTCTCCTAATGTTTCAACTACAACCGAATGCGTTTGGTCGGTTTTCTGTATGTACTTAAAATGTTGTCCATTTAAAAAAAAGAGAGCCACTTAGAGTGATCCCGGCCACACCGCGACTCATATTGAGCCCGGATTGACTCATACACGTCACATATGACCCATGTATTGTTTTCATAAAACATAAACACATTTAGAATGTGTTTGGTCTGTTTTTCATATGTCAGTTGTTCTTTTAACTTATAATCCTGTCCATTTTAAACAATAGAGAGACACTGAGAATAGTTTCAGCCACACCACACCTCGGATTGAGGCAGGGTTGACTCATACACATCACATATGAATCATGTATTGTTGTGATAATGTATCGACACAATCTGAATGCATTTTGTCAATTTTTCGTATGCCAGTTGATGTTTTTCACTTAAAATAACGTCCTTTTGAAACAAAAGATAGACACATTGAGTGGTGCCAGCCACACAACATCTCAGATTGAGGCGAGGTTGATTCGTACATGTCTCATATGACAAATGGATTTTTCTCTTAAAGTTTCAATGGAAAATGAATGTATTTGGTTGGTTTTACATATGAATTTAAAATGGTGTCCATTTTAAACAAAAAAGGGCCACATAGAGTGATCCCGGCCACACCGCGACTCGGATTGAGCCGGAGTTGGCTCGTACAGATCACATATGACACATATATCATTGTCCTAAAGCATCAACACATTTCAAATGTGTTTGGTTGGTTTTCCGTATGTCAGTTGTTCTTTTCACTTATAATCATGTCCATTTTAAACAAAAGAGAGAAACTATGAAATGTGTCAGCCACACCACACCTCGGAATGAGGCAGGGTTGACTCGTACACTTCACATATGACCCATATATCATTGTGCTAAAGTATCGACAAAATCTGAATGTGTTTGGTCAGTTTTCCGTATGCCAGTTGATGTTTTTCACTTAAAATGATGTCCTTTTAAAACAAAAGATAGACACTTTGAGTGGTGCCGGCCACACCGAATCTCCGATTGAGGCAGGGTTGATTCATACACGTCACATATGACCCATGGATCGTTTTCATAATGTTTCAATGGAAACCGAATGCGTTTGGTCGGATTTCTGTGTATACTTAAAATGTCGTCCATTTTAAAGAAAAGAGAGCCACTTAGAGTGATCACGGCCACACCGTGCCTCATATTTAGGTAGGGTTGACTCATACACGTCACATATGACCCATGGATCGTTTTCCTAAAGCATCAACACATTTCAAATGCATTTGTTTTGGTTTTACGTATACCGGTTGCTATTTTCACTTATAATCCTTTCCATTTTAAAAAAAAGTGACACAGTTCGAGTGGTGTCGGCCACACCGAATCTCGTATTGAGGCGGGGTTGAATCGTACACATCACATACGACCCATGTATTGTTGTGATAAATTATCGACACAATCTGAATGAGTTTGTTCGGTTTTTCATATGTACTTAAAATGTTGTCCATTTTAAACAAAAGATAGCCACTAAGAGTGATCCTGGCCACACTATACCTCCAATTTTGGCTGGTTTGACTCGTACACGTCACATATGACCCATGGATCGTTGTGATAAATCATAAACAGAATCCGAATGCATTTGGTCGGTTATTCATATGTCAGTTGTTCTTTTAACTTATAATACTGTCCATTTTAAACAAAAGAGAGGCATTGTGAATGGTGTGAGCCACACCGCGCCTTGGATTGAGGCAGGGTTGACTCGTACAAGTCACATATGACCCAGGGATCATTTTTCCAAAGTATCGACACAATCTGAATGCGTTTGGTTGGTTTTCTGTATGCTAGTTGATGTTTTTCACTTAAAATGATGTCCTTGTGAAACAAAAGATAGACACTTTGAGTGGTTCCGGCCACACGGTGTCTCTGATTGAGGCGAGGTTGATTAATACACATCACATATGACCCATGGATCATTGTGCTAATGTATCAACACAATCAGAATCTGTTTGGTCAGTTTTCCATATGTACTTAAAATGTTTTCCATTTTAAACAAAAGAGAGACATGTAGAGTGATCCTGACCACACCGTGCCTCGGATTAAGGCGGGGTTGACTCATACATGTCACATATGACCCATAGATCATTGTGATAAATTATCAACAGAATCGAAATGCATTTGGTCAGTTTTTTCTTATGTCAGTTTTTCTATTCACTTATAATCCTGTCTATTTTAAAACAAAGCGAGACACTGTGAATGGTGTCAGCCACACCACACCTCATATTGAGGCGGGGTTGACTGTACATGTCATATATGGCCCATGGATCGTTTTTCTTAAGTATCGACAAAATCCGAATGTGTTTGGTCGGTTTTCTGTATGCCAGTTGGTGTTTTGCACTTAAAAAGATGTCCTTTTGAAACAAAAGACAGACACTTTGAGTGGTGCTGGCCACACCGCATCTCCGATTGAGGCGGGGTTGATTCATACACATCACATATGACCCATTAATCGTTCTCCTAATATTTCAATGAAACCAAATGTGTTTGGTCGGTTTTCCGTATGTACTTAAAATGTTGTCCATTTTTATCAAAAGAGAGACACTTAGAGTGATCTCGGACACACCATGCCTCAGATTATGGAGGGTTTGACTCATACACATCACATATGACCCATGGATCGTTGTGATAAATTATCAATAGAATCCGAATACGTTTGGTCGGTTTTTTGAATGTCAGTTGTTCTTTTCACTTATAATCCTGTCCATTTTAAACAAAAGAGAGACAATGTAAATGGTGTCGGCCACACCGCGCCTTAGATTGATGCGGGGTTGACTCATACACATCATATATGACCCATGGATCCTTGTGCTGAAGTAGCGACACAATCCAAATGCACTTGGTCAGTTTTACGTATGCCAGTTGATTTGTTTCACTTAAAATGATGTCCTTTTGAAACAAAATATAGACACTTTGAGTGGTTCCGGCCACACCGCGTCTCTGATTGAGTCAGGGTAGATTCATACATGTCACATAAGACCCATGGATCGTTCTCCTAATGTTTCAATGGAAACTGAAAGTTTTTGGTCGGTTTTCTGTATGTACTTAAAATGTTATCCATTTTAAACAAAGAGGATACACTTAAACTGATCCTGGCCACACCGTGCCTCGGATTGAGCCCTGGTTGGCTCGTACACGTCACATATGACCCATGTATTGTTGGGATAAATTATCAACAGAATCTGAATGCATTTGGTTTGTTTTTCGTATGCGAGTTGTTCTTTTCACATATAATCCTATCCATTTTAATCAAAAGAGACATAGTTAGAGTGGTATGTTAGTTGTTTATTCAAATTATTCAAACACACTATTTGAATATTGGTCTTTAAATTAATAAATTTATGAAAAATGTACATTTAAAATGAGAATATTAGAATATTAATAGAAGATAAAACTTTTACTAAAAATCCTTATGGAAGTATTAAAGTTAACATGATTTATGACAATCCTCATGTGTCTATTAGTGGAATGGTATTTATATAAAATATTGTGGATATTCATTTGGAATATTTTTATATCATTCTTAGTATGGAATAGATTTTATTTTATCATTCTATGATACATTTAAGATCAAAAAATGTCATGCCCAATGAATACATCCCTTTTATAGCATACCAAGAATCCATGATATTGATTAGATGTGTAAATGTGATTTACATTTATTATCATTATGAAATTAAATAAAATAAATATTATATATTTTCTAGTAGTATCTGAAATCAAGGAGGGTGGGGGGGCTGTCCGGGGGGGCTGTCCGGGGGGATGTCTGGTGGGTGTCCCATGGGTGTTCGGGGGGCTGTCCGGGGACCAAGGAGGGTGGGGGGGGGGGGGGGGGTTGTGCAGGGGGGGGGCTATCTGGGGGTGTTTGGGGGGTTGTCTGGGGTCCAAGGAGGAGGTTGGGGTGGCTGTCCTAGGGGTTGTCTGTGGTCTGTCTGGGGGCTGTCTGAAGGATTGTTAGAGGGGCTGTTCGGGGGGTTGTCTGAGGGTTGTCCGGGGACCAAGGAAGATGGTGGGGGGGGGGGGGGGGGCTATCCGGAGGGCTGTCCGGAGTCCAAAGAGGATGGTGGGGGTTGTCTAGGGTTGAAGAAAGAGGGGGTTCCCAAACACAAAACCACTAAAAGACAAAAACATTCATAAAAACAGATAATATATCAAAATAACTCAACTCCAATACTATTCTACGAGTTTAGATAAACCCAACAACTAGAATAGATTAAATATCAAATCACAGTAATATTAGTAAAAAATTTAATGGATTAATTTTTACCTCATAACCATCACCATCATCATCATCATAATCACCCTCGTCATCATCCCCATCATCGTCCTTGCACTCCTCAGCACCCTCCTCCTCACCCTCACCCTCCTCCTCGCCCTCACCACCTGCCTCACCCTCCTCCTCTCCCTCCTCTTCCACATTAGACTCCTCACCATCATCATCTTCAACCTAGAAATTATCCTGAGCACCACTAGAACTGCCACCTGGTGCACCATATATAGAATGTATCGATCACATATAATCATCAAAATCTGGTCTGGCCTCTACTAGAAGTGTTGTACGTAGAACTTCAATAATTTTCATAAATGCATTGTTTGCCCTAGAAGACTATTCTACCATCTCTTCAGCTATTTTCTTAGCCTGTTTGGCATGTTCCGTAAATTTTGCAGCTCGGTGGAACTGTAGCTTGTACCTGAGGAGGGCCAATACCTTGTCAGGGCTATCCTAGGTCAGCAGCATACTTTGCCAGGATGCTCCTCTCCCAACACCTAATGTAAGTGATCTGTTGGTCCAAAATTGTCTGGTTCTTGGGAATCGAGGGACTCTAAAGGAGCATGTTACAAATATAAATATATCATTAAGTTACAAAATAGATATTAAAATATAAATTCAATAGAATAAAACTTACAATCTGCTGTTGAGTCTCTTCATTGACGGCACTTCCATCCTTTTTCCGTCTACTCGAGCAAAACAGTATTGCTTGAGGCACACGTCCTTCAATATTTTGTATTTGACTCTAAAATGACATTGAAAACTAAATTTATATGAAAAATTTAGAAAACTATTAAATAATTGAGGAAACATAAGAAAGTGTAAGACGTAATGAAAACATATAAATAATTGTCGTACCTGCTTCCTCTCATGATCAGGCATCGTAGTGCGTCCCAGTGTGTGGATGTATTGTTTTGCATCAATGTTATTATTATTTTTTCTAGATGATTCTTAAACAAAAATCAAAAATAAAAAAAAATAGTATTACTGAAAAAATGAAATTTATTATTTAAATACCTCAAATTAAATTAATACTTTAAAATGGGTACTCGTCCAATGAGTAATCATCTGATGATACTGCTCTATAGGAAAATCATCCACCACTAGTACCACCTATAACAATGTGCCAACTCTAGAAACCCAGCCAATATACAACTCATTCTTGTAGGCTCTCCAAAGCTCACCTAAATCCATTATAAGTTCCGGTCGTGCACCATCACCATCGAGAAAATTAAATCGAAGTTGACATCAAAATATTAATTCATATAAATACAAAAATAATTCATGTTATTAAATAGAACAGATTTTTTACCCATATCTCTTCCCAAGCTCTATCCTTCACCTCATGTGGAAATTGTCTCCATGATATCCGGTTGACAGGAATGATGTCCGAGTATTTGGCAAGCGTCGTAAAAAAACTCCGACATTACTGCCATGTTTTCTCAACCATTTGGTTCACTTCATTATAATCCACTATATCCTGTGTGTGGCGGTTCCACACCGAACGCATGTGTGTATCCCCCCGCCCATGCCTCTTGTTAGTATATGTATCTATCCTGAAAGAAAAACAAATATTTTATCAAAACAAGTTATAATGAAAATAAATATTGCTATAAAAATTTGTTAGGGTTTCATAAATATACTTTTGCCAGTCTGATCGCTGAGTGCCGCTGGATCCACAGAAACTGATGCAACACCCTGTTGTGGAGAAAGAGTCGAAGACGAAGGAATATAGAAGCTCCGAGAGAAAGAAGTAGAAGGAAAAGAAGATGGGACAGCTGTCTGACCAGATTCTGACTGGGTAGTGGGAATCATCATGGGATGTGAAAATGATGGGCCAGAAGATACAGAAGGTAGCGAAAACATTGGAGGAATAAATATCCTTTGTGTCCCTAATGATGCACCATGATCAGAATGTGGGAAGGATGACATGTTAGTGGGAGGGGAAGGGTCTAGTCCGGTACGCGCAGCTGCTCGTCCACCTCTAGTACGAACCGTCCTCGTACCATCGGCCTGAGTACTAGGACCAGTACTATGCTCCTCGTCGAATAACTGTCAATGTATAGGTTGCTCCTACAAAAATGATTACAAATAAATTAATCACATGACATTATATATTCATTAAACAAATCAATTTGAAATAAAGTACTCACTACAGGCACTAATGATGGAATTCCCAACTCCGTCATTCGACAATTGTTCCCCATAATGTTTTCCATCATCTCTCTTCAATTGGCTTCATTTCCTGCTTTTGAAAACAAATATGTAATTAATTAGAAAAAGGAAACTAATGTGTAACCTAAAAAACTAAATATATGAGGGAATAGGGGGATTCATTGGTAATTTAGATATAAATTGTTTTAGAAGAGCTTGAATGGATTTAATAAATCATTCAAGTTGTAATGTTCACCAAGTTATAAATATTGTTTGACTAGGTTTGAATACACTTCAATTCCAAATTAGAAAATGCAATTCAAATAAAGCTTCAACCAATAAACATTGAAAATTCACATAACGGTCAAGTCAGCTGAAACATATTGGTGATCAATACTAAATAAATTTGAATATTAACAACATTAACAACCCAAATCGAGGTAAACCAAAATAATTGAGAATATGGATGATTGATTTTATATATTTTGAACCACAACTTCAGGTTTACAATCAACTCTGACAATTGAGCTATTGGAGTCATAAAAAAAATAAATGGATTGGTTCAAATGGCACTAGGGACAGTGTAAATTCCATCATCACCATCATCAAAAAATATGTCTTGGAATTACTTCAACTATGACACCAAATTTTGGTTGAAGTTAGTCTTTGACATAAAAACTTGTTTAGCCATTGATTCCATTACATATGGTTCTTCGGTAGCAAGAGTGAAAGTCATATTAATTACTCAAAATATATAATCATCAATAAATGTGTCATGTCTGGTCATCGAATCAAACCAATGGCATTTTATCATTGTGACTCGTTTATGAGAGTAATAATCCATTATTATTATTTTCTCAACAACTCAATAATAACCCAAATTTTCAAATCACAGACTACTATCTGATGCACTGGCATAACAATATGTTGTGGCCGTAATAATAACACCATCATGTTGTGTTCTCAGGTTCTTTTCTCGTTCAGTGACAAAAAATTTTTACCCATTGATAACAATTGAGTTATAGTCACGAACCATGGTATTAGGACTAAAATCCAAAGCACTTATTTCCTCAGAGAGAGAGTCAGAAGACAAGCTCAATACCTGCAATACAAATGACTATTAAACTTAATTAAATATTGATATAATTATTTTAACCACTAATATTTTTACCTTCAATTTTAACCAAGAAGAAAACTCTTTTCTATGCAAAGTCTCTCTCTTTATCAAAGATAAAGAATAATGCTTCCTATTTATCATTGTTTTATGTTCCCTGTAGATAAAAATTATGAATATTTTAACAGATATATATGTAAGATATAAATAATCAATTTAGTTACCTGATATAGTCATCGAAAAAAACACAGTTGAACAAAACTGTGCGATGTGCCATCTCTTGCTCTTCATGGTTTAATGTTTTCAATGTATATGATCCAGGAATTCCACCTGTTTGAGGAAGTGACGGAAAACTGAGTTCAATTTTCTCATACTGTTCTTTTTCTTTTCTCATTGGTCTGTTTAATCTTGTAGTATGATCTAACAAATACATCGAGCATAAATCCATACATTCTTGAGCTAGGGAACCATTCATGATAGAACCTTCTTGATGATTTCTGTTTCGGACATAAGACATTAATGTGAACATATTTCGTTTAGTTGGATACATCCAACGAAAAGAAATAGGTCATCTGAGAATTATTTCAATGGGAATATGAATAGTCAGATGTAGCATGCATGTGAAAATTGATGGAGGAAATATTTTCTACAACTCACACAAAATTAATGGGGCATCTGTCAACATGTTTGGAAGAAAGACTTGGACAACTTCTTAGCACAAAGATCTCTAATCAAATGGCACAACCAAATAAAATCCACCCTTACATTATTGGACAGATGATGATGGATTTCTATTGGAAGCAACTCATGTAGAATAACGTGGTAATCATGAGTCTTCAAAGATTTTAGCTTCAACTCTCTTCTGTTGATCCGTTTAGATACGTTGCTTGAATAGACATCAGGAACTCTAATAGTCTCTAATACATCCAGAAATTGTTTTTTTGTATGTGTAATCACATAATATGCACATGGAAGTTTCCATTTATTTTCACTAATACGCACAGGAAGCAATTCTATTCTGATGCCTCTATCCACCAAGTCACGCTGAGATCGTAAATCATCTATTTTCCCCCTTGACATTTAGAAGAACTCAAAGAAACATTTTGCATATATTATTTTCAATATGCATTACGTCTAATCAATGACGTAAAAAATTGGTTAACCAATAAGGATAATCAAAAAAGATACTCCTCTTCCTCTAATTTTAATAGATTTCAGTGGAAACATTCTTTCTCTTTCCAGATTTCATTTGACCCTTCCCGAATGGTAAAATGAAATCTTTCATTTCATTAAGCACGTCAGTTCCATAAATACGCTGAGGTGGATCATCAGTATCTGTGGTATTATCAAATCTTCGATGATTCATTCTATATGGATGATCCTTTGGCATGAATCGTCGATGTCCCATAAAACTGAAACTATAGAGATGTTTCAGTCTTCCGTATCATGTATTCTTCATACAAACTGGACTTGACAGTTTTCCCTTCGTGATCCATCCAGACATTATTGCATAAGACGAAAAATCATTGATCGTCCACATAAGCACAACATGCATCTGAAATATGTCTTTAGAACATCCATCGTATGTGTGCACACCAACATCCCAAATAAGTTTCAAATCTTTTATTAAAGGTTTCATGTATACATCAATATTAATATCGGGATTAGAAAGACCAGATATGAGTATACTCTCGAAAGTGAAATGTTTTTTCATACACAACCCTGGAGGAAGATTATAAATGTGTATAAAAACCGGCCATGTGCTGTCCGATGTAAGAATCTGCCCAAACAGATTAAGACAGTCGCATGAAAGACCCAGCCTCACATTACGCACGTCAACTGCAAAATCAGGATGTCGAGCATCAAATCTCTGCCATGAAAATCGATTTAAAAAATGAACCATCTCATCATTAGTCTTCTTTCTCTCGGTGCCATTCCATCTAATTTTTATTGATATGTCATTAGACATAAAAAGATTATGGAGTTTGGGGATCAATGGAAAGATCCACATTACTTTCTATGGAACGCGGGATGGTGTTCCATCAGATTTTGACTTCCAGCGGGATGTGCCACATTTTATACAATCATTTCATTCACCGGTTTCCTCCCAGAATAAACTCCAGTCTTTCATACAAGCATGGATTTTGTTTCTTGAAAATCCAAGTTACTCAACTAACATCCATGCCATATAGTTGTTTGAGGGAATATCTGTATTATCTTGAAGTAAATCCTTCAAGAGGGTATGAATTTAATCGATTGTTGTATTAGAAATCCAATAAATAGTTTTGCAATGAAACAATCGGAATAAAAATTCTATCTCTTTCATTTAATCGCATTGTAGATATACTGGATTCGTGGAAGCATCATTCAATTTTTTCACCCTATCGATAAGATCATTTTCAATAGATGCATTAGCTGTACTCATACCGAAGTCTTCTTGAGTTGAAATCCTTTCTTTTTCACGATGACAAATAAACAGAAACCGATCATCTAACAAATTCTCCATTCCAGTCCTTTCATTTCGATCATCACCAATTTCAGATTTCATTTTCTCCCCATTGTGATACCACACAAAGTAGTTTTCTTGAAAACCATTTTTGGTTATGTGGTAGCTGACTTCTTCACAGCTCAGCCATGGTCTACCAACACAATTAGAACATGGGAAGTGTGTGCGACCACTATCTGAAGCATTGTGAAATGAAAAATCTATAAAGCTCTCTAAATTGTTTTGAAAATCTCTTGAGATCCAATTGGTTTCATACATCCAACTTTTTTCCATTCTTTAAAATGAATTTATATAATTATTTTTTTCATAAACAATTCAATAGGATTGAACATTAATAGAAAATACATTTAAGTAAATGATAAAGGAAGAAGTTTCTTGTCGATGTAGTGAACTATAAAAGTAATGTAAAGAACAAGTAATAATAAATTAAATTAAAATTTATTTTTTTTTCATTTTCATTAGGTCTATAAGAGGCACATTCCTCTAGTCCCATCATGTGTTATACGCATCCCAAATCATTCAATCATGTTCAATAAGTCATTATTGACACCTCTATGGCCATACCTTTCATTACCCAATTAATTCCTTAAGTCAAGTACACCCCATGGGTGAATAAATTTTAGGCTTCTACACTAATATGTTGTTCCAGGCTTGTAAAAAGATTTAATTTCATTAAGTATAGACAAAAACATTTATTTTTAAATTTGAAATTTTTAATAAAGTATGTTAATGATAACAATATTACTGAATTAAACATGTGGCTTATCTATCATTTTTATGGCTGTCTACACATGCCAGAATGGGTACTAAAAAGCACCCCACCCTCATAAAAGTGAGTATTTTCCAAGAAGGACACATAATATACAACGTACAATGAGAACCATATTTAGTTGACCCTAAAGTTATATTAGTACAGTCATCTTGGGGAAAATGGAATATATAATCCTGGTTAACTGATGAATTCAAAAGCTCGTATTCCATATGTTGGACACTATCTAAGGTACAAAATCATGTGAGGATGGGTTTACATCATTCAATTTCTTACATGCAAATGAGAATAAAGGATTAAATTAATGACATGAGTTCACTGAAACCATGTCAACCGTTATACACTCCATGTGGACCCTTATACACACCATATGAACCCTTATACCATATTGTCATTATTACAACCATTATTAACAACTTATTAAATAACATCACTTGTTAAAGATAATAAAATTGAACATAAATCAATAATAATATAGGATATATCAAGTAAAATGAATTCATACGATCTTACATCCTAAATGACCACCCACAACCATGATTAATGACCACAAAGCTCCCCTTTCATCCAAATCAAAATTGAAAACAAAAACACATAGTTATAGAAAAAAACATCATTTGTGTGAAGAATAATTACCTCACGGTTCTCATGATATTTGAATCACGCAGTCATGATTTTCAAGATGAACTTGTATCCATGAATCCATATGAGAAAAACAATTCAATACATGCATTTTTCTGATTTTTCCAAGCATTTTAAGGAACCCCAAATCAGTGAAAATGGTCATTTTGTTTTAAAAAGGTGATTGAATAACACATTTATGGTGTCGAAGGCAGAATGATTAATGGTTATATTAGAAAAACTAATATTCACTAATATTGAGAATTTGGCATTCTGTGAATTAGTTTTATGACGAAGGAAGAAGTACTAATTAGGGACCACATACTATTTTCCAAAGTTCAAGAAGACACTCCATATGTTCTATTGTACAATGGATAAGTGAACAATGTGTCATTATATATATATATATATATATATATTTTTATAGAAACATGATACATACTTGTTATGTAATACACATAGTGTACAAAAATTAAGATGAATAAGATCTTCATGTTTGGTATGCCCTTAATGAAAGGAGTAATTTTAATGAAATAATATCAATAAATTTGACAAACAATTTCTTATTAGTTTATATACATAAAGCTATAATATTTTAAGCATTGAGATTTAAAAAACTATGAATCTTCAAAATTAGAACACAATAAAGAGACACCATTCCCTTATAAATGTAAATGTGTATTGAAAATATTAATTGGACATGCACCGATATAGGGATTCGAGTACACAATTCGTGGACCAATCATAAAATTTTACAAAAAACCCTACAAATTGGGAATAACCAAATCATTGAGAATAGAAGGATATGCTTGATTAGAGTTGGAACTATATCATTGATAAAATATGGATAGAGTCTAACCTGGTAGCCGCTAATCCGATGAAAGAGGTGGGGATTCAAAAGTGCTTCTACGAAGGAATCGCTTCTGGAGACCAGCGAAAGGGTTTTGGAATCGTGGGGAGGACGATGCCTACATTTGGAGAATTTGGGGTTTTATCCCAATGATTTTTAAAAACATTTGGGAAAACTAAATTTTTCCACATCTTTCCCAACGGTTTTATCAAACCATTGGGAAAATTGATTTTCCCCATCTTTCCCAACGTTTTAATAAAACCATTGGGAAAAGTCACTTGTTCAAGATCTTTTCCAACAGTTTATGAAAACCGTTGGTAATGATAACATATACCAATAGTTCATTGAGCCATTGGTACACAAGTGTTGGGAAAAGTCCTCTTCCCAGTAGTGATCATTTATGTATTTGGTTCTCTAAATATACTAAACTTTTTGTTCTTGTAGAATTTTCTTCCTTGTAATCATGTAAATGTATTAAATAAAGGAAATGACTCCCATATACTAATGTCGGGGTCATTACACATGGAGTGATATAAAGTAAAGTTTTAAACCATGATTTACACTTTACATTGTGATAATGGAGAGGATTACTGTAGGTGTTTGATGCCCAGGTGTTTTGGAGTACTACTTTTCACCCACAGACAGACAGATAGATAATCAGTACAGCGACCCTAGTATTTATGAAATAATAAATTTTCATATCCCTTAATATTAATGAATAATATATTAATTTTATTTTAAAGAGGAAATTTTTTCTCTAGCATAATCAACATGCAACAGAATGTTTATACAAAATCTTATGTTTCACACAACTTTGAGTTATACAGAAAAATAATATAACTATAACATCATTTTAGATGGTAGTTAATGCATAACCATTATTTTGCTGGGAATGAGCATAACTGACTTCATAATGATTACACATATTTGTTAAATGTATTTACATTTATCTAATATATTTTTTAGGCTTAAAATAAAAGTGAATCAGATTTTAACCATGAAATACACTAATATTCATTAAAATGACTATATACCACCTTTTGAAGGTGAACTCTTTTTAAAGATCATTTTTAATGAATAGTGAAAAATACTGCACAATAAGTAAAAACTGTATTTTCATCTGATTTATATATATAG
Organism: Viscum album; assembly: GCA_963277665.1. NCBI lineage: Eukaryota > Viridiplantae > Streptophyta > Magnoliopsida > Santalales > Viscaceae > Viscum > Viscum album. The sequence continues at coordinate 991,027,772 of OY728155.1, read as the reverse complement.
TTAGATTATCATTTTAGTTTATTATAAAGTGTAATATGATTATGTTTTTAACAATTAATCCAATTTTGGGAATTTGAAGTAATTTTACTTTTTAATTAAACATAAAAATATATTAATCTTTTAATAGTTATTATTTCTTAAAAATGCGTTTTTTTGGTTTGGACAATGAGAATTAGTTTTAAATTAATTTCTAAATTTTTTGTGTTTTGAATTTGAAAATATTGATTCAATATTTCAAATTAAGAGGTCCAAATTTGGAATATATGTAACTTTTATTTTTAGATATTATGAATAGTTAATTCAGTAAATATTTTATTTACCATGGTTATAGGGTAAATATGATAAATAAGTGTAAAAATAATATTATAATTATATTAAATTATCCTAAAACATATACTAATCCTATTTGAAGATAAATATTCAACTATCAGAATATTTTGGTCGATTTGAGGACCCCATGGATTCAGTTCTGTGTGAAAATTATTTTTAATAACTTTTAAATCAATGTTAAGGAAAATATAACTAAACATGTATCTTGTGGTAAAAAAAAATAATATGGGGTTATATAAGTTATCTTATTGACTATAAATAATCATTATAAAGGTAAACCGATATCCTAAATCATGGTATTTTATTTATTATTTTTAGAGATTATATAAATAAATTTAATTATAACGCGATGATGATTCTTGTGACTGCTTTATTAATAAAGGATTCAAATAAATGATATTATACACATTAAAATAAACATAATTTGGTTAATTGGATGTATTCCAAAGATTTTTGTGATGATAGTTAAATTATATCTTTTTATTTATGAAGTTATTTTGAATCAATGAAGTTGTTATATTTTTTTAGAAAATTCATGATACGAATAGTGTCAAAAATGACATAAATTATATTTTAAAATATAAAATATTTTATTAAATATTATAAAATAAAACAAATCTACCATTCGACAAAATAGTTATCTTATGTCTAAAATTTTATTATTGACTCTTCATATGGATATTTTTCTTGTTTTGGAAACTATTTTGAATCTCAATGTGTTAAATTCTTGATAAAACCGTAAGTGTAAAAAATAGTTAAATAAAAAAGATAACGATTATAAATAAAAAAACCTTTCTAAATTTTATTGGATGAGTATATTTAGATACATATTCCTCTTATATGTGAACTAATTAAAATTTGACTCATTTATAATTGAAATAAAATTATAATAACATAGTATTTCAACATATTCCTTAAGTGCTCATCCCCTCTCTTATAAAAGTCCACCACCTCTATTCCACACTCAAACAAATAAATCCCCCGTAGCTCATCCAAACTCTATCCAAATAAGCTCACCACAATCTTCTCTTCCTCCTTGAATCCATCCCCTATACATAAGGAAATTCAAGAAAGCCCTTTTTCTCAAATCAAAAGGAGCTACCTGATTTTAGGTAACGTCTTTTATCAAGTTCCTTTCCATTATTTTTTCTTCTCCAGCTCCTATGCTCTTCTTATTCATTGTTTATATAAAAACACCAGTATCCAATATATAATTGGGTATTTTTATGAGATGTAATCATACATTATAAGGAAAATTGATTTTTGCGACGGGAATTAATCCCGTCGCAAATAGCCCACCCTTGAGATTATTTGTGATGGGCAGAGTCCCCCATCACAAATAATTGGTTATTTGGGACAATATTTGGTGCCTCGTAGCAAAAATTTAGGTGCAGATTGCACGCCAAACCGCGAGAAGATTATTTGCGACGGGGGAATCCCTCCATTGCAAATAGTGCGTCGGTCCGAGGGTATTTGTGATGGGGCCCGTCACAAATACCATGCGGTGGTAAATAGGTTTTTGCGATGGGATGTTGTCCTATCGCAAAAACCGCGTCTGTAGGTACCTTTTGTGACGGGACCCATCACAAATACTCTTGACCGCTGACTGTAATTAATCCAGGGGAAGGTTTTTGGGATGGGTCGTGTCACAAATAGTACTATTTGCGATGGTCAACCTGTCCCAAATAGTCTTGTCGCAACTAATCAAACCTATATATACCCCTCATCCTTTTTTTCAATTCCTCCTCTCAATTCTCAATTTCTCTCTCGGAACTCTATTTTCAGAGTGAAAAATTGTGTGAGTTAGTTTTTTTCACGAAGATGTTGTGAAGCCATCTACATCAATAAGATATCAAGTTTAAAGGTATTTTTATTTTATTTAATTTAGTATTTATTTCATTTTTATGTTAATTTTTATTATTTTTGATTAGTTGTAATTAAATTAGATTTAAATTGTTTTGTTATCAGTATTTATTTGTTGTAAGAATTTGAAATTATTAGTACTAATTTTTAATAATTAATAATAATTAAGAATAATTAGTAATCCATTGGAACAATTAGTTATAATTAGCAAGAAATAAGAATAATTTGTAATAAATATGAATAATTAGTAATAAATAGTAATAAAAAGTAATAATTAGCAATGAAAAGGAATAATTAGTAACAAATGGGAATAATTTGTAATAAATAGGAATAATTAGTAATAAATAGGAATAATTTGTAATAAATATGAATAATTATTAATAAATAGGAATAAATAGTAATTAGTAGGAATGAATAGGAATAATTAGTAATAAATAAGAATAAATATTAATAAATAGGAATAATTAGGAATAAATAGGAATAATTTGGAATAATTAAAAATAAATAGTACTAATTAGTAATAAATAGGAATAAATTCAATTAAATAGCAAAAATAGAAAGAAATTGGAATAAATAGAAAAAATTGGGAATAAAAAGGAATAAATTGGAATAATTAGAAATAATTTGGAATAATTTGGAATAATTTTGAATAATTAGGAGTAATAAATATTAATAATTAAGAGTAATAAATAAGAATAATTAGGAGTAAATATGAATAATTAGTAACAAATAGGAATAATTAGTAATAAATAGGAATAAATAGGAATAAATAGAAATAACTAGTAAAAAATCGGAATAATTAGGAATAATTAGTAATAAATAGGAATAAATAAAAATAAATAGAAATAATTAAGAATAAATATGAATAAATATGAATAAATAGGAAAAATTAATAATAATTAGTAATAATTACTAATAATTACTAATAATTAATAATAAAGAGTAATAAATAGTAATAAATAGTAATAAATTGTAATAAATATTAATAATTAGTAATAATTATTAATAATTAGTAATAAATAGTAATAGATAGTAATAATTACAAATAATTAGGAATAATTAGTGATAATTTCGAATAAATTTGAATAATTAGGAATAATTAGTAATAATTAATAATAATAATTAATAATTACTAATAAATAGTAATAATTAAGAATAAATATGAATAATTAGTAATAAATAGGATTAATTAGTAATAAATAGGAATAATTAGTAATAATTAATAATAACGAGGAATAATTAGGTATAATTAATAATAATTTGTAATAACTAGAAAAAGTTAGGAATAATTAGTAAAAATTTGTAATAAATTTAAATAAATAGGCACAAAAAGGAATAATTAGTAATAAATATGAATAATTATTAATAAATAGGAATAATTAGTAATAAATATGAATAAATTGTAATAATTAAGAATAAATTATAATAAATTGTAATAATTAGTAATAAATAGAAATAAATTGTAATAAATAGTAAAAAATACGAATAAATAGTAAAAAATAGGAATAATTAGTAATAATTAGGAATAATTAGTAATAAATAGTATTAAATAGAAATAATTATTAATAATTAGCAATAAATAAGAATAATTAAGAATAAATACGAATAAATATAAATAAATGAGAATAAATAAGAATTAATAGGAATAAAAAGAAATAAATAGGAATAAATAAAAATAATTAAGAATAAATAGTAATAATTATGAATAAATAAATAAATATATATGAATAAATAGGAATAAATATGAATAAATAAGAATAAATTGTAATAAATAGGAATATATAATAATAAATTGGAATAAATTGTAATAAATAAGAATAATTAGGAATAATTAAGAATGAATAGGAATAATTAAGAATAATTAGTATTATATAGTAATAATTAGAAATAAATATGATTAATTAACAATAATTATTAATAATTAGTAATAATTAAGAATAAATACGAATAATTGGGAATAATTAGTATTAATTATTAAAATTATGAATAATTATGGATAATATCAATTGTAATAAATTGTAATAACATGTAATGAGTTTTAATAACTTAGCACAATTTCCATTGGATTGAAAAAACTCATTTTTCTTGATGACTCTTCTTCTTTCAACACTCACCAACTCAAAACATTATGACAATTATGGGTCTACGTTTCCATACCGAATATCGTATGCACGAGTTTGAATATGCATTCGTGGGATGACATTTTTCTAAATGTTTTCAAGTTGCGGTAGTTGCAAGATGATGATTCATCAATGAAAAGGGGAATCTTTTTTTTTGACGACTCATTTACTTTCATCTTTATCGTACTAAAATCACAATGAATAATCTATTCAGAGGTATGCTTATACATTCTTGTATGCACAATAATGAATCTATGTACCTCTGATCAGATTCTTCATTGTGATTTCAGTGAGAGAAATTTGCAAGTAAACGAGTTGTCACACAAAAGGGTAGCTGTCAGTCCACTAGAAATTTTGTCACCCATAATTAATGTTAATTATTAAGAAGTAGTTGTAAATATTTATCTTCTTTTTTTAGATAGTGTTTTTATAATTTCAAATTACTCAAAAAATTTGATGATTTTATATTTTGTAGAAAAATATGGAATTAGGAAGCCGACATCAGACATTATTAGATAATCGCGCTTGGATAAATCACACCGAAATCCCAATGGTTCTAGTTTATGTCATGTATATATTGAGGGTGTTGAATCCTAATTATCATTTGAATCATCAAAATTAAAATATTTATTAGAAGGAACAATTAAGTATCCTAGTAAAAAATGTGCTCTGAGAATGATTGAAACATTTGACAAGGTTATCGGACATCTATTGTGGTTTCATTTTTAACCAGATTATGTTTTTTAGTATCAACCTGGTGAATGTAGTTCCAGAAAAGATACTAATATATTGATTCCGAATCCATCATAGTTTGAATATTTAATACATGTTGTTGTAGGCCCATATATTCAACAAACTGAAACTCAAGATGTTATTGATTTAACTCATGAGTTGGCTCCATCGAAATTTTATGAGTTGTTGAGATCTGCTGAGGATGTATTATATCATGGTTGTAAGATAAGAAAGATAGAAGCAGTTGTAAAATTTAGGGCTATTAAATTGGATAAAGCAGTGTCAAACATCTATTTTGATCAGATATTTTCTTTGGTTAAAACACAATTTCCTAAAAGAAATTTCATGCCTAAAAATTGTATGAGAGCAAGATGTTGGTTTGTAATCTGTTACATTTTAATCTAAAGATTAATGTATATGCAAATGCTTGAAAATTATATTTTGGTTAAAATGAGTCATTGGATAGTTTTCCCACATGTGGACAATGTTCGTATAAAGAAGATCAATAAGGGAAGTCTGTATTGATTCGTGTAAAATAGTTGAGATATTTCTCTCAAACACCTATGTTACAATTTTTATTTATTTCTTAGAAAACAATGTTAATGATATCATGGAAAAAAACCAATATTTCAATTGATGAAAGCAAGAATCATCCATTTGATGGGGATTCATGGAATCATTTTGACCATCTACATCCGTATTTTGAATTAGAAGCCTGAAACATGAGATTACATATTTCTAATGACGGTTAATGTCCATTTGGTTCTTATGGTAGTCAGTATTGATGTTGTCCTTTCATTATAACTCTGTAAAATTTACCTCCATGGATGTTAATGAAGGAAACCTATTTCTTTTTGACTTTATAAATCCCATGACATCCGAAAAAGAATATTGTTTTTTATTTGAAACCATTGAATGATGATTTAAATGCACTGTGGAGTAATGGTGTTAGTACAGATGATGTTTTTTCGAAAAAAAATTTTATATTCAAAGCTACATTGATGTGATTGATTAGTGACTTTCCGGTATATGGCATGTTATCTGGCTAGAGTACACGTGGTCCAAAATCATGTCTTTATTGTAGGAAATACAAAAAAGACTTTATGATCCTCAATGGAACAAACCTAGTTATTTTTTCTATCCCCACATATTTCTTCAAACCGATCATCCTATTTAAAGAAAACAATCTCACATCAGAAAAGAAAAAATTGAAAGGGGTGAACCTCTAAAAATAATCTTAGGTATAGAGTAAAAATTAGTTGTATTTTCATTACCTCCCATCACATTTGGTCCAACAGTAATCCAACAGAAAATTCATGGCTTTGGGAAAGAACATAATTGGATAAAACGGAGCATTTTTTTGGATCTTCCATATTAGTCTTATTTTTTGGTCTGCCAAAAGTTGTATTTCATGCATATTAAGAAGAACTATTTTGATAATTTATTTCATACAGTTTAATATACATTAGGTAAGACCAAATATAATGTAAAAGAGCAATTAGATTATGCCAAAATTTTCAGGTGGCCAGAACATAAACTATTTGAAAATGGAATATCACAAATGTTAATGATGACAAAAGTAGCTTATACACTGTCCCATGAGAGTCACTTATTATTTTTTCAATGGATTTTAGATTTAAGACATTCAGATGGCTATGCTTCCAATTTGGGTAGATGTGTTAAGAATGATTATATTATTGGATTAAAAAGTCGTGATTGTCATGTTATAATGGAAAGACTTATGCTGATTGGATTTAAATTTTTGTTGAATTTTATGATTTGGGATTCGATAACAAACATATCATATTTTTTTGATAAATGTGTGCAACGATAATAGTTTATGATGCGCTGTAAAAAATGGTAGAAGATCTTCTTGTAATTATATGTAAACTACAAAAAATAGTTCCGCTGGTTCTCTTGGACTCAATGAAACATATGATATGACATTTTCCACTTGGAGATAAATGTATAGGTCTAGTACAGTCTTAATAGATGTACCCATTTAAGAGATACATGAATATATTGAATAAAAAAGTACGTAACAAAGAATTAGTTGAATGATCAACTGCTGAATATTATTTGCAAGAGTAAATTGCCTTTTTTTCTGCACCCATTATTTTGAATCTGAATATTCCTCAAAACACAAAAGCATGGGATGAAGCGAGAGAAATGCTAATAACAAAATGGACAATAAATTATTTGTTTGTAATCAGCCAACTAATGGCTTTAGTGGAGTTCATGAATGCTGAATTTCAGATGATGAACATCACAGAGCTTAAACATATGTTCCCCTCAACTGTGAAGAAATGATATCATTTTTACTATGAGTACTTCTATCGCTTATTCTATAATTTATGATACAGTATGTAAACTTATTTTATTTGTAGTTTATATGATTTTATTATCAGGAAACAACTTCCACAACATATTACAGCTACTCTTAAAGAACTCAAATAAAAAAAATTTCTCAATGGTTACAAAAATTGGTAACATAAATTACTGATGGTTTAATGTCAATTTAGTTTACTACTTATTATATTGATAATTGTTTTATTAATTATCAGGTGTCTCAACATGCTGATAATGCTGATACGTGATTGTGTATATCGAGTAGCCCACCATCCAAAATGGTTAAATCTTATAATGCATATGTGGTGAATGGTTTTTGATTTCATACACATGCATATGGGGAATCAGAAAAAACAATGAACAATGGATTCCATTTGAGAGGATCACATCATAGAGAAACAGAAGTTGAATTTTACAGAATTTTGGATGAAATTATTGAGCTGTGTTATCTAGGATAGAATTACATAATGATGTTTAAATATCATTTTTTGGATACTGAGAGAGGCTGTTGTGTTCATCCAACCCATGGAATCATCAATATTAAATATAAAAGTCTTCTTGTAGTAAATAAGCCATTTTTATTGGCTTAACAAGTAAACCAAATTTATTATGCAATGTACCATGCTACTTCAATATACCTGAGTGATTGCTAGAGGAAAATAAAAATGAAATATTAGGAAAATCAGTTTACTCAAACTGAATGTGGTTCCACTGAAGTGGAAGGAATTGAAATTTTCAAAAGACTACTCAAAATCCATATTATTCACAAAGAGACATGAATATTTATGATGACACCCCATAATTAAGGTTTGATGGTGATGAAGAAGTTAATAATGTTACAAATGAATTTGAAATCACAAAAGAAGATGAAACAGAAACTCATATAGATATTGATGATGCCGAGGAGGAATACGAAGACATTGACAATGTAAAATATGAAGATGATGATGAATGGGAATATTGACACATTTAAATACTAGTTATAATCATAAATAATATATATCTATATATAATAGGTATTTTCAAATATCTACTAACAATCATGTTATTATGTTTCATATGGCCCATGGTCTATTTTGTGAGTTACAGGAGGTTGAGCTACCTTTGGATGAAGGGGATTAGGGATTATCTGACGCTCAACATACCTGATGTACAGTGGGTATGCAGAGGGGGCATGGTCTTGTGCGACTGATGATTCCTGACCCTATCTCTAAGAGATGTCCACGTCTTGGCATCGATCCATACCCACAGAGGTATGGGAACCGGTAAAATTTTGGTAGATTTCATTAATTAATTTATATATATACTAATTTTTTGATTGTTTATTATTTTTAAAATGTTTTGTGCATGTAGATGTTAGATAGGGGAGCAGTATCTTGCACAATTATATTTGTTAGCCATGGATCACATGGGAACATATTCCCGTCGATGTCTAGCTCGTCATGTTCAATAATTTGTTTGTAAGTAAATAAATATCATTTATTTTGAAATTTATTTTAATAATAACATGATATTATAAATTATTTCAGGTTTTATGGTATCCCGTCAATGATAGCATGTGTGACGATATCTGCGCATCATGGGAGGCTTCTATGTGTGACCGTTTTCGTTAGTTTTTTCACAAATTGAGAAGGATTCCAATTATGAAATCAGGAGTGACAGATTTTGATGAGCCATGTAGAGCCCATTGACTTGGGTACATTTCATCTCACATTTGAGATATATTATGTTTAAACTGGATGGGTGGTGGATTTCAGAGGAGGTCATCAGTGGGTCGGCAGAACCGGAGGATACAAGAGGTGACACATCAAGAAGGTATTAGTAAATTTAGTACACATAGAGAGTATCTGGTAAGTATATTATTAAAATATTTTATATAACATTAAATATAAATAGTTTATTTTTTACATTTATAGTTAGTCATGTATCCCGATATTACATAGTACTATGTTTATCTGAGGAAGTACAAGGATCTAGCCCCTGGAGAGATTAGAGGTGATCGCTAGCACCGGATTGTGGTTAGTATTTTTTATTTAGTTTGACAATTAACTACATATAATTTTATAAAAATTTTAATTTCAAATTGGAATTGGAGAATTCATATGAGGCTGTGACTCAGGCATAAGATGGGAGTCAGGATGAGGTGATTGATCAGACCAGTGCCCACCATTTCGATGAGGAGGTATGGATTCAGGCTACCTAGTATGTCTTTGAGAAGTGTCGAGTAGTTGGTAGAATCTGTCATGTGACTCCTGGTACTTGTTATGATACTTTTTCATTGTCGGTGTCCAATGCAAGAGGAGCTCAGAGAGATGAATCATCTTCTACTTCACAGTATCAGGAGCAGTTGCAAACTTAGACTGAGCTTAAAGAGAGTTTATAGAAGTATAATGTTGAGATGTGTCGGCAGCAACATCAGTAGCATCACGACGAGAAGATGCATCGATGGCAGCACAAGCATCCTGAGTAGATGGGGTATATGTGTTGTCTGACTCATAGTTTAGGGATGACGTTTCCTCAACCATCTCCTACAGCTCCTCCACCTCCTCCAGAAGATGACCCCCAATGATTTTTTTTACGTTAATAACATTTGAATTCAATAGTTTTTGTAATATAAACTATTTTCCATTTCTGTATTATATATTGATCTGAATATTGAATAATTTATTTTTTTAACATTTTATTATTTATTATTATTAATATATTTTTTAATGTTTTTTTATTTTAATAATAATAATAATAAATTTTTATAATTTTTTGTATATTTGTTTTGTGAATATTGAGGATTTAAATAATTTTTTATTATTTTAATAATATTAATATTATTTCTCATTAATCATAATTTTATTAAATATATTTTTTAGTAATATATTTATTAATGTTTATTTATTTTAATAATAATAATAATACTAATATTTTATGAATTATATATATTTTTTTGAGAATATTGAGAATTTTAATAATTTTAATATTTTTTAATATTTTAATAATATTAATATTATTTATTCATTAATTATAATTTTATTAAATATATTTTTTTACATTGGTTATTATTTTTGATGGGACCTATTGCGACGAGATCCCATCAGAAATAGTTTAAATATAAATTTTTTAAAACTATTTCCAACAGGCCCATTGAAAAAGGTTTATTTGTATATAATGTATATAATCAGAGACTTATTTGTGATGGGGAACTTCCCCATCGCAAAAAATGGTATTTGTGACGTCGTTTTCTACAATGGTCTATTTGCGACAGGACCCCATCGCTAAATCTTAATTGTGATGGGATCCCATTGAAAATAACCCATCACAAATAGCTCAATTTCTAGTAATGGTACTACACTTACACACACCTCTGTCTAATTGGTAATGAATATATTGTTTCTGTGCCCGACAAACTACTACCTCATGAAGTGATTATTGTTTGATTTTCCCATACCACCTATCATAGTTTCCATTATGAAGAAAATGTAATTATATATCGTATATAAAATATTTTTTTATCTCAATGATTTGGTAATTCTCATTTAGAACATTCCTTTATGATTTTCATGTTGTATAAATATGATAATTTTATTTGAGAATGTGCAGACTACCGCCTCCTCAAACTATAAGACTTTTTCATACTATACATGGAATGTATACAGGATGAAATGAGTGAAATTATGTAACATATATAAAATATGATATTATACTATAATTTTTAAATAACTATGTGTCATTATATTTTAATTCTATTAAATATGAAATAGAAATGAAAGTAACGTTCATGTGTACATACGACTTATGGTATCCAAGAATGGTCTGTTTCATTTCATATATCCTAATGTTATGGAATATTATAAATACAAATTTACTATATATATATATATATATATAATATAGGATATCTAAATTCTTTATATAATTTTGTATATAATGTAATTTTGACCACATGAAAATTTTTTAATTATAACAGGTTTATTTTTGGACTCAAGTTCTGAACATAGACAAAATGTCGAATATGAACTCAAATAATTAACTATTTTTTATAGAAAAGAAAAAAAGTGATATAAAAGGACATGAAAAAGGTTCTGAAACAAGTATTAATTAATTTATGAATATTATTCATGATGCAAAAAGAAAATACTAGACAATTCGGACTTGAGGCAAGGGAACCATTCACCCTCTTCTCTTAGTCAAAGGCTTTTTTTGTGTTATGTCTTTTGAATTTCCATTTTCTTTTGTTGGGATAAGATATTATATATCTTTATTTCTATAAATTTTATTTCCATGTGATTAGAGACCCCTTTTCTCCCCTCAAATAATTTTTAAAATTTTTAAGTGACGTCATTAAGCTCTTTAATTCTCATTAGGGGAATCTTAACTCAATCTCCATTCATTGATTTAAATATCATTGTCATTGGTTTTGTTCAATAAATAATATGTGTGAATGACCTATGATTTGTGTTATACCTAATATATACTTATATTGTGTGTATTTATATTTTCCATACCTAATTATCTCATTGATTTATCCTTAACTAATTATATGATCTTTGTAAGGTACTTCGTCTCAATCACATTTTATTGAGGCATATATTGATGTTATGCACCTTTATTATCTCATATGGTGTATATAAAACCGCTTTGAAATGTTATATAATAAATTAGTATATTCTCATGATATTTATTTTTTTCTTAATGTTAATCCTTAATGAATTTCATTCATTTTTTTCTCAAGTTGTAAGAGACACTTTAACATAAACATATTTTTAAATTTTGTAATGATTTATTCTTATAAAACCATCTATTTCTTTTACATGTATTCAAAATGGTTTTTAAGGATTTATTGGTATGGACATGAATATTTTATAGTGTAAATTTCTTTCAAAATCTTCCAGGTTGTATGGGACATTTTGATTCAAAACTCTTCTTTTTGTATGTTATAAATAAATTGATTATATGAATTGATTGAAATGATATCTCATTATTTCAAGGTGGAAATATTATTTTTCATTTAAGCTTGTTTAATGGGTTTTTATTATATTATTGTACATGGACATTTGACATGTGGTTACTTGATAAAACAAATTATGGGTCATTCCCTGATAAACCATGGATGATTGGTTATGTTATAACCTCCAACACATTGGGTATGGAAGTCATTTGTTGGTTATTCCATTTAGTGATATGTGTGGAAGTCGACTGTATGGTTATTCTATTTAAGTATGTTTATTTCCGAAGTTACCTTTATATGCTATAAGTTGTCTTCTATGGGCATTATGGTAATATTTTAATTACAAAAAAAGTTAATCAATGATATTATATTCAATGAAGTGTTTCTTTACTACATATTTAAGGGGAAAAGTATTAATTTATCTAAAGTATTCATGGTTCATATGCATTTTAAAAACTAACAGTTTTACTTTTTAATGTATACCTTTCTGAGATTTTTATGCGCATACCATGTTTTGAGATTTTTTTCATAGGATGTAATGATGAATAGGGTCAAGGATGAGATCAACGAAAAGTCATATTGCCTAAAACATGGAACATTACATGTTTATTTTTTAGGATTTTTTTATAACAATAAAATGGATAGTGAGTAGATGTTTATACATGAAATATTCATGTTGTTATGTATATTATTTGACATAATTCACTAAATATCTAAACCTAAAAAAGATCATCAATGTGAATTATTAACTTAGATCAAGATAATGTAATGATTAAGGATGGGTCCTTACAGTTGGTATCAGAGGTCGGTTTAGATACTATTAGAGGTTGGAGATGTATTTAAGAATAAGTTACATAACCATAATGGTTAGCATATTAGAATGATTCAATGTTCTCTTAGATGTATTGAATTAATTTAAGACAACACAAATAATTAAATCATAGTGTTTACCCTACTCATAAGATATTATTTGATGATTTTACTAATATATTCACACTGAAATTTTAGTTTTTGTAAATGGATGGATCTAGTAGGAACCGAAGTAACAAAAGATGTGGGGGAATCTGTGGTGTTTTCTTGAATGAGCAACTCAATGAAATAAGATCTGAAATGAGAAATATTGTGGTTATTTTTAACCAATTATATAGAGTCATGATTTACCACATGAACTATGGTGATTTTTATATGGCATCGTATATGCAAGATAAAAATCCCTAAGGATGTTCAGGTAATAATAATAAAGGTGAATATATTCAGAAACCTATGTGTTGAGGATGTGGAAAGAAACACCTAGAAAAATTCTTCAAAGGGATGAGAAGATTCTATATATGTGGTAATTATGTTCATTAAGCAAGAACCTACCACAAAAAAAGGAATCATCCAGTTGACTAGACGTAAGGGAAATAAGTTCTTTTTGAGGGATCAATTGAATGTTTTTAAATGTAGTGAGAATGGTTATTACAAAAATATATTTCATACAAATAATGTTTGGTAATGGGATTTTCATGACATTAAAAATATTTTTTTACCAATACCTAATTCTATTCCAATTAAATATGAGGAAACTAAAAATTTCATATTAAAGGTTTGGACTATTTCATTGCACATATTTTGACATTACTCAAATATTAGAAAATTGTGTGTTATTTTGTTTGAAGAAAAAAATTATGAAACAATAAGACAGAAAAACATGGACAAAGGATCATTAAGAATGTTTGATGATTAAGATGAAAACATTTTATGAATTGATGAGTTATGTTGTATCTATGGATAATGATATGTTTAAATTTAATAATGTTTAGATAACTTTGGAGGACTTTCTAGAATGTGTATCCCTGATGTATGATATGTTATAACATTATTCAATGAAGAATTAGCTTTTATTTTGTGGACATAGTTATATGATCCATTTGGGATTATATGATCCTTGAATTTGAGGCAATTACATGTTAATACATTTTGGGATGAAAATGAAAAGTATGGGATAACATTTGGGGTTAAAATATGTTCTGATTATTATTAATGAATTTGTCTCATTTTTGGAAGTTTTAAAAAATTATGTAGTTTATGGAAAAGGAGTAAATGCAAACCTTGTGAAAACTAATCACGTCGGACAACATTTTAGGAATTGAATGCACATCCAATGAGTGAATTAGATTTATCACATACCACTAGACTACGTGAGGTCCCAAATTAGTATGAAAAATTCTTTTTAGTGAAATGATTTTATAAATAAAGAATAAGTTAATTTTGAGAACTTATGTTTTATAAAAAAGATATCCTTAGTATAATAAAATGGTTTGGTGATTAAGTGATAAAGGATGTTTTTGAAGACATTTTCACTTTTGGGAAGACTATATGTCCATAGAAAATAGAATACTTGGGGATTTCAATTCACGAGTAATGGTGGAATTTTATTTTCAATGAATATATTTTTATATGGTAGAAATATGGTGATTTGGGTTATTTATGGAAATAATCATCCTGTCATAGATAATTTGTGATTAGGTTAATTACACATCAGAATGAGACTTTAAGAGTAGTCTAAGTTATTTTGGGATAAGTGATAAGATTTAATGTGGAAGACTATGTGATTAAATTCTTCTGAGTTTTCAGTTTCAATAATATTTTTGATTACATAGAAGTATTTTAAGGATATTCTTTATTGAATGGTATTTGTTTAACATTGGGTATTTTTGGGCGAATTTTTTAAATTAAGAGTAATATTTATTTTTATAAAGTATTATACTTTTGTGGATTATCTTCTCTTGTACTAACCATTTTGGTTTTGGTTAATGTACAAAGATAGGGAAATATATAGATCATATTTTTTGGATTATATGATTCTCTATAAGTTGATTCTAGTGCTTTATGTGTGACCAAGTCATCTTGAATAATAATCGTTTGGAGAAAAGATTAGTTTTTGGTAGAATATTATTAAAGGATGAAACTCTACATGATAAGTAAGAATATTTCCTTATGTTATTAATCAATCTCATAATTAAATTCCCTATCATTATGAAAGGGATCTAAAAAAATATTTCCAATCTACTTTTCCTTCTGGAGAATCAAATATCATTTAACCTATCACATGTTTGTGGGTTTCTGGTGGTTAACTTTCTCATGATAATTGTTTCTATCACTCACCATCAGAATTTGGTACTTAGTTTGTCCTCCATATTCATATTTTCATGGAATCCATGTATGGTTAATCTCGAGTGCCCTTTTTTACTTCTCATTCTTTTTTTAATGTGATTGTTTTATTGACTCTTTTTCCGATGTGGGACTTTCAATGATGTTTCCAAGACCGATTTTAAAATTTTGAGGATGCAATTAACAAAAGGGGGGAAAGATGTAATGACCCATGTATTTATAGAATAATAATTTTTTATATCTATTAATATTTTTGAATAATACATTAATTTTATGTTAAAGATGAAACTTTGTTTGATAGCATACTCAACATGCAACAACGATTTTCTCTAAAATGTTATGTTCTACACAACTTTGAGTTATACCGAAAAATAATATAATAATAATATTATTCTAAATGGTAGTTAACAAAACATTATTATATTACATTAAATGAACATAACTTACTAAATTATTATTAAACATGTTTTCTAAATGTATTTACATTTATTTAATGAATTTTATAGGCTTAAAATAAGAATGAATCTGATTTTGAGCATGAAATACTCTAACATTCTTTAAAAGATCTATTTACCACATTTTAATGGTGAACTATTTTTTTATGTATAGTTTTGTAACATTTATATATTATTTTTTAAAAATAAAAAAAAATATTTATAATTGTTTCCTAATAATTTAAATTGGTTAAATTATTGGTATTTTTCTGATAAAGTTCATTTTTATGAATAGTGAAAAATACTTCATTTTAAGTTAAAACTGTCTATTCCTATGATTTATATATATGGTTATATTAACACATTAATTAGGTTTAAAGTATAATTAGATTATTTTTTTCCATTTAATCCAATAAAAGTCATTATAAGTAATTTCACTTTTTAATTAGATATAAACCCAAGTGAATCTCCTGATAGTTATTATTTCTTTAAAACAAACTTTTTGGATTTAACAATGAGAATTAATTTCAAATTAATTCCTGAAACATCTAGGTTTTGAATTAAAAAAACGATTCCTTATTTGGAATCATGAGCTCAATATTTTTTAAATAGATAATTTTTATTTTTAGACATTATGGATAGTAAATTCAGTAAATATTATATTTACAATGGTTAACAGGTAAATAACATAAATAAGGGTAACAAATAATATTATAATAATTTTAAATTATAATAACACATGTCCTAGTCCTTTTGGATGAGTTATATTTGACAATGGGCATCCATATGTCTATTTTGGACCCCATGGAGCCACTTCTCTATGAAAATGACATTTAATTACTTTTTATTTAATGTTAAGGAAAATATAACATAAACATGTATCTTTTGGAAAAACTATTTTTATATGGAGTTATATAAGTTATATCTTCACCTATAAATATTAATTATAAATATGAAAATATTTCCAAAATCATGGTATTTTATTCTTTGTTTTTAAAGATTAAATACATAAAATTAATTATGACACAATGATGATGCAGTGATTGCTTCATTAATGAAGGCTTAAATAAATGATATTATAAATGTTAAAATAAAGTTAATTCGGTCATTTTGATGTCATATATGAATTTTATGTATGATATTTACATTTATTATTTTTTTAATGTAACACCATGAGAATTTATAGTACGTTATCGTATTAAAGTCACTCAATAGCTTGCACTACACACAACACTGACTTTGAACGCACCGTAACATACCAAACTACTTGTTCAAAAAGAAGTTATGAGTATTATTAATAAAATTTTGAATCTTATATACTCTATATCATTTTAAAAACCATATTATGTGTTTTTGAGACATAATATAAGAACAAATTCATTTTTTCAGATAAACGAAGCATTTTTCCAAAATGCAATTTTACCGCCAACTAATGGTGAACTTATTTTAAATGAAATATCTGACACATTTGTATTAAATTTGACAAAATAAACTTCTTATTTATAAGTGGTAAATAAAAATTTATATTGGATAAATTTTTGGTGTTTTTAAGAAAACATTTATATTATGATGAATAGTGAAAGATGCAAAATTTTAATTGAATTTTTTTAATCAAAATAATTTATAGTGTTAAATTATACATTATAATGGTTTTGAAGTATAATTAGATTATATTTTTATCATTTAAAACAATTTAGGTCTTTATAAGTAATTTTACATTTAAATTTAACATAAACACATGTCAATGTTTTGATAGTCGTTACTTTTTAAAATGCCGGGTTTTCAGTTTTTACTATGGAAATTAATTTTAAACTAAAAAAGAAACTTCTAAGTTTTGAATATGTTAAACTAGAATTAATTTCAGATTTAAGAATATCAAAATTAACTTAGGGTGAATTTTTGGTATTTTTTTGAAAATTTTCAATTTTTATATGAATAGTGAAAAACATTGTGTTATTCCTTAAAATCAAATTTTTATTTAAAGAATTATTTAATTTATTTAAAATAATTAAATTAAAAATAGATAAATAAAACCTATAATAGTTAAATGTAATTAATTTTAGTCATTTTATAAAAAAAATTGATATATAAAAGTTTATTATATTTTTTTACTTCTTTTACCCACCTTCTAGGAACGTAAATTTTTTTTCCTAAAACATAAATTTACTGCTTTTGTGAGTTTAATTTAAAGAATCTGAGAGATTCAGTTGAAATTGTAATGTAAAATTTTATTCAATAAGATGAAAATAATTTTTGGTGAATAGTAACATTTGACTCTATTTTACCACAGTTATATATTAATAGGGTAATTAAAAGTAAAAATGATATTATAATTTCCATAAGATAAGTCATAATTCAATTAGATAACTGTAATTCGACCAAAATAAACCATATAAATAAAATATGATCCTTTATTTCCACATGTATTCGATTATGACATTTATTTTTATTTTATTTAAAGAGAAGTTAAAAGTGTTTAATTCAATGTTTATTAACAAAATCATTTTTAATATTGAGATATAAATAAGATAAATTCTACTTTTAATACTAATTAGAAAAATAAATAGATTATATATATAACGTTATTTTCTTTATAATTTTAGATATTAAATAATTAAATTTATTTATGATACAACGATGATGCACTAATCACCTTCTTAATGAAATATAAATATTGCCTATATTATAAATATTAAAATAAATATAATTTAAAAGCATTGATGCCATCCTTGAATTTTCTAGGAGAATATTTAATGTTAGGGTTGATTAGATAAATTTTTTTCGAAGTGATATGTTTGCTATGACTTTCACAAAAACAAAATACTACATAGTGTAAAAAAGGACATAAATTAGTTTTTAAAACAAATACTATATTATTGGATGATATAATATTCCTATAAATCTATTTTTCGTCAAAAGGGCTTAAATAATAATATATATGTCATTAATGAATAATTTTAGGTTCTCTTGGATGTTTAGAAGATGTTTATTAACCATATAATTTATGAATACAAGAAGACACGGTAATAGTTATACTATTTAACTAAGAGTTAAATCTAAAATATAAGCTACAATGGTAACCTAAATTTATATAAAACCTATTGTTTTAGTGGATTTAGACCCATAACCACCTATGTCTTGAAATAAATTCATTTGGAGCCATTATAAACTTAATTTGATTGTACAATAAATTAATACTTTAATCATTTTCTAAAGTGACCCTCACCTATCTTATAAAAGGGAACATACCCTTCTTTTAAAATCACACATCCATATCCCTTTTCGACGGCCAATACCTACCCAATTATCCTTAAAACTTCACTAAAATCAACCTAGAGTTCTTACTTTGATTAGAAATCCAACCTATGGGGCCCTTTTGATCAACTCAAAAGGAAACACTTGAAGAAGCGGCAATTATTTCACCACTCTATTTCAAGTTATTTTCTTCTTCCACTTCATCTTTCATTGTTGTTTATATAAAATAATAATATTTCTAGTACCTCCTACAAACTATGATATTATTATAAATATGTTAAAACCACAATCTTTATTCTATCCATCTTATAAATGACAAAGTCACCATACATGCGTACATACGGCTTACCATCTCCTAGTCGTGGTGTAGTTTGTTATTCAAACACTTCATTATTTGAATGGGTATAATAATGAGTATAAATTATATAAAAAATAAATATTTCATGTTTATGATTCTGTATATATTATATGCCATCCAATTAAATATGATTTCACCATTATTATAATTATATTTTCGCTCGTTCATCTGTACTGATTACCCTCTTCTCGAAAGCAATGCGATTAATTCCCCATAATAATCATTAAAAATAATTTTCATTTTATTATTAAAAATAATTTCTAAGAACATAATATCATTTTGTACATGAATAAAATAAATATTATCCATAACAAACATGTCTTACGTAACCAAGCATATAAAGGAAAATGAATCAATTAACACCTGAAATGATGATACTACTGAAATATTATTAAAAACAATATTAGAGGATCATATATGATATAATATTTATGTATATAGTTCTCGATTAATTTAATATAAATGATTTAACTATTATACATGAGGTTAACATACCCTCGACTATGGATAGTTACAAGGTAAGGGTAAATTCCCCAATTTCATTATTATCTGAGATTTTTTATGTGTAAGTTTTTACTGGTAAATATTTATTATACATGTCCAAGTTTCATAAAAATGTTTTTAAAAATATTCTTTTTAAGGGACTCTTTAACAAAAATATCATTTTAAATGTTTTAAGGATTTATTTTTCGAAACCTTTCTCATTAATGTCCATGTTTTCAAAATGATTTTAAGGATTTATGTAAATGGAAAGGAATGTTTTAAAATGTTAATTCCATTATAATGTTTCGAAGTGGTATATGAAACATTGATTAAAAAATATATTTTAAATTTATTCCTTTATAAATTGTGTGACTCTAAAAATTATTTCCTGGAAAAGGGATATTTTTCTCAAAGATTTTTACTGATCATTTTCAACTATGTACACATCCATTAATGAATATTATTCTTGATTGAGGTTGATTTATTATAATAAATATTTTATATTGTATTTAATGAGTTATGATATGTTTTACTGTAGATATGCTATTTTTATACTATTCATGATAGTTAATGTATTAACATTTATTATTCTAGTTTTATTATGAATGTTAATGTTATATTTAATACTTTTCATATGAGGAATGCAATGGACTTTGTAAGTGATGGGTGGAGCCTATTATAACTCCTCAATGCATCAGTAGGTCTCATGAGAAAAACTAGTGACATGGAAAATGCCTTAATAACATCTTATTATTAGTCTTGAAATAAGGCCCTAACTATGTGGTTAGGATTTCAGGAATTATTCATTCGATCATTATAAAATTGGCTATTAATATTATATGTCATTAATCGACTAGTAGAATACCCATGTGAATATGTAAAAGGTATTATTTGATTTATATTTTCCATATTATGAGGAATTTTATGTTTAAAAGGATTGGGTTTTTTATTATACATTTACCTAAATGTTTATGATTATTTAAGAATTTTTCCGCTATATTGTTGTCCTTACTGAGCATCTGGGATCACCCCTTTCTATGTTTTATTCTTCCTAGGATGCGAAGAAGTATTTTATGACTGACTAGTGGGGACGGTCTAAAGGATATTCATGTGGTCAATGGAGACCATTTTGATGATTTTTTCATTTTAAAATGTAATGTAAAACATATGAATGCATATAGTACTTTCAAGGCGACTAAACTGATCTGTCCTTCAGGATTTGATCCCTTGTGATCATGTCAATGTTATGTAATAATTCCCCGACTCTATGTAAATAGGGTATGGGAATTATAGTTTGTATCATATAATTTTTTGTAAAAATCTTGGATACTAGATTTAGATAAACTCATATCTGAGTACATTAAGCTAAGACAAACTTTGGGGATTAGTATAGAAGAACTTCATTGAATTTTGTTAATTTATAGATTATGTGTATTTTCAAGAAAATACATCCCTATGTGGATACGAGCAGGTAAATGTAGCTTTGGCACAAATTTAACTATGAGTGAAAACTCTGACAAAGAGTTTCAGGCTTGACTCAGGGTATCGTGGTACATGGAAACGCGCCTTGCTGTACTCTTTGTTATGACACTCCTGGGGGTTATTCTTATAAAATTCACATTTTCATTACAAGACATTATGAAGTATTTAAGAGTAAATATTTCCGCAAAGAAATAATTTTATTATTATTGATTATATGAATAATAATTTATATTTACGTTAGTATTTTCTTGTTTTGAATTATACATTACGATTCATAAACTATCCTATTGTATTTTATTGTTTAGAAATGGAAGCAAGTAGAAGGAATGTGAATTCCAGCAATACACATGATCAAAAGATTAATAAGGATCATATTTTTCATGGTATTCAGACAAAATTTCAAAGGGACATAGTCTCCCACATTTTCTCATCATATAAATAAATGTTATCATGCGATAATAAGATATGTAACGAATTCCCTGAGTATTATGGATTTGGAGGGAAGAAAGGGAACTAAATGATAGAAGAGAGAAAAATTGATAAAGTGAAGAGGGGAAAGAAGGATTTCCCTCTATTTGATAACATTGGAAAGAATCACCTAGTTAAACGCCTGAAGGGAATGAGAGTTTGTAATTAATGTTGAGAGAAAAGGACACTAAGTACGTGATTTCAATGGTATGAAAAATGTTTAAAATGTAAAATGCTTCATCTGCAAGGAGTTGGAACACTATGCGAATCAATGACCAAATCATCAAAGTATACCCCCAAATTATTCTATTAGATAATAATCAAGTAATGATACTAACGAAGATAAAGGGGAATGATTAGAGTTCTTATGTTGTTTTTAAACGATTGTGTCATTTGAGTATTGTATTAATGATGCACAAGTTATAAGAATTATAGAGTATATAACGAATGTATTGTAGCACTATTTCATTAAGGACTAGAGATTGTGTGGAACCAAGAAAAGTGAACCAATAACAGGTTAATTTTTTTTGGAAAATATGTTGTTGAGAGAAAGATGAAACATAATATGGTTATGAATGTGAGGAAATTATTTGGGAATAACATAGGATAGATTTGGATAAATTATATTGGATATACTTGAATAACTTGAAACTAATAAATGATTTGTATATTCCATCATTATTAGAGATTACAAAATTTTGGTATAGAATGAGTATATCCAGTATTCTATAATGAATAAGGGAGCATAGATGTAATAAATAAGGTTTTATGGTAATTCAGGGTGTTACAGTGTTATAAAAGAATACATAATGATGGTATTCTCATTTTGTTACGTGGAAAAAAGATATTCATTGTGTTTACCTTCCTTATAATATTTTGAATATGAGTTTGGAAAGAATTATTTTGGAATAGTCTAAAGGCTATAATTGATTAAGTTTGACATTAGATAAAATTGATAAGGTTAAATCCTTTCTTGAGATTATTTTTGGATTGTCATTAAAAGGACAACCCGAAGGTCGTGTGACAACCCGTTGTGTCTAGAATATCTACTAGACATGAACCCACAAACAAATGGTGACAAGGGTGTATCACTTACAACTTGCCTACATGATGTCCGAGTTTGAATAATTTTTTTTAAATTGTCTCAAAAATTATTTATAAATTAATTATGATTGTAAACTATATGATTTGGATAAATAGAATATTTTTGATTGCTATTATCTTTTGGATTGAAAGATGAGTTTGTGGTATGAATTAGTTAAAGGATAAAACACTACATGTCAAGTATATTTTATTCATCTTATTCTATGAATAAATTAATTATTAAACATAGGGAAGGTATCTTAAAATCAAACATGTGTTAACCTAATAACTTATGTTTTGTTAAACCGATGATATATTAAATCATCATAGATTGAGGGCTTTGAGGATCTCAATTATACAAAAGTTTGTGATTGATTACCTCAATCGCTCCCAATAAATATATACGTTTTTCTTTCAATTATGTGACTATAAATGCAACCAATGATCTCCTAACCGAGATCATAATTTTGTGGTGACATTTTCATTTCCCTTTACCACTTTTTAAGACAAAATATTATTAACCCAATTTCCCGTATGGGGTTTCCACAAAGGTATTTTTCTATTTTGAAACATTTATTTTCGAAGTAAAATTTCAAATTATGAGGACCTAATTTATTGGAAGGGGGATAATAAAAAACCCCCAATATTTCATAGTTTGTTTTCTCATTAATGAAATTCAGTAGTTTGCGTTACACGCAACACCGAGTTTGACCGCACCAAAACATACCAAACTAGGAATTAAAAAAGAGGTTCTGAATAATATTGACTACATTTTGATATATAATTTTAACACCCTTATTATGTTTTTAATTGATATAATATAAGAACAAATTCAATTTTTTAGATAAAAGACGTTTTTTTCAAAAATGAAATTTTATCGCCTACTAATTGTGAACTTCCTTTAAATTCAATATATGAATCATTTCTATAAAATTTGATAAAATAAATATCATATTTAGAAGTGATACATAAAATTTTTTTGGATAAATTTTTTGTATTTTTTTGATAACTTTCATATTTTGATGAATAATGAAAGATGCTATATTTTAATTGAAATTTTTTTTTAATCAAACTAATTTGTAGTGTTAAATTATAAATTTTAATGGTTTTAAATTATAACTAGATAATATTTTCTATAATTTAATACAATGTAGGTCATTATATGTAATTTTAAAAGTAAATATGACATAAACCCATGTTCGTCTTTTGATAGTTTTAACTATTTAAAAAAATTACTTTTTGTTTTTGACAATTGGAATTACTTTTAAATTAATAAATGAAACATATATTTTTTTAATTTTGTAAAATATACTTCATTTTTTAATTCATAATATAAAAATTATCATAGGGTGATTTTTTTGTATTTTTCTGGAAACATTCTATTTTGTGAAGAATAGTGAAAAAACAACATTTTTGTTTAAAATCGACTTTTTAGTTAAATAATTATTTATTTTATTTAATTTTATTTAAATTGAAAATAGATAAATAAAACATATATTAGTTCACTGTAATTTATTGGAGTAATTTTATAATAAAATTAGATGTATAAAATTTTCTTTATTTTTTTAACGTCTTTTACCCACCTAATAGGAACGTTAGCAAATTTGCATAAAACCTTATTTTACCACTTTTGTGACTCGAATTTCAAAAATATTATAGAAAAAGTTGACATGAGTAAGTAAAAATTTGATTCAATAAGATAAAAATAATTTTTGGTGAATAGTAACTTTTGACTTTTATTTACCACTGTTGAAAGTATATATGGTAATTAATGGTAAAAATGATATTATAATTTCCCTAACACAAGTCCTAATTCAATTTAAAAAATTAAATTTGGCCAAAATAACCATAGGATTAAAATATGATCATTTAGTTCCACATGTATTATATTAAGAAATTTATTATTATTTTATTTAAGGAAGAGTTAAAAGTGTTAAATTCAACATTTATTAACTAAATCATATTTAATATAGGGTTATACATAAGATAAATTAGACTATAAATTGTAATTATAAATAAAAAAATTCATAAATAATTTTATTTTATTTATAATGTTTAAAGATTTAATAATTACATTTATTTCTGACATAATGACGATTATGGAATTTCCTTTTTAATGAAATATTAAAATAATTTATATTATAAATATTTAAATAAATATAATATAATGTTTTGATACCATACATAAATTTTCTATGTTAATATGACATATTAGGGTTGATTATATAAATTTATTTCAAATTCATAAGGTTGTTATGACTTTCACAAAAACAAAATAACAAATAGTGTTAAAATTGACATAAATTATGTTTTCAAACAAATACTATATTATTGGTTGATATAATATTCCTAAAAATATATGGTTCATCTGAAGGGAATAAATAATATTATATATGTCATTAATGAACCACATGAGGTTCTCCTGGATGTTAAGAGTGCGTTTATTAACCTTAAAGTGCAAGAATACAAGAAAACAATGTAAAAGTTAAACTATTTAACAAAGAGTTAAATCTAAAAGATAAAGTTAAAATGGTAACCTAAACTTGTCTAAAACCTATTGGTAGAGAAGAGTTTGACCCATAACCACATATTTCTTCAAATAAATTCATTTTGAGACATTATAAACGGTATGTGATTTTATAATGAATTAATACTATAATCTTTTCCTAAAGTGACCCTCACCCATCTTATAAAAGGGCTCTTCCACTTCATAAAAAATCACACCTCCAAATCCATTTATCTCAGCCAAATCTGGACCAAATATCCTCCCAAATTCCTTAAAATAATTCTATATTCCTTACTTTGATCTGAAATCCAACAAAAGGATCTCTTTTTATCAACTCAAAAGGAAACAATTGAAGAAGAGGTAATAATTTCACCAACCTCTTTCATGTTCTTTTATTCTTCCAATTCCTCTTTCTTCGTTGTTTACATGAAAAAAATATAACTCCAGTACCTCATACATAATGTGATTTTATTCAAAATATGGTACAACCATATTCTTTATTTTATCCATCCTTTAAATGAAAAAGTCACCATACGTGCGTACGTACGACTTACCCTCTCCACGTCGTGGAGTAGTTTGTTATTCAAACACTTCATTATTTGGATATGCATAATAATGAGTATAACTTATCTAAATAATAAATATAACTTGTTAATTATTCTTTATAAATTTTATACCATCCAATTAAAAATTATTTCACCATCAATATAATGATATTGTCTCACATGCGTATGTATGGATTACCGTCTCCATGAACGCGATGAGATTCATTACCCATCGTAATCATTAAAGAATAATTTTCATTTTATGATTAAAAATAATGAATAAGAACACAATATCATTTTTTTATTTGAATCAAATACATCTTATCCATAACAATCAAGGCTTACGTAACCAAGCATATAAAATAAAGTGAATCAGTTAACACTCGAAATGGTAGTACAACTGAAATATTATTAACAAAAGAAATATTTGAGGATCATATAATATATCATATTTAAGTATATAGATCTTGTATTATTTAATATAAATGATCTTACTATTATACAGGAGGTTTATTTACCCATGACTAGGTAAGTGTTCAAGGTGAGGGTTAATTCCCCAATATCATTATTATTCGGGATTGTTTATGTGTATGTTTATACTGGGACATATTTATTTTCCATGTCCAGGATTCATAAAAGTGTTTTTAGAAGTATTAGTTTTAAGGGAATCAATAACTAAAACATGATTTTAAATGATTTAAAGATTTATTCTTTGAATCCTTATTCATTAATGTCTATGTTTTTAAAATGATTTTGAGGATTTATTTATATGGACATGAATGTTATAAAATGTTAATTCCATTCAAATGTCCCAAGTGGTATGTGAAACTTTGATTAAAATATATCTTTTAAATGAATTACTTTATAAATTTGGTGACTTTTAAAATTGTTTCATGGAAAAATTATATTTCTTCAGAAGATTTTTATAGATCATTTTCAACTATGTCAACATCCTTTACTGGATATCATTCTTAATCAAGGTTGATTAATTATAATAAAATCATCCATATTGTATTTAATTAGTCATGATATTCTTTACTGTGGATGTGATATTTTTATATCATTCATGGTTAATGGGTAAACATTTCGTATGCTAGTTTTAATACGATTGTACATGTTATGTTTAAACCTTTTCATATGAGGAATGAATTGGACTTATTAAGTGATGGGTGGAGCTTTTTTCCAGCTCCTTGATGCATCTGTAGGTCTCACAAGGAAAATTTGTTTCTTCGCATACGGTATTGACACAGTATTATTTTTAGTCTTGGATCAAGGCCTTGACAATGTGGTTATGATACCTAGCATTATGCATTAAATCATTATGAAACTGGTTGTTGATATTACATGTGATTATTCGACTAATAGAATATCCATGAGAATAATTAAATGGAATTATTTTATTTATCTTTTACATATTTTGATTAAGTCTATGTTTTAAAGGCTAGTGTTTTAGTCTTATACATTGCCTTAAATGTTTATTCTTATTTATGAAAGCTTACTCTATATTGTTATCCTTACGGAACATCTATGCTCGACCCATTCAATGTTTTATTTTTCCAATGATGTGACGAAGTATAATATGACTGACCTATAGGGATAGTCTAAGGCATATGAATGTGGTCAATGGAGAAAATGTTGATGTTGTTATCCATTTTATAATGCAATGTAAAAATTGTGAATGTACCTAACACTTCCAAGGCTACTAAACTGATCAGTATTTTCGGATTTGATCCCTTGTTATCATGCCCATTTTATGTAATAATGCATTGTCTCTGGGTAACTAGGATTGGGGTGCTATAATTAATGGTGTTTTTTCGCATCAATCATGTTTTTTAGGATTTTTTAAAAAGTCTTGATATGAATACTGTCAAAATTGACATAATTAATATTTTAAAATATAAAATATTTTATTAAATATGCTTATATTAAAAAAACATATGATGTTTAAAAATAGTTATCATAAGTCAAATTTTTTATTATTCACTCTTTAATTAAATATTTTTCAGGTTTTGGGAGTAATTTTGATTCTCAATGTTTTAGATTCTTGATAAAACTGTTAGAGTTAAATGGGTTAAATAAAAAAGATAAGGATTAAAAAAATACACTAACCCTCTATAAATCTTATTGGATGATTTTATTTCAACTTATATTAATCATATCATATAACTAACTGAATTTTAACTCATTTATAATTGAAATAGAATATATAATAAAATAATATTTCATGATATTAATTATGTGCCCTTCATACCTATTATAAAAGGCCACCAACTCTAACCCTTACCCACACTTCTCATGCCCAATTTTCATGTCCAACCTTTATCGAAATAATCTCCCAAGAACCATATATTCCTCCAAGAATCTTTAACATACATAGAAGGAAATTCATGAAATCTATTTGGCTAAAATCAAAAGGGGCTACCCGATTTGAGGAAACATCTTCTCTCAAATTCCTTTCCATTTTTTCCTTATCCACTCCCTATTATTTTATTATTATTTGTTTATATAACAAAACCAGTATCTTAAATATTCTATGTTTTTGTAATTAAAATTATTTGAACTACACTTATACACACCTCCATCTAATGGTTAAAGAACATATTGTTTCTATGGATGAAGAACTACTGCCTCACGAAATGATGATTGATTGATTTTACCTTACCACCTCTCATGGTGACCATTATGATGAAACTATAATTATATGACATATATATTATATTATTTTATCACTATTATTCTGTAATTTTCATTTAAAACACACCTTTATTCTTTTCATGTAGCATAAATACAATAAATTCATTTGAGGATGTAGGGACTACCGTCCCCTCAAATTAATATGACTCGTTCATGCAATAAATAGAACACATAAATTATTGAATTAATGAAATTATGTAACATATATAAAATATTATATTATTCTAGAATTATAATATACCAATTTATAATTATGTTTTCATTGAATTAAATATGAAGTATAAATGAATGTAACATTCATGTGTGCGTATGACTTATTGTCTCCATGAACGACATGTTTAATTTCTTATATCAAAATGATATAGACTATTATAAATAAGTATATAATAGATATAAATATATATATATGATATATATGATATATTAATAATGATTATTATTCTGTAGATAATGTTCTTTTCATCACATTGACAATATGTAATTATAACAAGTTCATTTTTGACACATGTTCCGAACATTGACAAAATGTCTGATATAAACTAAAATTATTGACTTATTTTTATAGAAATTTAATAAGTGACATAATAAAAATAAACATTAAAAAGTTCACGAAGAAAGTAGAAATTAACTTACATTTAACATTCAGGAAGAACAATGAACTTATGAGACTAGTCAGACATTAGGTAAGGGATCCTTTCACCCTCATCTTTTACTCAATGACTTATTTTATGTTATGTCATATAAATTTAAATTTTCTTATGTTGGGATATGTTATTCAATATTATTATTTCTGAAAATTTTATGTCCATATTATGAGAGACCCTTTTTCTCCCATCATCTCATTTTCTGAATTTTAAAGTGACGTCGTTAGGTTGCCGAATTTTCGTATGGGGAATCTAAACTCAATATATATTAAATGACTTAAATATCAGAGTCATTGGTTTTGTTTTATAAAAAAAATATGTTAATGGTCTATGAATTTTTTAAACATAATATATACTTATATTCTATGTATTTATGTTGTTTACACATAATCATGTACTTGATTTATATTTAATATAATTATATGATATTTGTGATGGACTTCGTCTCAATATCCTTTCATTTATGCATTTGATGATTGTATTCACCTTTATTATCATATATGTTGCATATAAAACCCTTTTGAAATGTTATATAATTAATTAGTATATTATTATAATATTTATAGTTTGGTTTAATTTTATTCCATATTGAATTTTATTCATGTGTTTCTGATGCGATAAGAGAATCATTAACTAGAATAACATTTTAAATTTTTTAATGATTTATTATTCTAAAAACTTTTATTTAATTTAAATGACTTTAAAATGGTTATTTATAATTTATTTATATGGACATGACTGTTTTTAAGTGAAAATTTCATTAAAAAATTTCAAAATGGTATAGAATACTTTGATACAAAACTCTTATTTTTGAATGTTTTAAATGAATTGATTATAGGAATTTATTGAAATTATATCGTTTGATTGCATTGTGGATATGTTATTTTTACATTACGATTGATTAATGTGTTATGAAGAGTTTATGGTACTTGGAAATTTGACATTTGGTTATGTGATAAACCAAATGACTGGTGGTTCCCTGATAAACCAAGGACATGTGGTTAAGTTTTAACTTCCAATGCATTGGGTATGGAAGATGGCTATAAAGCTATTCCATTTAGTGATATGTGTGGAAGTTGACCATATGGTTATTCCATTTATGTATGTTTATGTCCCATATTACCTATATTTGATATAACTTGTTTTCTATGGGACTTATGGTAATCATTTTGTTACAAAAATAGTAATCAATGAGCTTATATTTAGTGATGTATTTTTTTACTAATTATTTAAGGTGAAAAGTATTACATTATGATAAATTATCCATGTTTTACATGTTGTTTTTAAATATAACAGTTTTCCATCCTTATGTATCCCTTAGTGAGCTTTTTTACTCATCCCATGTTTTTATATTCACTTCACAGGACTTGAACATGAATAGGGACAAGGATGGTATCAAGAAAAAGTCACGATGTCTAAAACATGGAACTGGAAATGTTTCTTTTTTAAGAGTTTTTGAATTATAAAAGAAATATAGAGTGAGTAGAAGTATGTACTTATAACATTAAAATTATAATGTATAATTTATGACCTAATTTTTTGAATATATAAACATTAAGAGATAATCAATGTAAATTATTAACTAAATTCAATATTATGTAATGATTATGTTTGCGTCATTACAATCAGAGTGTACTATTCATGTGAAATTGGACATGTTTTAATCATGCATACTATATTTTGGGGGATCATTGGAGAAACACATACCACAAGTTTAGTTCACATATAATATAATTTATCATAGTACTATTTATACATCACCATTGGGGGTTCCTTATGGCAGGCCATAAAGATCACCTCTTTTTTGGATATAGGCTAGTGAGTCAGAGATATTGGGACCGAGTCTCATGAATGGGACATCAGAGCATGTTCAATCGTGTGAGTAGATTACCTCTGTTCAAGAGATGTATAGATCCATTTTTAGGTTATATTTTACTCTATTTTTGTTATACATTATTTCAGGCATGGCTTGGACACATTTTTTCTGAAATTTTGATGTTTTTTAGGGGATTTAGCCATTGCATGGATGGCGCATAGTATTCCCAAACCGTGTACCCAAGCCTAGGATATTGTGAAACCCTAGATATATTTTTATTCTATTATTATCATATAAATTGTAAAACTATTTTCTCTATAAGAGTAATCACTCACCCTAAAAGAAGGGGCCGAAAATTAGGTTGAATGGTTTGGAAAACTGTGTACCCTTTCCCATGAAACTATGCTAACATAATTAAATCCCCTAAAATTGGTTTTAAAATTCCCAAACCCCACAGACATCACCCAGATTAAACCTAACTCAATTCTATAACTTTTAGAGGCTTCTAGATGGATTCCAAGGGCTTCAAAACTCAGATATTGTAGAATAAATAACTATATTTAAGAACCTTTACCCGTTCCAATAAGAGATTCACATACTTCTAGTTTCCTTCATCAATCCATTAATTATCTAATTCTATGAAAAGAGGATTTCCTATATTAATTATGTATTATATCTAGGTTTTCACTCATTTATTCCATTTGATCATGGATTTTGGGTTTTCAATATAAATCTCATTATAATTTTATGTAATTGAACATTCCACTTCAATTTGTGGATTTCTATTATAGAGTATATGTCATCAATATTGTGGTAGGTGGTAAAAATTGAAATTAACATTGTAATGATTAATATTTTGTGCATATAATTGTGAAATACCAATTATTTTGTTTGGAAATCACCTCTTTAATTGTATTCATTAATTGATCAACTAATTAAAGGAATGAATTGATTGTGAAATTGATGGGATATGTGGAATATGATATCGGTTTATTAATGGGAATGTCTAATAGGTAAATTAATGTTATTATAAATTAATTTATAATGAGAATAGTGAGATGGTTGGGTTAACCTTAATTGGTCAATGGATTATATGATTTAAATACACAAATTTTTTTTAATGGTGAATATATCATATTATTCCTTATAATTAAAGTACTAAACAAGAATTGTTTTCATAATATAAATTATATACATGATCTAAAATTAAAAAAATGGGGTTAATGTTTATTAACATTGGTTAATATGATATATGTGGTATACATGTGATTCATTGACAAATAACTGTGGGACACAGACTGATTCCCCAAATACACATATGTGATTGACTTATACATGAGTGCAAGATATAGACTAATGCACTATATATTCATCTTTTATTTACAAATAAATGTGGTGGGATATACGGTATAATGCTTCATATACTCATCATGTTCTAAAAATGGTGTTCTAGGCCATAAATGTTGGCCTTAAGAATTTGATTCCAAGTATCTATGATATAAACATGAAGATAAATGGATAATATAATATATGAAATAATTAATTATGATTAATTGTGGGATATGTTTCAGAATCCATCATGGGAAAAATCATGAATTGATTCATTGAGTTTCCTTGTAAACCCATGGTATAATACAGTGAAAAAGAATAATTGATTAGATGAACTATTTTCCATATTGATTGCACATTGATCCTTATACAAGTAAATAATATGATATTAATTGGATACTATTTTAAACACCACTGGTAGTGTAATACTCAGTTATAATAACACACTCTTGGGTATTCCTGATCAGCAGCTAAATAGACTTTATCTTAGGAAGGCATGCTAAGAGAAAATGCCCAATATTAGATGTCTGAGTTGTGATAGAGAATAGATGAGGGAACTAGGAATATTTTAGGGACCTTATTAGAGTTTATAGTGTCTTTTTTTAGTATTTTCATTAACACATGAAACATACTTTGGAAATATGTAATTCATACTATAGTTGAAATATTTTTTTAAATTTTTGGGTTATTGTGTGATATAGGTTTATTCTGACTATTGTAATATTCTTATTTCTAATTATTTTATTTTGGTTATTTCTTGGTTTTTTTAAATATTATGCTTATTTAATAGAGATGATATAGTATCCCAAAGTTATATATATTAGACCATTACTACTTTTTTACAGTCTCTAGAATATTGGGAGTTAGGTCTGGGTTCACATAGCTGATGGTCTTCGGGAACCAGTTTACAGAATGTAGGTAACGAAATAACAATGTGGTATCAAATGATGTTTAATTTAATTTATTTAGTATTACTAATATTTTAGGGTATACAAGAGACTATTAAGAGTTGACACTTGGATATTGTCTTGTGAATGGGAGTAGCTGACCCATGTTTGGGGGAATACAAACTATACAGGGTAGGATTTATGTTATTTATGTACACTAATACAGTTGGATATTATTTCACCTTAGTTGATGCACATGTTATTTTAGGTTAATTAATTCCTTATTTTTTAATATTTGACTTGTGGTTCAGTATGGAATGAGAGTTGAGTTTTCAAGTATTATTCTGGGAAATTGGGTTTTATAGTAACATGAATCATTTTAGGCATGAATATGAAAAAATGGTTTCTGGGTAAGTTTTTATAATTGATTTTTTTCATTTGTTCTGTAATTTAACTAATAAAGGTTTCTAATATGACATGAAATTTTTAAAATGATTCAAAATGTGGAAAATGGGTGTCTAATTAGAATCCAGTATACAAGAATTTGTTCACCAATTATCAACCGTAACCATGATGTTGGATAGTCTAGGGTAGTGATAATTCCTGAATTTTGTTTTTATAGTGGGAAAAAGGGTTGAATTTTTATGGATTAATGTTACTCACTCTTGTTAAATTTGTTAAGGTTGTGTAATCCACCTGAGATTTGTGGTTATAATTGTAGAGATAAACGTCCATGATGAAAATTTTTGAGTGGATGACATGAGTTTGTAACTGGATTTAATATTCCAGTTGTGGGTCCTGAGGGTCCAATAATTATGGGTGAGGATATCAGAGAGATGTTCCATGAGAAAATTTCTCTTTTTATTTAGTTTATGTAATAATTAATTGGGAAGGTAATGAAATGTTTTTTCAAAAAGACGTGGGAGTTTCAATATCAACATCCTATTACATTCACTAGAGAGGGTAGACCTAAGTTACTTGTGTTCGGGATTTAGTATAAACAAATGATTCTTGAACACATTGAGGCTTCTGTTAATAAAAGAGTCAACCTGGAAGATTTTATGTTGTGAGGATCAGAGAGGTGATGGTGGGATATCCAAATAGCAGATGGAAGACTATAAACAATCATATGGAAGCACTTCCAAGAGATGTTTCTAGAGAACATTTATCCCCAGAATTTGAGAAAAGATAGGATAACATAGTTTATGAGTCTGACCAAGGTGAGTATCTACATAATGGAATATGTTGTATGCTTCCCAAATTTAATGGTTGTTATTCCAATGTTGGAAGGATATCAGGAAAACTCGGTACAATAGTTTTTGAGTGGGATTAAATATGAGATCATATCCTAGGTGAATATCTTTTGAATATTAGTGTTTTCTAAAGAGTGAAATTAGTTTCTCATTTATAAGGGGAACATAGAATATGATTCTAGTGGAGGACTATTGGTTTATTCTAGGCAATCAGGAGGTATGTCTTTTGGGATTAGGAAGCATCATTATTAGAATATTGACTACAGTAGTCAAGGGTGGGGGCTAGGGGGAAGAATCATTTACTTTGGATCTAACTCAATTGTTCTGAAACTAGTATGGTGGTCCATGTTACTTTTTTAGATATTTCTCTCAACCATCAATAGATTTTCAATCCTATAAAGAATGGGACATCTACAAAACTTCTGTATGAACCCACAATAGACGGATAGTGATGGTGCTGATAGATAGAACTAGAGTACATAAAGGAGGTATTCTACACCATATCATTCTCAAAGTTATAGTTATAAAGGAAATGGTTTTTGAGGTATTGGATGCGATACTTCTTTGGAATATTCTTTTTATTATTATAGTGGTGTATCTCAGGAGATGCAGATAAAATCACAGGGGAGAGGGCTAGGATATTTTTATTCCATTCAATGCACACTAGTGGATAGTGAGGTAGGTCCATCAGCTTGTAGATGAATAATTATTCTAGAATCTATGATTTCGACTACTTATCTGATACATGTTCCACCTATGAATTTATATCTTGAAAACATTTGAATGGGTTAATTTTGTTGTAATGCTTGTGGAGAGGGTTATTAATATTGATACACCGTTGAGAGTATGATCGAGGGACATATTTTTTTTGAATGGGGTGTTCTTTCATGGTTGGGGAGTATCATTTCATAAGAGATATTGAGATACATGATATGTTAGTATTTGAATTGTTTTTGGGTATTCATTAGTTGGTAGGATAATGAGACCACATGGATTGTTACCAAAAGAGAGTGACAATTACTTTTCATATGGATGAAAATTATGTTCCTTATGTAGTGTAGGATATCAAGGAAGGACGTGCGGGGAAAATTCCTCATCAACTGGGGACCTCACAACACAATTTTATAGTATATTTCTATTCAGTGAGGATGAAAAGAGTTATTTCATTCCCCGCATAGTGGATGAGATCCATGAAATGTTTACAAATGGAAAATATGGGTTGCCATGATAGAGAGATGTGGATGTTATAATTTAAATCATTCCAAGGGATTAGCTGAATTCTATTACACAATATAGTGTTATTCCCCAAAACATTCTAGAGATTAATACTCAACTAAAAGAGTTGATGGATAGAGGGTTTATCTGTCCGAGTATGCCACTCTGGGTTCTCCATTACTTTTTGGATTGAAGGATAATGGGACCAAAAACATGTGTGTCTATTACCGAATGTTAAAAAAATGAATGTGAAGAACCATTATCCAATTCCACAAGTTGATGAAAATTTTGACCATTTGAGGGGAGCTTTAGATTTCTCTAATACTGAGTTGAGATCAGGGTATCATCAGCTGAGATTTCACCCTTAGGATATACATTATACTTCTTTCATAATAATGTATGGCCTCTATGATTTTGTCATGATTACATTTATATTAAAAAATACTAGCAGTGTTTATGAAATTGATGGAACAAATCTTTTACCTATACCTAGATCTATTTTCCATAGTTTGTGTGGATGTCATCTTGGTGCACTCATATAGCTATGATGATAATTCCCAATATCATGACATTGTTCTAGGTATAATGAGAGACCATAAACTATACACAATGTTATTTAAGTGTAAATTATGGATCTATCATGTACATTTATTGGGTCACGTAATTGTAGAAGATGCTTTTTAGTGGACCCATATAAGGTGTAGATAGTTTTTTCTTGGGCGCATGAAAGAATGACTTTGATATCCATAGTAGTTCGGGTCTAGTGGTCTATTATTAGTGGCTCGTCTATGAATTTTCTTCATGGGTATCACCTCTTATGAGTTTGACCAAAAATTTGGTACATATTGAACAGTATGGAACTATTGAGATATCTTTTCAAAAGTTAAATAATTGTTTGATCACCGAAATGATCATGATCATACCTAAGCCAGGGAAGATTATATAGTGTTTTTTACACATTTGGGATCAGGCCCGGGTAAGTACTAATGATAGAGGATCGAGTTGCGGAATATGAGTATCAGTAGTTGACTCCATATGAATGGAGCTACCCTATGTGTGGACTTAAGTTAGATGATGTTATTTATGGCCTATCATGATGGTGGAATTACCTATTGGCTGAGATGTTTAATTTTAAAATAGATAACAATAGATTAAAATATATATTTTCACAACAATATTTAAATCTATGGAAACATCGGTTTGCTATGTATATAAAGTAATTTTATGTTTTGATAGTATATACACCAAGAATGGGAAATTGTTTTTGATAATTTAAGAATGAAAGCATAGACTATAGTAGTTTAGGAGTCTAGCCCTGAGTGGAATATGAAGAATTTACTAAATGGGATACATATTGTGGCTTAGAAGGGTCAAGAGTAGATGGATATTATATCAGTTTCAGAGGAGTATATAGTTTCATAATGGATCCGAGATAGGTAGTATGTGGATTTTGAAGGTTTAGACATTTAGAAAATTATTGAAGACAGGTATTCAACATCATATTGAACTATAGATGAGGGTGAGATCATCTATTTCAGGAATCATGTTTTCCTTCCTATGAGTATAAGGGAGGAGATAATGAAAGAATTTTATGACTCTTTATCCGTAGTGCATCCACGTTTTACCCACATGTACTAGGAACTATGTTCATAGTATTGGTGTCCATACAAGAAAAATGAGATGGTAGGGTTCATGAAACAATGATACACCACTCAATAGGTGATGTCCTATCATAAAAAAGTAGTGGTTTCAGAAAACCATTTACCATTCCAAAAATGGATGAGGGATGAAATTACCATAGACTATATGGGGGTCTCTAGAAAATTAATTGTAATATTGAAGCTATTTGTATGGTTGTGGACCATTTGAGCAAGGTATGACATTTCATTCTTATACAAGATCATTTTCTATGAATCAGTTTGGAGACATGTACATTATAATAATTGTATATCTGTATAGGGTACCCTATTGTTTCTTAATATGAATCATATTTAACTTTATGGTTCTAGAAATAATTTCCTAAGGTTCAGGTAATATAGGTATTACTAAGTACAAATTTCCACCCATAGACATAAGGGTTGTCAGAACATAATATACACATTTTAGAAGAAATACTACGAGTGTGTATTCTTTACATTGATGGGTCTAGGGAGAAGCACTCCCCCCTCATTGCATTTTCCTATTCGATCTATTATTAGTAATCAATATAGATTGAACCATATGAGGCACTTTATGATAGTCCATTCATATAACCTCTATGATGGTTGGAGGTAAGTGATTCATATCTTGTGGGAACGAGTCTCATGGTGGAGACAACAAAGAATGTTCCAATGTTTACAAAAGTATATGGATATGGAATAGAGTATACTGATGTCGTGTAATTATAGACATCAATTACCCCTTGATTTTACTTTGGGTGATCGTGTGTTCCTTGGGTGTCTCCAAGATTGGGTCACCAAAGGTTTCAGAGGCTGGGTAAATTAGTGCCTTGGATTGTTAGGCCATTTTAGGTTGTGGAAAGAATTATGTTGGTGGAATACCAATGGTATCTTCCATCTATGTGTAGTTCTATGCATGATATTTTTTCACAACTTCACTGATATCACCATGATCTATCACTTTTGTTATACAGTGATGATGACAATCTTGAGACCGATGAGTCCATTAAGAAGCATATGATACATGTGTCAAATTACATAATGAAGTGTTGTGGGGAAATACCATTCTGATAGATCATACATTGGGTAAATATGGTCATGTTTTTTAGGAAACATGGGAGAGATAATCAGATATGTGGGATTTCTAGCCCAATATTTTTTCCATGCAATATTATAGATGCATGGGAGTATATCTTGATCATAGGATTTTATATGGTGGTAGATATTATAAGATCATGACATTTTTTGGGAGATGTATCAATAAATTTTCTAGGTTTTTCATTTACATGTTGTTGTTATACATTGGTTGAGGCATTTATTGAGTGTTTTTGGGTGAAATTTCCATGCTTTTGGAGGGGTTTTGGGAAGTACCCAATTGGCGTAAATTTTCCCAAAATGTGCTCCCAACTGTAGAAAGCCATGGAACCTCAGATAGAGAGGGATTACATTGTTGTTTCCTAGTTTCTAAAATTGTGTTCCTTCTTAGGGATAACTATTCACCCATATAGGAGAGGCACACTGTTTGGGAACAAAATTTCGAAAACAGTGCTAACCTTCCAGGAAAATAGTCATGCATAATTAATATCCCTAAAAATTAGTTTTAAAATTATTGAACCCCCTGAAATCCCTCTAATTTAACCAACTCAACCATAACTAATATATATCATTTTAGAGGATTCCTAATAGATTAAAAGGGATTAAAATCATTGTTCTTGATAAATTGAATACTGGATTGGAGAACTTTCAACTCTCCCAAAAAATAGATTAGCATCAACATTAGTTTCATCTTTCTCTCCTAGGTTTCTCTCATCTTTTAAATATATATTTTACTCCATTTATAGATAAAAAATTTCATGGATATAATTTTTTTGACCTTGGACATTGGTTTTGGATTGAGATCACTTTCATTGTTGTGAAATTGAACGTTGTAATTCAATTTTGAGCTTTCTGTTGGTGAGTGACCATCAACAATTATAAGGTAGGTGGTTGAAATTGAAAATACCATATTCTTGATTAGAATTGATTGGATGGTATTTTGAAATAGTAATATTCTTGTTTAGAATTGCATCTTGAATTGTATTAATTAATAGATTAATTAATTATTGGAATTATGTGATTATGATATTGATAGGATATGGGAATTTTAAATTTGTTAATTAATGGTATTGTGTAACTGGACAACTAATGTTATTATGAATTAATTAAAAATGATAATTATGAAATGGTTCAATTAACCTTAGTGTGTTAATAGTTTAAATGAATTAAATACTAAAAAATGGTTTAATGGGTATTTTATCATATTATACAATGCGTATAAATTTTTTAACATGAATTATTTTGATAATCGAATTGGTATCCATGGCATGAAAATATAAAAATTGTGTTAATGATTATTACCCATGGTTAATGTGATATGTATTTTATATGTGTGGTTGAATGATATAGGAATTTGGGGCAATGTATGATGCTACAAATACCAATATGTGATTGATTGATACATGAGTGTATGAAACATATTGATTCTCAAAATACTAAATGTGGTTAACTAATAATTTGGGTGTGATATAAGGACTGGTGATCTAACTAATCTTGGGTTGCTATAAATGGTTTTTGAATCCCACAATATTTCCATTGGACTATGGTTCCTTGTATTCATGATATAAAATTGATATAAAATGGATAATTAAATCCAATGGAATAATGAATTGTGATTCCTCATGTGATATGGTTCCGACATCATTATGATACAAATCAATTATTGATTCATTGGGTTTCCTCTTAAACCCTAGGTAAATTGTGAATAAATAATAAATAATCGATTATATTAACTATATAACATAATGATTCAACATTGTTAATTATAAAACAGAATGCATTATTATTAAATGGATATTTTTTAAACTACATTGGTTGTGGACTACTGAGTTTTAATCACAAACTATATGGGAATCCTGGTGGGGATTTAAATAGAATTCGTGTTTTTAGAAAAAGATAAGGGAAAAATCATTATGAAAGAAGGCAGAGTCGGAGATGGAGAATTGATTAGAGAACTAGACATACTGTTAGGACCCATATGGATATATTATTGTCTTTTTATGGTTTTTCATTGACACATGAAACATTATATGGCATGAAATATTTACTTCTTTAGTTTTCATATTGATTTTTTTTCGTTCCTCTTTTGATACTAGTTTTTTCTTATTATTGTGTAATCATGGTTTTTATTATCATATTTTTCTAATTATTATGTCATTTACATTTTTTCTACTTTGATAGTGAGGTTATTGTATCCCCATGATATACATATTAGACCCCCTCTACTAGTTAGAAGCTTTTGGTGTATGGGAAAGAGCACTAGTGGTCAGGTAACTGACTGGATCTGGGTAAAAAAATGTGGCACCTGGTTTGAGACATTACATTTTGATTAAGAATCATATGGTTATAGCCTAGATTAAAAAGATGTATTATGCTAATAGACTTCATCGATATATTGATATCATAGTGGGTGTTCAATTTTTCTTTTATTTATTACTGATATTTGATTGTGTTAGGATTTGAAGGTTGGGCATGTTGTCACCCAGGTTTGTCGGACCATTAGAGATTGTGGAGTAGATCAGACTACTGCCAAATCAATTTCATATTCCACAGAGGGACTATTCCTTGCATGATTTTTTTTCATTTTTCATAACATTAAAAATATATTCTTGAACATTCTCATCTTATCCATAATCATAATGTCGATCTTGAGGTTGATGTATCCTTTGAGGAGAATCTGATTTGTCCATTAGATTGTTGTGATAAGGTGTTTTGGGGAAAAAATGCTGATAATACATGTTTTGTGGAAACATGGTAATGTCATAGAGGATTGATGATGGAGTTAAGAAGATATGTGATCCCATTGTCTTGACCTATTCATCTTTTAATCTTAGCGATGCATGGGAGTATAGGTCGCATATGAGTTTTTAAAATGTGGGGAGATTGTAATATCATATCGTCATATCCTTTCTAGAGATTTATCATACTCATTTTCATGTATTATTTAAACCTTGTTTTGATCATACCATTATTCTGTTTTTCATTGGTATTACTTCAGGTGTATTTACTGAATTTTTTAATCCCATGGTGCTTTGAATGGTTGGTTCATGGTTAGGTAAAACTATTCATTTTTCGTAGGAAATTATGTTCCCCGTTATGCGCCACTGGAAGGGGAGCTTGGGTTTTCCAAACCATGAAACAACGGATAACAAACCATTGTCCATTGAATAATGTGGTTTTTCATGGTTGTCACATGATTTGGAAAACTTCTCATCCACCTAGTAGTAAACATGAACCCTAGATAGTTGGGGAGTAAAGATGGGATGCTTAGTATGTCAACCTATAAGGCCTGTCTAGGAAACAGTGTGTGTTGTATTTTAATCACTAAAAATATTATTTAAAAAACTTAAAACTATTTATTTATATCCATAATCACCATATTTATACCAATTGTGATTATAATTGTACATTGAGGCTTCGAAGAGGGTTCCCAGTCTCCTTGAATTCATTCCCTTGCTAATATAATGTTCAGAGGAAGAAGATTGGATCTCACGTCAGCTATTGTCTTCCATTTTTTATGGTTCCTCTCTTTCCCATAATTATCTCCCCATTAATAGGAAGGATTTTACTACATGTTGATGTTGTGGATCTTGGTTTTTATTGA
Source organism: Viscum album (assembly GCA_963277665.1). Lineage (NCBI taxonomy): Eukaryota > Viridiplantae > Streptophyta > Magnoliopsida > Santalales > Viscaceae > Viscum > Viscum album. Next base: position 990,985,477 of record OY728155.1, on the reverse strand, counting down.
TACTATTTCATTGGATCTTGCTCCTAGGTTTTGATCATAGTTTTTCTCAACCATTGTGAATTCTATTGTTTTACGTTAAAATGAGGCGATAGTTTGGAGAGAATTTATCAATGATCATAAGTTAGGTGGTATAATTTATAACTACCATTGTTTGGATTATGATCACGTTTATGTAATTGTTATATTGTGTTTCAATGTTTTGAATTTTAATTTTAAATTAGAAAGGTGAATTTAATTCCATGAAATTTGGAATCACTTCACTGTTCCCATTGGATCCGTTAGAGTTTATCAGACCGATCCTGATTGAGGCCCCTTGGGTGTGATAATATAACAAAAATGATGAAATATTAGATGTTAAGAATGGGAATAACGAGTTATTGGAATTAGACTTATCCCATGTTTTATGTTTGATATTGATAATTAATGTGATGATTGGGTAAACATCAAAATATTAATGATTTGTTTAATAAAATATTAAAAAATTGGTAAATTATGAATTTTTCATGTTATTACTTATGATTAAATTAATTAACCATGATTATTATTGATGAATGAAATGGTTCACCAGGATGTTAATGTCTAACAATATGGTTGATAATGTTGAACCTTGATAAATATATATGTAAAAAATTTCATTGATTGATCAATGTGGTGTGGGTAACAGACGGATTCTCTCTTAATCAATGGGGTTCCCAGTTTATTCTCTTGGTTTCGATGCATGCATGTGAAAAATGAGTAGTGGTTTGTGGGATAATTCTCCAAATACCTATGGGGTTCCATATTAATGATCTAGGCCCATGAGATATTTTCCTTGGGATGATGTTCCAAGTAACAGAGATATTTTTATATGAACTGATGCTCCATTGTACTAGAAATGACATCAGAATAAAATGATTAATGAAAACCAATATAGAATGAATTGTGATATTTCTTTTGTTTTTTGTTCTAAATCTGACATGGGAAAAATCATGTATGATTAGTTTTTGTGTCATTGTGAACCCATGGTCCTATGTGGTTAATTAATGAATAATTAAATATATACCATTTTTAATTTCTTTTATTTTTTGTTTTTATTTATAAAACTTCATACACTATTATAAAATGGATACTGCTTTATGAAATGTTGGTAGTGGCCTAAAAAGTTTTATTAACACCATAATAAAGCTACCTGATTGGTACCAGAATTTGGTTCATGTTGCCATGATAGGCTAAGGAAAGAGCTTTATGATATTTGGATTAGTCTCGATTTGGGATAGATCTTAGATGTGAAAATTAGAAATGAATTCAGACCGTATATGGAGATTTTATTATTTCTACATTTTTTCATTAGACATGTAACACTTATATGGTGTGAAATATTTAAATCTTTGTTTTACGGTAATTTTTCATTATATTGGTTGTAGTCATGTGTTTCCTGGTTGATTATCGAGTATTATGGTATCCTAGTTCTTTTGAATATTGATTTATACTATTGTGATATTTTGATGAAGAGGATATAGTATACCCACATTACATATTAGACCATGGTTGCTAGTTTTTAGCCTCGATGTACGGGGAGGTGCACCAGAGGTCACCTGATGAACTGGGTCACGACATGAGTATGTGAAACTTTGGTCAAGACATTATAGGATATAATGATAGATTTAATGTGTATATTTTAAATATGATATTTACGAAATAATTTTACTGTTATGACAATAATATCACATTAAACTTCTTGCCTTCTTGTCCATTGAATATGGTAATGTTTCTTGTGTGTACGTGTAGACTACCACCTATATGATGTGATGTGATTTATTTTTCATTTACATTTTTAATGGATGGTAATAAGGATGGATTTTATGAATATTTACAATGTGTATAGTATAATAATTATTCTATAAAGGATAATTATTATTTAACTTTAAATCATTCCTTTTAAAAAAATGAATACAGTATTCTTGCATATATATGGCCAACCGTCTCCATAGACAATGTGATTAATTTTTCTATTTATAACATTTATTAACCACTGAAAATATGTAAATAGTGAAAATATATGATATTTAATTCACGATTATTATTCTGGTGATGACGTGACCATGGTCAAAGTACAAGATTAAAAACAAATATATATATATATATATATATATATATCTGTGTGTTTGTGTGTGTGTATAAAATGAAGTAGTTATCACTCGTAATAGTGATTTTAATAAATAATAGTTTATAAATTGGTTATAAAAATTTATAAGTAATTAATATATGGTATGATATATATGATTAAATTTATAAAAAGAATGTATAGAACTATATTAATTATACAATTGGTTTTGATGTGTATAAATAAATTTGATAGTTGGTGTAAGTTATTTTGTTCATAGTTTTCCTAACGTGACCCACATAGAATATTGGAAAATTGTTTCATTTATTTTGTGAATATAATTACATATAATTTATTATATGATTTATATTATGGAAATAATATTTATTTACATATCCATTTAAGGTTCATTCTTCCTTGGGGATTATGATTCAAAAGTTACAATTGTTTTATGTGATTTATGGTCCAATCAAAATTTCCATCCAATATTTTTATGAATAAATTTCCCTTAATGTAATTATATGATAATTTTTTAATAAATATATTTTAGTTTTCTACCCTATTATTATTTAAAATATTTTAAAGTATTTATTTTATATAATAACTCAAAATATCTAAATCATGTTTTTAGGGAAAAAATGTTTTTTTAATGATGTAAGGAATATTTTTATTTCATATCCATATTCTCCTTAAAAAACATAAATTTATTTTATATATTATATAGTTATTTTTTAAAATCATTTTACTTATGGTTGAATTTTTTGAAAATGGTATAACTGTAATCTTCTTAACATTTTACGAATGAGTTACTTTATTACTTTTTACAAAAAATGTAAAGGTAAAATTTGTTTCAATATACTCCACATGAATAAATTTCCCACTATGTTGACTAAAAAGTTATTTGAAGATTAATTTCCATTTTTATATGGTTTTTTCAATGGAAATGTTTTTTATAATTTTTTATAATTTTTTATTTTTAGAGGTGATTTTTGAAGTGAAAATGGTATTTTTCTCGGGAATATTTTTAATGTAATTATTATGGAATTTATATTAATCAAGAAAATAAGAAATTAATTTAATTATAATTAAATGGGTATATTTTATAATTATACCATAATTATTAGTTCTCTTCATAGTTAATGTTCAGTTCAACTAGGGAAATATAATCATTTTATATGATTTTTTCAATACAAATGTTTATGTTGAATATGTTTTTAATTTTTATTATCAAATTTAATATTATTAAATCATTATAATTAGAATGTTAGGGGATGGGATTAATATATCGCTTTTATTCATGGTTAGGTATCATGATATAAACTAGCTTTTCAAATTAGGTAGAGGACATAATCATTTATGCAATATTTCATGGAAGGAGGCTGTGATGGTATGTTTATATTTACTAGAAATATACATTCTATCGTTATGAGATTATTTATTAATTTCAATGTGACTATTTTAATAGGTAAGATCTTTTTTTTCAGGTTTCACGTCCATGGGTTATTTATATTGAATTATTTTATCATTATTTATTTATTACATATTATTCCTTAATGCAATATTATTTAGTTAATGTAATTTGATTTTAGTTATCTACCACACTATATTTTTGATGACTTATTTACTCATGATAGCTTCAATTGTATATAAAAATTACTATATTTTTAAACTCACCCCTTATTTATTTTCATTTCCCCATGATATGAATAAGCAATCATTGAATTATTCCAATGATTCCAAATATTTACATTAAATTTGTTTTATTTTTATGTATTCATTTGTAATATTAGATTTATCTATATTTTTAGTTTTCCAGAAATACTAAACAATTATTTCCTTATTTATATGAAAAATTATATATTTATCCATTACAATAAATAAATAGAAAAATATAGGTTACTTGGGTTACGACAATTAAAGTTAGTATAAGATCATGTTTAATAGAAACCTTGGGTGCTATTTATTAGAAAATATAAATTAGATAACATAAACATTACTGTAACTTTGTGGGTAAGTTTATGTTTTTGGCCAAATTATAATGTTTGGTTAAGGAAATAATTTTATTTTTTTCCTAGAAATACATCACTATATAGATAATATAAATGCACACGGTTTTGGTATAGATTCACCTATGGGTTGAAACCCCAAAAATAGTTGGTCCATTGTATTTCACCCATAATTTTTGTTCCTAGTGAGAACGCCTTTAAAGCGAACCTAGTTTCAAACTACCTGAGAATATGGTTATGTTAATTTATATTTTCTTTATGAACAATTATTTATGATTTGAATGGGTAATGAGCATGAATGAAAAAAGATAAAACAAAAATATTTTAGATAAAAAATAATGTGTCTTCATTTAAACATCTTATAAATTATTATGTTGTTTCCCATTATTATTATTTTATCTCATACAATTATTTCTGGTTTTAGTTAATGAATGGAAGAAGGAAGAATCATGTCAACATTGAATGGGACGAAAAATGATGTTTTTATGAATATAAAATTTTCATGATGAATGGATATAATTTTTTGTGATTATTATTATTCGGTTATTAATACTTATGACTAAAAAGTAGTACCTTAAAAAAAACTCAAACTCAAAAAAGAAGAGAATGGTAGTGTTTCAGGGGGGATCATATATTGATAACCATAAAGGAAAAAAGTCTTTATTTCCTTTATTTTATAAATGTGTATAGTTAAACCCCATAGGATGTATAAAACGTTAGGGAAGATATTTTATGTATTGAAATAAATTATATATAAATTTTTTTTGAGGAGTTAAATGTATTATGTATGGGGAATATGAGAATTTGTTTTAGTTTATTTGTCAATCTGCGGGTTATCTCTAAGAAAATGGAAGGACCTAAATTATTAAATTCATTGATGTTGAAGAATTTATGTTTTTGTAAATTTTGATTTGATAATTTTGATTTATAACTATAACATCAATGATATTTTAGTTATATGAATCTAAAACATCTAATGATTATTTCACAAAGTATTCATTGTGGACTCCAAAGAATATGTTTAATGGTATTGATGAATAGAAAATTTATTTTATGACATGGTGATATTTTATGGAAAACACATGATTGGGGGGATGGTAACCCTTAATATTTCCATAAATTTGGAGTAATAATTTTTATTTTTGATAAAGATATGATTTAAATTGGCAAAGTAAGTCATATAGTTTGTGTAACCTAGAAAATGATTAGTAATTTGGGGAAAAACTATTTTAAAATTTATTTTACCATATTTTTAAAATCAGGGATTATATTTGATAAACTGAAATTTTATTTCAAAAAATTTACTGTAGTTAATTTTGGATGTAGTTATCATTTCATTTAGGTTTTATAGTGACCAAGGATTTCAAATATTTTTAATGTGATATTAAGAGTAAAATTATAATGTTGGAGGAGATAATATAACGTTAATTATTCAAATTTAGTTACCTTATTTATAAATTATTTGTTTTATATTTAGTTCAGACATAATATTGAAGAGATTTAAGGAAAAAAACTTATATAATAGGTTAATTTGAACATTTGGTGTTAATATTGAGGTTTTAGAGGTTAATGTGTTATATTGGGTAAATTATGCTAACCATTTCATATTTATTAAATATATAGATATGGATGGAATGAATTTCCCCCCATTTATAGATTGTATGGTCTAATAGATATTAATCATAGTGCCTAAATCACAAAAAATTGATTATGGATATTCATTTTATGGAGGAATAAATGAATTGGAAATTGATCAATGCATAACCAGAGGTTGAAATTATTCCCATGAAATAAAAAGTTTTTATGTAGTTATATTTTATGTTGTTCTATATAATTATAATAAAATAATACTTCATATTTAATAAAAGGATCATGATTTCTTTTTATAAATTTTTCTTTTATTACTAATGAATCAATGGTATTTTCACCCATGAAATATTAATGGTTTTATGGTAATTAATTTTCTCCATACCATTTTTTATATTCATATATATTTTCCCTTCATATTTTGTATTCTCCTCCAAGTCCATATTTTCACTACCCATTAATGTTCACCAATTTGAAAAAAGAGATTTTTTCTATTCTAGATGAACTTCTTAGTTCTTTTTCCCTATTTCTAATAAGAAATTTTATTAATCCTTTTTATAAAGTGAGTTTTCAACATATCTATTCTTAAATATGAAAACCATTATTTCCATGATCATAATAAAATTACATAGAATATATATTTTAAAAGGGAGAACATAACACCTCTACATTTTAAAATAAATTATTATGTTCAATAGTGAATACACCACGACAAAGATAAAATCACCTATGGATTATATTATATAATTTGAAAATTGTAATCTACGGGTTTAATGGGTTGGTATAAATAGGATTCCCCATATTGTTAAATATTTATAATTTTACTAATCAATATAACTTTATTTTTTTAAGAATGGAAATAATAACCTTATTTTTAGAAAAGTAATTTCATTCTTCAATAATGTAATGTCCAGACATAGATGCCACATTCCAATTCCCCGGTTTGTTTGGTCACATGACCTCAAGCATGCCTGCCCACATTCTAGAGGATGATGAAAATAAATTACGGACTATTATGTCCATAATTAGGAGACTATAACCTATTTTATTATAGTAATCACTAGTGTAAAATAAAATAAATAGTGTAATCACATTAATTCATTGAAAATAACATTAACTAATTAAATTCAATACAAAAAATACAATATCCCACTAAAGATGAAAACATGACATGCTATGTGTAATGACCAGGTCATTTAGGAATAAAATTCCCTACCTTTAATGTCATGTGGAAAAAATGACATATTTTTTATTATTTTTATTAAAATTGGATTTTAATTACCTTTACGTATCATTACCACTGATAATATATTCATTGAACAATGATCACATGACTGATATAAATTCATGGTTTTTAAAAAGAATTCCTTTGACACAGAAAAAGGAGAGAATGACCTAATCCAGTAGACTCAGGCCATACAAATCTCATTTTTCGGAACTTAGAAATGTGGTACCATAATTGGGTTTTTATTTTCACCAAGCATAAGCTGAGATTCAGCACATTGAACTTGAATGGAATTGCCTATGCAATAAGTTAATGTTAATAGAGAATACCACCTGTGCAATGTTATCTGATCCCCCTAAGAGTCTTTCACCATCACAAAACCTACCATTAGGTCTTAATAGGGTGTTATAATGGGTTATTTTACAAGTTAGTAGTTACTTGTTGTGTAATTCCTTTTTATAAATATGATTCTTGTTCCCTCAATTTGTTTAAGAAAATAATCTTTCTTCAAAAGTAACAAATTTGATAAATTGTTGCTTTGGATAAAAATGGTTCTATTGGGTAATATTTAAATTATATTAATCTATTGTTTTTATTTATAATATTATAATTTTTTTTAATAAATTTTGATTACATCACATCGTTATTTGTAAATTATTAATTAATCAATTGGATAAGATTTATAATTTTTACACGATAAAACAGAAAATGTATTTTTGAAGTATTTCTATTAAGGAATTAATTAAATTTTCAAATAAATACTATTTTAATAATATATTATTATTAAATTAATTTTATGAATAATAAATGAGTATTCAATTTTTATGAAGTCAAATGTAATTTTTATTATGTTTTGATAACTGTTTTTTTCAAAACTCAGGAATTTTCAATAAATGTCAGTTTTCATTTTAAAAGTGAAAATTCATATTTTTAGAAAATTATTTGGATAAAATAAATATTTATTTTGTAATCAGGTTGTCAAAATTATCTGGTTAATATTTTTTCATTATTTTCTAAGATAGTTGATTTTTGGCGTAAAAATTAAATATCGTATAAATGAAATTTCTATTTTCAGACTGCATAATGACACAAAAATGATGTAATATATACTATAATGGGTATTATTAGACCAATATATGTTTTATAATTAAAATAAACAAATATTATATTTTTTTACTTATTAAATAATGTCTTTATTAATCTTCTAAAATGTATAATATATTTTATGACTTTAAATTTATCTCTTTATTAATTTGACTCACCCCCACAAAAGTATGTATAATATTTTAATATTTTCGGACATTGGCCATATAAAATAATTTTTTTTACTTCAATTTAGAAAAAACCATGGTAAATGACAATTGGAAGGTTTTAATTTTTGAATATTTAATTATATAGATTCCAAAACCTAAGTTTTTGGAATATTAAAGAAGTCCCCTATCATTTCCAATATAATCTCACCCAATAACCCACTTATTTCACAAAACATCCTTATAAAATGTCCCAACTTTTCCTTCCCCTCTCTAGGATCCTCCTAAAGCACCCCAAGATCTCTTGATGCCCCTCTTCCAGTTTTTGAAGTCACACACTCTATTAAGGGATTCCTTCCTTTTCATATTTATCCATGATTATTCATGTTGTTATACACTTTTAGTTTTAGTTAAAAAATTTTGGGCATGATTAATAAACTCACCCACACATCCCTAAATATTCATTAATTATAATATACCACTTTGTCTCTCATTAATACCTTCCATGTACACCTGTTACCGTGTTAGAATTCAGTAAGGGATTTCACTCTTCTTATTTCCATTCAAGTATTTCTGCTATATTATAAATCACAATTTCATTTCAAATGTTGGGATATAATGTCAAATAATCCTATACTATCTATTTTAGGTATAGGTGATGATAAACAACTTTCTCTCTCATCATCCCATCTTATTTATTTCTGTATGACGACGTTATGTTCCCAAAATTACACCATAATTTTCAAGACAAAATAATCATATAGTGAATACAACACCCATTTCTATTTCAATGGTATTCACGAATATGAAAATATAATAATTGAGTGGTACTAACATGTATGTATCCCACATTATTTAATAGTTTAATAACTTCTGATTTTGAATGATAGAATTTTATGTGATCCATGGGGCACACTTATGAATGAAATGAAATGTTTATGAAGGGTGTGCCCGGATGGCGCTCCAATGCATTGGGTAATGTTTAGTATCCTAATACACCAAGTTAAATGAGGTTTACTTATTCTAATCCATGTTAAATTTGTGATTTCTAAATCAAATTCAGGTTCAATGAGGGTTTACTCATGTTAATCCATGTGCAATGAGCCTTGGCTGATTCAAATATCATGTTAAATGTTGCTTCCACATTTCCATGTTATGATAATAATAAAATATTGTTCCTTTATGTTTATTTTTATCTAATTATCCATTGATATTAATATTTCCTAACATTTATTGTATTTTTCATGTTATTTCATTTTTATACACTTACTATGCTTTATAGATCATCCTTTTCATATATATGTCCTCAGGTAATCCCATTCATTGTTATGTTTGAAGGAATAAGTTGGTCATGTCAAATAATTTTTAAATAAAGATGTTTTATATCTTGTTTTATTTTATTATTATAATGTTCCTAATTTTTGATGATAGTAGATCTCTAGATCCATGGAGATTTCTTAAGTACATGTTTATGTAATAAACAATGTTTAAGTGTGTAATAAATAGAGGGGTTGTTATAGTTGGTATCATAGGATATGATTAATTATTTTTGGGATTAGGATTAGAAAAACCTAGTGAAAACATATGGACAAGACAATGTATAAGGAAAAAATTCCTAAATTTTTGTGAGTATAGTGTACATTGTTTAGTAAGAAAACACATCCCTATATAGATACAAATATGTAGTGATGGTTATGGAATTGATGTATCTATATATAAAATATGAAAATACCACATTGATAAAGACTTTAATGGGAATTGGTGCCCGAAAATATCTTTACTACACTCTTGGTTCAACACTCCGAAGGGGTATTATTTTGTAAATTCATAAACATAGTATGAACCACTATTAAGGGAATATAAAAATCCCCTAAGAATATATGTTCGGATGTAGATCATGGATAACATAGATTAAAGCCTATAAGTTCACTAATTATGGAGATAAATGTAATTAATATGTTATTATTTTTTCATTGTATTCTACATTATTTTATTTAAAAAATTTAACCCTAACATTACTTTTTATTCTAGCCAATGGTTGGTAATAGGAGGACTCAGGCTAACAACCTATGGGAAGATCAAGATGATGATTGTTTTAATGAGATTCCCAATCAGATCGGAGTGTGAACCCCAAACATTGTAAAGATACTCGCTTAGTTAAGTCATGTTTTGAAATGAAACACGGGTCATGTGGAATGTCTAACCCCCCAATGAATGAATAAGAAGCAATTGATAACATCATGATTCAAAGGCCTCCAACATTCAATGGATCATATGATCCCTCAATATCAAAAAAATGGATCAACACCATTCAAATTTATTCTTTATCCTTTAATGTCACAAATAAGAGACGATTCTTCTGGATTCTTATTGTACAGAGGCTGAAGCTAATCAATGGTAGAGAATGATAAAAAATACAATGCCTAATGAAGAGATCAAGGCATTGGAATGAAAGGATTTTTGGGAAAAAAAATTTGATAAATATTTTCTTTTCACCCTCCGACGTAAGATGGAAAGTGGAATCATTACCATAAACAAAAAAGACAATGAATCTTATGAATATTTAGAGAAAGACACCAAAAGTATTTCATCATACACCGTATCGTTTTTCATTACCCCTGAATACAAGGTTGACCACTTTTGTTGTGGGAAACTTTTGGCCTACAAAAAGCCTTAGTGATCCATAAATTTTATAGTTATGAGAAAATTATTTGATGTGCCCTCAATTTTGAAATAGAGATTGGAAAATCTCAAGGGTATCTTGGGGATAAGAATCAAAATTTTCAGTTTAATTATGTAGGATCAATGGATAAATCTAATGGTGATATGAAATTATAGCACCTCACTTTACAAAGGTGTGGAAAGAAGCACACTAGAAATTTCTTGATGGGTACAAAAAATGATTTAGGTGTGGAAGATAAGGGCACCTCAAAATTAACTGTAGACAAGAAAAATACACAACTGGGATGGAGGAAAAGAATTCTCAATTTGACACTCAACACATTGTTCATTACTAAAACATCAAATAACTAGGGAACTTTGCGAACGAATGCCCTATGCCATGGGTTTTAGGAAGCAACCAACAACCTCCAAGGCAGCAAGGGCAGACATTATCCATCACTAATACTGAAGTGAATCTTGAAAACAAAGTGGTGATAGGTATTCCAGTTATAAATTCAAGTAAAGAAGACAAACTTTTTTATTCTGGTTATAACCTTTATATTATATCCCTAATGTTTTGTAGAAAAATTCAAACACCAACACAAATCATGGATGTGGAGATGTTAGTGAGAATGGAAAATGGGGAAATTATTATATCCCATGAATATAATTGCTCCCACATAACAATTTTTAAATTGAACTTCAAATAGAACCTATCATACTCCCTATGTGGGAGTTTTATGCAATTATTGGAATGGATTGTATTTCCTTATATAGAGCCCAAATAAATTTCATTTAGAGAGAAATCACTCTCCATATAGAGAATCGACCCCCCCCCCATTCTTTACAGGTGCAAGGTGGAGGATGAATCTTATTTAGAACAATCATTTCAAGAATTGAAATTAATTCCTTATGATCACACATATCTTTCATAGACGATTTAGGCTAAGTAATGGCCATCCTCTAAGACATGCCTATTATGAGGGAATTCAAAATGTGTTTCATGAGGAATTTCTTGGTCTTTCTCCAAGAAGAGATGTTAAATTATCGATTGATCTCATACATAGGGAATTACCAATATGCAAGACTCCATATATAATTTCTATTTTGGATATTGAGGAGCGAAAGAAAAAACTATAGTGGAATCTGAATAAAGGGTTTATACATCCATGTGATTCACCATGGGGTGCACAATTCATCTTCATTATAAAGGAAGATGGGTCAATGCACCTTTGCATTGATTATCATGAGCTCAAAAACATATCAATAAAGAACAAGTATCCTTTTCCATGAATTGATTACATATTGGATCAGATTAGTGAAGAATAATAATTATCCAAGGTGGATCTGTGGTTAGGATATTACCATGTAAGGGTGAATAATGAGGATGTCCCCAAGACTACTTTTCTTATATGGTTTGGGAACTATAAATTCATTGTAAATACTTTCGGACTCACTTATGATTCAGATATCATCATGGAAGTGATGAATAGAGTCTTTAGAGATTAACTAGATTTTTTTTTGTATTTATAAACGATATTCGAATATACATCAAAACCAAGGAAAATCATTAGGAGAATCTAAACACTATACTAGAGATATTGCAAAAGATGATTCTCTATGAAAAGTAGAGTAAGTGTGAGTTCTTGTAGAGGAAAGCCTCATTATTATAGAATACCATCACCATAAATTGGATATCTATGGATCCCTCCAATACAAATCCAATTGAGGGATAGATGAGGCCAATATCTATTATGAATATCCATAGAATCATTTCATTGGATGGACATTATCACCAATTTTTGATAAATTTATAACGATTGTAAAACCCTCTTACCAAGATTACTCAGAAGGGAGTCATTTTTTCATAGAATGAGGAACACAAAAAATCTTCAAGGAGTTAAAATAGAGGCTTATCAATGTGCCATAGCTCACACTACCCACAAGTGGATAACCTTTCTTGGTATCCAGTGATGATTCATAGAAGGGAATGTGTTTTATCTTGATGAAAATGAAAAATTCATTACTTAGGCTTCAAATACATTGAATGTTCGTGAGAAGAACTATCCAACAGATGATCTTGAGTTGGATATAGAAATCTATGCTTTGAAAATTTTTAAATATTACATCTTTGGGGAGAATTGGGAAATATAAATGGATCAGAAAATCCGCATGTATATTTCAATATATAAAGTTTTGAATATATGCCATTGAGGATGGTTAGAATTGATTAAAGACTATAAATACTCAATCAATTATTACCCTAGGAAAGAGAAAAAGGTGGAGGATGATCTAAGTAGAAAGTACCCAGCGATTATATCATCAGTGAAAATTGAAACGGATCTAATCTTCATAGATTTGACGATGATGGACATTGATATCACAAATAAGATATCATTATCAATACTTTACCAAATTATTTGTCAACCATATCTTTTGGGAAGGTTAAAGGGTGGTCAAAAGGATGATGTGGGAATTCATAAGAATGTGGAAACTATTATAAAAGGGAGATACTTGGATTTCAATGTGAATGAAGAAGGAATTGTGAGATTCGGGTCCAGACTATATTTTCCATCATATCCAGAGTAAAATAAATAAATTTTTTATGATTCACATGGATAGGTTTTCTCCATTCACCCAGAAAATAGAAAGATGTATCGAGATCTACGGTAGAATTATTGGTGGGATAAATGAATAAGGAGATCATTTAGTATACATTTATGTTCCTGGTATGTCAGAAAGTGAAGGTTGAGTAGTAGAAGTATAATGGAATGAAAAAACCATTACCCATACCAACATGGAAATGATAGAACATCACAAAAGACTTTTTCACCGGACATTGGAATAAATTTAAAGGAAACAATTCTATCTGGGTTATCGTGGATCTTTGTACAAATAATCCACACTAAATTGAAATTTGGGAGGAGTTACCATTGGATATAGTAGAATGAATATACATTATAGAAGTGGCAATTCTACATGGTGTACCACTATGGATGATATCTGATTGAGATCCATGTTTCACTTATATTGTTTGGAAGAGATTCCATAATTCTATGAATACTGAGTTGAACATCAATACAACTTATCATCCTAAAATAGATGGATAATCTAAATAAACAATCCAAAAACTTGATGACATGCCGAGAGCATGATCAATGGACTTTATATAAGGAATTAGATAAACCTAATCCTATGGTTGAGTTCTCATTCAATAATTATTTCCACTCCTGCATCTAAATGGTTCCTTATGAATCTCATTAGGAGTGGAGGTCCAAAACACTGACATGTTGGGATAAGGATTGGAAGTGAAATATTCTAGGTCCAAAAGGGTTGCTGAAATGGTGGAGAAGGTTAAGACCATCCAGTAGCACATTAAAGATTCTGAGAGTCAACAAAAGAGCTATGACGACAATATTCGACCAAACATAGTGTTTGATATTAGAGGCATCGTATTCTTTATCATATCACTATAGAAGAGAGTTATGATATTTGGGTAGAAGGAAAAGCTTAGTCCAAGGTACATTGAACCTTTTGAGATCCTTGATCTCATTGGAGCAGTGGGCTATCGACTAGAACTCCCACCGAACATGTCTCAAGTACTTGATGCATTCCATGTATCACTCTTGAGGAACAACATACCTAACCCATCAAAAGTAATCCATCATGAGGTGGTACCATTGGATAATTACCTATCCTATTAAGATAATCTATTTAAGATCATAGATCGTAGTGTAATAGTTTTACAAAATAAGAGGATGCCCCTCATCAAGGTGTTGTGGTGAAACCACAAGTGGGTGAAGCAATGAGGGAACCAGAGGAAGTGATAAGAAAGAGTTACCATCACCTATTTCAGTGTGGGAAAATTAAATTTTGAGGGTGAAATTTATTAATGGGGAAATGTTGGAAAAACCTGATCATGTATGAATAACATTATATTTCTTTTAATGTCTTATAGAAAACACATTCACTAATTTTTATTCTTTTTTAATTTTATTTTGTTTAAATCACCATTACATATCATTACTATTCATAATATATCCATTTTAAAGTGATCACATGACTGATATAAATTCATGTTTAATAAATAGAATAATTTTGTCATAGTGAAAGGAGATGATGGCCTCATCTAGTAGACTCAGGCCATACCAAACTCATTTTTCGGTGTTTGGAAAGGAGGTAGCATCACTAGGAATTTCAGTTAACCAAGATGATTCTATGTTTCATCATGTTAAGCATGAACAAAATCACTTATGGGAGAAGTTCATGTTAAAAGTGATTTTTACCCAGGCAATGTTATCTAAGCTGCCCCAATATCCTAACACCACTACATACCATGACCATAGTTCATATGTGGGTTTTATAATGGGTTATGTAATAAGGTATTAGTTACATGTTCTATAATATATTTTTATAAATAAATGTGTTATTCCAACAATTACTTTATGTAAATATTATTTCTTCAAAAGTGACGAATCTAATAAATTGCCTTTTTGGGTAAAAATGGATCTTTTGGGAAATGTATACATTATATTAAACAATGTTTTTATTAATAATAATATCCAAATAATTATTATAAATTATTATTATATCAGTTCCTTATCTATAAATGATTTGGTAATCAGTTTGATAAGAGTTATATTTTTTATATGATAAAACCAAAAATGTATTTTTAAATTATTTATTTTAAGAAATTCATTAATTTATGAATTAATTAATATTATAATAATATAATATTATAAATTTACTTCTATTAATAATACATGGGTATACAATTTTTATGAAGTCAAATGTAATAATTTTTATAGTTTGAAAACTATTTTTGTCGAAACACATGACTTTTCTATAAAAAACTGTTTTCATATTAAAAGTGAAAACACATATATTTTAAAAAAATTAGATAAAATTAACATAGTTTTTGGAATCAGGCCATCAAAATTATCCAATAGTGATTTTTAATAACTTTATGATAGCATTGAATTTTTGGGTAAAAATTAAATATCGTATATATAAAATATGTGTTTTGTGACATCATAATGACCCCAAAGTGATGTAATAAATATGACAATGGGTATTTTTGGCCCAATATATGTTTTCACATTAAAATAATGTGATTATATATTTGTTTTCTTATTTTTTAAAGCCTTAGTTAATTATCCAAAATGTAAAATATATTTTATTATTTTAAATTCATCTATTTAATGTTGTGACTCACCTCCACAAAAGAAATGCTATTAATATAACATGATCGGATATTGGGATTATAAGATAAATTTTTCCACTCCAATTTTGAAAAAACCTTGGGCCAAAATAATGGGAAGGTTTCTGGTTTTCAATACTTAATTATATAGATTCCAAAACGTAATATTGTGGAATATAAAAGAATGTGTTTCTCATTTTCTATATAAACCCACTAAAGCTACCACTTTTCATCACTAAAAATTCTTGGATCACGTCCCTAATATTATCACATCTCTCTATAATCCTCCCAAGGAAACATATGTTCTCAAAAATCCCCTCTTCATGCACTTCTAGTCACACAATAACGTATTGTATTCCTTCTGTTGTTCGTTTTATCCATCTTTCTTCCTCTTGTTATAACCATTTATTTTCAATTAAAAATGTATGGGTATGATTTATACCCCCAATACATTCCAAATTATGTTTTAATGATGAGATTCCACTTTATTCCTTTTTAATTCCTTTCGCGTAAAAAGTTTACCTTATTGAAATTCTGTAAGGGGTTTCTCACTTATTATTTCTATTCAAGTACTTCTCCCATTTTATGCATCTAAATTCTATTTCATATGATGGGATATTATGTTCCATGGCCCCCTTACAATATATTTACTATATAAATTAAGATACAGCCCTTTTATCTCTCATCAAACCAATTTATAAATTACCATATGATGACGTTATGCTTCTAAAATTGCACTGTGAATTTCAAAACCAAAATCATAATGTAGTGAATACCATACTAATTTCTCTATTAAGGGAATTCACAATTATGAACATATTTTTATTAGATGGTACTTTCATGTATTTATTCCGAATTATTTAATTATATAATAACTTATGAATTTTAAAGATTCCATTTTATATGATCAATGTGGCAAACTTATGCATGAAATGAAATTTTTATGAAGCGTGATACCTGATAGAACTCCAATGCATCAAGCAGTGGATAATATAATGTTATGACATGTGAAATGAGGTTTTAATCAGAATAATCCATGTGAATTTAGGTTTTAAACAATCTAATACATGTGAAATAAGGCTTTACTCATGTTAATCCATGTGCAATGATCCTTAGTTCACCCTAATATAATGTAGTATGTTGTTTCCACAATTCCATGTTCTGATAATCATGATATATCATGCCTTTAGGTTTATGTTACTCTTATAATCCATTGATATTCTTATTTCCTAATATGTATTTTATTCTTCATCTAATACCTTATTTACTCCCGTACTGGGCTTTATAGCTCACCCTTTTCTTATATATGTACTCAGGATATCCCATGTTGTGTTATGTACGAAGGAATGAGTTGGTCATGCCAAAGAAGATAAAAATAAAGATGATTTATTTCATGTTTTATGTTGTTATGTAATGTTCAAAATTTCCCAAAATAGTATACCTATTGATCCATGGAGTTTCATAAGTAAAATTTTATGTAATAAATCATTTTTATTTGTGTAATAATGAGCATGGTTGTTATAATTTACATCCTGACAACTGTATAAAATTTAGCTCAAATGGAAGACACTAACAACTCCCAAGTAGGTTCTGAAACACATATGGTTCCCTCAACCATGCTCTATCCTAACTCATCAACCTAACACTGGGAACTTTCCCTTACCCTATCCTACATCATTGAAATCTATTTGGGTATCGATTAGGAATCCCATGTAGGGTGCACATAAAACTAAATAGGCCAACATAAATGGTGTATAAAACAAATCCATTCAATAATAAATGTATGCAGTTGTATAAAGGTATAGATACAATGTATTATATACAAAAAAAATTTCAAAATATAATTAAAAACATATCACATTATCCATTAATCTTTTTTATACTATATAAACCACCAGGTTCTAGAATACACATGTACCTTGATACATTCTCTGGTCCACACCAGGTTAGAATCATGTTACTTTTTCAATTCACAAACTATTTCATCAAATGGGATTTCATTATCCATTTTATTTTACTCTCTTTACTACAACCACTTTGATCCATAATCTAATATCAAATTCTTGGGTATAGAATACCTTGTCTAGAAACCCATTCATCAATTATACATTATTATCATGGGCATAGAACATCATGGCTAGTTCCCAAATTCTAAATCATGAATATACATTATGGGAATACAATATAATATCTACCCAAATTTATCAATAATGAATATATTTATTTATTATATATCTCCATTTCGTGACCTTAACTCTTAACCATATAGATTTATCTGTCATTGGTATAGAAATCCATTTTTATCACCCCATTTATCAAATGTTCATATGCATCATTTGTGTAGGACCGCATTTATAATACCCCGAATATCAACCATTTATTTATTTCTATATTTACTGGTCGAAGAAAATCATGTATAATATCACATTTCACAACCATGGTTTATGAAAATTAACCCTCCAATCACAATTTACCACTATTAATTCCATTAATTAATTCATTAAATAAAATAAAACACGTCTACTGATTATTTTGATAATTAATTAATAATAATATTGATCATTAATCAATTCAACAATAAATTAACCATTTAATAATTTCATACATATAATAATTAATTCACTAATTATTTATTCTAAATAAAAATTCAAGAATTTGATAATTCACACATCAATTAATTATCCCAAACGTCAAAATCAAAACATTGATAGTTAATTCACCAATTAATTATCCTTATTCAAAATTTATTTTCTCAATCCAAATCTAATCAATTCTATAATAATTAATTCCCACAATTAATTATCCAATCACAAATCTCATGATATCATAATTAATTATTCAATTATTTATATTGTTCAAAAATCAATAAAATTACCAATTTTAAAGTAATCTCAATTAATTAATATACCAGACAAATTAATTCAGTTAGAGATTTTGAATACTAATAAACTCCAAATATTATACAATATTCATGTATTAAATCATATCATGAATATGTGATTTTTAAATTAGACCACCTATCTCTATTCCTTTATAAATGATTTACCAATTGAAGCCTCTAAAATTGAGCACCAATATGATGTAGATAATATTTGGATATATTACCCTAAATAAAGATTAAAAAATATACATTAGATTACGGTATTGATCCAATGTCCTAGATCTAGATTCTTAAAATATCGATCTAGATATAGGAAAAATATAATAATTTATCCATCAAAATAAATAGATAAATTAATGGGATGAATGGGGAAACAATAGGACATGATCCAAATATTGGAAGTGGAAAATATATTCTCTTTGGGATTTAGAACTTGGAGAATGGTGGTCTAGATGGCATGAAACTTGTTTGGGGTGATCCAAAACAATAAAATACCGCCAATGGTTGAGTGGTTTTAAACTTGGTGTTAATTAGTTTGTTTGGAAAAATTAAAAATAATATTTAGGTTAATTTAATTATCGTTCATGGTTTTCTGGGTTAGGGTGCAAGATTTTTTCAAACCGTGTGCCAACCATGCACTAGATTTTTTTTGTGTATGGTTTTTCTTTTTAGGGTTCCTTCTTGGTTTTACAATGCACCCAACTTTTGAACCCTTACTATCCTAGGCTACACGATTTCTTGGTATGGGTGAACCATATGCTCTAACCATGCACCAACCATACAAGACACATTTTTGTTCAATTTTTCATTATTTTCACCCAAAAACACCCCAATTGAAAATTCTAATACATCATAAAAATTGAATCTAAATTCATGTTTGAGTCAACTCCAAAAAAGGTCTAGATTTAATAAAAAAATGTGTCTTCATCAGGAATGATTTTTTAATTCATTTTTGAACATAGATAAAAAAACTAATTTCTGCTAGTTTCAATAACAATAATTTATAAAAAGTATTTATTTTTTAAAATAATAACATAAAAATTATCATTGGTGGATGTTTCGTATTTTATATAACTATGATGTTTTCCATGAATTCGAAAAGATAACAATTTTTGTAATATTGTCATTTTTTTCATTAAATTAATCAACATAAAGTATGATTGTATATAGTGTTTGGAAATAAAGTTGTACATGATCCATTTGATTTATAATTATTTAATTAATTTTATTTTAAATATAAATTTTCATGATGTTGTTATAAATATATTTTTATTCTTAAGAATTCATTTTTTCTGAAAAATGTTTAAAGTGCATAATGTTTTTTCATTTTTATTAATTAAAATAAACATGTAATGAGAAATAATTAAATTAAAATTCACAATATATTTTAATAGGAATTCGTATAATGAATATTGTGAGTCAAAGAGTAAATGTATGATCATATTTTCCTTGAATTGTTTTTGAAAATAGTTTTTATTTAGGCCAGATGCGATACAAATAATATTAATTTATACCAATTATAGAGATTTATTTGGGTAAAAATGATTAAATATTTAGAATCATCATAACTAATATAATTTAACAAGGTTAAACTAAATTTATTAGGTAACTGTTTGTCAAAAAAATAAAAAATGGCTACTATAGAAAAACGGTAAATCAGGTTATCCTAGGTAAAAAATAAGGGATAAGGAGACCATTTTTCATCTTAAATATTTTTAGATGAATGTATTTATACCTTTATCAACATAATATAGATATTTATTTACTTATGGGATAAATTCCTAGGAAAGTAACATAAATAATAATTTAAATAATGGAAAAGTAAAAATGTCACTATCTTACGTTTATAAATACATAAATGTTCACAAATGGACAAAAATGTGTTTCTAATGAATATTACGTGTTATTTTTAGAATATTTAAATTATTATCTTGATTGAAATTAATTTCAATTTTTTAGAAATTATATAATTATCTTAAATTCATATGCATTTCCAATACATTAGTTTTTCAATTAATAGAATAAAAAAATGATTTTAAAAATAATACATGTAATATACATTGAGAGAGTTATTGTTTTATACATTTTTATTAGTGTATCTAATGTTAGATTGAAAAAATAATACTAAAAATGAAATTAATAGTATTTTATAAAATTAATACAGTATTATGCTATTTTGAAATACTAAAAAATGAATGAGGACAAGGTGAATAGGGTAGATTATAAAATGTATTCACCTAGATATTTACGATGAAATTCTCTCTATATAAGAAAAAATTTATCCTTTAAAAAGTTAAAATTATGGTACCATGTTTATGGATAAAATTGTTTAGGTAAGTGTTTAAATATAATGATAAAGTTTAAAACACAACATAAACCTATCAAATGTATTTTTATTGATGGGATTTAAATCACATATTATCTTATATTAAAATAACTCTAAATTTGGATGCTTTTCGATACATAATGACCATTTCATATTTTTATATTTTTTAAAATTAAAAAATTTCCCTCCAGTCGCATATAAAAGGGAGCCATACCTTTTTTTTAAAACATAAAAAGTCATTATGATTATCCCATACCAACCTAAATTTATTCCTTAATTCACTTTACATATCCTAGAGGACAAATTTATATGAGAATGTCCTCATAAGATGTATTTTGGTAAATACCAAAAGTGTTAGTCTGGAGACGACTTGTACAAAAAAAATAAATTTTCTATTATTTATTATTCTATATCATTATAATGTTATTCAAATACAATGAAACAATAACACAATCATATTTAATATCATGATATGTTATTATTTCAATTTCATAACTTAAATCATTTCAACTTTGTTAATATGGGAATCAATTCTACTGATTGCATGGGTGGTGGACTGTTGAATCGTGAACCAATGTAATATGTTTTCTATCAGTGCCTCTCGTGGATGGATATAATGAGTTATTATATATATATATACATGAAATTTGTATAATAATTATTCTTTTGTAATTATAATATAAAATCTACCTTCTCACCTTCTAATTTGTTAGAAAATGATAACATCGATTGTGTGTACATTTGCACTACCACCTTTACGAAGTAATGTGATTTGTTGTCCATTTTAATTTTACATGGATGGTAATAAAGATTTACATTTTTAATATGTTTGATTAATAATATATAATAATTATATTTTAATGGTGAATTATTATTTATCTTTCTCTAGTTCCATTTATGATCATCCTTGGGTCAATTTTAGGACCTCTTGGTCGAACATGGATGACTTTAATGGATTTATAATATTATATTAAATAAATAGTTATTTTTGTTAAAATATTATTTTTATGCAGTAAATTATTTTAATATGTAGTTATAAAATGGATATAATTTAATATAATTAGTAACTGTAATGTTACTAATTTAGCTATATCATGGTAATTTATTTATAATTTTCAGAAAATAAATAATTAAATTTATTTATCACCCCTAGATAATGTAATAGTTTTCAAATTAATTAAAAAAACAAACAAATGATATTATAAATATTAGAATATATATTATCTAACATAATTTATGCCATCCATTATTTTTTTGGACATATTTTATATATTGTTGAATATATAAAGAGTTTATTTGAACTTATCTTGTTGTTATGATATTTGTTGAAAGTCAAATAATGAATTGTTTTAGAATTGAAAGAATTGGTATTTTAAAATATAATATTGTTTATTAAATGTTATAAAATTATAAAAATATTTTATTTGAAAAAATGGTTATGATATTTCCTAATATTTTATAAATGACATATTGTTTGGTCATTTTGCATGTTATTGTAATTACATTAACCTACATAATATAAATAACAAGTTTTTTAATTAATAATAAATAAAAGAATGGATTTTTTGTTTTATCATACACTAGATGAATGGATTTTACCACCAAAATAAATTTTCATTGTTTTAAAGTATAAAATAATAGTTTAAATGGTTATTTTCAATGAAAATTTTGTCTATAATGTATTATAAATTTTTAGATTATAAAAAAAATTGAAATATGAAAAAAAAAATTATCAAGAAATGTTTCCATAAATTTTAATGATATTTCCATCTATAAAAAACCATTTTATATTTTTCAATAATGAATTGGGATATGATACAATGGTGCCATGATTCTTATTTCTTTTGTTGTTTTATGATTCTGAGGATGCGATACAGAGGAATCCAATTGAATTTTATTTGTGTTTAAACATGTATGTAAATATTGATGATTTCATAGTGCTCTAGTATATATATATATATAGATGAATTGATTATTATTGTGTGATTTGTGGGTCTGTTAAATCCCTATAATGCATTTGGTAATGTTTTATATTTTATGTGGTCAAAGGGTATAAAATAGGTTATTTCATTCCCAAAAGAGGGTTCACAAGAGGTTATCACATGCCCAAAAAGGGAGAAAATAGATGTTATCCTAAGATTAAAGTAAGTAAATGGGTATTTGGCCAAGACTAACTATTGATGAATTTCCTCATGGTTATACATGGAATATTATTTTTGTGATAATTATTTTCTCATACTTTAGGAAATAAATTATGGAATGATCTTAGGACAATTTTATGATCTCATGGATCATGTTTCTAAATTCTTTTATGATTCATGAAATAAAAATAAAAAAATATTAATCCATGACTCATTATTTTTTGAAGTTTTGGGTAGGAATATAAAATATTAATATCATGTTATCATACCCTTATTCTTATGTTATACTTACATATGATCTTTGATTTATATCTCCATTTTTTACACTTATTGTTTATATGATCTCACCCTTTTTTATTTTTTCTTCCCCTTGTTATGAAGAATGGTATTAAGTATGATATGTATAAGAGGGGTGATATATGTAAAAAATTAATTGTAACTAATGTAAATCATTTATGAGTCATTTGTTTATTTATTCAATTATATGAATAATCATAACCATTATATTTATTGTATGTGTTGTAATGAACTCTAATGAATACTCATCTAATAAAACAAAATATTTATATATGTAATATTTTTGAAATATATTATTGGGATTAGAGAATATTTTAGTTATTCATATACCCTAGTATGGGAAAACATTATTGAGAACCCTTACGGTAATTTTATATACATGATAACATCCAATATTTTGGTAAATAAATTAATGTAGTTTTCTATGAAAATATATCTTATTTAGGATACATGCAAGTTGACGTAGCTGTTTCAAATAACTTACCTAGGTGTAAATATTAAAATTTTGGTATGTTCAACATCAAAACAATTATCAAACATGTATGATGAGTGGAACTTATAGTACACACCTATCTAGCCACTAGTTGTGGATATGATTAGGATAATTCAAATTCTATTTTAGATAACTTATAAAAGATTTAAATATATTAAAACCACAGAACACCTTGGTTAATCTTAATGACTCATATATTGAAATGAAGGATTCATGATTTAGACATAATATAATGTTTTTCATGATTATATTATTTTTCACTTTGGTTATTTTATCTCACATCATGAATTTCAATTTTAAGAGGTGGTTGGAACCCATTAGAATTGTGTTAATGCTAAATGTTATGGATGATGAAATGATTTTCCTTATGAGAAAATAAATGAAATAGGATATGGAATGTAAACTCTTTTTATAGAGAATCTGCCTTAAACAATACATAATATTTAGTTTTTAGTCAATTATTCACTTTCGTACGTACATGATAATCATTATAGATTACTGTTTTAGAGAATTCGGTCATATGTAACACATAAAAAACATATTTTACAATGTTTAAACAATTGATAAGTATCCATTTTTACCACAATATAAAACTTTTAAAAATAAAAATGATTTATTTTCATGAAAAAACATTGTAGCCTTCAACTGGACTTATTATTTATTCTTAACCATTATTTAAAATTGGTTAAATAATTTTTATACGTGATATGAACTCAAAAAATCATTATTGGACATAAAAAATAATTAAATCGTTATCATATAATTAAATATAAAAAAATATATTTCTAATATAATCATAGGGTTCAAATTAAACATTTTTATACTCAAGAATCAACTTCTCTAGGAAATCATTTTATAAAAAATATTATAAGAAATAAAAAAGTCAAAATAAACCACATAATGTAATATTTTAAAAAATTAAAATCTAAAGATTTTTTTTACAAAGTTATACTTGTTATCATTAAGATTTAGACTATATATTCCTTTTATTATAATCATGTTTCCTACCTTTTTAGAAATCATAAGATTTCTACGAATTAACCATAGAGAGAATATATAAATTATATAAGTAAATTGAGGAATAAATTATTATAACATTACATATAGAATAACCTTCATGATTTCAAATGGAATAACATTCATGGTTACAAACATAATACCCTTCATGGTTACAATTAACCTTCATGGATTCAAGTGGAATAAACCTCATTGTCAACTTCGAACTAAAATCATACCCAATTAATTATAGGGATATCGTGGACACAAACATCCATGTTTTAAAATTCATCCACCCATAATCATAAACAATTCTCTAGAATCATTACATAAACATAACACAAAAAATCATTCATTTTTTAAAATATTCTTTTCATCTATTAAAAAAAACATCAGGACATTAAAATTTCAATCCCATTTGTAAAACCATTTAAAAAATAACTAGAAATTAGGGAGGGGTTATTTTAAAAATATATATATTCATATAAATGAATTCTAATATCCAATAATATTTATGGTGGTGGGAAACATTTTTATCACTATATATGTTAAAATAGAAATATTTATCTTTTTTTTGTAACCAATGACAAAAAATTCCTTTGAAAATAAATAAAAATGTTTGTCTTGAAATCCATTGATAGAAATAAAAAAGTGTAATAATTTTTTACTTGATTTTTAATTTATGTAACCATAAAAAAAATATGTAATTTTTTTTATCATAATGGATTTAAAAGAAAATGTTTTTGAAGGGAAACTATAAATGATTGTTTTTTAAAAGAATATCGCTTTCTTTAAGTCTAGATCGTCATGTAATTTCATTATATTAGTAGATAAAAACATGTGTTTGTTAATAAATTTATTATGAAACATTTTAATGTATATTATTTTAATTTTTTATTTTATACCATGTAATATACTGTTACATAGATATATGAGTTTATATCAGACGTTTTAATGATATTGAGCTAATATATCCAAAATGAAATTGGTCTAATGATGATAGTCAACAGGGTAGTCATTTAAAAATATCTATAATAATAATAATGAAGTAATTATAATTTTTATTAATCAATTTGACCTTTAAAACTAATCATTGAAGGTGGTAATGAAAAAATGAACAATGTTACAATCATGAAGCTGGAAGGTTGTACAAATGCATAATAACATTTCCATTGTTGAAATATAATTATGAAGAGAAGATAAGTATTATTTTATATTTTATAAAAATATTATTTTGTCATAAATTCCATAATATTCTTTTTTATGTAATTATATATACAATCCTTTAAATGTTGTGATGAAAAATAAATCCCAGTGCTTCATTGAGACGGTAGTGTATATGTACACACAAACAATATTACCATTTTACAATGAATAGAAAGGTAAAAAATTAAATGATTTATTATATTTTTATAATTATATATATTTCATTAATATAATATATATACATTAAATATATCATTAAAACTTTCTATAAGATTATGTTTTGGAAAACGAATTACACCGGTTCACAAGGTGGAAATCATTTGTATACATTAATGGTGGTTTTTTTCCCATTTGATGGAAGTTGAAATTCATATTGTTTTTTAAATTAACATAATAACATATTTTTATATCATATATACTGATTTTATTATATCACAATTCAATAAGAGTATTTTAATTTGGTGGAGGAACAAAAAAATGAAAATTACCGTTTAGAAAATATGTCTCTTCTCAACACAATTTGTTGAGGATTATCCCGAAAAAATTACAAGGATGGTTTGATGATAAAAATGACCTCCTGTGGTTACAGATTCATGGAAGGGATTTTTTTAGTATTATAGGAACCAAATGTGTTTTTACATGGTAATAAAATATAATAATAGGAACCCCTTTAAATGATATTGGAGGAGAACTCCTTTAATTTCTTAATATATTAAATCTATATAAACTAATTTCATTTTCCAAAATGTTTTAAAATTGATAATATTAAAATATTAGATTATTATTATTGTAAATTCATTCATTCAATAACTACGGTGAAATATTAGGGGATTTGTTCACTTAAATTGTTAACCCATTTAAACCCTTTTTGATATTTAAAATGGTATTAATGTTTTTACAATTTAAGGTTAATGAATGTTTCTAAAAATGAAAAAAAGTCTAAATTGATCATGATTGTTTTTATAAACCATATAATATTTACGTTTCCCATGGTAATATTATTATAATTTTTAAATAATTTAATAAAACAGTATATATTATAAAACATCAATAATGAAACTTTTTATAATTTTAATTTATATTGAATTTAAAATCGTTGATAGAAAGAAATAATTGAAATATATATCATTAAAATTTCACTAAAATAATAAATTTATATTAAAAAATTGTAACATTATAATATTTTCTAATTATATAACTTTTAATATATTTAAATTTATATATTATATTATCTATTAATTTAAATAAATATTTCACCTATATTGTGTAAGAATTTAAGACAATTATTTAATCTCTAAAAATTAGAAATAAGTTTCCATGTTAGGAAAATATTATTTATATTTCAAATAACAATTTATAACCGAATATACATTATTTGTATCCCCTATCTAAAAATTTATTGTTTATGAAATAAAGAAAATGATATTTTTGACTTTTTCTTGGATAATGTATTATAAGGGACCTAATTACAAAAATATGGTAAAAAGGCCATATATTAAATATAGGATTATTGTGGATGAAATATAATCATCCCAAAATATAAGGTCTTGTTTTAGGGTTGCATTCTAGTCTTTATCATGTTATTTTTGTTCGTAATCAAGTAATTTTCCCTAAATTGTGCTAAAAAATATTTATTATAATTACTATTCACAATGAAAAAATAAAAAACATATTATTCAGGAATATTGGAAATCCATATAAAAATATTTAAAAAATCAATATAAAAGTTTCATAGGTGGTTGAATATAATTTTAAATTAAATCCAGAAACACTATGAAAAACAGTTTCCCAAAGAAAATGTTTCCTTAAGTATAAAATATTTATATATAAATTAATCATAAATTTGATTAAAATGTAAGGAATTTGATTAATTATAATATAAAGTTACAAATTTTAATTTTAAAACAATTTTAAATAAAAATAAAACATATAAATTATTTAAATGAATAGAGATGTTTTTAAAAAATCAGAACTGTTTCTCTATTTACTAAAAAATTAATATTTTAAAATAATTCTCCAAAATTAAAAATAAAATAATTATAAAATTTTGATATGACATAATAAATAAATTTTTTAAATAGATATTTATTAATTTTTGAAAATTAATTTTAAAATTAGAGTTCTAAAATTGACAAAATGATTTAAGAAAAACATCAGTTTTTAAGAACAATACTTGATTTATTATTATAACATTCTTTGAAACCATATTAGATTGATTAAAAATCATTTTATTAATTATTTTATATATAAATTTCTATAAAATCATTTACCTAAAGTTGTTAATTTAATTTATGAAGATAAGTACACACTGAGCATATAATAATATTTTTTAGAAAAACATTTCGTGCACATCAAAATGATTCTTTTCTTTTATAATCAATTGATACCTAATGACTTCATTTTATACATGTTTCAGCCATATCATTTTCAAAATTTAATAATTAAAATTCATACCCAAATATTTAATGGCTTTCTATTATTTAAATATTATTATTTTATGATATCTTTTTTTGTATACACTATCAAACCTAGTATTATTTTGTAATGTATCGAGGTGTTACATTCTCCCCCATTAATAAATGACATCCCCATAATTAAAAACTAATTTCATTAATAAATGGTCTAAAATTTTAAAGTACTTATCTTGAAGTCCCACATTGTAAAAAAGATTAAAAAAACTTCTTATTGTTAATAAAGAAAAAATAAAAAGGTCATATAGAATATCACATATTTCGGTTTCTAAATATGAAAGCATTAGTGGGAAGTGAAAATATAGTAGTGGAATAAAATTATAATTCCCAAATAATGATGGGGTGTGACAAATATATTTTACCACAACAAAGAGAATGATTATTAGAAATTTAAGAACCATATTACGATAACAAAATACATGTGAAAAAATATAATATAATTAATGTTATTTTAAATCATATTGTATTAGAATTTTTTTATCTTCATTTTTGGGATTAAAAACACATTTTTCTTAAAAATATTCTATAGGCGTATAGTATTTTTATCCAAATAATTAAAAACAATATTTAACTACAATAATTTTTATTTAAATTTATAGATTATATCTTCAACAAAATATTTTATCATTCATTTATGGTTTTTAAATATCCATGAATAGATTTAAATTACGTTTTGTTCATAAAAAATGATTTTACATAAAATAGTTTCTATTGCATTTAAAAAAAATTACAAATAAATTCCATAAAATAGAAATTGAATCTAGAAAAAAAATATTCTATATTTTTAATCTTATATTAATAAAACGTAATACAACTTACTTTTTTTGTCATAATGATTAATAATAATAACAAATCCATTTCCCCTCGGTTAAGGTAAAAATAACTTTACCCGATGGGTTAAAATAATTGACAATATTTATATTTAAACTTAAGACTATATAATAATTATTTAATTAAATATTTTAAGAATATATTATAAAAAATTTTAATAAATGTTTATTTGTATCCACATTAAAAAAATGTCTCCAAATGTTATTGAAAACTATTAAATAATTCCATTGGTGTCTACGTAACACCATGAGATTTTATGAGAAATATTCTTTTTAATTTCTTTTATATATTGTGTAGTACGCTTCACCAAGATTAGCTTATACTATACACAACATCGTATTAGCTTGCAGTATATGCAACACTATTCTTGGCTCGTGTTACACACAATTTCAAGTTCATTTTGTAGAAATTATTCTACGCATCATTATGAATAGATTTTGATTAATGTATAAATGGAATAAGTTTTGACTATGTTATACACAAAACCAAAGGGAGATTCCACTACATGCAGCCCTGACTTCTCTTGCATTACAGGCAATCACGACCTTCCTCGATAACGTGTGTAGTATGCAATATCGGGTTTCACTAAACAACGATATATTGTTATAATATTATTATGAACTATCCATTATGAATAGTATTAACTAAATTATAAATTTTATAATATCATTATTCATCTTACACATTTTCTAGAACATGGTATGAGAACAAAATTAAATTTTTCAGGTAAAATAATTATTTTTTTCAAAAAATGCAGTTTTTCCACCTTTTGATGGCATACCTACATTAAATATAGTTTTTTACATCTTTATAAGTTCAATTTTACAAAATAAAAATCTTCATTGGAATCAGGATATAAAAATTTACTTTGGAAATTTTTTTCATATTATTCTGATAACATTCATATTTTAATGAATAGAAAAAACACGGTATATTTTAATTAAAAACAACTTCTTTCATCGTAATAATTAATATGGTTAAATTATAATATATAATGGTTTTAAAGTATAAATAGAATATATTATTACCATTTAATATGATTTATTTCATTAGCATTGATTTTACATTGAATTCATAGGTAAAATCATTTCAAACTTTTGCAATGTTTTTACTTTTAAAAAACATTTTCATAACAACGTGATTAATTTTAAATTAATTTCTACAACTTCTATGATTTTAATTTATAAAAATGGATTCCATATTTGCAATTAGTTGGTTAAAATTATGTTAATATGCTACTTTTTATTTTTGGGCACTATGAATAGTAATTACGGTAAATTTTATTTACCATAGTTAAAGGTAAATCAGTTAATTAAGAGTAATTATAATATTATAAAATTTCTGTAACACTTGTCTTAATATAATTTTATGATTATATTTCTTCCTAAGGAGTATTTGGATCTAAATGGAACCCATTGGAGCCCACTTGGATGTAATTAAGACCTTTAATTTATTTTATTTTAAAGAAAGTGAAATATGTCTCACTCAAACTTTAATAATTAATGTATTTTTAATATAAGGTTATAAAGAATATAAATTCAATTATAAATACTCATTTTAATGATAAATTATTTTTATTTGTTATGGTAATTTATTTGTATGTTTTAAGAGATATTTAATTATCTTAATAGTTTATACATTAATGATAAAGAAATTATTTATTTAGTAAAAAATCAATAATATAGTTTTTATTACAATAATAATACCCATAAAAAGGACCCAAAACGTTTCAAAACCTTATTTGTCGAGTATATCTATACCCGAAGCATTCCATGGTCGAATTATGGATCATTTGAAGCCTTTGAAAATAGATTATGACATTTATATTATTTTATTTTAAATGATGTCAACGTTTTCATCATCAAACTTTAATAAAATATAAAATTTAAAAAATTGGTTATTTTAAAAGATAAATTTCACTAAAATTATTATTATTAAATATATTATATTTATCTTCATCTTAGTATTTTATTTTTAATTTATTACAAAATATATGTTTATTAAATAATTATACAAAAATGTTGTATTAATTATTTTATTAAGAGAAATATCAATTAAATGATTTTAAAAGTATTAAAATAAATATTATATTAACTAATAAATGCCCTCAAAAAATTTATAGATGAATATTTCATTTTATTAATCTACTAAATAGGTTTTTTTGAAGTATTTTCTTTATGTATTTTATTTATATTCAAATAAATGAATTCTGTCAAAATTGACACTATTGATATTTTATATAATTAAATTGTTTTAAAAATAACAAAAGTATTTAAAAGTTAAAAATTAAAATTTATATGATATAACATTTAATAATATATCAAATTATGTTTAATTAACAATACATAAGTAAGTATTTATAACCATATAAAATTTATAACATTATTACCACAAATATAATTAAATAGATTAAATAAGGATAAATCAAAATGATAAGGTTTAAAATAAAATAAAAGCGTGTATAAATTTAATTGGTTGATTAGATAACAACCCTATATTATCTAATATTCTAATATTAGTCACTTTAGAAGTTTTTATGTGGGGTTTGGGTGTATAATGAATTAATATTTTAGAGGTTTCCAAAAGTGCCCCTCCCCTCTCTTATAAAAGGGCACCTCCTCCCTCTTCTCCTCGCACCACTTTGAGCCTTAAATCTCAGCCAAACCCTGACCATTTCTCTTCTACAATTCCATAGAAATATTCTAGAGGTCTTGGTCTTCTTCAAAGACAATCTTTAGTTCCCTAAGAAGACGTTTTGAAGAGGCGCGTTGAAGAAGAGGTAATATCCTTTACCGATTCATTAAAGTTCATTTCTTATTCTACATTACCTTATTTTGTTGTTTCATAATAATGTAATAACATCAGTATCACTAATATACTGATATGTTATTATAAATATGAACAAACCATATTTCACCTTATATCCATCCTACAGAAAATCAAATCACCGTGTGTGCGTACGTACGGAATACCGTCTCCACACCGTAGTGTAATATGTTTTTCCACCACCACCATACTTGGATGGGTATAATGGTGAAAATAATAACTATATATGGTTATTATAACATGATAAAATTTTACAAAATTGTATCATCCACTCTAATTCTATTCAATAATTATGGGAACGATATCATCGCTCATGCGTACGTACTGATTACCATCTGCACGACTCGATGAGATTCATTTTCCATGTTAAGAATTAAAGAATGATTATAAAGTATATAAAGTAACAAATAAGAAGATATATGACATAGTAATGATACTGTATTTATGTATATGTTATTTACTTACTTCCATTCAATTTAATAAACGAAAACATCGTTCATGAGTACGTACGACCTACCGTCTCCATGAACAATCTATTTTATTCCATTTATAGATCTATTATATATATCTATATTCTGAATATATATTATATATAAATCATGTTTTACATTCTTTATGTATTTAATCATGAACTATGTAATTATATGAATAATTAAAAGTCAAAACACAGACGATAAATGAAAAGATTTTACAAAAAACACTGTTTTAACATGGAATTGACAAATGAACGGGTAATATAAAGTATTAAGTGAATTGTATATGATATCATAAATATTATTATGGTTCTATTACAAGTTAAAAATATGTTTAAACCCACTATACAGTAGTCTCAAACACATATGAAAAAATGGACATAAATTAAGGGATAATTTTGCAAATATCATTTTTATCTGATATTGTTAATACGTGAGTATTTACTGGGGTTATATTTTTCATCCATGTCCATAAAAATGTTTTTCATTAAGTGTTTAATACTCTGATATGTTTTTTTAACGTTATTTTTACCCCTCTTTTACTTTTACATTGTGTTATGGAAGGAATATTTCTTTTGTTTACCATAAGAGGAACTTTTTGACTTTTTCAACAAAAGTACGAGGATAATGTTTTTTTAACTTATATGGCTTAAACATATTTTTACAGTTTCAAAACGTATAATTTTCATGAAGCTTAGTCTAAAATATTTCATGATTATTTTCAACAAAATTCTTTTCTTTTAAAATTGAATGTAATTTTTTGAAAGGAAAATGAATTTGAAGAAAAAGGATATTTCCTCAAGAATTCATTTCATGTGTTTTGTCAAAACTATTTTCCATATAAGTTTACATTATTTAGTATGATTATGTTTCAAGTATAAAGTCTCTATTATTTCCATGATTTTATTCTTCTTATGATGAAATGATACACATTTGTTTTATATGGATTACGTTATGATGGTATGATGTTTATGAAACCCATTTTATTTTTTGGGTTATGATGAATGATTTATGTTTATTTTGTGGTACAAGTAAGAATGATTTCATTATGAGATTAGTGGGACCTATATCTCCATCCTATACATTGGGTAAAGATTTATATCTTATGAGATAGGCATGGCTGGAACGGAAAGTGAATCTGGTTCAGTAATATAGGGCTGTAATGGCAAGTAAACACATCTCAGTAATGGACTTTATCCACTATGATGGTCTTGGAAACAATTCCTTGGGTACTATAGAAATCATAACATGTGATTAATGGTTTCCACAATTACAAGTTTTATTCCCATTCTATTTTAACATGATTAATGTTCCTTTACGATATATGCCTTATGTAGTGCCAAGATTTATGTCATTACTCATGATTTCGATGTTTTATGTTCATGTTTTTATGTACAAATATTTATGGATTGATTTATATTCTCCATGATTACCCTTACTGATCACTTGAGCTAACCCTTGTTATATTTTATTTTCCCCAGGACATAAAAAAAGTTTTAGGTAAGAAAACAAAAGGGGAGGATCTTTATGGGAGATGATCAAGATCTTTCACCATGATTAGAAGATTGTGTTCCGAGTTTCCAAAGACACTAAACTAATACGGTCTTTGGGAATTTTTTTTGTAATGTATTAAGTATTCCACAAAAGTAAGGTAATTCATGTGTATTTCAAGCTATGGGTATCCACAGTTTGTATCAGGGTGAAGGTTTAGTTAACCTTTGGAAACATGGATGAAAAAACTTTAGGGAGATCCCTAGGGATATTTCCAATGTATATCTAGGGATGTCTCTAAGGATAAGTATAAGTATACGTTATAGTCCTAGAATTATGGTAACAATCTTAGAATTAAACCTAATATGTTATAAATTGAAATTACTCCCGTTTATTATGTTTTTTTCCTAGTATGATTTTTTCCTCTTACACTATTGTTTTTGGGTATTAGACAATGGCTGGAACCTGAAGGAACTGTGTTAATGATCAATGCACTATGAAATGAAATGATTTTCCTCCCAAACAATCAAATGTTTTGGGATATGGAGTGAAAAAACTTATTGCAACACCTACACATGTTATGAATCATTCTGGGATTCCAAATGATTAGAGAAAGGAACGATATTCTATTGATCCCTTCATGAGACAATGTCCACCTTCTTTCAGTGGTTCTTCTGATCCACTTGTTGCTAAACAATGGATCAGTACTATTGAAAATATATTTTCCATACATTTCTGTTTGGAACATGATAAAGTCATTCTGTCTATTTACCATTTAAAAGGTGTAGCATACCACTGGTGGACTCTAATTTAGAATACGAGGCCCCAAGATGAAATTGAATCCATGGAATGGGATGAGTTAAAAAACTTATTTTTCAAAAAGTACTTCCCTCGTATTCTTCGAACAAAGATGGAAAAGGAGTTCCTTGAGCTTAAGCAAAAGGATGATGAATCTGTTGGTATATATGAGGAAAATTTTACACGGCTTGTATGGTATGCATCTAGATTTATCATCCAACTAGAAAGCAATGTTGATCGATTCCTCAGTGGATTAAAAACAAATCTTCAAAATGAATTAGCTATAAGAGACTTCAGTAGAAATGAAGAAATTGTGAGTTGTGCTATCAAGGTTTCACTGGAAGTTGGTGTTACATTTCCATCTCATGGTTTTGATAATAAATGAAAGATGGAGTGCATGGAAAAATCTCAGAACAATGGTGAAAAGATGGTTAAAGTTTATTTATGATCAAAGTGTGGAAAGAAGCATGGTGGAGATTGTATAAAAGGTACTAGAAAATGTTTAAAGTGTGGAAAAGAAGGTCATTAAGTAGCTGAAAGCAGAAGTAATGGGAAAAAGGTTTCTAATGATGTGAGTTGTGAAAAGAATACAGAGAACACTCCACCAACACTTCAATGCTACATGTACAAGTAAATGGGGCATTATGCTAACCAATTACCTAATCCAAGGGTTAATGATGATCTGCATCGACAACCTCTTAAGGAATAGGACAAAGGGAGGACACATGCGATCACTATTGGGGTTGTTGAGTTTGCAAATGATGTGGCGGAATTATTATGTGTTTATGTAAATGGACTCTAAAATAATGTTGTGGTATCTTATTTATAGCATTATGGAATATTGGAATATTTATGTATTGGTCTATTGTGGTTTTAAATAATTTTATGGTACCAATAAAAATGAAAAGTGATTGAAATATTTTTGGAAAATAGATAAAATGCGTATAATGAAGGGATAAGGAGAAAATAATATGTATGAGAGTATCCATGAGATCATGAATGATATAAGGAAAAAGTGATATCATGGCTTCAGTATATCAAAATTTTGGGATTTTGTTATATGGAAAGAGTTAACTTTTGACAGCATTTATGTTTTCACTAAGGTTCAATGGGTATTAATTTTTCATGAGAATAAATTACTAAGGTATTAACATGTTTGGAATGCGACAAACAAGATATATCATAAGATAAATGATGGTATTCACATGCTCGGTAGATAAAATTTCTAGTAATCATTTAATTTATACTATGAGATAGGAAAGAAGTATTTTGGATAAGCCTAAATATTGTAATGGATTATGTTGGGCATCAGATATTGTTGTTTAGGTCTAGAAATTTTTTTGTGATATTATTTATGGAATGTTATAATGTTGAAGTTTTAGAAAAAAGGAAAACCTATAGGATGGACGAAAACTCATCGCTTTAGATATGGATACATGAATAGAACCCACAATTGAAGTGTGATAGGCCTTTATTTCCTACCATTGGCTTACAGTAAGTCCCTGGTTAGTAGAAATTAGTTTTATTTTATTAAGCAGTATGATAGTTTAAGTATAACTCCATTTTTGAAATCGTATATGATTAACCTCCCCAGAGATGGACTTATGCATAATTGATAATTTTTGCTAACCTTTTGTTTGAGATAGATGAAATGACCCATCATTCTATCACATGATCTGCTACACTTCATGAATGAAAAATTCAACTTCATTTCATTATGATATGAAGTGGAAATTGTTCAAGGAATGACCGACGGTGAAATTGTACGAAAATAAAGTATTTATTTCTTCTAATTCAAAATTTTTAACTTTAGGGAAATTATATTGAAAACCAAAAAAGTTGTCCTCGTACCCTCATCTTTGATGAATCAGATGGTACCTTAGATCATCACAAATTTATGGCTCTGGGATTGTTGGCTTTTTCATAGCCATGTTCTCTACCACTCTTCATCAGAACATTATGGTTATATTTCTATTCCATATCCATGTTTTCACCTATGTTCCCCTATGTGGAAGCCCAGTGATGAGTTACTTTGGGTATCTGTTATGTTTTTAATTTTACTCTTTAAAATAATGTTTTAGTATTCTTTTTTATGATTTGGGTTTCTATGAAAAAACATTCATATAGAAAATGATTTATAACCCTGATAAATTTCGAGGGTGAAATTCATTTTAAGGGGGGTAGAATGTAACAGCCCTAGATTTTATGAGAAATATTCTTTTTAATTTATTTGAAATATTGGTTTATATGCTTCACTATGATTATCTTGTACTATACACAACACCGTATTAGTTTTCAGTATACGCAACGCTATTCTTGGCTCGCGTTACACACAATTTCAAGTTTGTTTAGAATAAATTATTCTACCCAACATTAATTATAGATTTTGTTTAATGTATAAATGGAATAAGTTCTGATTATGTTATATGAAACACCAAATGGAGCTTTCACTAGACGCAGCTTTGACTTGAAATGCATTATACGCCATCGTGACCTTCCTCAATAGTGTGTGTAGTACGCAATACTGGGTTTCACTAAATAACAATATATTGTTATAATATTATTATGAACAAGCCGTTATGAATAGTATTAACTAAATTTTAAATTTTATAAAGTTATTATTCATCTAAAACATTTTCTAGAACATGGTATGAGAACAAAATTAATTTTTTCAGGTAAAATAAGTTTTTTTAAAAAAAAATGCAGTTTTGCGGTCTTTTGATGGCACACCCACTTTAAATATAGTTTTAACATGTTTATAATCTCAATTTGAAAAAAATAATATTCTCCTTTCGAATCAGGATCTAAAAATTTAATTTGGATAAATTTTTCATATTATTCTTATAACTTTCATATTTTAAGGAATAGTAAAAACACACTATATTTTAATTAAAAACAATTTTTTTGATCGTAATAATTTATATGGTTGAATAATAATATTGAATGGTTATAAAGTATAAATAGAATATATTTTTACCATTTAATATAATGTATTTCATTAGCATTGATTTTAAATTGAATTCATAGGTAAAATAATTTCAATCTTTTGAAATGTTTTAACTTTTAAAACACGTTTTCTTAACAATGAAATTATTTTTAAAATAATTTCTGCAACTTTTGTGATTTGAATTTGTAAAAATGGATTCCATATTTGGAATCAGTAGGTCTAGAATATGTTAATAGCCTACTTTTTATTTTTGGGAACTATGAATAGTAACTGTGGTAAATTTTATTTACTATAGTTAAAGGTAAATCGGGTAATTAATGGAAAATATAATATTATAAAATTACCCTAACACTTGTATTAATATAATTGGATGATTATATTTCGTCTTAAGGCATATTTGTATCGAACTGGAATCCATTGGAACCCACATAGATGATATTAAGACATTTAAATTATTTTATTTTAAAGAATATGAAATATGTCTCACTCAAACTTTAATAATTTAAATATTTTTAATATAAAGACATAAAAATATAAATTAGATTATAAATACTAATTTTAATGTTAAAATATATTTATTTGTTATGGTAATTTATTTGTAATTTTTAAGAGATATTTAATTACCTTAATAGATTATACATTAATGATGTAGAAATTATTTGTTTAGTAAAAATTCAATAATATAGTTTTTATTACAATAATAATACCCATAAAAAGGACCAGAAACTTGAACAAAACTTATTGGACGAGTATATTTATACCCTATTAATCAAAGGGTCGAATTAAGGGCCATTTGGAGGTATATGAAACAAATTAGTACATTTATATTATTTTATATTAAATGATGTCAAAGTTGTCACCTTCATACTTCAATAAAGACAAAATTTAAAAAGTTGGTTGTTTTAGAATATAAATTCGACTAAAAGTATTCTTATGAAATATATTACATTTATCTGCATAGTAGTATTTTATTTCTAATTTTTATACAAAAACTACGTATGTTCAATAATTATAAAAAAGTTTTTATTAATTATTTTATTTAGAGAAATACCAAATAAATGATTTTAAAAGTGTTAAAATAAATATTATATGAACTAATTAATGTGATACACGAATTTTATAGATGAATATTAATTATTAGTAATATATCAAATATGTTTTTTTGAAAAAATATATTATTTTTTGATTTTATTTAAATTCAAATTAATGAATTGTGTCAAAATTGACACTATTGATATTTTATATTATTAAATTGTATAGAAAATTCAAAAATATTTAAAAATTGCAGATTAAATTTTATATTATCTAAAATATAATAATTTATAAAATTATTTATAATTAAAAACACACAAGTAAGTATTTATAACCATATAAAATTTATTACATTATTACCACAAATAAAATTAAATAGATTAAATAAGGATAAATCAAAATGATAAGGTTTAAAATAAAATAAAAACACATCTAAATTTAATTGGTTGAGGAAATTACAACCCTATATTATCTAATATCTTAATTTGAGTCACTATGGAAGTTTTTATGTGGGGTTTGAGTTTATTCTAAATTAATATTTTAGAGGATTCCAAAAGTGCCCCTCTCCTCTCTTATAAAAGGGCACATCCTCCCTCTCCTCCTCACACCACATTGAGCCTTAAATATCAGACAACCCCTACCCATTTCACATATCCAATTCCATAGAAACATACTAGAGGTCCTAGTCCCCTTCAATGACCAACTTTAGTTCCTTAAGAGGAGGTTATGAAGAGGCCCGTCGAAGAAGAGGTAATATCCTTTACCGATTCATTCAACTTCATTTATTCTTCTACATACTCTTATTTTGTTGTTTCTTAATAAAGTAATATCATTAGTATCACTAATATATTGAAATTTTATTATAAATATGAAACAACCCTATTTAACCTTCTATCCATCCTATGGAAAAAGAAATCACTGCGCATGCATACGTACAGAATACCATCTCTGCACCGTGGTGTAATCTATTTTTCCACCACCACTTTAATTGGATGGGTATAATAGTGTAAAGAATAACAATATATGGTTATTATAACATGATACTAATTTATAGATATTACATCATCCAATCTAATTCCATACAATAATTATGGGAACGATATCATCATTCGTGTGTACGTACGGATTACCATCTCCACGATGTGATGAGATTCATTATCCATGTTAACCATTCAAGAATGATTATAATGTATATATAGTAAATTATAATGAAATATACAACATATTAATGATACTGGATTTATGTATATGTTATTTACTTACTTCCATTCAATTTAAGAAATGAAAACAGCGTTCATGTGTACGTACAGCCTACCGTCTCCGTAAATGATGTATTTCATTCCATTTGTAGATCTATTATATATATGTATATTCAGATTATATATTATATATAAATCATTTTTTACATTCTATATGTAAGTAATCATGGTCTACGTAATCATATGAAAAATTAAATGTTGAAACACAGATGATAAATGCAACAATTTTACCCAAAACTCTGATTTAACATGGAATTGACAAATGAACGGGTAATATAATGACTTATGTGAATCATATATGATAACAT
Source organism: Viscum album (assembly GCA_963277665.1). NCBI lineage: Eukaryota > Viridiplantae > Streptophyta > Magnoliopsida > Santalales > Viscaceae > Viscum > Viscum album. The sequence continues at coordinate 990,944,689 of OY728155.1, read as the reverse complement.
AAATATTATTATGGTTCTGTTAAAAAGTAATAATATTTTTAAACCTGTTATAAAGGAGTCTCAGACACAGACAGATGAAATTGGACAAAAGGTAAGGGATAATTTTGTAAATTTCATTTTTATCCGAGATTTCTTATACGTAAGTATTTACTAGGGTTATATTTTTCATCCATGTCCATAAAATTATTTTTCATAAAGAGTTTAATATTCTTCCTTGTATTTTTGAAGTCATGTTTACCCCTCTTTTACTTTTACATTGTGTTATGGAAGGAATATTTCTTTTGTTTACCATAAGAGGAACTTCTTGACTTTTCCGGCAAAAGTACGAGGAGAATGTTTTTTTTTAACATATACGGCATGAACTGATTTTTAATGTTTCATAATGACTAATTTTCATTAAGCTTCCTCTACAATATTTCGAATTATTTTCAACAAAATCTTTTTCTTTTAAAATTTAATAGCATTTTTTAAAAAGAAAATGATTTTGAATAAGAAAGGATATCTTCCTCAAGAATTCATTTCAAGTGTTTTGTCAAAACAATTTTCCATATAAGATGACATTATTTAGTATGATTATCTTTCAAGTATAATGTATCTATTATTTCCATGGTTTTATTTTTTTTATGATGAAATGATATCCATTTGTTTTATATGGATTATATTATTATGGGATGATGTTTATGAATCCTATTTTATTCTTTGGGTTCTGATGAATGATTTATGTTTATTTTGTGGCACAAGTAAGAATAATTTCATTATGAGATAGGGGGACCTATATCTCCCTCCAATTAATTGGGTAAAGATTTATATCCCTCGAGACAAACATGGCTAGATTGACAAGTGAATCTGGTTCAGTAATACAGGGCTCGAACGACATGTAACCCCGGTTCAGTAAAGGACTTTGTCCACTATGATGGTCTTGGAAACAATTCCTTGGATACTATGGAAATCATAACATGTGTTTAATGGTTTCCCAATTACATGTTTTATTCACATGCTATTTTATCATGATTAATGTTCATTTGTGATCTATGCCTTATTTACTGCCTAAAATTATGTCATTATTCATGATTTTGTGGTTTTATGTTCATGTTTTTATGTTCAAATATTTATGGATTGTTTTATGTTCTTCATGATTACCCATACTCAGCATTTGAGCTCACCCTTTTTATGCTTTCTTTTCCCCAGGATATAATGAATGGTTTTAGGTAAGATAAGAAACGGGGAAGATCTTTATGGAAGATTTTGAAGATCATTCACCATGATTAGAAGATTATGTTACATGTTCCCAAAGAAACTAAACTAATATGGTCTTTGGTCATTTTTTTCCTGTATTATATAATCCAAAAAGTTATGTAATTTTTATGTATGTCAATCTATGGGTCTCTACAGTCCCTCACCTCAATTCTAAAAGATAAACTATTATCTTCCCTTATCAAAAATTTTTATTTATTTTAGATCAATAAATAAATTATAAAAAACCTTCTTATATCCATTCCCTTCATCCTATATACATTTGTCTTCCCCTAATGCAAATCGCCTAAGGCATAAGGTGTATTCCAAAATAGGTTTCTCAATGATGAGGTATAAAGCATAACCAATCTCCTTTAATGTTATTTATTGTTCCACCTTATATAATACAATTGCATCTATAAAAAATGATAAATAGAGTATAATTAATATACCAAGAAATTAATATGTTTATTTAAAAATCTTTTCACACCTCTTATCTATTAAAATGTTGATGAAATTATTTGTCGTGCATATATGAGGAATATAACCTCCACTTAGTGATATGATTTATTTTCAATCAACATACATCATGGTTGGTTATAATTATTAATTTAATATTTAAAGAATATATTTATCAAATTACTATTCCTATGGAATTATAATATCATATCTACCATCTTACCTTCTAATAGATTCGAAAATTATAATGCATTGCAGGCTTATGTTTGTAATACCACCTCCATAGAGTTATATGATTCATTTTTCAATAATGTTCAATTAGTTGGTAATAATTTTATATTTAGATAATATATAAGATATTTGTGATATAATAATGATTCTATAAAGTATTATTTTCAATTACATTTCAACCATTCCATCCATTGAAAAGTGGAGACATCACTCATGTGTACGTATAAATTACCATCTCCATGAAGTGATATAATTAATTTCTGATAACCACGTTATATGAATTGATATAAAAGATTATGAAATTTAAAATTATGATAAAAATTATATGGTTATGATTTTGGGGATTATAGAATCTTGATCGAGGAATATAGACCATAACTACCAAAAAAATATATCTCGAACAAATAATTTTACACCTAAATGATGAATTTAATATAAAATTGTTAATAAATAGGTGTTAAAATGTAATATGTGTAACATATACTGTATTATAAATTTATGATCCTGGACTGACTGACCACTATACTAGTATCTGGAGTGGTTATCACATGACCTCATGCATTTGTCCTCGAATAACAGAGGTTCTGGACTAGTAGTGAGGGTGTGGGGTTTGCCCATTGGGAGACTATTCCCTCATAGATAATTGTATGAATACTAGAAAAAAATTAATAATAAATTTCACAAACATAGAATAGAATAATACATTAGTGTAAATAAATAAGTAATACAAACACAATAAATGACTATGTAAAAGCTGAATTGCAGTAATAGATACAAAAAGATGATCATCATGTCTTGTCATGAAACTATATAAAAAATAGGATACATGGGTGTCACATACCCCTCCAAAAAAAGTGTAAACCTCCTGGGTAGGATATATGTTATTAGAGTAAGTGACCCCCCCCCCCGAGTCCCACCTACAATAGGCCCCAGGTTGGAATCATGTATTTCAGGTATAATAAACATAAATATATGAGTCATTAAACACTAATGAAAACACATACAGAAAGAGAGATAATAAAAACACCAATGAACACATTCTAACACTATAATATTAAATAAAAAACAAATACAAAAATGTAATGTCATAAAATATCTACTGCAATTGAATTTGAAAATTACAAGCACAAAAATAAAGTAAAGATGACAGTTACCACAAAGCCCAAACAACTCCTGCAACCCACAAGCTAGTAGTAATCAACCTGATCTACATCCTTCCACAATTGACTTGAAAAATAGTTTATGAATATGTAGGTTGAGAATAATAGTATACTCAGTAGGAACCTCCTTGGATCCTCTCTTACAAAATTAATGAAATCATGGTAAAGGATAGTGAACAATAGGTGAAACTAACTCATCGTCTAAACATATAAACTAATTTCCTAGCCTCACTACGGATACTCTCACCAGGCATATCATACAAGAGAATATTATATAATAAAAAATATCAAGGGTACCCAACTACCACTTCCCCACTTGTTTTCTACTCATAACCAGCATTGAATGTCCTCAGCATATCTATCAAAAGGTCTAGCTCGTATACATCTGAGTGAAGCACTTCAACATGCACCTTGTGAAACACACACCACTTCTACATAAACAAAAGTAACTATGTTGTTTTTTGGAGCCCCTAGAATTCATATAACATGTATCATACATCTTGTATTATAAGTAAATACATCACAACTCATACACCGAGTAAGGATCCTTATTCCATCACAACTTATACGCATTATACATATAGTCACCCTTAGATAACTATATCTAGAATATATGTGTGTGAAATACCCACAAGACATCAAATAAATATAAAAAATATATGTGGAAAACAAACCGACATGCATAACATCACAAGAATCTACCAAGAGAAAATAATTAGTGATAGGGGGTAGTCATTCGTCCAACTTTCTACTGAGATGTTTGGGAAAACACCCCCAGGGCTCAGAATCCCCGAGGTGTCAATTTACCTTTCCAATATGGTAGTGTAGAATGTTAAAATACAACATGAAAAAGATATCATATAGCTCACAACCACACTAAGGGAATATACTAGTATTATACACAATATCAGCTATCATCTCTCAGACTCTCGGCTACAACTCCCAAGACTTGATATTCTATAAGCACAAAAGCATTAAATGTTGTACATTAAAATATCTTATAAATTTTAATCACATACACATAAAATTAATTAATAAATAACCATTAATTAATCATTACCATTTCAACATTACATCACATTACCATTTCAAAAAATATCCATGCCCTTTAGATATAACCGATTTGAGTCCACAACTTCTTATAATTTATACATCAACATTGCACCCCAGTAGGCTTCAACCCCATGTATTAAACAATTATTAATTTATTAACATCACTACTTTCCATATCTCTAGGTTATATTGGAAAACAATCAAAACTCCCCAAAAACAAGAAGATCAACAAGGTGGGTTGATGAACTACTCATCAAGTCTTTTAAACCTATTGTATGAGAGTAAACTCATCAAACCCTGAGGAGATAAACACAGAAAAAACAAGGAATACCCTACAGTTCATCACCTCCAATTGAGGGGGAGTAAAAAACATATCCATGTGCCTCAAATATTGTGGAAATAAAATAATATAAAGAAAAACCATATTCAAACAAGCATCTATCTTTTATAATAATGTTTATTCCTATTTTATCCCATTCTTTCATCTTAAGTGTCCTTCTGACACCACATGCATGAACTAATGCATCTCACCTCCCCATGCGTCAACTACTGCCACAACAACCCAACATCCATACCGAACATACTTTACATCCCACCATGCTTATTCATACTAGGATCACGGGATATCTGGGCCTCCCTTCACCCACAACCACATCATCCCTCCATGATTTTATATATCACATGTAGCAGGAATCAAATAAAAAATTAGGATCCTAGAATTAAAAAAATGCATTCATCCTTCATAAATGATGGGCTATCATGGCCCCAAATCATAAGGAACATGGACTTTTAAATCATGCATGCATCCCAATCCAAATAAATGCATTATCTTTTATAACAGAATTGGTTTTTATTTCATCTTGAATTAGCTGATTCATTATCATACGTTCCAACTACAGGCATCCTAAGAAACAATCTCTCCAAATTAATTAAGTAATTAATTTTACATGCCTTTTAGTGTACTTTCAACATGAATCAATATGTGTCAGGTTTATTAATGAATTCAATTAATCATTGACATAAAAATCAATTTTATTAACATTCTATTATAACCCCAACTAGATTCATTAACATGCCTATTAAATTGTTTTATCCCATTAGTTATCAATTAATTTTGGATTTATATACGTTAAAAATTTTCATCAGGAACAAAATTCCAAATCATTGAAGGAATATATATAAAACTATCTATAAAATCTATAAGAAACCTGTTTTCATGGTACAATGCAACAACATCTCTATTAGATCAATACCTATTCATTAATGCCATTCAATTATATAATTAGGAAAATTTTATTATGATACCATGTGATTAACCATGAAATATCTATGACTCCATGTAATTAAATAGAGAAGTAACAAATCCCCTACCTCAAAAAAGACATTGATATTCTTCGCTTGAGAATAAATCAATGAAACAGTTATCTAATCACATCTCCCTAATGGTTTGAATCCATATCAGGATACCTTGACACCACAACTCCAAAAAAACTGATAGAAACCTCACTAGAAATATGTCTACTAAATCTCCATAGCAAGGTTAGAAGAATGGGAGGACAATGAGATAATATCTGGAGACACTTCTAGAAAATGAAACAAAATCTCACCTTAGATCAAGTTCGGTCTCCACGAATCAAAGATGGAAGAGAAAGGATCGACTAATATTGAAGGGATCTCCAAAACACTGAAGAGGGGACTTTCAGGACAACTAGGATGAGAGGGAGGGAAGCTTGATCCATAGATTTTGAAAACCCAAGTAGATGGAATGTTTAAAAACATTATAACCTCGCGGGATTATATGATGTGTTATCCCCTTTCACATTTTGTAATTCCTCAAGGGAAATTTTTTCCAAAAAAACCCTCACATTTCACATTTCCTTTATTTTTCAATCCCTAAAATATAACATGATGTGAATACTATATGCACATTGTGAAATTCATCAACATGTCAAGAAAGACACTTTGACACTGTGAAAGCTCGCTAATCCCTATTTTTAACACCCAAGTAACTATATACTTTCTCTGAGTCTCCTCTGATCCCTAAATTCCTTGAGAACTCACAAAGCATTGATCTATGTAGATCTGGGCCCTTACATCAGATAACACTCAAAAATATTCTCTTCCCTGAGAATCCCAAAAAAATCTAGATAGAAAAGAAAAAAAGGAGTTTTCTAAACTACCACACTGCTAGGTACTTGTCCAGTCTCTCACCACCATAGGAGCTCAACTGCTTCATAATAGTAACAAGTTGAGAACTATGCAATAACCATAAAAGATCCTAAACTCTATTCTAGGGGAGATACCGATCATAAGATATGTACTCAGGATATCCCATGTGAATATAGGTTTTACAAAATCTAATACATGTGAAATAAGGCTTTACTCATGTTAATCCATGTGCAATGATCCTTGGTTAACCCTAATATCATGTAGTAGGTTGTTTCCACAATTCCATGTTCTGATAATCATGATATATCATGCCTTTAGGTTCAGGTTACTCTTATGATCCATTGATATTCTTATTTCCTAATATGTATTTTATTCTTCATGTAATACCCTATTTACTCCCATACTGGGCTTCATAACTCACCCTTTTCTTATATATGTACTCAGGATATCCCATGTTGTGTTTTGTACGAAGGAATGAGTTGGTCATGTCAAAGAAGATAAAAATAATGATGATTTATTTCATGTTTTATGTTGTTATGTAATTTTAAAAATTTCCCAAAATAGTATACCTATTGATCTATGGAGTTTCTTAAGTACAATTTTATGTAATAAATCATTTTTATGTATGTAATAATGAGCATGGTTGTTATAATTTACTTCATGACAACTGTATAAAATTTATATCAAATGGAAGACACTAACAACTCCCAAGTAGGTTCTGAAACACATATGGTTCCCTCAACTATGCTCTATCCTGACTCATCCACCTAACACTAGGAACTTTCCCTTACCCTATCCTGCATCCCTGAAATCTATTTGGGTATTGATTAGGAATCACATGTAGGGTTCACATAAAACTAAATAGGCCAACACCAATGGTGTATAAGACAAATCCATTCAATAATAAATGTATGCAATTGTATAAATGTATAGTTACAATGTATTATATAAAACAAAAAATTTCAATGTATAATTAAAAACTTATCACATTATCCATTAATCTTTTTTAAACTACATAAACCACCAGGTTCTAGAATACACTTGTACCTTGATACATTCTCTGGTCCACATCAGGTTAGACTCATGTTACTTTTTCAATTCACAAACTATTTCATCAAATGGGATTTCATTATCCATTTTATTTTACTCTCCTTACTACAACCACTTCGATCAATAATCTAATATCAAATTCTTGGGTATAGAATACCTTGTCTAGTAACCCATTCATCAATTATACATTATTATCATGGGCATAGAACATCATGGCTAGTTACCAAATTCTAAATCATGAATATACATTATGGGCATAAAATGTAATATCTACCCACATTTATCAATAATGAAGATATTTTTTGTTATAGATCTCCATTTCGAGACCATAAATCTCAACCATATAGATTTATCTGTCATTGGTATAAAAATCCATTTTTATCACCCCATTTATCAAATGTGCATATGCATCATTTGTGTAGGTATGCATGTATAATACCCCAAATATCAACCATTTATTTATTTCTATATTTACTGGTCAAAGAAAATCATGTATAATATCACATTTCACAACCATGGTTTATGAAAATTAACCCTCCAATCACAATTTACCACTATTAATTCCATTAATTAATTCATTAAATAAAATAAAACACGTCTAATGATTATTTTGATAATAAATTAATAATATTATTGATCATTAATCAATTCAACAATAAATTAACCATTTAATAATTTTATACATCTAATAATTAATTCACTAATTATTTATTCTAAATAACAATTCATGAATTTTATAATTCACACATAAGTTAATTATCCCAAACGTCAGAATCAAAACATTGATAGTTAATTCACCAATTAATTATCCTTATTCAAAATTTATTTTCTCAATCCAAATCTACTCAATTACATAATAATTAATTCCCACAATTAATTATCTAATCACAAATCTCATGATATTATAATTAATTATTCAATTATTTATCTTGTTCAAAAATACATAAAATTACCAATTTTAATGCCATCCCAGTTAATTAATTTACCAGACATATTAATTCAGTTTGGGATTTTAAATGCTAATAAACTCAAAATATTCTACAATATTCATGTATTAAATCATATCATGAATATGTGATTTGTAAATTAGACGACCTATCTCTATTACTTTATAAATGATTTACCAATTGAAGTCTCTAAAATTGAGCACTATAGTGATATAGATAATATTCGGATATATTAACCTAAATCAAGATTAAAAAATATACCTTAGATTGTGGTGTTTATCTAGATTCCTAGATCTAGATTCGTCAAATATCGATCTAGATATAGGAAAAATATAAAAATTTATCCCTCAAAAGAAATATATAACATAATGGGACGAATGGGGAAACAATAGGACACGATCCACATATTGGAAGTAGAAAATATATTCTATTTGGGATTCAGAACATGAATGCATAGTGGTGTAGAGGGAATGAAACTTTTTTGGGGAGATCCAAAACCATAAAATACCACCAAGGGTTGAGTGGTTGTAAACTTGGGGTTAATTAGTGTGTTTTTAAAAATTAAAAATAATATTTAGGTTAATTAAATTATCATACATGGTTTTCTTGGTTAGGGTGCATGATTTTTTCTAACTGTGTACCAACCATGCACTAGCTATTTTGTTTGTGTATGGTTTATCTTTTTAGGGTTCCTTTTTGGTCTTACAATGCACCCAACTTGTGAACCCTTACTATCCTAGGCTACACGATTTCTTGGTATGGGTGCACCATTTGCTCTAACCATGCGCCAACCATACAAGACACATTTTTGTTCCTTTTTTCATTATTTTCACCCAAAAAACCCCCAAAGTAAAACACAAATGAAAATTTTAATATACCATAAAAATTGAATCTAAATTCATTTTTCAGTCAACTCTACAAAAGGTCTAGATCTAATAAAAAATGTGTCTTCATTAGGAATGATTTTTTAATTCATTTTTTAACAAAGATAAAAAACTAATTTATGCTAGTTTCAATAACAATAATTTATAAAAAGTATTAATTTTTTAAAATAATAACATAAAAATTATCATTGGGGATGTTTTGAATTTTATGAAAATATATTGTTTTCCATGAATTCGAAAAGGTAAAAATTTTGTAATATTGTCATTTATTTTCATTAAATAAAGAAACATAAAGTATGATTGTATTTTGTGTTTGGAAATAGAGTTATACACAATCTATTTGATTTATAATTATTTAATTAATTTTATTTGAAATATAAATTTTCATTATTTAGTTATAAATATATTTTTATTCTTAAGAATGCATTTTTTCGGAAAAATGTTTAAAGTGTATAATGTTTTTTCAATTTTATTAATTAAAATAAACCTATAATGAGAAATAATTAAATTAAAATTCACAATATATATTAATTGGAATTCATATAATGAATATTTCCAGTCACAGACTAAATGTATGATGGTATTTTCCTTGATTTTTTTTGAAAATAGTTTTTCTTTAAGCCTGATGTGGTACAAATAATAATAATTTATACCAATTATAGATATTGATATTAGTAATATTGATTAAATATTTAGAATCATAATAACTAATGTAATTTAACAAGGTTAAAATAAATTTATTAAGTAAGTGTTTGTCAAAAAAATAAAAAATGGTTACTATAGAAAAACGGTAAATCAGGTTATCCTAGGTAAAAAAATAATCGATAAAGAGACCAATTTTAAACTTAAATATTTTTATATGAATGTATTTATACCGTTATCAACATAATATATATATTTATTTACTTATGGGATAAATTCCTAGAAAAGTAACATAAATAATAATTCAAATAATGGGAAAGTAAAAATGTCACTATCTAACATTTAAAAATATCTTAAATGTTCACAAAAGGAAAAAATGTGTTGTTGATGAATATTAATTGTTATTTTGAGAATATTTAAATTATTATCTTGAATGAAATTAATTTCAATTTTTTAGTAATTATATAATTATCTTAAATTCATATAAATTTCTAATACATTATTTTTTCAATTAATAGAATAAAAAAATGATTTTAAAAATCTTACACGTAATATACATTGAGAGAGCTATAGTTTTATATATTTTTCTTAGTGTATCTAATGTTATATTGAAAAAATAATACTAAAAATGTAATTAATATTTTTTTATAAAATTAATACAGTATTATGCTATTTTGAAATACTAAAAAATGAATGAGGAAAATGTGAATAGGGTAGGTTATAAAATGTATTCACCTAGATATTTTAGAAGAAATTATCTCTATATACGAAAAAATTTATCCTTTAAAAAGATAAAATTATGTTACCACGTTTATTGATAAATTTTTTTAGCTAAGTGTTTAAATATAACGATAAGGTTTATAACACAATATAAACCTATCAAATGTATTTTTATTGATGGGATTTAAATCACATATTATCTTCTACTGAAATAACTCTATATTTGGATGATTTTTGGATATATAATGACCATTTCATATTTTAATATTTTCTAAAATTAAAAAAATTCCCCTCTAGTCACTTTTTAAAGGGAACCATGCCTTTTTTTAAAACATAAAAAGTCATTTTTATTAGCCCATACAAACCTAAATTTATTCCTTAATTCACATGGCATATCCTAGAGGAAAAATTTATATGAGAATGTCCTCATCAGATGTATTTCAGTAAATACCAAAAGTTTTAGTCTGGAGAAGACATGTACAAAAAAATAATATTTGTATTATGTATTATTCTATATCATTGTAATATTATTCAAATATAATGAAATAATAACACAATTATATTTAATATAATGATATGTTATTATTTAAATTTCATAACCTATATCATTTCAACTTTGTTAATATGGGAATCAAAGCTGCTGATTGCATGTGTGGTGGACTGTTGAATTGTGAACCAATGTAATATGGTTTCTATCGGTGCCTCTTGTGGATGTATATAATGAGTTATTATATATATATACACGTGAAATTTATATAATAATTATTCTTTTGTAATTATAATATAAAATCTACCTTCTTACCTTCAAATTTGTTAAAAATTGATAATGTCGATTGTGTGTACATTTGAACTACCACCTTTACGAAGTGATGTGATTTGTTGTCCATTTTAGTATTACCTAGATGGTAATAAAGATTTATTTTATTAATATATTTGATTAATAATATTTAATAATTATATTTTAATGGTTAATTATTATTTATCTTTCTTTAGTTCTATTTATGATCATCCTTGGGTCGATTTTAGGACCTCTTGGTCAAACATGGACGACTTTAATAGATTTATAATATTATATTAAATAAATAGTTATTTTTGTTAAAATATTATTTTTATGCAGTAAAGTATTTTAATATGTAGTTATAAAAGGGTTATAAATAAATATAAATAGTAACAGTAATTTTACTAATTTAGCAATATCATGGTAATTTATTTATAATTTTTAGAAAATAAATAATTAAATTTATTTATCACCCTTAGATGATATAATAATTTCCAAATTAATGAAAAACTTAAACAAATGATATTATAAATATTAAAATATATATTATCTAACATAATTTAGGCCATCCATGAATTGTTTGGACATATTTTATATATTGGTGAATATATAAAGAGTTGATTCGAACATATCTTGTTGTAATGATATTCATTGAAAGTCAACTAATGAATCATTTTTGAATTAAAATAATTGGTATTCTAAAATATAAAATTGTTTATTAAATGTTACTAAATTATAAAAAATATATTATTAATGGTTATGATAAGTCCTAATATTTTATAAATGACATATTTTTTTGGCATTTTACATGTTATTGTAATTATATTAACCCACAAAGTATAAATAACAAGTTTTTTAATTAATAATAAATCAGAGAAAGTATTTTTTTGTTTTATCATACACTAGATGAATGGATTTTACCACCAACACAAATTTTCATTGTTTTAAAGAATAAAATAAAAGTTTACATGGTTATTTTAAATGAAAATTTTTTCTATAATGTATTATAAATTTTTAGATTATAAATAATTTTTTTTAAAAATAAAAAAAATCATCAAGAAATGTTTCCATGAATTTTAATGATATTTTCATCTATAAATTTTTTTTTGATATTTCTCAATAATGAATTGGGATATGATACAATGTTACCATGATTCTTATTTCTTTTGTTGTTTTCTGATTCTGATGATGTGATACTAAGGAATCCAATTGTATTTTATTTGCGTTTAAACATATATATAAATATTGATGATTTCATGGTGCTCTAGTATATATATATAGATGAATTGATTATTATTATGTGAATTGTGGGTCTATAAAATCCCTCTAATGCATTTGGTAATGTTTTATATTTTATGTGGTCAAAGGGTATAAAAAAGGTTATTCCATTCCCAAAATAGGGTTTACAAGAGGTTATCCCATGCCCAAAATGGGAAAAAAGAGAGTTTATCCCAAGATTAAAGTAGGTAAATTGGTATTTGGCCAAGACTAACTATTTATGAATTTCCTCATGGTTATACATGGAATATGATTTTTGTGATAATTATTTTTCACACTTTATGAAGTATATTAGGGAATGATCTTAGGACAATGTTATAATCTCATGGATCATGTTTCTTAATTCTTTTATGATTCATGAAATAAAAATTACAAAATATTAATCCATGACTCATTATTTTTCTATGTTTTAGGTTAGAATATAAAATGTTAATCTCATGTTATCATACCCTTATTCTTATGTTATACTTACATATGATCTTTAATTTATATCTCCATTTTTTACACTTATTGTTTATATGATCTCACCCTTTTTTATTTTTTCTTCCCCTTGTTATGAAGAATGGTATTAAGTATGATATGTACAAGAGGGGTGATAGATGTAAAAAGTTAATGGAAACTAATGTATATCATTTATGAGTCATTTTTTTATTTATTCAAGTCTAAAAATAAACAAAACCATTATATTTATTATATGTATTGTAATGAACTCAAATTAATACTCATCTAATAAAACGAAATATTTATATTTGTAATATTTTGGAAATATATTATTGGTATTAGAGAATATTTTAGTTATTCATAGATCATAGTATGAGAAACATTAGTGAGAACCCTTTGAGTAATTTTATATACATGATAACATCCAATGTTTTGGTAAATAAATGAATGTAGTTTTCTAAGAAAATATATCTTTTTTAGGATATATGAAAGTTGACGTAGTTGTTTCAAATAACTTACCAAGGTGTAAAAATTAAAATAATGGTAGGTTCAATGTCAAAACAATTATCAAAGTTGTATGATGAGTAGAACTTATAGTACACACCTATCTAGTCACTAGTTGGGGATATGATTAGGGTAATTCAAATTCTATTTTAGATCACTTATAAAGGATTTAAATATATTAAAACCACAGAACACCTTGGTTAATCTTAATGACTCATATATTGAAACGAATGATTCATGATTTAGACATACTATAATGTTTCTCATGATTATATTATTTTTCACTTTGGTTATTTTATCTCACATCATGTATTTCAATTTTAAGAGGTGGTTAGAACCCATTGGAATTGTGTTAATGCTAAATGTAATGGATGATGAAATGATTTTCCTAATGAGAAAATAAATGAAATAGGATATGGAATGTAAACTCTTTTTATAAATAATCTACCTTAAACAATATATAATATTTAGTTTTTAGTCTATAATTCACTTTCATACGTACATGATAATCATTATAGATTACTATTTTAGAGAATTAGGGCATAAGTAACACATAAAAAACCTATTTTACTATGTTGAAACATTTTATTACTATCCATTTTTACCACAATATTAAACTTTAAAAAAAGGTTTTATTTTCATGAAAAATCATTGTATCCTTCAACTGTACTTATTATTTATTCTTAACCATTATTTAAAATTGTTTAAATAATTTTTATACGTGATATGAACACAAAAAATCATTATTGGACATAAAAATAATGAAATCATTATCATATAATGAAATAGAAAAAAATTACATTTCTAATATAATCATTGGGTTGAAATTAATCATTTGTATACTTAAGAATCAACTTCTCTAGGAAATCATTTTATAAAAAATATTAAAAGAAATAAAAAAGTCAAAATAAAACACATAATGTTATATTTTAAAACATTAAAATCTAATGAATTTTTTTACAAAGCTATACATTTTATCATTAAGATGTAGAATATACATTCCTTTTAATCTAATCATGTTTCCTACCTTTTTTGAAATCATAAGATTCCTACAAATTAACCATAGAGAGAATATATAAATAATATAAGTAAATTGAGGAATAAGGTATTATAACATTACATATAGAATAACCTTAATTATTTCAATTGGAATAACCTTCATGGTTACAAACATAATACCCTCCATGGTTACAATTAACCTTCGAGGTTTCAAGTGGAATAAACCTCATTGTCAAGTTCGAACTAATATCATACCCAATTAATTATAGGGATATCATGGACACAAACATCCATGTTTTAAAATTCATCCCCCCATAATCATTAAAAATTCACTAGAATAATTACAGAAACATAACACAAAAAAACCATTCATTTTTTAAAATATTCGGTCCATCAATTAGAAAACATTTCAGGACATTAAAATATCAATCCCATTTATAAAACCCTTTAAAAAAACTAGAAATTGGGGAGGGGTTATTTTATAAATATATGTATTCTTATAAATGAATTCTAATATCCAATAATATTTATGGTCGTAGGAAACGTTTCAATTACTATATATGTTTAAATGGAAAATTTCTTCTTTCTTTTGTAACCAACGACAAAAAATTCTATGTAAAATAAATAAAAAAGTTCCTTTTGAAATACATTGATAGAAAGAAAAAAGTGTAATAATTTTTACTTGATTATTAATTTATGTAACCATAAAAACATACGTAAATTAATTTTATCATAATGGATTTAGAAGAAAATGTTTTTGAAGGGATACTATAAATGATGGATTTTTAAAATAATATTGCTTTCTTTAAGTCTATATCATCATGTAATTTCATTATATTAATAGATAAAAACATGCGTTTGTAAATAAATTTATTATGAAACATTTTAATGTAGATTATTCTTAATTTTTTTATTTTATACCATGTAATATTCTATTAAATAGTCTTATGAGTTTATATCAGACGTTTTAATGATATTGAGCTAATATATCCAAAATGAAATTGGTATGATGATGATAGTCAAATGCGTAGTCATTTAAAAATATCCATAATAATAATAATCAAGTAATTATAATTTTTATAAATAAATTAGACCTTTAAATATAATTATTGAAGGTACTAATGAAAAAATGAACAATGTTATAATCATGGAGCTGGAAGGATGTATAAATGCATAATAACATTTCAATTTTTGAAATATAAATATGAAGAGAAGTTAAGTATTATTTAATATTTTTGAAAATATTATTATGTCATAAATTCAATAATATTGTTTTTTATGTAATTATATATACCATCCTTGAAATTTTGTGATGAAAAATGAATCACAGTGCATCATTGAGACGATATTGTACATGTACACAACAACAATATTAACATTTTCCAATGAATAGAAAGTTTAAAAATTAAATGTTTTGTTATATTTTTATAATTATATATATTTCATTAATATCATATATACAAATTAAATATATCATTAAAACGTTCTATAAGAGTAGGTTTTGGAAAATGAATAACACCGGTTCACAAGGTGGAAATCATTCGTACACATTAATGGGGTTTTTTTCCCATTTAATGGAAGAGGAGATTCATATTGTTTTTTAAATTAACATAATAACATATTTTATATCATATATACTGATTTTATTATATCATAATTCAATAAGAATATTTTAATTTGGTGGAAGAACAGAAAAATGAAAATTATTGTTTAGAAAATATGTCTCTTCTCATCACAATTTATTAAGGGTTATCCAGAAAAGATTCAATGGTTGGTTTGATGATAAAACTGTCCTCCAGTATGTGGTTAAGGATTTATGGAAGGGATTCTTTTAGTATTGGAGGAACCATATATGTTTTTACATGTTAATAAAATATAATAATAGGAACCCCTTTAAATGATAGTGGAGGATAACCCTTTTAATTTCTTAATATATTAATTCAATATAAACTAATTTCATTTTCCAAAATGTATTGAAATTGATAATATTAAAATATTAGATTATTATTATTATAAATTCATTCATACAATAACTACTGTAAAATATTAGGGGATTTGTTCCCTTATATTTTTAACCCATTTAAACCCTTTTTGATAATTACAACGGTATTAATGTTTTTACAATTTAAGGTCAATGAATGTTTTTAAAAATGAAAAAAATTTCTAAATTGATCATGATTGTTTTTATAAAACATATAACATTTACGTTTCCCAGGGTAATATTATTATTATTTTTAAATAATTTAATAAAACATTATATATTATAAAACATAAATAATGAAACTTTTCATAATTTTAATTTATATTGAATTTAAAATCCATGATAGAAAGAAATAATTGAAATATATATCATTAAAATTTCACGAAAATAATAAATTTATATGAAAAAATTGTAACATTATAATATTTTAAAAATATATTACGTTTAATATATTTATATTTATATATTCTATTATCCATTAATTTTAATAAATATTTCACCTACATTGTGTATGAATTTAGGACAATTATTTAATAACTAAAAAATATAAATAAGTTTCCATGTTATGAAAATATTATTTATATTTAAAATATCAATTTATAAATGAATATACATTATTTGTATCCCCTATCTAAAAAAATTATTGTTTATGAAACCAAGAAAACGATATTTTTGTCTTTTTCTTGGATAATGTATTATAAGGGACCAAATTACAAAAATATGGTAAAAATGCCTTATATTAAAATATAGAATGATTGTGGATGAAATATAATCATCCCAAATTATTAGTTCCTGATTTAGGGTTGCGTTCTAGTCTTTATTTTGTTATTTTTATCCATAATCAAGTAATTTTCCCTCTATTGTGCTAACAAATATTTATTACAATTACTATTCATAATGAAAATATAAAAGCATATTATTCACGAATGTTGAAAATCCATATAAAAATATTAAAAAATTCAATATAGAAAATTCATAGGTGGTTGAATATAATTTTAAATTAAATCCCGAAACACTATGAAAAGCAGTTTCCCAAAGAAACTGTTTCTTTAAGTATAAAAATATTTATATATAAATTAATCATAAAATTGATTTAAATGAAATTAATTTGATTCATTATAATATAATGTTACAAATTTTTATTTTAAAACTATTTTAAATCAAAATAAAAAATTTTAAATGATTTAAATGAATAGAGATGTTTTTAAAAAATCAGAACTGTTTCTCTATTTATTAAAAAATTAATATTGTAAAATAATTTTCTAAAATTAAAAATAAAATAATTATAAAATTTCGATATGAATAAATAAATAAATTTTTTAAATATATATTAATTAATTTTTTAAAATTAATTTTAAAATAATAGTTGTAAACTTGACAAAATGATTTAAAAAAAACTTCAGTTTTTAAGAACAATACTTGATTTATTATTATAACATTATTTGAAACCATATTAGATTGATTAAAAAACATTTTATTAATTATTTTATATATAAATTTCTATAAAATAATTTACCTAAAGTGATTAATTTGATTTATGAAGATAAGTACACACTGATCATATAATAATATTTATTAGAAAAACATTTCTACCACATTAAGATAATTTTTTTCTTTTATAATCAATTGATACCCAATGAATTAATTTTATACATGTTTCATCCATATCATTTTAAATATTTAGTAATTAAAATTCATACCCAAATATTTTATGGCTTGGTATTATTTAAATATTATTATTTTATGATATCTTTTCTTGTATACACTATCAAACATAGTATTATTTTGAAAATTATCATGGTGTTACATTCTCACCCATTAATAAATTACATCCCCATAATTATAAACTAATTACATTAATAAATGGTCTAAAATTTGAAAGTACTTATCTTGAAGCCCCACATTGTAAAAAAGGTTAAAAAAACTTCCTATTGTTAAGAAAGGAAAAATAAAAAGGTCATATAGAATAACACATATTTCAGTTTCTAAATATGAAAGCTCTAGTGGGAAGTGAAAATATAGTAGTGGAATAAAATTATAATTCACAAATAATGATGTGGTGTGATAAATATAATTTACCACAACAAAGATAATTATCATTAGAAATTTAAAAACCATATTACAATAAAAAAAATACAAGTGAAAAGATATAATATAATTACTGTTAATTTAAATCATATTGTATTAGAATTTTTTTATCTTCATTTTTGGTATTAAAAACACATTTTTCTAAAAATTGTTTCTATAGGCGTATAGTATTTTTATCCTAATAATTAAAAACAATATATAATTACTATAATTTTTATTTAAATTTATAGATTATATCCTCAACCAAATATTTTAACATTCCTTTAGGGTTTTTAAATGTCCAATAATAGATTAATTACGTTTTATGCATAAACATTAATTTTACATAAAATAGTTTTTATTGCGTTTAAAAAAAATTAAAATAAATTCCATAAAGTAGAAATTTAATCTAGAAAAAAAATATTCCATATTTTTTATCTAATATTAATAAAATGTAATATATTTAACTTTTATTGGTCATAATGAACATTAATAATAACAAATCTATTTCCCCTCTCTTATGGTAAAAATAACTTTACCCGAGGGGTTAAACTAATTGATAATAGTTTTATTTAAACTAAAGACTATATAATTATTATTTAATTAAATATTTTAAGAATATATTATAATTTTTTTAATAAATGTCTATTTGTATCCACATTCACAAAAATGTGGCCAAATGTTATTGAAAACTTTGAAATAATTCCATGGGTGTCTATGTAACACCCTGAGATTTTATGAGAAATGTTCTTTTTAATTTATTTTACATATTGGGTTGTACGCTTCACCAAGATTAGCTTGTACTATACACAACACTCTATTAGCTTGCAGTATATGCAACACTATTTATGGATCGTGTTACACACAATTTCATGTTCATTTTGTATAAATTATTCTACGCAACATTATAAAAAGATTTTTTTTAATTTATAAATGAAGTAAGTTTTGATTATGTTGTACACAACACCAAAGGGAGATTGCACTACATGTATCCTTGACTTGGCTTGCATTACAGACAATCGTGACCTTCCTCGAAAGCGTGTGTAGTACGCAATATCAGGTTTCACTAAATAACGATATATTGTTATAATATTATTATGAGCTAGCCATTATGAATAGTATTAAGTACATTTTTAATTTTATAATGTTATTATTCATCTTACACATTTTTTAGAACATGGTATGAGAACAAAATTAAATTTTTCTGGTAAAATATTTTTTTTTAGAATGCAGTTTCTCTACATTTCGATGGCGCACCTACATTAAACCTAATTTTTGACATGTTTCTAAGTTAAATTTGATAAAATCATAATCTTATTTGGAATCAGGATATAAAAATTTACTTTGGAAATTTTTTTCATATTATTCTTATAACATTCATATGTTAATGAATAGTAAAAACACGCTATATTTTAATTAAAAACAACTTTTTTCATTATAATAATTAATATGGTTAAATTATAATATTTAATGGTTTTAAAGTATAAATAGAATATATTTTTACCATTTAATATGATTTATTTCATTATGATTTATTTTACGTTGAATTCATAGGTAAAATCATTTCAATTTGTTACAATGTTTTTACTTTTAAAACATGTTTTATTAACAATAGTATTAATTTTAAATTAATTTCTACAACTTCTATGTTTTGAATTTCTAAAAATGGATTCCATATTTGGAATCATTTAGTTCAAATTATGTTAATGGGCTACTTTTTATTTTTGGGCACTATGAATAGTAATTACCGTAAATTTTATTTACCCTTGTTAAAGGTAAATCAGGTAATTAAGAGCAAGTATAATATTAAAAATTAACCTAACACTTTTCTTAATATAATTGGATGATTATATTTCTTCCTGAGGAATATTTTGATCGAAATGGAATCCATTGGAACCAACTTGGATGTGATTAAGACATTTAATTTATTTTATTTTAAAGAAAGTGAAATATGTCTCACTCAAACTTTAATAATTAATGTATTTTCAATATAAGGTTATAAAGAATATAAATTCAATTATAAATACTCATTTGAAAGATAAAATGTTTTTATTTGTTATGGTACTTTATTTGTAAGTTTTAAGAGATATTTAATTACATTAATAGCTTATACATTAAGGATGGAGAAATTATTTATTTAGTAAAAAATTAATAATATAGTTTTTATTACAATAATAATACCCATCAAAAGGACCAGAAACTCTTCCAAACCATATTGGTCGAGTATATCTATACCCAAAACAATCCAGGGTCTAATTATGGATCATTTGAAGCCTTATAAAATAGATTAGGACATTCATATTATTTTATTTTAAATGATGTCAACGTTGTCATCTTCATACATTAATAAAATATAAAATTTTAAAAGTTGGTTGTTTTAAAAGATAAATTCCACTAAAAGTATTATTATGAAATCTATTATATTTATCTTCATTATAGTATTGTATTTTTAATTTTATTAAAAATATTATTTTATTAAATAATTAAACAAAATGTAGTATTAATTATTTTATTAAGAGAAATATCAAGTAAATCATTTTAGAAGTATTAAAATAAATATTATATTAACTAATTAATATCCTACGCGAATTTTATAGATGAATATTACTTTTTATTAATCTAATAATTTTTTAAAAAAAATATGTTTTCCCTGTATTTTATTTAAATTCAAATAAATGAATTGTGTCAAAATTGACACTATTGATATTTTATATTATTAAACTGTTTAAAAATTAAAAAAAAAATAAAAGTTACAAATCAAAGTTTATATGATCTATCATGTCATTATATATCAAATTTTTTTCAATTAACAACACATAAGTAAGTATTTATAACCATATAAAATATATAACATTATTACCACAAATAAAATTAAATAGATTAAAAAAGGATAAATTTAAATAATAAGGTTTAAAATAAAATCAAATCTTGTATAAATTTAATTGGGTGATTAGATAAAAACCCTATATTATCTAATATACGAATATGAGTAACTTTGGATGTTTTTATTTGGGTTTTGGGTATATTATGAATTAATATTTTAGAGGTTTCAAAAAGTGTCCCTCCCCTCTCTTATAAAAGGGCCCATACTCCCTCTCCTCCTCACACCACTTTCAGCCTTAAATCTCAGCCAAAGCCTGCCCATTTCTCTTCTCCAATTCCATATAAACATACTAGAGGTCCTGGTCTTCTTCAAAGACCATCTTTAGTGCCCTAAGATGAGGTTTTGAAGAGGTGCACCGAAAAAGAGGTAATATCCTTTACCGATTAATTCAAGTTCATTTCTTCTTCTACTTCCCCTTATTTTTTTTTCATAATAATGTAATAACATCAATATCACTAATATACTGATATGTTATTATAAATATTAACAAACCTTATTTGACCTTCTATCCATCCAAGAGAAAATCAAATCACCGCGCGTGTGTACGTACGGAATATCATCTCCACGCCGTAGTGTAATGTGATTTTCCACCACCACCTTACTTGGATGGCTATAATGATGAAAATATTAACAATATATGGTTATTATAACACGATAAAAATTCTAAGAAAGTACATCATCCACCCTGATTCCATTGAATAATTATGGGAATGTTATCATCACTCGTGTGTACGTACGGATTGTCGTCTCCACGACTCGATGAGATTCATTATCCATGTTAAGAATTAAAGAATGATTATAAAGTATATAAAGTAACAAATGATGAGATATATGACATATTAATGATACTGGATTTATGTATATGTTATTTACATACTTCTATTCAATTTAGTAAACGAGAACATCGTTCATGAGTACGTACGACCTACCGTCTCCATGAACAATCTATTTCATTCCATTTATCGATCTATTATATATATCTATATTAAGAATATATAATATATATAAATCATGTTTTACATTCTGTATGTATGTAATCTGGAACTAAGTAATTATATGAATAATTAAAAGTCAAAACACAGATGATAAATGAAACGATTTTACCCAAAACACTACTTTAACATGGAATTGACAAATGAACAGGTAATATAAAGTATTAAGTGAATTGTATATGATATCATAAATATTATTATGGTTATATTACAAGTTAATAATATATTTAAACCCACTATACACGTGTCTCAGACACATACGTAAGAAAATGGACAGAATGTATGGGATAATTTTTCAAATCTCATTTGTATCCATTATTGCTAATACGTAAGTATTTACTGGGGTTATATTTTTCATCCATGTCCATAAAAATCATTTTCATAATGTGTTTAATATTCTTCCATGTATGTTTAAAGTCATCTTTACCCCTATTTTACTTTTACATTGTGTTACGGAACGAATTTTCTTTTGATTACCATAAGAGGAACTTTTTGACTTTTTCAGCAAAAGTATGAGGATAATGTTTTTTTAACTTATATGTCTTGAGTAGATTTTTACGATTTCAAAACGCCTAATTTTCATGAATCTTCCTCTACATTATTTCATGATTATTTTCAACAAAATCCGTTTCTTTTAAAATTGAATGGCATTTTTTGAAAAAAATGATTTTGAAGAAGAAAGGATATTTTCCTCAAGAATTCATTTCAAGTGTTTTGTCAAAACTATTTTCCTTCTAAGATGACATTATTTAGTACGATTATGTTTCGAGTACAATGTATCTATTATTTCAATGGTTTTATTCCTATTATGATTAAATGATACCCATTTGTTTTATATAGATTATGTTATGATGGTATGATGTTTATGAAACCCATTTTATTTTTTGGGTTATAATGAATGATTTATGTTTGTTTTATGGCACAAGTGAGAATGATTTCATTATGAGATTGGTGGGACTTATATCTCCCTCCAATGCATTGGGTGAATATTTATATCTTATGAGATAGACATGGCTGGAATGGAAAGTGAATCTAGTTCAGTAATATTGGGCTGGAATGATAAGTAAACACGGTTCAATAATGGACTTTGTCCGATATAATGGTCTTGGAAAAAATGCCTTGGATACTATAGAAATCATAACATGTGCTTAATGTTTTCAAAAATTACATTTTTTATTCCCATTCTATTTTAACATGATTAATGTTCCTTTATGATCTATGCCTTATGTACTGCCCAGATTTATGTCATTACTCATGATTTTGATGTTTTATGTTCATGTTTTTATGTTCAAATGTTTATGGATTGTTATATATTCTCCATGATTACCTTTACTGATCATTTTATCTCACCCTTGTTATGTTTTATTTTCCCCAGGACATAAATAAAGATTTTAGGTAAGAAAACAAAAGGGGAGGATCTTTGTGGGAGATATTGAAAATCTTTCACCATGATTAGAAGATTGTGTTCCGAGTTTCCAAAGAATCTAAACTAATACGGTTTTTAGGCATCTGTTTTCTTTGTGTATTAAGTATTCCGCAAAATTAATTTAATGCCTATGTATGTCAAGCTATGGATCTCTACAGTTGGTATCAGGGTGAAGGTTTAGTTAACCTTTGGAAACATGGATGAAAAAACGTTAGTGATATCCCTAAAGATATTTCTAATGTATGTCTAGGGATGTCCCTATGGTTAAGTATAAGTATAGGTTATAGTCATATAATTATGGTAATGATCATAGAATTAAACCTAAGATGTTATAAATTGAAAGTACTCCCCTTGATTATGTTGTTTTCCTAGTCTGATTTTTTCCTCTTACACTATTCTTTTTGGGTTTTAGATGATGGTTGGAACCCAAAAAAACCATGTTAATGATCAGTGCACTATGAAATGCAATGATTGTCCTCCCAAAAAAATGTTATGGGATATGGAGAGAAAAACCTTATTTCTATACTTACACAAGTTTTGAATCATTCTGGGATTCCAAATGAGTAGAGAAGGGAACGATATTCTATTGAGTCCTTCATGAGGCAGTGTCCACCTTCTTTTAGTGGTTCTTCTGATCCACTTGTTACTAAACAATGGATCAGTACCATTGAAAAGATATTATCCATACATTGCTGTTTGGAATATGAAAAATACATTCTGGGTATTTAACATTTAGAAGGTGAAACATACTAATGGTGGAATCTAATTTACAATATGAGGCCCCAAAATGAAATTTAATCAATGGAATGGGATGAGTTTAAGAACTTATTTTTCAAAAATTACTTCCCTTGTATTATTCGATCAAATATGGAAAAGGAGTTCCTTGAGCTTAAGAAAAAGGATGATGAATCTGTTGGTATATACGAGGTGAATTTTCCATGGCTTGAAAGGTATGTATCTAGATTTATCATCCAACTAGAAAGGAAAGTTGATTGATTCTTTAGTGGCTTAAAACCAAGTCTTCAAAAGCAATTAGCTATAAAAGACTTCATTAGATATGATGAAATTGGGAGCTGTTCTATAACGGATTCACTGGAAGTTGGTGTTACAGATTCATCTCATGGTTTTGACAATAAATTAAGGATGGAGTTCATGAAAAAATCATAGAACAGTGGTGAAAAGAAGGTGAATGTTTCTTTATGATCAAAGTGTGGAAAGAAGCATGGTGGAGATTGTATAAAGGGTACTAGAAAATGTTTCGTGTGTGGAAAAGAAGGTCATCGAGTAGCTGAGTGCTGAAGTAATGGGAAAAAGGTTTCTAATGACATGAGTAGTGAAAAGAATACAGAGAACGCTCCACCAACACATCAATGATACAAGTGAAAGGAAATGGGTCATTATACTAACCAATCTCCTAATCCAAGGGTTAAGGATGATCGACATCAACAACCTCTTATGGAATAGGACAAATGGAAGTCACATGTGATCACTCTTGGTGATGTTGAGTTTGGCAATGATGTGGTGGAATGATTATGTGTTTATATAAATGGACTCCAAAATATTGTTGTGGTATCTCATTTATAGTATTGTGGAATATTGGAATATTTATGCATTGGTATACTGTGGCTTTAAAAAATTTTATGGTACCAATAACAATGATAATTGATTAAAATATTTTTGGAAAATAGATGAAATACGTATAATGAAGGGATAAAGAGAAAATAATATGTATGATTGTATCTATGAGCTCATGACTGATATAAGGAAAAAGTGATATCATGGTTTGAGTATATTGAAATTTTTGGGTTTTGGTATGTGGAAAGGGTTAACTTTTGACAGCATTCCTATTTTTACTAAGGTTCAATGGTTATTCATTTTTCAAGAGAATACACGATTAAGGTATTCACATGTTTGGAATGCGACCAACAAGATATATCATAAGATAAATGATTGTATTCACATGCTCGGTAGATGTCATTTCTAGTAATTGTTTACTTTATACTATGAGATTTGAAAGAAGTATTTTGGATAAGACTAAAGATTCAAATGGATTAAGTTGGACATCAGATATTATTATTTAAGTCTAGAACATTTTTTTCGATATTATTTATTGAATGTTATAATGTTGAAGTTTTAGAAAATGGACAACCTACAGGATGGACGAAAATCTATCGCGTCAGATAAGGATGCAGGAATAGAACCCACAACCAAAGTGAGATAGGCCTTTATCACCTACCACTAAATTACAGGAAGTCCCTGGTTAGTATAAATTAGTTTTATTTTATTAAACAGTATGATAGTTTATGTATAACTCCATTTTTGGAATCATATATGATTAACCTCACCATAGATGGACTTATGCATATTTGATAACTTTTGCTAACCTTTTGTTTGAGATATATGAAATGACCCATCATTCTATCACATTATCTGGTAACACTTCATGAATGACAAATTCAACTTCATTTCTTTATGATATGAAGTTGAAATTGATCAATGAACGACCGAAAATGAAATTGTACCAAAATAAAGTATTTATTTCTTCAAATTACAAAATTTTAACTTTAGGGAACTGATATTGAAAAACAAAAATGTTTCCCTCATACCCTCATATTCGATGAATCAGATGGTACCTTAGATCATCACAAATTTTTGGCTTTGGGATTGTTGGCTTTTTCATAGCCATGTTCTCTACCACTCTCCATCAGAACATGATGGTTATATTTCTCTTCCATATCCATGTTTTCACCTATGTTCTCCTATAGGGAATCCATTTATGAGTTAATTTGGGTATCTGCTATGTTTCTAATGATCCTCTTTAAAATAATGTTTTAGTATTCCTTTTTATGTAGTGGGTTTCTATGGAAAAACTTTCAAGTAGCAAACCATTTATAACCCTGACGAATTTCAAGGGAAAAATTCATTTTAAGGGGGTAGAATGTAACACCCCAAGATTTTA
Source organism: Viscum album (assembly GCA_963277665.1). NCBI lineage: Eukaryota > Viridiplantae > Streptophyta > Magnoliopsida > Santalales > Viscaceae > Viscum > Viscum album. The sequence continues at coordinate 990,917,832 of OY728155.1, read as the reverse complement.
TGAGAAATATTATTTTTAATTTCTTTGAAATCTTGGGTTGTATGCTTCACTATGGTTATCTTGTACTACACACAACACCGTATTAGCTTGCAGTATACTCAACACTATTCTTGGCTCGTGTTACACAGAATTTAAAGTTCGTTTAGTAGAAATTATTCTACGCAACAGTAAGTATAGATTTTGTTTAATGTATAAATGAAATAAGTTATAATTATGTTATATGAAACAACAAAGGGAGCTTTCACTACATGAAGCTTTGACTTGACTTGCATTATACTCCATCGTGACCTTCCTCGATAGTGTGTGTAGTACGCAATACCGGGTTTCACTAAAAAACAATATATTGTAATAATATTATTATGAAAAAGCCATTATGAATAATATTAACTAAATTTTAAATTTTATAACGTTAATATTCATCTTAAACATTTTATAGAACATGGTATGAGATCAAAGTTTGTATTTCGGGTAAAATAAATATTTTTTTAAAAAAATGCATCTTTTCCGCCTTTTGATGGTGTACCCACCTTAAATCTAATTTTAACATGTTTATAAAATCAATTTGAAAAAAATAATATTCTTCTTTCTAATTAGGATATAGAAATTTAATTTAGATAAATTTTTCATAATATTTTGATAACTATCATATTTTTATGAATAGTAAAAACACTCTATATTTTAATTAAAAACAATTTTTTTGATCGTAATAATTTATATGGTTAAATAATAATATTTAATGGTTATAAAGTATAAATAGAATATATTTTTACCATTTAATATAATTTATGTCATTAGCATTGATTTTACATTGAATTCATAGGTAAAATAATTTCAATCTTTTGTAATGTATTAACTTTTAGACCACGTTTTCTTAACAATGGGATTATTTTTAATTTAATTTCTGCAACATCTGTGATTTGAATTTGGAAAAATGGATTCTATATTTGGAATCAGAAGGTCTAGATTATTTTAATATGCTACTTTTTATTTTTGGGAACTATGAATAGTAACTACGGTAAATTTTATTTACCACAGTTAAAGGTAAATCAGGTAATTAAGGGTAATTATAATATTATAAAATTATGCTAACACTTGTATTAATATAATTGGATGATTATATTTTGTCCTAAGGAATATTGTTATCGAAATGGAATCCATTGGAACCCACTTAGATGTTATTAAGACATTTAAATTTTTTTATTTTAAAGAAAGTGAAATATGCCTCACTAAAACTTTAATAATTTAAATATTTTTAATATAAATATATAAAAAATATAAATTAGATTATAAATACTAATATTAAATTTAAAATGTATTTATATTTTATGGAAATATATTTGTACTTTTTAAGAGATATTTAATTACCTTAATATCTTATACATTAATGATGCAGAAATTATTTATTTAGTAATCATTCAACAATATAGTTTTTATTACAATAATAATACCCATCATAAGGACCAGAAACTTGACCAAAAGTTATTGGACGAGTATATCTATACACTATTCATCAAAGGGTCGAATTAAGGACCATTTGGAGCTATATAAAACAGATTAGGACATTTATATTATTTTATTTTAAATTATGTCTAAGTTGTCACCTTCATACTTTAATAAAGATAAAATTTTAAAATTTAGTTGTTTTTAGAATATAAATTAGACTACAATAATTATTATGAAATATATTATATTTATCTTCATTATATTATATTATTTTTAATTTTTATACAAAAAATATGTATGTTAAATAATTAGAAAAAAGATTTTATTAATTATTTTATTAAGAGAAATACCAAATAAATGATTTTAAAAGTGTTAAAATAAATTTTATATGTACTAATTATTGTGATACACGAATTTTCTAGATGAATATTAAATATTATTAATATATCAAATATGTTTTTTTGAAAACATATTCTTTTTGGATTTTATTAAAATTCAAATAAATGAATTGTGTCAAAACTGACACTATTGATGTTTTATATTATTAAATTGATTAAAAACTTCAAAAATATTAAAAAATTACAAATTAAATTTTTTATTATCTAAAATATCATAATTTATAAAATTATTTATAATTAACAACACATAAGTAAGTATTTATAACCATATTAAATTTATTACATTATTACCACAAATAAAATTAAATAGATTAAATAAGGATAAATCAAAATGATAAGGTTTAAAATAAAATCAAAACGTGTATAAATTTAATTAGTTGATGAAATTACAACCCTATATTATCTAATATCCGAATTTTAGTCACATTAGAAGTTTTTATGTGGGGTTTGATTTTATTATAATTTAATATTTTACAGGTTTCCAAAAGTGCCCCTCTCCTCTCTAATAAAAGGGCACATCCTCCCTCCTCCTCACACCACATTGAGCCTTAAATATCAGCAAAATCCTTCCCATTTCACTTATCCAATTCACTAGAAACATACTAGAGGTCCTGGTCCTCTTCAAAGACAATCATTAGTGCCCTAAGAGGAGGTTTTGAAGAGGCGCGTCGAAGAAGAAGTAATATCCTTTACCGATTCTTTCAAGTTCATTTCTTCTTCCACATCCTCTTATTTTTTTTGTTTCTTAATAAAGTAATAACATCAGTATCACTAATATATTGAAATGCTATTATAAATCTGAACCAACCCTATTTCACCTTCTATCCATCCTATGGAAAATGAAATCAACGCGCATGCGTACGTACGGAATATCGTCTCTGCACCGTGGTGTAATCTGTTTTTCCACCACCACCTCACATGGATGGGTATAATAGTGTAACGAATAAATATATATGGTTATTATAACATGATACTAATTCTGATATTTTACATCATCCACTTTAATTCCATACAATAATTATGGGAATGATATCATCGCTAGTGCGTACGTACGGATTACTGTCTCCACGACGTGATGAGATTCATTCTCCAAGTTAACAATTAAAGAATGATTATAAATTATATATAGTATATAATAAAGAAATATATGACCTATTAATGATACTGGATTTATTTATATTTTATTTACTTGCTTCCATTAAATTTATTAAATGAAAATAGTGTTCATGTGTACGTACGGCCTACCGTCTTCATAAATGATGTATTTCATTCCATTTATCGATCTATTATATATATGTATATTCAGAATATATATTATATATAAATCATGTTTTACATTCTATATGTAAGTAATCATGTTCTAATTAATCATATGTATAATTAAAAGTTTAAACTCGGATGATAAATGCAATGATTTTACCCAAAACGCTGCTTTAACATGGAATTGACAAATGTGCGGGTAATATAATGTCTTATGTGAATAATATATGATATCATAAATATTATTATGGTTATGTTAAAAGTTATTAACATGTTTAAACCCACTATATAGGAGTCTCAGACACATACTGATGAAATTGGACATAAGGTAAAGGATAATTTTACAAATCTCATTTTTATCCGAGATTGCTTATATGTAAGTATTTATTGGGGTTATATTTTTCATACATGTCCATAAAATTATTTTTCATAAATATTTTAATATTATTACATGTATTTTTGAAGTCATGTTTACCACTCTTTTACTTTTACATTTTGTTATGGAAGGAATATTTCTTTTGTTTACCATAAGAGGAACTTTTTGACTTTTCTGGAAAAAGTATGTGGAGAATGTTTTTTTAACTTATACGACATGAACATATTTTTACGGTTTAATAATGCCTAATTTTCATGAGGCTTCCTATACAAGATTTCATGATTATTTTCAACAAAATCCTTTTCTTTTAAAATTTAATGGAATTTTTTGAAAATAAAATTATTTTGAATAAGAAAGGATATCTTCCTCAAGAATTCATTTCAAGTTTTTTGTCAAAACTATTTTCCATCTAAGATTACATTATTTAGTATGATTATGTTTCAAGTATAATGTCTCTATTATTTCCATGGTTTTATTTTTTTTATGATGAAATGATAACCATTTGTTTTATAAGGATTATATTATGTTGGGATGATGTTTATGAATCCCATTTTATTCTTTGGGTTATGATGAATGATTTATGTTTATTTTGTGGCACAAGTAAGAATAATTTCATTATGGGATAGGGGGACCTATATCTCATTCCAATTAATTGGGTAAAGATTTATATCTCAAGAGACAGACATGTCTAGAACGATAAGTAAATCTTGTTCAGTAATACAGGGCTGGAACGACAAGTAATCTCAGTTCAGTAATGGACATTGTCCACTATGATGGTCTTGGCAACAATGCCTTGGCTACTATGGAAATCATAACATGTTTTTAATGGTTTCCCAATTACATGTTTTATTACCATGCTATTTTATCAGGATTAATTTTCATTTATGATCTATACCTTATTTACTGCCTAGAATTATGTCATTATTCAAGATTGTGTTATTTGATGTTCATGTTTTTATGTTCAAATGTTTATAGATTGTTTTATATTCTTCATGCTTACCCATACTGAGCATTTGACCTCACCTGTGTTTGCTTTCTTTTCCCCAGGATATAATGAATGGTTTTTGGTATGAAAAAATGGGGAAGATCTTTATGGAAGATTTTGAATATCTTTCACCATGATTAGAAGATTATGTTACATGTTCCTAAAGACACTAAACTAATATGGTCTTTGGTAATATTTTTTTGTCATGTGTTATATATTCTGAAAAAGTTATGTAATGTATATGTATGTCAAGCTATGGGGCTCTACAGTCCCTCGCCTCAATTCTAAAAGATAAACTATTATCATCCCTTATCAGAAAAATTTATTTCTTTTTGATCAATAAATACTTTATAAAAAAGCTTCTTATATCCATTCCCATCATCCTATATAAATTGGCCTTCCCCTAAGGAAAATAATCTAAGGCTTAAGGTGTATTCCAAAATAGTTTTCTCAGTGATGAGGTATAAATCATAACCATTCTCCTTTGATGTTATTTATTGTTCCACCTTATCTAAAACAATTGCATCTATAAAAATTGATAAATCGAGTATAATTAATTTACCATGAAATTAATATGTTTATGTAAAAATATTTTCACACATCTTATCTTTTAAAATGATGATGAAATTATTTGTCGATCATACATGAGGACTATGACCTCCACTTAGTGATATGATTTATTTTCCATCAACATACATCATGGTTGGTTATAATTATTAATTTATTATTTGTAGAATATATTTATCAAATAACTATTCCTATGGAATTATAATATCATAACTACCATCTTACCTTCTAATAGATTTGAAAATGATAATTCATTTCATTCTTATGTGTGTAATACCACCTCCATAGAGTGATATGATTCATTTTTCAATAATGTTCAATTAGTTGGTAATAATTTTATATTTATACAATATATATGATATTTTTGATATAATAATGATTCTATAAAGTATTATTTTCAATTAAATTTCAACCATTCCATCCATTGAAAAGTGGAGACATCACTCATGTGTACGTATAAAATACCATCTCCATGATGTGATATAATTAATTTCTGATAACCACGTTATATGAATTGATATAAAAAATTAAGAAATATACAATTATAATAAAAATTATATGGTTATGATTTTGAGGATTATAGAATCTTGATCGAGGAATATAGACCATAACTACAAAAAAAATATCTGGAACAAAGAAATTTACACCTAAATGATAAATTTAATATAGAATTGTTAATAAATAAGTGTTAAAATGTAATATGTGTAACATATACAGTATTATAAATTTATGATCCTGGACTGACTGACCACTATACTATTATCTGGAGCGGTCATCACATGACCTCAAGCATTTGTCCTCGAATAACAGAGGTTCTTGACTAGTATTGATTGTGTAGGGTTTACCCATTAGAAGACTACTCCCTCATAGATTAGTGGATGAATACTAGAAAAAAAATGAATAATAAATTTCGCAAATATAGAATAGAATCATATATTAGTGTAAATAAATAAGTAATCCAAATACAATAAACGACTATGTGAAAGCTGAATAAAAATAATAGATACAAAAATATGATCATGATGCCTTGTCATGAATCTATATAAAAAATAGGATACATTGGTGTCACAACCCCTTTTCCAAAAAGTGTACACGTTCTGGGTAGGATATATGATATTAGAGTAAGTGACCCCCTGATTCCCACCTATAATAGGCCCTAGGTTGGAAACAAGTATTGAAGATATAATAAACATAAAGATATGAGGCATTACACTTTAAGGGAAACACATACAAAAAGAGAGATAATGAAAACACAAATGAACACTTTATCACCCATGAATATTAAAGAAAAATCAATTACAAAAAAGTAATGTCATGAAATATCTACTGCAATTGAATTTGAGAATTTAAAGCACAAAAATAATGTAAATATGACAGTGACCACAAAGCCCAAACAACTCCTGCAACCCACAAGCTAGTAGTAATAAACCTGATCTCCATCCTACCATAATTTACCTGAAAAATAGTTTATGTATACGTAGGTTGAGCATAATAGTATACTTAGTAGGAACATCCTTGGATCCTCTCTTACATAATTAATGAAAGAATGATAAATCATTGTGAAAAATAGGTTAAAGTAACTCATCATCTAAACATATAAACTAATTTCTTAGCCTCACTACGGATACTCTCACCAATCATATCATATAAGAGAAAATTATATAATAACAAATATCAAGGGTACCCAACTACAACTTCCCCACTAGTTTTCCACTCATAACCAGCATTGAACATCCTTAACATATCTATCAAAAGGTCTAGCTCACATAAATCTGAGTGAGGCACATCAACATGCACCTTATGAAACACACACCACTTCCACATAAACAAAAGTAACCAGGTAGTTTTTTGGAGCCCCTAAAATTCTCATAAAATGTATCATACATCATGTATTATATGTAAATACATCACAACCCATACACTGAGTAAGGATCCTTATATCATCACAACCAATACGCAATATACATATAGTCTCCCTTAGATAACTATATCTAGAATATATGTGTGTGAAATACCCACAAGACATCACATAAATATACAAAAACATATAGGGAAAACTAACCACCATACAAAACATCACAAGAAACTACCAAGAGAAAATAATCGGTCATAGGGGGTAGTCATACATTCAACCTTCAACCAAGATGTTCGGGAAAACACCCCTAGGGCTCAGAATCCCCAAGGTATCAATTTCCCTATCAAATATGGTAGTGTAGAATGTTAAAATAAAACATGAAAAAGATATCATATATCTCACAACCACACTAAGGGAATATACTAGTATTATACACAACATCAGCTATCATCTCTCAGACTCTTGGCTACCACTCCCAAGACTTGATATCCTATAAAGACAAAATCATTTAATGTTGTACATTAAAAAATCTTATAAATTTTAATCACATACACATAACATTAATTAATAAATAACCATTAATTAACCATTAACATTTCAACATTACATCACATTTCCATTTCAAAATATATCCATGCCCTTTAGGAATAACCAATCTGAGTCCACAACATCTTATAATTTCAACCTCAATATTGCACCCCAGTAGGCTTCAACCCCATGTATTAAACAATTATTCATTTATTAACATCACTACTTTCCATATCACTAGGTTGTATTGGAAAAAATTATAAACTCCCCAAAAACAATGGGATCAACAAGGTGAGTAGATGAACTACTCATCATGTCTTTTACACCTATAGTATGAGAGTGAACTCATCAAACCCTGAGGAGCTAAACACAGAAAAAACAAGGAATACCCTACAATTCATCACTTCCTATTGAGGGAGAGTAATTAACATATCAATGTGCCTAAAATAGTGTGTAAATGAAATAAGATAAAGAAAAACCATATTCAAACAAGCATCTATATTTTATAATAATGTTTATACCTAGTTTATCCCATTCTTTCATCTTAAATGTCCTTCTGACACCACATGCATAAACTGAAGCATCTCACCGCCCCATGCGTCAATTACTGCCACAAAAACCTGACATCCATACCCATCATACTTATAAATCCCACCATACTAATTCATCCTAGGCTCACGGGACATCTGGGCCTCCCTTCACCCACAACCACATCATCCATCCATGATTATCCATATAACATGTAGAAGGAAACAAATAAAAAAACTAGTATCCAAGACTTAAAAAATGCATTCAACCATCATAAATGATGGAATATCATGGACCCTTACATCAGATAACACTCAAAAATATTCTCTTCCTTGATAATCCCAAGCAAATCTAGGCAGAAAAGAAAAAAGGTGCTTTCTGAACTACCACACCGCTAGGTACTTGTCCTGTCTCTCACCACCACAAGAGCTCAACTACTTCGTAATAGGAACAGCTTGAGAACTATTCAATAACCATAAAAAGATCCTAAACTCTATTCTAGGAGAGATACCTATCAAAAGACATCATGCCACAAAAAATAAAGACAGAAATCCATCTCAGAACCATGAATGGTCTACAACCATAAAATAATCTACATTAAAAATGAGATACAAACATCAAACATCTTGGGTTACTGAGAATGTATCTATGACTTACATTCCCATGTACTTTTCTCCATGCCACCAAGACACCACAAGACACAAAACAATGAGATATTAAGCCCATGTAATAAAATATCATGGCAGGCCTGTATATCTATAGGCCGCTCCTCAAAGGTCGTATCATCATAAAAATCGATCTCACCCCAATCGATGATGTGAGAGTTGACATGAAGATAATGAAAAATATGTGGACTAGGAAAAAAATATTTTATATAGCTCATCATCATAGGAAGTACTATCTGATATTCCATGGATCCAACATGAGACAACACCTCAAAGGGCCCAAAAAATGGGGATAAATCTTTATCCCATGACTAGACCTTCACTTCCCTTGATAGGGAGTAACCTTTAAGAAAACAGGATCACCAACATTGAACTCGATGGGTCTCCTCCAATGATCATCATATGATTTTTGAGGATCTTGAACTACCATCATACTCTTAGGAATCACCTGAACTATATCTATTGTATACTATATTAGTTATGTCTTTAGAATTTCTAAATGTCCAACAATAGTCTAGCACAATAGAGAACTCCAAGGTCATCCATAAAAGGATTCAAAAGCCCCATATAGATAGTGGGGTGATAATTACTGTTCAAAGTGAATTCAACCAAGGGAATTTTCCTCATCCATGAACCAGAAAAATCATATAATGAATAGAAAAACATTTCATCATAAGTATACATGGTTCGCTCTGTCTAACCATCCGTCTATGGAGGAAAATTAGTGATAAGTTATCACTGAGAACCAAAAGAATGTTGGTGGCCTCTCCTCACCCAGGAGGTAGAATGTGGTTCAAAATCATAAATTATCTTCCATGGGACTACCACCTCCTCTAGATACCACCTTGAAGAAACCGCTACTATAAACAACTCCTTAATAACTATAAAGTGGGGATATTTTTATCAAAAGATCCACTAGCACCTATATAGAGTCATAGAGTCTGTGAGATCAAGGTATACTATTAAAAAAGTTCCTTGAAATGTCCTACCACATCCACTAAGGAATATATAATGGTTGTAGAGGACCACAAGAAGCACAATGATTGGCATTCACCTTCTTGAAGGTAAAACTTTGAGACACAATCTCTAAAACATCATTCTTAAATCCATTCCTCCAAAGATTACATATCAAGGCTCGATACAACATTTTCATGGTAGAATGTAATGCCAAACATGATGTATGGATCTCTATGAGGACCTTCTCATGTTTCATTAATGGAATAAAAAAACCTTCCCTAAAATGAAAAATATTAATTTTCATCATCACCCAAACAATTAGGTGCCTCACTACAAACAAATCAGACTCTCCAAACCTCCACCTCATGATTCCCCAATTTGGACTCCTCCTTTTTCTGTGCCAGAGATGACTACAATGTAATATGAAAAAGATATTCCATTCTCCAAAATTATCCCATATCAACATGTAATTCCAAAATTTCATCAATTATCTTCCAAGAAAGACATAATTAATTCACTACATCACTACAAAACTTCTGGATTAATTCATCAGCCACAACATTTACCTTTTTAAGTGAATATGAACTCTCGAGTCGTAATAATGTAAGACCTCCATGAACTGACATTGATGAAGGATTATGTAATGTTGGGGGAAACATAACTTGGTCTCTTATGATCAGTGAATACATCAAAATTATTACCGATGAGGTAATGTCTCTAAAACTTCATATCAAACACCACCGCTACAAACTCAAGATCATGGGTGAAAAAGTTATGATTAATGGGGAGGAAACATCCATGATCTATTTGAAATGAACAATATCCGCTATATTAGAACACAACCCAAGCCAGGACACGAAGTGCCATAGGAAACCTCAAAATGAACTATTTCTTCTAGAATACAAGGAACTGGTTCATTGAACAACTTTTCCTTAAGATACTCAATAGATTCATAAAACTGATTAGTCAAAAAAACATTTTATCCTTTCTAATATGAAAATTTATAGGAGTTACAACATAATTTAAATCAGCAATGAACCTTATATAATATCCTTTAAGACAATGGAACCCTCACACCTCTGAAACAATCTTGGGGCCTAACCAAGACACAAATGCTTCTATTATTGAAGGATCCATAGCTTCTCCCAACTGAAATACTACATGCCTCATGAAATATACATCCTGATCTCAAATATCAATCTTTAACAACTTCCCAAACAACTACTGGCAAAGAATAACACCCAAAATGAAAGACATGTGCTTTGCATGCTCCCCTATAGATGTGGAGTACACAAGAATGTTGTAAATGAAAACCACCATGTATAATTCTTGGAAATAATGAAATATGGTGTTCATTAACTACAAAAACATAAACGGAGCATTCATCACACCAAATGTAATCACAACAAACTCATAATTCCCATGATGAAAAAGGAAATTAGTCTTTGAGATAACCTCATCCTTTACACGCATTTGATGATATCCTAAATAAAAATCTACTTTTGAGTACCAACATGAACACTCAGTTGATAGAATAAATCATCAATATGAGGAAGAGGATAAAAGTTCTTCATTATCACTTGGTTGAAGTGATGGTAATAAATAGAAACCCACAAACTACCATTAGCCTTATTCAAAAAAAAAACGGTGAACCCATGGTTACATGGTAGGCCGAACAAAACTATACTAAAATAGATCATCGAGCAGTATATGAAACTATTGTAACATATTATGCCCCATAATTTATGGATACATCAAGATATGTGACACACCATGATATTTTAAAACAATAAAATCAATCTATGGTCAAGGGGGTAATGCTAAAACCTCATTTGTAAAGTCATTAGAGTACTCTTCTATAACCATGGGCAAAAAAATGATGACACTCTGATGAATTCATCGTTAACACATCAATCAAGAATGAAAATTATTAAACATGACTCTCTTCCATTCGAGGGTCACTCTTTCAGTCAAACAGTACTGGCTCTCTATGAGCATTGATGAACACAACATTCCTAATAAAACAATCCATCATAGCATGAACAAAATAAAACAAATCCATATCGAGGATTAATTCATGTGGTTCTATCTATAAACATAGGAATCTCCCCAAGAGCAGTGCTACCCCAACACTAGATCATAATATCTTCATTATTCAAACAAGTGGCATCGACCTCCTACCATTGTAGTCAACACCAAGGGCACTGGAACCACTCTACTTCATGTCCCAAATCATGGACAAGGCATGGTGATAAGAAGGATTCTGTCACTCCTGGATCAATCAAAACATGCACCCAATTAGAAAACAAGAATAGGGTACTTCAAACAATGTCTGGGGTACCTAGCGCTAGAAACATTGAAGATTGAATCTGACCATGACCGACTAGACAACCATTCTCACCATGTTGATGACCACCTCTATGGTCGTACTATACTATCTGAGTATGGGGTGCATCCTTGGGTTTTCCACTACTAAGACCATATTCTATCTCATGATCCCAAACTAGAGAAACCCGATGTTACTATGTCACGACCCGTCCTCGGGGCCTGTGCCGTGACTACGTCAAGCCTGACTTTCATAGGCCAGGGGCTGGCGACTAGAAACAAAGGCATAAATCCCAATAAAAGGGAAGACATTTCCTTTATATAATTAAACAAATGAAACAGAGTATGAAAGATGAATTAAAAACTATGTAAACTGAGAACAAAAGTAAGTGCTAGAAAATAAATGGGCCAGAATACAAAACCAACTGAAAGTAAAGTACAACATTAAAGAAAGAAGAGCTTCAGTAAAGTAAACCAGCAACCACTGAGTCATCCTCCAAATTTCCCACCTGAATGGTTTGTAGAGATAGTCTCCTCAGCTCCTCGGGTCTGGTCGTCCGCTCCGTGTACATCCCCCCAACTTGTCCACCTCAAAGTACCGTCCTGGTTCACTAGGCTCCACCTCGATCAGTGATGTCTATCGTGTGCATCCAACACAACGTAGTGCGGGCATAGCCTGTACATGGGTGAGTATACGATACTCAGTAGGGACCCCGAGACCCCCAAAGCTCTCCCAGAATCCACAATGGGTAACCACAAATGAAAGATACAAACATGAAGTATCAACCAACTCTACTTAGGTATATACCCATACATATACCTAAGTCATCAATTCCAGTTTGGCTCCAACTCATGAGCCGAAGTACAACCCAGTCCACACATGAAAGCACAACCCAATCCACATAGGAAAGCAAGTTAATCACATCGATGATAATGACTAAAAACTGAGACTCATCTCACACAGGTATACTACACAATAAGAGGGGTGTAGATGATATATGCAGCCTCTGAATCATCTCCCCTGCTGAACCCACGTATGATCCAAGTACATTCGTCATAGCTGCCGAACCCACGAAGGATCCAAGTACATTCATCCTCACTACCGAACCCACGTAAGATCCAAGTACAGTCGTCATCGTCGTTGCAGTCATAGCCAGCTCTAGGGGTCCCGCACACATTACACTCGATTCGGTGAGGGTCCGCTCCACAAGCCAAGGGGGTTGATATATCAACTATCACGAATTTCAGAGTTGATGTATCCCAATGTTCCGTCTCGTCGATATGAACTCAACGCGACAGACGGCGGGTCAATCGGACGCCCGGTCTGATAGATGTTGGTTTTTCCGTCCTAGGGGCCCGGTTAGAAATATGATCGTTTCTAACCTGGTCAATATCCAAATTCATCTGAAACTCACTTAGAGTATCATAAAAGTAAAATCTCATCGAAAGAGTCCCAGTGTCGTAGACGGCGCGTCAATCAGACGTGTGGTCCTTAAGTTATTCACGTTTTAGTGAATAACAGGGCTCGTCCCAAAGTGGCGTGGCTCGGCCCGATGGGGTGTGGCCTGGCCCAGCGGGGCACGGATCAGCCCGGCCTGGTGTGGCCAAGCTTGACCCGGCCTGGCTCAGTCCGGCTCGGCCCGGCCTAGCGCGGCCCGACTCGGCGCGGCCTGGCGCGGCCCGGCTGGGCACGCGACCCGGCTGGCTCGGCCGTCTTGTCGCGCGGCTCAACCGAAGTCGAGTGGGATCCAAAGGGTGGGGTGCCCCCCCCCCCACTGTTTTTTCGCAACGGAGGCGCCGCCCTTCCTCAAACTGGCTGGCTAGACCGTCCTGTCACCTGCTCACACGGCCCACATGGGCGGGGCACCGGTATTCCAGCGTGGCGCCCTATTGGAGTTGTGGTCCAGCTCTACCAAGCCAGCCGACGGGCCAGCCGGTCCTCTAGCGCGGCACCCTCCTCGCACCGCAGCTACCCTTCGCCCAACCGGCCGATGGGCTGGCCAGTTCCTTCACCGAAACAGGCCGTGTAGTGGGCTGCGTTTCATCCCGCACAACTGGAACGACAGAGCCGGCCTCCTTTGTCGCGCTACCGGCACAGCGCGACAGCGTTGTGCCTCCCCTTCCTTTTCTTCCCAATTCTAAATAAAATAAAAAAGTTCAATGAAGGGTCTCCAGGCCGTGTTCATTCGTCTCGCGCCCTCCGCATAAAGTGATAGCAAATGGCCGAGGTAAACAAGATGCTCAACAATATACCAATGAACAGTTTTAATCCATTAAAATTGATCTTAACCTCTACCTTGATAATCGATGTCGAACGTCGTCGTCGTAGTTGATGTTGTCATGAGATGAGGTTCCGCAAGCAATGACGGAGAGCGCCTGAGGGGGAACCGTCATCTCCCATTTTTATCACGAAGAGAAGAAAACAAAGTAGATGTTGTTGGTGAGTTCTCACGTTGGTGTCTCCTCCCTTGTCGTAGAGGAAGAAGAAGATGGAGAATTTGGGGTTGCTGAGTCGAAATTCATCATCAGAGAGTTAGCGTTCTTCATTGAAGATGAAGTTCATTAAAAACACCAGCTTTCTACTAATTCCTCCTCACACAACAATTCTAACCCAATATAAAATAAGGATTTCCTTATTTTATTTTATTTTTTGATGTATTCAAAATTAGAAAATTCAAATTCCAATTCACTTAATTAACTAAACCATGAGTTGCCTAATTAATTAGGTGATAGGTTGGAATGTTTTAATGAGTGAGAGAGAGAGGAGAGGAAGAGTTACCCAAATAAATTCAAAGGGGTTGTCAAAATTAAACAAATGAGTTTAATGGGAGGCATAAGGGTCTTGGGGAATGTGAATGGTTGGGGATCATGTGGACCCAACCTCAAAATTATCCTCACATGGGTAGTTATGAGTTTGTGGGTCCCATCCTAACTTCCCCATGTAGGGTATAACCACTTAAGATAAAGAATAAAAATTCTTCCACAATTTTAATTCACTTCTTATTTAAGCCACAAAATTAACTTCTTCTCCCATGCAAACACAATTGTGGTAAAGGTCCTCTTAAGAAATTACCGGTGTGGTGAGTTCATCAGTGTCATTAGATTTCAATTCCAACCACCAGTTAAAAAGATCGAAAAAATCACTCATTCGTTTACTAAACGTACCCGAGCTAAACATCAAAAATTTATTCCGGGAACACCGGGCCTCGGAATCATATGCCCTATGAAACTGCGTACTCGTAAAATTCCAAAGTATTTAAGAAAAAAAATTCCTTGAAATTTTCAGGTCTTTACATTACTCCCACCTCAGGGCTTTATGTCCCTATAAAGCTACATCAAAAAACTAGGGAAACAAATGAGGGTATTGTGCACGCATCTATGCCTCCTGCTCCCATGTGCTCTTCTGGAGGTTCCCGTGCTGCCAACATATGCACACTAGAGGAATCAACCATCCAAGTAGGTCCTGATCCTGTCGATCCTCAATCTCCACCATGGCCTCCACAAATTTATCCATGTCATCGATGTACAGCTCCCCGTGATCAATGATATGTGTCGGGTCATGTACATATCTCCTCAGCTGAGATACGTGGATGATGTCGTGCTCCCAATGCAACTGTGGTGGAAGGTCCAGGCAATAAGACACCTCGCCTACCCTGCTGAGAACCTATAATGGTCCGATGAAGCGCAGAGATAACTTTCCACCCCATCCAAATCTCTGTAATCCACATCGATATAAGACTTGTAAGAAAACGTGGTCTCCATCCTCGAACTGCAGTGGTCTCCACCTCCTATCATCATGGGACATCTGTCTGCTCTGTGCAGTTCTCATCCACTCCTGGATGATCTGAACCTTCTCCATTATAGCCTGAACCATCTCTGGTCCTACGAGTGCTGACTCCCCAGGGTCAATCCAACACAGAGGTGATCTGCATGGTCGGTCGTATAATTCCTCGTATGGTGCCATCCCGATGGTGGAGTGGTAGCTGTTATTGTACGCAAGCTTCACCAAGGGTAGTTGATCCACCCAGCTGTGACAAAAGTCAAGGACACATGCATGGATCATGTCCTCGAGTGTCTGAATGGTCCTCTCTGTCTGGCCATCCATCTGAGGGTGAAAGGCGGTGCTCATGCATAGCTGCATCCCAAAAGCCTCCTGAATCCCCAGAAAAATCCAGGAAGTAAAGCAAGCATCCCGATAGGAGATGATAGATGATAGAACATCGTGAAGTCAAATGATCTCCTAATCGTAGAGGCATCCCATGCTCTCTAATGAGACATTCTCTTTGATAGGTAGGAAGTGGACCTACTTGGTGAGTTGGTCGACAATCACCCAGATGGAGTCATGACCTCTGGAAGTATGAGGGATCCCTGTAACAAAATCAATGGATATCCCATCCCACTTCCACTATGGGTCCTCGAAGGGCTGCACTGAGCCTACTAGTACATGGTGCTCTGCCTTCACCAACTGGCATATGAGGCATTGAGAAACGAACTCTGCCATAACCTTTTTGATACCTGGCCACCACTGCTTTTGTCTAAGATCCTGGTACATCTTCGCCACTCCTAGATGTACCACAAGAGGGGAAGTATGAAAATCCCTAATCACTTCTCCATGCAGTGTAACTGGTACCATGGTACGTCCCCTGAAGAGGATGAATTGCTCTTCTCCTTCAGAAAATCCATCAGGTTCCTGTCCTGGGGATATCTGTGCACGTTGCATCTCACAGTCAACGTCCCCACGTTGTGCCTCTCCGGCCCGCTGAAGTAGTGGTGGAGTGACATTGAGTGACTATAGAAAGGATTATCCATATCAATCCACGAAGGATATCTGCAATGTGGCTAGCTGCTTTGTCGCCTCTCCAATTAGCTGAATTCCCGATCTCCTACTAAGAGCATCAGCTACTACGTTCACCTTCCTAGGAGTATAGACTATCTCAAAGTCATAGTCCTGGAGGAAATCAAGCCATCTCCACTATCTTAGGTTAAGGTCCTTCTGCAAGAAGATGTACCCGAGACTCTGGTGGTCAGAGGAGACTGGAAAGCACTCGCCCATCAGATAGTGACACCATATCATCAAGGCGAAGACCATTGCTGCTAACTCTAGGTCATGGGTAGCATAGTTCTGCTCGTGCTGCCTCAATTTTCATGTACCATAATCGATTACTACCCACTCCTACATTAGGACACATTAGAGTCTAGTCCATGATGCATCGTAGTAAACTACGTACCCTACGCCCTCCTCGGATAGCCTCAAGATGGGTGCACTGGTCCATCTCTTCTTCTTCTCCTGGAAGCTATGCTGAAATCTATCTGACCATACGAAGGGTTTCCCCTTTTTTGTCAAAGATGAAAGTGGTTCAGGAACTATGGAGAAGTCTGGAACAAATATTAGATAGTACCCAGCCAGACATAGGAGACTCCGCACCTCCGTCACACTCCTGGGTGGCTCCGAAGAAAGTATTGACTCGATCATCGCAAGATCCACCGCAACTCCCACCTCAAAGATGACGTTCCATAAGAAGTGGACCTCTCGAATCCAAAACTGACACTTCGAGAGCTTACCATAAAGCTGGTACTCTAGGAGTGTTTCCTGTACAACTCGCACGTGGTA
The DNA here is from genome assembly GCA_963277665.1 of Viscum album. Taxonomy (NCBI): domain Eukaryota; kingdom Viridiplantae; phylum Streptophyta; class Magnoliopsida; order Santalales; family Viscaceae; genus Viscum; species Viscum album. The sequence goes on along the minus strand of OY728155.1, from coordinate 990,900,334 downwards.
GGCATGCTCCTCCTCAGTAGTCGAGTAAATCAGTATGTCATCGATGAAGACTATGAAAAATCGATCGAGGTAAGGCTAGAAGATCCTGTTCATGAGACTCATGAACACTTCTAGAGTGTTGGTTACACCGAATGGCATAACCAAGAAATCATAGTGGCCATACCGACACCTGAAGGTCGTCTTCTGCACATCCTCATCTCGAACTCTGAGCTAATGATAGCCTGACCTGAGTTCTATCTTCGAGAACCATCGTGCTCCCTCGAGCTAATCACAGAGGACTTCAATCCCCAGGAGTGGATACTTATTCTTTACAGTAACCTGATACAAGTGATGATAGTCGACACATATTCGTAAGCTACCATCCGCCTTCTTGGGGAATAAAATTGGAGAAGCCCAGGGTGAAACACTAGGTCGGATGAATCCCTTGCCCTATAGGTCCTCCAGCTATACCCACAGTTCATGAAGCTCAGTGGGAGCCATCTGATATGCTAGAGTAGTTATTAGGGTTGTCTTGGGGTATAGGTCAATGTAGAAATCTAACTCCCTATGAGGAGGTTGTCCTGGAACATCGTTAGGAAAAACATTTGTATACTGATCCACAATAATAGAAAAACGTGGACTCCGCACATCAACTGCTTCTAGGATGGGACTAGCCAACTGATGGGTGATTGGCTTCCTTCTCCTCTATGTAAGTCCATCCAGTGCTGCAAAGGCTCCCTTCTCACTGGTGAAGGTGAACATGCTTCCATCTGTGTGGACACACCGCACATTGCACCTAATACAGTTGATCTGATCATGGACTGTATATAACCAATCCATGCCCAAGATGACGTCATAAGGCCTCGATGCAACTACAAAAAGATCCCATCCAAAAATCTCCCTACTAGAGTAAGATCACACTACTGGAACCAATGTGTAATCGTCGAGTCTGCTCCCATAGGAGTCTCTTGCCTTAAGGATCATTCCAAAAGCTCCGTCGGAATCTCCGATCTTTGAACAGGGGAAGCTGCTATAAAATAATGACTCGATCATGTGTCTATATGAACTACAACAAGGGTGGAGTAGACATAGATAGTACCTCGAATCATCTCAGGTGCACCATGGTCGTAAGCCTCTATTGCCTAAAGCTGAGCCTACCTCTATCAGCCTGCTCCCTGTGGTCGGGGTGGTCCTCTTATTGATGTTGGTGGTAGAGACTCGAAGCATCGCCCACCACTTGCTGCTCGGCCAGCTCCTCTTCTTCATCCGACTGCTCTTTGTGGACCACCACGGTCTAAAATCTGCAACTTCTTGGGTGGTCCCTCAACCGTCTGATGCTCATCTACATGGAGGGTCGGGCATTCATGAGCTATGTGGCCCAGCCCGGCGCATGAATAGAACTGCCTGCCTCTCGTATGACTGGTTTTGTTGCGTCTTCCCTACACCTCTGAACCAGTATCCTATGGTCTCCCACCTGATGTCCTGGTCCGGTTGGACCTCTTCGACATCAGTATACTGCCGGATGCAAAGGAATCTGCTACATGTCACCCTATAGTAGGCCTCATTGTTGGCGTAGGCTCAGCAAGGAAGCTCTCCACAAGAATGTCTGGCTCTAGTACTCTTGCCTACTCCAGAATGCTGAGGGTAATCATCGAAGCCCTGATCTCATGAATCATTCCCTGCTCAAAGGTCTGGGCCCGGAAAAATGGGTCCCGTACCATGTCTATGGAGTAGCACAAGAGGTCGATAAACCTCACCGAGTACTGGGCTATTGTCATGCTATCCTGCCGTAGCTGTAGTATAACTCTTGGATGCGCACCGCACGGAAGGTGGCTGGAATGAACTCCGAGCGGAAGAGGCTCTCTAATTCCATCCAATGTAGAGATGCCTCATCTTGCACCTGGAGCATTAGGCTCCACCATCTACCAACTGCTCTGTGCAGGAGACTCGAGGAAAGGATCACCATAAGATCTGATGGTGTCCCTACCAATCTGAGGACTAAGACAACAGGCTCCAGCCAATCCTTGGCTGCTTGAGGGTCCATCTCTCCGTGAAACCTGGGCAGCCTCTGTCGCTGAAACCCATGTAGCGCACTCAGGCGGCGTGCACTCTCCACTGTTGGGGCTAGTTGTATCGGTGACCCAGTAGGTAGAGGTACCACTGGTGCGTCTGCTGTAATGGGGCCCTACACCAAGGCCTCGTCGCTCGGTGGGCTGCCATCTCACACAAAGCTCAGAACCCTAGCTGGTTTCCTTCATGGGGCCATCCTTAAATGAAATAGTTGTGCCACTATTAATATAGTATACCTGGTGAGATGACACAAATTAATCACAAATAAAACTTTTGAAACACACATGTTATCAGTTTTTTTGAGCACTGAGTCAGAAATCAGAAGTCAGGGCCCTGGTGTATGGATACGTCGGCCGCCGCACCAACAATGGACTCCATGGAATGGTAACCACACTCAATAATCTTAACACTATTACTTCATAGAATGAAATTATCAGAGTCCTATGTTCGGTGGTAGAACCGACTCCTTTGATAACCACTTTTCACGACCCATCGTCGGGGCCCATGGCGTGACTACCCCAAACCCACCTTTAATAGGCCAGGGGCTCACGACTAGCAGAAAAGGCGTAAATCCAAATAAAAGGGAAGGCATTTCCTTTATATAAGTTAAAAATGCAACAGAGTACGCAAGCTGAAGTAAACACTAAGTAAACTGAGTACAAAAGTATGTGCTGGAAAGTAAATGAGCCAGAATAAAAACCCAACTGAAAGTACAGAACAATAGTAAAGAAAGAACAGTTGCAGTAAAGTAAACCAGCAACCACTGAGTTGTCCCTCGGCTATCCCACCTGAATGGTGGGTACAGATGGTCTCCTCAACTCCATGGGTCTGGTCGTCCGCTCCGTGTACGTCCCACTAAGTGGTCCACCTCCAGTTACCATCCCGCTCCACTAGACTCCACCTCAGTTAGTGTTGTCTGTCGTTTGTATCCAACACAGCATTGTGTGGGCATAGCCGTGCAGGGGTGAGTATACGATACTCAGTAGGGACACCAAGACCCTTGAAGGTCTCCTAAAATACACAAATGATAACAACAATGGAAAGATAAAAACAAGAAGTATCAACCAAATATACTTAGGTATATGACCATACATATACCTAAGTCATCAATTCCAGTTCATCTCCAACTCACGAGCCCTAGTATTACATATTCCACACAAGAAAGCACAACTCAATCCACATAAGAAAGCAAGTCAATCACATCGATGATAATGACTGAAAATCAAGACTAGCTCACACAGGTACACTACACTTTAAGAGGGGTGGAGATGATAGATGTAGCCTCTGAATCATCTCCCCTTCCGAACCCACGTAGGATCCAAGTACGGAAGTCATCGCTGCCGAACCCACATAGGATCCAAGTATAGTATCCATCGCTGCCGAGCCCACGTAGGATCCAAGTACATTCTTCATCGCTACTGAACCCGTGGAGGATCCATGTACAGTCATCCTCACTGCTGAACCCACGTAGGATCCATGTAAAGTCATCATCGTCCGTAGTCGCAACCAGCTCTAGGGTTCCTGCACACAGCATGCTCGATTCTGGTACGGTCCACTAAACGAGACAAGGGGGTCGATACATCAACCATTACGAATTCCAGATTTTATGTATCCCAATGTTCCGTCTCGTCGATAGGAACTCAACGTGATGGATGATGCTTCAATCAGATACCCGGTCTGAGAGATATAGGTTTCTCCGTTCTATGGGCCCTCTTAGAAATAAGCTCATTTCTAACCCAGCTGATATACAAATTCATCTGAAAATCACATAGAGTATCGCAAAAAGGCCGTCTCATCGAAAGAGTCCCAGTGTCGTAGACAGTGTGTCGATCAGACGCGCGGTCCTTACATTATTCACGTTTAAGTGAATAGCAGGGCCCGACCCAAAGGGGTGCGGCCCGGCCCGGCGGGGCGCAGCCCGACCCGACGTGGCGTGCCCGGCCCGGCGTGGTGTAGCCTGGCCCGGCATGGTGCGACCCGGCTTGCCCCGGACAGCCGCGGCCCGGCTTGGCCCGGCCCTGACGCGGCCCGACTCAGCCCGGCCTGGCGCGGCCCGGCTGGCTCGGTCGATGCCGAGCGAGTTCCAAAGGGGGTTGGGGCGGCCCCCCAGTTTTCCACACTGGAGGCATCATGCGGCGCCGCCCTTCCCCAAACTGGCCGGATAGACTGGTCGGTCACCTGCGCACGCGGCCTGTAGGGGCGGGACGCCGGTCTTCTAGCACGGTGTCGTCCTAGCACCTCGGTCCAGCTCTGACCGTCCGACAAATGGGCCAACCGGTTCATCCACTGAAACGGACAGGGTAGCGGGCCATGTTTCTTCCCACACAACCAGTGCAACGGCGCCTTTCTCCTTTGTCATGTTCCGGGCACGGCGCGATGGAGTCGTTCCCCCCTGCCATTGCTTTCCAATTCTAAATAAAATAAACAAGTTCAACGGAGGGTCATCGGGCCATGTTCGTTCGGCCCGCACCCTCAGTGTAAAGCGATAGAAAATGGTCGAGGTAAACAAGATGCTCAACGACAAAACAATGCACAATTTTAATCCATTAAAATTGAACTTAACCCCTACCTCGATAATCGATGTGAAACATCGGCGTCGTGGTTGACGACGTCCCGAGATGAGGTTCCATAAGGGACGACGGAGAGCGCCTGAGGAGGAAGCGACGTCTCCCTTTTTTATCCCAAAGAGATGAAAACAAGGTGGACGTTGATGGTGAGTTTCTACATTAGTGTCTCCTCCCTTGTAATATAGGAAGAAGAGGATAGAGTATTCGGTGTCGTCGAGTCGAAGTTCTTCTTCGGAGAGTTGGCGTTCTTCGTTGAGGATGATGTTATTCAAAAACACCAGTGTTCCCCCAATTCAACCTCACACAACAATTCTAACCCAAAATAAAATAAGGATTATCGTTATTTTATTTTATTTCTCCTTGCATTCAAAATTATAAAATTCAAATTCCAGTTCACTTAATTAATTAAACCATGAGTTTACTAATTGATTAGGTGATATGTTGGCAAGTTTAAATGAGGGACAGATAGAGGAGAGGAAGAGTTACCCAAATAAATTAAAGGGGGTTGTCAACATTAAACAAAGGAGTTTAATTGGAGGTTTAAGGGGTTTAGGGAATGTGAATGGTTAGGGATCGTGTGGGCCCCACATCACAATTATCCTCATATGGGTAGTTAAGAGTTTGTGGGTCCCATCCTAACGTCCCCGTGTAGGATATAACAACTTAAGATAAAGAATAAAAATTGTTCCACAATTTTTATTCACTTTTTATTTAAACCACAAAATTAAACTTCTTCTCCCATGAAAACGCAATTGCAATAAAGGTCCTTTTAAGAAATTACCGGCATTTCGAGTTCATCGGTTCCCTAAGATTTCAATTCCCAGCAACAGTTCAAAAGATAGAAAATGTCGCAGGTTCATTTACTGAACGTACTCGAGATAAACTTCCGAAATTGATTCCAGGAACACCGGGCCTCAGAATCAGGTTCCTGTCAAGAACTACGTACTCGTATATTTCCGAATTATTTAAGAAAAAAAATTTCCTTGAAATTTCTGAGTCATTACATACTACCTCTGACATAATATCCTTAATGGAGGATCCAAAAGTAGATGAACTGGTGGATGGTGACCTCTCCAAAAACTCGAGCACTTTCACTACTGATGACCTCTTCCTCCACAATAATAGTATTTGTATTATTCTTTGTCATATGTTTATTGATTTTTTATCCCATAAAAATGATTCATTGTGGGTAAGACCAACCCCCGATGGATCAGAAGCACTACTGTTTGTAAAACCAAGAACCCTAGACCACTAGTCTTCCTTGTCAGAAATCCCGATGACTGACCTCTCATGATGATTCTGTTTTGCCTAATGTACTCTCAATGACCTTTGATTTTTCTATTACCTCAATATATATCTTCAAAATAAATGTAGTGACCTACGACTAGAAATCTGGATTAAAAGCCTCCTAAAAAAGCATCACCTTATCCTCCTCATTCGATAACAGGTCCAAAGCATATTTTAGAAGGATACTAAAAAAGAGACCAATCACATTCACATTGAAAATCCCCTATTAGAAGGTATGAAACTCCTGGTGACTATACAACTTCATGGTCAAAGAACGAAACTCATTTATAAAATGGTCTCGTAACTACTCCTAAGAGACTGTTGACTCCTCACAATCCTTGATGAACAAGAACCACCACTACCTCACTTCCCCACACAGCATCAACAAAGACAATGACACCCAGTGGTCCTTTTGGGCACCGATCAAACTGAAAGCAATCTCTACCTCCTCCAACCAGTATTCTATGACTAAATCTATAATGGAGCCTTGAAACATCTATATACTATTGAAATGAAACTTTCATAGTGTCCGATATTTTTATTCGTCATCAACTAGTATTGTGTGGTGATCATCTAGTGCATCCTTCCAAACAACTTCTCTATAAACCTGATGAAGATGTTGACCTATAGCTATACCTTAAAAAAAAGAGATCATAAATCTATAATATGAAAGTCATTAACATTAATTATTTTTCTCTTTTAATCATTTTAGGTTAACTTATACCAAGGCCTAACCATTCAAACACATGAACAAAGAAGAATGATTCAAGATCTATTACAAATTCTATAACATGCAACCAATATCACCATGTTTAGTTGCCATTGTGAGCTTAAAAGTCTATTCATCAGATCACATGGGCCCTAAATAAGCATGTCTCAGCTGGTATCATAGGTTTACAACACTTTATAAACATAGATGATACCATTTCTTTACAAACCCATGCAACCACACTTGTTCTTAACTCTAAACAATATCCTATTACTAAACCAATCCTCTTATACCATTGTGTCATCACCCCCTCCCAACAAAGTGTACTTCTACAAAGATGACAATGGGATAAGAGAGATAGTGACCCACGAGTCCCACCATCAGTAGGCCCCGTGTTTTTGGCTAGCATATTGGATATAATAAACAAGTAAATGGAAGGAATTACCCTCTATGAGAAACATATACATAATATAGAGATAAGACATACACTAACCAACTCAAACTCGGACTATAATATAAAAGAAAACCCATGTGCACAAATTAAATGTCAGGAAAGAACTAATACAGCTAAATGGGGAAACAAAAAGTATAAAAATAATGTAAATATAACAATGAACATGAAGCCGAAACAACTCATACAACCTACATACTAGTAGTAACCATCCAGATCTCCAACCTACAATAACTAACCTGAAAAACAGTATATATAAATATGTGTGGGGGTGTATAAGAATATACTTAGTAGGGTCCTCCCCAGATCCTCTAGTTCCAATGTAGATAAATAATGATAAATAATAGTTAAGAACAACTGAAACTAACTCATCACCTAAAAATGTATACTATTACCTCACCACAACCACTCTCACAAAGTGTCACATATAAGAGCTTAATATATAGTAAATAATATCAAGGGTACCCTACTATAGCTCCCCATTAGGTTTCTACTCTGCCCTAACATTGCACGTCCCAATCCTCTTTCTCCAATATTCTATCTTGTAGCCACCTAAGTGAAGCACCACAACATGCACCACATGAAAGACACACCAATTACACATAACCACAAGAAACTAGTATGTTTCTGGTATACACCAAAACTCACATAATGTGAGTCATACATATGGTATTAAACCTCAATACATAATATCCATTACATTGATTAAGGGTCTTAAATCCTTCGCAACATGTACATGTTTTACATAGAGTAGTCCTTTTAGAACTATATCCAGAATATGTGTGTGTAAAATAACCAAAAGACATTATATACCTATTCACGCATATATTGGTAAAAATAACTATCATGCATACCATCATAAGAAACAATGAAGAGAAGGGAGCAGTTCCATAGGTGGTATTCATCCTTCCATCCTCCTACTAGGATGTTGGGGAAGACACCCCCAGGGCTCAAAATCCCTAGGGTGGCAGTTTTCATAACCGACAAGGTGGATTGGAATATAGAAAAAAATGTAAAGGATATAATATATCTCACAACCACACTAAGTGAATATCCAAGTCTCACACACAACTTTAAATAACATCTCAGAGACTCCTCACTTACACATCCAAGAGCACACATCCGATAAGCACACAACCATTTATAGAGTTACATTAAATTATCATATCAGTTTTCCTTTGTTAAACATTACGTTTATTAATTCATTACCATTAATTTACCATTATCATTTCCACATTGCATCACATTACCATTTCAATAAATATCATTTCCATCTATGCATAAAAAAATAAAATCCACGAATTCTTAGAATCACATCTTTAATATTGCACCACTACATAGACCAAACCCATGGGTTATATACTAATTAATTTATTAAGACAATTAAATTCCATTTCACTAGATACTGTTGGAAGAAATTCTAAACTCGCCAAACACAAGGGGATTAATAAGGTGAGTATATGAACTACTCATGGAGTCTTTTACACCTATAGTAGGAGAGTAAACTCCTCTACCCATCTGGAGATAAACAAGGAAAGAATGAAGACCCCCACTTTTTCATTTCCAATGGAAGGAGAGTAACAAAATAAATCAATCTAACTCAACTAGTGTAGAATGGAAAGAAGATAAAAAAACCAATAGATTCAAAAAAAGCATACATCTTTTATAGTAATTGGTACAACCCACATCACCCCATTCCACCATCTTTGGTGCCATACCTGATACCACATGTAAAATACGACACATCTTTCCACCCCTGGTTTCAACTACTACCACTGCTACTATTCATTCTTTACCCACATACCACAACAACTCTCCAGGCTCAGCCATCCCAGGCTCACATCACATACGGGTCTCCCTACCCCACAAACACAATAGCCCTTGAGGATCATCCATATCACAAGTAGAAGGAAACAAACAAGAGAATATGATCATGGACCCAAAAAATCATTCAACCTACACATGGGATGATCTATAATGGATTTTAATCATAAAGAATATGAACATTACAAGTAAGTGGGGAACCCATGACCTAAAAATGAGTTATCATTTGACACATAATTGGTTATTATTTCTTATTGAATTAACTGATTAATTATCATAGGTTCAAAGTATTTCAACCTAAGCAACAAGTTGTCACAAATTAATTTAACAACTAATTTAACCATCCATTAATTATGGTTTCAAAAGAAATAAACATTCATAGTATTCCTTAACAATTTCAATTAAACATGAAAACTAGAATCTATTTGATCAACATCAAATTGCAACTACAACCAGATTCATTAACGTGACTCTTAGATTCATTTATTTAATTAATTATCAATTAATTTTGGATTGAATTTTGTTACCAATATTCATCAAGAATGAAATGGTAAACCAATCAAATCATAGATATCAAAATATCTAGCAAACTAAGAGGAAAAATGTTATCATGTTATACAGTTACAATATCTCAATCAGATCGATACAAATTATTTAATCTGTTTCAACAATCTAATCAGGGAAATTTCATTAAGATAAAATGGGATAATCCTTTGTGACTATACAATTTCATGTAATAAAATAGAGAAGCAATTAATCCCTTACCTAAAAACATCTTCAATGTTCTTTTCCTGAGAATGAATTATTGTAACAGATCTACAATCTCCTCTCCTACGAGTTCTACATACGTCTAAGGATGTAACAGTACTAACTCACAAAGAATAATCCATAAAAACTCAATTATAAAAACTGGTAAGAAATCACCATCGTACTATGAGAAGAAGTGGAGAAAAATGAGATCAATCTGGGAGAAACCACTAAATAATGATGGTATACCAAAATATGGATCATATCAGGTCACCAAAAATCGAAGATGGAAATGAAAATATCAATCACTATCGAAAGGATATTTATAATGTTGAAGAGGGGACTATTGGTTAATATGGGATTATAGGGAGGGAAGAAGTAGTCGTAGGGTTTGACAAACCAAGTATTAAGATTGTTTTAAAACATTATTGCCTTAAGGGATTAATGAAGTGTAATACACTTTCACATTATATAATTCTTCTAGGTCACTGTCAACTAAATAAAAAGTCCCCATTCATAGTTATTTTATTTTACAAACCCCAAAATATTACTATCTTTCAACCCCACATTCTTGTTTTTAAATTCATCTACATGGTCGGAAGCGCACATTCACACCGTGAAAGTTCCATACTCATTGTTTTTAACACTTGAGTCCCTCTAGACATCATCTGAGCCTCCTCCAATATCTAAAAACATATAGAAAAAAGGGTTTATCCATGTGGATTTTCTCCATTAAATGGGGAACAAGGGATACCAATCATTTTATACATGCTTTAAAAATCAAAAATGCAAAAAATTCTATAAAGAATGTTGAGTAATGGATCGATCAATTTCCACAAAAATATTTCCTAATAATCACATAAAAAAATATTAGAAGTAGAACACCTCACTGTATCTACCCTTATGATCATACTGTCTACTCGGGTACCAAACAACGATCGAGTATGTCGTGAGATATAAATCGCAGTTGGACGAAATCCATTGTGTCTAAGCCAATCCATTTTTTGAAATAAATATATATCAATGTTCCATATTTGAATAAATTTAAAACCATATATATGTGAAATAGTAAAACCATGGTCCATGTTCTTAAATGGACACCCATCCCATTCAACCTATTTCATCTTAAGTAGAAAACATGACAAAGTTACTTATGAAAGTAAGGATATGTATAAATTTTACATTACAATTGAATCTTCCGAAGTAGAGGATGACCCCAATAATATGATTTATCTTAGGGGTAACATTTAAATTTATACATAAAGGGACACTCATAATATAAAGGAATAAATTACCAGAAAAATAAATCAATCAATTCATCAATTTCATTGGTGGAGGCTCAAACCTAACCAACGAAATCCAAATTGAATACCAATAGTCGCTATGGGTGTCACCAATTTTACCCAATACCTCTGAGTCCATCCAAGGAAACCCATATCAAATCTCTTATTACACTTTTGAATGGTGACTCTGAGTCTGTACCATTTATATCACATATAGAACCGAGTATCACTCAAGGCATGGAATTACCATCTTTTCAAACATGACCTTCCTCAATTTTCCTATAAAGATTTATTCTCACTCATGTGTATATGTAATACGAATTGAGAGAGAGTACAAGGAAAGAAAATGTGTTCCATATTGTGAATCAAGTATAACCAACCAGACATATAGATTTCATCCTTGGAATCCTTAATTCATGACCCATGTTCTCTCTCATCCCATAGTAGTGGTCCTTATAAAACATGTAACTCGTCATAAGGGAAAGAATTTATATAAATTAGTTCCACAAAATATCATTCCATTCTTAATTCTAACAAGTTATTCATTTCTCACAATCCAAACTATCAAAGGAATAATGCATTAAACACATGCATAAGCCCTAGGCTATTAGCTTTGATCACTTGGAAACATACATTAATAATAATAAATTGAATGTAGGCATAATATGGATGCTTTAACAAACCTCTAATCATATGTCATGAATAAAATATCAATATCTTATGATATCAAGCTTGACCAAGTAGTAAATTCTTTTCAAACCAATCGAATGGATTAATCGATATGCCTTAAATGATATAAAAGTACAGCGAACACTTCATTTTATAAATGTATGAAAATGGCATAGAATTAATAAAGGTATTCATTTGACTTACAATGAGAAAATTAAACTCAAGTCATATGGAATTCAATGTAAGGCCTCAGGAATGTGCATTTACATATAAGGTGTGATGAATTATGCTTACATTCCAAAATCATGGACAACACTTTATCTGATTTCAAATTATAATCGAATGCATTTAATAAAAATTCAACTCGCATGAGGTAACTAACCATTCAACGAATTGGAAATAGGTCATTCATGGTGGGATCGCCCAAAGGGGTGGGTGATAATGAGTTGAATGTCCTAGGAATGGGTTTCTCCATAAGAATAAGAACCAAGTGAAATGGAAAACTATTTGAAATGATTAATTAATATTGAAATAATCCTCAATGGATGGTTTGGGTGAGAGGCACAATGATGTGACATCAATAAGGCATCTAAAGGATGTGAAATATCATATAACCCCTACCATGATGTTGTAGACCCCCGCTGATCTTTTTTTTGTGGTTTGATTTGACTAACAACGAAATAAATAGATGGATTTATGAAATTATTAAAAAAGAAAAAATACATTTAACCAAAATAATGCAACATTTGAAATAGAAACCATGAAATAGATTTTTTTATAAATAATAACATACTGAGGGCTTTACATTGCCTCCATTAATGAAGGAAATGAACTCTAAAGAAATGAGATAGCTCAAGACCCCATGGATGAGGGGGGAAGAGCTCCACACATGAAGAGAAGGAGGAAACCCCACTGGGGAGGAGAGGGTAGGGATAAAAATATGAAAATGTATTTAATTATGGGAAATCATGTAATTGCACCATCAAAACTATGCTGGATGGTTTGACCACAATGTTTTGACACACCATGTGCCAACTGTTCGATGAACAATGTGAGGTTACTACCTATGTGGAACTAACCGTATGGGTTGGGTTCACAGTTTGGGTTAACAATTCATATCCCATGCATTTCACATATTTTCACCTACAGAAATATCACTCTTTATAGCTACGAGCCACACAATTTCAGAAAAAAGTGCACCCTATGATGACCCTTCAAACATGGGATTTCTAGGTTCTGGTAATTATGAAACACAACAGTACACTAGAGGGACCATTGTGGCCATTAATAAAGTTTGAAAAAAACACCATAATGTTTCAAAACACAAATAATTCAAATCTGAATCCTATATTAAAGAAGGACATGTCCACAAAATAAAAAAATCAAAAATATCTAGAAATTGTATCTAGTAAAAAACATGGGTTTCTACAATTCCCCCACCATTCATGTTATCATCCATGATAAATTTTTGGAAAATAAATATAACATCACTCGAACTACTCAGGTTTTAATGTCTTGGTCAAATGGACAGCCAACATTTTCTGATTCCTAACACACCTCTTATCATTATCATAACAAAAAATACACATGTCGTGGGAACTAATACCAACACCCACACTCTAACCGAAGCATTATGATGTAGCTTACCTGAGCCCTTAAAACTAGATACGTGGTCTCTATGTCATCTCTCTACACCACCATCCTTTGGTACATCAATAACATATTTTCGAATTATGGTCCAATTCCAAACCATGGTATCACCACCATAATAATTGTATTTCAACATGTCCACATATCGTTCCAATAACCCTCCTGACATGGAATACAAAACATGTTTTGATAGAAGTTTTGTATCCCAAAAGAACAAATTTAAACTGATCATTCCATCATTTTAATGAAAAATACTAGTCGATATTAGCCTTGAACCCATCTCTGATTACATGGACAAGAAGAAGCTTCTCAATAACTACACATGCAAAGATAGAGATACTTAAAGACATTCTGTCCCAAGTTGAATATTAGCATGTAACTCGACATAGATGGATGACATATTTCATAATACAATCTCAAAACCTCTAGAGGAATTCACCTTGATACTTCATTGATCATGATCACCAATTCTTGAATTCTATTTTTGGTGATACCTCAAGATAAAAATTTAATATAAACTATTGTGCCTCATACTAAACATGGAGAAACTGTAACCCATAAAATTTGGATCATCATGGTAAAAACACATCTCTCAGGCCCAACTAAAAAATGAGGTATCCTTGGAGTAAACAATTGAATTCCAAGGATCTCATCCAAGGAAAACCATAATGATCATACCAGTGAGATGTTGATAGTAGCTGAACATCCATGTAACAAGAACATCGACTGACCCCAAAGTGGTATCCACCTTCTGATCAATTCAAAGGGTATAGATTGTGTCCTTGAGTCCATACATAGTCTTCTTACATGGGAACCCATGTATCACTTAGGAATACACTATCCCATGAAAGTAACTACTCTTCTGATGCAAAAATCTAATAAAAACCTCCCAAACAAAAAAAATAGAATTTTAAAATAGTAGCATGTTTTAAGACCAATTATCTCTTTGTTTACAAAGACAATACCAATATACGAGACCTGATTTCCTTGAGATGGGAGTACAGTAATAGGTTTTAATGATCTTGATAATGGATCCAAGATACTTTTACTATAAGGAGGAAAAAGTGCTACGAGTGATTTCAAACCGACCATTAAAAAATCCAAGGGATGGACTATCGAACCATTACTTGTTAAACTCACTAGAAGAGCATGACTAGATCTTCCAACACATCAACTACTCGACCATGATACCTTCACCACTTGACGTATCCCATGGTCACACAAGCGCAACGATCATGGACAATTATTGGCCAATGGTTTATTCATATTTTTCCAGCATCTACTGACCCATCACCACAATTATCCCAAGAAAGAGCATAAATAAAGGATGTATTACTAGCCTTATGGAATTAAACATGTCTGAACATTTTGAAATGGTCTTCTAGGATATTTTTACTAGGAAGGACCCGATTTATCAGAATAGATTTGATTCTACCATCCTAAATATTGTCCTTAACATTCGGTTCAATTGGTAGTGGATCTCATACCATGAATGACTCTTTATCATGTTGGAAAAAAGTTGGCAGGAGAAGGTTTTTGATGTTTTTTACAAAATTTTTTTCTTTATTTTTTAGTGAGGATAAATCAACTAACATTGAGAAAGATGAAAATAGGACTGAAAATTAGTTTTTTGTAAAATCAAACACACATTGATTAAGAATGTCCACTTTATTGAGAGGAAGTTGTTTGGAATAAAATGTTATGATCAGAATTTCCTTGGGCCTTGAATGACAGAATATGCAAATGAGTTACAAATTGTATTCACGTTAAGCATAGATCCGATATAAATTAGATGATTCTTTATTTTTTTGTCTCTCATAAATCATTAGTATTTTATGAAACATATTATTAATAATTTATGATGATAAAGGAGATAAAAAATGATATAATGAATGTTTAATAAGAAACAGATGTTGATGAGGCTTAGAAGAAAAAGGTGTTGTTGATGTTCATGAAGTAAAATATTTTACTTCATCTTAGGAAGAAAAAGGTGTTTCTAAAACTCCAGATGGAAAATATATTGATGAGGATCAAGAAGAAAATATGTTGATGGTAAGAATGAAATAGATGTTGTCGAGCCTATTGATGTGAATGAATTCATACTTAAGATATTGTACTGATGAATTCTTACTGAATAAATCATAATGGGGGAATCATATTGAATAAAATTCAATGAATAATTCGTACAAAAGTATTCATAGTGAAAAAAATCATATTGAAGAATTCATAGTGAAGAATTCAAACAGATGAAATAATACTGATGAATTATAACTGAATAATTCACACTGATGAAATCATACAATAGAAATTTTACAGAACAAATAATACTATGATTTCAAAATGAAAAAATCATACTAGGATTTCATAATGAAAAAAACATACTGGGAAATCATAATGGAAAACAAGAATCAGACTGAACTTTTTTCATTAATTTAGAAGTGAGGTAATGTATTTATAAGATTTGAGAAAGCATGAGAATATGTGAGAAGTATTGATGAAGTCATACAAATATCAAGGATGGTTAAAGAATTCAAATAAAGGCATGGATTTCAAAAGGAATGGAATGAGTCAAATAATGATTAGATATTTTTGGAAGATTCAAGATTCAAAAGTGTTGGTGTAGTGGGAAAAACATTTCAAGATCCCGAATAAATGATCCTTGATTGCCTATAAATGGATAAGAACACTTTGTGTCTTTGTGGGACAAACATGGAACTTGAAATAATAGAGCGAAGATCTGCATTTCTATCGAGTATCGAAGGTCTTCCAGATATTTCATTCTTAAAGGTGTGTTTTTGGAAATAAGAGGAAATGATTGTATTTAGTTCTGATCATCATATTTAGCTAAATCATCATATTTAGCAGATTATTGTATTCTACAAGATTTGGAATTAGACTGAGTGTTTCATACTTAGGATATAAGTGATTAATATTTGTGTCAACTACATTCATATAAGGTTATATATTTTTTATATTGGGAGGAATTAGATTGGGAGAGTCATACTAAGCTTTTCTTACTGGGAAAATCATACTGGGATATTTGGATATTGAGATTTCTGTACTATGATTTTCTTACAAGTATTTTTGTAAGTGGATTTTCATAATAACGTTTTTATACAACCAAAATCATAATTGAATTTTATTAAAAATTCCAAGTAGTAATTACTAAATTCTCAATAATAATGTGAAGAATTGAAATGAAATTCTATATTTCATAATGTTGATCAAGAATCACTATTACATGTTCATTACAAAAGCATTCGTATATCATTTCACATTATATGAAGAACATGCTTCACTGTATTGATCGAAGTGCTACATAAGTGTAGGGGTATATCATACTCATTGTTTTTGTATCAAAGGACTGTTTTCTAGTAGATTGTGTTATATTGGAATATTTCCAATCTATACTAAGGACTTGATATTCTAGTTGAGTATTGACCCTTGTAAATTATTCTATTCTTGTAGTGATATGTTTTATTTGTTCTCAATAGATAAATTAACCTTTAATAGGAGACGAATGTTGTTTCTTAAGAAAGGAAAACTAAAACGAGATATCACTGATTCACTCCTCCCCCCTATGTTATACTTGAATCCTAGTTGGGTAATCTAACTTTTTATCAGAGGTGATGGTTCCCTTCGTTTAATCTATAATGATGTTTTTGAAAGAGAGGTTGTGATGGATAACTAAATTTTTTTCAATAATAATGGAATTCTAATATATTATCGAAAGAACTAACACATTTGAATAAATTGAATTTTTCCATATCGTATCTCTCTTAGATACAATTTTCTTGAAGTAAGAACAGATGGGTTTCCTCTTACTGATGACTAGGTTCCTTGTAGTCTTATTAAAAATAAGAATCTTGAGTATGATGGTAGATATATGAAAATTCATTACTCTTATAACTTTCTAAATCTATGGTTTCAATAGTGAAAGGTGTTTCCACTACCAAAGGTATTTGGGATAAGTTAAAAAATAGCTATCAAGTAAATAAAAAATTAAAATACGAAATATTTCAAATATCAAGTATTAAGTATAAAATTATCAATATGGCTGAATAAAAATCAGCTGGTGATTTCCATTCCAGGGTAGATTATATTGTCAGCAAGATTGGATGTCTTGGTGAAAAGTTGGATGATTCTATAGTTGTTGGTATGATCTTAATAATCCATCCGTAAAAGTTTGATGCAAATGTATCTTCATTTAAATATATATATATATATCCCGAAACATTTTCTCTTAATTATTTACATAACACCCTCATAGCTTATAAAATGAGAAGGGAGAATGCAATAAAAATAAAAAATAAATTTTTTTAGAGAAATTTATTTCAGGTCATCCAAGAGTGAAAAATAAAATAAAATTATTTTGGAGGGAAGCCATTTATTCTGATTTTGAAAATGAGGTATGTCAAAATTTGGAGGAAATTTTATCATTTTTAATATGAATTTGAGAATAGTAATAGTTAATTACAAAGGGAAAAATCCCTTGATGTTTTATGAATGTGGAGCTATTGGGTAGTTTGTTGATAATTTTTCTCAATGATGTAATGAATAAGATAGTGAAGAAGAAGAAAGAAGACACATAAATTCATGGAATAAATTGGTAAATAAAGATACATATTTTTCAAGATAGAAGGGTAAAAAATTCATCAAATCTAAAAGAACAAGATTTTTATCTAATGATTACCATGATAAATATAGTGATATTTAATCCAAAAAAAATACTGTGGATTAACATGAGATAATACACCTATTGAAATTGTGATTATTGATTATTGTGGAAGCAACAATTCTAAAAGTAGAATAATTTCATCTTGAATTCGATTTGATAGAAGTATTGAAATAATATTTGAGAAACTTTAAAAGGATTGAGAAGGGAAATATAAAGTTGATAAATTAATTTTATTCAATAAACAATCATGAATTTCTTATTGATCATAATGTAAATCCTTTGATGAAATTGATATATTGAAGAAATATGTTTAAAAATAAACAATAGAAACAAACATCTAGAAGTGAAGTTGAATGAAAAAGAATAAGTGTTTGAAATTTTCCAATAAAAACTTTATAAGGTTGAATAGAGGGATATATTTTTAAAAAATATATCTCTAATGTTGGTGGATGCTATATTAAAGAGTTACATTAGAAAAATCAAAATTCACCATCAACGGATGATAAGAATACTGATGTTGTTATAGAAAATAAATATAGAAATGTTTTAAGAAATAAATAATGTGGGAAATATATATATGTGGATAAGACCAAAAAATGGGAAAAAGTTTTCTAAAAAGGTTATGTATAATAAATTTTCTATTAATTCTTGTTCTCATAAGGATGAAAATAAATTTTAGCTAAAGAAGACTGTTTCTTTTGAAAATAGAAAGGTTGGTGGTCCACAAAGATCTCGTAAGAAGGTTAGTTAAAAATATACTCCCAAAAATTCCCAATACAATTGTTTTAGAGTTAAATACTCTTTATATAGATAATTTAGATATTTTGGTGGATTTGGTCATATTGAAAATATTTTTTGGTTCAACTGACAACATTAATAATATTCCACACATTATTGAAGGCAAGGTTTGAGGGGGTGTCAAACCTCAAAAAAGAAGAAACCTGAGAAGGTAGGTGTAAAAGCTGAGAATAGGTTATAACCCATGAAATATAATTATGAAATATGTGAACAACCTAGACATATTGAAATTTTTTTATAGTTCTTTTATAGGAACCAAAAACATATTCACAATGATACTTTAAAAATAGAGGTGAATAAAGAAAAGGGGGAAAATCACTTATTGTTGAAACCACATTGAAAAATCTAAAAGGAGAACAACCATGAATCTCAGATTTGGGTTTTCTTTTAATATGTGAGGAGAATCAATCTTTTTTAAAAATCTGAAATAATTTAAATACGGAAAAGTGACATTTGGTAGTGATGAATCTCTAAGAATCAATGTGTTGGATCATCCATCAATAGAAAAGAAAATATGAAATATAAGAAAATTTTGTATATTGATGGGCCAAAACAGAACCTACAAATATTTCCACAATATTGTGACGAGTATAAAAATGTTATCTTCAGAAAATATAGATTTTTTTGATGGTTGAAGATTCTTGAAGGATTTAATAGGGGTACAACATACAAAATAAAACTTATTTCATGTTGATGGAATACAAAATTATTGTTAATTGGGCGTGGTGGTGGATAATAAATGGAGGAATAAAAGGCTGAGACACATGTGTTAGAGAAACATGAGAATGTTTTCAAAATGAGTTAGTGTTTGATACATTATTGTTATCTCAATAATAAGTGATTGGGTTGTACTGGTTTTCAAAAATAAATGATTACAAATTATGTGCACAACAAAGGTGTCATTTGTTCAAAATGAACCCTATAGATTTTTCATTTTGTTATCTATGGGCCAATGATAAATAAATAAAAAAAATAGGGATACACACTTAATCATTTTCATTGATGAATTTACTCAAATTGCTTATGTTTTGTATATGAAACATAAGTCATATGCTCTAAAAATGTTTAAATGATTCATGAGGAAAGCTAAGATGGAATGTGAGTATTCACTAAATAAGTTGAGGACTGATGATTGTGGTTATCATAGAAATGAAAAAAAAATTAACATTATCTTTAGAATCACGTAATTTTTTATAAGTATAGTTCACCATATAAACCTCAAAAAATGGGGTTGTTGACTGAAAGAATAGAATTTTGGTGGAAATGGAGAGAACGATGTTGCTTGAATATGGTTACACTCATTACTTTTGGAGACAAGAAATGGATAATAATATGTATACTAGAAATTGATGTTTTTATAGTACATGTTCTGATATGAATCTATATGTAATATTTTATGAGAAAACTGTATGTTTGAAATAATTGATATTTTTTTGGGATTCCATACATCAAAAAGAATAAAGGTGGAAATTTTGGAATGTTTGAATAGAGAGGTGAAGATGGAATTTTGATTAGCTATATTGGGGAAGGAATAGGTTATAGTTGTTTCCATAGAAAAACTAGAAGAATATATGATTTTTTTGATGTGAAATTTATTGATAAAGATAAAAATGAACAATAACTAATTCTGACAAAGATGTTGATAAGGATAAGGAAAGTATTGATAATAATTATGATAAAGATACATAAAATTTTAATCCTAATCAAGAAGTATAATCAGACTAAACTATTTCTAGTAATTTGGAATATACTCAAAAATCTCATCCTAGGCTGAGGAATAAAATGGAATCATATAACAATACTTATGATTAATATCGGAATGTTCATACAATAAGAACATTAAATTACATTAGTCACATTTCTTCGTTTTAAAAAGTGGAACAAAAAAATGTTAATGAAGCTTCTAATAATTCATAATGGGATTAAGATAGGAATGCATAACATGATCAGATTTAAAAGAATTGTAACTTAGAACTCATATCTATGCGAGATGAAAAAACAATTATTGGAATAATGTGGCATTTTTAGAACAATATTAATAAACATGGAGAAGTGATAAGGACCAAGGAAATGCTTTTTTGCAATGGGTATTCCAAAATTAATGGTATTGATTTTAATGAAACATTTTATTTGGTAGAAATATTAGAAACTATTAGAATATTTCTTAATATTTTTGAAAAATGAAGTTATTTTTTACAATTGGATGTCAAATAGACATTCTAGAATGGGGTTCTCAACGAGGATGTTTACATTGAACAACTATGCAACTTTGTTGTTGTGAATGATGAATGTTATGTGTATGTTGAAGAAATCATTTTATAGACTAAAATAAGATATGAGGGTATGATATTATGTAGAGACCCACATTTGATGTACATGTACATTACATTACTTTTGCAGAATACTTAATACATCAGAAAAAATGACACATAAGAACGGTAATAGTATAGTATCTTTAGAAACTCAAAACATAATCATTTAATCACGATGAAAGATCATAAATATCACTACTGGAAATAGTACATATACCCATGGTTTTAAACCATGGTTATAGCCCTTGAAACCGTGGGTATAGGATATACCCATGGTTTCAAGAACCACCGGGTACAGTGCCGTCGCAATAGGGTTATACCCACGGTTTGCATAGAACTG
Organism: Viscum album; assembly: GCA_963277665.1. Taxonomy (NCBI): domain Eukaryota; kingdom Viridiplantae; phylum Streptophyta; class Magnoliopsida; order Santalales; family Viscaceae; genus Viscum; species Viscum album. The sequence goes on along the minus strand of OY728155.1, from coordinate 990,878,970 downwards.
TGGGTATAGATGATGAAAAATTCACATTACCCACGGTTTAACAAACCGTAGGTATAGACATCTATACCCACGGTTTGGAAAACCGTGGGTATTTTGATTTAAATATCGGCATATCTACCCACGGTTTGAAAACTATGGGTATAGTATACTGAATTAAACTCTTGTACCCACGGTTTTCCAAACCGTGGGAATAGACTTGATCCCCAGCTAGCTGCAACTCCACCTCCCTACCGTTCTGCACCTACAGATATATCAATCCTGCCATTCAAATATATTAGAAATCAACAATAATATGAAAATACCTACTCTGTTATATCAATCCCAACATGAAAATACAATGGAAATTAGAGGACCTCGTCAAAGCATCTTGACTAAATAACAGAGGAAGACTCACATTCTTACCAAACACCGTAATGCTGCATGTGCACCTGTGCAAGCTTGTTGCTGGAGTATCCTACAAAACTTTCACCAAAAATAACATTCACATCTTCAGAGTCGACAAAGAAAACATGATGTATCTATTCAAGGGAAGAGAAAAAATTATCTCAAACCCATAATTGTGGTGTAATGAAAGCCGTAATGAAATGAAACGCGGTCCCCCTGCCCAGCCCTCACCCTCCCCCCTGCCCAACCCTCCACATCCCTCCCCACTGCCCAGCCCCTCCCCATCCCTCCCCACTGCCCAGCCCTCACCCTCCCCACCTGCCCAGCCCCCCCCTCCCCCCCTGTCCAGCCCTCCACCTGCTGAGCCCTCCACCTCCCCCCTTTCCCAGCACCTCCCCTTCCCTCCCCACTGCCCAGCCCTCCCCCCGGCCCAGCCCTCCCCCTCCCCCTGCCCAGCCCTCCCCCTGCCCAGCCCCCCTCCCCCTGCCTCACCCTCCACCTGCCCAGCCCTCCCCCTCCCCCCTACCTAGCCCCTCCACCTCCCTCCGCACTGCCCATCCCCCCTTACACAGCCCTCCCCCTGCCCAGCCCCCAGCCCCCTCCCCCCTGCCCAGACATTTCCCTGCCCAGCCCCTCCCCCTCCCTCCCCACTAGCCTATACATGTGACCACCCCCGGAATATAGAGTGTAAGGAGATTACATGATGTGTAAGGTGGGTACACGATGTGTACCATACATGGGGTACATGCCTATTTCCATTAATCTACCTGACTAGATATATGGCCAGGCTGTGTATTTCTACACAACGTTCCACCCACATGGGGTCTGGTTGTGTACTCTACACAGCCCTATCCTCATAAATGGGATCACCTGATTAGGAACTCGATTACATGGTGTGTATGACCCCATATATGAAGTTTACTACCAAAAATTAATCTTCCTAAATGATAAGAACACATGGTGTGTCACCCCTAAACTATATGCCATGTTTTCAGGTTTTCCCGAATGGAAAATCCCAGGATTGCCCAGAACCCTTGGGTTTACCCCCAAAAAACATATTAGGCCTTTAATAGCCATTAGAAATCATAATAGGGGTTCAAAACATGAAAAATAATAATATAGTCCAGCTGATTTTATCAGACTGCACAACCTAACTCATTTGCTCTGTTTCAGAAACTGAAAAAAAGGGGAAAATAAATAAGGGGAGAAAGTAGAAGACCGTTCTAATGAAAGGGTGTTCCCTCACTCACCCTAATTCATAGTCATAATCCACTAAGGTGAAGAAGAAGTAGATAATCACAATAATGATCGTATCTCCATGAGGCATCAGTATAACTTCCTGAATGAGGCCCTGTGAATTAGTTCCCAATTTCCAAAGATTCTAGATCACAATATGAAGTGAAGAAGAACAAAAAACATCACAATTGAAACAAATATCACAATTTTAATTAAAAAATATAGAAATACAACTATATTTACTAAGATGAAATGAAAATGAAAACAAATAAGTGAAAGATGAAGGAGGAGAGGGGTTCCCATATCTAGGAACTATAGAGGTTTTCTTGTTTCCAATGGGTTTGTAGGTTCATCGTCTAAGAGAGGAGTAGTGAATCCTCATATTTAGAAGATGAAAAATAGTGGAAAACTTAGAAATCCTAACTAGCAGCATCATCCATGTGGCATCCCTTTGCCCAGCCCTCCCCCCTGCCCAGCCCTCCCCCTGCCCAGCCCTCCCCCTCCCCCTGCCCAGCCCTCCCCCTACCCAGCCCTCCCCCTCCCCACCTGCCCAGCCCATTCCCTGCCCACCCCCCCTCCCCTCCCCCTGCCCAGCCCCTCATCATCCCTCCCCACTGCCCAGCCCTCACCCTCCCCCCTGCCCAGCCCTCACCCTACCCAGCCCTCCCCCCTCCCCCCTGCCCAGCCCTCCACCTGCCCAGCCCTCCCCCTGCCCCCTGCCCAGCCCCTCCCCCTCCCTCCCCACTGCCCAGCCCTCCCCCCTGCCAAGCCCTCCCCCTGCCCAGCCCCCACCCTCCCCCATGTCATGTAGATGCATGACATGTTTTATTTGGATGCAGACCCAACCAGGTAAGGTACTGCAACTGTTATAAAACATCTAAAATTTTGATAAGGTACTACAACTCACTGTATTACAGAAGAGATTATTACAGAAAACAAATCTAAAATCGGATGTCCAGCTAAATATGTTCCCTTAAGGTATGTTTATTTAAGGTAATACAACTCACTATAATACAAAACGGATTATAACACATGAAATACCAGTCAAATTCATGAAGAATGTGATTATCACTGTATCATTTACAGCTTGAGTTTTAAACAATATAAACTTCCATATATCCTATCCTGTTGAAGATTTATTTGGGAAAAAATACCTTCATCAATCCTCACTGAGACATAAATGATACACATCTCTTAAGTTTCTTCTCCATGCTTGTGAATCAAAGGCATTCACTCCATCAGCCCATGAACATTCACTAATATTTCTGTTCATCGCTATGTTGGGATGAGAACAATCAAAGTATGTATAGAAACTCTTAAACATGACCCAGAAAAATCAATATATAGTGGAGTTAATAGTGAAAACATATCACCTGCATTCATATGTTGGATGAAAGGGAGGTTAACTCCATGATTTTACGACCAATAACCTACATTCATATAGTGTGTAAATGCAAATGAAAAATGATGCATGGTAGGGGGTTAATTCCACAATTTTACGAAAACAAACCTATTGTAGAGATCTGGGACATATTAGTGCAGGATTATCTCGATCTCTTCATGTGTAGAGTGAGTCACCTGTAATATATAAATAAAAATAATCAATATTATTCTAAAAAGATGAAGTGCATAATCGCGTATGAAAAAGTATTATGCGAAGGGAAATACTGCAAATTGTCTGGGAGATTATTTCAATGATATTATGAGAACATTACTATTTCCGGGTGAGCAACACATCGGTCATGATTCGATTGAAGTGGCTGCTCTGGGTGGTTTTGTTAACATCCACCTCATCCGTGCACCTGATTTGTGTTTCCACCGCACCCTTCAAGAACACTTTTAGCTTCCAGAATGTTGATTGACTCTACATCCCACATACCTATTATGGCCGGAAATAGAGAGGAAACAGAGCATTTGTTCTGCAATGAATATTTAGAAATGTCAGGTTTAATGATAGCAATCGGAAGTGTTTACCTTCAACTGGAATACAGTTCCACATTGATGATTTTTCAGAAGGCACTAAAGAAAGGTGATGTCCTGGGAGTGGTCGATCCTCTAATACGCCATGGTAATCAACTAAATCAGCTAAAAATTCATCTCTGGGAGCACTTGAAGTCTTACTGCATCATATTATGAAAATATGAGTCTGGGGTTAAATTGGATTTATGAGGATGCAGTTGAGTAAAAAGAAAACTTGTCATGAAGTAAAAAATGGTGTGGTAAAACCATACCTTTAGCGACGATGGATAAGTCGACACCGTGTCCAGCTCCTCCCCCAGCCCCTCCCCCACCCCACCTCCCCCTACCCCTCCTTCCCCACTGCCCAGCCTATCCCCCTCCCTCCCCACTGCCCATTCCCCCCTGCCCAGCCCCTCCTACTCCCTCCCCACTGCCCAGCCCCCCCCCCCCCCCGCCCACCCCCTCCCCACTGCCCATCCCCCTGCCTAACCCCTCCCCCTCCCTCCCCACTGCCCACCCCCCCTGACCAGCCCCTCCCCACTGCCCAACCCCTCCCCCTCCCTCCCCAATGCACATCCCCTCCCCCTCCCCACCTGCCCAGCCCCTCCCCCTCCCTCTCCACTGCCCAGCCCCCATGCCCAGCCCCTCCCCCTCCCTCCCCACTACCCAGCCCCCCTGTCCGGCCCCTCCCCACCTGCCCAGCCCCTCCCCCTCCCTCCCCACAACCCAACCCCCCTACCCAGCCCCTCTCACTCCCTCCCCACTGCCCAGCCCCCGCTGCCCATCCCCTCCCCCCTGCCCAGCCCCTCCCCCTCCCTCCCCACTTCCCAGCCCCTCCCCCTCCCCACCTGCCCAACCCTCCCCCTCCCTCCCCACTAAACATGCTTTTTCTTTTGTGTTTGGAGTCTTCCTAAAACACATAAAACCACATTAAAAAATTAGAGAAAGGAAAGCTGAAAACCAGCCCTCCACTGCACCCCCCACCCACCCTCCCAACCTTCCCCTCCCAGCACCACCCCCAAACCCTCCACTACAACCCCCCATCCCAAGACTCCCCTCCACTGCAAAGGACATGATTAGATGGTGAGATAATAACTAACACACAAAACCATAAAAACAATAATTTCATGTGAATATTACCTAATGAATTGTCAAATAACACCCCCGATGAAAACATAATCCAAAATGCATTTCATTTCATAAAGAAATTCACATACAAGCAGTCCACCAATACAAAAAAAATTAAAACTCCAACACAAGTATCTATGATAAGTCAAAAATGGATGGGATTAATATCCCCCCCCCACCCGTCACCATAATCTTCATCCCCATGTCTAGCATCATCATCATCAGCAGCAACATCATCAGCATCATCATCACCAGCAGCAACATCATCATAATCATCATCATCATCATCATCAGCAGCAATCTCATCACCAACAACAGCTTCAATAACATCCTCGCCAGCACTATCGCCACCATCGTCATCTCCTCTAGGACCCTTATGGGAATCACCCAAGCCATTATGTAAAGAGCGCATTGATTCTATACATGAATCAAAAGTGGAAGAAACCTCTGGTGGTAGTGACTGACTCAACATTGACATAGCTTTCATGAAATGTTCATCCACTAGCTTAATTTTTTCACGCTCCTCTAATACTATTTTCTTTGTCGCAGTTAATTCATCATGCGTACTTTCCAACTCAGAGGCATTAGAGGAGTCTGATGATGACCAATACCTAGAGGGGACAATGTTTTTGCCTGGTCTACAATGGTCTCTTCCTGGATGCTCCACACCTAACACCTGAGTCAAATGATAATTTGGCCCTAAGTTGTCAACTTCCTCATCCATGGCCTCCAAGGAAGGCTGTTGAAATTATACACATATTAAATTATGAATTTCATATAAATGTTTGAAATATATATAAAAAAAATTACAATTTTTTCTTGTGTTTGTGAGTTAACTGCAGTTCCATCTTTTTTTTTCTTTCTTAAGCAGAATAATTTGGCACGAGGTACAGGACCTTCAATGCCCCATTCAACATACTGTATATGAGAAATTCACAAATTTGGATTACAACCATATATGATAAATGCAAAAAATTAGATTAAACATACCAGCTGCTTCTCATGATCGGGCATTGTAGTGCTCCCCAATGTGTATAGATATATCATTTCATCTTTGTTTTTTTTTTGTTTTTCGCTGACACTTCCTAAGAAACAAAAAAAACAATACAAGTAATAAGAATTAAATTTTATATAAAACCCATTAAATATGGGTAGTACCTTATACTGTTCATTCTCCCAATGTGCGATCATTTTTTTATATTGAATTATTGGACAGTTAGGGTTTGTGGGTACACCCCCTAACTTGGTACCCACTCTGCTCCTCCAATCAATATGTAACTCATACTTGTATGACCACCAATACTCTCCAAGATCAGTCAACCTAGCATCTTTGGCAGCTTCACCGTTAGGAAAGTTAAATCGACTCTGCAATGAAAATGTTAAGTCATATAAATACATTACTAATATAAATATAAATTTATAAAATTTTCATACCCATATCTACGCCCATGCCCTATCCTTGATGTCAGCACTGATATCTCTCCATGAGACCGGTTCCACCGGAACGATATTGTGATATTTGGCTAAAGTAGCCATTAAACTGCTACACTCCTTAGCATTTTTACCTACCATTTTATTTTGAGGATTGTAATCCACTATAATCTGAGTTTCGCAATTCCATGCATCCCGCATTCGAGTTCACCCACATCGCCTACTAGAAGATCCCACTAAATAACATAAGTGGGGAAAAGAGAAGAGTTATGTGACAATACAATAAGAAAAAAGTGAAATTCTATAATTTGAAACATTTATAATAAAAAAAACCTGATGCAGGCTCCTGAATAGGCTGTGAGGCATCCGTGGACTGTGCTGGATCAGCATCCTCCGAAGGAAGTATCTGTTCAATAGCATGCTTCTGCTGATATTCAAGAACAGGAGTGTAAACTGAAGGAACAGACTCAATATGTGTATGATGGATGGTATGAAAAAGATGTGGTGTAGACATGTCAGAATATGCGTAGTAGGTCTGGGGATACATGATTGGATATGGAAATTGTGGAGGTGAGAACATCGGTCGAGTCGGCGTGGACATGGAATGGGAAAAAGAGGGTAAATGGGATGAAGACGGTAGCATGTATGGGAACATCCCAGGGGTTTCAAGCGGATGGCAGACATGTTTAGTAGATGGGATGTCCACTGATGGGTCAGTGTGGGGATTGGTAAGATGGGAGCTCCGCCTTGGTCTAGGAGGATCCCTGCTTGGTCCCATACTAGTAAGAGGAATCTCTGAAGTTATATATCCCTAAAATAAATTTGATCAAAAATATGAACATCATATTATATTTAATGTGGAAGATAAATATTAGAATTATTATACTCAATGAAGACAACTCACGCTCACTTCTAACAGGATCAACATCAAATAATCTTTTCTTGCGAGCTTCTATAGTTTTCTTCATAATCTGTATAAGAATGAAATAAATATTTTTTAGCAACAATTTTTAAAAATCATACATACAACTTAGAATCCAAAGAAAACAAAAAATGTCAAAACATCTTTCAGTAATTATAATTTACAACCATGTTATACAATTTTTAAAACCACATTTTATACCCAGTTTTCTGAATTGAAATAAATATAATTAAATGAAACGAAACTAAACAATACTAAAACAGATATATCATTCTAAACTAAAACTAAATTATACTAATTACATTCGTACCAACCTGAGAAACTCACGTTAATGTAAACTGAATGAACTCTGAATATATATGGTTGCTTTAATATATTACCCTCCACTACCTTAGGTTCAACATCATCTCTCACAATGGGACAATTTGTGTCATTAAATACAATATTTTGGCTAACACCGATGGGGGCGTCAATGGTGACAATTTCATCCCCAGCATCCTGAAAAATATGTCTTGGGATTACTTCATTAATGACACCGTAATCAGGTTTCAGATGATCTTTCACATAAAACAGATGTTTTTCCATTGATGTCAAAATATATGGTTCATCGGTATACAGGAATTTACACATGTCAATATCTCTAAATACGCAATCATCAATAAATGTACCATGTCGCATCATTGAATCAAACCATTTACATTTCATCATAGTGACTCGATCTTGAGAGTAGTAATCCAATAACCATATTTTCTCAACCATTCCATAATAATACACATCTTCATATCGAGGTCGACTATCTGATGCATTGGCATAACAATCTGTTCTAGCAGTTAACATAACGCCATCATGCTGTGTTCTCATTTTCACCGCTTTACCAGTTGTAACAAATTTATGTCCATTGGTTATTAAATATTTGCACTCACGAACCAATGAATTGGGACCATAAGCCAACGCCCTTAATTCTTGAGAAATGAAGTCAGCAGGTAAACTCAATACCTGAAATACATATGAGTAATATAATTAAATATATATCTATATTTTAAGGTATATAATGTAATGGTCATACCTTTGATTTCAACCATGATGGGAAATCTTGGCTATGCATAGCCTCTCTTCTTCTCAACGGCAAAGACCGACGAACTCTACTTATAATTTGTTTATGTTCTCTAAATAAAATGAAAATAAAAGTATAAGGTATATGTGATATGATATCGTATGAGATAACATATATATATTCAAATTACTTACTTGATATAGGCATCGAACAAACCACAATTAAACAAGACTGTTCGATGTGCCATATTCTGCTCTTCAAAGCTCAATGTAACCAATGTATATGACCCGACAATTGCACCTATTTGGGGAAGAGATGGAAATGAGGGCTGAATTTCCTCATACTTCTCATCTTCATTTCTCATTGGTCGATTATGTCTTGTGCTCACATTAGAAAAATACATTGAAAAAAAATCCATACATTCTTGGCCTAGATAACTCCTCACAATGGAACCTTCAGGATAATTCTTATTTCAGTCATATGATTTCAAAGTGCACATATTTCTTTCAGTGGGATACATCCACTGAAAAGCGACTCGTCCCCCAAGAAGTGTCTCAGTCGGAAGATGAACTGTTAAATAGAATATGCAAGTGAAAAATGATAGAGGAAATTTTTTTTCCAACTCACACAGAATTAATAGAGCCACTTGATACATTTTTATCAATAATGATTTGGATAACCTTTTAGCACAAAGGTCTCAAAAAAATGACACAACCGAATCACTGACACTCTTACATTATTGGATAGCAAATGCTGAATTGCTATTGGAATCAATTCATGAACCAGGATGTGATAATCATGAGTTTTTAGGGATTTCAATTTCAAATGTCTTATGTTGAATCGTTTAGATATGTTGCTGGAATAGCCATCTGGAACCTTGATATTCTCAAATATTTCCAAAAATAGATCTTTCTCTGCCTGTGTCATCACATAAGAAGCACATGTAACTTTCCATTTGTTTTCACCGATACAAACAGGATGTAGTTCTGGTCGAATACCCCAATCCAATAAATCCCGACAAGATCGGAGGTCATCTTTGGTCTTCCCCTTAATATTCAAAAGAATTGCAAGAAACATTTGATATATATTTTTCTCAATATGCATTACGTCTAAACAATGACGTAACAAATTAGTAGACCAATATGGCAACACAAAAAAATACTTCTCTTTTTCCAATTGTAAGTGACTTCAGTATCATCATTCTTCCTCATTCGAGATTTCAACTGACCTTTCCCTAATGAAAAGATGAAATCTTTCAATTCATCAAGAACATCACTTCCTGACATACGTTTTGGTGGTTCTTCACTGTCAACATTTTTATCAAACCTCCAACGATTCTTCTTGTATTGATGATCCATTGGCAAGAATCGGCGATGCCGCATGAAACTAAAACTACGACAATATTTAAGCCTTCTGGATCATGTATTCTTCATACAAACGGGACATGATAGTTTTCCCTTCGTGCTCCACCCAGACATCATTGCATAGGAAGGGAAATCATTTATGGTCCGTAGAAGGGCAGCACACATCTGTAATGTATTCTTTGAAGAAGCATCAAATGTTCGCACACATAAATCCCAAATTTGTTTCAACTCTTTTATTAAAGGCTGCAAGTATACATCAATATCATTACCAGGATCCAAAGGTCCAGATATCAGTATACTCAAGAAAGTGAAAGGTTTTTTCATACACATCCACGGAGGAAGATTATGAACATGAATAAAAACTGGCCACGTGCTATGAGCAGTAATCATCTGACCAAATAGATTAAAACCATCACATGATAGGCCCAATCTGACATTACGAACCTCATCTGCAAAATCAGGATGTTGTGCATCAAATGTCCGCCATGCTAATCCATCTGCAGGATAGACCAGCTCATCATTACCTTTAATTCTCTCAACATCATGACATCTCATATTACCTGAGATTTCTGGAGACATGAATAGATTTTGAAGTCTTGGAATCAATGGAAAGTTCCACATGACTATCTGTGGCACACGAGATGGTGTTCCATCTGAATTTGTCTTCCATTGAGATGAACCACATTCTTTACAGTCATTACGGTCAGCTGTTTCCCCCAAATATAAATTTTAATCTTTCAGACAAGCATGGACTTTATTAGTAGTAAATCCAAGATGCTTAATTAACTTCCATGCCATGTAATGATTGGAGGTAATATCTGCACCATCAGGAATAAAGTCCTTCAAAAATGTATGAATATAAACAATGGAGGTATTAGAAATCCCATACATGGTTTTTCCACGATATATCTGCATTAAAAATTCCAACTTGGTCATTTTAGTACATTCTTGATATACTGGAGTTCTGGCATCATCCAATAAATTTTTCACTCTCTCAACATCATCGTCTTCAACATTTTCCTCATGTGTACTAATATCATTGTCTTCTTGCACTGACATGTTATCTCTTTCGGAATGATGCACATATGGAAACCGATCAAATATCAAATTCTCCATGTCACTTCGTTCATTTCGTTTATGAATAGTCGAAGATTGACTTGTCTCTCCATGGTGAAACCAAACATTATAGTTAGCTTGAAATCCAAATTTCATTAAATGGTAACTAACTTCTTCTTGTATTAACCATGGTCTTCCAACACAATTATAGCTGGGATACTGTATACATCCTCCATCTGACACATTGTTAAATGAAAAATCTAAAAAATTCTCCAAATTACTTTGAAACTCAGTTGAAATCAGATCGGTACGATACATCCAGCTTCTATACATTCTATAACAAGAACAAAAATTATCATTAAATCAACAATGTAAATCATATTTTCAAAATACCTTACAATCAATTTTATTATTAAATTAATCAATTCATATTAGTAGCTAGAAAAACATATTTAATGACAAGAGGAGTCCATGATTGAATAAGTATCAATATTAAGAATGATCATGATAAACCATCTTTCCATATTTATTCTCCAGGTAAATATAGAACGAATCACATTGGATATCATTTTAAATCCTAAACCTGGATAAGAAATCCGAGATCTATTTCCTTTACAAGGATAATAAATAATATCTAGCAATAATAATAATAACAACAAACAAATGATAAATTATATTTAAATCTCAAGGATTGATTAAATTCTATGTAAATGGTTTGGTTTCTTGGCTTAAAAAATCATGCTCTAAACCGTTACATGTTGTTCAATTAACCTTTAAATATAACACTGAAATGTTACGTTAATACATAGTAAAAAACAATAAATTTAAAAAAAAATATTTAACTAATTGTTTTTCATAATTTATTGAACATACATTATCAAGATTTAAAGATTATTTCCATGTTTTACTAGTCATAAAATTTAGTATGTTAATTATGAATCATTCCATGATTGGTTTAAGAATTATGTATGTACTCAAATAATTATGTTAAAAAAAATTATAAATGGTATTTGCAGATAAAGCACTATAAATGATCATAATGTGTCTTATATAGTCTAGCATGCTTAAACAATTAATTGAGCATTATTTTCCAAATGCATTCAACTAAAATGTTATTGTACCACTCAATACAATAATGAATTATTTATTTTGAAATACAAATGAATGTTAATTTCTCATTATTTAGGTTGTTCAAAATAGGTTAATACAATACAATAATATTTTCGAGTTTGTTTCAGCTTGGTGTTTATTGAAAAGTAAGATATCAAAGAGATAAAAATTTAGACATAGAAAAAAATCTTGGTGTGTTACAATGAATATTAAATTATTCCTCTCTATGTGTTGTGATCATTATTGGTTTTCAAATCTATTATATTAGGATGGTATGAGCTTGGTCTTCTTGGTTTCACATCGGATGGTTTGCAACAGGTCATGACCACATGGAACAGCCCCAAGAGATGATTTAGTTATTTCAGTTCATCTATGCAGAGTTTTTTGGATTTGGTCATTTGATAGGGTATGGCGTCAGCCATTGGATCGATACTATGCTTTGACACAGGACACATTATTTTTGAATCAGTTTGCAATGGTGGAGAGCTTCATCACATTCAAATGTTGGGGAGGGGCTGTTTTTATGTTGTCAATCTGGTTTTATTTTCCGTGACCCTTAAGGAATTATTTGTCCCAATTCATGATGTCTTTGGTTTTTCCCATTCATCCCTTAAAATGCAGTCTTATCTTAATAAATCTTTGAAGGCCTTCCGGTCATTGGAGGAGGTATGAGCTCGCTCAAGTGTCTTTCGAGTCATCTATTTATCGAACATTTTTTCCACACATAGTTAGTTTTTCATTATAGTCACCCTCTTCTTCTGGTATGGGTAAAGGTTAAATATGTCACCTATGTTGGGACCTTATCTAATATCATCTATCTATAATCAACTATGCTCTTCAGAATGTCATTGAATACAAATCATCCTTAAACGGTGTGGACCTATCTCCTATAAAAAGAATAGTAGACATGATGGTCTGTGAGGTTGACATCATTAGGTTTCTTAGGTTTTTGTATCTTGATTATGTTATTTTCCATGTATGAAAGGAAATAATTGTAAAACTTCTCATTTAATAAGTAATACACTTTTTCCATCCGTTCCTCATGTCATGGGTGACCCAGATCACTTTTTCCTTTTATTCAAGGGAGAATTTGTTGTTAATGACGCTCAATGGGAGGTGTCATGTGATTTAGGGCCTTCCTAGGTGCTTGAATTGGAACTACTACTGTTTTTAGGGTAAGAGAAGCATTATCTACCTTACTAGTCCTTTTTCCCTATGTCATGGGTGTTGGACAAGATTTGGCCTAGGTTTTTTAAATGGAATCTTTTAAGCGTTGTGTTGTCTCTGAAAACTCATAGAATCTTCCTAGAAAATTCATCAAGATAAAAGGTGTTCATAGCTCATCCTAAATATTCCCATCACAAATTTCCATCCATTTCTTTTTTGATAAAGGTATTCTGAGTGAATATGTTAAACTTTTCCATCTGGCGATGAAGTAAAAAACTCTATAACTTTCACATTGTTTGCAATCTGTGAGGTCAGAAGTCATTATATTCATTAACATGGAGTTTAAATGACCTATGAATTGATAACGAATAAATTTAAATTCCACAATGGATCCTTCTGAAAGGTTGTTTTACTAAAATAAGGTTGGTCCTACCAAATTACATTAAAAAACATTTTAGTTTTGTTTCCTCCTACTGATCTTATGGGATCATCATAAAGTCTCTTTAGGACATGAAGTGTGTGAAATGTAATTTTGGATCTCCAAAAAAATCATGGCTTTAGAATATAGTATTTTAAAAATTGGATAGGGAAAAGGTTTTATCCACACATTCAGGATATAACTTATTTTTGGGTTGAATGGGGGTGTTCCTCCCTTCAATGGATTCCATTTTGGAATCCAATGATTCAGTGGTGTTGAAGAGTTCTTGAGGTATTATTGTCTAGGCCACCTTCTAACTACAGGTATTGGGAAAGTATTGATGCAATGGCCCCACCTTCATATCTCATTGATTCTCAATCTATGCTAAGACTGAATAATCGCCCTAATGGGGAAGATGTTGTCACCATAATAGAGGAAAGTCGTAATCAATCAAAACTTCTTCATTTATGTAAATCAATTTCTTGGATCTATACCCAACCTAACATTAAAATTACACCGTTTAATGCATATTATCCCTCTCATGATGTATGTGATGAGAGTATTTTGTCTCTTTTTGAAGACGATAGCCCAGCAAAAATATTGTCCCTGATAGTTCCTCATCGATATATCTGAGATTCTATATCAAATTCTCTTATTGTTCTATTAGTTCTTCTATAGAGGTAATTTCAGTTCCCCTAGGTAGTGATTGGTATGTATCCACACATTTCCCTTTATCCTAGGTATATTTCCATCGAGGAGAGGGAAATTCCTCAATCGTAGGTTCCATGTTCTACATATTTCTCTGATTACGTGTATGTGTAGCCTTAGTTTGTTCATCAACATCACATACCCTTAAATGAACAGTTTCCACATCATTCCCCTATATTTTTAAATCTTGGTTGACGACAATTTTAATATTAATTATGATGATGTTCACTAAGGTGTATCAAGTGGTGGGATTTACCCCATCACCCTCCACGCAGAAGGGAAATTATCAATTGTTTACTCCTCCTTTGAGGGTTGCATTAGGGTCATTTATCTGACCCCTGGTCATATTATTCCATTTTTTCTTATGAAACTTATGGTTTTTAACTTCCTTTATCGTAAATTCCCCCTACCTGGGTCTATGAATAGTGACCATAAGGGAATTTCGAATCATACTTGTAGAAGAGACCCAAAATAAAAGAGGTGTATCTCATAGTGGGTGGAATGATTGGAATGTTGACCATTGATAATTATCTTCAAAACCAGAGAAGATTAATTCCTTTAGGGGTGATAATAATGATAAAAATTACCCTGGACCTATGGAATGGGAATGATTTGGGGCTGCTGTTGACACATTTTGATCCCATTTTTTAGGATATAAGGAATCCAATCAAGGATTTTATGGATCCTAAGTTGGAAATTGAGATATAAATTCCCTCATAACTAGATGTTGGTGTTGATATAGAGCCACCACTAATTTCTCTAGGACATAAGGAATCCAATCAGGGATTTTATAACATAAGATGAATGAATTTTTGTGTAATTTCACACATATTACTACATCATGTATGGATCAAAAAATTTCTGATCTATCATTATCTATAACCCCATTTATAGATCTTCCATGGCCTTTGAAATTAAATCTTATAAGAGAATATTTTCTTATTCCACACCTACCTATTGATTGAGAACCATTTACAACTTCACATTCCACATATAGAGTACCACACCAGTATCTTCATCCTATAACTAACTTACATTTTCATATATTTTAATATTTATCATTAATTATAATATATTAATTTGTCTTGTTATCAATTTATGAAGATATGTATTCGGAGATGAGGACTGTTAGCATACATAATATATATAAGTTGATATTTATGATAACCCCAACTCTATCATAAATAATTCCCAATTATACAAATCTATAGATATCTATGTGACACATAAATAAAATAGTATCTACAACTTCAAATCCTAGAGGTTAATCAATACACATGGTAACCCCTATAATCAACCAAGAATCATCGATATCCTCCCATAACATTAATGGAGCATCATAAGTAAAATTACCTTGTTTAGGAGATGTTGAGGTGGAGGCGAAGGCCAGGGGTCCAGGTTGGGAGCAGGGATGCGGAGCCGGGACGCGGAGCCGAGAGGCGCAGCCGGGATGCGGAGCTGGGAGGTGGAGGCCGGGGAGGGGAGTCGGAGAGGGGAGGAGAGGGCCAGGAGGCGGTGGTCGGGGAGGGGAGGACAGGGCCAGGAGTAAGGGTCGGGGAGGTAGGGTTGAATGGGGGGAGCGCCGAGTGAGGAGGAGCCTGATACCTCGGGCAGTATGCTATTTTAATACCCACAGTTTTAATAAAACTGTGGGTAAAGGTAAATAAAAACAGCCTATTCCCACGGTTTATAAAACTGTGGGTATATATGTGTGGGGATAAACCCCATTCCCAGTAGTGTATCTCCCATAAAGATCTTACCATTTGGTTTTCTTACATAAAACCTTTATTTATATCCTAGGGAAAAGAAAACAAAAAAAGGGTGAGCTCAAATGCTCAGTAAGGGTAAACATGGAGAAGATAAAACAATCCCTAAACAATATAACGTAAGAATGTTAACATAAAACATCAAAATCATGGGTAATGACATAAATCATGACAGTAAATAAGGCATATATCGTAAAATAACATTAATCATGATAAAATACAGTGGGAATAAAACATGAAATTATGGAAACCATTAAGAACATTTTATGATTTCTGTAGAAGCCAAGGCATTACTGCCAAGCTCATCATAGTGGAAAAAGTCCATTACTGAACCAGGTTTACTTTCTGTTACAGCCCTGTATTACTGAACCAGATTTACTTGTCATTCCATCCATGTCTATCTCATGAGATATAAATCTTTACCCAATGCATTGGAGGGAGATATAGTCCCCACCCATCTCATAATTAAATCATTCTTATGTGTGCCACAAAAAACATAAATCATTCATCAAAACCCAAAAAATAAAATGGGTTTCATAAACATCATCTAATAATAACACCATCCATATAAAACAAATAGATATCATTACATCATAAGAAAAATTAAACCTTGTAAATAATATTGACATTATACTTGAAACATAAACATATTATTTACTATCATTTTAGATGGAAATTAGTTATGATAAAACACTTGAAATGAATTCTTGAGGAAAATATCTTTTCTTCTTCAAAATAATTTTCTTTCAAAAAATGTCATGAAATATTAAAAGAAAATATATTTGTTGAAAATAATCATGAAATGTTTTATAGGAATCTTAATGAAAATAATGCATTAATAAACCATAAAAATCCATTCATTCCGTAGAAGTTAAAAAACATTCTCCTCGTAATTTTGTCGAAATAGTAAAAATGTTCCTTATATGGTAAACCAAAGAAATATTCCTTCCATAACACAATGTAAATGTCAAATAGGGTTAAAAAAACATTAAACTAACATAAAAGAATATTAAAAAATTTATGAAAAACATTTTTATGGACATGGATGAAAAATATAAGCCCAGTAAATACTTATGTATAATCAATCTCAGATATAAATGGGATTGTGAGATTTTCCCTTAATTTATGTCCAATTGCATCCGTATGTGTTCGAGACTCCTGTATAGTTGGTTTAAACAAATTATTAACTTGTAAAGTAACCATAATAATATATATGATAACATATATGATTCACTTATGACTTTATATTACCTGTTATTTTGTAAATTCCATTTTAAAGCATCGTTTCTGGGTAAAATCATTTCATTTATCGTATGTGTTTTGACTTTTTGTTGTTGATATTATTACATATATCCTGATTTTTTTAATTCCAAAATGTAAAATATGATTTAAATATAATATATTTTCAGCATATAATTATTAATTATAGATCAATAAATTGAATGAAATACACCGTTCATGGAGATGGTATGTCGTACGTACGCATGAACACTGTTTTTGTTTCCTTATTGAATTGAATGGAATTAATTAAATGAAACATATATTTACATAAATTCAGTATCATTATTATGTAATATATTTCATTATTATTTATTATATATACTTTATAATCATACTCTAATTAGTAATTATGGAAAATGAATCTCATCGCGTTCGAGGAGACGGTAGTGCGTACGTACGTACGAGCGACCATATCATTCTTTTGATATTAAACTTTTATATAATTGGATGGTATATCATATATAAAGAATCATCATAATGTTATATTTTTTATTTATATCATTTATACTCATTATTATACCTATCCAAATGATGAAATGTTTGAATAACAAACTACACGACGATATGGAGATGGTAAGGCATACGTACGCATGTGTGGTGACCTTTTCATTCATAGGATGTATACAATAAATAATATGGTTATAAAATTTTTATAATAACATCAAAATATTTACAATATACTGGAGTTATTATTTTATAATGGGAACAACAGAGAAGGAGAAAGTGGAAGAAGAAAATAAGTTAAAAGAGGTAGTGACATATTTACCTCTTCTTCGGGTTATTTTTTTTATTTGATCAAAAGGGATCCTTAAGTTTGATTTCTGACTAAAGGGAGGCCTCTAGGATAAAGTTAGAACCGTTTAGAGGGAATTTGTGTACTTTTTGGCTGAGACAAATGGCTTTGGAGGTTTGAATTATAGAGAATGGGGAGTGCCCTTTTATAAGAGGGGTGGGGGGCACCTTAGAAAAATCTTAAAATATTTTTCTATAATAAATTCATATTCGTTTTATAATGGCCCCAATGTGACTTATTTCAAGGATAGGGTGAGGATGGGTCGAAATAATCTCAACCAATAGGTTTTTTACAAGTTTATGTCACAAATTTAACCTTATCATTTAGAATTAACTATAAATAAAATCATTTAACTTTTACCGTGTCTTCTTGTATTATTACAATATATGGTTAACACTCATACTATAAACTGAAAATAGAACACAAATTGGTTCATTAATGACATATATATTATTATATAAGTCTTTTGGCAGAACCTTATATTTTTAGGACCATTATAACAATTAATAATATAATATTTGTTTAAAAGTTCTTTTATGTCAATTTTTACACTATTTGGTATTTTGTTTTTTTTAAATTAATAATATAATTATTACTTAGAAATTTTTTTTTATAACAATCCCTAATATGATATATTAACTTATAAAATTAGTTTAATTCAGAAAAAATATCAAATTACATTTATTTCGGTATTTATAATATCACTTCTGTTAATATTTAATTAATAAGGTAATTACTACATCATCATTCTCTCATAAATAAATTAATTTATTTAATGTCTAAAAAATATAAATAAAATAAAATTATGTATGAAAACTTTTTATCTTTATAATTAATACTTATAGTATAATTTAACTTATGTATAACCCTATATTAAAAATGTTTTAGTTATTAAACATTGATTTTTACTATTATAACACTTCTTTAAATAAAATAATAATAAATGTCCTAGTCTAATCCAAGTGGACCTAAAGGGTAATATTTTATTCCTATGGTTGTTTTTGGTTGAATTAATATTATCTAATAGAATTAGTACATGTGTTATGGGAATAAAAAAATCATTTTTACCCTTAATTACCATATTTACTTTTAACCGTGGTAAATAAAAGTGAAAAGTTACTATTCACAAAAAAATTATTATCATCTCATTGAACCACAATTTACATAATAATATCAACCGTGTCTCTCGGATTTTTGAAATTCAACTCATAGAAGTGGTAAAATTAAGTTTTATGCAAATTTTCAAATGCTCTTTAGACGATGGTAAAAGACGGTAAAAAGTTCAATAAATTTTTTATATATCTAAAATTATTATAAAATGTCTCCAATTAATTACATTGAACTTATATATATATTATGTATATATTTTGACCTAAAATAAATTTAAATAAAATAAATTATTATTTAAATAAAAAGTCGGTTTTAACTAATAACTCAGTGTTTTCACTATTCATCAATAATTGAATGTTTTCATAAAAATACCAAAAATTCACCCTAGGCAAATTTTGATATTTTGAATCCAAAAATGAAGTCCATTTTGAATGATAAAATATATAAAATTTAAAAAAGTTGGTATTACTATGCATAACTGGTGGTTTATATAATATTTTAATAACATATCGTTGTTTAGTGAAACTCGGTATTGCATACAACGCAAGTTATCGAGGAAGGTTGTTGTTGCCTATAACGCAAGCCAAGAACAGTGTTGCGTATGCTACATGATAATATGTTGTTTCATATATTTCAAGGTAATCTTGGTGTAGCGTAAAACAGTAGACATTAAAAGAATTAATAATATTTCTCATAAAATCTTGGGGTGTTACATTCTACCCCCCTTAAAATGAATTTCTCCCTTGAAATTCATCAGGGTTATAAATGGTTAAAAACATTAATGTTTCATTCATAGAAACTCACATCATAAAAAGGAATACTGAAACTTAATTATAAAAACTAATGTATGAAACATAATGGTTACCCAAATTTACTCATCATTGTGTTTCCACATAGAATAACTTAAGAGGAAATATGGATAGGGAAGAAAAATATAACCATCATGTTATGATGGAGAGTGGTAGAGAACATGGAAATAAAAAAGCAAATAATTATAAATCCATAAATTTGTGATGATCTAAGATACCAACTAGGACAACATTTTTGGTTTTCAAGATCATTTCCCTAAAGTTGAAAAAATTGGAATTAGAAGAAATACTTAATTGATTTTTGGAATAATATCACCATTGGTCATTCCTTAAACAATTTCCACTTCATCTCTTAAAGAAATAAAGTTGAATCTTTCATTCGTTAAGTGTTAGCAGATCATGCGATAGAATGATAGGTCATTCCATCTGTCTCAAACAAAAGGTTAGCAAAAGTTATTAAATATACATAAGTCTATCTATGGTGAGATTAATCGTATATGGTTCTTAAAACAAACTTATACTTCATCCATCATACCAATTAATAAAAAAATAGTTTCTACTAACCAGGGACTTCATGTAGGCCAGTGATAGGAGATAAAGGCCTATCGCATTTTCGGTTGTGGGTTTGATTCTCACATCCTTGTCTGACACAACGGGTTGTCGCCCTTCCTATGGGTGGACCTTTTTCTAAAAATATACTATTATAACATTCCAGCAATACTATAGAAAATGTCATATCCTTAAATAATACTATATATGTCCAACCTAATTCATTCCAATTTTAGGCTTATCCATAATACTTATGTACAAGTTCATATTATAAAGAAAACAATTACTAGAAAGGTCATCTACCGATAATATGAATACCATCATTTACCCACCACATATCAGAAGATACAACTTTTTGGTCACATTACAAACATGTGAATACATTAATCATGAATTACCATAGAATATTTGTGAAAAAATTAATGCTGTCAAAAGTAAACTCTTTCCACATACCAAATTCCCAAAAAATTTATATACTCAAACCATGATATCACTTTGTCCTTATATCAGTCATGAGCTCATTAATACTATCAAACATTTCATTATCTCTTTATCCCTTCATTATGTACATATCATCTGCATTCCAAAAATATATCAATCACTTTTCATGGTTACCGATTACATATAATTATTGAAAACCACAAAAACCAATACATAGATATTCAAAAATTCCACGATACTAAAAATGAGATTCCGCAACACTATTTTGGAATCCCATTACATAAACAAATAATCATTCCACCACTTCATTGTCATATTCAACATCACCAATAGTGATCACATATGGCTTCCTTTTGTTCTTTTCCTTGAGAGGTTGTTTATGTCAATCATCATTAACCCTTGGATTTGAGCATTGGTTAGTATAATGCCCCATTTCCTTGCACATGAAGCATTGAAGTGTTGGTGGTTCATTCTCTGTAGTATTTTCTCTATTCACATCATTAGCTACCTTTTAACCATTACTTCATCACTCAGCTGCTCTATGGCATTCCTTTCCACAATTAAAACATTTTCTAGTCCCTTTATGACAATCTCCACAATTCTTCTTTCCACACTTTGAGCATAAATAAACACTTGTCTTCTTTTCACCATAGTTTTGAGATTTTTCCGTGAATTCCATCTATCGTTTCATGTCAAAACCATGAGATGGATTTGATACACTAACTTCATGTTCTACCTTGATAGCATAAAACACAATTTCTTCATAGCTGCTGAAGTCTCTTATAGCTACTACCCTTCGAAAACATGGTATCATGCCACTGAGGAATCGATCTACTTTAATTTCAAGTTGAATTATAAAGCCACATGAATATCATCCATGTATTGTAACCTTTGTCTCATATATACCAACAGATTCATCATCCTTTTTCTTAAGCTCAAGGAACTCCTTTTCCATCTTTGTTCGAAGAATATGAGGGAAGTACTTATTGAAAAACAAGTTCATGGACTCATCCCATTCAATAGATTCAATCTAATCTTGGGACCTTGTATTCTTAATTAGATTCTACCACTGGTCTAATTCACCTTCTAAACAGTAAATACATAAATTGACTTTGTCCTGATCTAAACAGTGATGTATGAAAAATATCTTTTCAATGGTACTTATCCATTGTTCAGCAACAAGTGGATCAGAAGACCCACTGAAAAAAAGGGGGATGTTGCCTCATGAAGGACTCAATAGAATATTGTTCCCCTAATTTCTCATTTGGATGTATAGAATGATTCAGATCTTGTGTAAGTATATCAATAAGATTTTTCACTCCATCTCCCAAACATTTCTTTGTTTAGGAGGACAATCATTGCATCATCCATTACATTGATCAACAACATTCCTTCGGGTTCCAGCTATCGTATAAAACTCAAAAAGAATAGCGTGAGAGGAAAAAACATAGTAGGAAAACAACATAATCAAGTGGAGTACATTGAATCTCTAACAATGTAGGTTTAATTCTAATATCATTACCATAATTCTAGGACTATAACCTATACTTATACATAACCTTACAGACATTCCTAGACATACCATATAAATATCACTAGGGATTTCACTAAAGTTTTCGAATCCTAGTTTCCAAGGGATAACTAATCCTTACCGCTGATACTCACTTTAGAGACCCACACTTGATGTACATTTACATTATATTAGTTTTTCAGAATACTTAATACATAAAATAAAATGACACTAAAGGACTGTAATAGTTTAGTGTCTTTGGAAACTCGAATCATAATCTTCTAATCATGGTGAAATATATTCAACATCTCCCACAAAGATCATACCCTTCGGTTGTATTGCCTAAATCCATTCTTTATATACTAGGGAAAAGAAAACATAAAAAGGGTGAGCTCAAATGCTCAGTAAGGGTAAACATGGAGAACATAAAACAATCCCTAAACATTTTAATCTAAGAACATGAACACAAAACATCAAAATCAATGGTAAAAACATAAATCATGACAGTACATAAGGACTATATCATAAACGAACATTAATCATGATATAATAAAAAGGGGATAGAACATGTAATTTTGGAAACCATTAATCACATTTCATGATTTCCATAGTATCCAAGGCATTGCTTCCAAGACCATCAAAGTGGAAAATGTCCATTACTGAACCGGGTTTAAGAGCTGTTCTAGCCCTGTATTACTGAACCAGATTAACTTTCCATTCCATCCATGTCTATCTCACAAGATATAAATCTTTAACCAATTCATTGTAGGGAAAATAGGTCCCACCCATATCATAATGAAATCATTATTATGTGTGCCAGAAAATAAACAGTAATCATTCATCACAACTCAAAGAATAAAATGGGTTTCATAAACATCATCCCATCATAATATAATCTATATAAAACAAATGGATATCATTTAATCATAAGAAAAATAAAACCATTTAAATAGTATATACATTATACTTGAAACATAAACTTATTTAATATTGTCATTTTAGATGGAATATAGTTTAAATAAAACACTTGAAATGAATTCTTGAGGAAAATATCCTTTCTTCTTCAAAATCATTTTCCATTCACAAAATGTCATAAAATATTAAAAGAAAAGGATTTTGTTGAAAATAATCATGAAATCTTTTATAGGAAGCTTCATGAAAATAAGTCATTATGAAACCATAAAAATCCATTCACGCCGTATAAGATAAAAAAACATTCTCCTCGTACTTTTATCAGAAAAATCAAAAATTTCCTCGTATGGTAAACAAAAGAAAGATTCCTTCCCTAACACAATGTAAAAGTAACAGAAGGGTAAACATGACTTCAAAAATACATGGAATAATATTAAAAAATTTATGAAAAACATTTTTATGGACATCGATGAAAAATATATCCCCAGTAAATACTTACGTATAAGCAATCCCTGATAAAAATGGTATTCTGATATTTTCCCTTACCTCATGTCCAATTTCTTCAGTATGTGTCTAAGACTCATGTATAGTGGGTTCAAAAATATTATTAACTTGTAACATAACCATAAATAATATTTATCATATCGTATATGATTCACATATGACTTTATATTACCCGTTGTTTTGTAAATTCCATGTTAAAGCAGCATTTTGGGTAAAATCATTTCATTTATCGTACGTTTTTCGACTTGTTGTTGTTTATATTTTTACTTATATTATAATTTAAATAATTAAAGAATGTAAAACATGATTTATATATAATATATATTCAGCATATAAATATATATGATATATCGATAAAAGGAATGAAATACACCATTCATGGAGACGGTAGGTCGTACGTATGAATGAACCCTGTTTTTGTTTCCTTATTGAATTGAATGGAATTAAGTAAATGAAATATATATGTACTTAAATCCAGTAACATTATTATTTAATATATTTCATGATTATTTATTATATATACTTTATAATCATACTTGAATGGTTAATTATGGAAAATGAATCTCATCACGTTCGTGGAGACAGTAGTCCCGATGTATGCACGAGCGACAATATCATTATTTTGATATTAGAATCATATATAATATGATGGTATATCATATATAAAGAATCATAATAATGTTATAATTATTAGTTATATCATTTATACTCATTATTATACCCATCCAAATGATGAAATGTTTTAATAACAAACTACACCATGACGTGGAGACGGTAATCCGTACGTACGCACGTGTGGTGACTTTTTCATTCATAGGATGGATAAATTAACTAATATGGTTGTAAAATTTTTATAGTAACATCACAGTATGTATAAGATACTGGATTTATTATTTTACAATGTAAACAACAAAGAAGGAGGAAGTGGATGAAGAAAGGAACTTGAAATAATTGGGGAGATATTTACCTCTTCTTCGGGTTCTTCCATTGGATTTGATCAAAAGGGATCCTTAGGATGTATTTCTAACTAAAGGAATGAATCTAGGATGAATTAAGGATAGTTGAGAGGGTATTTGGGTAGGTTTTTTCTAAGTCAAATGGCTTTGGAGGTGTGAATTAGAGAGAATGGTGGGTTCCCTTTTATAAGAGGGGTGAGGGGCACCTTAGAAAAAACTTATAATATTATTTTATAATAAATTCATATTCGGTTTATAATGGATCCAATGTGATTTATTTCGAGGCTATGGTGGGGATCGATTGAACCCCTCTCAACCAATAGGTCTTACAAATGTTTATGTTACCATTTTAACTATATCATTTATATTTAACTCTAAGTTAAATAATTTAACTTTTACCGTGTCTTATGGTATTCTTACACTATATGGTTATTAAACATACTATAAAATTCCAATCGAACCACAATTGGTTCATTAATGTCATATATATTATTATATAATTATTTTACCCGAATGTCAGATTTTTAGAACCATTATATCAATTAATAATATAATATTCTTTTTAAAAAATACTTTTTTGTCAATTTTGACACTATTTGCTATTTTGTTTTTCTAAATTTATAAATACATTATAACTTCAAAAACAACTCATCTAACCAACCATAACAAGTTATATTAATCTAGAAAAATAGTTTAATTCATAAAAAGTTTCAAAATACATTTATTGGGGTATATATAATATCAATTATGTTAATATTTCATTAATAAGGTAATTACTGCTTTTTCATTGTGTCATAAATAAATAATATTATATAATGTCTGAAAAATATAAATAAAATACCATTATTTAGTAAAACATTTTATCTTTCTAATGAATATTTATAGTCAAATTTATCTTATGTATAACTCAATATTAAAAATGTTTTATTTATTAAACATTGATTTTAACTATCTTAACTCCTCTTTAAATAATATAATAATAAAAGTCCTAATCTAATCCAAGTGGACCTAAAGAGTAATATTTTATTCTTGAGGTTGTTTTTGGTCGAATTACACTTATCAAATAGAATTAGTACATGTTTTTGGGTAATAATAATATAATTTTTACCTTTAATTACTCTATTTACTTTTAACCGTGGTAAATAAAAAGTTAAAACTTACTATTCACCAAAAATTATTTTCATCTCATTGAACCACATTTTACTTACTAATATCAACTGTGTATCTCAGATTTTTGACATTAAACTCACAAAAGCGGTAAAATTATGTTTTATGTAAATTTGTAAATTCCCTTAGGAGGTGGGTAAAATACGGTAAAAAGATCAATAAAATTTTTATATATCTAAAATTATTAGAAAATGTCTCAAATGAATTAACTTGAACATATATAGGTATTATGTATCTACATTTTACCTAAAATAAATTTAAATAAAATAAATAATTATTTAAATAAAATGTCAGATTGAACCAATAACTTAGTGTTTTCACTATTCATTAAAAATTGAATGTTATCACAAAAATACAAAAAATTCACTCTAGGATAATTTCAATATTCCGAATACAAAAATGAAGTCTATTTTGAAAGATAATATTTATAAAATTTAAAAAAGTGGGTATTTCTATTCATAATGGCTAGTTTATATAATATTTTAATAACATGTCGTAGTTTTGTGAAACTCGGTATTGCGTACAACGCAAGCTATCGAGGATGGTTTCTCTTGCATGTAACGAAAAACAAGAATAGAGTTGCGTATACTACAAGCTAGTACGGTGTTTCGTATAGAACAAGATAATCTTTGTGTAGCGTTTAACACAAGACATCAAAAGAATTAATAATATTTCTCCTAAAATATCAGGGTGTTGCATACTCCAAATTGGAAACTATTTTATGGAAGATGATCATCCAGAAGCGATGATTTGATATAAATATTTACATTAATGATTTTTAGGAGTATTCCATCATCATAATGGTTTTTTTTATGGAATTATCTTTACTGGGAATGTTTAATGAACTTGTGGAAGACATATTAAAGACATGAAAATGTAGTTTTAAATGACCATATTGAGTGAAAATAAATACTTTCTTGGGATACAAATTTTATAAAAGAAGAAAAATATTTTTATTTCTCAAGGAATGTATGAAACGAAACTTCTTATTAAGTTCATCATGAAAAATAAAAAACTAGTTTCTACTACAATTTTAGTGGGAACCAAGTTGTCCAAAGATAGATAATGAAACGAAGTTGATCAAAAAATGAATCAAAATAAAATAGGATGTTTGTTATATTTTACTACATAAATACAAAAAATTGTCTATTACATTACATAATGTGCATGATTTTAAATTTCCCTAGAAGAATCACATTTAATGGGTCGAAAAATAATTCTCATATATTTATATATAATGAATAATAAATTTCAGAATTAGGAATGATATCCTAGAATGTATTTACTTACATGGGTATTCAGATGCTGATTGGGTATGAAATATTGATCATAAAAGATCCACATATGGTGTACATTTCATTATGAGGAAAATTTGTGTTAGTTGGAATTAAAAGAATGAAAATTCAGAAACTCTTAGAATGGACGAAGATGAGTACTATGATTCCACTCAAGTCACTACCCAACAAATAAAGATGAAAAATCAATTAGAATAATTACTTATTGAAGTAATGTTACCCTCACTCTAAGGTTATGATAATCTAAACTCTTTATCATAAACATTGAGGTATGTGTATTTGTCCCCAATCTCATATCACCTTTTGGTAGTTTATTTAAAAGGGGTATTTTTTTCATAAATATATCCTTATAGAAGTATGTAAAAAGGGGTAGTTGTGGGTAAGATGGGATTTCAGCATGTATGTGTGTGAACTATTCTAAATGTTTTATGGATTGGTTGTAGGGAGAAAATTGTATTCCATCAAAATTGAAGTTGTAAAGTAAGGTGAGGAAGAAAATATGAGGAAGAACATCTATGGAATAAAATCCAAAAAAGTTTTATAATCATTAAATTTGGACTACCTGGTTCTTAATTCAATAATTATTATTTTCTAAAAAGTGTTAGCTCTTTGAGGCCAAGAATTATTGTTAAGTAATCAATTACATGAGGTTAAAAATTTTAGAGATTTTTTAATCATTTTTGACAAAAAAATTGAATATGGGAGATTATTGAGTCTATTATGACTATGAATGGTTTTTGGAAGTTTTCATTCCAGATTTTTGTCTTTGGTTTTCAAATAATTTAAATAAAATATCTTTATAAATGGTATAAATCTGACTCACAAATAGTTTTCAAAAAAATGAGACTAACTTTTTTTATGAATGTTGATCAAACTAATAGGAAGTTTTTTATAAGAAAAGGTTCTGTTCAGACACAACTTTGGAATGAAATGGGTTAATATCCTAATAATGTATAGATTATAATTTAATTCAATATGTATCCAAGTTAAATCTTATAATGATATTATGTTTTTTATTTATCACAAATCATATGTAAGATGTGAAATTTATAATACAATATTTATGAATAAAAAGGTGAGGGTAAAAATGCCTTTAATAATGAAGAGTAATAAAAAATATTTTATTGAGGGTCATGAAGAACATTTTGTTGCTGAGGCATTTGAAGGAAAATATGTTGTGGAGTTTCAGGAAGGAAAATATTTTGGTTATTTTTATGATGTAAATTATGTCAATCCAGCTCCGAAAGAAAAGGATGTTGTTAAGGATCAAGAATAAAAAGTTGTTTCTAGGGAAGTTGAAGAAAATCAATATGTATTAAAAAAAATCTTACCGAATACATCGCACTAAGAAATTTGTACCAAATAAATTGTACCGAGGACATCATAATATAAGATTCATAATAATAAAATCATACTAAAAAACTATATAGAATAATTAATTCTGATTAAATAAAACTAAAAATCGTACTAAAAAATCATACTCAATAATACATTATGAAATAATTGTACTGATGAAATCATACATAATAAATCAGACTAAAGAATTCATGCTAATAAATTTGAATAGAAAAATTAAAACTAATTATATCATAATAAATAATTTATAATGGTGAAATCATATTGAGGAATTTGTAATGAACAAATCATACTAATGAAATCGTACTGATAAAATCGTACTGGGATTTCTTAATGAAAATATCATACTGTGATTCTTTAATGAAAAGATAATTTTTCAAAATCATTATGGAAAATCAGTATTGGATTTATGATTGTTAAATAATTCAGATGTGAACTAATATTGATATATGTTTTGAGAATGGTCAGAAATAGTTGAGGAGTTTTGATGAAGTCATCCAGAATTCGAGGAAGGTTGAAAAAGTCGATGAAAGAACTAAATTTCATGGGGAATTTATGGAGTCAATGATTGATCTAATATTTAAGGAATAATAAATATTTCGACATGTTGGTGAAGTTGGGAAACATTTTTATGATCCTGTCTAAACCATATTTGATTGCTTATAATAGGAAAAGAATAATTTGTTTTTTTGTGTGACTTGCATTGCTCATGAAAGAAGAGATAGAAGCTATTAATTTCTATAATGTGAAGATGGTTTTCAAGAGTTTTAGTTCTTAAATATGTTTTGTTTCCAGACATAGGGGTAAAATATGTTATTGAGATATGATCATCCTATTCAGCCAAAACATCATAGTCTGTAGATTATAATATTCTACTAGATGGAGAATTGGACAGAGTATTTTGTATTCTGGATAGAGGTGGTGCAAATTCGACTCAACCTAATTTCAATAGATATATATATTTTTCATACTGGTATTAATCAGACTGGGAGAATCTTACTGCAATTTTCATACTAGGAAAAATTTACATGGATTTTGATAATGGGATTTTCATATTGGGATTTTTTTTACTTGTATTTTCTTACTGAGATTTTCATAATGAGAATTTTTTATGGTATTTTCATACTGTAATTTTTATACTAGAATTTTCATACTAAGAAAATCATTTTTGGATATCATTATATAGTATAGAATATTTTTACTAGCATCTTGGTAGGAAAGTGAAGAATTGAATTGATAGTTTATATTTGATAAAGTTGTTCAAGAAGCACCATAACTTTTTTGATACAATGAATTTCTTATATAATTTCATTCTATCTAAATAACATGGTCTATTGTATAGATAATTGAGAAAAAAGTATAAGGGTATATAATTTTCATTATATTACATATAAAAGTATTATTTTATAATGAATTTTGGTGTATTGGATTATTTAGAAACAATAAAAAGGACTAGCTACTCTTATTTAGTAGTGAACCTTGCAAATTATAGTCTTCCGATGGCTATCTATTTTATTTTTCTTTAGCATAGAATGAAATAAAAAATTGGAGTATAAGTTTGTTTCATAAGAAATATAACATAAATGAAAAATTTATAACTGATTCACCCCTCCCCCTCTTAGTGACACTTTAATCATGGTTGGGTAATCTAACATCAACTATTGAATGAGGTCCAAGAAGGTTTTCACCATGATTTAAAAATAATGTAAAAGAAGGGATAGAGAAAACAAGCCACTCAAGTGCAGTAGATTATATTCTCAATAAGAAATTCACATGATTATTCTCTGATCTATATTCCCACATGTCATTTCATTTAGCGTAAAATATAAAACAACTAGACAACATGTCAAACACATGATTCCCCTTAAAAAATCATCCCATACAATGGGATTATCCATGTAATATATCAATTCCTATGTAACACTAGTCCAGAGAAAACTAAAATTCAAACTGTAAAAACTAAAGGATTGAGTGAGTACCAATAAATAGAAATGGTTAACACCAAACAAAGTTTATTTTTTGTATCTTCTGACCAATAAATGGTATTTTTTACACCGATTTGTAATATACTGTGTTCCCCATAGGAAACAATACATACTTGATACTATCCATATTCTTAATCACCATATGATTTGAAATACTAGATTCTCTACAATTGTTCACATGAAATTTCATATTATTGGATATGACTATAAACCTGATTGATGAGTCATACATCACTGTAGTAGAGGAAAATTGGTCCCACAAACTTCTTAAGAATGTGATAATTCAATTGTATTATCTATCCCACTAGAAATGAGAATTTTAAAATTATCACACTCATAAAAGGTTTAATCAACACAGGACCCCCAACAAAATAGGTGTCATTTTGAAATGTGGAGTTCTAAACAAGACTATAGAACCCATACGGTGCCTTGAAAGAGAAGATAATTGTTATGAACAAGAAACAGTTCTATTTACCTAAGTGTGTTACCTACCATAAATAACATCTTGACAATGCCTGAAGCATCGAACCCATAACTAGATCATGTTGGGAGAGGATCCACTAGCCTTATGTGAAAATCTCTTGGGATAAACTATAAATGAGTGGTATAGAACAATACTTTCATTTCAATTTGAAGGAAATACTGAGGAACACATGGAAAGGATTTAAACCACATCTATACATGGATTAAAGGTATGAAAACCACTTAAGGTTTTTATTTATAGAATCAACCCATCTCAAGGATCCTATACACAGATAAATTCTAGATTT
The DNA here is from genome assembly GCA_963277665.1 of Viscum album. Lineage (NCBI taxonomy): Eukaryota > Viridiplantae > Streptophyta > Magnoliopsida > Santalales > Viscaceae > Viscum > Viscum album. The sequence goes on along the minus strand of OY728155.1, from coordinate 990,847,829 downwards.
TTAAAATAAAACCAACACTAGTAACAAGTCAAAAAAGGAATGGTATTTTAAATTAAATTTTTAACCATTATGATTATGTGAAAACCCATTATATTTAGACTTATTTACCACATAAACAAATTTAAAGCAGTTATCATTTATTTTAAAATATTATATCAAGAGAAGATCAAATATATTAAAATTATATTTATTAATTAAGAGGGTTTTTGTTCAGTAAGAAGGAATCAAAAGTGGAAACATTATATTTACCTCCTACACATAGCATAATTTACCTCCATGTGGTTGGTCACTCTGGAATATGAAAATAATAAGTGAGCCACAATGATTACAATTGGCAATTTCTGTGTAAATAAAACTAAACCAATCAATTTAGGAATTCAGATTTTAAAAACACCCCAAGATAACCAATTATATTAACAATATCCCCAAACTGACCTACATGGGTCTATTTATACACTTTTAGAATTATATATATGGGTTATTAATCCCCAAAAAATATGTACAAGCCTCAATGAGTAAATTGAAACACTAACTTCCAAAAGAATTTATACTACTCAATAGTCACATCGATGAGGGCTCCTGTAGGATTGTTCAGGTATATGGGATACCACTATTCACCATATAATCCTCTCATACACCATAACAGTTGTAGGAATCTCCCATATCACAAAAACCATTTAATCTAGGGTAAGATAATTATACCCCTTAAATATTTATGTGAAATCCATTAAACATAGAATAGGTGTGTCAGAATAGTTTCATTATATGGGTAACCCTATTCTAATTCATAAGGTGTGAAAACACTCTACCAATTAGTAATTAGATCCAATTTAAACACATCCAACTTATTTAGGATAAGAAGATATTTTAAAATCTTTAACATTCACTGAAAAGCCTTTCAATATATATAGTACAATTAAAATTGGCTCGTTTCTTATGTCATCACCATCCAATTCATAAGGTTAAAATTTTATCACAACCGGAGTGTTTAAGCCTTTATAAACAAAAATGAAAGCCCATAATTTTAAAACAAAAAAACGGATAACTTACAAATGATATAGTAAGCACTCCAACATGTTAAAATTATAACTAAACATGCTAAATAATCACAAAGATGGTAAACAATCATCAGAAACAACTACGATAGAAGGGAACAGTCAAATATGGAATCATTGTAGGGAATTATTATTTAAATCATAGAAGTATATTAATAAACTAACTAAATAGATGAAAAATAAACATTTTATTAAATTTTATACCATTTAATATAAAATAATTCCCTCTAAAACATGCAAGGCACATCAATATATTTCAAGTGACTAGGAATGGAATCATCATGTCATGGAATATGCCTGGAATGAGAATCCCAATTTTCCAATAATGATTTATTTAATGTTATTTCCTTTCATTAATAGGATAAGGTTAAATTATACAAATATGAAAAATTAGTAAGAAAAATAATTTACTATAATCACTCAAGGTGAAATCACATCATTGGTAAGAAAAGCAACTTAAACAATAAAACCCATACATGGACACATGGAATTTTCCCTATATGTTGGATGATAACTCCAGAGAACAAAAATTTACCAAGAGCTGACAAATTTCATGTATCCTATCTACCAACCAAAAATAGTGAGACAAAGGAAAAAAGAGAATCACAAATACCACTTTATAATTCCTTGACCCAACTGACCACCATACCTATATCAAGACTAGTCGCCAAAAGACCTGAAGTGAATATCCCTAATCTCTATAGAATTCCAAATATCATTAAGGGTATATGATGTGTTTCTGGGGAGACCATTACCTCATAGATCAGTGTATTCACAATAGTAAACAGTGAATGATAAATAGTAGAAGCATAAAATATGAATAGAAAATAAAATAAAGAAGTAACCCCGAAAGAATAAATAACCAAAAAGAAGATAAATAAAAATAATAGATAAAAAATATGATCATCTTTCCATGTCATGATTCCAAAAAATGGGAGCCTTGGTAACAGGGGATATAAATCATATACCTCATGATATAAAAAAATGAATAAAAAATATACTTCACAACATCTTGATCATATGATCAGTACTATGCTCCAAAAATCAATCTTAAATATCACTAAAAATAGGCATCAGAAGTAGCATGCGTCCTTTTATCTACCTATATGACCATAATGTCTACTTATGTATGAAGATATTCTTGGGAAGGATGTGAGATATATATCTCAGTAGGCCAATGCCCATAGTTTCAAGGCCATTCCATTTCATGAAATAAATAGATAATAGTATGCTATATATGAATAGAAGAAGAACATTAAATATGTAAATTTTTTTAACATTGGTTTGAGTTCCTAAAATAAAAATCTTCACATACAACCTACATCTACCTAATCTTGAACTCAGAATGAGGTACCATGCATTTCATGATTTGTATATATAGTTTAGTACAATTGAACCATCTAGTGCAGAAGAAGACCCCAAGATTATGTTTTAGTTTGGAGTTAAAACTTCTATGTCATCATAGAATTATAATCATAATGTATAGGATGAAATCACGTTGAAAATAAATAAATCAATCGATCAATTACATCAGTGGATTCCTGATCCAATCCAAGGTGATCTAAACAGAATCCCAAGGGTCTCTATACGTGTCTCTAGAATAACCAAATACCTTCGAGTCTATCCATGTAAAATCATACCCGAATGGCCCTAAGGCCTTCTTTTTATTTTATTATAGATAATCCTCTTTTTTAAGGGATGAAGGGAAACCCGTACATAACCCATAGGCCCAAGGCACCAGGCCCGACATGACCTGAAATACGTGACCCAAAGGCCCCAAGGCATACCATGTCCATTACATGACCCATAGTAAACGATTATAACTATGATCCCATAACAAGTATCTCACATTAGGGATAGAGTATCGCCTGAGGTATGTGATTACCTTTGTTCCAAATGGGTATATACTCGGTTACTCACCTAGGGAACATGACTAAATCATTATTATAAGTAATACACCTAAAGAGCCCATTCATGGAAAGACAATGAATTCCTCCCTGCACATAATGTAAATCCAACCAGGCACAACAAGTCCATCGATGGAATCCATAATATGGGACCTCTATTCTCTTCTAGGCCATAGCAGTGAGCCACAGGAAACAATGTACATACTACAAGGAAAATAAACTAAAAATTGCATTCCATCAAATAAAATATCATTACAAAACCAAACAAGCTAGTCTTGTATCAAAATCCATACTATCAAAGGTATAATGCATTAAGCACATTCATAAGTTATAGTATACATGTTAAAATCACTATGAAATAATCACTAAACACAATAAATGGAATACATGCAAAGGCCCAAGGAATTAACATGACTCTAATCACATGTCATCAATGACATCTCAATGTCTCATGCTATAAATCTTAACCTGGGATGGAATTCCATTCAAACTAATAAAATGACTTAAGAAATAAGATATAAATGAGGAAGAGACCCATGAAACATGAAAAAACATAAATGTAAGAAATGAATATGTCTTGATGCAAGGTATTCAACCAAATTACAATGAGAAATTTAAATTCATGTCATATAAAATTTGATTTAATGAATCAAGAATGGGAATTTAAATATATGGTTTGAAGAATTAATATCGAGGGATAATATCATTTAATACCATTTATCTCAATTTAAATTATAATATAAATAATTTATTTGTAATGCAACTCATATGATGTAATTAACCATTTAAGGAATATGAAATAGTTCATTCTATGTGGGATCATCTAAAGTGGTGTTCGACAATGAGGTGAACATCCCTTGAATGGGTTTCTCTATTTAGATGTGTCACACAAGGCACAATAACCCTTTTTAAAATATTTATTTAAATAGAATTATGTGTCATCAAAAGGATCTAGTGAATGAAAGAATGGAATGACATGAAAAATTCATCGAAATGTTGAGAAAGAGCATTGAATCAATAAATCTATATTTTAGAACTACATTAGTACATTTTCAAGGATTGAATCAACCAAAAATTGATGAAAATAATGGATTTTTCCAATTCACAAAAATATAGAAAATATGTTGCCCAAAAATAACGCAACATATGTAAGAGTAATGATCAAATAGATGAGTATGAAAGGAAGTTATTATATAGGATTTCCATGGATTATGAAAGTGATTGAAATAAAAACCAAAGGAAGGTGATAGCTGAAAAAACCCAGGGATGAAGGAGGAGGAAATCCATGAATGAAGGGAACAAATGAAACCCACATTGAAGGATAAGAGAATAAATAAGAGAGGTTTAACAGTTTAATTAAGGTCAAAATTTTAATTTCAAACTCAAAATGTACCACATAGTTTGTCCGCACTATGATCAAACCATATGGTGAAGAGTGTTATGTTACAACCTCGGTGACACTAAAAAGGTGGGATGATCACATGGTTTGGGTTACTTGTGCACAACCCACAATCTTCACATATTCTCACCTACACAAGTTAAATGGTTATCTTCTATGGGATTCACAATAGTAGATACACTATGAGCCCTATAAACCCCCTAGAAACATGGTATTTCTACAGTTTGACACTTTTGAAACTCAATGGGACATCCAAGGGACACCTAAGGCCAATAAAAATGTCTAAATACAACACATAAAAATGATCTAACTCTAAGAATTAAAATATAAAGATCTATTTAAAGAAAATCCCTACCAAAATATATTTTATTTAAAAGCCCTTAAAATTTCGTCTGGTCTAAAAAAATGGATGCTACAATAAATATGAATATTATTACGATAAAAATAATAACAACTATAAAATTATTGTAAATGATTTGAGAGAATTTATGAATCAATTCAAACATAAGTTAATGTTTTTTTCTCATTTTCACAATTAGGGGACATGATGGATACTGTGAATAGTCATTTATTTTATGTTGTGACATTATAGAATATTGAACTTATATTTTTACATTCATTAAATTCACATGGTTTGAGTGCCTCATAATTTTATTTCTTTACATGGGCTTTGATTTATAATAAACCAAATTTTTAAGGGTTATAAATTTCAATTTTGTTTTTTTGAGACATTTATGATGTTATAGAAATTTTTATTTATGATGTGTATATAATAATACATTGACATTTTTTACCTTGTATCTTTCTAAATTAATTATATTTAACGTTTCAATTCAAATTATTTTATCCATGGGGTTTTTATTAAAATGTCATCAATGTGGTAAGGGTTTATCATCTAAAATTATATTCATTGGGACATATGTTATGTTATAAACATATAATTTTTTGATGTGTATCTATTACACACATTATATTTTATTTTATGAATAACTTTATATTCATGATATTTCATATAACATCCCACATTTTGGACATGTAAAATTTTATATGGGAATTTTAATATTACTATTTGGGGTGTGGGAATTTCATTAAACCATTATTAGAATGGTAAATATATTTTTTGGATAAATTAGATGTTTTTTTAGACATTTTTTTACCGATTGAGGGGTTCCTTGTGTGTTCTTTCATTTTTGGTTCCCATTGGAAACTGAAATCTAAAATTTAGATAGGGATGACACAGGCACGTGGTTCACCGGAAACCATGTGACACTCCAAAATATACCATTAATCAATAAAAAAAGTGGATGGGGGTGTCACATGGTTCTATCTAACCTTGTTAACCTTGTCTTACATCAATGCAGTTGTTGTGCAATTTTTGAAAGTGGTAATTTTCATGTATTTTGAATGGTTAGCCAAACCATGCGCTTGATGAAAGCGGTGAATGTGGGGGTTTTCCTTAACATTTTTATTTATTTTTCCCCCTATTTTCATTCTCATTAGTTTCCACTAGAAGTTTCTTAATGGGCACTCTATGTGCATCCTAATATGTTTGGAGGTACCTCAATAATGTAGAGAACATTTCAATGGGGTTTCCCCATGTTTCATTTCCCATAATGAGTATAATACTCACCTTTTTTCTCATATCTATTTCTGTTTCTTCTTAAATGATATCATGGTATGAGATAATTATCCCTATTTTAAGGTAATTTTTCTATTTGATTTTATTTACCTCATACCAGATTGAATAAATCTTTAATATCAGATGTGTGTGTTTTCATATGAATGTGGTACATCTTATATATCATTTTTTCTTTATTGTATCCCCATTTAAAATTTCCCCATTTTTTCATGCACTGGTATTTCTGTGTGATTAATCTTATTTGTGAAATATAATTTTAATAACCAAATACTCTAATTATTATATCCTTGAATATTTAAATTTGTTTTCCATGGTCATGGAGTTCATGTTTAAACCAGATTTATTAGTTTAATCCATGAATTTCTTAATTAAATCATAGTTCTCTAATAAAACCCATCATTTATGTGAGATATCTTCGAAGATAAAAATGGGTTAATCAAATGTAAATTGTTTTGGAAGGATATTGGGACGTGAAATTATTCTAATGGTGAATTAATACTTTTTATTGTAAATTAAATTGAAAAAAGTGTATGACATACTTGGAACAAGACATTTATTATAATATAAATGAAATGGTAAATGGTTCTGGCCTAATAAATTATACTTTCCTTACGTTGTCCCTAATTAATTACATCGCCCACATTATTTCAATTTTGCTTGACTTATGATTCAACAGGCTTATGAATAGGACCTTTATTTTGAAATTTTATTTTACAGGTTAAATGAATTTTAACATGCCTTGAGAGAGAATCAGGTTCATTTTTTATGAATTCCATAGTTGAGATCATATGTTACATGACTTGTATTAATTTAGGAGAAATACATGGTTTGCATTTGAAGGCCTCATAATTCAGTTTATCTACCTACTTATGATTGAAATTGGTTCCCTATGAGAGACACCATGGATAGGTTTAGTGGCTAAATGGTCACACTAGGACATAAAAGATAACTAGTCCTTTGTTAGAGATACCATGGACAGACATAGAGGGTTATGTCATCAATCCAGGATGAGAGTGATACTAGGGATTCCATTTATGGATCTCTATGGAAGGGATCCTATGGTATTGGTTTCCTATAGTGCCCATGGGGTGATATTTGGTATTTATTTTTAGATAACTTGGTATGAGAGTAGGGTGCCTCCTTTTTATCATTAATGATGAATTTTATTTTAATGACTAATAATTCATTGTTATTAAATGGGGAAACATCCACCATGAAAAATCATATGTTTGGTTCTTGGTCCATTCTCGATATAGTATTTATGATGTCTCACTATCATTACACCTATAGTAAACACGCATTGGTTTCCTTCATTTTAGATATATCTAGATTACGCTGAAGTAGCAAGGGTTGGTTGGGTGTCCCATGATAAATGTACACTAACATATTTATTTATTTTTCATCTTGTGTTTACTTTCCTAACACTGTAATGAATTTTCTATCAACAAAATATATTAAGATTTTGACACTATTTGTGGTGGCATACTGACTATTTCTCATTCCTTTGTTGGGCCACCATTCCACTGGGGTACCAAAGAAAACCTCATGTTTTCGGGTCATTGGAATGTTACCTACTTTGTTCATTTTACCTTGGTGTTTATATCACAGGACTGAGTCATTACTCAGGATTCTCATGGAGTAGCCTTTAAGATTTTATTATTTTGTTGCACTTTTCTATATATTATTGCACTGTATGATTTTTTTCTTCCTCTACCTTATAGCATCATTTATACATGCATGAATAGATAGATGTATTTGGTGTTGTCTATTTTTATTCAGTGATTTCATATATCTATCTATTCTCTTGTCTCTATTTTATACCACTTTAGTTGTTTCTTAATTTATTATATGCCTCTTATACTACCATAATTCTCTGATCATTAGGGTATTGTATTCCCACTGTACCATATTCTTACCGTCACTACTAGTCACATGCCTCTAGTATATAAGGGGGCACCTTGGAGGTCATGTTGTGACTAGTCCAGCTACTGGATAAAAAGTTAGTTATTCTAGGATATTCCAATGAGGTATTAGAGGCATGTTTTATTTTACATTTTTTTTGTTTTCTGAAAATAGACATGATACAAATAATATTTCTCCACTTAGTAAATATTCACACTTTCGAGTGACATAATAATGTATGAGGGAAGTAAAAGTGTCTGGTTATAGGGTTGTTGATCATGATGTTCATTGATACAATTTATTATCGTTTTACCAAGAGTGATTGGTATAGTTTCCACTGCTAACTGATTTATGGAATCTATAATAATATACCCATGAACATAGATGGAAATGATATATAATCTCATTCATCGTTATAGGAACATTGTGGCTCTAATATAATATATACACAATGCCATGTATATTTCATTGCTTGTCTGATTCAAATATATTGATATTATTTTTGTATTTATTCAATATTCATATTATATACCATGTTACATAATTTAGTAACTAGATTAGTTTTATGCCTTCATGTGTATTACATTAGAATGTTTATTGTGTGGAATTGTATTTGATTTACTTAGTATGTTATCTTTTATTACAAGGATTAGTGATTTTAGTTTTTTAATTATCATTTTTATTTATGTACATTGTTAGGTGTTTCCCGACATACATAGTGGCTTACTATTTCTTCCATGTTTTTCCATTAATAGGTCATTCCATTATTATTTTTTATATTTCTTGTGATAGAATGATAATTTATACATTTGGTACACAGTTTTCTATTATGTTTCCAATATCATCCTAAATTACATTTACCAACATAGATTGATGGTGATGCCTATACTACCCAATCCTTGCATGTTTGAGCCATTAACAATTGGTTACAAGGGCTGAAACATTTATGGATTTGATTAAACGAGAAAAATTATCATTCTGTAATGTGTATGGGTGCTTTATAAATTTCTAATTTTTAACCCATACAATCAAATCATTAAATAAGAGTGTGATATACATCAGACTGTTCTTAATGTAAAAGAAATTAAAATTTGAATTTAATGTAGATTTTTTCCCTTAATAAATGATTAAAAATATATTACATGGGCATGGAAACCTATATCACCAAATCACAAAATGTAAAACTGGATCCTAGTTGGCCATTTTGGGAAATGACCTTTAGGTGATAGTTTAAACTCAACCAAATTAAGTTAGTCATAGTGGTTATTCTGACAAGGTAAACCCATTAAAGTTATTTTAAGAATGTTAATGTTTTAAAAAAATTATTTTCATTTATATAAACGCATAATGGTGTATTGGGACCACGGTTGGTCAACATATCATTTTATTTCTTAGTATATAACCTCATCGGGGTTTTTTTAAACTATACTAGGTTTGTTATTTAAAGTGTCCTCATCCATTTACATAAATTTTTTTATATAAGATTAAAATGGCGTATTATATGAACAATAACCTCCTAAATTAATAATAGATATGTTAACTAACTTTGATCCATACTTATACGAGGCTTCCATTAATATAAATTCCAATTACAACCTTAAGAGTGTTTTTCTACTCTATATTAGAACTTACCTTTTCTAAAACTTATCCCAAACTAAGAGAACCTTCTGGATAAATTAATGATGGTTAAAATGGATTTTATATGGTAATTGACTAATTATAAAATGAATGTAGTTAAATATAATTCTTAAAAGGGTGTTTTATATAACATTCCCATGTCTTGTTGTGTAAGGTTGATAAATACCAATAAGTTTTATATTATAAAAAATTGTTGACATCCATTTAAAAACTAAACCCTGAAATGGTAAAATAAATAAATGAGGATTAGTGTGATTCCATAAATTGAGACCATATAGTTGAATCTATTGTGACCCATATGTAATGGTTGTTTAAATGTTACCTTGATTTTTTCTTTGAATTAGGAATGTGAGATTCTTCCTTAGGACCCTTTTTATATAGCTTGAACTAGAATGATTGTAGGTGGATCATAGTGACTTTTCTAGAATCATATAGATATAGGTTTGATGATTTCTATTATTTCAAGTGGATAAATAGAGGATGGAAGTTCTCTTAGAACCATAAATAGATTTTTGGATTCTTGTGAATTGTTTTTTATGTTGGTTTCTTTTCAGGTGTTATTATTATGTGTATGAATTTTAGATTCTACGACGATACATTTGTCATGATTGGGGGTATTTCATTAATTCAACATTATCTATTGGTGTGATCATTAATTAATGCTCTATTTGAGTGGGTTAGACATACTTATTTCGTGGTTTACCACTTAGTACGTTTTATGTCCCTACTTCTTTATTATTATTAGAATTAGATATCTTGGGAGGTTATCATCCATCATTACAGTGACATGGTGTAATATTACTTTGGGATATCTTGTCTTATGGATAGTCATACACAACATGTGTAGGTATGATATGTATATGGATATATAAAGGATGTTCTTTTTCTATGGTGAAACCATAGGATAGCATGTATTGGTACATGAGATAATCATCGAGTTTCTAAATGGATATGGAATTTTATTATTTTCATTGTGATAATTATTTATTTTAGCTATTACACTTTGTATGTAGGTCATATCTGGGATAGAGTGAGTTATATTTTAAATGGTACAATAACTCATCCTTATCATGGGATGATATTCAAAGTGGATTAGTTGTTTGAAAAACTTGAAATTTTTTTGGTCTTTCAACTAATTCCATGGAACACATGAAAGTGACTAAGGGGAAGTATCAAATGTATTTATAAATGTAAATATAATATAATTCCTTATGGCAGTTAGATTTCTCTATCTATTTTAATGATTTATATTGTATTTTTTTTATGAAATTATAATCATTGTTAAATGGATCATATTATATCACATGAGTTCCCTCTTTTAGTAAGTGATGATATGACACTCCCAAGGGTGCATGTGTCATGTCAAATTTGTGTAAAGTGTTTTCATATATGAAGATGTAAGAAATACTATAATGAATATTTATAAATGGTTTGTATAATTTTATTATTTCCTTGAGTCTGTTCATATTTAAAAGGTGTTAGTTTTTCTTTGGAATCATGACTATGATGTGGTTGGTTTTCTATTAATCCTTAGATATGATGTTTGCCTGATTGGACTCCATCTTTTATGATTGATTTATCACGGGATTCCATGAGTGATAATATCAATGTGAATAGTTAGTATTGATGATATAACGGCAAGTAAAATATAGATATCTTAAAAGAAGATGTCCAGCCACGGTACAACTATCCTTTCTTTTCATAGTTGGTTTAAGGGTTGTTTTGAACCATATCAAGAACTTAATTTTAACAGGATTTTCTTTGGTTATTAATGGAATCCTTATATGTCCTCTTAGTGTAAACATGGATTAGTGATGATCATGTTGCATATCATGATATCATACAGGTATAACGAGAGAGATTCAGTTATATACAGTGCTAAAATTAAGTATTGTTGGGCTTAGTAAATAGACTTTGTAGTTGCAGTTCTCAAGAAGTATTCTTTTCCTTGGAAGCATGGTTACTCATATGTGGTACTTAGGTTCTAGAGTAATAATGGATATTATAGACTCATGGACACCATATCATTTCCCATAAGTTGACATTCATTGGGATCAATCCTTGTTGTATATACATGAACATTTCAGTATGTGCCAACTTCTCTCTAGTAAATTCCAAAGTATAGACTATCTTGGATGAACTACATAGACTAATGTTAACGATTCATTGGATACCCCGATGATAGATCAAACTTAGTTAATATGCTTAATAAGTAAATATCCAAGAATGCTTGATTGAGATAATTCCCTATTTGTGCACTGAAATGACAATATAAATTGTTATTTTTATATCACTACAATATGGGTATGAGGTTCAGTGAGAATGATCAAACCAGATCTCAGGGTACCTTGGTTTATGTGTATCTGGACCATGTTCTTGAAATACAATATCTGTCTATGCTGGTTTTTTTGATAATAATCATCTGGGCATGGTATGAATTTTTTTCTGTTATGATATATAAAGTGGGTGAGGAACCATTTTTGTAAATATTTTAGGTTAAATTAATGAGATATAAATGTTCTCTGCATCGTTTCATGGAATTTTCGGCTAGACCAGACTAAATAGTTTCAATTTGGAATCAACCATTTGATTGAATCAAGAATCATGTCATGAGCATCATTAGAACACTATTGGAACAATTAAATAGATAATTCCATTAGTAGAGATAACATGAAATAGTTTTGTCCTCTGATTTTCTAGTACTTATAGTGGTGAAAGAGATAATTATGAGACCATGTCTTGGGTATAAAAGGATTGGGTACGGGTCGTATCATTAATTCTATTTAAGTACATGAATTATCTTGAGTTTCAATGGTTCATGCACCATACACTCAAGTGGTACATTGATTTGAATTGATTAGTTTGAAATTCAACATTGTGGATTGTATGAAACATCATGACAAGAGTCAGTCAAGTACCATGTTTATTGTTTCCCCAAGGTTTCATGGGGAAATAAGTTCTATGGTGGGGTGGTTGTAAAGTCCCACAATTTAGAGAGGGTTATTTTTATAATGGATGTTCAGTTTTACCATGTGGTGGGAGTACTATTTTTAAACCAAGCTTCAGAAGTTAAAACAAAAGGTTTTAAAAATAGAAATTTTCTGTTGTTAGACTTGGTTTAAGGATCAAGGGACTGCTTGAGTGTTTCCTCATGTTTTGGGAGCATAGAATCCCAAAACACAAATCCAAAGGAGGATGATAGTGTAACATGGTTAGTAAGATATCATGTGGTCCCCTAGAAGAAACTATGTGGCTAGTTTATTGCGGATGAGTGTGTCACATAGTGTTGTGTAACATATAGTTATTCAATGTGTGTGGCCAACTTGTGCATATGGGTTTCATGGCTAGAGTTGTGAGCATGTTTGGTTTATATTATTTTCAACTATTAGACAAACCATCAACCATATTAAAAGGATTAATTTCTAAGTATTTACTTACTTATTTATTTCATTTATCCCCCTCTTTTCTGTCTCTTTTTGGTGTAATAGTTGTAGTCGATCGTGGTCCCTCTCCTACTTCTCATAGGAATGGTGGTACCTTCATTATTTAGTAACTGTTTCAACTTATCTTCATCATGTTGGAAAGGTCTCTATGATTCAATGACCCCTCTCCATTATCTTCTCCATTTTTTAGCTTTCTTAAATTCAATCATGGTGTGAGGTAATTCAACATATATTTATTGTGTTGTTGTGTTTCATCGATTTCTCTCAAGATAGAATAAATAATTCCTTGTTACTGGATGAGTGGGTCATAATAAGAATAAGGTATGTGTTATATTTCCTATTTAATTCGATTATCACATTTTATAAATTGAATTCTTGTTCCACATTCTGGTATTTTCATGTGACACCTTTTAAATGAGAATCATTAGTTCTAGAACATAAATCACTAATTCAAGTAGCCTTGAATATTAAAATTTTCATTTTTTATGGTCATGGTCCCATTTTTTAAACCACCCATATAGATGTGATCCTTGAATGGATTAATTAATTAATTGATCTATAATAAAACCCCTCACATTGGTGCACTGTCTTCCAAAAATAGAATGGGTTAATTAGATTCAATGTTTTTAAAAAACCATGGAACATGACGTTTGGATAATAGAGAATTAATCAATGAAAATGTAAATTAAATTAATAAATTATATATGAAATTATTAGTCCATTATCATTATCATTATTTAAACAAAATGTTAAATGTGTGTGACCCCTTAATGTATACATGGATTATGATATCACATACATAAGTTCATTTCCCACATAATTTTTTTTTTCTTGACTTATGATGAGGCATTCTTAAGGGATTGAAAATTATTCTGTAATTGAATTTAAATAACTAAATGAATTGTAATGCACCTCAAGTGAGGCTCCAGTTCCTTTTTACCAAACACCATAGATGTTCTCATAGGTTATTTGAGTATAATTAAATGAGTGATACATTTATGCTCAGGATAATAGAAATGTGGGTTTAATCTGCCACACAATATGTTATATCGGTTCCCTAGGGGGACTGAGAATGGGTTTAGTGGGTAGATGGTTACACTAGTCAATGACTGATTTTCTTTACCTTATGTGAGATATCAAGGATGTATTTAGAGGGTTACATATTCACACCATGTTGATAGTGATACTTGAGATTCTATTTATAGATCACATTAGACATACTCCTTTGGTATTTGGTACTTATAGTTTCATTGGAGAGATACTTAGGATTCCTTTTTGGATCCCCATGGATGGGAATAGTTTTTCACATATTTTACATGAATGATCATTTTATGGTATATAACAATAATGCATTGTTATTATATAGGGATGCATCTGCAAAACCAAATCACATGATTGGGATATCTTTTATTCTTGATACTCGCTTTGTGATGAAATATTATCTTTAAAATCTTGTCAAATCAACACATGATTCCTTCTATTTAGACAAAACTATCTTTGGTCAATGTACCTAGTGTTCATCATGTTTCCCATGAGAATCCCAGATCGATGAATTTATTAATCTGTTACCTTGAATTTATTATCCATACATATTTATGATTTTTATATTCACATACTATATTATTATTTTTGAACTATCATTGGTGACCTACTAAATATATATTACAACATTTTTAGGCCTCCATTAGACTAGGGTACCCGAGTATACCTTATGTTTTATTTTCAATGTATTATTGCATATGTTATACATTGTAAATGGGAGTTAGGATAACGAGATTGAGATGGTACTCAAGATGCACATATACTAGAATTTTTTATTTTCATATTTTGACGCAGCATGATTTATTTTATTTTACTAGCTTCTATATTTTCTATCTTGAACCATGTATTAACATTTGGACCTGCATCCCTTGATGGTTTTATTTTGAATTATTCATTTTTATTATCATTTTATTTATCTACTAATACGGTGGTCCTTATTTTATGTTTTTTTTTCTATTTCATAATTTATTATTCAACTCTTATACAATCATGTCACACTGATCATGAGTTTATTATCTCATATCCATATCTTCTTTAGACCCTCACTGTTATTTGACCTCTTCAGAAATATGTGTAGGTGCATTTTAGGTCAAATGGCGACATTTCCGGCTAATGGTTTCATAGTTAATCGGTGTAATACATTAACTTTTCTATTTAATATGTTGTTTTTTCACACATGGGGTTTATAGTTCGTATGTTACCAAGGTGGAATGGGTTTTACATTACATTCTTATAATTACAAGGATTTTTAATATTAAATTATCTGA
Source organism: Viscum album (assembly GCA_963277665.1). Taxonomy (NCBI): domain Eukaryota; kingdom Viridiplantae; phylum Streptophyta; class Magnoliopsida; order Santalales; family Viscaceae; genus Viscum; species Viscum album. The sequence continues at coordinate 990,832,537 of OY728155.1, read as the reverse complement.
TGAATTATTATATGATACAAATCTCCCAAATATTATGTATTTTCTTCAAAAAAATTATTTTTGGAGATTAAAAATTTTCCTTTCATTTTAAACTTTTTTTAAACACTACTGACTAAAAGATTGTTTTTTTATAACCTAATTTCTTTTTCAATTTCAATGAGAACCATTTCTTCCTTGTCCATATTTTCATTAAAATACTTTTACTATTCAAAAAATATTATTCTAATAAAATTTTAAATATACATAAATTTATAAAGATTAAAGGGAATATTCTCCTCAATTTCCAAACATGAGAATATATACTTTAAAAAAATATTATTTTAATTTCTATTTTAACATAGATAAAATGAATTTATTTTACCTCCCTTACACCCTTAATTTTTTAAGATTAAATTTCCACGAAGCATTTCAAAAATAATTCCATAATATTTTTAATATTTTTTATATTTTAAAAAACTAATTTCAAATGGAAAATAGTATTTTACTTTTGAATTGTTTCAATGATCATTGAAAGTCATTTTTATCTTTAACAATACCATTTTAATTTCCATATAATTTACTTGGTATATGTGTTCAATCTTTTTTTCATTTTAGATATGGATACTTTTATGTTTCCATTATATACCTTATTTGTCTAAATAGATATTCGCAACAAGTTTATATAGTTTTTAGAGAATTTAAGATTGTTTTGGATCATGATGTAAGGGTTATTATAGAAATTGGGTAAGGGACTCATTTAGTGACTCATTCGAACTAACTATGCAGCCCAATGTGTGTGAGAGCGGATTTTCAAAATATAAAATAGAGGACAAATAGAAATTTAAAACCTTAAATTTAATATATGTTCAATTTTCACATTGTTTTTCTAACCATAAACGTAAATAATGTGTGGTATGGGATCTTGGATTGTGGGAATCACACATATGGAACCCGATTTGGTCAAATATTCAGCCAAACCTTACACCCCATTAAAAATGTAATTTATTATTTTTACCAAATATCCCATAAATCTATTTTTCATTTTCCTCCCCCAAATTTTAATATCATCTATTTCAGATTTCTCTCATCATCATCCACTAGTATTTTGTATATCTCTATTCAGACATTGTTTCAATCCCTATTAATCCCATCAGATCCCTATTGGTAGTTATACTAGACATACTTCTACTTTTCTATATTTATCTATATATTTTTTGTTCAATAATAATGTGATTTAATATTCCCTATATTAAATAAATTTTTATTGATTTATATTTTCTATCATTTTATCCATAATATGTTGACAAAACTAGGTGACGAGTCTACGAGAAGGTTAAGGTAGGTAGTATATGACTTTTCCACCTAGGTATTGACATTTATAAATTGTTATGAGGTTCTTCACATAAAACCCCCCATTACATTCTTATAAAAATATTATTCCTTAAATTATGTTACCATACCTTGATCATGAGGTATTAGAATCTTATTATAAATGGGTGGAATATTAAAATGTGAACCCAAATTACCCCTTCTGGTATTTTTGACTAACTTACCTTGAAAAAAATTCATTATTTGTAGAATCCAACCCTAATAGGGTTTTTTTCATGCCTTTAGTGAAATCCTTTTTTAGTGCCTCGAAACAACTCCATTAAGAGTTTTCGACAAAAATTCTATTAAATCCCTTTCATTAATTTTAAACTAAAACCCCACATAAGTTGTGTATTTTTTTTGTCTTACTTGATGAATGCATTGGAGTTTTACCACATTATTTAACTAGATTCAATATATGTCATTGAATTCTAGGTAGTATCTCCCTATGTTCAATTTCTTCAAAGATGGAATGACTTAGGTTAGCACTATGGATTACAATCGAGGCATACTAGACTAGCTAGAATTTATTTTCTTAGTTTAGATAGAAACTATTACAAAAATATTTCAATGTTTTGACCCCCTAAGATTAAAATCAATAAAAACATGAAAAAACACAGATTTGTCATTTTGTGCTATACTAACATCTAATTGTTAAGGATTAAATGGTTCTTCCCTAGATTTGAAATGGATGTGTTTCAGGGGGATTTGAAGACATGTTACCTAAATTTATTATGGTTGTTATCAAATGGAATCTATGCACATATACCCATGGTCCCTTTATTATTTACATGCTATTTTTTCTGATCCATGTGGTGTATGCTAAAGTAGGTATGGTTAGGTGAGATTTTCCAAAGGAGCCCTAGTGTGAAATGGTGTCTATTTTATTAAACACTTAATGTTAATTCATAATTTAACACTATTATAGCTTATAATCATATAATTGATTCGAATTAATCACCATCAGTGTTTTTCTATTGTATTTTTTGTCAAAAACTGTCTGGGCCACCGTTTCGTACCCAACAAGATTACTTGGATGTTGGAAATGAAGAAAGGGAAGCACCTAGCATTGAATGGTTTATTTTTTCATTATTGGAGAATGGGAATAGTGGACTAAGAATGTTCCTTATATGATGATGGGTATTGTTTCTTGGACTTTTTTTCTTTTGGTTATTCTAGGACTATTTTTAGACTACTACATTTCCATTTTATTTAATATCTGTATTAGCTCCTAACATCATTACCTGTATATGGGCATATTGTTGTTTATGTCTATTCATCGTTATTCAAATGATGTATTTTCTTCATCCTGTTTAGTATTTATACAAATTTATTATAATATACCATATTTTTTAACTATGATAAAGTGGATATTGTCTCCCCACCACAACACCAAACATATTAAATACTAATTTGATTGGTTTGGTGTACAAGGTGGCAAGCTTGATCCGAATATGCCCTTCGGTATAGTTTTTTTATGAGTGAAACATTCCTCATACGATATAAATAGGTATTATTGGGGTTCCTTACCTTTGTGTTAATATTATTTCAATAGATATGATATTATGATGTTTTTAAAATTGGTAATAGGATGTTCTTTGTTGTATAAAACCCAAGTATGGGGGGAAATACAATATTTCAAATATGAGATCTATTAAAATAGATTTCCCCTATTACAATTGTACTATTTTCAGAATTTGGTTATTTATATGTCTTGATATTTTTTATATGGTATTTTTACCCATAGGATTGTATGACAAGGAAGAAATTACACATGCATCATAATAGACACATAGGTATATATATATTTTCATGCTTATTTCATTCCACAATTATTTCATGGACTGTTTCATATCATATGTTCCTTCAATTATATATTTGTAAATATTTTAATGTTTCTTATTAGAAATTAGTTAAAAAATATTTTCATACATAAAATTTCTACCTCAACATAAATTTTTTTCCCACATGCCTTGTTGGTGGAACCAAAAATAACAAATTATCACTTTGTTAAACCATGGAACCAAATTTAGATGAGTTGGAAAAATTATGTCATTAGTATTAAATGGAATTGAATTGAAATTTATAATATTTGGGCCTCTATTAGTTTTTAATGGAGAACTATATTACTAAAACATTCATATATGGTCTTGTTACATCTTGAGACTAAGTTCTAAAGGATGGTTGCAGTTACAAGAAATTCTAGTTGAAAAATTTTAAACTTATGTATTTATAACAAATGAATGGAAATACATCAAACTGAATGATTATAATATTATACAATTTTTATATTATTGATTTTTATGTAAACGTTTTACATTTAATTTGTATACCAATTATAATTAATAAAGTGTTATTATCTTAAAATTTGAATTAAAATCCCATATAACTAAACATTATAAGATTAAAATATGAACTATTTCCATATAACATGTCCCTAAAAATGAGTATTTGGCTAGTGTATCTCTATTGGTTAGTCCTTAAGCCAATACTTATTTCCAATGTGTAATCATTTCTTCCTAGTGAATATTATTAGGTGTCTTCAGTAGATTTTATATATATGCCTCATTGATTTTCTCAAGTTGAGTTCCATGAAGGTGGTGTTGACCATGAACATGAGGTGGGGAACAAAAAATAAAAGATTTATAGCCTATAATGATTCCAAAAAAACTAACAGTTATTCAAGATATCATTTATGGACTAGGAAATAATTCATTTATTTGAGAGGGTTTCTTATTCATGGTACATTATATATAGGGAGTTCAGCATGCTTCATCAACTATGCAATTTTTGAGGAGATAGTTTCAAAAGAATAACATACATGTTGTGTACTGGAAATTAGTCCCCAATTGGTTGATATATAGAATGAGTCCATTCATATGATCATAAACCACATATTTCTTGAATCTTCTTAGATATGATGTGACCCTCTAAGTCAAGAAGATCAGTACCAAGGTGTGGTATGGATATATTTTCAAAATAGTTTATATGACTAATTTTTCATAAAGATAGTATGATCTAATCTAGCATTGGTGTTCTTTCATCTAGGGAGTAGTACACAATATTTAATTTACTACTCATCTCACAACATGGAGCTCTAATTCATTATACCCACTATTTTTGGTGATGAGACTTATTGAGTGAGATGATTTCATGATATGCATAGATATTCCATCCAATCCCAGGTTAATTTTTTCAGGCATTGAACTATACATGAAATGGGACCTTTTATTTGAGTGTAATATTAAGAAAGATGATGGTGTGGGTAATAGTAGTTAATATGTAAGTTATGGAATTGGTTCTCCATTTGTTATGAATCATTTATATAGGATTTCACATCACAATAGTTGTAGTGAGAGTATCCACAGTTGTAGTTATTTTTTATTTCCCCTATTTCAAAGGGAAGTTTTCATGAAGCCTCAATGTGATCGGGACGCAGATTAGTGATAACCTTGTAAAAAAGTGGTCCATATTTAGAGATTCTTTTTGACCCTTGCACTGATTTTGAGTGAGAAAGTATCATAAAAAACTCCTAGTTTTTGAGTGGGTCTAATATCTCCACACTAGGATAGAATTTGGATTCCCAATGAATAATCAGATTGATTTAGTGGTCATGTATAAGGATGTGAATCTCTTTATATAAAGAACCAGTAGAGCATACCTTCTCAGGGTGTCTAGGTTTTTGATTAGGGAAGTGGATTATACTAGTTACATGTTGTTCATCCTATACTCAGGGAGAAGAGTTCTAATACATTGAAATTATATGGTAAAATCATAGTATCCTTTAAATTAGTATATTCAGTATTTGATACTAGTGCTTCACAATCATTTTTATCTGTATATTTAATATAGAGACTTAGATTTTAAATTGAGTAGTTTTTATGGTAATTACTCTTGATAATAAATTTTGAGAATGGTAATACTATTTTTATAGATTCAAGGAGTTTTATGTTGAGACTATATGTTTCCATTTTATTTTTGGCCTTTTTATCCACAAGATAAACACTTCTTACATTATTCTTAGGATGGAATGGTTAGTTCCTTATCAATCCCATATTGATTTTTATTGTCTAATTTTAACTTTTATATCATAATAGAATGGTAACTATGTTCACATGGGATAGTGTAATGTATAATAAAATATATTTTTTCAATGTATAATATGATGCATTTATTTTTTCCCAAAATTATATTTTCTTTCTGGATGATCGAGGAGTACGAAAAACAATTTTATCTTTAGTGGAGGAATAATTCAAATTCATTTTCCCTAATGACTTTTTAAGGAACAATCTTATAAGAGTGGTGGATTTTATCACTACAAATGTTCTAGGAGAATAAAAAATTTTAATTCTTATATACAGGATGGATCATACCAAGGATAAAGAATTCAAAAGTTTGTTGGAGGACATGGTAACCGATGTTTATTCATAACTCAATAATTATCCTTAGAGTTCACATACTATTTTCTCTTAAAGATAGGATAGTAACCTAAGGATATGTATGAATTAATAGATGTTGAATCTGTATAACTGAATGAACTAACACTCACTTCCTTGTATAGAAGATCACTTTCATCGTATATAAATATTTTGACTGTTCTTGAAGATTGATTTGTGTTTGGGATATCATCAGGTGGGGGTTAGAAACATAGATATAACACAAAAAACTATTAAAATTGGATATAGAATTTATGAATATATGATAATGTTGTTTGGTATAATGAATAATCATATTGATTTCATTGCCATTATGAATCATGTTTTCCAACTATACCTGGATTATATCATGTTTTTTTCATGTTTGGCATCTTAGTCTACTCATAAACTATACTAAATCATGATAAATAAATATTTAAATCATATTTAGTACACCAAAAGAGCATAATGTCTATTCCATGACAAAAAATGACAAATTTTATTGATAATGATCATTTTTTTGGGAACATTATATCATAAGAAATAGTATATATATATATCCCAAACTGGTGAGACATGTTCTTTCATTGTATAATCCCGTGAACATATTCAATGTAAATTTATCTTGGGGATAGACAGTTACTATCAGAATTTAATGTAGAATTTATCCCACCTTGAAACACCTTGTATATTATTTACCATGAAATGTAAAATGATTATATTGTACAATGCTTGTTATGATATCATTAAGTATTTTGAGCAAAGACTGATCTCAACACTTATCCATAATTTTTATGAGCCTAGTAGAGGCTACAAAGTTTATTGTAATGAATCAAAAATCATGATGGGGGAAATGTTGATGTGAATGGACTAATTCGTAACATTTGGGTATCGTCTGTTGATTACATAAATGAATGTGTACCTATAATATGAACTAGAATTAGAAACAGTGGTCCATACATTAAATTACCTGATAAATTACATGATGGGGAGTGTTTTGTAAAATACATGCAACATTAATTCCTCAAATACAAATTAAATCCATGAAAATTGAACCTAAAAAATTAATTATGGGTTGAATAAGTTTATTTTTTTCTAATTTGAGAAATAATATATTCCAGCTTATGGCATTTTAGTTGCTTCCTCTTTGAGGAGAAAAACTCATAATCATTTTTCAATGTAAGATAGTAGTGTATGGTAATTTGTGGCTATTTATTCATTAATGTATCTAGAAGTTTAGTAGAGTCACAAAGAACAATTTTTTTGGATTTATTAATGGCTTCATCCCATATAGATTGATTGATGTGAAGAAAATTTTCATATCTTGAAATATTTATCTTGAGGGAAATTATTTTAGGTGAGGACACACCTCTTAGTTGGGTTGTTGATAATGATGAAATCTGAAAAAAAAATAGTTTGTCATAATCTATAGAAATAATAGAGGAGTTGATGTGTGAATCTCATGCTTATAAATGGAAATTAAATTTTAGACTCATTATAAAGTACCATTTCCATGTCACCAATTTTGGTGGATTAGGATTGAAAAGGAGGTTACAAGATTCATGGATCAATGTTAGACCATTAATTAGGTGAATACAGAACATTTGGGATCTATATATCACTTATATTTATTAACGATTATGGAGTGGAAATTTTATGAAGGTAAGATGCATTTTTATTTGGGTTACCATATTATTATTGAATAAGTGACATAATGTGGGTCATAATTTATTGGTTAATTAAGGTTTTCTACTTATTTCATAGCCATGAGACCTTCTCAGTAGATGATATTGGGACGATATATGCCTAAAAGATCACATGACCTCATGGTATTCCCTAAACCATTATTTTAAATATATATTATTAATTTACTTCATGGTTTAGAAAATAGTTGTAATGGGATATTTTCTCACAAGTACTTCTGAGTGCAACATACAACCTTAAAACCAATCATTAGCCTATGTGAACAATACAAGAAATGGAAATATTGTGCGCATTCATCATTTATATTTTAGGATCATGTGAAAATATATTTTTTCAAGATTATTTTTCATATAATAATAATTTTGGAGGGACTATACAAATAGCTCAGTACGGGATTCTATATGGAAGGCCATCACATTAACTTTTATCATTATTAGATGAAGGGGAGATAATTATAATGGAAAAAATCATGTTCAAGGGAAATTAGATATGGTGTATCTAATAAATAAATGTACAAAAAAAACTCCATATATGAAGAACTCATATACCTATTTTAGCCATTGAACTCTATATCCTGAGGCAACAGATGGGTCTTTCTTACGAATCTCAACTATATTTGGTCATTGCTGAATATAGAAGTAAGGTAAAGTGTATCATAGATTATTTGGTCCATTAATGACAATATATATGTTTAGGATTGTAGAATATAATATAGATCAACATCAGCGGGTTCAGGATATAAAAGTTGTATTTCATGTTTATTAGATCTGTTGTTGTTAATCTGACCCATCTCATGTATTTGATCTCATGGTAGCTGATTAGAAGGTTGATGTTTCTTTTCAGTATCCATTTCATATCATAGACCATATAATGATGTATCTATATGTTAATATGTTATCTTTTTTAGGGTTCTATTTTAGCAAAGATGTGTTTAGGAGGAAATGTGCGAATCAGATTATGAAATACATGCTTAGTGTCCAGAGTTATTCTTGGATTTCTCTTAACCACTCAGGGATGGGAATCTCCCGGACTATTTTTTTAAAATATGGGAGGGGGTAAGATACTTGTTTTACAATGAGGTATATACACATTAATATTTTCAATCTAAACGACTTGTATTATCTAAATGAATTTAACCAATGAGGTAATAGATTTTTCAAGAGTGCTCAGTCTTAGTTTGGTGCCTAGAGAAATGGTTTTCAGAGAAATAGGGTGTGGAAATTTTTTAGTGAATTTCTAGAACTAAAAATGAATCTAAAAATGTGTCCTTGAGAGGGTGAATCTTTTTTTCAAACCATGAGACATAGGTCATGCAACTATAAAAAACCTACAATTTACTATTGGTTCACCAAACATTATTTTTTTACAATTGTATTATCCAAGCACCTAAACCAAGTGAGGTGTGGGTTCATGGATAGTGGGAATCACATATATAGTGCACAGTTTGGCCAACATCGTGGAAAAAACATATAACCCTTAAGAAAGTAGGAATTTACCATTTTCCCATATATCCCTTAAATATAATTTTCATTTTGTTCCTCCAGTATTCACACAACAATAGTGTTGGAGATCTATTAAAATAAACCTTTAGGATTTGTTGTATCAGCTTCATCTGGACTAAAACGTGATTATTCATTGTCATTATGGATCCCCTTGGTATTTTTATCACTTATATTAATTATTTTCTATCTTTTTCATCCCATATGATGTGTAATTTTCGTGTGAGATAGTATACACTATTTTCATGGGATTTTTTTTTGTTTTTCATTTTCTATCTATCTAGTATCAATCCATGTTCTATAATAGATTAACAGTGTACCACATGGATAAGGTATGAGCTATATGTGTTTTTCTTAAAGGTATCATAATTTATAAATTGTTTAATGGTTCTTCATATCATAATCTACATGAATTTCCGCTAAAATTATTATTCCGTTAATTAGGTTCCTAGACCTTAATTGTGAGGCATTATAAAAAATTTGGACACCATTAGAGGTTAAAAAAATCAACCGAAACAACCCCTTTGGGTGTGTTAGGAAAAATTACCTTAACAACAATTCTATATTTTTAAAATAAAATGACTCATATGGTTTTCCTAGTTTCGCCTTAGTGAAATAATTTATTTGGTGTATCCAAACCACCCCTTGGGTGTGTTGAGTTTATACATAAATACATTTTTAGACACAATTAATTTGTTAAATGTATCGATGTCTATAATTGGATATTTTTATTAATTTTTCACTTATTATAAAGTTATTGGTATGGTAAATTGTTCACACTATTATAAGTGTGGAACACCCTGAGTAAGCCTTGGTTTTATTACCATGACGCCCATAGTGAACTCATATGATTCCACTGGATTCACTAATGTGTATGAAAAGAGGTAAAACCACTCCCATTTAGTTTTTTTCATACTTGATGAATGCCTTATGACTAATTCATTGGATTCATATAGTTTATATAGATATAATATAATGATTGGGATGATTTCCCTACATTTGGAAAATGTCATTAAGCAATGAATGCCTTGGGTTAGCGTATTGTCTTACAATAAAGGCCTACCTAACTAATAAGAATATTTTTTCATCTATTGTTTAGAAACTCCTTGGAGTGTTTTCACATGTTTTCACAAATCTAATTACACTATATACCAATAGAAAAATGTCACAACATGATAACGTTGAGATGGATTAACTTACAATTTTCATGAATATCATGGTGCAACCTTGGATCAAGAATGGGAATGTTGTGTGTGATTACCTAGGCTTTTTCTGTGGATTGTGTGGAGTAATTATAACATAGACCCCTAGGAAATATTCCTCAGATATATTGAATATTCATAGGTTAAATTTTTTGTGATATATTATTTAAGATGAAGTGTGTATGGTCCATCAGTCATCCCTATATGATCTAAAGAATGATTTTTGATATTTCTCTTTACATTTTCAATTTTAATCATAATTTTACAAAAGATATATTTTATAGTCTTAGATTGGTTTTTTATTAGGCATAATTGGTGGCGCCTTGAGATTTTTAATCACTTATTCTTTGGTCCATAATTTGGAACTTGGTAGTTCTACATGGATGTAAGAAATAACCAAGGTATGACCTCAATATTGGATGATTTTTTTGTCTATATTTGGGTATGGGAGAAGAGGACCGATCTAGTGCTTGAGATGCCCATGGAGATAGTCCTTTTGTCATTTTTTCCCTTTTTTTGCACCAGTACTATTGTATTCCTGCTATAATCTCCTCATGTTTTATATCTATATTATCTACTGAAATAATTACTTGTATATGATCAAATATTTTTTATATATGTTATTATTCCAGTGATTTATTTTCAACTACCCCATTAGTATTTTCACCACTATTTTATTAATTACAACTATGATCCATCCCAAATAGTGGGATTACTCTCTCCACCCTACGACTATAGTTCTTCATTTATATTCAGTAATCTCGAGTCTTTGGTGAGGAATTCTAAATATCACATGCCTATAATGTTTGATTACATATGAGTGAACAAGGCTCGATACACAAAAATATTATCCAATTTTATCATCCTTATTCTTTCATTAGATTTTTTATAATTTGAGGATGAAATATTGATGAAACCAATTTTATTTTCCATGGGTTAAGATTTTATGTATTGGAAAACATTTTCCTGATATTATGACATATATAAGAATGGATTATGATATGTGATGGGTTGGTCTGCCATATCCCTCTAATTCATTGTTTATTGATTAATTTTTTTGATCCCAATGGTTATACTGGATGTTTCTCAAACCTTAAATAGGTTACTGAAGAGGTTATCCCAAGAATAAAATAGGGTGCATTGGTGGATACACCAAGCCTGAAGAAGGAAAAATATTAGTTATCCTAAGACTATCATGTGATGTGTTTTTTGGTGTGTCACCATGAGATTATATTTTAATTATAATGATTTTTCCACACCTTATAACACTATTTTATGATGTTATATTATCCTGATGATACACTCTCATTATAAGGTTTTGATCCTTATTCAACCCAAAATATTATTTTTAATCATGAATTCATTTTCATTCATTCATAAAGATATTTTTAGGATTTGATTTTCTAGAATAAGGAAAACGTCCTTCAAATAGTAAATTTACATAAATTACAAATTTATTCCACAAAATATGTTTTTTATAAATATATTCATGAGTCATTTATGAAAACCTACATTTCAAGGAATCTGAATTTATTATCCTATCTACACAACCCTTTTCATTATGAGAAAATCATCTCGAAATGTGGGATGATAATAAGATTCCAAATCAAGTACATATAAAAATAAATAAACAAACATGCTTGTCCATTTCAAAACTATTATTTTAAATATGATATTTTTCCTTTAACATATCATTATATTAGCATAAAAATTAATTTACTTACACATGAAATCACCTTTACAACCAACATTTTTTATAAAATAATTTATATGAAAACAAAATTTAATGGTCCTAATCATGAAGGTTTCTTAGAAAACATGAGAACCATTAAAAAAATTATTACAAATATACCTTCTTTTCTCAAAATTGAATAACCGATACATTAAAATGAAATATCGTTATATTTACATGTCAATTTATTTTAATATCATTAGCATGAATATTAAATTAATATAGGGTCCATGGTACATCAATCTTATATAACCCTTATAATAACCTATAGGACACAATTCTTATAGAATTATTTGGAAAACATAATCATTACCCAATGCATTGGAGTGATATATCTGAAAGACCTACCATAATAACCAATTCCATATAACCACAATGTGCATGAAATAAATAAAATATTATAATTATATACCCAACATCATTATATATATATTTTTTAACCCATAAGTAAAAAATTATCAAATCCCAATTTATTACTTTTCTTTAAATTCTTTTTTTAAATGAAAATACCAACCTCAAATGAAAGGATAGGTCTTATTTGATGACAATATATAAACATATCAATTAATATAAATATAAAATAATTCTTGTGGTTGTTTAAAATATCTTATATGTCATATATTTCAAAATAGAACATTCCTTTTTTCTTTTGTAATGAAAGTAAAACAATTCCATATAAAATATGTAAAAAAAATAATTTTAAAAACATTTGAAATAAATACACATGATAAAAAAATTCAATTATATTTCACTTATTTCATTACATATAAATTCAATTAAATTGTACTTATAAAAGTTTTCATGGAATAAAATATTCATAAAAAATATTTCTCACAATTTAAATATGTTTTTAGATATAGTGTCCCTTATTACTTGATAACTTTTGAAACAATGAATCATTTAAAGAAGGATCATGGAATTAATTTTTAAACACATTAAATAAAAAATGAAATGATACAAAACTTCCATAATTCAGTATTGTATACCAAAAAATGGAAAAATTTGGTGAAAATAATTAAAGTCTCAATAAAAGGTAAATGAGACCAGAAATACCTTATCTCAAGATAGATATTCAATGAACATAATTTAACTCATATATAATAAACATAAATAAACTGTATAATTTATTATGAACATTTTTAGGATTATTACCTTATTATTATCTATTTTATATCATTTATTACCACTCTTAATTTAGTTACATGATCAGTTCAATTTTTGTTGGATAATTGTAGGCCATTAAATTTAAATTCCTAAAATAAACAAGTAGGATAAACATATACCAACTGGTAATTATTACATTATATCTATAATAATAATTTTGAACTAATTATAAATTTTATCTATTAATTATAATTTTATAACAAAACATGATATATGATCATGAAAAATGAATTATGTTATAATAATAGAGATGGTAGGTTGTACTTACATATGAGTAAAATTTTCCATCTTCAAATAACATGATGGAAAAAAGTTGGGAATTTTTTAATCACATTAAAACTATTTATATATAATAAATATCATATTATGTTTTTAAATAGAAATTTATTTACCATCCATTTGATTTAGTGAAAAAAATGAATCACATAGCTTCGTGGAGGTGGTTATCCACATGTACACAGAAATGATGATATGATATTTATATAGATAAAATATTATGAAAATTGATTATATATTTGATTTAAATAAATAAAATTATTTTATTAATATGTTATATATAATTTAAATCCATCATTTTTACCAGGTGCGGGACGTGATGATCAAGAATAAATTTCATAGGTATGTGAGGTTATAGTGTGCCATACATATAAATAATGGTTCTATTATAAATCTAATAATGGAAAATATGGATTAAAGTTATGATATTGTCATATTAAAAATTTAATATATATTAGATATGGAATTTTTTATTTAACAAAATTTATAATAGTTTTGAAGTAGAATGAATAAGAAATAAACATTAACATTTGGATAATTGTTATAACTCTTCTTCAAAAGACCTGTTTTCTTTACAACATAATCCTTATAATGTTTTTAATATATCTAATATAAGGCATATAGAATGTGATGAGGTATTTTAAGAATTAATTTGGGTTGTTATTAGATAAAATATTTGTTTATTAAAGTGAATATATGATTGGAGAGGGGTAATCCTTTTATAAGAGTGGGAGGGACACACTTCAAATTTGTCAAATGATATGTGTATATATATATCATAATCTTATAATGTGGAACCAATGAAATATATATTCAAATATAATGTGTTATAGGAACAACATAAAATCAACCAATCACATTTATACAAGTGTTGTATAAATTTTATTCCTTATCTCAATGTTAGAAAACACATAACTAATTTTAACATTAACTAGGATACCGAAACTTCATACCATGATAACATAATTATATAAACAAAAATTAATGGGCCACAAAAAAAATTAAATGTTTATTATAATTATGGAATCCATTTTATCTAGTTTAATTAATCAAGGTTGATTAAATTTCATTTATTATATGTACACAAATCACGTGAAAAATAGTTTGCTGTAAAATACATTTTTTATTCGTAAAATTTGTTTTTACCTTGAAATAAAAGAACTAATTTTTTTTAATGAGTTTTTTTTATAATTAATTAACTAATTTTTTATACATATTTTATCTAGATAAATATAAATTGAGTCTTTCAACCATACAATTAAATGAAAATTCCCAACAATAGTTTTTATTTTGAATAAACTATAACCTTTATTTAAAAAGTATATATTTGGTTCCCAAATTCAGAATAATGTTTTAAAATATATTATGTTACACTTGAAATATATATTTGGTCGATAAATTGACATAAAATAGTGGAAATAAAATTGATATATATATTTTGAAACATTACAGTTTGGTTTTAATAAAATTGTACATCTTTTTCTAAGGTGGAAAATACATACTATGGTTACTTTTCAAAATGACTAAAAATTTAATATAATCTTATTAAATTATATTAATTAGTATGAATCCAAAAATAAATATAATATTTTCCAAAAAAATTTCTAAATTTTACAGAAATTAATTATAATATTTTTAACAAAAATAAAAGAAAACAATTTCCTGAGTAAGAAATGTATTTTTTAAGCATAAAATGGATTTAATAATAATTTAATTATTATTTCCTATTAACTACCCAATATGTTTTTATAGAGCATGAAATTTATATTTATTGATTTTATTATGTGGTTATTATTATTCACAGCATTTAATCTAATGATGAGATTATTATATCCATATCTAAAAAAATAATATTCCATGGTTTGTTTAATAATGGTTTCTCATGTCGTATACACTATCCAACACAATATTAATCATTTTAAATCATTCGGTTTCACTCTATACCACCATTAATAACTTTGGTTCTCCCTGTTTTATCATGATTATGGTATCCAAGTTTTTTACATTTAAAATACCTTTGATGAAATACATTTTCATAAAAAGGATTAAGAAAAAATACTTTTAACAATTGATAGTTGGGAATATGAATGTAATATAAAAAACATAACTAAGTCTCCAGTCACAAACTATGCCAAGATACCATCCCAACCAACACCCAACCTGGTCTATGACAAGTCCCGATGGACATTACCAATCCCCATGGGCTGGAAACTATTATCAGACATTAACTAAAATATAATGGGAATGATTTCATCACTTCATACTAGGATAAAATTAACAAAACTGAGCATTAAAACAAGCAACAACTAAATCATAAATAAATTAATTAAACAATTTAGTTAAAAGATAAAATTAAATATAATGAAAACTAAAATAAAATACAAACCACTTCCCAAGAGATCTCAATGTAACCACAAGTTATCTGCTATCTTTCTACCAGCCCACTCCAATAATGAGAACGCAACCAAGAACCTGATAAAGAAAGTGGACATGGAATATATATTGGGTCTACTGACATCGAGTGGTATAAATAAACTATGAGATATACAAATCAGTAGCAAATCTCCAAATAATCCACATATTTCCTTTCTGGAAAACAATTCATTAACACTAGTTAGAAATATGGTTATAAAATAGGTTTTTATGAATTTCGAAAAGATAAATAGTATTTTCCTTTAATTTCAAAACATTTCAATTCATGTTTCAAATTTAAAACAATTTATAGTTTTAAATCCAAAAACCAAAATTAGGGATACATGGTTGTGAATAAATTTATTTAATTGTGAAAACTAAAAACTAAATGTAGCATGAATTAAACATGGAAATATATATAATATCCATGGGCGTTCTTAAACATCCATTGAGCGACCCCTAGATGTAATCAGTTCGGAACCACCTTCCAGTGTATAGTGAAACTCTTATGTCAATAACAAACTAGGCTTCCTCAACTGAACAATCTAGTGGAATGTCACACATGTCTTCTCAAAAAATCAATGGGGTAGCAAACTATCTAATTTTGGTTGTTCAACAACTATCAATAGGTCCTCTAAAAGATTCCCAATAACTCATGGTAATAATAGAAAGTGTATGTGGGAGGCCCTCACACATGTTACTCACCATACCTACCATCGGTACTGTTGCCTACCCCAAAAACGGACACCAATATATGATAACCCATAAATTAAATCCCCCTTATAGAGGTTCAAATTATATATAAATACATATCACATCACACAAGGTGCCAAATAGGTCAACATACCAAATAAAATTTTATCTTATTCATTAAAAACATGAAATCATTCAAATGGGCCTTTGAGATTACCTCTAAAACTATATATACCAATAATGTTATACAATATACTTCCAAAAAAACATCAAACAAATCATTTATATTTCCAATTCCAAATAGGCTCATAAGTTGCAAAGCCAAATCCATCTCCACTTTAATTTCTAGAAACCAAGATAAAACCAAACAAGAGGTCCAAAGGTTCCAAATGGGGTTTCACACCACATAGAATCCAAAAATCATTTCCCAATACCAAAAATTCCAGGTTTTAAAGATTAAAATTTATAAGATTATTACATTTTCATGAGGCAATGAGGCATTTGATGAAAGAACAAGAGTTTAAAAGGGGGTGATAAGGAAAAAGGAGAGTAGAGTTTGTGAAATTGGGGTTCAAAAATTAATCCACACCATTACAATTTGTGTTCATATCTATTTTTTCATCCTAAGAAAACATGTGTGTGACCACAGTCAATTGCACATCACAAAGATCCATGACATTTCCCAATATGAATTTTTGAGAAAAACTATATATTTTTCAACCTAAAAAATAAGCCAAAATATGTTTCAAACATGATTAAATTACAGATTCACACACACAACACCATCTTAAAGTCCAACTATGTTACTATGTGATAAATAAAGCCAAATAATTTTTAAAACATTTAACTATAGATTAAATGAACAAATGGAATTTTATTAAACACATAAAGCATACATTCACTTAGTCAAAATTCTTAAATCACTTGAAATACTATTTTTAACAAAATCCTCCAATTCCGAAACATCATAATAAATAAATTGAAGGTCTCAAGAGAATGTGATTAGGGTCCTATGGATGATCCGCACACCCTAGATGTATAGAAAACACAAAACACACATAAACCCTAGACATTTGGATTCGTACAAAGGATTATCCCAAAAAAACCATTATATAGGTAGAAGAGATAAAAAGTGCAATAAAATTGGGGCCCTATGGACGATCAACATACCCAAGATCAATTGAAAACACAACACACACATAAAACCTAGACATTGATTCGTACAAAAGATTATCCCACAAAATAAAACCATTATATAGGTAGAAGAGATAAAAAAGTGAAAGATATTTGAAAAAAACTAAAGTATTACATTGAAATTAGAGGAGGGGCACCATGGAGGAAAGAGATTAACTGGGAAATCCCTAAAGGGTTCTCTTTCTGTTCCCTATTCAGAAAAGGAAGAGGAATCCCAATTTTGGGCTAAAAATAAGAGAGAGCGAGACTAATATGTGTTTTAGGATTTTAATGAAATGGAATGACCATATGTTTTGGCCACACAATAAACTAAAAAATTCATCCAAACTATATAGTAGTCAATGTCCATGATAGAACCAACTGCTTGCTCAACCCGCATGGTTTGTGCAACCTTGCGCTATCATTGTGGTAGCTTTTGAAGGAATAATATACATACTTCATGACCCAGATTCATGGCTTGTGCAACTATGTTCAAAACTTGAGATAGATTTTTTTTATTCTAGAAGTGGGTACATGGGTACCTACATTAACCACACATTTTCTACTAATCGTGCAGTGCCTGTGCACAGGCTAGAAAAACCAACCAAACAACCAAAATAGAAAAATATCTACCGAGGCTCAAACCCAACCCTCACCCAAAATATGACAGACCACATAAAGGATAAAATAATGGGGGTATCTGAGGTCATGGGTGTGTCAATTATCCATGAAATAGAAACCTTCTTCACCCAAAACTCACCACGATTAAGGACACTCAAAACATGAACCCATGACCCATTAAAACTAAGAAAAACCTTGAACCAAGAGGTGACCATTTCTCCAAATGTCACACATGACTGATCACGAGGAAACCATAGCATAAAAATATGGGGAGAACACACGAGGGTTCTCCCCACCATAGGAATAGAACTTTCACATCACCTAAAAACCCAAAAAAAAATACCAAAAAAATTAAATAACTAGCCCATTTCTAGGTGACTTGGAAAATTGGGACTGTAAGATCTGATATAACCTCTTCAAATTAACTAAACAACACCCTCACCAAAACTAATAATTAGAGGACTCCCAACCTATACACATCCATCCTTCCCCACTAAACCAAACAACACTGAAAGGACTTAAACGAAAATCCCACTACAAGGAAACCCAATATACCAAGACGTTAGGACAAGGGAACTACCTATAAGAACCAACAACCCTCTACACAAGGGTGAACAACCACAACACCATAACTAAGAATATTTACCACCAATATATGATTCCAATCAAAATGGGATAGAAAACCCACACCATAATCTTCTGTAAAAATAGGAAACAATGTCCATAATCCCAAAAAACAAAAAAAAAACATTAACAAAATAACATAAGAAACAACTCTTCCAAGGGGAAAACACACCTCAAGAAAAATGAATAATTTTAAAATCCACATTTTTAATAAAAACAACCTCTTGGATTGTGATAGAACAACTCTAACAAACTATTACAACAATAGATAAAATTTAAAAAATAGAAAAACACGAATAAAAAAACATTAAACATTTCCGTACAAATAGAGAAAGAAAAAAAATAGGTTGGGGTTTCACACAACCCTAAAAACTATTAACTATGATTCAGCTTCACATTGATGCATGAATTTGTATCCCGAATGAATGATGGTTTTCCTACCTCACAATCAAGGGTTACTATCTTCCAATCACAACTTATTCTTCAAGTGATTCATCTTGCAAAACATATCCTGATGATTCATAAAACAGCAACAACGGCTTGTCTTTAAAAGAATGTGATAAGAAAACATTGAATGATTGAACTAGCAGCATAAGAAACACATGATTGAGTGGTGTGATGAACAATAATCTAGTGAAAACAAGAGTGAATTATTGGGAAATGGTTCCTCTTGCATGTGCTTCTCTCCATATGGGGAACTTTCAGAAACAATTAG
This sequence comes from Viscum album, assembly GCA_963277665.1. NCBI lineage: Eukaryota > Viridiplantae > Streptophyta > Magnoliopsida > Santalales > Viscaceae > Viscum > Viscum album. The sequence goes on along the minus strand of OY728155.1, from coordinate 990,812,960 downwards.
AGGATTTGGTTCATCAGTCACCAATGATTGCACTATGAGAACCAATTCAGATAAGAATGAATCACCCACCAACATTCCAAATTGAACTTCAGTAGATTATAGAATTTTTTTAGTGATATCTAATAGATTTACCCAAATTAAAAGAGGACCCCTTAGCTAGTCCACTAGTGCTACCTCTGGAGAGTAAGAAATCATCCTTTAAAAGTGATCGACATAAGCATTAATGGTCTGATAACCCTACCAAACATCCAATAGCTTTGCAACCCTCATAGAGTTCAGATCCTTTGGTATATAACTTTGGAGAAAAGTGGTCCTAAATAATTCCCATGTAATAATAACATCCATAAATGAAGGAAAATCCTACTTCAGTTTGGCTCAAACTGGATCCTCAAGCGAACCTAGGACTGAACGAACTCTGACAACCTTGTTACCAAAAAAATGACCTAAAGAGATGCTCAACTTCCTCAATCCACTCAACCGCCTCTAACATAACTCTATCACCATGATAGATATACATAAACTATAACAATTGGAAACTGTGCATCACTCACTATAAATTTTGAAGGACCGTTCTGGTGAAAATATTCATGAAAAATCAAAACCAAGTGCAAAAAATAAACATCCAACCAAATCACAACCAAAAGACAATCTCATGACAATACAATTGTATCACATGAAAAACAATTCAAAAAAATACATAATAAACATCTACACAAACAAGAACTGAAAGGAACATCTTGATCCAAAACTACCACCTCCAAAGCTAAACACCCACAAGAAGAACAAAAACATACCTTATAAAAGTCACTATTTTAATTTAAATATAAATACTACCTTCTTATAAAGAAATATTCCAAATAGAAAGGAAAATTGGCATTAAAAATAACCCCACAATTCTAAGAAAGCCTTATTTCAAAAATCACCTCAGAAAAACAAGGCCATACCTCTAGTTTCAACCACCTTCCCCTAGAATCCCATATACCACCACAGATGTGTTCATCTGTTTCTGTCCATGTATTCAAAAAAAGACCTCCCACATATACCCACATATATGAAAATTTTTCTAAGGTATACTAAGGGTCACACCCGTTCCATTTCCATAGAAAATACAAACACACAGCAAATTATCAAACCAAACAATTTCACTTAAAACCCATTTATCCAATTTGAAACCGCATGAAGGAAATACTTTTCTTTATCAAAGAACATTTTATTTTTAGAAACCTACTCACACCAACCATGAATAAAACCAGACACAACTCTTAATAGTCTATCAGAAGGAAGAACTAGTGTTTGTGCCTAAATCAACGACACGGTAATGAGCCATACCCCAAATAAGAACTTTCACCATGTGAACCATGAACCATGCACTTGGACCCCACATGGGTCGCTAATCAATGTGAGTTCCAAACATGACATCATATCATATACATTTCCATCCCTCAAACCAAAACAATGATAGGATACTCAAAATCTAGACAACCCTTAGTAACATAGGATTCACCATGGGTGATGGTGATCATGAACTGAACCGTAACCTACAAAATGATCCCTAAAAGTCCTAATCTCCAACTACCATACACTATAAATAACAAGGTCCTTCTATGATAACATTTTTTCCTGGCCTATCTTAGGATTCCATTTGACCTAAAACCTGACTCGTTCTGAGACATTTCTCGAGGAGCGTTCCTGATCCCTATGGTCTAGAAACTAGTTCAAGGAATAATATGCAATACACTGGGAATGATTTCATCCCAAAAAACTGGGATAACCAAGTAAAATTGAGCAAGCATACAAACGACAGCATAATCACAAATAAATAAAAAAACCGATTTAGTTATAAGATATAACTAAATGAAGTGAAAAATAAAACAAAACCCAAACAACCACCCAAGAAATATCCATGTGACCTTAAGGTCACCACCATAAATAAACTACCCCTCTACAACAATGTTCATGTAACAAAAAACATGATTATGAAAGAGGACCATCAAAAAAATTTGGGTCTACCAACCCCAAGTGGTATAAGTAGGGTGTGAGCTAGACAACTCAGTAGGCAATTATCAGAGAATCCACATGTTTTATTTCATGAAAAAATCTATTAAATCTAGTTTTAAATACATGTATAAAATAGGGTTTTTAAAATATTAAATAGATAAAAACCATTTTCCTTTCTTTTCAGAACATTTCACATAATTTTCCCATTTCCAAATAAGTTACTATTTCAAAACCATACCCCAAAACAAGGGATACATGGCCTTGGTGAAATTGAATACACAGTGAAAGATGAAACTAAATGTATTAGAATTTAAATAAGAAAATAAAGATAATGCCTATTGGGAATCCAAACCATCCCTAGAGAAACCCCTTAACATACTCAGTTTGGAATCACCAATCTGAATATGGTGAAGCTCTTAAGTATATAACCAATTGTCTTCCCTTAACTGACCAATCGAGTGGCACATCACACCTATCTTCTCAACAAATCCAGGGGTACCATCACATCTAATTGGTGATGATCAGAAATAATCACTCAATCCTCTATATTATTCCCAAGAACTCATGGTAATAATATACTATATAAGTGGGAGGAACTCACATGTGTGACTAACCTTACCTATTTTCGCCACACTTTCCTATCTCAATAACAAAATCCACTATATTATAACCCATAAAGGTAAATCCCTCCAATAGAGGAATCCAATATATATATATATATATCACACCCCAAAAGGTTCTAACTAGGATGACATACCAAATGAACATTCAACCCATTCATTAAATACATGAAAAGTTCCAAACATGCCATTTATTTTACATCTCCATATTCATATAAAAACACTATACAAACTATTTTCAAAACCAAATAAAACACCATTTGTATAATTTCAATTCCAAATGGGTCCTTAAATTATAAATCCAAATCCATAACAAATTCCATTTCAAAAAATAATGTTAAATCAATAAAATATTTTTAAAGGTTTCAGATGGTATTTCAGTCCTCTTAGAAACCACAAATTCATTTGAAAGTACCAAACAAGCTATGATATCAAGTATAACAGTTAAAAAAATTAGAGTCACTTGACCCCTTGATTAGTTTAATGAAAGGCCAATATTTTTAAATGGGGAGTGAAGAAGAAAGGGGAGTAGTGGCTATGAAATCCAGATTTCAAAATTATGCCAGGACATTACCATCTATCTTCTCATCCAAGTGTGCATTTCAAGAAAACATGGGTGTTACCACATCTAATGGAACATTATAGAGATCCACGAAATTTTCAAAACTCAATATTTGAGAAAGTCTACATATTTTCCCACAAAGATTATAAGACTTATATATGTTTTGATCCTTAAGAAATTACCAATTCACAAACACAACAGTATATTTAATTGGAAAAATGTTTTTATGAAATAAAAAAGGCCAAATACTTCTCAAAACACCCAATTACATTTTAAAATAGTGCATAGAATTTTATCAAACACTCAAAGTGCATAATAACTTTGGCTTAATTCAAAAATTACATGGAATACTATTTTTTACAAAATCTAACAATTAAAAAACAATATAATAATCAATTCAAATGTATCAAAAGCATGAGAATAATGTTAAAAAATTATTTTAACTTAGTCAATAAGTAACATAATGAATTAAAAAAGAAAACACATGGAAACAACTACCTCGATGGAGTGTTAATGCGATGAAACTCTCAGATAATAGAGAATATGTCCCAATGGATTATCCAGACACCATGTATCCAATGAAAATACACCCCACTCATAAAAAATATCCATTAGGAATTGGACGAAAATGAAACCAAAGAAATAAAACAAATAAATATGGATAGGAAATAATATAATGAACGAAAATTGAAAAAAACCCTAAATTCTTAATTTAAAATTATAAGATGAGCACCATAGAGGAAGGAGAACCAAGTGGAGATCACTATAGGTCTTATTCATGCCCACCCAAGTTGAAAAAGGTGGGGGAATCCAAATTTTGGGTTAAATAGAGGAGATAGAAGAATATGTTATTTAGTATTTTAATGACCTAGAATGACCGTAACATTTCTTAAACCACGTGCCAATAGTGTGCTTGCCTCTAAAAATAATGGATCAAAGTGCACGCTCAACCCACATGGTTTTGGAGACCATGTGAAAACTGTGTAGTATCTCACATAGGAAACCTAGACCTGTCGCATGACAAAGCCATATGGTTTTTGTGATGATGCACAAATTGGGTGTTTTCTTCAATCCATTCCATATACAGCCTCATGTGTACCTTCACTGATCAAACAATTTCTACTAAAACTGTAGTGCATATGCACGGTCGGGAAAAACCACCCAAACATCCAAAAATTAAAATTTTCACCTAGGACATAGGACCAAATCTCAACCAAAAGATCTGAGAAAAAGAAAAGGATAAAATAAAGGAGTATTTGTGGTCATGGTGGGATATTTACAAATAAGAAAACATTAGTTATAAATGAAAATATATACCTGGAGGAAAAAATAACTTCCAAATAAAATTACTTTGTCAAAGGGAATATTCATCAGAATAATGTGAATGATCGTGATAAAGTTATGGACCACAAAACAATAAAAAAATATGTGTGAAAATAGCAATAATTTCATTACAATTGAATATAATTGGAAATTGTTTTTATTTCAAGAATATTTTTTTAGAGCTGAAGATTTCCTTTACCATCTAGATGAAGAAAATAATGAGTTATACTTACATGAAAAGTATAATTTCATATGTTGATAAATTTACATGAAAATATTCTCTATCAATCCAAATAATGAGTTTTAAATACCATTTATCCATTTTTTAAATAGTGAAATCAACATCTAATGTATAACATAATTCCCAAAAAAATTCAAAAATATATTATTCCAGCATTTTGAAATGGACTAAATCTATAAATAATGACACAGGGTATGATAATACAAAAAATTGATGATCCTTGATAAGAATAAATAATATATTAATAAATAAATACTCAAAAATATCACTTATAGTTAAAAATTAATCATTCCATAAATTACTAACCCTAAAAATCTTTAAAATATTCCCGACCATGTTCAAACAAAAAACATAAGTAACTCATTAAAAATTCTTCTCAGATCAATTTAACATTTATCTCCAATAATCATTAATCACTCATATATTCATATAAGAAAAAATTTATATGTCCTATTCAAATAATCTTAAAATATGCTAATATTTTCAATAATTACCTGAAATACTATAGAGTTAAAATTGAATGACTTATACATATAAAAGATAATTAAGGATTTATTCCTCCTCTTAAAACCCATATTATTCAAAAATATTAAAATTTCACTTAATCATTTAATGTTCCTATAAATTTAAAACTTCTATAAAAATATCATTAATCACCCAGTCACCAAATCAAATTTCAATCCCATAGTTATATATATGACAAATCATATGCTTCCAACATGTAATAACCTTTTAATCCTAATTGGATATAATTATTTCTACTTAGAAGATCATATTAACTATAATAGTTATCAAAACCATTAAAATCACTTCCATAAAATATAAATGTAATATTCCAAAAATAAGTTTTTTTTTTCTAAAACACAAACTAAACCCATGGGTTATATTACCATATTTATCCCATAAAGTATTCTTCATGATATTTAAATATAATCACATAAAAACAAAACATTAGATCCAAATTTCATTAAACATATGACAAATCATAAACATATAAAACCATGATGGTAACCATAACTCATATGATCAACTCACATGCAAAAAATCATAATATACAAAGTTATCTAAACTCTATAATGATATAGACCATAATGAACCAATCCTTATTCAATGCATAAATTTTATTTTTAAAGAGGAGTTCATTTAATTGAATTCTAAAATATAATTTCAGTATTAGAGTATTATAGAATTAGTAAAAACCATTTTGTTTTTGACCTTTCTACAAAGTATCCATTTTCCCAGAAAAAAATTATTTATAAATATATGTCTGCTTCATTCAATTAGGAATTAATATATAGAACTCTTGCTTTATTAAATTGTATAATCATCCCATATTCCAATGAAAACGTCATTTGAAAACACGATATGTGATAAAAAATAACAATAAAGGATATATAAAAAGGAATAATGATACCCATTTGTACATTTCATAACTGTATTATTATATAACAGTGTTTTTCATTAATATAATAAACCTTGAGATCAAAATTAAAATTACATAAAAATGAAATAGTTTTTACATTTCAATGTTTTTCTAAATAATTTTATAATAAAACATTAAATTATGATGATAATCATGAAGGTTACATAGAAACCCAGAGAACCCTTGAAAAATAATTTCATAAAAACATACATTTTACCCCTAAGGGATTAATCATTCTTTTAAAAGAGAAGATAAATATAATAAAATGTGAAATAAAAATATTTCCATGATTTTCATTGAATGAATAGAAAATTAATATTGATGACTTATTACATCATCTTTAAATAAACCTTACATGAAGAGAAAAATTAACCCTTATATGTAGAATAACCTATAAATTCAACTTCAATCATAAATAAAAAAAGAACATGAACTATAACCAATACATTAGAGAGATATATCATACTCACCCAAAATCTTATATAATTTCAAAGAACTATAAATTTCTTGAAATATATAAAATATTTTATTTATATCAAGAAAACTCAAAAAAAATCTTTTTGAACCCATAAGTGAAACATTTTTTGGATTTGGATATACCCTTTGACTTTAAAACTCAATTTTCAAAACTAAAATAACCAGAACAATAGGAAGAAGGGATTTATATTTAAGAAAATATTAAAGATTTTAATGGAATAGAAACATCAAATAAAAATTATGGTTGTTGTAAAATCATTCAATTTCATATTTTTTAAAATAAAAAAATTCATTTTTCCATTTGTAAATAAAGAAAAAACATTCCTTAAAAATTCTTAAAAATATAATATTAAAAAATTGATTAAAAGTAAAAAGAGGAATAAATTTCCTTTATAATTAATTTATTTCCATATAAATATAGTAATAAAAAATATTTTTAAATGTGTACATTTAATAAAATATATTTATAAAATAAATATTTAGAACATTAAAAATAAATTTTTAAGGTAAACTGTCTCATACAACCTGATAACAATAGAAGAAATATAAAATTGTGTGAATTTACATGGCATGGATATTTAGAAAATTTAATTTCAGAAATTAATGAAAAAATAATTCCATAAGTTACTATTTTACACAAAACAAAAAAACATGTGGTGAAGAAAAGATTAAGTCTCAAGGAAATGTAATTAAGGCTATGAGTCCATTTCATCATGTTTGGCTTTCCATTTTTGTACTTTAACTATTTTATATTTAACATATATAAAAATTATTTTCAACTAGGATAAATTTTTAGGTGTTTTACATTATTATTATCCCTTTATATTTTTTATAACAATGTTTTATTTTGTTGCTTCATCTGATATTTTTATGGATGATTTTTTGAAGACGTTATGTTCACACACAAAACATCTTTTTTAGGTTGAATGTTGACAAATTGTTCATTATTACATTATCAACATAATAATATTAATTAATTATTATATTTTTTATAAATAATATATACTTTTAAATCAAACCATGATTGATGGTTATGAATAATGAAATAGGTTATAATAATAGTGATTGTAGGATGTAAATAGACAAGATTAGGGTTTCCATTTTTCAATGATCATTTGGGAATGAAGTTAAGTAAAATTTTATTTATCCATATATATAATTATATCATAACTATCATATTATATATTTTAATACAATTTTAAATTCATGACATGTGATATAGTGATAAAAAACAAATTGCATCACTTCTTTGACATTGTAATCTACAAAAATGTAAGAACAAAATAATCATTTTTCAATGGATAGAATCATAAGAAAATAGATTATATATCAACAAACTGAAATGAATATCATTTCAAAAAATATCATATATATATTATAAAACTATCAATATAACCTGTCGTGGGAGGTAGTGATGGAAAATTAATTATATCAGTTCATTAGATGGTAATCCACCATAGACACAAATGATGTTTTTTATTCAAATTAGATGGAAATGAAATGGAAAAAAGGTAAGAAATAAATATAAAAAAAATATTATATTTTTAAACTTATTTTAGTATTCCAAAATATTTTTATGAGTTCTAAATGAGGTTGAATAATAAATAAAACTAAAAATTTCATTTAAACATTGTACCAATTATTCAAATTACCACCTTGTCCTAACACCTCAATACCCCTAAGGTCAGTATGATGCCCAAGTTTTTATGGATGGTTATCAAGGATCTATTGTCTCTTTGCTCTTGGATCATGGTGGAGATGCCCTAACAGCAATGGAGATGGCCTTAGACTCCCCCTTCCCATCATTGGCAGGGGGAGGATCTCACCTACCCAGCTTTGAATGCTCGATCCTTCCTCCCTTTCTCCAACCATAATGATCGGCCAAATTTTCTAAATATTTCGCATAACCTGAAGGTTCCTAAGCTATTTGTAGGTGTGCCTCAGTTTTTTCATCACTTTTGGAGTCCATTGGAGCTCAAGCCTTATAGATCTAACCCTAGTGGCATGTTTCATGCATTGATATCCTTTAGTGGATGAATTTGACTGATTTGTCTTCAAATCATTGGGTTTACAAGGGCATGAGATTATAGGTCTTTTCAAAAAACAACACCTGATGGTTCATTTTTCCTCTAATGAATATATGGTTCATGCAGGGTCTGCTACTCCCTGTAAGTACATCGGTCATAGATTCTTCCTATTTCGATGGTCTTATTATTTTCATATGAATCGGGACTCCACTTCAATAAAAATCTGAGTTTATTTCTCTGATCCTCTATTTCTATTCCAAAACCCTGCAATCCTATGAAATCTAGGGAACATGGATGGATGTTATCTATGCTCTGAAATCCATACTCTTTCTGTCATCCACAAGATTATCATATGGATATGTTTAGAGTTTGATGTCTTCAAGGAACCGGTGTAGTGGTTATGGGTTTCTGTTGGTGAATAATTCATGTGCAAGAAATCAGTCTTCTTCAAATCTTATGTGGTATATTTTAAGATGTGTAATAGGATGGGTAATCTAGATTCTAGTTGGAAGAGAAGAGCTAGGTGTGGGGGTGTTGATCTGATGGTGGAAAGAGTTGAGGTAATGGCATATGAGGGAGGTAATTCCAGGTGGCTGTAAAAAGACCTACAACCAAGGTTGTGGATATTTTTACCCACCTGAAGAATGATTTAGGTTATCACAAGAAGACAGTTTGTGATCTTCTAGATTCAGAGAAGACTGAGGAGGATCGCATCGATGAGTCCTTAGACATTAGGATGATCTCACCTCATCCAGAGGAATCCACTGATCAAGGGGTTATGTCATTGGTCATAGTGGAATAAAACCATGGTGATAAGGGTATTCCTATGGGTGGTTACTTAATGGATGCGGAACCACCTGTAATGGGTCATGGGAAGTCATTCATTCTCGCTACTATAAGACCTTTTCATGGACACGGAATGAAGGATAGGGCTAGCATATTGGGACCCTTGGACCTATACATTCCCATTTTTAAGTCCACATCATTTTAGAATACTAAGAGTGATGGGAATAAGAATAATAGTGTGGAGTTTAAATCCGGAAAGGTGGACTCTCCATGCAGACTGAGGCCTCTCAAAGAAGGCCAAAGTGTTGAGTTGAAAAACTACTTTGATGGTATGGCAGTTCAAGAATAAACATGGATGTATGAGGAATATGATTCAATTAATGATAGTTATAGGAAAAATTCAGTGGAAAATTTACACTGTTTCCAAGGGAAATGTCCCCATATCCCAAGAAGGAAGAAGGGGAAAAAGGAAAGTGTGACTCAGTGAAATGAATTGTGGACATAGGGAAAAACCAAATAGAAACAAGGACTATTCTCACATACCTAAAATGATGCAATCCTGGTCTTACAAGAAAAGTGGAATTAACGAATGAAAAGACCTACAAGGTGTGGAAGGTGGAGATCAAAGTAGATAACCTATAGTGATGGAAGAAGAGGTTGGGGATTGGCTAAAGCAAAAATTCTACACCAAGGAAGAAATGACTAAAAAGGTCCTTTAGCCCAACACCAAAAATGAGGGTATTTTTAGGATTTATGAAATAAGGTTGATGGTTAAATCCAATGTGGAGCTGTAGGAGTTGATAGACAAGAAAGACCAAATCAACGCATGTGGCTTCAACCAAGGAAAAATCACCCAGGTGGAATTCATCCAGATAATAGATATAATGGTTTCTCACATGAAGAACATATCAAGGAGAATACAGACCCCAAGGATAGTACTATGCACTCTGAATTATATATAGTGACTAAATCAAATAATTATAGTCTTGTGTTTAAAAATTTTGTGTGATCTTTCATCACATAGTGGTCCTTGTTTTGCGAACTATGGTTTCCAACATTCCCATAAAGTGGAATAATATGAATTTATATTTAGTGGTGGTAGTATGATTCCCAAAGTAATACATATAATATTCAAATAGGAATTTATAAATTAGTTTGTTTTTTTATTGGATAATTAACATTTATTTGGAAGTGAAGATAAGAGAGGATATGGGGTTTCTTTTTAATGTGGGTAGAGGATAAACATGATGTTTTTCAAAAGGGAGAGATATATATATATATCATAGTCTTGTAATTTAGAAATATGTGACACAATATATCAAAATAAGGCATCGTATTAGAGTAATAATTTCATACAATCACTTTTAAACAAGTATTGGATACATTTTTATCTTTATATCTTTGTTTAAATATTTAAACTGATTTTATCCATAACTGTGATAAATAAATTTTTTCCATGCTGACAAAATATATGGGAAAATTTTAAGGGGCATTATATTTGTTTTTTGAAAAGATGATACCAAATTATTAATCAATTTTTTATGACGTTCAATTTAGAAATGTGTAAAAAATTCTATTTTACATAAGAACACAAAATTCATAGAAATCAGTTTTTAGGAAAATAGACGATTTAAGTGTAACAATAATTTTACCTTGAAATAAAGTAATAATTTAGTTTCCAATTTTTTTATTAATATAAAAATAAGTTTATTTATAATTTTATATAAACCAATATCTAAATATAATCTTCCAAGTATACCATTGAATGAAATGATCAAAACATAGTTTTAAATTTACATAATATATTGCTTGTCCTCAAAAAAGTAATTCTCAGGTTCCAAAATTAAAATAATGTTTCAAAATAAATTATTTATCCATTTTTTAATATAATTTCTCTATAATGACTCACTTTTTAACACCCCAAGCTTCCACGATACGCTTCTCTTTCAATAATGCAATAGCTTTCATTGTACACAAGTTCGAGATTCTAACACACCGTGACTAATCAAAATAGCCATTATGAATAGTTATACCCAGTTTTTGAAATTATATATATTTTATATTTCAAAATGGACATTATTTTTGGATTCATAATATCTAAATTAGCCTATTTTGATTTTTTGGTATTTTTCTGAGAACTTCAAATATTTTTATGAATAGTGAAAAGTACTTAAAAATAATTTTTTTAATCAATATAATTTATAGTGATAAATTATACTATTGAGTGGTTTTAAAGTATAATTAGAATTTATTATTTCCATTTTCTCAAATAGTGGTCATTATAATTAATTTCACTTTGAAATTGGACATAAAAATTTGTCAATCTTTTGATATATATTGTTTCTTAAAAACACGCTATTTGTTGTGACAACGAAAATTAATGATAAAATTAATTAATGGAAAGTATATGTTTGTAATTTTGTAAAATATATATAATTTTTGAATTCATAATATCAATTATATCTTAGGGTGATATTTTGGCATTGTTCTGAAAAACATCAATTTTTTATGAATAGTGAAACCACTAAGGGGTAGTTAAAAAAATGATTTTTCATTTAAATGAAACATTACCACTTCTGTGATTTAATTTTCAAAAATCCGACAAACATGGCTATCATTAGGAAGTAAAATGTGGTTCAATGGGATTAAAATAATTTTTTCGTGAATAGTAACTATTATCTTTAATTAATCGCGATTAAAGGTAATTACTGAAATTTAAGGTAAAAATGATATTATAAAAATATGAAAATACCCTTACACTTGTCCTACCCTTATTTTATGAGTCATGGCCGACCAATACAATCCATGGGTCAACTTGGGACCCCATCGAGCCACTTGGGTAAGAAAATGACATTAATAACATTTTATTTAAAGTAAAAATAAAATTGTCACAAACGTGTGTTGTTATACTAAAACAACTATTACATGGAGTTATATAAGTTAAAATTTCGACTATAAATATTAATTTTAAATTTAAAAATATTTCTTACATCATTATATTTTTTTATAATTTCTATACATTAAATAAATTAAATTTTTTATGACACCATGATGATGCAGCAATTACCTCATTAATAAACGATTTAAATAAAATGAAATGATAATGTAAAATCTAAGATTACACTTGTAAAAAACCTATTGTATGAGTATATTTATGACCCTTATCACCTTAGCCTAGAAATATATAAGTGTGGGACCTTTAAAATCTGAAACTCATTATATAATAATGTAACTTTTCATGACTTTCCAAGAGTGCCCCTCCTCTCCTCTTATAAAAGGCCCCCACCTCTACCACCTTATTCACACCATCAAAACCATTTGGCTCGGCCAACCTTTGGCCAAATACTGTCTCTTGTTCCCTCTCTAACTCCTTGAAACCTCTCTTTAGGCATAAGTCATCCCAAGGAATCCTTTGAATCAAATCAAAAAGAGTTACCCGATTTTATGGTAATGTCTTCTCCTATGTTCTTTTGTTTTATTTTGCTTCTCCAACCCCTTAAAAAAAATTATTACATTATTTTGTATCAAAACCATTATATAAAATATACTAGGATGTTTTTATGATAATTATTTTATTTACACTTACACACACCTCCATCTAATGGATAAAGAACATAATGTTTCTGTGGGTGGCGAAATACTGCCTCACGAAACGATGATTGCTCAATATTATTTTAACACCTCTCATGGTGTCCATTATTATGACACTAATTATATATATGATATATATGATTTTTTTCCTTATGATTCTATATTTTTCATTTATTTTAAAACATTACTATTCCCATTATGGGTAAACGCGATAATTTCATTTTAGGAAGTGCGGACTACCGCCCCCTCAAAGTGATTTAAATCGTTAATTCCATATTGAAGTGCCCAGATCAGTGTGAATCACTGAGAGGGGGAGGGGGTGAATCAGTGATCCCTTAAAACTTTTTACTAATTGATTATTATCAATTAAACCTCTATGGCTGGTTAAAGCCTCGATCCACTCTTCTTGTATCTCTCACCTTTCCTCGAATGATGTAGTAAATATAAAGGCACTGGACACAAGGATTTACAAGGTTCGGCACCAAAGGCCTACGTCCTTGCCATGTTGGTTATACGCCCCAACATGGTTTCTCCCATTATAATCTGTTAGTATTACAATGGTCGATACAGCATCCCACTGTATCTCTCCTGAGTCCCACAGGAGGGTCTTTATACTGCGTCCCACAGTGTTACCAAAGGCCCACTGGCCTGCTCCAGAATCCCACTGAAGACTTCTTCTCCCTGAGTCCCACAGGGTCTTCTCTTGGCTCCTCGAGTCGCACGAGTAGCTCTTCTTCACATTAAGCTTCTTCAAGTATCTTCAGCAGTCTGGGATAATGAGTGATGGCCTTGATCTGTACCTCTGATCACTTGTGATGATCAGGTCTTCTCGTCTTGCTCAGGCTTTATCTCCTTCTTCTCAGGATGACCTGGCTTCTCTCTTCAACTACTGAATACTCAGACAATTGATATCTTTAACTTCAGTCTGGTCCAGTCTCACAGCAATTCAACTTCATGCACTGAATGCATGGAAACTCTGAATCCTCATGCACTGACTGCATGGCCTTCTCAATTCTCTTCAAGAACATCCGGTCTTGGTCAACTCAGATGCACACAACCATATTTGTCTTTGTTCACGTGTGAATGTTCATACATGCAAGCATGCACTTCCCCTTTCCTCTTCTTGGTGCAGTAGACCCACAAAGGGTGTAACACTTTAAGCACACACCAGCTTCTCACTTCTTCACACACTTTATTCAATTTGCTTACGCACTTGAATGTGTGATATAATTTAGTGTGGATGTCCTCCCTTTTCTTCTTCTAAGTGTATACACACTTCTTAGTGCACACACCTAGGTTCGGCCTTCGTTGTTACTTGTTCAAGTACACATAACTTTGTTCTTTGATTTGCACACACACAATGAGCGTGTATTTGGCCTTCACTATTTTTGCACACACCCAAGCTATCCTCGTCCTTCTTTTCAAATGCACACACACACAAAGTGTGGTGGTCTTCACTCTTCAAGAATGCACACACAAATGCACTAAGGCCTCGGGTCTTCTTTGGTTGCACAAGGCTACGGCCTTTCCTTCCCTTCTTGCACACACACCCGAATGTGTCCTTCCCCACTTATGCACACACACTTCCTTCTTCTGTTTTTGCACACACAGCCCGAACACTGTAGCACACACACAAAGGTGTGGTAAATTGCCTCACTCAAACTCCCTGCCAAATGAAGGCGTGCATGGGGTGAGGCCAACCTCTTCTCCACCGCCGCGCAGGGTCACAAGGTGCAAGGGTGCGACCTCTACTGTCTTCAAATGCCGCGCGCAAGTCCTCAAGGTGCACAAGGGTCGCGAAAACACCTCCTGCCGTGCAAGTCCGCGGGTAGAGAAGGATGCAACCACGGGCGCGCAAGGATGCGGCCACGGGTCTTCCTGTCGCGCAAGGAAGGCGCACAGGGGACTCCCTTTCTTCTTTCGTGCAAGGAGTGCACAAAAGGAACTTCACGAAGCCAAAAATGGATCCGGGATTCTCTGCCGCGCAGGGGGCGCGCAGGCTGTTCTTCGCGAGGGAATGCACTCGCGGGACTCCCGTTTCTCAAAGGATCAGCAAGCTTCTCCATCGCCTCATGCTCTCATTATATAGGCAGAGAAATGCCTCAAAACATCCGCGTGGGATAAATCTCAAATCCCCAAAGTATTTGGATCTTCAAGATTTTTTCAAATCCTGAACTTGCTCTTCAGTTCTCCGCAGGTTCATCTATTTTTATTTTTCTCTACGTGCATGCGACTTAGAACGCATGCACGGCCTCTTCTCTTCCAATCCATGCAAAGGTATAAACCCTTCACAGCCTCGGCAGCGTTGCTTGCCTCGGTCGAACTTCGAAATCCTCATTTGTTGCATGCAGAGTCATTTTAATGCATGATCGTGTTCGGTAGGTCTAGACGAGCTCAACGGAGCCTTCGGCTTCGGAAATGGTGGCCGGGAACTCAAAAACAGTTGTCGGGAGGCGCCTGGTTTGAAGGTGGATGCGGGAATGCACGGGGAGGCCTCAGCCGAGCTCGGGGAAGAAGACAAGCTCATCACCATTGGATCCGCTCTTTGGACGGCTTGGATTTGAACGGGAATGGCGCGATGCATCGGGTGGCTGAGATCTGCCGCGCGATCACTCGGACGGCCAGGATTCGCTCCTGGAATTTTTTCCGCGTCCCACATCGAAACCGCGCGCGGGTTTCTCGCGCTTTATCAACCTAGCGCTCCCCTAGCCTCCTCAATTGAACTTCCAACCTCCACGGTGCCGCCCCGCACCGTGTTCTCCCTGCGGGCGCGCTCTTGCGCCCACCTCTGCTCCTCGCGGGCGCGCTATGCGCCCACTCTGCACTGCCTGACACTCGCGGGTGCACTCATGCGCCCCTACCGTGCTCCTCCGGGCGTGCCCCAGACGCCCATGCAGTGTCTTGGGTGCGTCCTGCCGCCCTGGGATCGCCCCACGGGTTCCCCCATGTGTGTGGTTCCTAGCGCCCATGCCTTGGGGTTGAACCCTCAAGGTGTCCATGGATGGCCAATTTTTTGGAAAAGGAATGAGGAACTTTGTCAAATACAAAGTTCTCCTATGAGTATAAGCCATATGCCACATGCCCTTCAATCCATTCTTCTCCTTCATCTTCTTCTTGAGAATTCAAACATTAATCTTCTTGATTGGAAACAACTCCTCCATTTATAATTCTTCTTCATCATCTCATTTTCTACTTAGGAGAGAATTCTCAAGGATCTTCATAAACCGAACTCCTGAATCACATAATTCTTCAATTTTCTTCATTGATCTAATCAGAGATCAAGTTGGATCTTCTTCACATTCACATGCACTAGGAGATAGTGCATGGACTTCTTTAATCCACTTCATCCACTTAGAACTTATGGATGGATCACTTTCAACTCCTCATGCATTGTCACTACAATGCATGGTCTTCTAATCATGTTGTGACTTTGTATCATCTTGATACAAGTTCTTTGAACTTTAAAGATCAGCTCAACAATCGTCAGATGTAATGATGATACCCCATCATCATCCATTCTTCAAGTGGTGTAACTTAGTATCATCTTGATACAAGTATTGCAACATTAAGATCAGTTCTTCAATCGTCTGATTTCCATAGAGAATGTTTCAACCACAACATCCTATGTCATGTAGTGAATCTCCTAAGTGACATGCATCTTAGTACCATGGCCATTCTCCTTTCATCACCAACACCATCACATCCTTTGTCATTCACATCTTAAAATTCCTTGACATCCATTCATTCCATGACATCTTCTGATCAACAACATACCTTATTGACAACAAATGCAACACAGTGCACTTCACATATGTTAGACATGTAAAGGATGGAGAAAATGATATTTTATATTATATTATACTGTAATTATAATACACCTTTATATCATGATGATTTCATTCCATTAAATATGAAATAGAAATGAAAGTAGTATTCATGTGTATGTACGGTTTACCGTCTCCAAAAACGGTGCATTTCATTTCTTACCTCTAAATGTTACGTAATATTATGAATGAATGTATATACTGGATATATATTATATATATGATATCTACATCATGAATATAATTTCGGATATAGTAGATATTTATCACATGAACAACTTGTAATAATAAGAAATTTATTTTTGACTCAAGCACCAAAGATCGGCAAAACGACCGCTATTAACTTAAATAAATACATAATGTTCATAACATGGTAATAAGTTATATAAAAGGAATAATGAACATGAAAAAGGCTCTTAAGAAAGTATAAATTAACTCTAGTTTATTATTTTTGAGTTTAAAGAACGATCGAGTTAAGTCGGATACGAGGTAAGGGAACTTCTTAACCCAATTTCTGTTCTTTGGGTTAATCACCTACTTTCAAATTATGTCATGATATTATTATGTAATATCTTGTATTTGTACTTTCTTTATGTGTAATTATAGTGAATACACATAATAGATCTATTTTATTTAAAAATGATTTTTGTAAGGGACTTCGTCTCAGTGTCCATTCATTGAGGCATATTTTGTTTTATACACAAATTTCTTTTATACGGTGTATAAACCCCTTTGAATTTTACGTTTATTAAAAAGGAATATTTTTATTTGAAGAGTTTAACTAAATGAAAAAAACGAATGTTTTTCTTGCCGTACGTATGCGGAGACAATGAATTCTCTGCCGTCGTGACCATTATTTGAGTTTCAGCTTCCTCTACAAGCCATAACTTTTTTTAAATGAAACATAAATACCAAGTTTTAATTTTCATTTATTTTGGTATTGAAAATGGTATTGATAATGTTTTTATTATATCAATGTTTTGTATTGAAATCTTGTGATTGAAATGTGGAAATTTTATTTTTCCTTTATGCATGTTTTAAGTGATACGATTATGTTATGGTTTATGATATGTTTAAACCTGTTTATATGAGGAATGTATTGGACATAATAAGTGATGGGTGGAGCCCGCTATAGATCCTCGATGCATCGGTAGGTCTCATAAGGAAAACTAGTGTCTTGGCACAAGGCCTTGACCAAATCTTATTTTTATTCTTGGCATGAGGCCTTGGCTACGTGGTTATGATAGTCTGGAATTATGCATTCCATCATTATGAAAGTGGTTACTGATATTTCATGTGATTATTCGACTATTAGAATATCCATGTGAATAAGTAAATGGAATTATTTCATATTATTTTGGCCATATTATGCTGAATTTAACGTTTAAAAGGCTTTTGTTTTAGTTATACATTGCCTTAAATGTTATTTTTTATTTATGAAAGCTTCTGATATATTATTATCCTTACAGAGCATCCGAGCTCACCCCTTCCAATGTTTTAATTTTTCTAGGATGTGAAGAAGTATATAATGAATTAACTACAGGGATAGTATGAGGGGATATGAAGAAAAGATGTTGTTGTAGTTTTGTTTTACAGTATGATGTAATGTAAGACTTATGAATGTATCTAGTGTTTCCAATGCTACTAAACTAATTGGCCATTCGAGACATGATCTTTTGTGATCATGCCAATGTTACGCAATAATGCACCAACTCTGGGTAACTGGGGTTGGGGTGTTACAGTTGGTATCATTGGAAGTTTAGTACTAACCTTGGAAGCTATATTTAGATAAACACTCATTTGAGAACATAGCCCAAAGATAGACATTGAGGATTAGTATAGAAGAACTTCCTAGAATTTTTGTATTATAGATATTTTGTGAGTTTTTTGAGCAATACATCCCTATCTGGATATGAACAAGTAGAGGTGGCTCTGGCACAGATGTTCCTGGGGGTAAAACCCGAAAACACCGCTTTGAGCTAGACTCGAACGGGAACTTGTGCACGACAACGGGCCTTGCTTCACTCTTCGTTACAACACTCCCGGGGGATATGCTTAGGATAATTCTCATTTTTTACAAACCTTTATGAAGGGTTTATGATTATATACTTCCTCAAAGAAATTTATTATGATTATGGATTATATCCATAAACCGTTCAATTTACATTAAGTATTTTACAAGTTTGGAATTATTCATTACATTTCATAAACTAACATAGTTTATGCCATTGTATAGAAATGGTGCCCAGTAGAAGGAATGTGAACTCCATCAATACGTATGATCGAAAGAGTAAGAAGGATCATATCTTTAATGGTATTAAGCCAACATTTAGAAGGGAAATAGTCTCCCATGTGTTCTCAACATTTGAAGAAATAGTATCATGTGTTAATAAGATAAGTAAAGAATTCTCTGAGTCTTATGGCATTGAAGGGAAAAAGGGAAAAAAGGATGGAAGAGATAATGATGGATAAAGGGATGAGGGAAAAGAAGAATTTTCCAATATATGATAACTGTGGGAAGAAACACCTTGGAACTTGCCTGAAGGGAATGGTAGTTTGTTATAATTGTGGGGAAAAAGGACACCAGGTGCGTGACTGCAAGGGTAAGAAAAAGGTTTCAAATGTACAATGCTTCATCTGCAAGGAGTGGAAACACTACACAAACCAATGAATAAATCATCAGAGTATTCCCCAAATGATGTTATTGGATAATAATCATGATATGATACTACCATAGATGAGGAGGAATGATTAGAGTTCTTATGTTGTTATTAAATAATTTTGTCATTTGAGTGTTGTATCAATGATGTACTGGTTATAATAATTATGGAGTATATAAGGATTGTACTATAGTAATATTTCATCAAGGACTTGATATTGTGTGGAACCAAGAAAAGTGACTCCACAACAAGTTAAATTTTTGGAAAATATATGGTTGAGAGAAAGATAAACCATAATATGGTTCTGATAACGAGGGAGTGATTTTGGAATAATACATGATTGATTTGGATAAATTATATTGGATATTCTTAACTTCCTTGAAACTGATTAATGATTTGTATACATTTTTGGATAGAAGGATTATATCTAGTATTATATAAGGAATAAGGGATCATGAATGTAATCAATAAGGATTTATGGTAATTTAGGATGTTGTAGTGTTTTAAAAGAATACATGATGAAGGTGTTCACATGTTGTTACGCGGAAAAAAGGATCTTCATTATGTTTAACTTCCTTATAAAATTTGGACTGTGAGTTAGACAAAAGTATTTTGGATAACTATGAAGGTTGGAATGGATTATGTTGAACCTTGGATAGTATTTTTTAAGGTTAAAACATTTCTGAATATTATTTTTGGAATATTATAGTACTATAGTTTTAGGAAAAGGACAACCTGTAGGTCGGGGGATAACCCGTCGCATCGGACAAAGCTATAGGAATCAAACCCACAACCATAGTGTGACATGTCATTATTACCTTCCACTAGCCTACAGGAAGTCCATAGTTATTAAAAAATATATTTCCTAACCTAAATGGTATGTGTTAATATTTTGAACCTTGTACGATTAGGATAAATATAATCTTTTTGAGTGAAAGATGAGTTTGTGGTAGAAATTATTTGAAGGTTGAAACTCTACTTGCAAAGGGTAAATATATATATTCCTATCTCTTATTATAGGAATAAATTAATTCTTAAACTTCAGTAAAGGGATATTAAATCAAAAAATGTGTTATCCTAATACCTTATGTCTTGTTGAATTGATAATATTTTAAATCAACATAGATTGAAGGCTTTAAGGCCCTCAATTTTACACTAGTTTGTTATTAATGACCTCAATCACTCCATACAAATATTTATGTTTTTCCTCCAATTATATGTCTCTAATTTCAACCAATGTTTTCTTTATCGAGATCATAATTTGGTGGTGACTTTTTCCTTTCCCTTTCCCTCTTTTTAAGGATAATTTTTATTAACCTTATTTCTGATGTGGGTTTTCCACAAATGTATTTTCTATTTTCAACCTTTTATTTTCAAAGAAAAATTTCAAATTGCGAGGACGCAATTTATTGAAGGTGGTCAGAATGTAACACCTCGAGCTTCTACAATATGCTTCTCTTTCAATAATGCAATAGCTTGCATTGTACGCTAGTTCAAGATTGTAACACACCGCGACTAATCAAAATATCCATTATGAATAGTAATACCCACCTTTTGAAATTATATATATATATTATTTTTCAAAATGGACTTCATTTTTGGATTGAGAATATCGAAATTTTCCTATGTTGAATTTTTGTATTTTTTTGAGAACTTCCAATTTTTTATGAATAGTGAAAAATACATATAAACAACTTTTTTAATAAAAATAATTTATAGTGATAAATTATACTATTGAGTGTTTTTAAAGTATAATTATAATATATTTTTACCATTTTATCCAATGGTGGTCATTAAAATTAATTTCACTTGGAATTGGACATAAAGAATTGTCAATCTTTTGATATATACTGTTTCTTAAAAACACGATATATGATGTGATAGAGGGAATTAATTATAAAATTAATTAATGCAACTTATATGTTTGGAATTTGTTAAAATATACATCATTTTTTCATTCGGAATATCAATTATAGATTAGGGGGAAATTTTTGCATTGTTCTGAAAAACTTCAATTTTTTATGAATAGTGATACCACTATGTGGTAGTTAAAAAAATGAGATTTCGTTTAAATGAAACATTACCACTTCTGTGATTTTATTTTCAAAAATCTGACATACATGGTTGTCATTATAAAGTAAAATTTGGTTCAATGGGATTAAAATAATTTTATGGTGAATAGTAACTTTTAAGTTTAATTAATCGCGATTAAAGGTAATTAGTGAAATTTAGGGTAAAAATGATATTATAAAAATAAGCAAATACCCTTACACTTGTCCTACTCATATTGGATGAGTCATGGCCCACCACGACAATCCATGGGTCAACTTGGGGACCCCGTGGAGCCACATGTGTAAGAAAATGACATTAATAACTTTTTATTTAAAGTAAGAATAAAATTGTCACAAACATGTGATGTTTTACTAAAACAATTATTACATGTGGTTATATAAGTTAACATTTCGACTATAAAAATTCATTGGAAAGATAAAAATATTTCCTACGTCATTATATTTTTTTTTAATTTTCTTACATTAAATAAATTAAATTTTTAATGACACCATGATGATGGAGCGATTACCTCATTAATTAACGATTTAATAAAATGAAACGATAAAGTAAAATATAAGATATACACTTGTCAAAAACATATTGGATGAGTATATTTATAACCCTTATCACCCTATGCTAGAAATATATAAGTTTTGGACCTTTAAAATCTGAAACTCATTATATAATAATGTAACATTTCATGACTTTCCAAGAGTGCCCCTCCTCTCCTCTTATAAAAGGCCCCCACCTATACCACCTTATTCACACCATGAAAGCCATTTGGATCATCCAACCTCCGACCGAATACTCTATCAACTTCCTTCTATTACTCATATAATCCTCACATTGGTCAGAAGTATTCCCAAGGAAGTCTTTGGCTCAAATCAAAAAGAGTTAACCGATTTTAAGGTAATGTCTTCTTTTATGTTATTTTGTTTTATTTTTCTTCTCCAACACCTTAAAATTTTTTAATTACTTTATTTTGTAACAACACCAGTATATAAAATATACTAGGATGTTGTTATGAGAAGTATTTGATTTACACTTACACACACCTCCGTCTAATGGTTAAAGAACATACTATTTCTGTGGGTGGCGAAATACTGCCTCACAAAACGATGATTGTTCAGTATTTTTTTAACACCTGTCATGGAGGCCATTATGATGAATATATTTCTATATATGATATATATTATGTTTATGTTTTATTTATGCTTCTTTATTTTTCATTTATGTCATTACTTTATGATTCCCATTATGGGTAAACGCGATAATTTCATTTTAGGAAGTGCGGACTACCGCCCCCTCAAAGTGATTTGAATCGTTAATGCCATATGTGGGACATGTAAAGAATGGATTAAACGATATTATATATTATATTATACTGGAATTATAATACACCTTTATATCATTATGATTTCATTCCATTAAATACTAAATAGAAATGAAAGTAGCGTTCATGCGTATGTACGGCTTACCGTCTCCATGAACGGTGCATTTTATTTCTTACCTCTAAATGATACATAATATTATAAATGAATGTATATACTAGATATATATGATATATATGTTATCTAAATCATTTATATAATTCCGGATATAATGTATATTTTAACACATGGACAACTTGTAATTATTAGAAATTTATTTTTGACTCAAGCACCAAAGATCGACAAAATGACCATTATTAACATTAATAATAACATAATGTTCATAACATGGTAATATGTGATATAAAAGGAATAATGAACTTGAAAAAAGGCTCTTAAGAAAGTATAAATTAACTCAGTTTATTTTTCAGGTGGTTAAAGAATGATCTAGTCAAGTCGGATATGAGGTAAGGGAACTTCTTAACCTAATTTTTGTTCTTTGGGTTAATCACCTACTTTCAAATTATGTCATGATATTATTATGTCCTATATTGTATTTGTACTTTTTTATGTGTAATTATAGTGAATACACATTATAGATCTATTTTATTTAAAAATTATCTTTGTAAGGGACTTCGTCTCAATCTCCATTCATTGAGGCATATTTGTTTTTTTACACAAATTTATTTTATACGGTGTATAAACCCATTTGACTTTTATGTTTATTCAAAAAGAATTTTTCTATATGAAGAGTTTTACTAAACGAAAAAATAGAATGTTTTTCTTGTCGTACGTATGCGGCGACAATGACCTCTCCTCCGTAGTGACCATTATATGAGTTTCGGCTTCCTCTAGAAGCCATAACTTATTTTAAATGAAACATAAATACCAAGTTTTAATTTTCTTTTATTTTGGTATTGAAAATGGTTTTGATAATGTTTTTATTATATCAATGTTTTGTATTGATATCTTATGATTGAAATGTTAAAATGTTATTTTTCCTTTATGCAAGTTTTAAGTTATACGATTCTATTATAGTTTATGATATGTTTAAACCTGTTAATATGAGGAATTAACTTGACTTAATAAGTGATGGGTGGAGCCCGCTATAGCTCCACCATACATCGGTAGATCTCATGAGACAAACTAGTGTCTTGGCATGAGGCCTTGACAAAATCTTATTTGTAGTCTTGGCACGAGGCCTTGGCTACGTGGTTATGATAGTCTGGCATTATGCATTCCATCATTATGAAAGTGGATATTGATATTGCATGTGATTATTTGATTAATAGAATATCCATGTGAATAAGTAAATGACATTATTTCATTTTATTTTTTCCACATTATGCTGAATTCCAAGTTTAAAAGGATTTTTCTTTAGTTATACATTGCCTTAAATGTTAATGTTTATTTTTGAAAGATTCCACTATATTATTATCCTTACCGAGAATCTGAGCTCACCCCTTCCAATGTTTTAATTTTTCTAGGATGTGAAAAAGTATATTATGAATGACCTACAGGGATAGTATGAGGGGATATGAAGACATGATTTTTTTTTAGTTTTGTTTTACATTATGATGTAATGTAATACTTATGAATGTATGTAGTGTTTCCAAGGCTAATAAACTAATTGTTCTTTCGAGACGTGATCTTTTGTGATCATGCCAATGTTACGCAATAATGCACCGACTCTGTGTAACTGGGGTCGGGGTGTTACAAAACCAATATCTTAAAAGTAATTTTTTATATATTTTTAAACATTATCCCATAGATTAAACCCAATTTACCTCTATTATATAGGTGAATAATAGTTAATATGGTATCTATTTATAACGACTATGAATTAAGTTGATCTTATTAAATTATATTGATGATAATGAATCAAAAAACAATGTTCATTTCTAAAAATTCATTTTATAAAATTTCAACAAATTAATTATAATATTTTATCCAAAAATGAAATAAAGTCCAATTTTTAGGAAAAGATGTATTTTGAAAGAATAAAATGTCTCTACTAAAAATGGGATTCTTATTTCATAAGAATAAATGTGTATATTTATATTTTGTAGGGCCTTTATATATATATATATAGCCTACTCTTATTATTAATATATATACACCCACTTCAATGGCCAGGTTATGATGACCATATTTAAATATTTATATTTCATGGTTTTCTTAAGATCAATGTTACATTTCATATTCACTAATGATTATAATATTCATATTTTAAAATCATGGACTCTTACACTGTAGGATCTTGTTATTCGATTACTTTATGATTAATCTCTTATGAATTTTTATGATTTATTCAAAGAATCAAGAATATCTGAATTTTTGGGTTTGAATTTAAAATTTTAATATCATATTCTTATACACATATTCTGAAGATATGATTACATATAATGAATATTTGATTCATCTCATATTTTACCTTAAAGATAATCTTATTTCACCTTTTCTTACGTTTTATTTCCCCATGTTATGAAGAAACTTTTTTAAGTATGATATGCCTCAGAAGGGTATAAGTTATGAAGAACCTAATGATAAATTTTGAATATTTTTTATGTCTGTAATTCCCTGACCCCAGCTACCCAGAATCAGTGCATTATTATATAACATTGGCATGATATAAGATATCTTGTCTCGAAGTACCGATTAGTTTAGTGACCTTGGGAGTAATAGATACATATAGAAGTTCTACATTCCATAATGAAATTAAAAAACATTATGTCCACTTTGAAAAGTCATATATAACTTAGTATATTCTGATAGGTTAATCATAATATTCTTTTTTGCATCCTGGAAAAAATAAAACATAAGAAATGG
Source organism: Viscum album (assembly GCA_963277665.1). Classification (NCBI taxonomy): domain Eukaryota; kingdom Viridiplantae; phylum Streptophyta; class Magnoliopsida; order Santalales; family Viscaceae; genus Viscum; species Viscum album. The sequence continues at coordinate 990,787,177 of OY728155.1, read as the reverse complement.
GTGAGCTCAGATGCTCAGAATGGATTACCATATAGCAGAAACTATCATAAATAATAATAAACATTTAAGGCAATGTATAAGACTAGAACATAAGCTTTTTAAACTTTAACTTCAACATAATATGGCAAAAATATATCAAATAATTCCATTTACTTATTCACAAGGATATTATACTAGTCGAATAATCACATGTAATATCAATAGCCAATTTAATAATGATGGAATGCATAGTGATAGACTTCATAACAACATAGTCAACGCCTTGTTCCAAGACTACAAATATGTCTTTTCAAGAACTTGCGACAAGAAACTTGGTCGTCTCATGAGACCTACTGATGCATCGAGGAGCTAGAGCAGGCTCCACCCATCATTTACTATTTCCAGTGCATTCCTCATATGAAATTGTTTTAACATAACATAAATATTCATATAAAAACTAGCATAAGAAATGTCAATATATTATCCATAAAATAGTTTAAAAATAACACATCCACAGTCAAACATATCACAACACCTTCAATACAGTATGAAATATTTGTATCTTAATAAATCAACCTTAATCAAAAATAATATCCCGTAATGGATGTTGACATAGTTGAAAATGATCAGTAAAAATCTTTGAGATAAGTATCCCTTTTCATGAAAACATTTAAAAGTCATAATATTTATCAAGAAGTTGTTTAAACTATATTTTTGAATTAAACTGTCCCATACCTCTTTGAAAATTTTAAACTGAATTTAAATTTTAAAACATTAATGTGTATATAAATAATACCTTAAAACCATTTTTAAAACACCTAAATTAATGAAAAATAATGAAAAGAATAAAATTTTAAAACATTTAAAATGATATTTTAGTTAGAGTTATTAACCAAATCAGAGATGTTTGAATAAAAATAATTGAGGTAATAAAAACTTTACAATATCAAGAGAATAAATGGATTCATGATATACAATGTCAAAGTACTGTCTATACAACAAATAAAAGTGAATTAGCGTATAACAACAAAAAAGTCTCAATTGAATGTAAGTTGAAATGAATTCCTTTATAAAGACAAAATCCTTACGTTAAGGATAAATCAATGACAAAATTATGTGTAAAAAATATAAATACACTCAATATGATTGGATATTTAGTGTAAATCAATTTGAGGACATTCATCCATAATATTGAAAAAACAACACCAATGACTGGATGTTTAAATCAATGAATATAAATTGTGTTAAAAATACTCTTCTGAATTTTATATCAATGACTTGATAATTTATCAATGGAGTGATTATTTGTATAAAAATTATATCCACACAAATGGTATTGGAAAACACTACATAAGTAAAAAAATAGTTATATCACACATAATCTTGGAGTAAAGTAATCAACGATGTTTGGGTAAAACCAAATGAGTGGAAATAGAAATGTGAAATTCCCTTACCGATCTAGTAACTTAATAAATATACACCCCATGATGGTAGGATCATAAAATGATGATTTAAATACCCAAAAATTAACATATATTACATAAAAAATATAATCATGGGTGGTACATATGCCACACAAAAGGAAATAGTGTAAAATATAGCATGAATCTCATGGGAATAAAAGTGAGACGAAAACCCCTCACCTTGTACTTTTACTTAGTATAAGGTAGGATAAACTCTTGTATAATGGAGAAATTATTGTTATTAAATTATTAAATAACCAAATACATAAATATGATCTTGTATATGATCTTCTAATATTTTTTGTTAATGATATTTCAGTAGTATAATTGTTTTGGTTGTTAACTAATTTGTTTTCCTTTATATGTTTTGTTACATAAGTCATGTTTGTTAGTTATAGGTTTTATTTGATTTATATCCATAATTTTGTTAAGTTCTTAAACATTATTTTTTCTCAAAAAATGAAAATTATTCTTGAATGATTACGATGGGGAATGAATCTCATCATGTTCGTGGAGACATTATGTCATACGTAAGCACGTGAAACAATATCATTATTTTGATGGTGAAATCATATATAATTGGATGGTATATATTATATAAAGAATAATTAACATGTTATATTTATTATTTATATTATTTTTACTTGTTATTATACCCACCCAAATAATGAAGTTTTTGAATAACAAACTACACCACGACATAGAGACGGTAAGTCGTACGTATGCACGTATGGTGACTTTATCATTTATAGGATAGATAGAATTAATAATATGGTTGTACCATATTTCTAATAACATAATAATATGTATGAGTTATGGGATTTATTATTTTGGTATGGAAACAACAAATAATTTGGAAGTGGAAGAAGAAAAGAAAATGAAAGAGGGTGGTGAAATTATTACTCCTTCTTTGGGTGTTTCCTTTTGAGTTGATCAAAATGGCTCCTTAGGTTGGCATTACGATCAATGTAAGGAATATATGCTGATTTTGTGAAGTTGGGAGAATTTTTTGGTAGGGTTTATCCGAGCCAAATGTCTTTGGAGTTGTGATTTTGAGAGATGGGGAAGTACCCTTTTATAAGAGAGGCGAGGGTCATTTTAGGAAAACCTTGAAATATTAAATTATAATAAATCATTTTAGATTTATAATGGGTCCAAATATACATATATCAAATATATTTTGGGTATGGGTCAAAATAATCTCAACCAATAGGTTATAGACAAGTTTAGGTTTCCATATTAACCTTATATTTTAGATTTAACTATTAATTAAATAGATTAACTTTTATTATGTCTTCTTGTATTCTTACACTATATGGTTAATAAACATAGTATAAACATCCCAGAAAAAATCAATAGGTTCATTAATGACATATATAATAATATTTAATCCCTTTTTCCTATCCATATATTTTTAAATATATCATATCAACAAATAATATAGTATTTTTTTAAAAACTAATTAATGTCAATTGTGACACTATTTAGTATATGGTTTTGTGAAAATCATAAAAGCATTATTACTTCAAAAAAATTTATTTAATGAACCCTAACATGTAATAATAACCTATAATGTATGTGGAATTCTTTAAATGTCTCATATTACATTTATTTGGATATTTATAATATCAAATATTGTAATTATTCACTAATAATGTAATTACTGCATCAATCCTTGTGTCCTAAATAAATAAAGAAAATATAATGTATAAAAATTATAAAAAATTACCATTAGGTAAGAATTAATTTTAACATTTTAATGAATATTTAAATATAATTTATCTTATTCTTAACACTATGTCAAAAATTGTTATTTATTAAAATTTGAATTTAAAACTTTTAACTATTCTTTAAATAAAATAATAATAAATTTTCTAATCTAATCCAAGTCAACCAAATGGATCATATTTTATTCCTAAGATTGTTTTTTTGTATAATTAAACTTATCCAATATAATTAGTACATGTTTTATTTTAATTATAACATCATTTTTACATTAATTAGCTTATTTACTTTTAACCGTAGTAAATAAAAGTCAAAAGTTACTATTTATAAAAAATTATTTTCATTTTATTGAATCACATTTTACGTACTTATTCCAATCATGTCTCTCAGATTTTTTAAATTAAACTCATAGAATAAGTAAAATTATGTTTTATGCAAATTTGCAAATTCACTTAGAAGGTGGGTAAAAAACTATAAAAAGTAAAATAAAATTTAATACATATAATTTTATTATAAAAATGAATCCAATGAATCACAATGAACTAATATCGCTATTATGTATCTATTTTTAATTAAATAAATAAAATAGATAATTATTTAAATAAAAAGTTGATTTTTAAACAATATTAGAGGGTTTTTTCACTATTCGCCAAAAATTGAATGTTTTCAGAAAAATGCCAAAAATTCACCCTAAGATAATTTTAATATTACAATTTAAAAAGTGAATTATATTATACCAAATTCAAAACATATAAGTAGCATTAGTTATTTTAACACTAATTCTCATTGTCAAAACTATATAGCATGTCTTTAAGAAGTAAAATCTATCAAAAGATTGACTTGTGTTTTTGTAAAATTTAAATGTGAAATTACTTATAATGACCTACATTGTATTAAATAATAAAAATATAATTTGATCGTACTTTCAAACCATTCCAATGCATAATTTATCAATATATCTTATTTTGATTAACAAATTTCATTCAATTAAAATTTATTATTTTTTACTATCCATCATAATATGAATATTATGAGAAAAGTACCAAAAATTTATCCAAAATAACATTTTATGTCCCAATTATAAAGTAGAAATAAATTTAATTAAATTGAATATATATTGGTGTCAAATATTGGTTTTAAAACTGGTTTTCCATTAAATGGTTTAAAATTTCTTTTTTTATTCTTTTTTAATCTGAAAAAATGAATTTATTCTTATATTATGTCTAAGAAACACATAATATGGATTCTAAAATTATGTGGAGTATATAATATTCAAAATTTAGTTAATAATATTCATAACCACTTTTTTAATGGATAGTTTTATAAGTCATGGTGCGCTCGAACTCAGTGTTGTGTGAGGCGCAAGGTATTCAATTAATTTAAAGAAAATAACTTACTATGAGATATTGGGGTGTTACATTCTTCCCCCTTTTGGAAAATACTTCCTTGAAATTCTAAAATTTGGCATGGGAACATCATTGAATGTCCCAAATCGAAACAAGAGTCAATAAAAATATCTCTTTAAAAGAAAGAATGAGAAATACAAAGGTCACATGAGATAACCCATACTATGATTCAATGTAGAAAAACATGCATATGTAAGATAAAATAAGTGTCATGTTTTGATGGAGAGTGATAGAAATCATGATAAAGAGAAAGTTTACAACATGAAAACCACAAACTTGTTATTTGATAATTGACCATTAGTTTCCCTGTAGGAAAAGTAAATGGAAAACATTTTTTTATTTTAAGTTGAATTACACAAAGATAACAAATTGTTTTATGAGATTGACTAAGAACATAAAGATATATAATTACTTTTTAAGTAGAGTTTCATACTTTAATAAATTTCTACCACTAACTCATCTTTTTTCTCCAAAAAATGAGTATTCAAGATGACTTGGTCACACTTGAAGCACTATAATAAAGGTCTAGAGAGTCACATGATCCAAAAAAGATAAACAATATATTTTCCTTGTCATTAGAGATTTACCAAAACCCAAATGGTTAGTACAAGATCAGATGATCGAATAGGATAATCCTTTAGAGAATAAAATTGTAATCATAATTTATTAAATTAAACCAACAATTCCCAAAGTTCAATAATACAATTTAATAAACAATTGTCCATAAAATCCTTCAATATAATCCAAACTAATATTTCAACTCAAAATATGGAATAATTTGTTTACGTAGTCTTCCATATTAAATTGTACCTCCAAATAACATCGACTACTCTTAATGTCACATACATAAAAGTAATTAACCTAATCACATATTCTATTTGATATGTTAATAATTTCCATAAAAAACCCAAATCGCATTAAATACATAATAAAAACAAAGATAAAAATTTACCATTACTCCTCATTTGAAATCCCATAGTATCCTATTTTCTTTAGGCATATAGTGTTCCCAACCAAGTGAACATCTTCCAAAATAACATTTATCACTTAATCACCAAATCATTTTTCCTATACAAAGTATATCCATTTGATAATACATAAGATCCCAAATAATCTTATTATTGATCAATAAAATAATTTTACTAAAAATAATTAGTCACACTAACAAGGGACTTCACATGGTCCAGTGGTAGCGGATAAATCCCAATCACACTCTGGTTTATCCCCTACCACTGGACCATATAAACTCAAATGGGTATTTATAACTATATCAACAATAAAAAATATAATTCTTCCTAAAATATCATTTTCACATAACAGACTACAGGGTTACACATACAAGAGAAAAGTCTTACAAAGTAATACCATCAACAAACAGCACAAATACTTTTAAACATTTCATCATCCATTTATTTCAACATAGGTTCTTCCTTGACCATGAGGTTATCAAATAGAATAGGGAGTTCACTCAGGTAATGCCTAGGTCCTCTATATTTACGAAAAATGACTGTAAATGGATTTATGGGATCAATTTTATTTTCTCCCATAATAAACATAATTTTTTAACGGAAATTCATTACTTTATGTCATTATTTCTCACTCATAAATCATTTCTTTGTTCCATTGAGACACTTTCCTAGGTGTCTCCTTCCACATTTCATGCATGATAGAAATGGAGATTTCTTTTCTCCATGGTCTTCCCTACTAGAGATGTTATCATTCACCACCTTGCTCTTCTTTGTTGAGTCTATGAGTTTCTTAATATATATTTTGTTGATCATATTTTTGTAAAAAAAAATTGGGATGAACATGATATCTTTAAAACCTATAAACATTCCATTTCCTTTCTCATTTCCACTATTGTGTGTACATTGTACATCATGCTCAATTTTATTATAACTACTTCGGAATCCAACCATTGACTAACACAAGAATGCACAGTGTGAGTCATAAAATCATTTTGAGAATATCATAAAACCTTATTTTCAATCTAAAACACCTTATGATTAACCGAATTTATTTATTCTCCTCTTATGTTAAAATATGTCAAATAGGTTTGTAAATAAAATGTGAATTATCCTTAGAATATCCCTCAGGAGTGTCGTAACCAAGAGTGCAGCAAGGCCCATTATCATGTACCAGGATACTGTGGTTCAATCCAGAAACTCCTTGACAGAGGTTCCACTCCTAGGAACATATGTGCTAGAGAAACATATACTTGCTCATATCTATACATTGATGTATTTCTAGGAAAACCAACATAATATTTACATTACCAAATTTTTTGGATGTTATTTTATACTAATCCTCAATTTCTATCTTAGGGTAGTGTTTTATAATCCGATTTTTTTCTAAATCTCTCTTCCAAGGTTTGTACTAAACATCCTATGATACCAAATTTAACGCCCCAACGCCAGTTACCCAGAATCATTGCATTATTACATAACATTGGCATGATATAAAGAATCATGTCTCCAAAGACTGATTAGTTTAGTAGCCTTGGATGTACTAGATATATACATAAGTCTCACATTGAATCATGAAATAAAAAAACATTATTTCCCCTTTGAACACTCTTATATCCTTTAGCCTATTCCTATAGGTAAATCATAATATGCTTTTTTGCATCCTCAAAAAAAACATAAGAATCAGGTGAGCTCAGATTCTCATTGTAGATAACAGTATAGAAGAAACTATCATAAATAAGAATAAACCTTTAAGGCAATGAATAAGGCTCGAACATAATCCTTTTAAACATAAACTTCAGCATAATATAGAAAAGATAAATCAAGTAATTCCATTTACATATTCACATTGATATTCTACAAGTCAAATAATCACATTTTATATCAATATCCAATTTCATAATGATGGAATACATAATTGTAGACTTTATAACCATATAGTCAAGGCCTTCTTCCAAGACTACAAATATTATATTGTTAAGGCCTTGTGCCAAGAAACTAGTTTTTCTCAAGATACCTACCGATGCATCGAGGAGTTATAGAGGGCTTCACCAGTAACTTACTAAGTCCAATTCATTCCTGATATGAAAAAGATTAAACATAACCTAAACATTCATATCAAAACTAGCATACAAAATATCAACACGTTATCCAAAAACCATGAATGGTATAAAAATAACAAAATACAGTGAAACATATCAGAAGAAATTCAATACATTATGAAATATTTGTAACGTATTAAATCGTCCTTGATCAATAATAATATCATATCATGCTTGTTGTCATAGTTGAAAATTATCAACAAAAAGCTTTGAGATAGATATTCTTTTTTCATAAAAACATTTAAAATTTTAACTATTTATCAAGAAGTTTTTTAAAATATATTTTTTAATCAAAGTGTCCCATAAAACATTGAAATTTTTTAAAGTAATAACCATTAAAAACCATTAATTTCCATATAAATAAAAACTTATAACTATTTTTAAATCATGGACATTAATGAGAATGATTTAGAATAGTAATGTTTTGTAAAATTTAAAATGATTATTTAGTTTGAGTTACTAACCAAATGAGAGACACTTGAATACAACTAATTTTCATAATTAAAAATATATAATATCACGATAATAAAGGTAATAATGATATACTATGTCAAAGTATAGTATATACACCAAATAAATGTGAATTGGCGCACAATAGCAATGAAGTCTCAATTGAGTGTAAGTTGAAATGAATTCATTTATGAAGACTGTATCATTTGGTTAAGGATAAATAAATGACATAGTCATGTCCAAAAAATATATGTACACTAAATATTATTGGATATTCAGTGTAAATCAATTGGAGTACATTGACACATATTCTTTTAAAAACAACACCAATAACTTGGATGTTCAACTCAGTGAATAGAAATCGAGTTAAAATTTCTCGTATTAAGTTTATATCGATGACATGATAATTTATGAATGGAGTGATTATGTGTATCAAATTTATATCCACACAAAGGAGAGTGGAAATTACTAAATATGTAAATAAATAGTTAATTCACATATAATCTTGGAGAAAAATATTCAATGACGTTTGTGTAAAACCGAATGGGTAGAAATTGAAATTTGAAATTCCCTTACCGATATGGTAACTTAAGAAACATAAATCTCATTAAAGAAGGATCATCCAATGGTGATGTAAATACCCATAAATTTATGTATATTATGTAAAAAATATATTCATGGGTAGTACATACACCACACAAAATATAATAGTGGCAAATATAGCAAGAATCTCAGTGGAATAAATGTGAGATGAAAACTCGTTACCTTGTACATTTCCAAAGTATATGGTAGCTTAAACTCTTTTATAATAGTGAAATCATGGTTATTAAATTATTCAAGAGCCAAATAAAAAAATATTATATCATATATGATCTTCTAATATTGCATTCTTAATGATATTTTAGTAGTATCATTGTTTTGGTTGTTAACTGATTCATTTTCCTTTATATGTTTTGTTATATAAGGCGTGTTTTTTATGTATAAACTATAGTTGATTCATATAAAGAATGATATTTAGTTTTGTAACATTATTTTTAATCATAAAATGAAAATTATTCTTAAATGATTATGATGGGGAGTGAATCTCAACACGTTCGTGGAGACTGTAAGCTGTACGTATGCACGAGCGACAATATCATTATTTTGATGGTGAAATCGAATATAAATGGATAATATATTATATATAAAAAATCAATAAAATGTTATATTTATTATTTAAATCACTTATACCCATTATTATTCCCATCCAAATAATGATGTTTTTGAATAACAAAATACACCACGACGTAGAGACTGTAAGCCGTACGTACACCCATATGTGGACTTTTTCATTTATACGATGGATAGAATAACAAATATGTTTGAACCATATTTATAATACCATAAAAATATGTAATAGGTAATGGATTTATTATTTTGGTATGGAATCAACAATGAAAGAGGAATTGGATGAAGAAAAGAACATAAAAGAGGGTGGTGAAATTATTCATCTTCATCGGGTGTTTTCTTTTTGAGTTGATCAAAAGTGCTCTTTAGGTTGGGTTTGTGATCAATTTAAGGACTATAGGGTGATTTTATGGAAGTTTTTAGAATATTTGTCCTGGTTTTTCCGATCCAAATGGCTTCGGAGGTGTGATTTGAGAGAAGGAGAGGTACCCTTTTATAAGAGAGGTGAGGGTCACTTTTGGAAATCCTAGAAAGATAATTTAATTATAAATCATTATCGGTTTATCATGGATCTAAATTGATTTATTTCGAATAAAAGGTGGGTATGTGTTGAAATCCTCTCAAGAAATAGGTTTTATAAATTTTTAGGTCACTATATTATCCTTATCTTTTAGATTTGTCTATTAGTTAAATAGATTAACTTTTACCGTGTCTTCATGTATTCTTACACTGTATGGTTAATAAACATACTATAAACTTCCAATAGAACCAAAGTTGATTAATTAATAACATATATAATATTATTTAAGTCCTTTGGATGATCATTATAATTTTTGTAATATTATATCAACCAATAATATAGTATTTGTTTTAAAAACACATTTAGGTCAATTTTGACACTATATAGTATTTGGTTTTTCTGAAAATCATAACAACATGATTCTATGGAAAAAATTTATTTAATCAACCCTAACAAGTAATATTAACCTATAAAATTAGTTGAAGTCATTTATAGTCAAAAATTACATTTATTTGGATATTTATAATATAAATTATTTTAATCTTTCTTTAATAAGGCAATTACTAAATCATTATTGTGTTATAAATAAATTTAATTATATAATGTATAAAAAAATATAAATAAAATTCCATTATCTATGAAATTTTTTTATATTTCAAATGAATATTTATAGTTGAATTTATCTTATGTATAACCCTATATTAAAAATGGTTTCTTTATTAAACATTGAATTATCACTTTTAACTCTTATTTAAATAAAATAATAATAAATGTATTAATCTAATCCATGTGGACCAAAAGAATAATATTTTATTAATAATTTGTTTCTAGTAGAATTATACATATTCAATAGTATTAGTACATGTGTTAGGGTAATTATAATATCATTTTTACCTTTAATTACAATATTTACTTTTAACTGTGGTAAATAAAATTCAAAAGTCACTATTCACAAAAAATATATTCATTTCAATGAACCAAATTTTAATTACTGATGTCAACCATGTCTTTCAGAGATTCGAAATTCAACCCACTGAAGTGATAAAATTATGCTTTATGAAAATTTGTAAATGCTTCTAGAATATGGGTAAAAGACGGTAAAAAGTTCAATAAAATTTTATACATCTATTTTTTTTATAAAAATTAATACAATGAATCACATTGAACTAATATTTGTATTATGTTTCTATAATTACTTAAATAAATATAATCAATAATTATTTAAACAAAAATCCAGTTTTTAAACAATATCATCGTGTTTTCACTATACATCAAAAATTGAATGTTTTCAGAAAAATACCAAAAATTTACCCTAAGATAATTTTGATATTCAAAATTAAAAAATGATTTATATTTTACCCAATTAAAAACACATAATCATCATTAATTAATTTAAAATTAATTCATATTGTCAAAACCAAAAAGCGGGTTTTTAAGATGTAAAAACTATCAAAATATTGACACGTGTTTATGTCAAATTTAAATGTGAAATTACTTATAATGACTTACATTGTATTAAATTGTAAAAATATAATCTGATTATGCTTCCAAACCATTCAAATAAAAAATGTAACACTATAAATTATTTCGATTGAAAAAGTTGTTTTCAACTAAAATATAGTATTTTTCACTATTCATCAAAATATGAATGTTTTCAGAAAAGTACCAAAAAATTTTCAAAACTAAATTTTTATGTAAAAATTATAAAGTAGAATTTTATTTCATTAAATTGAATATATAAAATTTTCAAATATTTGTTTCAAAAAGTGGTTTCCATTAAAAGGTGGTAAAATTGCATTTTTTTTAAAAATAATTATTTTCTCTGATAAAATGAATTTGTTCTTATATTATGTTTCAGAAACACATAATATATATTCTAAAATTATATGGAGTATATGAAATTAAAATTTTAATTAATACTATTTAAAACCTCTTTGTTGAATGGCAAGTTTGGTAAGTCATGGAGCACTCAAACTCAGTGTTGCGTGTAGTGCAAATAATTGAATTACATTAAAGATAATAACTTACTATAAAATCTTGGGGGTTTTATAATGTACTAGTTGTTTATGCATCTATGTTTATAAAGATGATAACATTATGGTTGTTGAATTTATCGTAATGGAAAATAATTAATATTATTCTAATCATATGTAATATTCATGTATGAAAATTTTGGGGTCACTATACAGTTTCTTTAGAATGTCCTAATAAACAGTTTGTAAAGACAAAAATAAATTTTTGAACCTTCCATAGTGTGTCATAACTTAGGAAATGACTATGCGTAGTTATAAAATCATAAGAAAACATTACGTTTTTTGAAATTCTGGAATATTATCCACTCTAATCAATGTTTTTTCTTATAATGACTACAATTTTTAGTCCTTTGATATAATAAAATATACACGTAATAGTTAGAATCTTTGAAAAAACCATGAATTACTATGAAATTTTAGTGTAGTGCAGTTTGAGTTGTTTTTTGAATGTATTATTAAATAACAAATCTATATGACATGTAGTGTGCATTAAATGAGTAAATTTGTAGTTTTGGAAGATATTAATGTCTTCAAAATTTGTGTGAGAGACCCAAGGAAAAAAATATTATCACGAAATCATAGGAAAGTTATTTATGATTGATCTCAAAATTTTGGGAATATATTCCACATAAATTAAATTTTAGTTCTTCCTTGGATAACCAAAAAGGGATTTATAGTTTTAAAATAATAAAATAGATATATAATGATTCAAAACATAAAAAAAAAGAACACAAATTATTAATAAATTAGAGGAACATAATTAATTAATTTCCATGAATTATTTGAATAAAAACACATCGATATGATATTTAGTGTGTTAAAAATAGCTAAATAAGATGTTTTTATAGATATTAGTGTTTTAAAAAATGTGAATCCCAGAGTCAAACTAGTGAAAATTACATAATATTCACATAAAATTTTAAAATAATAACCAATTATTAATTTTTTATTTATAAGAATATACACCACATTAACATGAGTGTTTTCCACTCTAGATTATTGAAAATTCACTATTAATGTTTCAATATACTAAAAAATGCATGTTCCATTTATTAAAACAAAAAATTTAATTTACATGAAATCAAAGAAAAACATCATTTATTTATTCAAGAAAATTTTTTATAAATAAATAATAAATTTTATATATGATATTCTAGAAATGAAAAAATTAGTAAGTTTATATATATTGTTGTATTTAGAAACGCGTGTTATGGGTGCAAAAATACAAAAAAAAACCCTTATATTACAATAGAATATTAAAAAATTACTATAATTTTATTTTCATAATATAGGAATAGATTACACACCAATCCATGTTTTTTTCTTGGGATGTATAAACAACCCACATTTAGAATTTTAATATAACAAAACTTGTGTGTGATGGAAAGAAGTAATTAAAGAAACATTAATTAAAGAGGAACATTAAGATAATGATCATTGAATTAATTTTGAATTTTTTTGAATAGATTTGATATATATATCTAACATGTGGTGTGGTAGAAATGACTAAATAAGTTGTTTTATAATTATCATTATTAAAAAATATGTTAGGGGGTCAAAATAAAAAACAACCTAAGATTTCTCTGAAATCATATGAAATTGATTGTAGATATATTTCTAAAATGTATAAATAAACCCATTATCTATCAGAATTTTTTTTCTCGATGTGACTGAAAGAAAAACATTTAGTTTCTTAAAACACAAAAAAATAATATAACTATCAAAACCTAGAATATTAATATGAATTGATTTGAAACCACTGAAAAATTATATATTAATTATTTGTTACCTTTTTTGAATATATGTAATATTAATCCAATTAGTGGTGTTCTTGTAGTGCTATATATATAGTTTTTCGAGATATTAAAGTCATTAAAACATGTATCAGGTGGTAAAAATAAATAAAAAAACACAAATTTCACTGGAATATTATAAAAATTACTGTTGATTTATTTTCAAGATATAGGAATAGATACCACAATAAGTTGAGTTATAGTTTTCTTGGGATGACAAAAAATAAATAGTTGAGTTTTTAAAAAAATAAAATTTTTGCATAACAGTGAAATCCTAAAACATGATAATGAATTGCCATTAAATGAAAGGAAATGTATCATTGCATATTTTTTGACATGTTTAATATAAACCACATAAATCAAATTTGTGTTGTTCTCAGAATTAATAAATAAATAGTTTAAAAAGTGATTTATGTCATTAAAAACGTGTGATAGGTGGTCAAAACCAATACAATAAAAATTACTTTTAATACTAGGACAATAACCAATGATAGATTTTTTTAAATAGATATTGATACAACATCAACATAAGTTTTGGTTTCTTAAGGATGATTGATACATTTATTTTTAGTGTTTGATAATGCAATAACATGCATATAATCTAAAAATATATAGAACAACCATGAATTGATGTGAAATAGTAGGAAAATTAATTTGGTATTATTTTATATTGTTATAAATGGAAAACTTGTAAAGCTTTTGTGAGGTTTTCTTGTAAAGACTATGTAACTAGTTTTTAATCATAACAAATTCATTAAAAAATGCATTTGAGGTTAGAAATAGGAAAATGAAATCATATTTCAATGTAATATTCATAAATGTATTCATACATGTTCTTTGAAATGTGGGAATTAGCCCAATTGAAATTTGAGTTTTAGTTTTCCCATGATGTCTAAACAATTTCGTCTTATTGTTTAAAAAACACTAAAATGTGTATTTGTCAAAACCTAGAATACAACCATGAATTTATATAAAATCCTATGAAATTGATATTTACATTATTTTTTACATGTTTAAATAGTTAGATCATAAATGTGACATGTACATTGGTTAAAATGATTAAATAAGTGCCATTAAAAGACATCATTATCTTTTAAATCACATATTAGATTGTAAAACCATGAAATTTATCTTCTTTTTCAATGAAATATTTCTAAAATCATGACACATTTATTTTTAAAATATAAGAATATTTGTCACATCAAATGAAGTTTCAAGTTTCTCATAATGAAACAAAACAAAGTCTTTTGTTTGAAAACACTAAAACATGGGTGTAACATTCAAAACACATAAAATGTCAATGAATTTATGAGAAATCATTATAAAATTATCTTTGAATTATTTTTTGATATTTTTGAATAGCAGGAAAATTAATCTGACAAGAATTTTTCTTATAATAACAAAATAAGTAGTTATTAAAGATATTAATATATTTAAAAGCATGTGAGAGAGTGTCAAATCCTATAAAATATCATTGGATTTCCATGAATTCATAATAAAAAGGCAACTAATTTATAAAAAGAATTTATGAATAGTTTTATCATCAAATCAAGTCAAAATTATCTTGGGATGGCCAAACACTACACCTTTACTATTTTATAACACTGAAACTTGAGTATAGTGGTCAAAACAATGAAACTTCAATGAATTGGTGTGAAATTTTAGAGGAAAAATCATTGAATTGTTTGTTACTTTCCTAAATAGACGTAACTTCAAATATACATGTTAGGTGATTCAAATAAAAAAATAATTAGTTATAAAATATTTCAATATCTTAAAAAATCTTCATATGGGTCTCAAAATGAATAAAATGACCTCACATTTATATGAAATATTTTATTAAGACAACATAATGAATTTTGTAGTGTATTTAAATATTCCACATAATTTATAGTATCAGTTTTCTCAAGATGATAATAAACATACTATTCGTGTTTCAAAATTCTAAAATAACCAATTAAAAATGAAAACCTATATAAATACTATGAATTATGGGAAAATAATATTAAAATTATTTTCTAATTATATTAAAAAATTTATGAACATAATATATATCTATATGATGTGTTGGGTTCATAGAATGAATAGAGTAATAGTTTTAATGATATAAATGACTTTAAAAAATGTGTGTTAGGGGGTCAAAACCAATTTAAAATAGATTTTTGTGAAGTCTTGGGATATATTCCATAGGTTTGTTATTGAAATTTGTTAATATACACCATATAAATTTGAGTTATGATTTTCTCAGGATAAAAAAATAACTTTAGTATTTTGTAGTTCTAATTATGCATGGAATGATCAAAACCTTGAAGATGACAACATATTGATATGAAATCATTGAAAAAGGAAAATTATTTTTACATGCCCTAATGGATGGAATATCAATCTTGTATGTGATGTTCTCAGAATGAATAAATAATATTATTTTAATGATATCAAAATCATAAAAACATGCATAGGGAGTGGGAGTTGTAGATAACCAATCAAATGAAAGAATGTTACCATAAAATATTAGTGTATTAATTAATAATTTATTTTTTAAACATAGTAATATTTTTAAAATATATTCATGTTTTTAATTTCAAAATATAAAATAAAAAACTTTTACCTTTTTAAAACACTAAAATGTGTGTATAATTGTCAGAATTAGGAAATTAAAAATGGAATGACATCAAATAAATATAAAATGAACTTTGAATTGATTTTGATATGTAAAAATAGAAAACACATAAATTTGGCATAGAGTTTCCTAATAGTGAGTCAATTATTTGTCATTAATGGTATTAATGTCTTCAAAAATATGATTCAGAGGGTCAAGACCAATAAAATTACCTTATACTGAAGAATAATTTTAATTAAACAACCAATAATTTTTATTTGATATTTTGGAACAAAACCCACAAAAATTCGATTTATCACTTTTTAAAGACTAAATAATAATATTTTAGTTTTTTAAAACACTAAAACAAATGTATAGTAATAAAAAACTATAAATACCATGAATTGACATGAAATTATAAAACAATGATCATCGTATAAATATTGAAATGTTGGAAAAATTGAATTCCAATCCATTGTGTAGTGTGCCTGGAATGACTAAATAAATAGTTTATTAATATTTGAATGTCTTTAAAAACATGTTTCATGTATTAAAACCCAATAATAAAACCTTTTATTTATATAAAATAATATGAAAATAATCCTCTAATTTATTTTTAAAGTTAAATAATTGACATATTTTTTAATGAAGAGGTTTCATGTTGGCTTGGTTTACAATAATATTTGATGTTACTTAATTCATACATTGAGGTGTTAGGGATAAATAACATTTAATTATTCTTTACGTTATTTAGAAGTCGTAATGTTTTTGTAGGATTTCTTACATTCAATGAAGGAAAATAAAGAATTTATCTTAATTGGAAAGGTAGAAATGATTGGAAATATAAACAAATATTTCGAAAATTGATTTTATTATTTTTTAAAAAATAGAAAATTATAGAAATATAGAATTGTTTCTTTACATGAAACATATTTTTTCATTATATTTAATATATTTAATTCATTTTTAAAAAATAAATTGGAGTCTCAAGAAATATATGATATATTATATAATTTTATGTTTTTTTAAATTATAGAAACTAACAAAGGTCAATATTCTCTCTTATATAAATAACATAATTTAACAATTACAATGAATACAATCTCACACAAATGATTACTTTGTAATAAAATTATTTTAACATGATATCTCAATAAAGTGGTTTTAAACTTATTTGATAAACCTATGTGTATGATTATATTTCATTGACAACCAAAAATGATATCTTTATGGAATTTCCCTAATCCTGGATTTATTCAGTAAATTATATTTCAATCAATGGGTCATAGATATTTCCTTCCATAAAACTATAAGAAAAAATGCTCTCCCGACAAATCAATTAACATCAGGTCACTTATTAAGAACAAAAACATATCTTATTTCACCCTAATATATGTTTTTTATATTTTTATATAACACATAAATATATATTTTTCATAATATTCATTAGTAATAGTCTCAATTCTAAGGAAAAATGCATTCATAAGAAAATATGAATTTTTAATCACCCATAAAATGTGGAAATCTGATTAGCATGACTATATTCATAACCTCTTCCCTTAGAGAATACCAACCATTATACTTCAGGATTAGAATACATATCCACTTATTTCCATCCAACACCTAATAATTTAACATCATCTACATACTTTCATATTGATTTTATGAAGACTATATGACATAAGATTAATAATACTGCTATTGTACTTCATGATTCTCATCCAATCATGCAATTTCTATGTAATTTCATTACAAAAAATATTCTAAGGGAATTACCACAATAATTAATGCCACTGAGAAATCATGATATTATAATGTATTTATTAAAATTCAATTCATTAATTATTTATATAATCAAAAATTAAAATTATATTGGTTCCAGGTAACGAGCTCCAATATAATCCCACATTCACTTGAACCAACTACCAACTGATTAATACAATATTACATGTATAATATAGTCTTGTTGGGGAATATAATATTATCTAGTCCTATGATATTTAGGGGATAGAATTTTCATTATGAAATCACCCCTGTTAAAAAATCCTCGAAGAGGATTTCTCACAATGTCTAAACCTGTTGTCCTATGTCTGAATATTCTATCAAGTATAATACCAAACACTAGATTTTATAATTTTTTCTTACTTATTACCTTATCTACACTATGATTCTAGGTAAATTTTGTCTTTGAATAATTTTTTTTGAATCCCATTAGAAACTTGTATTACCATTTCTATAAAAACAAGGATCTCATCCATTTATACTTTATATGTATTTTTTGGATAGTTATAACCTTATTTATATATAGTTCCCATGGTTTTGTTTGAAATTATATTTCTACTATATACAAATTTTAAATATCAAATCTCAATAAATATTAATTAATATGAGATGGATTCTAATTTAATCAAAAACACATGTTATTCTTTTCATCATAAAAATATCATCATATTATTTAATGCACCATATTGGGAGATTTTTTTCCATATGAAATAAGAAACAAATTCTATCTTGAACTATTACACCATGAATTTTTCAATATCATGTTAAAAAATATATTATAAGTATATATATGAAACTATATAAATCTATGAATGTTTGTATTTTTTCCCTGATCTTATGTCACTAATGTAATTAATTCTCAGAGAAATATTCCATAGCAATATATATGTATAATATTAATCAATTTTTTCCATATGTTATCATAAAATCAATCTTCTAAATATCTACAACTCCCACTAAACTCTTAGAGACACAAATGATGCATTATTTTCCATTGAATATTACATGCTAAATATGAATTATCTTACACATAAATGGATGTGTACAACTTTTATACCATATTGTATTTATTTGGTGTAACAAAACCTTTTATTTTCATCAAATATATACTTTGTAATGGTTTCATATAAGGAACATTTTTTTGGTATCCAATTATCCAATATAATAATCATACAAAAAATCAAGGATATGTAAAGTTATAATTAATTTTAGATTAAAAACATGTGTAATAACATTGTTATAGACTATGTTTAAACATCACTTAAAACCTTTAGAAATTAATATTGATTTACTGGTAACTTCTTGTAGCATTCATGTATAGTATCTTATTTTATACCAACATGTGAAATTACCTCAACTAGAAAAAACACAAAAATCCAGACTTGATTTTGTTTCATTGAATCAATCTATGAATTTATATGAGCATTTTAATCTTATCCTTCATTCATTTATAGATTCCATATAGGAATAATAATTTATATTGAATAATTTATCACATGAATTTGTGAATATATAACCACAAATTTGGTTTTAAATTCCTTATATAGTATGTGTTTCTAAAAAATATATCCCACAGAATCTACTAACTTATAGAAGAAAAACGACAACTAATTTGGATCCAAAACATTAACTTTATAGATTTAATATACGTTACCAATATATATAATGGAAAGTGCTTCCCTCTTTAAAAAATATATTTGGTCTAGAATAACACATTTCTATCATAGGTATAATTATCTAGATTAACTATAGGATAATTAACTCATATTAACTTAGTGCTTTCCGAGATGTTCCTTAAAAACTAATACAATATTAAAAAAAAGTTATCAAACACATTATGATGTGGTACAATTAATTCCCATGATAGGTGAAAAGGTATCCTCAATTCTCACTCGTTCAACATTAGAATAACCCTTACATAGATTTCGTGCATTTTTCTAAAGAATTTTTAATTTTTGATTCAATTTTTTTATAATTACCCATTTAGTTAAAATGAAATTTTGGTTCTTAATATTTATTACCAACTCCAATGTTTCATTATTCCCTATCTAATCTATCTATTAATTCAAATATTATTCCCACTATTCATGCTCCAAACATTCTTTAATATCTATTGGTTTAAAATCACAAAATAATAATGCATGTGATGTAATCGTTAATGTTATTTTTAATTGAACTTATTATACATGTTATCCTATGATATGATATATATATATATATATAATATTATTTCTCGTCCATTGATGAGATAAATTATGTTATTCAAAATCAAATGAAGTGGATTAATTTTCTTCTCAATCTAGTATAAATTACAATCATTTATTAGTTTCTAAAACAACTATAGGCTATATCGGAGAAATATTTATACCGATCATAGCCAGAATTTTCCTCTTTATATGTGGTTTAATTATTTTAATGTTCCAATAAAATCACTTAATGGGTTTTTAAAATAACTACTATCACTTTTTTAACAATTATATAAACCTCCATTTAAGGGATAATAATTAAGGATCACTTCAACACTCTTCTCATCCAAAATCCTAATATTTCCTCATTTAACCTTATTCAAAAAAGGGATAAAAACATAATTAGATACATAAAATATAGAGAACTATTGTAATTGATTTAATTTGGGGAGATATATTAATTTTTTCTTTAAAAATAATTATTTTGAATGTGACATTCTGCACCAATATCATTTTTTCTAAAAATATAGAGATGTTGCATAATCATTCAATGTTTTTTGAGCCATATCCATAATAAATATATTATTAAATTCATAAAAACCATTTTTATAGTGTATATGATGTATTATGATCATGGTAAATACATTCTTATCAAAATATACAACAAAACAACCTCTAGTATATTCAAAACTTTTACATATCCAAATTTTCTTTGTCAAATTATAATCTTTATTCCCACTTATTCATATTTTTTTCAACTTTAGAGTCTCTTATATAAATTTATAAAACATAACACATGTAATATAATTAAGTTTATGAATAAATAAAATAATATAAATATATTTGTTTTAAAATATCATTATTACATGCCCAAAATATTCTGAATTAATGAGCTATAGTGCTTGGGTAGATTAAATCTACACATTGTTTTGTAAAGAGTTATCATTTTTATTATTTTTAGCACTTACAATTCCAATATATTTTAAACATATGAACATATACACCATTATAAGAATTATTTATATTACTCATAATATTTTTTATAATATGACCAAGCTTTCAATGCTCCTTACAATTTGCATCTATCATGGTTATATAAAAAGAATTTTTTTCCTTTCCAACATGATATATATTACCACTTTTCCACTATATTGTTTTAAAATAAATCCATCATTAAATATCATACTAAAAAACCACCATTTTTAATTATCACTTAATATCATTATTTTCATAATAGATATTAAATAAGCATATTGTGTTTTATCCTTTCAAAAAATAAATTATTCTTGAATTTAAATTGCTATTTCCCAATCACTGCTAATAAAAAACCTTTGATTTTGAGTGACCCATTATTTTTCATGGTAAATGTAATTAAATATAAAAACAAACAAATGTCATATAAAATTAAAATTCTATATAATTTCAGATAAATATTCCTTCTCTATAATCAAGGTATTTTTCTCTTTTAATTCTTCAACTGTCAATTCCACAAAAAAGGATTTCTTTTACCCTTTTATCTACCTCTTATGAGGATATTTATTATTGTAACACATATTTTTCTACTATATTTGAATTATTATAAAATAATTTTCATGGTTTATAGGATTTTTAATTCGTTAATATACTTCTTTAAGAATATTAAACATATTCTATTAGTTCTTTCTATAATTTAAATTATTTTTATATATTATCATATGTTGAGAATAATGAATGTCACTTAAATAATTCTACTTAAGCATTATTGGATCATAATTTTATAGATATTTGAACCAAAACATAATTTAAAATTCCAAAAATCATCCAATATTCAACCAATAACCATGGAATGTATAACTTTCTGTGATCAAAAACTTGTGTCAACCTGTTGATACTAGTCATCCTTCATTATTTGGGAAAATAATTAATTTATTTTTAAAATGGAAAGTTATTATGAATAATGGAAAATAAAATATTCATTATAGATTCATTTACAGACTTTAAATATTAAACAATTCTAATAGTTTTTCAATTCATGTTTTCATTCTTGGAATTTTCATATTTTTGAAGATTACCAGATTTTTCTAAAACATTTTCATCTTAAATTTCATACTCTTAAAAAAACTAAACATAATTTTCATATTATAATCAATAATATATGTTCTTGTTTGTTATTTTATAAACCACATTCTTCTTATAACATTCCTTAATAAAAAATTCATTCCGAGATTCGATAAACATTATATAATAATTTTCTGAAGTTGAATATGAAATTAAACACATTATCTTCTGGCTGCACCAAATTTTTTAAAAAAATAATTAAATTTCTCAAAATATTTTATTGTTCCTTATATAATGTATATTAATGTTATCGCATGATTATTCTATCTATTCACATCATCAATTTCATTCATAAACATTTATTCTTTTATCATGTACAGTATCTTTACTGTTTGATGATTGACTATCATTCATCCTAAATTTGACATAATTTTCTATATTTTAAATCATTAAGATAAAATATTTAAATAATAATTTCGGTGTAAACATTATTTTATTTTATTTTTCTTTACTTCTATAATTTATAAATTCATAAGTACTGAAATTTTAATCACTAACCATAGCAGTGAGAATATTTACCTTAATGTAATTGAATATTCCCCACAAACATATTCATCACAACATTCATAATTTTTAGACATATATAAGAAAATTCTTTTTTTCTATTTAGATAAATTACTTCACTTCCCTTTATAATAACATCTTTTTAGTCATTTTAAATTTACTATTAATATTTATTCATTGGATTTCATTTTTATATTCAATGTCTTTATGTTACATTAAATCATAGACAATTTAATACAAAATGTCCAATGTATTAATACCTAAAATTTTTCAATTTCATATTTACCATTAATTTCTATATTATCTTCAAAAATTTCTAGAGATAAGAGTTACAAATTCATCTAAATTTAGATCTATATATGAATTTAAAACTAAATAACAAACTTCAAGTTCATCAACTTACTTGTAATTTTCAGGTTTTAAGGATTTAATGGAAATTTTAGCTTTAACCTTGATATTATTTTTGATAATATTATCATTTATTATCACATAGGAAATTTAAATACAATTTTAATCATCAATGGGGAGTATTTTCTATATTGATCTTCAAAATATGAGACTCTTGAATCATCTTATATAGTCAGATTAAAAGTATCTTCTAAACCATTTATATATCTTCTATCTTTTATAAAATCCTATGACTATGCTCATAATATCACATACATATCTACCCATTCATCATCCTTAATTTTTATATTTATATATTTCTATCAAAAAAATTATTTCTTTTCCTGCTTTAAATTAGAGTCACTTTAATAGATAATGTCAAGATCATAACATATTTATTCTTCAATTTTTATTTGTTTGAAATACAAAAATTAATTCTCTAATAGGGATGAAAATATAATATTCTAACAATGTCCATTATTTTAAAATTTTACATTGTCTTCTATAATCAAGGAATCATCTTCGTCATAGGGAATTAATCCAAAATTTGTAACATCCATGATTTCATAATAGAATGATAATTTTTAGGGAAGCATACTATCATTCAATATATTTTAAAATTTTCCCATCATATAAAGAAATCCTTTTTTATTTTATGAATATAGATTATACATTTTAGATAAAAGAAATTTTTTAGTAGAACATAACCAATAAGAACGACCAATTATCCCAACTCTAAATTTTATATCACAAACACATAGAATAAGAATCTGATCCACATCCAAAGAGCCACAAGATATGTTAAATCCCTAAGTTGGAGTGGGTGAATAAATTATGATAAATTTATTTTTTTAATTTTTGTTCATGTAAAAAAACATGAACACCGATAAATATGTTCATATTTTTCATTTCAAACCCACCCATTCACACACACGAGAAGGGAACTATAGATTTACCAAGGTCTCCTTTAAAACCAATTATAACCATTATCATGATATAGTTTTCATAATGAATTGAAGAACAAAAATTATCAATGTTTTGGTAATAATGTGAAGTAATTATCCTTGTACTTGTGTTACGCATCTAGAGAATGTTTTTCATTGATTCCAACACTGTTAAAATGAAAGTCGATTTTCTTTCTAAAAAAAATTGTTTAATAGAACGGGAAATAAAATGTGTTCTTATAGTGTACATATTCATCTTCTCCTTTGAAATGATTTTTTAGAGCATCCTTCACCTATATCCTTATAAAAATGATACCCTATTTTTATACAATTAAATATTCATAATATTATTTATAAAATTATAAATACTTCTTAAGATCAAACATACATACATTACACTTTTTCTCCAAGTATGCATGATTATCTATTTATTTATTCTTCTAGACATCATATACCAGAATATTCTATTTAAAATTTAAATCCAAATTCTAATTAAAAAAAACTTAATTGAATTGTTTTTCATCTTCATCTCTTTCTTTACAAATATTTTTTATTTTTATTGATTAATATTAAAAATCACTAAAATGTGGAAATAATGACTGTCATTTGACCAAATATTTACTCCATAACCTCTATTGATTCCTTCTTCTAAATTTCTGAAACATTATTACTCATTCTCTAGACTCAAAAATACCATTTTGTAGATTTTACCCCATGAAATAATAGCTTTTTAATTGTCCCAATTGATCTTATTTTATCTAAATAATTATATATAATTCTTTTTATTTTAGGGTATATGGTTATGATTATCATTAAGTGGATATATAGATTTAGTCCTGTAAATGATGTTTGAATCCACATACATAAAGCATCAACCTTATATGTATAAACATAAACTGGACGACACATTAATGTCAATATTTATACAAGGTGTATATCCCCTTACCTGATGAAAGAATCCCTTGGTTGATCCACTTATGTGGTGTTAGATCCCCATACATAGAGCTCAGATTCGAGTCCTTTTATATGGATCTGCATATATGGTGTTGAATCGCTTTACATGTGAATCATATTATATAAAATATTAATATATAAATTTTTCTTTATTTTCCATAAAATCAAAAAAAAGAATTTGGATATACTAAGAGCCTTATGTTTCACTTCCTAACATAGAAAAATATTTAACCTTACAAAAAAAAATTAAATTATATGAATATGACCACCGTTTATTTCTTAAAAAAAAGAAAAAAACTATCATATCCACATTAGACTTCTAAACAATATATTCTCAAGAAAATTTTGATATTCTAGATGAAATTTATTATGTTATCTATCTCCCCTGTAACTGGAAGTCATCTGAATAACTATGGTATCAACAACCTCTCCTCTTAATTTTTTTAGAAATCTAGTATCAAAAATCACTATCAAACTCAAACCACTTAGAAATTAATCATCAATTAATAATTATAATCTTACATGAGTGAAATATTTAAAATAAATAAAAAATTCTATAATAATTCTATAATTTCCATAAAAATATTGATTAAAATAGAATATCCTAGAACCCACCCCCTAGATTCAAGGAGATGAAATGATGCCACATAGAATTTATTTAAGAATGTATCAGTTCCTATTCAATAAAATACTTAATTATAACAAATTATATACAAATAATGGACCACATATTCTGCATCCAATACATCATCATCACACCAATTTTTCCAATATCTTGAAAAATCTATCCATGGAATTTATAAAACACTAATTTATATATATACTTCAACAAATTATTATAATTTTTCTCATATTACCATTGCTAAATTCATAGTTTACCCCCATTAATAACCCTTGATAAAATCAAGCTCCCCCATAAGTGTTCACTCAATAAAAATTTTAATCAGGTATACATAGAATATTTATTATATAAAGACTTTCTCCCCCTTTATGGGAAAATAATGTGAGTGATTATATAAGGATTTATGCTGCGAATTCGTATATCCCCATTTGAATATTGCAATTCAATGAAAATCTGAGAGAGGGGACTGAATAACATATCATACCACAGATATGAGAGAGATGTATCTCTCTAAAGAATAATAATATTTTGATATACATCCTACGGAAATTGATTGGTGAACACATTTAAAATTTTATCTTTTATTAGAAAAAAAATTAAATATTCAATTGGAATCTTTCAAAAATCTCATTAGTTTGGTAATATTATATGTCAATGTTCATGGGCTTTAAATATTGAACCATATTTTTTTGAATATAGTTAACACTTCTATTATCACATCCAAAAAAATTAAAAACATCACTTCTACCTTAAAAGTTTCTTATTGAGTCTTTACCCACATCAATTGGGTTCTGTTGTGAGTGGAATCCTTATATTATGAAAATATACAAGAATATAAACTATATCTAATACGTTTTTCGATTTTGTGAAAACAAAACTACTTCATCTCCATTAATTCTATAATAATCTTCTTCATGTGGTATTTCTTTCTTTGTGGGTTCCAGAAAATTCACATCAATAGTATCAGTAATCTTCACTATATGTTTTTTATAAAATTATATCCTATTCTAATTATAGTATTACTAAAAATGATCTAGTAAAAAACATTATACTCAAACTCCCTAAGGTTTCTCCATTCAAATGTGAACACAAAAGGAAACCAAAAACCCTAAGATACATAAAAAATAGAGACTTATAATAATACAATTATTTTGGATACATATATAAATTTTAACTATATAAGAAACAATTATTAATGTGAACCTCCACAATAATATATTTTCACAAAAAATATACTGACATGTATCATGCTCTGTCAACATTATTCAATCTATCTCTACTAAAATTGTATTCTCCAACTTAGAATAACAGTTTTAGCAATTTTTATATAGTTTTTTGTGTTCATGGTCAATACCATAATGCACAAGATTAAAAATAAAACATCCAACTATAAAATCAGTAAAATTATTTGTATGGATATTCATTAAGGTGAAAGTAGACTCCTTTAATGTGCTTCTTTTGTATTTTTGAACATACATAAAGAAGTTGATTTATATTTAATAAAAATAATGTACATAATTAAAATATATTCCCAAATAATGAATATGAAATAGTTATCTGTATTGATTCATTACTTCCTCATTGGCCCAAAAATATATGATGAATGTGCTCTGTTGGTTAGGTAGATTGAATATCTACATTGGTATTTGAATAGTAAACAATTTTTAGATATTATAATAGTTAGAAAATAAAATGGGTTTCTATTTTAAAAATAGTAATGTCATAAAAGTTACATATTATAGTAATATTTTTCATATTTACTATACTAGATGAAAAAGATTCTGATTCCATATATGATTTTCTTCTTTCATGCTTACATAATAAGAATTATTAGTATTGCCAAGCTAAAAACAACTAACTATTTTGTAATATAATATTTAAAAATACATCAATCAGTATTTATATTCCCCTAAAATCCAACCTTTTGAAATATCACTTTATTTTTTTATCAAATAACCAAGACACAATGATTAGACTATGTTTCGTAAATTCAACAAGTAACGTATTATAGGTGTTCGGGTAAAATTTTCATATCCAAGATGGGCCAACAATTTTTTTTTGAGTGACCCAATTGTTCAAAAGGTCAATGAGCCATTTTTTCCATTTTAAAATATTTTTGATTATTTAATTCTCCAATTATATAAGATGAATATCCACTCTCCAGAATCTATTGGTTTTGAAATTTTAATTCTTTAAGTTACACTTCTATATAAATAACTTTCATATTTTCTTTTCACTCATGTTTATGATGATGTTATGTATTATAACATATATTTTATTTATATGGTAAAATTATGAGACAACAATTTTAATGTTTACCAGGATATTTTAATATTCTACATTCCTCTTCATGAATTTCATGTATTTGGATGTATTTTATGACATGAATATAAAGACCATTTTTTATCATTATTCAATTGAGGGAAATTTCACTTGACACATGATTTCCCTAAAAAACATATAGAACAATAATAGTAACAAAAAATATACCAAAAAATTAGTTAAAATTTATTGAATCTTCCATAGTTCCAACAACACATATACAGAGAATACATTTTTTATCGAAAATTGTTGTTCTGTTGTTGACATATATCTTCCTTCCATCCTAAATTCAGAAATACTAGATTCATATTGTGAAAAAAATTACTGTGAACCTAAAATTTATTATTATTTACATTATTATTAGATTCATTTTCTCTAGAGATAGTTGTTGTATAATTTTAATATCAAATTTTTGAATTCCATGATTTTTTATATTTTTTAAGATCACAGTATTTTTCTACTATCTTTTTCATCATTACATTGTTATTCTTATAAAACATTTCAATAAATTTTTTGGATCATTATTACTTATAGATATTTATTTTTATATAATCCTAATTCTTATTTGAAATTTCATGTCCCCCATTTCATTAAATGTTTCTATAACTTCATGGATTGAATTTTTGATTTAGAATAGAAAATTATAAATCATTTTATCTTCCATCAACTTTGGTGGATGAATTTAAATATTTTCACAATCTATTAAACTATTATATCTATCTATACACTCAATTATTTATCATGTTATTGAGGTGATAACTACAAAATTTTTATCAATCAGTTGTGAATAAGGGATTTAAAGGATGAAAATAATTGTTTTTATAAAATCATCATCAATGTATTTCGTGCCGAACACATAATAACATTTGAAAGGATTATATAAAATGAGCATATATGATAAAAGTGTAAGATAACATGGTTTTATATAAATGATACTTCATTAAATTTATATTAAATGTGTGTTTTTATATTAAATTTTTATGGAGTACATGTATTTTTTTCATTTACTCTACAATTTGGACTAGATTAACAGTGTTTATTGTTAGTTTAAAGAAAGCCACCTAGTAGGCATTGTTTAAACCAACCCAAAGAATCTATGAAGAATGTGGTTGCACCAGAAGCATATGTGAACCAAGATCTTGTTCAGAGTATTGTGAAATCTTTTCAAGATATTGACACAGGGAATTGGAGGAATGAGACACAACATGTGGATCATACTATCTAGTTCATGAAGTAGAATCCACCTAATTTCTAGGGTGATTTCGAACCCGAGAATGCATAGGTGTTTCTATGTTGGATAAATTGTATCTTTGACTTCGTCGACACACCTATAGAGCTAAAGGTCAAACTGGGAATGTATATGCTTGAGGATCTTGCACGTTATTGCTGGGATTTAGCGGTGCATTCTAAATTGGATGAAGGGATTACATGGGAGGATATTGAGGAATTGATCAAGAAACAATTCTATCCCCACATGTTCAAGATCAAGATAATGATGGACTTCTTCAACCAGAAACAAGAGAGTCACTTTTTCACATAGTATGCATCTATGTTCACGAACTTAGTACGATTTTCTCTAGAATTTGCGGCAAGTTTGTCTTTGAAAGGTCACATATTGGAATCAGGGTTACGAAAAGAGATTCGATCAAAGATTACAATAATTTTTATTACAGACCATAGAAAGATGGTGAATAGAGCGAATTTGGCTAAACATGATATCCTAAGATCCATAGGAGGAGACGGGATGATACCTATAAGAAATGGTGGGAATTCAATAACTAGGAACAAGTAGAAAATGGAATCCTATTTTCAAGGTCCAAGTGGAAATCAGAACTAGATGGCTTGATCAGTAAACCTTCATCCATGACCCCAGAAAAAATAGGGTTGTTTTCAATCTGGTTTACTTGGCCAAATAAATAGATATTATACAACACAATCTAGAGCATGTCATAATTGTAACAATATGGGAAATATTATGTGCTATTGCCACCGTGATCTATGGTTAGGTGCTCTAGACACTTGTCAGGTGTCACAATCATCGTATTCTTTGAATGGACAAGGACAACCGAATCAGTCTTCTCAGTAGAGTAGATCTCGCATTAGTGATTCTAAAAATACCATGACACCTCAACCAGGGTGAACCATTAAGGAAACAAGGAGAACAATGTAGTGAAGATATAATTTTATAGAGTTGAGAAGATGATTGTTGATGATCAGTTCAGACCATCTATAGTGATAAGTTTGATTCTTTTCAATTCTATGATTATAAAAGTGTTGATTGATATAGGTGCATCACATTATGTCATTTCCTCTCATGTGGTTGACTTTCTATATTTAAACCTGGAAGTGATGCCTTCTATATTGAAACTTCAAACTCTTCTTGGTGAAAGAGAATGCCAAGAATTTGTGTGTAGAGCATGGGATATAACTATTAATGGATCTATGATAAAATTGGAATTATCAATGTTAGATAAGGATTTCTATGAAATAGTCCTAGGTAAGGATTGGATGGAAATGTTCAAACCTCAAATCAACTGCTATAGTAGAATAATTAGTATCATGATTGAGGACGTCATCGAGAATCTCTTTAGAGGAGAGAGAACTGTAAAGAACACTGTAAGGAAATTGTTGGGACCAATGGAGAAATGATATTTTACCAATTTGTAGCATTGACTTTGGCATCAATGGTAGAGATCATGTAAATTAGTTTTCTATATATTGAGGATAAATTTCAAGATGACTTTCCCAAGAACTTCTCAGGGTTACCACTTTTAATGGAAGTAGAGTTTGTGGTTGATCTCTTTTCGGGGACTAGTAGTATTTCCCTTATGTATTTTAGGATGGCACTAATAGAGTTACAGGAATTTAATTTGCAGTCAGAGGATATGGAAAGAAATGGTTGCATTCAACTATGTACGTCCCCTTGGGCAGTAGTGGTTTTGTTTGTGAACAAGGCTGGTGTAACTCTTCAGCATGTGTTTATTATCACATGATTAAGAATGATATGATAAAGAACATATATCCACTACCACACATTGATGATATGTTCTATAAATTAAGGGGAGCTCATTGATTCTCCAAGATTGACATGTGATAATGATATCACTAATTGAGAGTTCAAAAAGAGGATTTTTCAATGACAACATTAAGAAGTAGGTATGACCACTATGAATATTTAGTCAGGCCTTTCGGTCAAATGAATGAACCAGTGGTATTCATGGTATTGATGAATTTTATATTTCAACAATACCTAGATTCTTTTATTTTGGTGTTTGAAAATGAAATTTTAGTTTATTCAACGACATGGGTTGACCATGAGGGGCACCTAGAAATAGTGTTAGATATCTTGAGAGATCATCGTTTGTATGCCAAATTATCAAAGTGTGATTTTTGGATACAGGATGTAGGTTTTCTTGGCCATGTAATTTATGATAATGGAATTATTGTCTATCCTAGAATGATAGAAGTTTTTATCACATAGAAACCACTGAATAATGTTTTCGAGATACGAAGTATTCATGATCTAGCTGGTTACTACCGATTCTTTGTTCCTAATTTCTCACGAATAGATTCTCCAATTCAAGCTTTGAAAAATAATAATTTTCCATTATAATGGATTTAGGAAATTCGAAATTTATTCCATGAACTGAAATTTTGGCTTACATCATCACCTATCATGATATTTCTGGAGTCAAGATAGTGGTATGTGGTATATTGTGATGCTTTGGGATTAGGTTTGGGTTGTGTTCACATGCAACGAGATCATGTAGTTTCTCATGGTTAAAGGAAACTAAGGGTGCATGATAATAATTACCCAACACATGATTTGGAGTTATCTACAGTCGTCTATGCTTTGAAAACATGGAGACATTATCTCTTTGGTGAGAAATTTACTACATCTATGGATCACAAAATCTTGAAACAAATTTTCTCACAGCAAGATTTGAATTTGAGGAAAATTAGATGGATGGAGTGTCTCTAAATGATTGGCTCAGATATGATTCACACTACAGGTAAAGGAAATTAGATGGTATATACATTTAGAATAAAGTAATATACTCATTTGGGGAAATAAGATTCAGATGAATGGTAGTTGATGTCGGTCATTACCGACATTACTGTTGAATGTGAAGACCGAGGTGATTTTGTAGTTTTCTTTTCAAGTAAGTTTGTTCTTGATTTAGTAAAAATGATCACAGAGGTCCAAATATCTGATGAAAAATGTCTGGTTGTATCTTCTATGCTCAATGGTGGGGAGACCATTGAGGGGTGGAAACATTAATGGGGTTCCCTTTTATGTTTCAGAGATCGGATGGTTGTACCTATGGTTTGTCAGGAACAACTCTTTCATGCTTTCCACCATTTGAAATGGGATGTACATTCAGGTATACATATGTTGTATAAGTCATTGAAGTCATTTTTTTGGTGGAGTAGCATGAAAGGGAAGGTGGTCGAGTTCATCTCATGATGCTTAACATGTCAGCAGGTTAAAGTAGAGCATCAGAGACCAACTGGTATGTTACAATCTTTGCACATCCCAATGTGAAAATTGGTTTAGATGGCAATATATTTTGTTACAGGTCTTCCAAGAACGTTCTAGAAACATGAATCCATTTGGGTGGCAGTGGATCATCTAACTAAATTGGACCATTTCATCCATATTTGTGAAACTCATATGGTGGAAGAACATTCAAAGATCAATATCTGAGATGTTGTATAGAGGCATGGTGTACCAGTGTCAATAGTCTCAAATAGATATCTGAGGTGGACGTCATGTTTCTAGAAATCCTTACAACAAGCCCTTGGGACTCAGTTGACTATTAGTATGGAATATCATCCTCCGACAGATGGGAATTCTAAGTGGACGATATAAACATTGGAGGACATGTTTTGGGCTCGTGTAATGGATATTAGTACTCATGGGAAGAGCATATAACCTTATTGGATTTCTCATATAATAATATCTATCAATCCTCGATACACATGGCTCTTTTTGAAGCATTGTATTGGTGTCCTTGTCGTTCTCCACTATGCAGGGTGGAAATTGGTGAAACATCACTTGTCGGGCCAAGCCCTAACCTATAAACAATGCAGATAGCGTAGTTGATTATAAAAAGTATAGAGACAGCTCAGAGTCATCAGAAATCATATGCAAATCCCCATCTAAGATCATTGTCATTTTTTTGGGTGATCATGTCTTCTTGAGGATCTATCCAATGCTTGGACATCATCATTTTGGGAATTAGGGGAAGTTATCTCCTATATACATTGTCCCTTTTAAGATACTGAAACATGTTAGAGAGGTGGCATATCTATTGACATTTCCATCACAGTTTTTCATGGTGCATAATTTTTCATATGTATCCTAGTTGAAAAAAGTATCACCCTAGTCCTGAACATTTTGACCTAGAACTGGATATATCATTGGTACATATCCCAGTGTGGATCATGGATAAAGAATAGAAAGTCTTGCGTGGGAAAATCATCGTCCTGGTGTGTGTTTTATGGCAACATGGTCATATTTAGGAGGAGACATGGGAATGTGAGAAGGAAATGAATGAGCAGTGCCTAGATCTCTTTTTTGGTCATGGGGGTTTTATACCTTCCGAGGATGGAAAGACCAATGGTGGGGAGAATTTAGTTCCACTGATTCTGGTAAATAACCCCTTTCCTCGTGTTTTTTTATTGTTTTTCTTTTATAGGGATTCCATAAAATATAAAGTATCAATAAAATAGGGAGTTTCCATAGAATAGAGAGTTTCCAAAAAATAGAGAGTTTCTATAATATAGAGATTTTCCATAATGATGGGTGTTTCCATAATATGGGTTGTTTATATAAAGTGGGTTGTTTTCATAAAGTCAGGTGTCTCCATAAAGTGGGTTGCTCCATAAAGTGGAGTGTTTCCATAAAGTGGGATGTTTCTATAAAAAGGAAAAGGTTAAGGATCGGAGAGGTTGGGGATTTTATAAGGAGTGTTGGGAGCAAAATAATGGTCACATGATCCATACACAGTTGGCCTAAACCGTGTTGTCAAACCTTGCATAGTGGCCAAATCTACATCATATTTTCTAGGATCTTACTAGTATTTCCTCTATATATTTCATTATGGATTCAAAACATCCCTATTTTGAGATTAATCTACCTAAAAGGTTGGAGAACCCTCCACACACGAGATGGAGCCAACCTAAATCCTTCCCTTGGTGACATCGAGTCTGATTCTATAGGTATGTCACCATTCTTTCTTGAGTTGTCTTGTTTTATTAGATCTTCTTAGATCTACTTCACTGATCTCCATTCATTCTCATATATGAACCTATAGTGGGTATATTTATGTTTTTTTATGCCAAATAATTAAATTTTGAGTAATTATATTTATAGGATAAGAGTTCTGAGGTCGTTCTTGGAGAATTGACCCACATTCTTGTGTGTTATTCATCTGTTGTCAATGTATCATCAAAAATTTTGAGGTAGGTGGCTTCACTCTCATCTCCTCTCTCTTGAATTTATTTTATTAGATTAAAATTGATTTATTTATTGTTAAATGCAAGGAGAAATATTCATTTGTGATGTCTTATCCTTTTTGTTAAATTGTGTGGTCTTGGTGAATGGTTGTGAAAATGGGGTTTAGTTTCATGAATTGAAAATGATGATTTTAAATTATGGCTTTTATGGAGTTTCTTAATGGTTGTTGAAAAATTGGGTTTTAAAAGAAATGGTTTTCAATAAAAATAGTATTTTATTTAAATGGTTTGGAATTGAAATTCATTCTCATTGAAATGGTTTTGATGAAAACTGTTTCCTATAAAAATGTGTTTTTATTGAAAGGATTGTTTTTACTTGATCGTTGGGAATAAGTGGTGTGAATTCACGTTGCATATATAGGGCTTGGATGAAATATGACCTTGTTCTCAGTGCCAAATGGATATTGGAACATGTTAATTTCATACATGGGGCTTGGTTGAAATATGACCTTCTACTCTGTGCAGAAGGGTTAATGGCACATTGGATAAAATTACCATGTGATGACTGGGAACATTGATGAAAAACCACTTATGAGTACGGAACTATCATAATGTAGCATGCCTGTTTTTTACATGGGTTTGAGGAATGATTGGGTATGCTGATAAATGGATATTGTGAAATGGTTGTAATTATTGTTTAGTTATTTTTTATTGAAAAATATTATGTTGGAAAATTGGTTTCAATTACACTAGTATGCTTTTGGTAAAAAATTGTTTTTGAAACTTGTTAATATTTATTTATAAACTGTTTATGTGCAAAAAAATATTATATAATATATTTTATATAATTGTTTCTAAATCTTTTATCCTAGTGGCATGAGTGGGAATGTCATTGGAAAAACCCAATGAGTTTTATAGTCACCCATGCTTTGAAACATTGGTGCATTTGCATAAGCTATCTTTAGGGAGAAGGGAAAAGGTAATGTTTGACATGTGTTTAGCCCTACCTCATGATGATTGGGGTGTTTAGAGATTTTTTAGCTTGGATCTTGTGGAGCATAGAGTCTTGGGTTCATTGGAGAGTCTTGTGTAGTTTATCCAGTGTGTACTTTGATACACGGTTATTTTTCCTCTATTTCTTTTCTGATGTGGTTTTAAGATAATTGAAGTTGATTAGTTTTCTTTCATTTGTTCATTCATCATATGGTGAATGTTTGGTTATGGTTGGTAGGATTATTGGTTTATTTCTTAAATGCTAAATCATCCCACACTTGTATTTGGAACCCTTCGGCATTTATTTCCAGCATTTGGAATCTTGGGGATGTGTTTTAAGGCCTAATAATGACTCATTGTACACTCAAACCAATGAGAATTGGCAGGTCATTACATGTAATGTCCAATAATTTTTTTTAATTGTATGAAATTATTTTTAGACCAAGCACTGAGAAGACATGTGATTTTAATGCCCATGGTTCCAGGAAGGATCCATCGAAAACTGTTATGTTTTAAATAGAGCATGTGAAAGGTATTCTTGAAAAAAGTAGAATAAATATTAAACATGTTCACAAATCAGAATTATAAGGGAACCATTACAATTCATGATGATGGGTTTACCCATGGCATGACATATGTTTAGTCGGCATAGGCCTCCGGTGATAAAATTAAAAAATAGCATAACCGTAAATATATTATATTATATTTCTTTTTCAAATTCATAGAACTCACGAACGGTGACTTAGATTAATAATATTATACCACCATTGAGCTCGTATGGGTATGATTTTATTAGGTACAGCCTAACATTAGCTAGCACTGGCCAATAATGAATGTTAGTTTTTGGTTGTAAAAAAAATAATTAATTAACAATTATTTTGTTTTCAAACCCTTATAACTCATAAACGGTATGTTAGATTGGAAATTTGATAGTAGTGTTGATCTTGTGAGGGCATGTTTCCCTTCGGTAGAGCATAACCTTGACCAGTGTTGGTCAATGGTGAAAGATAGTTTTAGGATATTTTTTTATGTGAATTAGAATGGCGTACATGCGCGGTTTTGTAAACCACTAAACTAGTGCCTTTATTGAAAATATAAGGGAACTGTTGCATCTGGAATGGGAACATTACCTACAAATTCACCTAACATCTACTGGAATGGTTCAATGGAAGAATTTAATTTTTTTCATCCAGAAGAGAAATAAAATAAATTAACAAGTTTTTTTTTGTTTTTCCTCACCATTGAGTGGTGGCACATCAACACTACGCTGCAGCTACAACGCGACGATGAAAATCATTAAATGAATCAGATTAATGAGT
Source organism: Viscum album (assembly GCA_963277665.1). Taxonomy (NCBI): domain Eukaryota; kingdom Viridiplantae; phylum Streptophyta; class Magnoliopsida; order Santalales; family Viscaceae; genus Viscum; species Viscum album. The sequence continues at coordinate 990,750,403 of OY728155.1, read as the reverse complement.
CTCTTTAACTTAATCATAATGGAGATGTTATGTCATAAAAAAAATAGGGTAACAACAAGATGACACAACATAACAAAAATGTTGCGACACGTTTCTCTTTTAAGGATATAACTGGTTGGAGAAATTATTGGAGATTTAGTAATTTCTCTATCAAATACATGGATAAGAATACTCTCCAAAGACAAATGATGAACACATTCTTCTTCCGCCATTTGAAGGATCACAAGAAAGTTGAGAAGCAGATCAAGAACAGATAATGATGGCGCACAACCCCACTCTTCACCCACCAACATCTATACTAGGTAGGGGTTACATTTTGTGATTTGAATTCCCCTCTCTTCTTTCTAAAACAATGAACATGAATCAACCCATGAAAATTTTGATCCGTGGATTACATGTTCTTATTTGATAGAGCATATTCTCTGGTTTTTTATAGATATTATTTTTGATTGAAATGTAAAATTTCATCCCATGTTTTAATGAAAATCTATCGCAGAGGTGGAGAGCCATCATGAACAAGGCCCAAGACCCTCTGCCTCTGTGAATTCATGTGTTTTAATCATGGATGCAACCCAGGATTAACAGAATAGAACATTAATGGCTATTGTATGGATGATGGCACCCCAGGGAGGCTCAAGACACATACGGTTTGAAGATCGTACCACTGGCATGGACCCAGTGGTTTGTAGAAAATCCCGGTGGCATGGTGGTGGTTGTAGGTCAGTGGAGGTATGATATGAAGATTCATCAATGTGTTCCGCAATAGTGTGGTAGGAGCCACTAGCATTGGGCCAGATGCTGGTGGATAAGGATGCCAACACCCGACTGTGTTAATAGAGCAGTCCACTACTGGGGTTGTGATGTCAAATTTTGGTACGCTATCTAGGGGAGAGCATTTGCGAGACAAGGGGTAGCTGGCATAGCCTGCTGTGGAGCTCATGAACCAAACACCACCTGGCGTTCAGGCTGAAGGAGATTGTCCCACAGAGCAGGCCAGACTAGGGGGCGCAAATCAAGCTGCAAATTTTCTTAAGCTTGAATGATGTCGGCCTGCTTTTGCGGGACATGCCGGATAGAACCGTGTTGATCGGTGACCCGGACAGCTGGACCCCCGGTCGAACAGGGTATGGTCTAGTAAGGCCCAATTTTCATTGCTGGACCAAACCCTAACTGTATCAGGTTGGGTCTGTCAAATTGGGTCGGGTCATGTGGGGCCCCAAGGCCATGTTGGATGGGTCAGTCCAACCGGGTCGGATCGGGCCCATACACAACCTACCCCAATTCACTAAAATGTCAACATCATTTAGACATGGCATCTATTTGATGAGATGTTTATGGCTTTGGAAACCTCACGAAAATCCCGTTCTTTTGGCATGATATAAGGAGGATTTCATGGACGTTGAAATACGATGATTGTCTTAAAGAGTGTATTCTATCAGAATCAAGCTTACTATGTGTGGGAATCTTGTGGCGAGATAAGACATAATTATTGATGACATACGGGCTTAGGCGACCCTGTAGGCCTAGAGTACTAGTGACCATGTTTGGATTTTTTCCAAGCAACCCTGTGTGGATCAACACCAAGAAACCCTATGTGGATCAGATTCTAGAAACCATGTACAGATTATCTCCAAGTGACCCTGTGTGGATCAGCTTCTAGAGACCCTTTCTGGATCTCTCATATTGACACTTTATAAATCATCTCCTAGAGAACTTGTGTGGACTAGCTCATAGAGACCCTATGTGGATCATCTCCTAGAGACCCTATGTAGATCAGCTCTATGAAACCCTGTTTGGATTAGGTACAAGCGACACTGTGCGGATCAGCTCCGAGAGAACCTATGTAGATAAGCTACAAGTGGCCATGTCTGGACTAGTTATGATGGAAAAAAGTAGGAAGTAGCTCTGTGTGACCTCGAAGACCAATGATACTCATCAGGGATGATTTTATCAACAGTCCAAGGGGTTGAATGATATGACTTATAGTCTTTATTTCCCAACCATACATTATACCTGTTTGAGCTGAAAATTATCTTGTGTACAGTTTTCTTTATTATATTTCCTTTGGGGTATGGGGTCCCAACTAAGTATTGTGTTACTCCCCACTACATGTGATCCATGCACAAGTTCTGTGTCCCTTGTAGGTGATCGAAGATTCTAAAGAGTCCTCGGTGGTCTGGGACCATGTAGTGCTTGGTGAGACGGGATAGACAGATGCTTTGATGGAGACCTTGGTGGTCTCGGACCAGGTGGTGGTCCCTGAGATGGGACGGATGGATGCATCAATGGAGACATTCGTGGTCAAGAGTAGGATGTTCTTAGTGAGTTGAAATGGATGAGAATACTTCAATGGATATGGGCAGCTACCCTTAACCTAGATTTCAGGTGGGGTCTCGTGTGGATGGACCATGGAAGTCATAATTTACTTTGTGGTTTTGGGCTTGTATTCTTCCCCATTGTACATTCATTTTTAATATACTCTTTATAGTAGATTCAGTGATTTTTTAGTTTTACTTCATGTTTACTTTCAACAGTATAAACGTTGTGCATGTTTAAATGTTTAAAAGAAAATAACTTCCCTTTTTAGGATATTCCTATTTGGTGTTATTCTGCAGCCCCTGGCCTATGGAAGGAGGGGTTGGGGTAGTCACAAAACGGGCCATGGGTGATGGGTTGTGATAGTATCAATTGGAAGCATAAATAATGATCCACATAATACACTATGAAATCAATGATACAATACTGAGTAGGATAAAAAATTGAATCAATGGTTAAAAAAATTCCTCAATGCATGAAGTATTCACTAATGGGATCTCTATGTACAACATGACATATCACACACATCAAGGTATTTTGATTCCTAAAAAGTATTTCTTATATTGGTGAGGTGGTGGGGAGCACATTCCATATTGATTAGGCTGTGTATTTCATTAATTTATGATGAAAATAAATTTCAAAACTTTAAAACCCATTTTGTAGGTTTAAAAATAACTTTTATTATAATAAAAAAAATATGATAGGAGAACACATGATCTTGGGATGTATTCTATTTCATATACTTTATTTTGACTACTTGTGGCTCCCAAAAAAAATACTAATATGATAAGTTATGGTCATTTCATGTTAGTATATACCACGGTATTAGGACCTAAAATAGATCATGTGTAGCTATAAAATCTATTGCATCTAATTAGGGATCCTCTTTTTATACCATATTGTAACACCCATATATTATCAAATATATATTATCTATAAATTAAATCTTTTATTTTTGTAACATGGTTTACATGCAACACAGAGTTTCTATGAAGAACTATATAGTAACCAAATATATCATTTAATTCAAATAGGTAGGTATGAATATTATCAAATACATTATAAGAAATATGTATAATTTTTTTAAAATAAATTAACATTTTTTATTAATTCTTAATAAAAAAGTACCTTATTTTAAATAAAATCATTTTACTCATTACAATTGTGACTTTTTCAAAAATTGTGTTTTATTGAATTTTACATGAAAATAAATTATTAATAATTAATAATATATTAAAAAATTATATTTGATGAAATTATTATAATTTTTGAAATCAACATTTTAATATTATCTTGTAGAGAAACTTTTGGATTTTTCAAAAAGAAATTATTTTTTAATCAATAGTTAAAAAATAATTTTTTTTAAAAAAATCACATTTAATTTTTATAAATGACCCATTATATATTTAATTTGATATTAATTTTACATAATTATCCTATAATTAGAAATAATCTAATTAATTATATAATAATCATCCTTACTATTAATTTTTGAATAAGATTTTTTTGGGCTGAAAAACACATTTTCCAAAAAACTATTTGTCCGTGTGAAAGATGATTTTACATTTATAAATTAATTTAATATATATTTATGAATGTATATAATAAAATTTAAAAATTATATATTCTTTCTTACATTTTTACAAAAATTTTAAAATTTTTTATAAGAAAATGAATTCAAGTAATTTTTTCCTTAAGGACTCTTTTCTCTAAAAGATGTTTTCATCATAGATTGCATTCCTATTTAAAATTAAATTATACCACATATGAAAATTTAGTCTAGAAAAATGGATTGAATATATTTTTCCATCATAATTAATATAATCAATTTCGTTCAAATGAATTTTTTTCATAGTATATAGTAAAAATAGTAATATTTTGTTATCACAGTTAATGTTAAAATGATATTACTAAAGAGTGGGGGGGGAAAAAGATAAGGGTATAATTACCTCCCACTAAAATCAAATTTTATTTATTTAGGATATTAAAACAATATATTTTTTAAAAATTTAATATTTTACCGATTTGAGATACTTTCCTATGAATGTGACCTTATATAATTGAAATTTTTCAAACATTTCATTTCGGTCCCCCACTCACTTATAAAAGGGAATTAAAAATCATTTCTTTTTCAAAAAAAATCTCTCTAGATCATAAAATACCTACCATAATAACATTATATAATAATTAACTTCATCCATGATATTATTTTTATTAATTAATATCAATCCATTAGGTCTTAAAAAGTAAGCAGAAGGCGGTCTCTCAAAGAAGGGGAATAAATCTTACCCATGATCTTTCAATTTTATTTCTTATTCTATATCAAAAAAAACTGAATCCAAAAAACAAGATTGTGAAATTAACATAAATTTACTGATATGTTATTAGTATGTTTAATAACCATTTCAAACCTCATCTCGATCTAATGTGAGATGATTGTATTGCTCATATGTGTGGACTACGACTTCCATGTAGCGATTTGACTAATTTTTGACCAACATCATTCATTATTTTTTATTATGACGAATTTAATATTTATATATGATATTAATTTTATATTAATGGATATTTAAATATGATTATACAAACTTTTATTTCTTATCACTAATCAAAAAATGGAAACATCACTCGTGTGTACGTGTAAATGATTATATCAATATAGAGATATAATTTATTTGTCATCAATGATTTATATGAATATATATATATTGAATATAAATTATATTTATATCATGATTAAAATTATATATATTATGGAACTCTAATCAATGTGCAAGGATCATAACTACAAACAAATATGATACTTGAAAAATGAAGTTCTTAACACATGTAATATTGATGATAGTGAATGATTATTAATGAATGAATGAAATGATGTTATAAATAATCCATGAATTATATTTTAGGCACAATTACTATTTTGAAATATAATTAAAATTTATTTATATTTTTTATATTGTTGGGTAGAGTATTTATGAAGCATCAAAAACTTTAGGTAACGGTTTCATTTCAATTTATCTTTATTTAGATATATTCTAGTTTAATGAGATAATTACTTGTTTATATAGTTTTTATAAATTCATAGTATAATATTTCGTGATTTAATTCTTGGTATTTCTAGATCCATATTATTTTCAGGATACTAATGACATTTGATACGAAAATAACAATTCATGTAAGTATTCTTCATCTCTATTTTTTCGTTGAGAAATGTTTGATATTATGCACTTATTTGTTTTTATGTGGTTTATATACTAATGACAATACATATAATTTATTGTATAATTATTAATTCATGGTATTTGATGTTTTATTTAAATTATATCTCTACAGAGTATTTTTTGAATATTATCAAAGATGTCATGGTTTACTGTATGAAATTATGCTCTTTATGAAATATGTATGTTATAAACACATATTATTTTATGAGGTATATATTATAAGCATTTCATATGTTATATCATTAATATCATTAGGATGATGAAATATTTTGGTTAATTTTATAAAATTATTTTCATGGTTTTCATGAATCAAAATTTACCAAAGCATTAATGATTTGATATTTTAATCTCCTACTTTTAGTTGGATTATTCTAGGATAAATTTATGATGACGAAATTTTATTTTCTACCTCTGAAAAAATAATATCTTTCTTTATAATTTTTTGATTTCAATCAATTCGATTCTTTCTTTTCATTTTACATTATTATGTACTCAACATACTAAAATAATGTTTTCCAGAAAAACCAAAAAAGTGTTTTTTAGTTGGGAATTTTTTTCCAAGTACCTATTTTATTTAAAAAAAATTCATGAATATTTTTACAATTATAAAATGATTTATTAAACTAATTTTTAACCATTTTTAATATTTATTAATTTTTTTAATGGAATATTCTTATCATTTTCTGAACAAAGTATTTATGACTTTTTAATGAAAATGTGAAAATATATTCTGTTTTTAAATAAATGATATAAATGACATTATATTTCATAATAAATAATATTTTATTTGATGATTCCATTATACTTAAACAAATTTGTTTTCCAAAAAATCCATAATATTTTATACATTTTTTTATATTCAATAATTGATTTTAAAATGAGAAGAGTATTTTCTTTAAGAAAAGTGTTAGTGGTATTTTCATGGTATTCTCATAAATAACCACAAAATATCTATTTTATAATGATTTATATGGGATATGATCCAATGTTACCATATTTGTTTTTTCATATGATGGTTTAAGAATATGATGATGGAATTTTCATTAAATGTGTATCATTTACATGAGTTATCAAATTATTGTATGGTGATTTTTTTATGATCACATGTTACACATGTGTACAGTTTTTATAATACTATGGGTGGAATGGAAATTATACATCATTTAAATTCATTTGTTAAAGAAGGATATTTTAGGCAAAAATAAGAACTGTAATGGGGATTGGAACAAGTTCTGTAATATACTTTTTCTAATAATATAGTCATTTGTGTAATCCTTTACTAATGAAATGATGGAATGGGGAGTGAACCCATTACAATATCATAGTCTTGGATATGATCCATGTCAAAGGATATTATTTTCAATGATTAAATGCATGAAAAAATTTATGACTTTTTTTACAATTTGTTTTCAGGGACCACGACTAATTATTGATGATTCCACACACTTATACATTATGTATTTCAATAGATAAAAAGTTATTCCATGTTTCATGAATATTATATATAAATTTATGGGATTGAGTATCAAATGTTAATATAATGTATTCACACTCTCATTCATATATTATGATCAATTTTGGTCATTTCTTCATTTTACATGTGTACACATATTGATCATCAAGGACCACCCATTCCCATATTTCTGTTACCTAGTATAAAAATAATGGTTTGGAGTATGACATGTTCAATAAATATTCTACTTGTGAACAACAAAAAAGGAAATAATATAAAATTTCTCTATATGATTTATTTACAAATCCATATTTTGTAATACGCAAAACCTATACATTTATTTGGTGAGAAATATTTTCAAATGTATTGAATATCCACATAAAATAAAATAATATTTGTATATAAAAATGATGTTTCACTATAGATGGTATTGTGAGGATTGGTTTAAAATGTTTTGGAAACTATGATGAAGATTCATTAGTGAGAATATTAAGGATAATCCTATTTATAAGAGAACAACCAATGGTATGTTTAATGAACTATAATTGGTTCCCTATGAAAATAAATCCATTTCTGGATATTATAGGTTGATGTAATTTATTAATAGATCCATATTGTGGTGATAATATCAAACAGGAGTTTGCCATGCATATCTTATTAATCATTCAAGCACCCGGTGAATTGTCGTTTATTATGCACCTAGTTTGGAACTCATATGGGATATTATTATGCAAAAACACTTTTTTTATTATCCATTACAAATTATTTTGATAAATATTTCTAATGGATTACCGAGGTTAAAGTTATGTTGTATTGTTATGGAAGGAGGGTATCATAGATTAGACATCATATGAATTGTTTTTCATGATTAGATGATTACTCATTTAGGGTTTTCGAACTATGATTTTGGATTAATTTAATGTCTATAACTAGGAGGAATCATATATATACCGAATGTGATCCATTGTGTAATGATTCCCCTCGTTTTTAACGAAATGATATGGGTGATTGAATGAGAAACCCTGTGAATTTTCCCAATTAGCTTTCTCATTGTATGATTAATTATCTGAATGTAGGTAATTTTAGGAATGAACCCAATGAAAGAAAAGGTCTATTTTAAAATCATATGGAAATTAATATTAATCTTTTTACATGTTAATAATGTGGGAATAACCACCAAAGTAAATGTACGAAATGAATAGGAAAATATTTTATGCGGAATAATAGTACATATATAATGTAATTTCTAGAGATAAAAATGAAGAGTTTAATGGTGTGAAATAAAATACATCTCAAGGTACATCTTATAGTACAATGTATTTTCTATGGAGAATATGGGAATTTTCCAAGGCAATTCCATAATCAAAAGGCCATCAGCTACAACAAGGAATAGAATATATTATTCCAATAATTTAAGGTAATTAGTTGATGTGTTTATTTGTTGGTATTTTATAATTATGTTGTATAAGATTTTTTATTAATGATATTATAGTACAAAGAGTCATGAAAGTTATAGGTATTGTTCTAGAATAGTAGTTATTTAAGTGTTTTCAATAATATGCTGAATGGTATTGATAAACTCTACATGTGATTCAGTAGTAGGAATATATTTTTAGAAACACATGATTAAGGGATATGAAAAACATAAAATGTTTTTGAGAATGAGATAATAATGTTTTCTTGGGATAATAATATGATTTATTTTGATAATGTAAATTACATAGTATTTTTGAACATGAAATTGTTTATTGATTTGATAAAAGTGGTTTATTCTATCATTGATGATGTTTATTATATTTTTTGGATTTATAGAATATTGTGGATAGTCTATGAATTTTTATAATAAAAGTGGATATAGATATTTTTATTTTGGAATCATATTTTTTTATTTAGGATTTATTTTCATTTAGGTTATTATCATTTTTATGAGAAAATATGATCAAGTTATTAACATGTTTGATATGTTACATTAAGAGATACTATATGTTTTTTCCAAATTATTTTAACTCAATTTTAAAAAATTTGTGACCAATTTTATAAATTTTTAGGTTTAGAATTTTTTCATACATATATTGGAATAGTTTATGGTTAAAAATTTATGGAATTGTTTATGTTAAAATTTGGGTACTGTTATGTATTTAGATATTAATGTATTATTGCATGATATGAATATTTATCAATATTAGATACTTATGTTAACCATTTTGACTTTGGTAAACATATTGATATATAAAGAATGATTATGAATTCATTAATGAGACTTTTGTCCAGTTAAAATTTAATTTTAGTTCCCCAAACATGAAAAAATCATCTTGAATATTCATTTCATAGAGTAAGAGATGAGATAGAAATGGGAATTTCTCAAAGCAAACTAAAAGGATGAAATTATTCTTATCAAATGTAAATAAATAATGTAAGTATATTTTCCCAAATTCAATGGTAAAATAGTTTTTCAAACCTAGTAAATGGTATCTTTAATAATATATTTTATTTCTTTTTAACAAATATTTATGATGAGTTAATTGTCATTTTCACTCCTCCATAATATATGGTTTTAGTGTCCTTAAATTTCCCACAACCATGTTTTTATCACTCCCAGATAATTTTGGTACATTATAATTTTCCTCCATATCAATATTTTTACATCCCACTAATGTTCTCCTTACATGTGAACCAGATTATATTCTTTTTTCAGTAACCTTCATGCTTACCACTTCATCTTTTCAATGTATATTTTATATTCCCATTATAAAATATGGCATTTTGACAAAGGAATTTTAAAATATTAAATATTAGATTTCTATGATACAAAAATTAAGGGAACAATTTATTTAGTGGGTGGGTGGGGTGCAACACCACAATATATTAGAATTTATTTATTCTTCTAATAAAATGAAACTATATGTAATTTTTCTTCACACGCAGCCCTAATTCTATATAAAACTTTATAAAGAGAACCATTATAATCCATCATTTAAATGATAATATATGAATAGTGTTAAATACATTGTAAAAAATATGTATACATTTCATTATTTTTATTTATTATATTGATAAATACATAATAAATTTTTACCCAATTATCAGTAAAACCATTTGAATCGTGAAAAATGGTTTTATTTCATTATATGTAAATTGAAATTATAATAAGATTATAAAATTATTAAAAATAATAATTTTGTAAGTTAATATAAAATTTAAAAAATTTCATGTTTATATTAGATTAGGATTAATTTTTATGAATTTTTTAAAATGATTTAATATTATTTGAATATTTAAATAAATCAAATTTTTAGAAAAAAAATTATTTTCTACAAAAGCTCCCATTATGGTTTGAATTTTATCATACTGTGACTTCAATATTCATTGAATATAAATAATTTACTTAATGAAATGTGATTCCTCATTTTATTATATTTTTCGATGTGTTTATTTCTAGCCTAAAATATATATTTTTTATTGAAACTATTTTTATGTAGACAATGTGTTTATATCTTTAGAATTTAAATTAATTTATATTTAACTGTTCAAATTATATATCAATGATATATTTTAACCATGATTTTATGGTTTTTATATGTAATTAAATTTAATTAAATAATTTATTTTTAGAAAAAATATGGCAAATACCCTAAGAGGGAGTAGGGGTAGAAAATTTGTGCATGACAGGTTAATGAAACTATCTATTCAAATCATTTTTAATATTAATAAACACACTCCCCTCCCTCATTCTTAATTAACTGTATAAATATAAATTAAACATACATAGGATAAAATAATTGTGCTTCGTTCCTTCTTACTGAGATATATCCAAATAGATAAAAAATGTTTCAATATACTAACTACAAAAATTCTCAGTAAGGATGAAAAATTTTGAGCAGACTCACTTTTAGTCTTGGTTTGCAAAGATTCAAAATTTGGATACTCAGTAATCTCTCTTTGTTGAAGTGAACACACTACTCATCTAGTATAATATTACAGAAATAAGTTCATTATTGATTCACACTCATGGGTGTCTTTATTCCATTCATTCATTAATTATATGAAAATATCTTTTTTGTGAGACTCCTATGAAAGACCCCTCTATGAGAATTCCTTCAAGTAACATAGATCACTTGACTCCATCTCGTTAATCTATACTAATCATAGAGATTTCATGACTCTGTTATATTCATGCAGACCCTGTGACACAATTTCTTTCATGTGGGTAATAATAATTTGATCAGTCTACCTATGATTATTGCATAACACCCTTCATAAGACCATTGAATGGGATAGCTTCATGGGACCTTATTTTGTTCAATCATGTCGTATCACTCTAATATGAGGCCATGCTAAGGGTATCTAGATCATGTAATTATAATGAGTCTACATATGTTCATGAAATCTTTGTTCATAGATTACACCACATGATCCATTCACGATAGATCACTTTGATAATTTTGTTGGTTATATGTATTACATTATTCAGGTGCAGGACTATTATTAGGACCCAGCCTTAAAACATTACATAACATAGATATAAATGAATAATTTACATTGAGGATCCTTTCAGGTTTAGAGTTTTAGAGATTTAGGCCATAACTTTTACATTACCTCTCAAAAATTATAAATTAGACACTTCTAAACTATCCAATATTTCACAATAATAAAACTCCTTAAATAAATAAAGAGTTCTTTTCTTGAAATAAATCTTCTTAAATACTTCCTTCCAATTACTCTTCCTTATACCCTATGAAAAACATTTCAAAAACATGGGATGAGAATAAAAATCTCAGTAGGGATTATAAAATAAGGAAAGAAAACATTATCCCATTAATAAATACAAATCAGAGAAACCATACTTTTCAATCATAACATAAGTTATGAAATCATAATATATATGAATATCACACAAAAATCGTAAATCATAAAGGTAACTTATGAAATCCATATCAAAGATAGAGTGTAGCTATTACCGATTCATAGGGAGTTAAACTAGGAATACCCATCACCGTATATTCCTTAAATCTCTTAGGAGAAACATCACTTTTACCTCTGTCATGTTACCAAATGAATTGGAGAGATATCCTTGGCTCACCCGCCCTAGTCTTATCACGGAACCACATGTATATGTAAAAAATACCCAATAACCATAACATATTCATTACACAGAATAAAAACATGAACTAAAGATAAAATTTACAAATTCCAATCACAATATATCAAATGAAGATATTTAATTAAATAATTTTGTATCAAATCATTTTCAAAACCATTTAAAATATTTAATAAATATATTTTTGAATCAAAGTATCCCATACAAATTTTGATGATTTTAAAAGAATTAAAATGTTAAAACATTAATGTTAATATAAATAAATCCATAAAATTATTTTTAAAGCATAAATATTAATGATAATGATTTTGATTAATATATCTTTATAACATTTAAAATGATATATCAGTTAAAGAGTTTTTAACAAAATGAGAGACATTTGAATTCAAATAATTGAGGAATAACATTTAATTAGAACATTATAATATCATGATAATATAGAGATTAATTATATAATAATACATATCAAATTATATACACCACATAAGAGTTAATTGGTTCATAACAGTAATAAAGTCTCAATGGAATGTAAATTGAGACGGAATCCCTTATAAAAATTATATCCTTTGATTAAAGATAATTCAGTTACATAATAATGTGTGAAAAATAAGAATATACTCAAAATAAGCTAATATTATGTGTGAAACAATTATAGTTCATTAACACATAATGATAGCATGACATAATCAAGAAGAAAAAGTTTAACCAAAAGAATTGAAATTAGGTGAAGAAGTTCCCATGCAGAAATTTGATATCCTAACGACGTCACATTAAAAATTAGAAAATGAATTGATGTGAAAGAAAAATGTATCTTATCACATGAAAATAAAATTTACAACAATAAGGATATATAATAACATATCTCGAAAATATAAGGTGTAAATTAAAAAGATATAACAGAAAAGAAGTCTTTTAAAAAGAGGAGGGATGACGGTTCCCCTAACGATTTGGTAACTTACGAAACAGACACACCATGAAAGATAGATCATAAAATTAATATGTAAATACCCATAAATTTAACTATATTATATAATTAATACAATAATGTGCCATAAATTAACCAAAAAAAGGAAAATAGTGGAAATATAACATGAATTTCATGGGAATAAAGAGTGAGATGAAAATCCCTTAACATGTTGTAATCAATCGAGTCATATGACCAAAAGTTAATAACCACCAAATGAATCATATATTACCATGAATATGAATAAAATCATGATAATATATATAAAATTTCAGTACACAACACACCACATGTAATAAATAAGTGGAAAACAATGGAAATATGATAGAATTAAAAGTGAGATAAGAAATTCCTTACCTCATGTCCGACATGAGTTGTTTGTTCCTTGTTCTTCTTGAATAATAAACGTAAGTTAATTTAAACATGATTAATAACCTTTTAATGTTTATTATTCCTTATATATATCTAATTACCATGTGATATACATTATGTAATCATTTATGTTAATAATGGTTGTTTCATTGATATTTGGTATTTGAGTAAAAAATGGACATCTTATAATTACAAGTTGTTCATGTGGTCAAAATTTCCTTATTTCTAGAATTATATTCATGATTTAGATATCATATATATATATATATATCATATATATCCAATATATACAAGTATTTATAATAGTACATAACATTTGGAGACAAGAAATTAAATGCACCGTTCATGGAGACGGTAAGACGTACATACGCATGAACGCTACTTCCATTTCTATTTAAAATTGTAATGGAATGGAAACATAATTATACAAAAAAATATTACAATTACAGTATAATATCATATATGATTTCATTAACTCTACCCTTTATATGTTCCACAGAAGCCATGAACGAATCATATCACTTTGAGGGGCGGTAGTCCGCACTTCCTTAAATGAGATTATCGTGTTTACCCACTATGGAAACCATAAAGGTATCATAAAAATGAAAAATACATAAGAATAAAGAAAAAATATACTTAATAAATGTCATATATACATATTTTTTCATATTAATGGCCACCATGAGAGGTTGTATGATATAATTGAACAATTATTGCTTCGTGAGGCGTTAGTTTTTCATCCACAAAAATAATATGTTATTTACCTATTAGATAGAGTTGTGTGTAAGTTTAGTTAAAATCATTTCATAAAAACATCACAGACTATTTAGGGTATTGGTGTTGTTATAATAGAAAGTAATAAAAAGATTTTAGGGTTTTTATAATTAAAATAAAATAAAATATGTTAAGAGAAACCATTACCTTTAATTCAGGTAACACCCATTGGTTTGAAACAAAAGGACTTCTTGAAGTGCCTTCGGCCTAAGGTAAGGCTTTTAGTTGGAATAGAGTGATCTCAAGAGATTACTTGGGCAGGTTTTGGACGATCCAAGGGGCTTGATATGTGTGAGGAATGGGTTAGATGTGATGGATTTTTATAAGGGGGAGGAGGGGTTCTTTAGAAATGTGTGAAAATATTATTTTATTATATAATTATATATCGTTTATAAAGACCCAAAATAATTAAAGATGAATATAAAATGACTCATGGTCGAAATAAATTCATCCAATAAAAATTGGATAGGTTTTGGATGTTATATTAATGTTTATAATCTTATTTATTTAAATAATTTATTAATGAGGTAAATACTGCATCATTATTGTGTAAAAAATAATTTAATTTATTTGATGTCTAATTTTTTTAAAAACTACCATGATGTAGGAATTAGGGTTTTCTTTACAAATAATATTTATAGTCAAAAATATAACTTATATAAGACCGTGTAAAAATTTATTTACAAAAGGATATTTGTTTATATCATTTTTTCTTGACATTAAGTTAATTAAAATAATGTTTCTTTATCCCTTTTAAGTGGATCCATGGGGTCCCAATATCGACAAAAGGATTCACATGGTCATCCATGACTCAAAAAATAAGGTTAGGATAATTTTTAATGTAATTTTGTATTATTATAATATTCTTTTTAGCTTTAATTACCCGAATTAACTTTGACCACCATAAATAAAATTCAAAAGTTACTATTCGGTAGAAATTATTTTCATCTTATTGAACCACATTTTACTTAAAAATAACAACCATGTATGTGGGATTTTAGAATTTAAGTTCACATATGCCGAAAAATTTCATTTAAATGAAAAAATTCAGTTTTTTAACTACTACTAAGTTGTTTCACTATTCATCAATAATTGATGTTTTTCAGAAAAATACCAAAAATTCAGCCTAAGATATATTTGATATTATGAATTAAAATATGATGTCTATTTTAACAAATTTAAAACATAGTATTTGTGTTATTTAATTTAAAATTAATTCCCATTGTCAAAACAAATAGCGTGTTTTTAAGAAACAATAACTATCAAAAAATTGACACTTGTTTATGTCCAATTTCAAAGTGAGATTAATTCCAATAAACAAAATTAGATAGAATTGTAAAAATTTAATCTAATTACACTTTAAAACCAATTAAAAATATTATTTAACCATATAAACAAATTAGATTAAAATTAATATTTGAATTAAAATATAGTATTTTTCAATATTCGTAAAAAATGAATTTTATCAGAAAAATAAAAAAAATTATTCAAAGTGAATTTTGATGTCTCAATTCAAAATAAGAATTTTATATTGACAAATAGAAAATATAAAAGTTACCAAAACTATATTTAAAGAGGTTTCTCCATCAAAAGGTCGTAAATAGCCCTTTTAATGTAAATTATGCTTAAAATTTAATTCATTCACATTTTAAGCCTCTAAATTTTTTTGGATAAATGTAAAAAAATTTAACAAATATGTAGAATCAATTTTTAGTTAGTTATATTCGTTCTTGCTAGTAAAATAGCTAGGCATTAATTAATATTTAACATAAGAATGATATATTATTTTTCAGTATGACTCAACATTTTTTGCAACATAAGACTTCAGAGAACCTCATTGTTGTGTGTCAAGTACGCCCTTGAATATAACATACCCTTTAAAAAAAATAATATTTAATTCAAAAATATTAATTAATATGAAAATTTCTTATTCTTTATTTTCTTGGGACATTAAAATTATCTTATGCTAATCTAAAATACTTCACATCAAAAAACTAACTTAAAAAATTACCATACATCATAAGGATAAGTTAGGTGGTATTTATAGGAATAAATAATCCTCTTTAACTCCTCAAATCATGGTTATCTATTCATTCCACCACTTCTGCAATCAACCTTAACCGCTTCCCATGATTTTCCACATATAAGGCCCCAACCTTAAATGTTACATAATCTTGAGTTATGTTAAAGATTCGCATTGGGGATCTTTTCAGGTTTAGTTTTTCTTGAGAATTAGGCCATTCCTAATACACAACAACTCAAATATTAAAAATTAAACACTTCTACTAACTATCAATTTTTTATAATATAGTACATTTTAATATAAAACATTAATTTTTTTCCATTATTAAAATTTTCATAACAATCATCATGAATTCTCCCATTCCATTACCCATCCTTATATCCTATGAAAAACATTTCAAAAACTAGGGATGAGCACAAAAATCATATTAATCAAATATAAAAAAAGGAATTGAACCATTAGTCCATAAATATATTAAATTCATTGAAACCTTTTTCACAAAATCATATTTCTCACCCATTGAAGATAAAATATTTAACATACCACTTGAAATCATAAGATTCATGAAAAACATGAATGAAATAATAAATCATAAATGCTATCTAATGGCATCCAAATCATAAAAACATTGAATCTTTCAAATCTATATAGGGAGAAACATTCAAGGTTATATTTAGAATACCTATCACATTATATTCCCTAAATATCATAGGAGAAACCAAATTGTTTAACTTAGTCTCATTACCTAATGCATTGGAGATCTATAACGGGCTCACTCACCCTAGGTTTATCATGGAACCAACCATATACATAAGAAATTCCCAAGAATTGTAATATAATCATAACACATGAAAAACATAAAATATAAACATCATTTGCATATTGAAATCACATTTTATCATTACATTCCATGAAATCATAAATAAAAATAAATTATTTTTAAATAAAATTGTAAACTTGTAATTTAATCATTAATACATAATACAAAAAATGAAGGTGATAGATTCCATATATGGTGTATATGTGAAAAAACATTTCATGTTATTTGAAATAATTAATCAATTGTTAAAAAAAATTAAAACATTAAAAATTATTTTCTAAACTAAGTAACCCTTACAAAATCGAAACTTTTAAAATTAATTAATAATTTAAAATATTAATGTACATATATATATTTTTAAAAACATTTTCAAAACAAATACATTAATTAGAAATACATTGAAAAATAATTCATTATAACATTTAAACGGTTGTTTAAGTTAAAGAGTCCCTTACATTGAGTCAGACTCCTCATGTACAATAATTATATCACATAATAATAAAAATTGGATAATTTTTAGTTGATTGAGATTTTTTTTCAAGTTTATTATTCTTTTATGTAAATTATTTCTATGATATAAAAATTACATAGTTAATTAAGTTCATATTAGATGTTTTGTTGATATATGGTAATTAAGCCAAAAAAATGAACTTGTTATGATGAAAATTGTACATCTGTTTTTATGTACTTAATCATAGGAATAATAATATTAATTACATAATAATCACTTTTATACATTAATTATACTGTTAAATCGAACAACCACTTTATTGTTTGAAAATTAATGATTTTAAACTAATGGAGATAGTACGACGTATATACACATGAGAAACATTTTCCGTTTTTCATTGACCATTATAAAAATATCGTAATAATTATTTTATTTTTCTGGAATTAATAAAACATTAATAACATCTTAATAAAAATTTATACATCATTATATATATAATACAAGTTGTGTGATGAATAAAAATGATTCACATTACTTCGTAGAGGTGATAGTTCACATGTACGGACGAATGACATTATCATTTTGATGCGTATAGAAAGTATGAATAAAATTGAAATATAATTATTTTAAAATAATGAATATTTCATTAATATCATATATAATTATTGATTCCATCATTATAACCAGTATCAATATATGGAAATGAAAAAAAAATATTTTCAGTTCACTAGGCGGTAGTCATCGATACACACGAAAGAAATATTCATTTCCCATTTTATGAAATTGAAGATGGATTAAGGTGATGATATTAAAATAAAAATATTTCAGGATATTTATGATACTATAGATATTATTTAATATTATAACAAGAATATTTTAAGAAATTGGAAGAGGAAATAAAATAGAAACACCCAACAAAAAGACACCTCTTCTTTTGTTGATCACCTTTGAATAACACATTAACACCTTTAAAAAAGGTGTTATATCTAAAATAATGCATCAAAAATGTGTAGAGGGATTATAGGAAGTGGTTTGAGAAATTATTATTAGAACAAATTCTTTCTTAATGTGTGATTATTAGAGACGAGTATGCTTTTTTTATCGGAGAGAGAAGGGGCACCCACAAAAACTATTAATATAAAATATCAATATATATTAAACTTTTCATCTAAATGACTCCAACATGAGTTATATAAATGATAATAAAATTATATTCCTAAATACTATCATAAAATAATTTTCATTAATTTATTTATTTTATTTTAGACATTATCATTTTGGTTTACTGTTAATTATGCGCTTTTACTTTTAAATGTGGTAACAAAATTTTAAATATTAAGAGGCTAGAAATATAATTTATACATAGTCAATTTACCATAATTAAAATCATTTTGAACATTTAGATATTATTATATCAACTTTTTAATTTAAAAATATTTTTATTATTTTTAGATAATTATATAAATTATTATTTTTTATAAAATAACAATTAGGTATATTTTGACAACATTATATTTTTTGAATTTAAATATAATCTAAATAGATAGATAAATTTGAACCAAAATATTTAACATACTTATAACATATCATGGTGACCAATAAAATTATTTCAATGTCAAAATATATAAAATATTATTTATTTTAAAATTAATAATATCATTTATTGGATTGATTAATTAATAATTATAATATTGCATCATCAATGTGTCATAATTAAATTTAATTAATTATTTCTAAAAAATTGTAAAACAAATCTCATCATATATGGTACTTGATAACATTTAAATATATTTTTATAGTAAAATATATTAATTTTATAACACCATATTAAAATTGGTTAAGTAAGAAGAGACATGATTATGAGATATTTTTCTTTTAACTTAAATTAAATGTTATGAAAGTCATAATCACACCCAGGTGGCTTCTAAAGGCCACCATTTTGACCCATGGATTTTATTGGTAGGATAGAACTCATCTATTAAGATTAGGATAAGTGTTAGTATTATATTATTTTATTAGAAAATTATTTTTACAAATTTTTACTTGATTTACACTTAAATCATGGTAAATAAAATACTGAAGTTACTATTTACCAATAAAATATTTTGATCCTATTGGACAAAATTTTTAATAATTATTATAACCATATATGTTAGATTTTAAAATTTCAATTAACATAAGTGGAATAAAAAATTTGAAATTAATCATATTGTGGGAATGTGTAAAAAAGTTTTTTAAGTAAAACGTAGAAAAGTTAACATTGTTTTTCTATTAAATTTAAATATCAAATTACATCCAATGAACAAAATTATATTAAATGACAATAAAATATTATAATTATAATTTATAACAAATTAAATTGAAAATATTACTATAAAAACAAATTAGATGAAAAAAACATTTAAATTAAAATGCAGTGTTTTTCATTATTTATTAAAAAAGTAATTTTATCAGAAAAATAAAAAATTAATCTAAAGTAAATTTTGATTTCCCACTTCAATATAATAAGATAATATTTTCAAAAATAACCTATAAATGTGTTAAAAATTATATTTAAAATGGGTTTTCCATCAAAAGGTGGTAAAACTACATTTTTAGAAAAACACTAATTTTATTCATAAAATTGTATTTGTTCATATATAATATCTAGATATCACATAATCTGAATTTGAAATATTATATAGAATTAATATTTCATTAATATATTTCATCAAGAAACATTTTATTATAATAAAAACACCATTATTCACACATCAATTTCTTTTTATGAAACCAGATCCTTTATAATCAATGGGTATTTATTTATATTCCAAATCAATTTTCTGACCAATGAATCATTATATAGACTTCTGTAAACTATATTTTCAAAAAAAATTAAATATTATTTATTAATTATATTTTAGAAACTATGAAATAACTCAAACGAAAAATATTAATATTAATAATATAATATATTTCGATATAACTCAGTCTTGTGTGCAACATAAAATTTCAAATAAACCCATTTTTGTTTGTCGAGTACACTATTATAAATAGTGTCTTTTTAATGTAAAATTAATTCCTAATTAAATATTAATAACAAATATGAAAATTTATTATTCTATAATTACCGTTTATGTTACATCATTCCCATTTTTTATATTGTTTCTTCCCAATTTTAAATTCGGGCTCGGTAAATGAGGTTTCACATTTTAAAATTATTTCATTGAAATCCAATATCAAAAAAATAGTCAATAAAAGAACCACATTAAAAGAAATAACGTGAATTACAATGGACACCTAAGATAACACAAAATAGGATTTCATGTAAGAAAACATTAATATGGAAGAAAAAATATCCACCATGTTCTGATGAAGAGTGATAGAAAACATGATCAAGAGAAAGTTAACAATTAGAAAACCACAAACATGTGATTTATTACACATTCATTGATTTCAAAGAAATAAAACTAAATGGTTAATGTATTTTTTCTTAGATAATTTTCATTGATTTGTGTAATTGATTTACTCTATAAAATAATAACATAAATAAATATACTTACTTGACAGGTGGAGTTTCATCAACTAATATAATTCCACCAAAAACACGTCTTTTTTTCAAAACGATGCGTATCCAAGTTGAAATTTTCACATTTGACAAAGTAATGCCAATTTTAAGGGAATCACATAACCCAGAAAAAGATTAACATTATATTTTTACAATCATTGTACATTAATAAAAACCAATATGGAAAGGATAATATAAACCGATTATCCAAAAAGAATAAACCATAGGATGGTGAAAAACTACTTTTAATATCAATAATTTAAACTATAATAACAAAAGATCAATATATACTATTGAAAAAAAAAATCTCCTAAAAATTCTTTAATTGAAATCAAACTATTATTGAATCCCAAAATTGTAATTTCTTTATAACACAGTCATCCAATAAAAATTTCACATTTATATCAAAATATCATTAATTACTCTTAAAGTAGAACACAGAAATGTAATTTTCATAATATTATTCGATATATTATAACTATTTCCATAAATAACTTGAATATACATAAATCTATCAAATATTCTCCCAAAATAATATTCAACAATTTTTCCTCAACATTGTTTTTATGGTAATCAATTTTCCATAGGCAAATTGGGTTCCCAAAATTTTGAATGTCTCAAAAAATAACATTTATCACATAATCCCCAATTAATTTTCCTATACATATGGTTTCCCGATGAAGAAAAATATCTACTAAAAATAAACTTATTATTATTCAATAAAATAATATTACTAAAAAGAATAATTCATACTAACTTGGGCTTTCACATAGGCTAGTTGAAGACAATAATGCCTTGTTGTATTTTGGTTGTGGGGTTTATTAACATACCCTTGTCCAATAAAATGGGTTATAACACGGTCATCATGTTTTCATTCCCCAAATATTATATAATTCATATATCATTCCCAAGATGTGATAAAGTCTCAAAAAATGAACATATCATATTTTTATCCTAATTTTTATCTAATGCCTTTCATTTTGTATCCCAAAATGTATTATCTAATAACTAACTAAAAACCATGGATCATATGAACCCTAAATTTTTTTCTAATTAGGTATATAAAAGAAAAAACAATTCTTCATAAAATAACATTTTCTCATAAAAAACATAGGGGTCATACATACTATAAAATTTCTCTTATGATAACAACACCATCATAAGTGAATTAATAATTTATTCATTTCATCATCATATAATCCACCATAACTCTTTAATCCCTTATGTGTAGACTTCATACACATTCAACATTCTTCATGATTCATTACCCATGTTTTTTCATATTATTACTTAATTATTATTTTCTATAAAGAAAAACATGCTTCACGTCGTAAGAGTTAATAATGTCAAAACGTGATCTAAGAAATAATTCATACCATTAATAGGTCATTTATTGATTAATCAACTTCAATAAAAATGGAATTAGGTATTATTAAAAATATATTTGTATAGTAATACTAAACCCATTGTTGAACCATTTTCATTGGACCATTATTTTCACATTTACCAGACTCCACACATTTTAAACGTTCATTTTATAACTCATAAATAACTTATTTCCCTTTCCAAGAGTCAATTGAATGATTCCTTTTTAATTGGAAGGTAATTACTTTGTGACCATCATTTTTACATCTATAACATCTTCATGTCGATTTAAAAATATTTATTAGGTGTTTATATCCACATGCTTGACACATATGTAATTTAATATACTTACCTTTATTCTTATTACCTGATCATCCACAGGAATTAAATTTTCATGAATATTAAGCATTAGAAAGATCACCAAGTTTCAAGTTGTTAATAATGATTCATGATAGTTTTTTTTGAATCACAACAACATTTATCATTGTATATATTATTTTATATGGTTTGTTATTCATAAAACTACCATATTTTCATTTACATGAATTATTACTTTAAACCCTACTAGATCCTAACATTTACTAAAACTAAAAAAGGTTACTGTGAGTATATCTATAAAATCATCACATACTATCTTATAAGGAAGAAAAACAATAGGAAATACTTATTCAAATAATATAAAACTCATTCAATTTATCTAATATTACTCTGAATATATATACAATTCTAACTATTATAGGTATATATAAATTGTATCATATGCTTAAATAACTCCCTAATCTCTAAATTTATCTAAACTGACCTCTGATACAAACTATATGTCCCATCACTTAAACATTACATAATCACGAGTTTAGATAAGGATTCATATTGAAGATATTTTTAGGTTTATTTTTTAGAGAATTAGGCGAAAAATATAAAATAAATACTAAAATATTAAAAAAATAGATACTTCTACTCAGAATTCAATTTTTATAACCTAAAATATTTTTTGATAAAACATGATTTATTTCATCTAGATAAAATTATTCCTAAAATTCATAACAAAATCCTCATTTTTCTTACACATCCTTATACCCTTTGAAAAACATTTCAAAAACTAGGGATGGGGACAAAAATCTATGTATGGGAATATAAAATAAAAATTGAATATGTGAAATCATGAATATTTTAAACTAATTAAAATATTTTCACAAAATCAACATTGTCACCAATAAACAATAATCTTTTTAACATACCTCATGAAATCATAAGATTCATGATAAAATTCATAGAAATCAAAAATCATAAGGGTAAATTGTTGCATCTATATCATACATACATTGTATCTTTCATACCCACATAAGGAGTAATCACCAGGGTTACATTTGGAATACCCATCAAAGTATATTCCCTAAATCTCATAGTCAAAACCATATTGTTTAATTTTGTCTCATTATACATTTCATTGGAGATCTATAATAGTCTCACCCTCCTTTTTTTCACGTATCCACCTGTATACATAGTCAATTACCAAGGACTATAACATAATCATAAAACATAAAACATGATAAAAGGAAAAAATAACATTTTCACATTAAAATCACATTTCATATTCAAACACTGCATACTCATAGATAGAAAAAATATATTTAACATAAAAGGTTAAACATGTAATGTTAACATCATCACATAAAAGAGACATGAAATTGATAAATTCCATTCATGGAATATATGATAAAAACATTTTATGTTATTGAAACTATAAATCTATTTTTAAAACACAATTAAAACATTAAAACAATTTTGAATCAAAATGGCCCAATGAACCCTAGAAACTATTGAAATGCATTAACATTTTAACAAATTTTTTACCATATAAAAATTTGTGTAAAATATTTTTTAATATATTTTCATTAATGATAAATATTTAGAGGAATAAATCATCAAAATAGTTAAAATTATGTCTTTCTTAAAAAAACCTTACCATGAGTCTGGCATGTCACGTTCAATCATTATATTATTGAATAAAAAACATTGTTTAATTTATAATTTTTTTATATAATATTTCAATCCTATTTCTCCATTTCTATCAC
Source organism: Viscum album (assembly GCA_963277665.1). Lineage (NCBI taxonomy): Eukaryota > Viridiplantae > Streptophyta > Magnoliopsida > Santalales > Viscaceae > Viscum > Viscum album. The sequence goes on along the minus strand of OY728155.1, from coordinate 990,725,924 downwards.
TTAATACCTTGTTATGAAAAATATATGAATATTTAAGTACATATCATACGTTTTCTCGATATTTGGTACTTGAGTTGAAAAATGGACTTGTGATGATGTATATTGTCCATGTGTTCCTAAGTACATCATCTAATGAATAATAATATTAATGAAATAATAATCACATTTATACATCTATTTTACTATTGAATCAAACCATTTATTTGTGGTATGAAAAAATTAACAATGTTATCTTATTTGTGAATATAGGTTGTACGTACGCATGAGTAATGTTTTTAATTCATCATTGATAATTATGGAAATAAGGTAATTATTGTTTATAACTTATATATTTATTATAATATTGTTAAAATAATGATAATCATATTAATATAATTATATATATCATTCTAGTGATTTGGTTAATAAAAATGATTTGCATCACTTCATTGAGGGATAGTTCATACGTACGTACGGACAATGTTATCATTTGTATGTGTATAGAAAGTAAGAATATAATTTAGATATTATTATGATAAATTATTAAATTTTTCATTAATATTTTATATAATCATTTATTCCATCATTATTACCTATATTAAATTTCAGTAATGCAAAAAAAATTATATCGGTTTGTGAGGCAGTTGACTATTGTGCACACTAACGAAATCTTTATTTACCAGTTGATGAAATTTGAGATGGATTTAGGTGATGATATAAACATAATAACATATAAGTATATTGAGGATACTCTAGTTTTTATTTTATTATATAAGAATAATATTTAAATGAATTGGAAGAAGAAATAAATTTGAAACACTTAAAAAATGATACCTCTTCTTCGGTTGATCACCTTTGAAGAACACCTTAACACCTATAAGAAGGGTGTTCTAAATAATAAAATATCTCAAAAATATGGTTCGGAATTCTAGGAAGCTCTTTTGATGGATATTAGAAAAAAATTGGATCTTGATGTGTGAGTATAAGTGAACAATGGGCAACATTTTATAGGAGAGTTGAGGGGCACCATTGGATACTCTTAAAATATTAAATTAATATATATTAATTTTTTAATCCAAATGACTCCAAAAAGTGTTATGTAAAATATAATATAGAGATATATATAAATATTATAATCAAATATTTTTTATAAGTGTATTGATTTTATTTTAAGACTTTTCGTTTTGGTATATCCCAAAACATTTTCTTTTAATATTAATTATGGTACCAACATTTTAAATATTAACAGGATATAAATTTCACTCATAATTATTAAATATCCCATAATTGGAATCTTTTGGAACTTTTAGACTTTATTATTTCCACTATAATTTTGAATAATTTTAATATTTTAAAATAATTTAATATTTTTTTTAAATTTTCAATTATATCAATTTTTCCACTATTCACATTATTAAATTTAAATAAAATCAAAACATAGATGAAACATATAACCAATAAAATTTAATAGACGTATAACATGTAATAGAAACCTAGAGGTGTTTTCAATAGCATAAATTATTTAAAATAATATTTATTTTAATATTTATAATATCATTTATTTGTTTTTATAATTAATAAATTTGGTATGGAATCATCATTGTGTCATAATTAAATTTACAATTTTATTTGTAAAAAATTGTAAATAAATTATGATGATGTAGGTAATATTTTAATATTTCTAATTACTATTTATAGTATCATAGATCACTTAAATAGAACCATATTAAAATTTTATTAACAAGAATAGACATGATTATGACATTTTTTCCTTTACTTTAAATTAAAAGATATAAATGTCATAATCACGCCCAAGTGGCTTCCAAGGACCACCATTTCAAAAAATAAGGTTTTTATTGGTTATCAATAACTCATCTGATAAGATTACAATATACATTATGGTAGTTTTATATTATAATAATATTATTTTTACCCTTATTTACCCGATTTACCCTTTAACCATGGTAAACAAGATACAAATGTCAGTATTCGAAAATAATAATTTAGATCCTATTGGACCAAATTTTTCTTAATTATTACTTCAATTTATTTTAATTTTTTAAAGTTCAATTCACAAATTTGGAAAAATTAATTTTAATATTTATCCCCTTGTTAGAATGAAAAACAAGTTATTTATGTAAAATGTTCAAAAGTTCACATAGTGTATCTATTCAATTTTAATATACGATTTCTTAAGATGAGATAAATTTGATTAAATTATAATAAAATAATATAATTACACCTTAATCCCAAGTGAAATAAATATCTAACTATAAATATATATTATACAAAAAAGAACATTTCAAATAAAATGAGGTTTTTTAACTATTCATTCAAAACGAATTTGATAAGAAATACCAAAATTCAAAAAAAAGTAAATTTTGATGTCCCAGTTCAAAATATGAAGTTTATTTTATAAATTATAACCTATAAAAGTTTTAAAAAAATATTTAAAATGGATTCACTATCAAAAGCTGGTAAAAAATAATATTTAGAAAAATACTCATTTTATCCGCAAAATAGTATTTGATTTATATAATTTCTAGAAATATATAAGATGAATTTTCAATATTTGAATAAATTTATATTTCATTAATATATTTTAATTATAGTAGTTTTCTTATTTTATTAACACAATTATTTTCACACAAATATTTTTTGATAACAACACATCTTTTATATTCAAGTGGTTTTTATTTATATTCCTAATAAATTTTATAGTCGATGAATCATTATATAAACATGTTTAAATAATAGTTTCCTAATTTTGTTAATATATTTCATTCCTTCCATTCTAATGGCGTTTCAATAACTAAAAATTAAAATATAAATATAAATAATATATAATTTTTTGATATAACTTAGTCCAGCGTGAATCTTATGATTTCAGAGAAACCCATTCTTATGTGTCTGGTACACTATTAAACATAGAATAATTTCAATGTAAAAATATTATGTAATTCATAATTATTAATAAATTTAATAAGTATTATTCTATAATTATCATGAATTTACACCATGTGATCACTTACCATAGACCTCGAGAAATTATTTTGAACAACCACACTATCATTGAGAGTTTCTTTTAATTCCTTTAAAAAGTGAGAGAAAGTAATTAATTATTCATATAATATCATCATGATATCCAATGAAAATCATGAAGTTGGTGGCATTTAATTTTGATGATTCATAAGATCTCATCACATGATCAAATTAAAATAACACGATCACGTGATTTCAAGTGGTTGTGTGATATATCTTTCATTTAAGGCCTATTATCCTTTATTATATTTGCATGATCCCAATATGACAACTATTTAAAGTCATATTGTGCTTTGTGTGACTCCACATCCTGATCAGTTCTAATAATCCCTCACTATATGATCAGTTTTGATATTCGTTGTCCACATGATCAATTATTAAATTTTTACTTTATGTAATCTATTCTCAGAATCACTCTATATGAAATCAATATTCAAATTCATTCTTTGTGATAAAATTTCATATATCCATACTCATAATATTAGTTTATAATTTATTACTCCACTAGATCAATTCATTCATTTTCACTTCTCGAGATCATCAATGGAATTCATTGCTAGTCTTCATGCCTTCTTTGATAATCAAACACCATCAATAACCTCAAAATTTTTCAAAGAATAAAATCAACTGAAAAGTATTTCCATGAGGTACTATTTTCCAAAATTATCCCCAGTTGGGTTGTCTTGAAAATATGAATAATCATTAAAAATAAACATGTTTACATGTCATGTAATTTTGAATCCATTTTCCTTCTATAACCTCATATATTGATAAAAACATCCTTAAAACCTACTTTAAACCAACATCAGTCAAGAATGGCATGTGAAATGAGATTAGCATGTAAATTCCTTCAATGAATCAATTTTTTCTCGATCCTTCCACTAGAAACCATCTCAACAAAGAAATATTGAATATTTTTATCCATAATATCCTTTTAATTATTATTATTCATTGATATTGTATTTTTAGCATCAATAGTTTTAAAACACCCCTTATTTAACTACTCCCCTGGTTATCTTCTCCCCTATATTGATGAAGAAGTTTTCTCTATAATTTAAAATGAAACTAATGGTCACTAAATTGTGGTCTATTTTCATTTGAATAAAATAATTATTATATAATAAAAAATATACATTATGTTTGGGATATGTGGTCTTATACCCATACCGTTCATGTGTGAGGATTAAAATGAAATAAAAGAGATAGTAGAGGTTGTTCAAAAGATTATTTTGGTAAAGCATCTGTTAATATGTTTTCAAACTATAGTTTGTGAGAATATAATATTGCTTCTCAGGGGTATGATCTAGTTTATTCTTAGTAATATGATATTTAATTGCAATTTTCATTGTACCTCTTTCATTTATGAGATTATTTCTATTATATATAGTACATGAATTATGAAAATGAATTCCAATAAGGGACTTCACTTAAACTTCTATATCATCATGATTTTTCATTTTCCATAGTACATATATGAAATCATTAGTAGTAAAATTATATTTTGATTCTGTGGAACTCAGTGATATAAAATATTTTTTTATTAGTTAACCATGAAATACATTGTCCACCTTGATTAAATGCGCACCTAATGTTGATTTTTGAACATTTTCTAAACTTACCCAATCCGTATTTGTAAAATAAATTAACTCTTTATGATATTATTCATTGTATAGTAAATCAATGGATACTATGAATTCAAAATATTGAAATATTATTTTCATTGTTTGTTTGTGGATTTATTTTTTATTACAATGATACTTGGAATGTATAAAAATCAATATCAGATCCTTTTTCTATTTACTATAATATAAATCCAACGACTAGTCTATACTATGTGATATTAATAGCTTTTTCTTCTTCATTCCATGAGAATTTCAACCTTGAAAACTATACTTGTTATTTAAATGAATATTTTCATCTTAAATCCTCTCAAAACCTCCTTGGAATATTTTGAATGAGAAAATAATGTTACACGTCATAATGGTAATACCATTAAACCAAGGAAAATTATTATCCCAGCTATCATTTCCATTCAGAACACAACTTAATAAATTATATAAACTATTTTATGTTGACTTCAATAAATCCTCCATATTTTATTTCCTCAACATTGACTATCACTATCATCATATGATGACTATCATCATTTAAATTTGGACTATAATGAAATCCACCACACTATTAAATGAGATTGTTAAAATACTGATCATGTTGTGAATACCATTCTATTGGTTATCACATCAACTCATATAGATCCTTATTTAACCAGAAAACATTATTATTATCATAATAAATGACAAAACCATTTGAACTTTTAAAATAAAATTATTTTTCTATAATCTCATTCATAAATTCTTACTCAAAATTTATTTATAAGAAATTTAATTTTCTTCCACTAATATCACCATGAATAATTCAATTATATCCATCCTTGAAATATGATCAAATGATTAATCAAATTCAATACCATATACATGGTAATATCCCATGAAAACAAATCGTACATTGTTTTTAATTATTGTTAAATAATAATTCAGTTTGTTACATAAAAATAATTTTTCCAATGGAATTATTATCTATCATCTTTGAAATAATCTCTCATGTTTTATTATCTTCAATTTTTTCTAGTTCACCGTTAATTTACTGAACAAAAATATTACCTGTTGAAGATTATTTAAAACACTTTTTCTCTACCTATGATATGAATGATTCTTGTTGTAGTATCTTTATCATCACCATCTATACTAATGTTACTTATTCCCTAGTATATATTATGCCTATTGATTTAGGTTTGGCTACTTGGTTCATTTATAAGAATAATTTTCTCATCATCTTCGTATTTTTCTAAATCCATCCCATGTACTTAAACTCCCCCAGAGTATCTTACCACTTCATCATTATCCTCTTGTGTATACTCATGCATTTATCAAATATTCAACCCATTTTAGACAAAAACAATATCGCATATCCCTACATTTTTTATCAAGCTTCCTATTAAAGAATTTATATTTTTTTATTTTTTCTAAGTTGGAATGAGGTATCCATTCATATCCATGAGATTAAAGCATCTTTTATTTCTCCTTATTTACATTAAGACACTAACTTATAATGACTATAATGTAATTAAATAATAGAATATTTCTATAGAAAATCACGTATGAAGTCATTATTTCTTTAGTAATAATAAAAATATATTATAAACTTTATTTTAAAAAATGCTTCTTTTCAAAACATCCCAAGACAGGCTTTCTCGATAAGGATTGTTCTGGCCTTATTTTTTATTATATGATGTCTTCTCTCAAACACTTAATTATAATGTAGAGTTATTACTATTGAAATTTAGTTCAATATAACATGATTCTTGAGAAAACATTTCATTTGTATATTTATAAAATATATTCCATTATAAGTTCAAAACATCCATTTCTCTTGATCTATCATTTTTCAACTTCACCTTAATAACCTTTATTTTAATTCATTACTTCTGTCCTGTGGTTGATAATTTAAACCCATTTCATTCTTGGAAAGTTATCAATGGAAATAAAGTAATATATCTTCCAATTAACATATCATGGATAATTAGTTCCACATAAATTAGCATAAACCATTTTAAAAACTCTTAATGACCATTGATTTAATTCTTAATATGTATATTGAGTAATATTCTCTTATTTAAAATTTTCAAAAGATTGAGTATTATTATTTTATAATAAAAGAAGATGTTGAGATGTATACTATTGTACAAGATTTTAAAAGGATGGTTGGCTCAGATTACTAAAACTCTAATTCCATGACTAATTTTTTTCATCCATATAAAATAAATACATATATTCTTCACTTCCCACAAGATATAGATTCCCCTTGTGCACATTCCTTTAAAAACAACTACTTTATATTTTTTCTTTATGATACAATTTTCTTTTGAGATTATGTTGTTTCCTTAGTCATACAATTGACTGAATCAAAATATTTTTTGACTGAGACCATAAATAACAATGAAATCTCCTTTCCCTAAATCTTCGCCCCTAACCATAGATTTTCTAGAGCCCATATTTTTTAGTCCATAATTATTAAGAAATATTATTGCACCTTCCTTATTATAAAAAAATATATCACAATAATATTATTTTGTAAAATATTGGATGTGCATCCACTATCAATGATTTATGTTCCAGTTTAATTGATGTGTCTTAATTTCATTACAATTTTTTTAAATCATTTTCCACTTTTTCTTATATTTAATTATTAAAAAAGTGTATTTTCATTAAAAATTAAACTTTTTTGTATTTTATATACTAAATTATAAAAAATACGTTTCTATGTTAAATGTAGGAATTTTAGTGTTTATTTTATTTCATTTTTGAATAATAAGATTAATTTATCCATTTTTTATATCATACATTTTTAATTATTTTGTTATTGTAAAATAACAATTATTTCATTTTTTATTCTATTAATTTCTTTATTACTTTTATAGTTTTTTATTTCATCTCTTTTAAATATTTTTACATTAAATATGTAATTTAATTAAATCATTTTTTTAATATAGATAAATTAAACATTTTCTTGATAAATTAATTAATTAAATTAATTGAAATAGTTTTATTTTGTTCCTTTAATATTTCAATACATTATAATATATAATTTTATTTCAATTCATTATTTTATTAATTCTTTTAATTATTTAATTATTTAATTCATTTATAAAAATTTAATTTTACTATTTTTATTACTTTAAAGTATTTTATTTTGTAATAATTTAATCTTCCAAATTTTTTATTTAATGGATTTTAATTAAATTAATTATTTTTATGATTTTTTATATTTGAATTAGATATTTGTTTAGTTTCATATTTGTTAAATTTATTTATTTTTTATATTAATTTATTGGTTGATATTTCCATAACATTTTTGTTATTATTGTGGTTTTTTCACAATCCAAGTGTCCTATAGTAAAGAAATCACTCACTACTAGGTTCTCTTGTAGTGACTCATATCTCACTACCTTCATCTCCTTATTACTCACTACTCCAATTTTCTCACCACTAACCACTTTTTTACTTTGATATTTTTTTGACCCACAACAATACTGAGACTTCTTACCACTGCAATCTTCCTCTGGCATAAAATCATTCAATCACCTATAGCATCCTTTCTCTCATTATTCATTCATTTAACTCATCACCAATTTTCAATATTCTGATTTCTATCCACTACAAACACCTCATGTGTCACCGTTACATTGTCACACCGCCAGTAACCAATTCTTCCCACCATCATTATGTCTCACTACCACCTCCAAGGACACACATCACCACCATTCCCCATCTCACACACAATTATTTCCATCTCAATGACAGGTCCAAAATCCATTCACCATTCCAAACATTAAAATTTGTAGTGGAAACCAATTCAATAGAAGAATAAAGAATCAAATAATGAAACATATTCAATAGAAACACAAATAGATATCCAAATAGAAGAAGACTTGGAAATCAACCACAACATCACAGATCAAAGAACATAAATTTTAATTGAATATACAAACCTCAAAATATCCCAAATCAACATCAGAACCAAATATGTAACTGATGAAGAACTCATCAAAGCTCTCTCTATCTCTCCACACATTCAGAAAAGACTGAGGCTGCCACACCACATCTACCCCCTACAACCATACATTATAGAGTCCCTTGACCCTCACCCTATCGGCCAATCCCATTCCTCCCCCCAAAGTCGTATGAATGTCGCTCCATTCTTACTCCCTCTTTTCTGAGCACCTGCTTGACCAAGGACAACTCTTCCCCATCCAATAAACCTGATCCCACCTCCATAGGCTCTCTTATATCCGCCGACTATGTTCTCCTCCTCTCTATAACTGCACCACCTCTCTTTAGTTTTTTGTCATGAAAAATTTCCCCCCTTCACAATTTATCTTTTTATTCTTTTTTTACTTTCATATAATATATATAATTATAATATATAATAATAATAATAATAAAATATATTAGTATCATATAGTATATAAAATAATTAATATATTCAATGTAGTATAATAACATCAATAATATAAATAAATTAAATATTTTAATTATATTATGTATATTTATATATTTTATAACATGTAATAATCATTATAATTATGTTGTAAATACTAATATTTTTTCATATTTATTTAATAATTATGACTTTAGTTATTTTAAAATTTATTTATTTTTTATTTAATAATAAATATATTTGATAATTAGTATAATTAATGATATTAATATATAGTTATATAAATATATATTTATATATATTAGCTTTATATTTATTCACTGTCTGAAGTTGTTATTTTAATTTATGTTGTCAGTAACATAGAGGGTTGATCAAGGGTGGTGATCATGGGCAAATTATGAAAGGACGTGAGGGTCATTGCAAGAGCTCGGTTATTTTCAATAGGAACTCATCAGATGTGGGTGAAAATAACATTAATTATAGCAATGTGGATTGATTGTTTCTTATGGGTTTAGTTTCATAGCATCTCTATTAATAGTATTTTTTAAATTAGTGGAGCTACTTTTCCTCTATTTTAAGGTACATTTCCTCTAAGACATGAGAACATCTCCAATTCCTATAGATGAGAACCTTCTCTTCATTCATCCTCTCCTTCAATTTTTCAATTTTATTTTCATTTGTATAAATGCCTTCATGTTTCTCTATTCTGTGAAATAAACTATGAGATTGTTTTGAATTGTGATGTTTTTGATATCTTCATGTTTCTATAAAACTTTTTTTTGTGGTATCAAATATCAAGAAATGGGGAAATAATTTGTGCATCTATATTTAGGTTATGAAATCAAAAATAGCCTAAATATTTGTGCATCATTGTAACCATCATCTTTTTCATCACCATATAATACATTGACTATAAATTTGGGTGAGGGAGAGAAAAACCTTTCATAGAATTGGTGTTATACTATCCCACCTCTTTTAGTTTCTCATTCCATTGTCAATTTATCGAACTGAGTTTATTAGTTGGGTTGTGCAATCTAAAAATCTCGGTAGTGTCATGACTCGTCCCCTGGGGACCATGTCGTGACTACCTCAAGCTCGGCTTCCATAAGCCAGGGGTGGCGACTAGAATTGGAAACACATATCCATAAAAGGGGATGTCATTTCCTTTTAACCTGTACAGACACACTGTCTAAGAACATAATAAGAATAAACCACGAAGTAAACTACTATACTAAACGTGTGTTGAAAGTAAATGGGATGGTTTACAAGCCCAACTGAAAATTACTAGTACAACTGAAAAGTAAAAATAAAACTGAAAAGAAAAAAATAGCTCATGGATCGTCCACTGAGGATCTAACTAGAAGGGTAGGTACAGCTAACGACCAGTAGTCCCTATGTCACGTCATGCCAAATGGTACACCTCTGAGCACCATCCAGTCCTGACTTCCTTTGCCTCGATCAGTGTTGTATGTCATCTTCATAAGAAAAAACAAGGAGTGGGCATAGACCATATATTGGTGTGTATAATGATACTCGGTAGGGACCCTGAGAACTACGTAAGTCTCGCAGAGTTCTACAAAAGAAAAAACCCAAAGAGAGACCTCCATCTCAAGAACAATGTGATTAACATCAACTCTACTTAGTTATATGCTCATAAAAATACCAAAAATATCATGATATAATCATATCATACATGAGGTAACAATACCACAAAGGTAACACCTAAAAGGTAAAAGTACCACATAGGTAAAACCACAGAGATAAAAGTACCACATAGGTAACACCACAAAGAAATCACGATGAAGGTAGAAGTACAACACCGGTCACACCATGAAGACAATATCACAAAGGTAGGAGTACCACATAGGTAAAACCACAAAGATAAAATAATCAGCTCACAATTAGATATAACTTATGTATAGAAGTACAAATGATTAGTCGTAAGCTAGATCATCTTATTATGTTAAGATAGATTTTTGCTAACCCACATAGGATCGATAGGTAATGTCCCCCAATGACCCATAAAGGACATGTCCCACATAGTATTGGTATGCGCTGACCCACATAGGATTGCTGAGTGCTGACCCACATAGGATCTGATAGATTCTGACCCACATAGGATAGATATATGTTAACACACTTAGGATCGATGTTCTTTCTTTACGTTACTGCATGCCACAGGATTTCATGCACTCGCTGTGCTCATGCTCCATAGAATCGACCCCTTGAGATACCATTCATACCTCAACCACCACTAAGATCCACAAAAGATTAACCCAAAGTAATTCAATGTCGTAAGGGTTCTAACGTGATAGACGGCGCGTCAATCAGACACCCAGTCTGTAACTTATAAACATTTTAGTCTTGAGGGCCTAGTTAGATTCATGATTGATCCAACCCAGCCATACTCCATATTTGTGAAAACCTCTAGTAGAGTATACCCAAAGGACCATATCTCTCCAAGGGTTCCAATGCCATTGACGGTTCGTCAAACGGATGAACAAATTTCATGATATATCCCTTTAAGAGGTACTAGGCAAGGTTGGGTCCAGGTCCGGTCTGACCCGACGTAGCTGGGCGATGGTGGGCTCATCCCGTCGGGTCACTGTCCGGCCTGGCCCGCTAGGGGGTAGCCTGCTAGGCTCGTGCGGCCCAGACCATGGAGGCACGACCCACTATGCTCGTGTGGCCTATTTCAAGAATGCACAGCCCGCTGGGCATGCACGGCATGACCTGCATTTGGGAGAGACAAATTTGGATCGTGTGAACCAACTGGAGCAGGACCCACCCTAGCCGATATGGGTGGTCTGACCCCCAGTCTTCCTTAATGGCTGAGTAGCCATTCGGTATCTTCCACAGTAGTGGTGCCACGCGGGCACCGCCTAGTAACCGCAGAACCCTTCTGAGGTGAGGGTCCCTCCACTACTGTGGCTTTAAGCCATGACCTCCTCGGGTGGAATATGATGGCGCGCCACCCCGCCTTTGTCTGTGGCCAGCTATTTTTGACCATTGCTTTCACCAGTTATAGCTGCAACCACAGACTTCTCCACTGGCGGCATCAAAAGGTGCACCGCTATCTCCTCAGTGGCTAGTTGTTTCCAGCCGCCACCATCATCCAGTGTTATGGGTTCCATCCAACCTGAATTAAAATTCCCTTGAATTACACATCAATTCCAACAAGAAGATGAGGGTACATGCCTTGTTCATTTGGCTCATGCCCTCCGTGTTTTCTTGTTAAAAATAGGGTTTGATTCATGAATTAATTAGAATTATAAAAAAATAAATCCCTACCTCAAGAATGATATAGAGCATCCATGATTGAGTATGTGGGTAGATGTTTGTTGTCATCACAAAAAGCCACCAGCATTGTTGGTCAATCATCTTCCTTCAGTTCATGAATTAGCGTCACCCGTCAACGCCCTCTGGAACTGGCTCCATCCACCACGGTTCGCACCACGACACTTTATATGAACTTTTTTATTTGGTAAAGTTGTGCCATTACCTCTCCCCATGCTCCATATAAATAGGAGAGGTAGAGGGTTTGCAACACTCATATAATTTACAAGGGTTCATATAATAGGGACTTTCCTACATTTCAAAGGTGTTGTTACATAGGATTTGAAGGGTCAATCCATTTATTGTCTTGACGGGCAATTGGTCCCAAGTTTTTGTTTTTCCATTGGAGGAAAAAAAAGAAATAAATAAAGTAACAAAGTTATTTTAATATTGTTTTAAAAATCCGAAAATGTAACATTTTCCCCAGACATACTGCGGTCTAAGTGAAGTCCCCTTTAAACGAATCTGGGAATTACGGATTCAATGGTGCCCTCAAATTTTTTATCCGAGCACCGATTCAATAGTTAGAAAATTCCGCCCATGCATTTATTGAACGTACCATAAAAAAAGTTCAGAAAATCATTCCAGATACATCGGTCCTTAGAATCACATGATGCCAATTTTCGCAGATTCATAATAATTCTATATAATTAAAAACAATTACATAGAAAATTTGGGTCTTTATATTTTCCCCACCTTAGGATCTTTCATCCCCGAAAGACACTATATAGACAAAGAAAAAAAAGGTGGAAATGAGCCGAAATATGATTATCCCACTCACAAGTGTTGTCCTAGAGGTTCCCATTCTGCCAGAAAACACAAACAATAGGTATTGACCACCAACGAAGGTATCCCTCCTGTGGATCCTCAATCTCTACTCGATCCTCCGTAAATGTCTCCCCATCATCAAAGTCCATCTCTCCATGGTTTATGATGTGAGATGGTTCATGAATGTATCTCCTTACATGGGATATGTAGAATACTTCATTGACCCTTTCCAACTATGGTGGAAGTACCAAGCGATATGCCACCTCACCTATCCTCTGAAGTATCAGAAATAGTCTGATAAATCTTGGTGATAACATGACGCGTCGATTAAATATTTTTAAACTGCTTCATGGTGAGACCCATAAGAATACATTGTCTCCCTCCACGAACTCCAAAGGTCTCCATCACCTATCAGTATAAGACTTATGTTTTCTCTGTTCAGTCTTCATCTGATCCTCGATTCTCAGCGGTAGCCTGTACCAACTTCGGACCCATAAGTGTGACTCCACTAGGCCAATCTGACATAGAGGTGATCATCAAGGACAAATGTATAGGGCCTCGAATGGTTCCATACTGATGGTGGTGTGATAACTATTATTGTATGTGAACACCCCCAATGTAAATTTATTCTCCCAACTAGAACCAAAATCCAGGATGCAAGCACGTAGCATGTCCTCTAGTGTCTGAATGGTCTGCTCCATCGGACTATTGTTCTATAGATGAAGGAATGTTTTCAAACAAATATGAGTCCCAAAAACCACCTATAATCCCTTCCAAAACTGGGATGTAAAGCGTGTGTCACAGTTAGAGACGTTCGTCGATGGAACCCCATGAAGTCGCACAATCACTTGTACATCTAGGCATTCCAATCCCTCTACTAATCCCTACTCTCAGATAGGGAGGAAGTGGGCCAACATGGTGAGCCAGTCAATGATCACCTAGATAGAATCATGTCACCTTGAAATGCATAGAATCCCTATCACAAATACCATGGATATTCTATCCCCCTTCCACTCTGGAACCTCTAGTGGTTGTTTTAATCCTGTTGGAACATAATTATCTGCCTTCACTTGCTGACAAGGGAGGCATCGTGAAATAAAATCTGCCACCACATTCTTCATCTTTGGCCACCAGTGATGATGTCGGAGGTCTTGGTACATCTTCACCACATGAGGCTGTACCGCCATAGGGGATGTATGGAACTCCCTCAACACGTCCTCCTGTAGTTCCACAGTTACCATGGTATGTTATTTGAAGTGGATGATGTGCTCCCCACATTCAGAAAATCTTTCAGGTGCATGTCATGAAGATATTTGAGCACGTAGTGCCTCACAGTCAATGTCCCCAAGTTCTTCCTCCCACACTAACTACAGAAGTGGGAGAGTGACCGTCATAGATTGGAGGTAAGCTTCTCCAACTCTATCCTTGATGTATATATGCAACACGACTTGATACGGTGTTGCCTCACTCAGCAATTGTAGACCAGACCTCCTATTGAGTGAATTTTCTACCACATTCCCCTCCCTATGAGTATAGACTATCTCAAAGTAATATTTTTGGAAGAACTCTAACGATCACTGATGTCTCAGGTTCAGGTCCATATAAGAGAATATATACTTGAGACTATTGTGATCACTGTAGACTCTAAAATGTTATCCCATCAAGTAATTTTTCCACGTCTTCCAAGCTTAGACCACTATTGGTAACTCCAGGTCATAGGTAGCGTAGTTCAGATCATGCTTCCTCAGTTGTCATTAACCATAAGTAATCATAGATTTCTTCTACATCAGGACACCTCCAATTTGGGTCTCTGATGTGTCACATTAGTCTATATACTCAACACCTTCTCCTGGTAGCCACAAGATGTGGTAACTCATTAGTCTCTACGTTAGGTCTAGAAAAATATGCTAGAATCTCTTGATCCACAAGAATGGTTTTACATTCTTCATCAATGCTAACATGTGTTCCGCAAATCTGGAAAAGTCAGGTGTGAATCTCTAGTAGTACCCATCCAACACTATGAAACATCACACCTCAGTCACACTCCTGGGTGGCTCCCAATCTAGTACAACATCTATCTTATACGGATCCACTACAACTCTAGCCTCTAAGATAACGTATCCTAGAAAGTGGACATCTCGTATCCAGAACTAGTACTTCGAGAGCTTACCATAAAGATGGTTCCCTAAGTGTGTATCTAGAACTATCTATATATGATAGGCATTCTCCTCCTTAGACTCCAAGTATATCAAAATTTCATCGAAGAAGACCACCCCAAAGCAATCAAGGTATGGCTGAAAGATCCAGTTTATGAGTCCAATGATCAATGCAGGGGTGTTAGTCATGCCATATAGAAAAAACAAGAACTCATAGTGGCCATGTCGACATCTGAAGGTCGTATTCAACACATTATCATCACGTACCCTGAGATGATGATATCTTGATGTGAGGTCTATATTGGAAATCAAATGATCTCCCTTCATCTGATCGAAAAGATCATCAATCCATAGATGTCGGTACATGTTCTTAACGGTCATCTGATTCAGGCTCCGATAGTCCAGACAGAGTCTTAAACTCCCACCTGCCTTCTTGGAGATAAAAATCGTGGATGCCAATGTAGAAACACAAGGCCTTATGAACCCCTTCCTCTATAAGTCCTCCAACTACACCTATAACTCACAAATCTCTGTGGGATCCATTTGATAATTCGGTGTACATATAGGTGTTGTCCAGGGGTATAGGTCGATGAAAAGTTATACCTCTCTGGATGGAGGTTGGCCCCAAACATCATTAAGAAAGACATCGTCATACTACTCCACCACTACAGGACAACTCGGACTCTCAAAATCATCTACTCTGAGGGTAAGGCTAGACAACTGATGTTTGATCGGATGCACCCTCATCCGAGTAATTTCATCCAGTGTTGCAAAGGTTCCCTTCTTGCAGGTGAAGGAAAACATGGTCCCATCCTTGTGAACACCCTACACCTTTCACATGATATAGTCAATCTAACCCTAGATTGTGGATAACCAGTCCATACCTAAGATGAAGTCGTAAGGCCTCACCGCCGATACAAGAAGATCCCAGCCAAATCACTTGCCTCCTAGTGTAATATCACACTGTCGGTACCAGTGTGTAGTCATCAAATCCCCTCCCATATGAGTCTCTTTCCGTAAAGATCGAGCCAGGGGCTCCACCAGAATGTATGAGCTCCGAATGAGGGTAGTGGAAATAAAAGTGTTACTAGAACCTTGTTCTATAACTACTATAACAAAGGTAGAGTAGACACAAATCATACATATAATCATCTCCAAAGATCTTTTGTTTTAGGCCTCAGCTTCATGGAGGTGATCTCATCCCTATCCACCTGCTCCCTGTGCTCGGGGTGGACCACTTGGAGGTGGTGGAGGTATAAACTATAATCTTCACCCACCACCTACTACAGGGCCATATCTTCTTCCACATATGCCTACAACATGTTGACCTCCCCGATCAAATCTTTGTCTTTTCCTTGGTGGTCCCTCGACCTTTTACTGGTCTTCCGTATGGTGGGTCGGGCAGTCACACGCCATGTGACCCTACCAGCTGTATGAGTAGCACAACCTAATCCTAATCTACCCTCCTTTGTCCCATGAGCCTTGCACCACTGACCCTATATCCTACAGTTGTCCACCATAAGGAATGGCTTACCTGGGCCCCTTCATCATCCATCTACTCCCTACTGTAGATGACGCTAATACCTGAGGTCCTGTGGTGGATCTCGGAGTCGGTTCCTGCTCAGCATGGAATCTCCCAACCAAAAGCACTCAATCAGGCACCCCAGTGTGCATCAAAATGATGAGCGATATCATAAATTATCTGATCTCACATTAGATACCGTTCTCAATGCTTCAATTCCTGAATAAAGGGCCATGTACCAAATAGGTGGGGTAGTGGGAGAGATCAGTGGACCTCGTCGAGTGCTGAGCCACTGTCATGCTTCCCTGATATATTTGTAAAAGATCTTGTATAAAAAATGAGCATAGAGTCATAAGGATGAACTCTTACCTAAAAATGCCCTCAAATTATGCCCAGGTAAGGTTTGAATCATCATGTATCTGGAGGGTCAGACTCCACCATCTCCCAAGTGCTCCCTGAAAGAGACTGTATACTAGGATCACCATCAGATCAGCTGGTGTCCCAAATAAGTGAATAACTCTGGCCACAACCTCCAACAAGTCCTTAGCCACCTGCAAGTCTATCTCACCTTGAAACCTCATAGGTCTCTACTATTGAATCTTGTGAAACACACTCATTCAGCGTGCACCCTCTTCTGGTAGGGCTGGGGGTAACGGTTTCCCAATAGGTAGTGGTGCTGCTGGTACACCTCCCAAAGGTGATAATGTCATAATAGGTCCCTACAACGAGGCCTCATTTCTCGGTGATCCATCATCATGTACTCTCTTGGAAATCTTGGGTGGTTTTCTTTGTCGTCCCATCCTGAAAGAAAATAGGTGTTCCACAATCAATAAGTTATACCTAGTGAGATGACTCAAAGAGATCAAAGGTAAAACACTTTCAAAACACACAAAATTAGTGTTTTCATGCTCTATGTTGGAAATCATAATTTAGGGTCCTTGTGTATGGATTTGTCGGCCACCACCCCAACACTGGATTCCCCAAACTGAAAACCACACTCAAGTCACATAACAAAATTTCCACATTGAAAAGATTAGAGTTCTAGTGCTTTGGTAGAACTGACTCCTTTGATAACACTTTGTCACAACCCATCCCCTAGGGACCATTCCATGACTACCCCCCGACCACCTTCTGTAGGCCAGGGAGTGGTGAATAGCACCGAAATGGTGTATCCATAAAATAAGAAGGCATTTCCTTTTAACCTGTATGGACTCATAGTCCAAGAACATAACAAGAAGAAAACACGAAGTAAAATGTTGTTGTAAAAGTGCGCTAAATGTTAATGGGATAGAATAAAAGACCAAATGAAAAGTAAAAGTACAACTAAAAAGTACAAATACCACTAAAATGTGAATAACAGCTCATGGATCATCCATATAGGATCCTAAAATAAGTGTAGGTATAGCTTACGATTAATAGTCCTCGTGTCACGTCACGCCAAATGGTCCACCTCCAAGAACCGTCCAGTCCTAGCTCCCTTAGCCTCAATCAATGTTTTCTATTGTCTTCACAAGACAAAACAAGGTGTGGGTGTAACCCATGTAGGGGTGAGTATAATGATACTCTGGAGGGACCCCAAGACCCCCGTAGGTCTCCTAGAGTCCCACAAAGGAAAAACCACAAAGAAAAACCTCCATATCAAACATGAAGCGATAGACATCAACTATACTTAGGTATATTCCCATAAATATACCTAACATATCAAGATATAATCATCTCATACATGAGGGAGTAATACAACAAAGGTAATACCATGATGGTTCAAGTAGCACACAAGTAACTCCATGATGATAGAAGTACCACACATGTAACACCACGATGATAACACCATGAAGGTTGAAGTACCTCACAGGTAACAACATAAATACAACACCATGAAGGTAGATGTACCACACAGGTAACACCACAATGATAGGAGACTTAGTTCACAATTAGGTATAAATTACGTACAGAAGTACAGATGATTAGTCGTAAGCTAGATCAGGTTATTCTGTTATGAGGCAGTTGCTGGCCCACACATGATCGATTGGTAATAACACACACTAAACCACATAGGATCTAACCCCCACAGGATTTTTATGTGTTGACATACACAGGATCATTAAGAGATGTCCCACAAAGGATCTGATATATTCTGAACCACGTAGGATAGATAGATGTTGAACCACTTTGGATTGACGTTCTTTCATCACGTTTATGCTAGCCACAGGATTCTTCGCCCTTAGTGCGATCGTGCTCAATAGAATTTTCCTTTCATGATACCGATCATACCTTGACTACCAGTATCCTCCACAAAGTAGTAACACAAAGGACCTCTTTGTCGTAAGGGTTTCAATGTGACAAATGGTACGTCAATCAGACGCCCGGTTTGTGGAATATAAGCATTTTAGTTTTGATGCCCCGATTGGAATCAGGTTAGATCCAACTAGAATGTACTACTACTTTCTCCAAAACTCTTGTGATGTTTACCCAACGGAGTTTCTCTCTACAAGGTTCTTATCGCTGAAGACAGTTTATCAAACAGACGCCTGGATTTAATTATATGGCACTTTAAGTATAACTAAACCTCATTGGGTTTGGGTCCGGTCCGGTAGGGCGGAGTCGTGGTCAGGCCTGACCCGCAAGGTCCACCGTCTGGCCCATCCTACATTGAGGTGGCCCGTTGGGTCCGCACATCTTGACTTATAGAGACGCAGCCTGGCCAGCATAGGTGTGGCCCGCTACGCTCGCGCCCCAGGCCTACAGGGGGGTGTGGCCCTTCTGGAGTAGGTCCCTCCCTAGCCGACATGTGGGGTGTGACCCCCAATCTTCCTGAACATCCAAGTGGTCATTAAATTTCTTCCATAGTGGTGGTGCCACGCGGGTGCTGCTCAGTCACCGTGGAACATGCTAGAGGCGCGGGTTCCTCCACCATCGCTACTTCATGTCGTGTCCTCCCCTGGCACCCTGTGATGGCGCGCCTCCCATCCTCCATCCCCAAATGGCTAGTTCTGGCCACTGTTGTCACTTGCCATGGCTATGGTCGTGGCCTTCTCCACTGGCAGTGCAAGACTACGTGCCACTACCTCCTCCACTGTCAGCTTCTACCATCATCTAGCATTATGGGTTCCATCCAACCCAAATTAAAATGCACGCAAAGAATGCATCAATTCCAAAAAAAGAAGAGGGTTCTGGCCTTGTTCATTTGGCTCGTACCCTTCACATTAGCTTGATAGAAAAACGGTATGATTCATCAATAAATAGGAATTATTACAAAAACAATCCCTACCTAAAGAATAAATGAGAGCACTTGCAATTGAGGAAGTGGGTAGGTGTTCGTCGTCCCTGCAACTAGCCGCAAACGTTGCTGCTCAAGCGTCATCCTTTGGTTCATGATTCAGCATCACCCCTCACCACCCACTAGAACCGACTCTATTCTTCAAGGTAGA
Source organism: Viscum album (assembly GCA_963277665.1). Lineage (NCBI taxonomy): Eukaryota > Viridiplantae > Streptophyta > Magnoliopsida > Santalales > Viscaceae > Viscum > Viscum album. The sequence goes on along the minus strand of OY728155.1, from coordinate 990,705,696 downwards.
CATCACGAAACATTATTCTCACTTCATTTCTTAGTGAATTCATGCCATTACCTCCCCCCAAGCTCCATATAAATAGAAAAGGGGGAGGGTGTGACATGCTCATAGAATTTATGAAGGTTCATTTAATAGGAACCTTCCAAAATAATAAGGATGTTGTTACATAGTATTTAATGGTTCAATCCATTTAATGTATTGACGTGTAGTTGGTCCCATGCTGCCATTTGTCTATTGGAGAAAAAGAAATAAATATATAAAATAACAATTTTATTTTATTAATCTTTTAAAAAGTACAATATCTTTCTTTTTCTCGAGACCTATTGTGGTTGAACTGAAGTCTCTCTTAAGAAAATCATGGTGCAACAGATTCAACAGTTCCCTAAGAATTTTAATCCGAGCACCGGTTCAAATTTTTGAAAACACCACTCGCTAGTTTACTTAATGTACCTTAAAAAAGTTTAGAAAATCATTCTGGACAAACAAGGACTCGGAGTCCCACACCATCAATTTTTGAAAACTCCCAATAATTCCATATAATTAAAAAAATTACATTGAGAAAATGGGTCTTTATAGGTATGTTCCAAATTCCTGTTGACATTAAATATAGAAGGACTTAGTTGAGCGATTCATTTTTTGGTTTGGTGGAATTTCGATGCACTAAAAAACTTTTGTGTTTTATTGGTCACTATTTAGGTTTATGTGGTGTGTGATTTGACCCATCAGACATGCACTAAGTAAAATTGAGAGTTGGTGATATATTTTTTAATATATCTATGATATGATGTAGATGGTGGATTAACCTATATCCAGCCATATTATTTCTGTCAGTTATGTACGTTTTTCAATATTTTCTTATTTTCATTTTGTTTTGTTTACTCTATGGTATTTTTTTATCATTCACTGCTAAATCACATTCACTATGATTTATGGAATCAGTTGAATTTTTTTTTGGTATTTTCTATTAGTGTTTTTAAAATTTATAAAAATCAAAGTTTATTTTTTCGAAATACCACATAGTCATTCGAAGCATATAATTATTTGAAGGAAATATTTGTTACCACTACCTACTCATCTCATTTATTTTCTATATATGTCATTGACCTGATAATTTATATTGACAAATATTCTTGTTCCTCCTCAATGGATTATGGTCTTACCTCATATTTTAAACTTGTAATTTTTTTCAACTCGTTCAATAATCCATTAGGATTATGTATGTAACCAATTTTTTATACCTTAGTACATTTATCTATATTTTTAAGAGTAATTATAGAAATATTTTTATAAACACCCCACACTGGAAATAATGATTTTAATGTAATGAAAGTGATAATGATCATTTTTCGGATTCCTCTATTTCTCTTTCTCTCATTGGTAACCTGTTAATATAGAATATACTTTTTGAGAATGTCCTATATTTCCATTGAAATAAAACCTGATATGTGGTGTATTCCTATGCATCCTTTCTTCAGCACTAACTATCCCATGTATTTTAGGAAAAATATAATTATGATTTATATCCAATAAATTTCCAATCATAGAGTGGGATTTTGTGGTATGATATCAACCATCTCATCATTCTATTTCAAATCAAATCTCACACCATTATTTTCTTTCTAATATGACATATTCTTCTACAGAAACTATGTTTAATATTTTTATGGACCTCCAAATTATAATTTCACCTTTTTATTGACCTGTATAAATTTATTTCAAAATATCATATCATGATTCAAGTGTTGTTTTTAATACGTCAACATTCTTCATTGTCGAAAAACATCCAATTTATTTCCTCCAAATTATTTGACATGATGTTTTATTGTAGAGGTCAATCAATTGGTAATATTTATATATTCTTTAACCATATGTTTAAAACCAATACATTTCTTCAAATTATATATCTTTTTAGATATGGTATTTTAAATTTCATCATTTACCTCAGATTTCTATTATTCCTACTACTACATATATAGTTTTCCATTAGGATTCATAGTAATGAATCATGTAAAACAAATAAAATAATTTTTCATAGGAAATTCAAATTCGTCATCTTAATCATATTGAAACATCTTAGAGAACATTAATATAATATTTCCAACCATCCCACATCAAAAGCATGATACTATAATTTTTCCATTTAAATTCCCATTTACTCTATCATAGATTTGATGAAAGGAATGACATGGAATCATCTACCTCTTCTTTATTAAATCCACCCCCAATAGTGAGATTATTCATGGCCTTGGAAACCACCCCTTTATATTTCCTTTTTTATAAAGACTCATTATAATAATTAATCATCAAATATATGACAAGAGTACGGTATATGTTATTTATTTTTATCTCATTTGTATATTTATCATATAGTATAGATATATCTATATTGAACTGATGTGGATGTATTGTCAAGATATTATTAACAATCATTGTATATTAACAAATTTATCTTATACCAAATTGTATTCTATTATTATATTTTCATAGTCAATGAATGTAGAAATATACTCATTATGAGTGAATTATCAGATATTCATATTTGTTCCACAAAACCAATAATTTGGCTTCTCTAACCCTTAAACTGTTATAATTTTTATTTAGAATATTTTCTCACATAACAAGTGTTTACTTATAAGAAATCAAATTCATCCAAATTATGATTGATAAATCTCTTTTTAAGGTATTGATTTTTTTGGGTTCAATATCCATTTATTTTTACTGTACTAATGATAAATTTTAGTATTACACAATTGAAACATATACATCCATCAAATCTATAATGAAATAAAAAACTAATAATCAGAGGTAATGAAACATACAATTCTCCGACAATTGAGAATTTTTTCCAATGAAAATCGAAATCCATTTCTGATTAACAAACTCCATTAAAACCACATATAGATAAAAACATATTTTATCCTTTCCTGTTGATACCTTTTGTCTGAACTATTAGGTAAAATACACAAATGGGAGGGGTGAATCTGTGCACAACCGATTAAAATAACTGTCTCTTCGGATATTGTTTAATCATTAGAAAAAACACTCATATTATTCTCCACCAAGGTTCTCTATATAAATTCAAATTAAAAAATGAATAAGAAACAAAAAATTTACTGGGTTCACCCTGAAATATTTACATTAAAGGAATGTACAAAAGAAATTTGTTGATATTCTATATCCACTAAAGTTAATTACTTTTACAATGTTTATAGTTTACTCACTCTTCATCTTGGATTACAGCCATTTACAATTATAAAATATCACTATTCCTCCTATAGTTAAGTGATCCCCCTGTTCCTTAAGTATAATCTTCTAAAAATATATTCTATGTTGATTCATACCCAGTTATGTCTTTATGCTCTTGTTTAATCAATGATATGAAATCAATATTTTTCTTCAGATTCCTCCACAAAACTCCTCTACAAGACGCCCTTCATATCACACAGATCATATATATCAACCATAAGACTCTACAATCTTTTTATGCATTGAATAAATATAATCAATTAATGTGAGTCAAATTACTCTATTATTTTCATGAATATTTCATCACTCATATCGTCTGTCTCTGTTCAGTGAATATCACCCATTGTGAGACCCATTCATGAGACCCCTTCGTGAGGTCTTCTTTAACTCAGGTTGATTTTGTGACACTATATAGTGTCATTTTTTAGGTTATATTAATAATGTAATACCAAGAAAGTATACCTTTGTGCACAAAAACCCAACACATACTTCACATCACATGATTTCTTCAAAATACCACATTTTTAGAAAATATTCGGGATTCATTAATCACATGATTCTTACGTAATTCATTTTTAGCTCTGAAAAATACTTTTCATCAGATCAAACCACTTATGAAAATATATTAAATCCTGAGGATCGATAATGTTTTATTTATTGGCAAAAATACACCCCACTAACTTCAAAAATCATCGTTGTTCATTCATTCCATCACTCTAGAAATCGACCTTATGCACTTCGCATGATCACTCTGCATGATCACCTGCCACAAGTCATAAGATCAAAATGGGATAAACTAAATTTCTTTTGATTATGTCACATGATTTCCTCACAAATAAAACTAACAACCATTAATTCATCAAATTATCTAAAAATGATATCCTATTATAGTTATGCAATTAGGTACATTGTCTTTCAACACATAATGAGATATCATCGCATAATCAAATGACAATCACACAGTGACATGATTTCAAGTGAAATCATGATACATTTATCATTTATGGAATATTTTACCCTATGTTGTTAATGTGATACAATTTTTATATCATTAAACAATCATATGGTTCTTTCCATGACTCATTCACATGATCTATTATGATATTCATGCTCCATGTGACCTGTTATAATATTTTCCCTCAATGTGATCAGTTTTGACACTCACAATTCACATGATCATTTATCTCATACTCTTTAAGAGTGATTAATTTTAGATATCATGTTATATGGGATTATTTCTTATATTCATGCTCTATGATACTAGATCATACATTATTGGTCCTCGAGATCGGTGAAAAAATAGTATACTATGTGAGATTAATTATGGAATTCATGCTCACACTTAATCCCTCCATTGAAAATAAAAATTCACCAAAAACATAAAATATTTTCAAAAATAAAAAAAAATAAAACCAAAAGTACCAGGAAGAGGTATTTTTCTGACATTTATTTTCTTAAAGAATCATTTTTCTAAAATGGATTTTTGATTCAAGTTGTGTAGTTATTTAGAATTAAATTCAACTTCCTAATGAAATAAAATCATGTAAAATTGAAATAATGTTTTAAATTATAATAATTAGTATAATATAATTGGTTTAAAATAAGTTTCCTCAGTATGAATAGTAAAAATAATAAAATATTGTAACCACATTTACTGTTAACATGAGTTTATTGAGTGGGGGTTAATTAAAGAGATTAATGCAAGATATCCACCCAAAAATAAATAATTGTGTTTTGTTGAAAAAAATTCAACTCTTTATTATCCTATGTTAAAATATTCATCCATTTTAATACACATTACCATGCATGTGACATTAAATAAATGATTTCATTCAAAAATTCCATGTCCGTATCTCCCATCACTTATAAAAGGAAACTATTCTCTTCCCTGATTCACACCATTATAGCCATTAATATCAAAAATTTACAGCACCAAAAATTCCTAAAATACTTACCTTTATCCTATATATTCTAGTATTATCCAAATATGAATACATTTATGCTTAATTAGTTTTCCAATGGATGTCTTTGAACATATAGTTATGGATCTCAACAAAAATCCTTCAATTTTATTTCTTCTTATAATTCATATAACAATTTTTATATTTAAAATATTGATGAATGAATTATCATAAATATAATGAGATTTAATTATGATAATTTAACAACCTATTACCACATCTTCTCAATCAAGTGGGTGATGGAAGTATCACTCATTCAAATTTGGGGAGTAACGCATCCACCTAGCAATAAAACTCATTTTACACCACCATCATTCCTGGTTAGAAATAATGAAATATTTAATGATTTTATATGATATTATTTTATAACATCAAATATATAAATGTTATTTAATTTTTTCATTTCTTTCATCACATCCATCAAAAAATGGAAACATCACTAATGTGTACCTACAGACTACTATCTCCACATAGTGGAAGCATTTATTCTTCATCATAGATTTATATGAATGGATATAAATATACACAATATATATATATATATAATTTCAATATTATATATTTGAAGGAACCATGATAACTATGAATGGACCATAACCACTAATCAAATTCAAAAATAAAAAGAAATGCAGTTAATACTCAAAATGATGATGATAATGAGATTGTTAATGGATGGGTGACAAGATGTAAATAATATAAATATTTTTTCATTATAGGTATAATTATTCAATTTATCGATTTGTAAAAAATATATAAATTTATTATAAAGGTGGTTAGAGTGATTACATAGTTATTCATACATGAGGTATGTTTTTTGATTCAATTTGACTTCATTAAGACACATTTAATTTTATTTACCTAGTTATTATTTATATGGTTTATATATTTCACAAGAATGTATTTTTTAATAATTACTTATTTAATTCATCAGTTTTATAGAAACATATTATTATGAATCTTACAATGTCTTTCAATTGAAAAATTACCAAATTTGTTAGGGTTATTCTCCTAAATCATATTTTATTGAGAAATGTTTGAGTTTTTGAACTATTTTTTTATTAGTTATATATTCTGATCCTTTGATATTTTGTTTAATTAAAAAATTATAATTTATTTTATTTGATATTATGATACATATTATTTCATCAAAGGGATTTTAATCGAATTCTACAAATGTGGTAAGGGTTTACTATCTCAAATTATCTTCTTTGAGAACAATTTTTATGTTGTACACATTATTTATATTATTAGGGGTAAAAATTACCCCATTTATATGTTCTATCATGAATATCCACATGTTCATGAAAATAAATATTTTATATTATGTAATTTATTTCATGGGTGCCATGAATCAAAAGATACTGAATCATTAATGATTTCTATAACAATATCATTTTTACAAGGATTTTTTATTATTAAATTATTTTGATGGAATTATTTGTTCTATCACTCCTAAATCATATGGATTTCCTTGCTATATTTTTATTTATAGATATTTCTTTTTTTCCATTCTTTTTTATCTATTTATGTACAAAATAGATTGAAATACTGTTTTTAAGGAATGTTGACATTGGGTTTCTCTTCAGTTGGGAATATTTTCATCAATATCAATATTTTTTAAATTTTTTAAAGACAATTTATTATTATTCATCAAATATTTATAAAATTAATATTTTCCAACTTTTTATGTTCTGAAAAAATGTTTTAATTTGATATTCTTTTAATTTATCGTAAAAAGTCACAACTAAAATTTTGCTGAAAATGTGAAAGGTAATATTGTTTTAATATAAAAAATTTAAAGGACATTACTTAATATCATTGATATTATTTTATTTATATATTTCATTATATTTTTAATTGGTTATTTTAAAATAAAATTATTCTATAATGTTTTATAATTTTCCTTTTAAATTAGTGGTTTCAAAATAAATATTTTACTTTCCTTGAGAAATTTACTTGTAAACCTATAATTGTATTATCATCTTTAACAACATCCTTTAATTTCTCATATGATATAATAGATATATGATCAAATATTTCTATATTTATTATTTCTTGAGATGATTTATTATGCTGATTATCAAATGTTTATGAAACACTTATCCACATTATTGGTCATTATTTGATGATATAATGATTGCTTTAGGATAGTTTGGAACACATATATATGGTTTTCATTATGTTTGTGGAAGACAAGAAATTATATATCCCTCCATTGAATAAGGTATGTAAAGATATTTCATGTGATTATAAGTACTATAATAGGGTTGAACACATTTTATTAAGGAAAATTATCCAGGAGGAAAATATTCGGATTGAAATGTGATAAAAGAAATGTTGGAATAATAAATAAACCCAATGTTGTATGATAGTCGTGGAAGTGTTCCTTGACAATGAAAATTATTTTCTCTAGCCAAGTGCATGAAAAATTGTAAGTATTATGCTTATGTTATGTTTTCGTAGCTCATGATTGTTTATTGATGATTCCACAATATTAATTATTATGTGTTTAAATTGAGAATACTATATTTCATGTTTCCATAGAATGATATATAAATTAAAGGGTAATATTTTATAATTATTAACTCATGATATCGTAAAATTAGGATTAAATTATAACCACATATGTTAATTTATTATTTCTTTTCCTAAAGTTATTTAGAATGCGTGGTCACCATTTCTTTTTTTACCTTCCCTAGGATATGAGAAAAAATATTATGACTGAAATGTTTATGATGTGAGATAGTTGTGAAGGTGTAAATGGAAAATTAGCTACATATTTTACTCACAAGTTATTTAAATATTCTTGTTTCTAAGAAACTAATCCACTACAGTCCTCATGTATGTATTATTATGAAATTTTCTGAATAATCATCTATAATGACAAATGTATTTATATTTGAAATGTAAGGGTCACTATACACCACCCTAAAAGAAAACCACTTGAGTACCCATATTATACATGAAAATCACCTCACTGCTTGAAAACTAACATATAACCACATTTTTGAACCACTGGTATAGCCCATAAAATTTTGGGTGTTGGAAATACCCATAGTTTTAAGAACATTGATAGTGGGAGGTGTCTCTATTGATATGAAATGTACCCAAGGTTTGGAAAATTATATAACCATGGTTATGAATCATGGGATCCTTTGTATGTGAAATTCCCCACCCTATCAACAATCATATTCCCTCAGTTCATAAATAGTGGCTATAGGACATAAAAAATCATCTAGCTGGATTTGAACCTCAGATCACCTCTTCTTTTATGTCATGCCTAACAAATTCCCTCCATATGATTTTTTGTATATAAATATATATTTACTTATATATATTTTTATAAACTATCTATATATGTGAAAAAAATATGGTAAAGTTTTTCACAGGGAAATATTTTTTATCCCATGGAGTTTTTTACTCAATATTACATAGGAAATATATACCCATGGTTTTTGGGAACTGTGGATATAGGGTTGACATATGACCACATTTTTTAGAGAACCATGGGTATATTTCATGATCCGAACACTATACCCACGTTTTTTCAAAACAATGGGCCTGGTCATCATGGATTTATAGGTTCTTTTTATTATGATTCTTGGATAATTATCAATGAATGTGTGGTGTGTTCTTTTCATTGTTTTCTTAGGGTTGGTCCTTTACCTAGTGTTTCTTCTACTACTATCTTGGATTATACTCACAACTTCCAATAAAAGAATGGTTTTTAGAATTTTCACCCCCTTAGTATGTGTAATTTATTTTACAAAGTGTTTTCTAATATTATCAAAAAAAATTATCTGCATCTTCTCATCCATGTATCTAAATAACAACATGGTTTTGTTATAGGGATAGGTATTCAGGTATATATAGTGTTTTCCCATGAAGTTATTGTTGATCTCAATAATAGAGTGATCTGTACTAATTTTATTGTTATTATTGACGTGGAAAAGGCCTATAATTGGGTTGATTGGACTTGTCTCCTGAAACTGCTTAGAAAATATGGTTTTTCTGACTTTTTTGGTGATCTCTTATTAATGTTATTTTCTTCTCATTGTTTCCCGATTTATTTAACGCGGAAAAGGTTTGGTATTTTCAAATATTCAAGGGGATCGAGACAAGGTGATCCAATATCTTTGAGCTTATTCTTTCTGTCCAAGGAAGTTCATAATAGAAATCATAACAAGGGTCTTGATAACGGTTTTATTTAGCCATTTAATGGGAGGTATAACTTCTTTGGTATTTCATATATTTCTTTTCGATGACAAGTTATTTTTCCTCAAATGTCCATGATAATTCTATTCATAATTTCAATATTACTCTTTCTAAATATTGCAATAAACCTGGCCAATGTGTTAATACAAAAAAAATTGGTGTATTTATCTCCAAAATGTATTCTTATAGAATATCCCTACTCATTCATAATAGAATTTTTTTGACCAAACAACATTCCCTTATGAAAAATTTCGGAGGTCCTTTATCTAATGGGAGAGTCAGTACTTTTTATTTTGATTCCATTGCGACCTAATTATTAGAAGGATTCAAAAATAGAAGAGACATTTTTATCGATTGATGGAAGGATCACTTTAGTTAACAATTTAATTTTTTCTAATCATTTTCATGTTTTACCTATCTGTAGACCACTTAAATTAGTGATTGGGAATATTTAGAGGCTTCTAAACTACTTCATATGGGAGTCTCACAATGAAGGATATCATCATTGGTCATGTTGCTCCAGATTGAAATGATCTATTTATGAGGGGGTTTCAATCTCAAAGGTATAGATAAAAATTGACATTGTAATCAAGATAAACATATCTCAGAGAATATTACTTGTCCTTTTATTTGGAATGATTTTATCATGAATAATTATGGGGAGTTCCTTTTTTATTCTGTTGACAACAACAATTGTTCTAACATATGGAATTATTTAATGTGTCTTGTTTCTCATATTTTTTAGAATTCTCATTTGATTACTGGGTGTGGTTATATTTTTTCAGGTAACATAATTGGGATGGTTCCATTTTATTTTTTCCATGAATTACAATTCTTCAATGTCAATATTATGTAGGAAATTGTATACCCATGTTCAAGGATGCAATGTTGAATCAGGTTTAAATGAATGATTTGTATAATATTTACTTTTGTCAGGATCAAGATATGTGTTGTATTACATTATCTTCTATTAGTAATATATCCTTTTTAGATGTATGTTCTATGGTCCATCCTTCTCCTAATTTGGATTGTATGGGAAGTAGACTTTGTGGTAATGATCTCTCTCTTAAATTCAATATTCTTGTCTGGAGAATCCCCAATGGTGTTATTTCTATTGATGATAATATTCAACAGAGTCCAATTACTATGGTTTTGAAATTAAAATGATTATTGTCCACTCATTCTCAAAACATTTTTCATTTGTTTTGAAAAAGTGATTATGATGTTCCTCTATGGGTTCATATTACAGGATTTCAAAATATCAATGGCAGTGTGAGGTTGGTTGACAGATTTCTCTAGGAATATTAGAATTAAAATCAGATGGATCAAGAACAATCCAAGGGGTGGTATTTACTCACTTTTAAAACTTCAAGGGAAATTTGGAAAACTAGGAATGTTTTTACTCATCATATTGTTCATCCTAACCTATAAATATCAGATGTAAATTTCTGGGTGTTCTCTCTTCGTTTGTGCGATAGTGCCATTGTGTGAATATTCCTCTAGTTATATATTCATATGTTTCATAGGTTTCCTTGACAGATCCATCACTTCCTAGGTGGTGTTCTTCCGGCACATGGGAGTGATGGAAGTCTTCTATCTACTTGTTAAAATTAACATTGGATGGCCCTTGTGTGCTAGGTCTCATGTGTGGTTGTAGTGCTATTCAGGATGATCATGAAATAGTTATTGTGGATTTTTATTCTTACATTTGGGTCGGTAATTTAGTGGTGGATGAGGATTTTTATTATTTCTAGGTATTAATATTTGTAAGGAATCATATATTCATTTGTCTGAAAATGGATTAGATTCTACTATAATAAATAATTCTCGGTAGATAAATTAAGATTCTTTATGGAATATTATTTATTCCATCTTTTCATGCATGTTATCATTCATTCAAATATATTGGTTCTTAAAACATTTCATGATTGTAATACACTAAGAATCTCATTTTTTTTCTTATGGTAATAGGAATGATATTTTTTTCATTTTTTTCTAGCACCTATACTATTTCAATTGACTCTCATAAAATAGTTTGCTGAGATTCCCTTGACCTTCCTCATGTTTATCCCCTGTGAACTTCTTTTCTTGTTTCATTTTAATTTTTCCATACTTTTGTTAACAAATGTTTACAAATTTCATAAAAAATAGTGGGTATGGGTTTTAAAAAATCCATATATCCATAGTTAAGGAATTCCATAGGTATAGGGGTACTTATTACCACACTTTTATTCCAAACTATTGGTATAGGGTCATTTTATATTTGTGATTTTTCATGTATACACATCCATATATAACTCATACATTAAACTACCCCCTAAAAAATTTAACATTTATCCATGCTTCTATGTTCTCTCTAATCAAATTGCACTATTTCACTAGTGCGCATCACAAGATTATGCATGTAGCATCACTCCCAATTTTCCCATTGTCTATAAACATGAAACATTTCCTCTTATTTTGAAACATATATGAAGATGAAGGTTCATGGTCAATGATACTGGGAGATATGACACACACATACCTAAATCTACAACCCTCTAAGGGTATGTTGTAAGTCAAAATTGAAGAAAATTTCAAGAATTAAAGGTTATTGAATCATTCAATGATGTTAAAAATTAAACCATCATTAAATAATAGTTCCCATATGAACCTCAAGGACTAGGGTTAATGAACTAAACATCTGGACTCCCAATGTAATAGAATTTCTTCCTAAAAAACACATCAGTGACACTTCATCCAATCATCATTACATGAGAAATAATATAAACTCTAAAACCTTTCAGGTTTTTAGTTTCAAATGAAATTTATATTTTTGATTTCTAGTGTAGAGTCTATTTCATGAATTTATATTCAAATCAAAATTCATATTTTTTAAAAACTTTGAGGATATTTTTTGGATATGGATGATGTCTGTAGAGGTACCTTGTTTTCTTTGGTGAGTCTCTAGATATCCAATTAACATTAAAATGTTTCAAAAAAAATTCCCCCTATGAATGGTTGTAGAAAAGTTATTGATAACATAATGGGGGGTAACATGTCCATTTTTTTGACAAGGGGTTTGGTGAATTATTAGTGCAAAATTTTAGAGAAATCATGAAAACCCTAAAATTAAATTTTATAGGGGAATTTTATGGTTGGAGAATGATATAGAAAACCACACACCTAAATTATGTGGGGAATGTGGACTTTGATAATGAAGGATAAACAGTTGGAACACACTTTGGAAAACCATGTGGCATCCCAATTAAATTAAACTGGGGAGAATTAAATTAAATAACCTATCAAGATTTTATCTCTCACCATATCTTGTTCTCTCTCTCATATGCAGATAGGGTTTTCTCCCCCACACTTTTATATCTATAATCCCCCTTTATTTGGTGTGGATTTCTATTAATTTAAATTTATTTTAGTTGAGTTCTTACTCTCTTATTTTCCATGTTGTCATCCATTATTTCTCAATGAATTTGTAGTTTAATATTAGGATTTTGGAAATGTGATTTCACCAATGAATCATGAAATATTATGGATTGATGCAGATACCATGTGTATCAATTATATAACATCATAAAATATTGTATTAATCACTTCATTTGTTATTTAACTTAAGGTACACTTCCTCAGGAATTTTATTGGTTATTTATAAAAATTCGATGAATTTATATTTTTAATCATGTTTATAATTTTAAATTTTTTTATGAATTATGTTTGGATAAGTGTTAGGAGTGGGACAAACCTCATTTCTCAGTATTATGTCTACTGTACGTTGACTAGTGAGTTTGTAAGAACTCATACCTATTGAAATTAATTTGAATAATTAATTTTATAATTAAAAAATTTCATAATTTAATTTAACAATAAATTTTATTTTTAATAATTAATTATATGATTATGTTATATGATATTGTTTCCTATGATTTGAGGATATGATTGGATGACCATAGGTAGAAAGAATCATTCTAGGTTTCTTAGTAAATGACACTATATGATTTATCTCATTATAAATATATTCAATCTCTTATTCGACTAGTGATTATATTTTTATGTTCCATCAATATTAAAGATTTATAAACATTCCATTATTTTAGGGTTATTTTCTAAAATTGGTACATTCTAATTTCAACCATTAAGACAAAACGAACTGCATATATTTTAAAATATTTTGATGATCGAACCTCGACAGAATGAGTTCTGGTGGATGACATTATGGGTTTCATAGTGGTTTGTTTAATTTTAGAAAAAAAATTCTATTTTAATAATTTAAAAAAATTGGTTTCTTAAAAGATAAGTAGTGGAAAATGTGTGTTTTTAGAATATTTTTGAATTATTACTTATATATAGTAATGGGATTTTATATATAGACTTTTGATGAATTTTAAGGAATGGGATTAATATGAGTAAAAAAACATGAGATTCTAATTAAAAATAGTTATAAATGGGGATTTTGACATAGTTTACAAAGGAAATTAAAAATGTAATAAATTTGATATTTTGAATCATTTTTCATAATGAGTTTAATGCCCAATTTTTTAAATAATGAGTGGTTTTATTTGTGGAAGTTTCTATGATTTCCTTGTGTGATAATTTTTTTGTCTTTATCAATTTTATTCATGTTTGATTAAAATGGTTTCTTTTGGTATCAACATGGTGGGTTAATCTAGATGGATGTGAAAACACCCATAGAGGATAGATATGTGTTTAAATAACACTAATACATATTGATGGAAATTATAATAGGTATTATGGTCTTTGGATCAGGGATTTGAATGTGATCCTGGAAACCAAGTAGGTTGTTCATTCTATGATACTACCTAGGGTACCCCAGTGGGTGACATAGTATCATAATAATTCTATAGGGGGTTGATGGGATATTTCAGTAGTTTTGATTTTAGGTGTATCTGTATAACCTAAAATATTTAAAGATATTAGGGAAATTGTAGTGGTGATGATTTTTAATTCACTTTAGAGGATGAGTGTGATTTTTTAGATGGGTTTGGGAGAATGTAAATCCCATGGGTGTTGAGTGTGATGTGTCTGAGGTTCTCTGGTGTAATTACCTAGGTTCATGCTCTATAATATTTTGCATAGAGAGTATTTTAATGGTATTGTTATATTTATATATATATGATATAATTTTGTTTCTAAGGATGTATTCATTTTTTTAATATGGTTCTTAGTTCCAGAGTGATATATTCCCTATAAGTTATAATTATCTTCTCTCTATAGATATGTGATTAAGAACTATAGTTTAGGTGGTATGGGTCATATGTGATCCATGAGTAGTGGAAGAATAATATCAGGTTCTGAGTTAAGGTTGTGAATCCATAAGTTGTATGGTGTTTATCTTGGATTCAGGGTAGGATGTTGTCCCCCTACGTAGTTATTCTCTTATTCCGTGTTAGGACTCACCCACACATGGTAATGGTTTTAATTAAGATATAGAATATGTTAGATGATATTTCTAGGGATTTGTGTTTTTTAGGGTGGTTTAATTATGATATATGGATGTCTATATCTCCCCTAGGTGGTTACAATATTATAGGAACTCTACTACTAGATTAATTTTGGTATGATGGTTCTTTTCTAGTTCCATGCATTAAGATTTTTCCTAGGGGTGGTTGGATAGAAATATTATGAGGAACTCCAACACTGGATGAATTATCTATAGTTGGGGTTAATGGTATTCCAATTTTAAATTAAATACTTAACAAAAATGAATTTCATTTCATTATGTTAGGAATATAGGTTGTTTTATTTCACAAAACTTATTTCATGTTATATATGTATATTTCATGCACACCTACATGATTATAAAATATAAAATATTATTGAGTCATTTTAGATTCCTACTTATACATTGGACTCACAAGCTACCCATGTATTTGATATATGTGTCGATGTTTGTGGTCTAAAGATCAATAGTTATCTCGTGGCTGAGGTACTACATGAAGCTGGACATGTGGTATAATTGTATCATATTTTTAATGATAATGATTTGGAAGGTATTATTATTGTTTTGGGATAAAATCATGTTTATATATTTTTAATTATTATTTAGCATGTTTTCAGGAAAGTATGTAATTTATTTGTGTCCTGATTACATTTTTAAAATAATATTCTGTTTTATTAGTTGATTTATCATATAAATATATTTAAAAAATTCCATTTAGGAATTATAAGGCCATATTGTCTCCTGGTTTCATATCTAAATGATTTTTGGTTGTCCACTATATGGGTGGGTTAGGATGAATTTCTCGTATAATCAAAAATAACCCATTAGGGTTTAATTTATAGGGAATAGACTACCAAAAAATTATAATCCCTCAACACTAGTAAATATCTTCTAGCATAAGTGGAAGTGTTCTTGAGGTCAAGTGGAATATTTTCCCAAGTGCTATTTTGGAAATATCAGAAGGAAAATTATAAAGTGGTATCAATGTTTCTTGTATAATGGGGACATTTAGTTAAGGTTTGAATAAGATTCTCTAGGATAGAGAGGCATAATAAAAACATTCCTGGATAGAATTACATAAGTTGTAACCTATTATTTCTTGGAATGTATTATACTGGGACTATGAAATTAGGGAAGAGTGAGGTATTTGGTTATATCAATAATCCATATGTGGGATAACTAGGAGTTGGGATGAGTCATATGACTTGATGTGAACCACAAATTTATTCATGAATCGTGATATTGGAATACTCAAGGCATGATACATTCCCATACGGGGGATTGAGTTTTACATGTTTCCCCAATAGTATCCATTATTAATTTACAAAGTATAAAATATAATTATAATTTAATAAATTATATTATACGTTGTCATAATTTAAATATGGATTTTAGGGTTCTTTATTAATATTGATTTTTACTATTGGCCTGCATAGGTCAATGGTTTTTGGAAGGGTTGGTTTTTTATAAAATAATCTTTATATATAAAACTTATTCAGTGTAAAAAAAGTGTACATTAAATTGTTTTTAAATATTTTTATACTGGGAATGAATTATTGAGCTAGTGATTTTGAAATTGATTAGTTTATTTGGGATTTAACAAAAAATAAGGAAAATAAGCATTGAAATTTTATTTTAAAATTTCTTATAGAAAAAAGATCAATTTTGTAAAAACTTATTTTCTAAGATAAGAATTTTTATATGATTTTTTGGTGATAATATTTTATTCATATAGGTTTTTTCAAAGATCAAGTGAATTTTGGTGGGTTTAAAATGATTACATTTGTGATTTAAAAAAAAGAATTTAGCACCTACGGATGATGAATCAAATGTAATGTTAGTTTCATACCAGGGATTGACCTAGGATATTGAATTCTATGGTCAGATTATATGACTTCTTTCCTTGGAATCAACTATATGAGGTTATAGTTTCTTTTTTACATGATTTTGTGTTGTGAAAAAAAACCCAGTGATTTGTAAATTACTTTTTGTCTTTTAGTGGTTAACAAGGAGTTACTCTGTTATTTTATTGTGTATTTGGATGGAATAAAATGTTTTTTTAGAGTTCCATGTACTGAAGGAACATGGATGTATATGCATATTGAGATCATGTATTTGGATTTGATTAGTGGGTTTACAGATTTGAACTCTTAATGTGTGTTTTGATGTTTTTATTGGATGAACCACTCTATAGAAAAATTATAAGATAATTTTATAGTAGTAAATACCATCAGATATAATAATCCTTGTTTATTTATGTGTTATGGTAGGAAACACCATTTTTGTTTAATAGAATAACTACTGATTCTTCAGTTTTTTGGCATTGATAGGTGTGGTTTAGCAGAATTTTGGTGCTGGTTGATTATTGTTCCACGTTGGAACTTGGTTATAAGTAAGGAGATAATATCTATTAACTATTTTCAATGGTGGTTTGAATTTAAGAATTAGAATTTATATATATTTTTATATAATGGTGGTGATAAGAATATTTCTTTGGTAAAAAAATAATATAAATCATGGGTGTATAACCCTCATGTTAGAAGGGTTATGGGTGTTGTGGAATCAAATAATTTATGGTAAAATGATATAAGGATTTAGTTACTGGAATGAATATATTTAGAGATTCATGTGTGATTTCGGATAGAATATGTGTTATTGTGGGGGGGTCAAGATATTATTTGTGAAATTCGAGGATGACGCATAATAAAAACATACCCATTCATAGGGAAAGACCATGGGGTATGGTGTGGTTGGTTGGTGAACCAATCCTGGATATATTAAGATTTTTAGGATAAAAATTTGGTGTGTAAGTTTGAATGTTTTAGGGATTGTTTCACAAATTATGGAATCTTGGTCAGCTTCATTGTTGTGGTGATTCATTAGTGGATGAGGTCATGTGTTTTTGAATTAAAGTTAAGATGAAGAATAATGAGTGATTATATTATGTAAATTGATGTAGCAAGGTAGGAAAATAATTATAAACATCGTATAGGATGTATTTGATGTTGTATAATTTTCAACCCATACATTTATAGGAAATCTGGTGTGTGTGAGAATAATGGTTTGATTTATATAGAAGAAGAAAATTCAAAGTTCAAAGATGGAACATATATATTTATTAATGAATTAATGATTATGTTTGGTTAGATAGGTTGGTTGGGAAAATAACATAGATTTAAAGATATGGTAAGTTATATTATGAGGATATTTTCAAACATGATGCTTTTATATTCTGACTTTTTTGAGGAAATTTGAATCATTTATTTCGAAACTATGTGTTATTTTGAGAATTAAAATTGAGATTATAATAATGAGAGATTATGACTTTTGAGATGATGTTTTTAGTTATGGATAAATGTTTAATATTTTTCTTTTGTGATTTAATTAGTCTCAACATCTTCATGTTGAATTTTTGTTGTTTGGAAATGGTTTTACCCTAATGCATTGTTACATAATAGTTAGGGGAAACCATTCAGGGTAACAGTGCATCTTCTTTTGGAAAATGGTTGGGGTACATAGATAAAACACAATTGTAGAGAAACTATGTAAAACATTTAATTCATTTATAGATAGGATTTATTTGGTGGGAGCATGGTTTTTCAATATCAGTGACCAAACATTGTGGGTTTTTTGTACATGGGAGGTGAAAGATTCATGGTTGGAACACAGTTTGGAAAATATGAGGCCTATTGAATTTTATTAATTTTGGGAAATATAAAAAATGTTTTTAAAGGATATTTTCTACCTCCCAGTTGTTTATCTATTCCCTTGTTCATGGATCAGATGGTCTCCATTCCCATTTTTCCCTTTGATACCCCATGAGCATGGTTGCATTTTATAGAGTTTATTCAATCTTGAGGTGAGTAATAACTCACATATACTCCCTATCTTCACCACTAATTTTCCTCTAATTTTAGAATTTCTAGTTAGGGATTTATATATTCATTTTATCATATCATTGGTCAATCAACCCAATTCATGAGGAATTTATTCATGCCTTATAGGGAGCATATTAGAAGTATATGTTCAAGTTATCATTCACTTTATTACATTAAAGTATCTAACCAAATAAATTTTAATAAGTTTTTTAGAAAAAAAGATGAATGTGTTTGTCGAATCATTAGTACAACATTGATGTTTTGTTTGGATTATGTTTGGGTGCTTAACAATAATTGGTTGTACATATTGCTTACAGATTCAGTTAATGTATAACGCCTAGTGATTTATTGGGTTTCTATACCTATTGAAATTAATTTTTTAAATTTCTTAATTAATTGTAAATTATTATAACGCAATGAAATATTTAATTATCAAATTTTATAATTAATTATTGTATTTCTGGAATTCATATATTTTCCAAGGATTTGATTATATTATTGGATGAAACAAGTAATTTTGGTTTAGGGTTGGTTTTAACAAAATTAGATCCTATAAGGTATGTGGCCATTACATTTTTTAGTCTATTTTTTATTGGGTATTTTATATTAGTGTGACATAATTATATAATTTTCATCTTGTTTCATGAATTGTGTGATCTCATAAATAAATTATGATGAGAATGTGTTGGAATAATTGTTGTCCTAAACCAAATATCCTACTAAATTGTTCAATGATGTCTACTTGGTAAAACAATTGTCAGTGGAAATACATTTGATGTTCATTATGGTGTGTTTTGGAATTTAATGTGAAAATGATTTACTTTCTAAAAGTCTATTTAATTTTTTTTAAATCAATTTGAATGACATGAAAATTTTGGTTTTTTGGGAATGGGTTTTGAAATGTTAATTCAATACTAGAAATTACTTCTCAAAAAAAATTAATGGGTTATGGAAAATTACCTATCATGTTTAATATGACTTGAGATTCTATTTCAAAATAGTTTAAAATGTGGATTTTTAAATGGTATCAAAATGAAATCTATAATAAATTATTTTAGTTTTAAGGTATATTAACCTTATAGAGTGTTATTATCTATATTTTTAAGGATGTTTACATTTTCATAAACCCAATTATATAATATAAATTCACTCATCTTTTTTGAATAAGATGAATATAATTCATGTTGGATGAGGACTGATTTTTTTTCTCTCAAATTAGTGGGTTGATACAGATGTATGTGATAGACCCCATAAAGGGTATAGGAATTTCGGGGGGATTATAATAGATGCTGATGGATTTTATTATATTAATGAAGGCATGAGCGTATAAGATTTGAATTTAATTATGGAACCATGTATGTTAACCACACTAGTATGAGACCTAGGGGTCCCTTTTGGGTTCCACGGTATCATGTCATCCCTATAGAGGGTTATTGTATGATATGAGAATTAATGTTTTCATGTGTCACATTATAACCTAAATCATTGCATGCAACAGAGATATCCATAGTGAAGAATATTGGTCTTAAACATGAGGGGAGGACCATTATCATGTGATATGGGTTTTGGTGGATGGTGGAGCCGTGTAGAATTAGTGAAAAATGTCAAATTTTCCATGGTGGAATAACCTGGGTGAATTCAATACAAGGTTCCAGAAATAATGTTTTCCCCATGCGTTATAACATATAGATATAGATGATATAAACAATGGTGTATATTGATATCCTATTGGTTCATGAATTTCATATTTAAAAGGTGACATTTAACCCCCAAGGTGTATGTGTTTTTATTAAATGTATGGGTGCTTGTGTAGAATGGTTAGACACTAGTGGAGATATAAGATACCTGAGTAATTAAATCATGATACCTAGTTCTAGGTTGGGGATATGATCAATAGGGTGTATAATGATTATTATTGTTTTAGTGTTTGACTTTTCCCCTAGGGTAAATACCTTCATGTTCTTGGACCAGACACCCTCATATGGGATGATTTTTCTAAGAAAGCTATGGACTTTGATTAATAATGCTTACATGGATGATTATATTTCCCTTGGTGGTTTAATTGTTTTTTGGAGGATGGGTATGTTTCCCTTAGGTGGTAAAATAATGACAGAAACACTAACCCTAGCCAAATGAGTTATGATTTTCACTTACTATTTTAAGGGACAAATTGGGTCCCCTATTTTAGTTGGTGTGACATGTTTAGAGTCACTACTTCACATACCAAAGTAGGTTAGAAAGGGTTTGAGGTGACCTGTTTTGAACCTGAAGATTAGACATATAAAATTATTATACCTTCATGCTAAATTATCTTGTGGGTATATTTGAATAGAACAATTTCACCTTATATATATGCAATAAATATAGATACACTTGTTTACAACAACAATCAATACTATTGAGCCATTTAGGATTCCAACTGGGTCATTGAGCTCACCCATTACCTTCATACACGATATGATTTTCAATGTGGGTTGTTATACATTTATGTTTTATTTCAGATAATAATTACATCAATTAGAAGGACGCATTGTATATATCAATTAGGTTATTATGGCTAAGGTCTCATCATGTTGGATTATCTAAGTTATTCAAGATACCAATGTACTTTTTTAGATATTATTAATCATGTTTAATGGCCAATGTTCCATTTATTTATACAATGATTCCATATTTATTATATTATAATCTATTATCTATTTATGTGTCATACATATAAAATTACTACATTATTTTCTAGAGTTAAGGGGACTTTTTGTCTCCCTAAATCATGTCCTTAGTATTTTTGGAGTTCTGTTATAAGGATAAGTAATGATATTTTTTTGTAGAATCAAGAATGACACCATGAGATTTTTATAGAGTTCATAATCACTCCATGACTATTTTAGGTCATTGCCTCTTGTTGGATGCCACATATATATATGGTTTCATTCAGAAGGTCATGTGGTGTCCCCACCTATTAGTATTTCTAGTGATTGAGGCTAGGATCTCTGTGAAACATTTCCCAATCATCCACACTCTAGTGAAGGTTCACCAAAACCATTTCACCTGAGCGACTCCTCACCCAATACTCATCAAATTAGCAACATTTCTCCGAAGACTCCTCAGCAGGGAGACACTTCACCCTACAATATACTAGGTTGTAACTACCCCCAAAGCAATACTAGGGTGAAGTCTCATTTAGGCCTCTATACTAGGTAAGGGGAACAATAAATCATCTCCCAATCCTTAAGCTAGGGTAAACCATAACCTCGTTCAAATAAAATGGAGATACTTTTTACATGTCATAAATTTTATTTCAAATTTTCCTTTATCAATATACTACACTTCACAAATTCCTTCCCATCCATATTGATGAGTACAAAATTGGAGAGGTATCTAACTGCAGTTCCATTATTTCAAAGTTACTATACCTAGGATTCACCCTCTCCCATGTCTCCCACATGGGTTCATATACACAAATTCCTCCTTAACATATTCAAGATGTAAATAATACTGTTTTTCATGGTATAGTACACCACATTGATTGTCTGTTACACTGATAAAATTCATTTCTTAAGAAGTTCTTTTGGGTGAGAGGACCCTCAGGGTGATGATGATTGTATACTCCATTGATAATAATGGGTACTGTAAGGAGGATAACAATGAAACACCCTAAATCATGATCACTATCTTGGATAATGCATATTGAGAATCGAACTCTCCTAAGAACCTAGTGGACATGTTCTTAAAACTCAATGACATACAAAAATACAATGAGAATCCTACTATATTAAAATCCCCAAAACCTAGATTTACCTAATTCACTTATAAAGTCAGATATCCCCTTGAATATATACATAATACCCACATATATCATTACATATTCCTAGAAGAATTGGGGTCTTTTAAAGGATTTTATTACCAAATAATTCCCTTAGTAAGGCTCTCATCCCTGTGTTCCCTTGGGGAACCATATATATATATAGGACACCCATCATAATCCAAAATAAATCCACATTAGGCCATTTACCACATGAAATATCTACATAAATAATACAAATTTCATATAAGTCATCATACCTAAAAGGTATATATTCTATGGGGCCCTAATTCATAAAAAATATGTGTTCATTGTGAGATTTCACAACCTATCCATTATATTTAACAAAAAATGATGAACCTAAAAAGGTGGTCCATACGTGATCCCCTCACTAACCATTGTTTTCCATCTTTTTCTTAGTAGTCTTAACTAAATTACTTTAAACTTCATAACATATCATGCATACAACATTAAATTAAACTAAATACATCATTGAAATCACCCAACCATAGTCAATCTAACCCAAGCTATGTTTAATTGAATACTATTCATCAAGATAAATTGTATATTGCACTATAGTTAAATACCAACCCCCCCCCCCATAGGAAATGAATTCATCACCCTCTCATTTACTTCTGTTTTTCATGGATGTACAATATTAAAAGGCACCACACTGATCTTGTTCACATGGCCATAAATGGTATGACATGTCTTTTGAAGTAGAAATTGTTTTTTTACATTATAATTATCATCATTGGGATACAAAGGATTCTCATCTCATGGGATCTTTCCCAACTCCACAACACTTAAAACATACTTGTGTGGATAAAAATTATAGAGTTTCTACCTATGTGTAATTAATTCATTGCGTAATCTCTATTATACAAATTATAGGGAAACTATAATATATATATGTTTATATTAAGGTGTTGTTATAGTTAAATTCAAGTATAGCGGTAAACTATAGTGATAAAATTACATGAATTTATTTAATAACACGTCTTAGATATTTTATTTATTCTTAATGTAGGTAATAATCCCCCTTAAAAGGGATAGTTGACCGTATTCAAAAATCCTATCAACAATTACACAACTCAATGAATTATTTGTAAAGGGCCTTAAAACCACCAATA
This sequence comes from Viscum album, assembly GCA_963277665.1. Classification (NCBI taxonomy): domain Eukaryota; kingdom Viridiplantae; phylum Streptophyta; class Magnoliopsida; order Santalales; family Viscaceae; genus Viscum; species Viscum album. The sequence continues at coordinate 990,682,015 of OY728155.1, read as the reverse complement.
ATTATAAAGAAGGTATTTATTTACCCAAAATCATGTGGCCATGATAACACATCAAAAATAGAATTGTGATCCCTTCATAAAATATTGTAACCAGATATAGTTGATTATAATAATTTATCAAAAATCATGTTTCCTACACATATTTTCGTAAGAATGTTTCACATCTAAAACATAAACATATATGATTATAGTATGAATTTGTAGAGAGTTATGAAATGAATAATTAAAAAATTATCCTATAAAAATAATATACAAGATAAGTTATTAATATTATTAGAGGTAGAAGAAATAATAAAACCCTTTGTTTTTTTATTTACATAATATATTTTTGTGATGTGTAACACATTCAGAAAATATTTCATTATTTGAAAACTGATGAACTCTCTTAAATATGTGAAGTTTTTTTATACTTTCCCATGTTATTTATGTTTTTATCTATAACATACAATAATTTTGTGAGTATTATAATGTTTTTTAGTGAAACATAATTATTTATTTTTTATGATTTTGTGGAGAACATATGACACCCTATAGAATGAGTTTCATACCCTGAGTCAATGAAACATAATTTCATATCAGTTTTAAATTATAATATATTACATAGCCATAATAGATTGTGAAATACTAGAGTTACTAAAAAGGAACTCCATACAATTCATTTGGTGTGGTGATGTTATAATGGTGCTGAAAATGGAAGGGTAGTAAAACCACCACATAGAAGTTATTTTTTTATTACAAAGTTTTTATAAAGATATGTATACCAATTATAGGCATGATGAAGGTCATGATGAACTATAATTTTTTTTGAAAATAGTTGCTGAAGAATATCATTTCATCGGGAATGTAATTTTACATTGAAAACATACCTATAGTATATGGGGAGTTATATTATTACTAATGTATAGGAAATGTGAATAACTCATATGATTGGTTTTCCAAAAATTAAAAGGGTGCACCATCATTAACACTTTAATTATGTAAAAGGATTATCAATTGTGAATCATTATATATATTGTTTCATAATATTTAATGAAATAAAAGAATATATTTTGTCATGTTTACAAGAATAGTTTTTTAGTAAAAGTATATTATATAGGATATTGATATTCCATAGTATGTGTAAAGATTAAGATGATTAGAATATGGTAGAATAAGGAAAATCAATAATAGGTGGTTTTCAGAATATTATGATGTTTATGTTTATAATTATAATTAAGAATAAATATATAAAATTTCAAAAAAAATCACAGTTTTAATATGGGTTATTGAGCACTCTAAATGATTGGTAAACCAGAAATAATCTCATTAGATAATAAAAACATGGATTTGTCCCAACCCTATGATCAATGGGTGGATATATGAAGACCTAGATAAATACTCAGAGTAGTTATATTCAAAAATAAAGTGAATATAATTGAATATCATATTCAGAAGAAGAAGTGGGAGTTGGGAGAAAATTATTATATTCAAATCTTAGAAGATTATGAGATATAAGAAATGGATGGTGTTCCTAGTTTTATTTTTTTAAAATTCAATAAGATATTTATCATGAATAATATAAGGTAATATTAATTTTTTAACTGATTGAGGAAGAAGAAAAAAGTACCATATGATAACTACTATAAGAATATATGTTCTTACACGATGAATTTTAGATACCATATTTCATGAAAAACTATGATTAAACCATTATATTGTGGCATTAATATGATCAATCCATGAAACATGAGAGGGAAATAAAACAAATATTAAAAATAACCATGAAATATGCCTCTATGATACAATTAATATCACATGTTGATATTTAAAATACAATCATATCTTCATATTTTTGTTGATAACCTCACACCTAATGACTAAAGATGCATTCATTAATGTAGTTCACAAGTGGAAATGGGGAGTAATAGAAAGATTTATAATGAATATTTCTAGATATTTTTTGAAACTTATAATATGTAGTATTTTCTTCTGATTTCTTAGGATACAGTTAGTGTATACTCATCGGATTATCCTATTGTGTTAAACCATGTAATATTCAAAAATAAATTAAATTATTTATATTTATACATTATTTTTTATTATTCAATGATATTAGATGTTAAAATGGATGAGTGGATGAATTTTTTACTTATAACCAGATAAAAATATCCATATGACGTATAGAACTAAATTGAAAAGAAAATTTTTAATCGATGAAATCCTCCATTAAACACATATTATGGAGACTTGTTTGTCAACCTTGTCCCAGAATTCCATTTAAATTGTAGATTTAGTTTTATCAAGATTATTCAGACTAATTATTAGGTGTTTTAAAGAAATAAAACATTCACACAACATTGAAAACCTTGAAAATGATCATAAATATAAGTGAAATCATTTTAGAATAATAACTATAATATTTTTAACATGTAAAAAAAATTACACATTAATCTAACTAGTGGTTTTTATGTAATCAATAAAAAAATTATTTTAGGTATATGATTAAAAAATAGTAATAGTATCCTACTCCAATGGCCTGAAGGCCTTAATGTTTTTTTTTTGACATACGTCGAATTTATAAAAGGGGGTTGATTTTAATATCTTTTCTTAAATATCTACATTGTAAGATTATTAATTCTAATATTTCTTCAATAAATTAAATTATGTACAATATACATAAAATTTTATGAAATTATTTACACACTTCTTATATTATAACAATAACAATTAAAATAGACATTGTAGAGACAATAAGTTATCATAGAGTGTTATGTGTTCCAATTTCTATAGCAATATATGTCATATACATTAGTACACGTCCTTTTGGTTTTTTAAATTCAATAATAGTAGCCAGTATCATAGTATATGAAACAGTCTATTTTATTTAATTTCTTTTCATGTCACTATAATGTATTAAATATTTCATTTTTGTAATGCTATGTTGGAGTTGGAGTATAAATTATTTCATTATATTGTGGAAGGAAATAAAATTTCTGAGGAGATCTTATATGGTTTCATAAACAGCTATATATTTATATATAATTTATTAATATGGTTAGTAAAAATTATTATAGTATGTCTTAAGTGATATTGAGAATAATGAAGAATATTAAATCATATTTTTCTAGTGGATCTTCTTGGTTGTTTTTAGTCTTAATGTATAATGTTTGTATATGTTATCGGTATATCAGTGGATCATGATAGTTAACATGTGTGTAATTTTTATGAATTTTGATAAATATTATATATAGATATTTATAATGTTTGGTTCTAGGGATATAAAATTTGTGGTGATATATGGTTTGTGATACTACTTTTTGTTTATCACTGGAGTTGAAATGGTGATTTATTATTAAAAATATACATGTGTCTTGAAAAATATAAATAATATATGGTAATGGAGTCTTGAGAATTTTGATTTGTATATTATATTCACTATCCAAAAGGTATTTATCCAACCAAAACAAATTATATAGGGTACTATATAAAACATTCCCTGACTGATTTCACCAAGGCTTTGCAAATAATGAAAAATAATATTCTATAGGCCCATAAAAAATATGTTAAAAGAATATTAATTTATCAATTCTAATAGGAAAAATAAATCATAATAGATCACATATTCTATGTATTTATATATAAAAATTTCATGGTTCACACCAATTCGATCCCACTATCTTGAAAAAAAAGTGTTTTCTGTTCAATTGAAACAAACAATTTTTATGACAAATTTAATCATTTTACATTTATATTTATGTTTTATTTTTGTGTTATGTTGTACATTCATATATATAATATATGTAAAATATATATTTTAATAATATATATATATTACATAAATTTAATATCATTATATTATATATATATATATATATGAATATACCATTCCCAATGCCTCTATTTTTTAGTAAATGATATTGGGAATAAAATAATTAAAACCACAAATATATTGCCAAAACCTAAAAAGGCTCGATCTAATAATTTAAATTATTTTCCTCCCATTTTTTCTAAATGGAAACCCTAACTTAAATATTTAATAAAAAAATTTCACAACAATCCCCAATATTAATTTATTATATTAGAACTCTCCAGAAAAAAATTGAGCCATTCATCATAGTAAATGTATCTTTTTTTAAAACTATACTTAGTATTATAATCTCAATGTATTATTTGATTTATATTTTGTCGAATAATTAAAAATTCTAATCTATTTTTTAAAATTTTGATATCTTACATAACTTCTTTTTTATGAAACATCTCATTTTATATCAATTTAATGTCCATGTCCTTAAATACATTTCAGGAACTATCCATAGTGTAAACCCATTAACATAAATTAGTATTGTAACCAATTCAAATTTCATAAAGGATATATTTCACAATGTTCATACATTATTCAGAAAATATAACTCATTGTGTGTTATGTTGCTTTAATAGTTTATAATTGAACCTCTAGTGATAAAAATGATATTTTCACTAATTAGTTTGGGTTATAATAAGTATTATGAAAAATAATCTTCATAAACCATTTTCGCATTAAACACTTTTATTAGAATCTATATAAATAAAGTGTTATCTTTCAATTAAAAATGATATTAGTTATATTTTTAACACCATCTCTATGTTATATGTATTACTGGTCTCTATTGGAAGATATTTTTTAAAATGGATACACACAATTTTTACATGAGATAACAAAAGAAATTATTTTGTACCATCATATAACCATTGTCTCACATAATCATGTGTATAATTTATATATCTAAAATTACCAGTGAACATGAAAGTATAGTCCTTTAATAATTTTACATAACTAAAAAATTATTTTAAATTGATGGAATTGGACATGGACACAATTTAATATCAAATAATATACTCATAATCCATTCATCTTCCATGCCACAAGCTACTGAAAAAATAAACTCTGCCACCACAGTTGAATATCAAATATATATCTTTTTCTTTCTATCCCAAAATATAACAGAATAACTAAGATTAAATAAAAACATATATTTGGATTCATTACATTCTACACTAGTAATCCAAGTAAAATAAATTTATCTTTCTAACACACATTAATAATAATTAAAGTATAAATATAAATATACATTCTTGTTTAAGTATTTAATCAATCATATTAAATATTTAAAATGATCCACACCTGTATTACAAGAAGATCATGTAATTTTATGTATCAAAAATAAAATATTAGGTCTAGTATAGTGGAAAACATAAATTAACTAATAAATTGTATTAGTATACTCATTTGGTGTTATGGATCTAAATGTACTCATAAATAGTTTAAAAATAGTATTAAATTTAGCATTAGCATCATTAAAACCTTAAAGATTGAAATTATTTAATTTTTATTCAATGTAATGATTTCAAATAAAGAAAAACTTGCACTATGATTTATAAGTTTAATAATAATAATATAATAAATTATTCTTATATAATTAATTGTATACATATAGGATATTTAATTACATTACTCATTTAAACCAATCATAGTGGTTCCAGAAACTGACATATCATCCATATACATACATAAAATATTTGTAAATTATTTTTAATACGTTTTATAAAAAAATTATCCACATATTATTAAATAAAACTATTTGATAATAAAATAGAATCAAATACGCATCAAATTTCATTGGAGGTTGTTTATGTATATAAATAGATTTAACTCATTTACATAGTTTCATTTCATTACAATATATAAACATGTTCGGGCTATATGATGTAAATATGCTTATTTAAATCACTATTTATAAATACTTTTTAACCACTATTTTATGGATAAATGAATTTAATAATTAAATATAATAAAAATAAAGTCCTTAATGATGTAATTCAACATACATGAGCATATGTTTCAAAATAATAAATCCCTTAATTTATTTAATAAACATTTAGAATCCAATCGCTTTTTAAAATCATGAAAGTTTCAATTGAAATAAAATTTCATTTTAAATACACTTTTTCAGATAAAATGTTTTAACCCTCTTGGTATGTCACGACCCATCCTCGGGGCCCGTGCCATGAATACCCCAAGCCCGTCTTCCATAGGCCAGGGGCTGGCGACTAGCACCAATGGTGTAAATCCAAACAAAAAGGGAAGTCATTGCCTTTATGAAACATAAACACACACAACCAGAGTATAAGCGGAAGCTAAAACTATGTAAGTAGTATAACAAGTGTGCTGAAAGTACAAAAATGGCCAGCAATACAAGCCCAACAGTAAAGTACAAGGAAAAGACAAATAGCAGGAAGGTGTCAAGCTGCTCCTGGATTGTCCACCGGAGTTCCTACCTGAAGGGTAGGTACTGATGGCCACCACAGCTCTCCACATCCGTCTATCACCTCCGGGTATCATCTCGTCGTGAATTCCACCTCCGAGTGCTGTATCATCAGGAAGTCCACCTCCGGGCACTATCCAGCTCTACAATCCTCAACCACGATAAGTGATGTCCGTCGTCTACATCCAACACAATGAGGTGCGGGCAAAGACCGTGCAGGGGAGAGTATAACAATACTCAGTAGGGACCCTGAGTCGTTCAAGGTCTCATAGAATCCATGAAAGATAAACTATAAAGGAAAGATACAATCACAAAGTATCAACTGAATCTAATTACGTATATGCCCATACATATATATAAGTCATCATTTACAATCAGCTCCAACACTTGAGCCAAAGAACAAACCAGTCCACAAAGGAAAGAAAAACACAACCCAGCCCACCAAGGAATGCACAACTCAGTCCACATAGGAAAACACAACCTAGCCCAAAAAGGAAAGCACAACTCATTCCACACAGGAAAACAAAACCCAGTCCACAAAGGAAAGCACAACTCAGTCCACATAAGAAAACATATCCCAGTCCACAAAGGAAAGCACAACTCAGTCCACACAGGAAAACACAACCCAGTCTAAAAAGAAAAGCACAACTCATTCCACATAGGAAAATAAAACCTAGCCCACAAAGGAAAACACAAATCAGTCCATACAGGAAAACACAGCCCAGTCCACAAAGAAAAGCACAACTCATTCAACAGAGGAAAACACAACCCATTACACAAAGGAAAGCACAAATCAATCCACACAAGAAAACACAACCCATCCCAAAAAAGGAAAGTACAAATCAGTCCACACAGGAAAACACAACCCAGTCCACAATGGAAAGCACAACTCAGTCCACACAAGAAAACACAACCCAGTCCACAAAGGAAAGCACAACTCAGTCCACACCGGAAAACACATCCTAGTATACAAAGGAAACACAACTCATTCCACACAAGAAAACACAACCCAGTCCACAAAGGAATGTAATTAAATCACATCAATGATAATGATTGAAGTCAAGACTCATCTCACACAGGTATACACTTCATAAGGCGATAGAGATGATCAGTTGTAGCCAATGATTTATCTAAGCTATCGGACCCACATAGGATACACGACCAGCTAAGCTGTCAGACCCACATAGGATGCAAGACCAGCTACTCTGCCGGACCCACTCAGGATACAAGTAAAGAGGTCATATACTAGCGGACCCACGTAGGATACAAGAATAGTCGACATCATTGTCGAACCCACAGGGGATCCCTGTACGGTCATCGTCATTGCCGAACCCAAGGAGGATCCAAGTACAGTTGTCTCACTGCCGAACCCACGGAGGATCCAAGTACAGTCGTCCTCACTACCAAACCCACGGAGGATCCAAGTACAGTCTTCCTCGCTGCTGAACCCACGGAGGATCCAAGTACAATCGACATCATCGCAGTCACAGCCAGGTCTAGGGTTCCCACACACAGCACGCTTGATGCCGAGAAGGTCCGCTCCACGAGCAAATGTGTTGATACATCAACTATCATAATGTACAGAGTTGATGTATCCCAATGTTCCGTCTCATCAAAAGAATCCCAACACGACAGACGGTGCGTCAATCAGACGCCCGGTCTGAGTGTTATTGGCTTTTCCGTCCCAGGGGCCCGGTTGGTTTTTAAGCTAAAAACAACCCGACTATACTCCAGTTGTGTCCAAACCTCATGAATAGTAATCCAAAAGGACCTTCATAGCAAGAATAATTCAACACAGTTGACGGCACGTCAAACGGATGTCAGGTCCTTAAGTTGAAAGACTTTCTGCTCCAAGGGCCCGGTTGGTTTTGGGATCGATCCAACCCTGTCATACCCAAACTTTATCAAAGCCTCTTGTTTAATATACCGAAATTACCATATCGATCCAAGGATTCCTACGCAACTGACAGAGATTGGATCGGAGGATCGTAGATCATGTTATGGGCAACAGACTGAAAACGCTCTGAAGTGGGGGGTCTGGGCCCGGTCCGACCCGGCCCCACCTCCCCCCCCCAGGGTCCGCCCGAACAAGGTCGAACCAACCCGGGTCCAGGTCCAGCCCAGCTGGGCGTGGCCCAGTCCACACGACCAGCCCCGCCCTGGCTGGGGGGGGGGGTGCGCTGGCTCAGCCAGCTAGCCGAGCGGGGGGCGCGGCCCCCGCTTTCCGCAGACGCGGCGCCAGGGTGGCGTCGCGGCTTCCGGGGATCCCGCGTGGCCGCGGGATCCATCCCCTCACCGCCACATCTTCATTCGTGGCAGACTTCTGTCGGCAGTGCACTAGGGCGCCACTACCTCCCAGCGACTGGCTGATGCCGGCCGCCGCAGGGAGCTTCCGCCGGCCACCAAGGTCATTTTGGTGGTCCGATTTTGCTCTCGTCTGCGCCTGCGGTCATCCTAGGGCCCGTACATCATTTTGAAGGCCTCAAATTGCCATTTTTTTTGCATCATCATCGTCAATTATTCGGCACATCAAGAACAATGTGGCGGTGGGTACGGACTTGTTCGTTAGTCTTCACCCACCGCGTTAGTGGTTCTGAACATCACCAAACAATTTTCACGCCATGCCAAGGGTATAAAATCCCATAATGAAATATACAAAATTTCCCTTACCTCAACAATTGCAGACGAATGTTGGGGTCACGGTAGATGGTTTCACGATAGATGGTGTTGCTGGGAAAGGGTTCGTAGGCGTCGTTAGATTGCGCCAAGGAGGAAGCAGCGTCTCCTCTCTTGTCGCGGAGAAGAGGATTGGTGGTGCATCGTTGTTCTTCGAGGATTCGGCATTCTTCATCGGAGGCCGGAATTATTCCAAAACCTTAAGAATTTGAAGAACAATGATGAACAACATTAAACTTGAACATAACAACCCCTACCTCGTAAAACAGCATTAAACCATGGGGAGTCGTGGAAGACGGCGTTTTTCCATCAACATCGGTGAGGAAGGAGCCGAGGGTGTCATCGGAATTCTTCGTTCTTCATTATTCATTGGAGGAGGAGGAAAACTCTCTAAGTGCTGGGTATCGTTCTTCGTTGCTAGCATTCCACCGCTTGAAGAAGTCGTCCAGAACTCCTTCCCCTAACCTCTTTTATATAGGAGTTGGAGGGTTCATCGTTGGCATGTGAGTCATAAATGGAGGATTTATGAAAGAGGGCTCCACCCATTTAATATGATGTAGTGGCGTATTAAAATGTGGAGGAAGTCAAAGGGGGCTGGTTAATGCTTGGGTAGTCCCCTCATTAAAAACGGGAGGTTTCATCCACATCAATTAAGAGTGGGATTTAAACCTAGAGGCTCTCCCTTATAAATGAGAGGGAGGAAAAGAGTTATGATTCCCCTCCCATTAATGGGAGGCCTCGTGTGGTTTCCACCATAATTAACCTCAAATGGGAGGTGTGATCTCGGTGGGCCCCACCACAAACTCCCATGTGGAGATTCTAACCACTTTATCCATGCGGCACGTGTTTACCAAAATAAAATAAATTGATCACATATTTTATTTTACTAACCACATAAAACCCCACAAAATATCTTTCATACCCGATCATCTATCATCGAGGTGAAAGTCTTCTTATGCAAAAACTCATGCTACGAGTTCAATGGTGCCCTAAGATTTCAATTCTGAGCACCAGTTCAAAAGATAAAAAAACACGCTCGTTCGTTCGCTGAACGTATCCGAGCTAAACTTCAGAAATTAATTCCGGGCACATCAGACCTCTGAATCAAGTGTCGTTAGGAGGCATAGACTCGTAAAATTCCAAAGAAATTATGAAAAAAAAATCGTTGAAATTTCAGGGTCATTACATTAATCCCACCTCAGGGCTTTACGTCCCTGTAAAGCTACATCATAAACTAGGGAAACCCAAGAGGGTACTGAGCATGCATTTTAGCCTCCCACTCCCATGTGCTCTCCTGGAGGTTCTCGTGCTTCCAATGAATGCACACAAGAGGAATCGACCTTCCACATAGGACTCACTCTTGTCGATCCACCGGGACCTCCACAAAATTCACCCCATCATCAAGGATGTGCTTCAGGTCGTGCACGTATCTCATCAGCTGAGATACATGGAAGATGTCGTGCACCCGATGCAACTGATATAGAAAGACCAGGCGGTAAGACACCTCTCCTACTCTGCTAAGGACCTGGAAGGGTCTGAAGAATAATGGAGTTAACTTGCCGCCTCAGCCAAAACTCTGTAGACCTCATCGAGGTGAGACCCATAAGAAGACGTGGTCTCCACCCTCTAACTCCAGTGGTCTCATCTCCTAACTGCATAGGACTTCTAAGATAAGATACACCAGAGACTATTGAGTTGTAGAGAACCATAAATCGTTCACTCAACAAACAATGGGTGATACTAGCCACTTGTAATAACTCATCTCCACCCATCTTTGTCTGCGTTCTACCATTGAGCTGTTATGATTTATCCTCTGCCAAAAAGAGAAATCTGGTCTCATCCCCCATGGATGAGCCATGTTCTTTGGCTAATATAGTCGATCCTGACATGAATGGTACTATTTCATTCCATGGATGATGTCGTAAGGCCTCGACGCTACTGCCAAGAGATCCAATCGTTACTCTCGCCTCCAAGGGTCGAGTCACACTATTGGAAGCAGTGTGTGGTCACTAGGTCTCCTCCAGTAAGAATCTCGAATTTGAGGGTCAAATCAACGGTTTTAACCAGAACCTCCTGGTATCAACCATATGAAAATTTAGGAAAGAAAACATCACAAAGATAATTGTCTTTTATTATTGCATCTCAAGTACAAAGACACACAAAAACCACAAACAACAACAACATGGAACTAGAATCCCAAGAACAAACGGCCTCCATGCATGGATCTAGTCTCGCTCCTGTCCACCTGCTTCTAGAGATCTATAGTTGCATGCTTCAGCTGCATGATGTTGTGCTCTCCCATGTCCACCTTCCCCTACGATCGGGGTGGACCTCCTGGTGGTGGTGGTGGTTGGCCTCGAAATTTCGTCCACCACCCGTTGCTCAGCCAGCTCCTCTGCACCGTCTGCCTACTCCCTACGAACCACCACGGTTGAACGTCTACCTGGGAGGTCCCTCTATTGTCTACTGCTCATCTTCAGGTCAGGTCGGGCAGTCTCGACCCATGTGACCCAGCCCGATGCAGGCATTGCACTGTCTGCTCCTCGTATGGATGGCTCTGTTTCGTGTTCCCCGCACAACGGAACCTGCATCCTAAGATCGCTCATCTGATGGTATGGTCTGCTTGGACCTCTGCGTCAACTGTCTATGGCCGGCTGCAAAAAAATCCGCTACATGTCATCCCATGGAGGGTCTCGGCACTGGTGACGGCTCAGTAAGAAAACTCTCCTCTAGAAGGGGTCTCTCTGGCACCCCACCTAGGTCGGGATGTTGAGAGAGATCATCGAAGCCCTGATCTCATGTCTGAGTCCCTGCTCAAAGGTCTATGCACTGAAGAATGGGTCTCGTACCATGTTCGTGGAGTAGTGCGAGAGGTCAGTGAACCTCACTGAGTAATGAGCTAATGTCATGTTGCCCTTCTCTAGATGTAGTAACTCTTGAATCCACACCGCACGAAGGGTGGAGGGAATAAACTCTGAGCGGAAGAGACTCTCGATGTCTGTCTAAAGACTAGATGCCTCATTGTGCACCTAAAGCAGCAGGCTCTACCATCTACCTACTGGTTCCTGCAGTAGACTCGCGGCAAGGATCACCATAAGGTCAGCTGGTGTCCCTACCAACCTCAAGACTCCGAAGCTTGCCTCCAGCCAATCCTCGGCTGCCTGAGGATCCGTCTCTCGGAGGAACCTGGGCGTCCATTGCCTCTGAAACTCATGCAACACGCTCAGGCGACATGCAGTCTCTGTCACATGGGTGGATAGCATCGGTGGCTCAGCGGGTAGTGGTACCGTTGGTGCCTCAGCTGTAATGGGGCCCTGCTCTGAGGCCTCGTCGTTCGGTGGGCTACCATCCCACACGTAACTAGGAACCCTGGATGGCTGCCTTCGTGGGGACATCCTGAAAAGAAACATGTGTGTCTGGGTCAAACATTATACCTGGTGAGATGACTCATAGTAATCACAAAGAAAACTTTTGAAACACACACGCAATCAGTGTTTTCATGTACTGAGTTTGAAATCAGAGGTCAGGGTCCTGGTGTATGGATATGTCGGCCGCCGCACCAAAACTGGACTCCTTGTACTGAAAACCACACTCAATACTCTTGAGAATATTGTTTCAAAAAAAAAGATCAGAGTTTTGATTTTTGTGGTAGAACCAACTCCTCTGATACCAATTTATCATGACCCATCCACGGGGCCCGTGCCGTGACAACCCGAAGCCCACCTTCCATAGGCCAGGGGCTAGCGACTAGCACCAAAGGCGTAAATCCCAACAAAAAGGTAAGGTATTGCCTTTATAAAACGTAAACACACACAACCAGAGTACAAGAAGAATCTTACACTAAGTAAGCAGTATAACATGTGTGCTGAATGTACAAAAAGGTCTGGAAATACAAGCCCAACATTAAAGTACAAGGAAAAGACAAACAGCATGAAGGTGTCAAGATGCTCCTGGATCGTCCTACAGAGTTCCTACTGAAAGGTTATGTACATATGGCCACCGCATATCTCCACGTCCGTCTATCACCACCGGGTATTGACTCATCGTTAATTCCACCTCTGAGTACCGTCTCGTCGTGAATTCCACCTTCTGGCACCATCCATCTCTACAAGACTCAACCACGATCAGTGATATCCATCATCTGCATCCAACACAATGAGTTGAGAGCAAATCTCGTACAGGGGTGAGTATAATGATACTCATTAGGGACCCCGAGACCCTCAAGGTATCATTTAATCCATGAATGATAAACCACAAATGAAATATACAATCACAAAATATCAACCGACTCTACATACGTATATTCCCATACACATACTTGAGTCATCATTTACAATCGGCTCCAACTCTCAAGCCCTTGCACAACCCAATCCAGAAAGGAAAGTTAAACTCAGTCCACACCAGGAAAGACAACCCATTCCACAAAGGAAATCACAACTCAGTCCACATAGGAAAATAAAACCCAGTACATAAAGGAAAGCACAACTCAGTCCACATAGGAAAACACAACCCAGTTCACAAAGGAAACAACAACTCATTCCACACAAGAAAACACAACCCAGTCCACAAAGAAAACAACAACTCATTCCACACAGGAAAACACAACCCAGTCCACAAAGAAATGAACAACTCAGTCCAGACAGGAAAACACAACAGAGTCCATAAAGGAAATCACAACTCAGTCCAAATAAGAAAACACAACCTAGTCTGTAAATGAATGCACAACTCAATCCACACAGGAAAAAACAACCGAGTCCACAATGGAAAGCACAAATTAGTCCACACAGGAAAACACAACCCAGTCCATAAAGGAATGGACAACTCCATCTACACAGGAAAAAAAGAAACTAGTCCACAAAGGAAAGCACAACTCAGTCCACACTGGAAAACACAACCCTATCCACAAAGAAAAGCACAACTGATTCCACATAGGAAAACACAACCCAGTTCATAAAGGAAAGAAAGTCAATCACATCAATGATAATGATTGAAGTCAAGACTCAGCTCGCACAGGTATACACTTCGTAAGGCGATAGAGATGATCAGATGTAGCTACTGATTCATCTAAGCTGTCGGACCCACATAGGATACACGACCAGCTATATTGTCGGACCCACATAAGATAAAAGACCAGCTACTCTACCGAACCCACTCAGGATACAAGTACAGAGGTCAAATACTGCCGGACCCACATAGGATACAAGAATAGTAGTCATCATCGTCGAACCCACAGAGGATTTCAGTACAGTTGTTGTCGCTGTCGAACCCATGGAGGATCCAAGTACATTCATCCTCACTGTCGAACCCACGGAGGTTCCAAGTACAGTCTTCCTCACTGCCGAGCCCACGGATGATCAAGAACAGTCGTCCTCACTGCCAAACCCATGGAGGATCCAAGTACAGTCATCCTCTCTACCGAACCCATGACGGATCCAATTTTAGTCGTCATCGTCGCAGTCGCAGCTAGCTCTAGGGTTCCCGCACACAGCACGCTCGATTCTAGGAGGGTCCGATCCTCGAGAAAAAGTGTTGATACATAAACTGTTACGAAGTAAAGAGTTGATATATCCCAAAGTTCTATCTCATCAAAAGAAACCTAACGCGACAGATGGTGTGTCAATCGGACGTCCGGTCTGAGTGTTTTTGGCTTTTCCGTCCCAGGGGCCCGGTTGGTTTTTAAGCTAAAACCAACCCAACCGTACTCCAGCTGCATCCAAACCCCAAGAGGAGTGACCCAAAAGTACCATAATATCAAGAAGAATTCAACGTAGTTGACAGCATGTCCAACGGACGTCCGGTCCTTATGTTATAAGCCTTTCTGCTCTAGGGGCCCAGTTGGTTTCGGGTTCAAACCAACCCAGCCATACCCAAACATTGTCAAAACCTTGAGTGTAATATACCAAAACGACCGTCTCGATCCAAGGATTCATATTAAACTGATAGTTCATCTATCGGAGGTCCTTATCTAATGTTGTGGTCAAAAAACCGAAAATGGTCTGAAGTGGGGGGTCTGGGCCCGGTCCGACCCGACCCAAGCCCCCTGGGTCGGCCCGAACTGGTTGGACCCGACCCAGGTCCTGGTCTGGCCCGGCAGTGTGTGTCCAGGCCCAGAGGGGCACAACCTAGCCCCATCGGCGCATCCCGGTCTGCGCGACCCGCCCTGTCCTGGCTGGGGGGTGGTTTGCTGGCTCGGCTAGCGAGCCGAGCGGCCGTAGCCCACGCTTTCCGCGGAAGCGGCGCCAGGGTGGCGTTGTGGCTTCCCTGGATCCCACGCGGGTACAAGATCCGGCCCCTTGCCACCACCATGGAATTTTTCCAGCGGCGCGCCAGGGCGCCGCTGCCTCCAGGTGGCCGGCCAGCACCACCGTGCTGGCGGGAGCTTCTTGGGGCCACCGGAGTCATTCTTGGGGTCTGATTTTTCTCTTGTCTATGCCTGCAGTCATCCCAGGACCTGTACATCACTGCGAAGGCCTCCAATCACCATTTTGGTCTTGCTTCAACATCGTAAATTATTCCACACATCAAGAACAAAGTAGCGGTGGGTTCGGACTTGTTCGTTAGTCCACACACACCGCATTAGTGTTCTAAACATCACCAAATAATTTTCACACCACGCTGAGGGTATAAAATCACATAATGAAATATACACAATTTTCCCTACCTCAACAATCACAGATGAATGTCCGGGTTGTGGTATACGGCGTCGCGGTAGATGGCGTCGAAGGGAAAGGGTTCGTATGTGTCGTCAGAGTGCACTGAGGAGGAAGCGGCATCTCCTCTCTTGTCGCGGAGAAGAGGATTGGTGGCGTGTCATTGTTCTTTGAGGAACCAAAGTTTTTCATCAGAGGCAGGCGTTCTTCCAAAACCTCAAGAATTTGTAGAACGATGATTAATGGAATTAAACTTGAACATAACAACCCCTACCTCGTAAAACATCATTAAATGATGGCGAGTCACAGAAGACGACATTGTTCCATCAACGTCTGGGAGGAAGGAGCTAAGGGTGGCGTCGGCGTTCTTCGTTCTTCATTCTTTGTTGGAGGAGGAGGAAAACTCTCCATGTGTTGGGCGCCGTTCTTCGCTGCTAGCATTCCACCACTTGAAGAAGTCATCCAGAACTCCTTCCCCTAGCCTCTTTTATATAGGAGTTGGAGGGTCCACTGTTGGCACGTGAGTCATAAATAGAGGATTTATGACATATGGCTCCACCCAATTAATCCGTTGTGGTGGCGTATTAATATGGGGAGGAAGTCAAAGGGGGTGGTTAATTCTTGGGATGTCCCCTCATTAAAAAGTGTAGGTTTCATCCTCCTCAATTAAGAGGGGGATTTAAACCTAGAGGCTCTCCCTCATAAATGAGAGGGAGTCAAGGAGTTATGATTCCCCTCCCAGTAATGGGAGGACCCATGTGGTTTCCACCGTAATTAACCTCAAATTGGAGTTTGGATCTCAGTGGACCCCACCACCAACTCCCAAGTGGAGATTCTAACCACTTTATCTGCACGGCATGTGTATAACAAAATAAAATAAATTGATCACTTATTTTATTTTACTAACCCACGTAAAACCCCAAAAACTAACTTTCATACTCATTCATCTACCGTTGAGGTGATAGTCTTCTTAGGCAAAAACCCATGCTGCGAGTTCAATAGTGCCCTCGGATTTCAATTCCGAGCACCAGTTCAAAAGATAAAAAAAACCTTCTCGTTCGTTCAAGTAACGTACCCGAGCTAAACTTCGAAAATTGATTCCGGGCACACCGGGCCTCGAAATCAAGTTTCTTCAGGAGCCATAGACTCACAAAATTCCAATGAAATTAAGAAAAAAAATTCCTTGAAATTTCAGGGTCTTTACATGGTATTTACATAGTTATCCAATTTTCATTCCCTATATTGGAAATTATAACATCATTAATTGGTTATTTTCAAAAATAAACACATCTAGAATATATGTATTTTTTATTTTGTTTTGGGTCATTACATATTATTAAAACCAATGGATATATTTTCAAAATATTATTTTAATGGTATCCCTCAATAAATAAAATAAATGAATTTCCCTAAATAAAATCCTTTGGTTTATGATACTCCTTACTATGTCCAATATATAAATTTTGGTTCATCTTGAAAATAATCTTGATCCTCTAATATTGTATATAAACTAGATTGAGTACATAGGATATGTATATGAAGAAAATATTCCACTATATGTTAATATAATATGTTACTTCAAGAAACTCCATATCCCTTGAATTGATAATGACAATGGAATTAAAATTCCAAACTCAATTTTCTTTTTTGTTTTCTATATAACCATAAAAAATGACATCAAAATTATCAAACCAATTTTATATTTATTTCTATTCTGATCCCAAATATAGTTTGATCAATGAAAAAATTTAACATAAAAAATATTAGGCCTTATTTGATTTCAAATTTCATAACATGATATTTGATCCATCCAAGATGAAATTCTATTATGAATATGAAAAGCAGTCAATAAATCATCACCCTATAAATTTACTCGTAACATAGAATTATTAATCATGAAATATAACATTTATACTAATGTATGATTTTACATTCCATGTAACCAATTTTTATTAAGTGTATAAAGTGTATTACTTTTATAAATTATACCTTTTTATTCACAAAACCCATTTAATTCATCTAGAATGTATTCACCATCATTATTTTAGTATAATACGTATATCCTTTTATTTCGATGAATTTGATCCGCATCATGAAATTTCTTAAAAATATTAATGTCTTTAACTTTATTATAAAAATATAAAAACTAATTATCTAATTAAATCATTAATAAATGTAATAAAATACCATTATTCTCTATGTGTGAATAAAAAACATAATAAAATGTACTATTTTTAATATATCATAATTTCTCAGAAAACATTGAAATAGTTTTTTAAATATTTTATTTTGAAAACATTTTCCATATATATTAATTTTATTTCAAAAAATTAACTAAGTATAACTTCTTCATTAATTTTATTGAATTATATTTATCATATGTGAAATGAACATACCATAAATGTAACACCCCAAGCTTCCACGGTACGTTTCACTTCGAATAATGCAATAGCGTGTGTTGTACGCCACCTCGAGCTCTAACACACACCACAACGAATTAAACTAGCCGTTGTGAATAGTAATACCTACTTTTTGAATTTTTATAAATTTTATTTATCAAAATGGACTTCATTTTTGGATTCGGAATATCGAAATTAGCCTATGTTGAATTTTTGGTATTTTTCTGAGAACTTCTATTTTTTATGAATAGTGAAAAATACTTAAAAACAACTTTTTTAATCAAAATAATTTATAGTGATAAATTATACTATTTAGTGGTTTTAAAGTATAATTAGAATATATTTTTACCATTTTATCCAATGGTGGTCATTAGAATTAATTTAACATTGAAATTGGACATAAACAATTGCCAATATTTTGATATAAATTGTTTCTTAAAAACACGCTATTTGTTGTGACAGCGGGAATTAATTATAAAATTAATTAATGAAACTTATATGTTTGGAAGTTTTTGAAATAGACATCATTTTTGAATTCTGAATATCAATTATAGCTTAGGGTGAAATTTTGGCATTGTTCTGAAAAACTTCAATTTTTGATGAATAGTGAAACCACTAAGTGGTAGTTAAATAACTGATTTTTTGTTTAAATGAAATATTACCACCTCTGTGATTTGATTTTCAAAAATCCGACATACATGGTTGTCATTAAGAAGCAAAATGTGGTTCAATGAGATCAAAATAATTTTTTGGTGAATAGTAACTTTTATGTTCTTAATCGCGATTAGAGGTAATTAGTGTAGTTTAAGGTAAAAACAATGTTTTAATAATATGATATGAGCTTGACACTTGTCCTACTCCTATTGGATGAGTCATGGACGACCAAGACAACCCATGGGTCAACTTGGGGACCCCATGGAGCCACTTTAGTTGGAAAATGACATTAATATATATTTATTTAATGTTAAAATTAAATTGACACAAACATGAGTTGTTTTACTAAAATAGTTTTTAAGTGGGGTTACACAAGTCCAAACTTTAACTATAAATATTCATTAATAAGCTAAAAATATTTCCTACATCATAGTATTTTTTTTAATAATTTTTAGACATTAAATAAATTAAATTATTTATGACATCATGATGATGCAGCGATGACCTCATTATTTAACGATTTAAATAAAATGGGAAGATAATACAAAATCCAAGGCTTAAACTTGTCCAAAGCCTATTGGATGAAGATATTTCGAACCCTTATCACCTTATACTCTAATTATATAAGTTTGGGACCTCTAAAATCCGAAACTCATTTTATAATAAAGTGACTTTTCTTTACTTTCCAAGAGTGCCCCTCCTCTCCACTTATACAAGGCCCCCACCTCTCCCACCTCATTTACACTTTCAGGCCATTTGGCTCGGCCAACCTCTTCCGGAATACTCTCCCAACTTCCACCTCTTACTCCTAGAATCCTCACTTTGGGCAGAACTCTTCCCAAGGAAGCCTTTGGCGCAAATCAAAAAGAGTTACCCGATTTTGAGGTAATGTATTCTCTAATGTTGTTTTGTTTTATTTTTCTTCTCCAACCCCCTAAACTCTTTTTATTCATTTGTTTTGTAACAACACCAGTATCCTCAATATACTAGGATGTTGTTATAAAAAGGATTCGAGCTACACTTACACAAACCTACATCTAATGGTTAATGAACATACGGTTTATGTGGATGGCGAATTTCTGCCTCACGAAACGATGATTGTTCAACACTCATATAACACCTTAAAAGGTGGCCATTAAGATGTCACAATTTTTATATATGATATATAATATGTTTATTTTTTACTTATGCTTCTGTATTCCTCATTTATGGCATACTTTATGATTTCCATTATGGGTAAACGCGATAATTTCATTTTAGGAAGTGCGGACTACCGCCCACTCAAAGTGATTTGAATCGTTAATGCCATATGTGGGATGTATAAAGGATGGAGTAAATGGTATTATACACTATATTATACTGGAATTATATTATAAATTTATATCATTATGATTTCATTCCATTAAATACGATATAGAAATTAAAGTAGCGTTCATGCGTACGTACGGCTTACCGTCTCCATGAACAGTGCATTTCATTTATTACCTCTAAATGTTATGTAATATTATAAATGAATGTATATACTGTATATATATGATATATATGATATCTAAATCATGAATATAATTCTAGATATAATGGATATTTCACCACATGAACAACTTGTAATTATAAGAATCTTATTTTTGACTCAAGTACCAAAGATCGACAAAATGACCGTTATAAACTTAAATAATTACATAATGTTCATAACATGGTAATAAGGGATATAAAAGGAATAATGAACATGAAAAAGGTTCTTAAGTAAATATAAATTAACTCTAGTTTATTATTCAGGAGGTTAAAGAATGGTCGAGTCAGGACAAGACGCCAGGTAAGGGAACTTCTTAACCCAATTTCCATTCTTTGGGTTAATCTCCTACTTTCAAATTACGTCATGATATTATTATGTCCTATCTTGTATTTGTACTTTCTTTATGTTTAATTATAGTGAATACACATAATATATCTATTTTAATTTAAAATGGATCTTTGTAAGGACTTCGTCTCAATATCCTTTCATTGAGCCATATTTGGTTTTATACACAAATTTCTTTTATATGGTGTATAAACCCCTTTGACTTTTACGTTTATTCAAAAGGAATCTTTTTTATACGAAGTGTTTTACTAAACGACAAAAAGGAATGCTTTCTTGCCGTACGTATGCGGCGACAACGACTTCTCCACCGCCGTGACTATTATTTGATTTTCGGCTTCCTCTACAAGCCGTAACCTTTTTTAATGAAAAATAAATAAAAAGTTTTACCATTCTTGTATTTTGGTATTGAAAATGGTTTTGAAAGTGTTTTTATTATATCAATGTGTTGTATTGATATCTTGTGATTGAAATGTGGAAATTTTATGTTTCCTTTATGCATTTTTTACGTGATACGATTATGTTATGGTTTATGATATGTTTAAACCTGTTCATATGAGGAATGCATTGGACTTAATAAGTGACGGGTGGAGCCCGCTATAGCTCCTCGATGCATCGGCAGGTCTCATGAGACAAACTAGTGTCTTGGCACGAGGCCTTGACAAAATCTAATTTGTGGTCTTAGCACGAGGCCTTGGATACGTGGTTATGAAGTCTGGCATTATGCATTCCATCATTATGAAAGTGGTTATTGATATTGCATGTGATTATTCGACCAGTAGAATATCCATGTGAATAAGTAAATGGAATTATCTCATTTTACTTTTTCCATATTATGTTGAAGTTCACGTTTAAAATGCTTTTGTTTTAGTTATACATTGCCTTAAATGTTAATGTTTATTTATGAATGCTTACGCATTATTGTTATCCTTACTGAGCATCTGAGCTCACCCCTTTCAATGTTTTAATATTTTACAAGATGTGAAGAAGTATTTTATGAATGGCCTGCAGGGATAGTCAGAAGAGGATATGAGTGTGGACTATGGAGACTTTGTTATTGTAGTTTTTCACTTTATGATGTAATGTAATGTTTACGAATGTATCTAGTGTTTCCAAGGATACTAAACTAATCGGTCTTTCGAGACTTGATCTTTTGTGATCATGCCAATGTTACGAAGTAATGCACCGACTCTGGATAGCTGGGGTTGGGGCGTTACAGTTGGTATCAGAGGCAGTTTAGTACTAACCTTGGAAGCTAGATTTAGATAAACTCTGATTAGAGCACATAGCCCGAAGATAGACTTTAAGGATTAGTATAGAAGAACTTCCTAGAATTATGGTATTGTAGAGATTTTGTGAGTTTTCCGAGCAATACATCCATGTCTGGATACGATCAGGTAGAGGCGGCTCTGGAACAGATGTACCTAGGGGTAAAACATGAAAACACCGCTTTGAGCTAGACTCGAACAGAAACTGGTGCACGAAAATGGGCCTTGCTACACTCTTGGTTACGACACTCCCGAGGGATATGCTTAGGATAACTCTCATTTTCTTTACAAATCATTATGAAGGGTTTATGAGTATATACTTCCTCAAAGAAAACATTTTTATGATTATGGATTATATCCATAAATAGTTCAATTTATGTTAAGTGTTTTATAAGTATGGGATTATGTATTTTGATTCATAAATTGATCTAGTTTATGCAATTGTTTAGAAATGGCGCCTAGTGGAAGAAATGGAAACCGTATCAATGCACGCACTCCATGTAGGGATTTCCCTCCTGCGCAAGATAATTATAGTGGGGTTGGTGATGCAACGGGTGCCGATCAGCTAATCACCATACTGGGACAACTTACTCAGGTTATGAATAATAACCTTACTCGTATGGAGCACCCTGATCCGCAACATGGAGGATCAATGCTAGACCGTTTCATGAGGCAACAACCACCAACCTTCAATGGGGGTACAAATCCGTTAGTAGCTGAGCAATGGATAAACTCCTTAGAGAAAATATTCCATGCCTTGGGGGTAGCGAAAGGGAGAAGGTTGTCATGGCAGTTTACCGCCTCACTGGAGATGCCGATCAGTGGTGGCCGCTGATTCAAAACACAAAGGAAGATGATGACGTATCGAATATGGAATGGAGGGAGTTCAATGAGCTTTTCTTAGAAAAATACTTTCCTCGTGACCATCGAGCAGATATGGAAAGGCAATTTCTGAGTTTGAGGCAGAAGGAGGATGAGAATGTCACAAAGTATGAGGCTAACTTTACAAGGATAGCGAGGCATTCTGCCGATTATATACGTAACCCAAGGATTAAGATTGATGGTTTCTTTGATGGGTTAAAACCATTTCTCCGTCGAGCTTTAGTATCACAATCATTCTCATCATACGAAGATATTGTCTCGTGTGCTATCACGACAGAAAAGGAATTCTCTAAGTCTTAGGACAACAAAGTAAAGAAAGAGAAGAAGAGAACGGTGGAACAAGAGACATATAAAGGGAAAAAGGGAAAGAAGGATTTTCTATTATGTGATAATTGTTGGAAGAATCACCCTGGTACTTGCCTAAAAGGAATGGGAGTTTGTTATAAATGTGGGGAAAAAGGTCACCAGGCGCGTGATTGCAAGGGAAAGAAAGAGGCTATCAATGTTGAATGCTAAAATTGTAGAGAAATGGGTCATTATGAAAATGAATGTCCTAAGCGTCAGGGAAACTTACCTCAGAAAAGGCCAAGGGATCAAGGACAATCTTATGCTGTTACTACAGTTGAAGAAGAATAACTAATGTATTGGTGCTTTTGGACTCATGGATTATAATCTGGTTTTTAGAATAATGTGATATATATATATAAGGATTGTACTGCAGTACTTGTTGATTTCAGTAAGGTTTTAATATGATGAAGGTAATTATATATTTAGTATGTGACAATAAGAGAAACCTTACTTTGTTTGGGGAATCTCATAAATTGATTTTGGAATTAAGAGACATTTTAGAGAAACTCTGGACAGAGGTATTTTGGATAACTATAAAGGTTGGAGTGGATTAAATTGATCTTTGGATAGTATTGTTTAAGGTTAAAAAATTTATGAAGATTATTTTTGGAATATTATGATACTATAGTTTTAGGAAAAGGACAACCTGCAGGGTGGGGCATAACCCGTCGCGTCGGACAAAGCTGCAGGAATCGAACCCACAATCACAGTGCGACAGGCCTTTATTTCCTACCACTAGCCTACAGGAAGTCCCTGGTTATTACAAAATAATTTTACTAATCTAAATGGTATGTGTTAACATTTGGAACATTATACAATTAGGATAAATAGAATATTTTTGAGTTCCGTTACCATTTGGAGTAAAAGTTGGGTTTGTGGTAAAAATTTACTAACGAATGAAAGTATACATAACAAGTATGTATATTCCCTTACGTTCTTAGTAAATCTCCTAAATAAATTCCTCAACATTATAAAAGGTAACTTAAAATAAAAATGTTGTCGGTTAACTTTTCCAACTGGGGATTCAATGACCGTTTAACCAATCACAAGTTTGTGATTTTCTTGTAGTTAAACTTTCTCCTAATCTTGTTTTCTATAACTCTCCATCAGACCTTGATGGTTTTTTTCTCCTCCATATCCATATTTTCATAGAATCCTAGAATGGGCTATACCGGGTGACCTTTGTACTTATCTTGCTATCTTTTAATGTTATATATTTATTATCCTTATTTCCGATGTGGGTTTTCCTCAAAGGTATTTTCTCTTTTCAACCTTTTATTTCCAAAGAAAAATTTCAAATTGCGAGAACGCAATTTATTGAAGGAGGGGAGAATGTAACACCCCAAGCTTCCACGGTACGTTTCACTTCGAATAATGCAATAGCGTGTGTTGTACGCAACCTCGAGCTCTAACACACACCACAACGAATTAAACTAGACGTCGTGAATAGTAATACCTACTTTTTGAAATTTTATAAATTTTATTTATCAAAATGGACTTCATTTTTGGATTCGTAATATCGAAATTAGCCTATGTTGAATTTTTGGTATTTTTCTGAGAACTTCTATTTTTTATGAATAGTGAAAAATACTTAAAAACAAATTTTTTAATCAAAATACTTTATAGTGATAAATTATACTATTTAGTGGTTTTAAAGTATAATTAGAATATATTTTTACCATTTTATCCAATGGTGGTCATTAGAATTAATTTAACATTGAAATTGGACATAAACAATTGCCAATCTTTTGATATAAATTCTTTCTTAAAAACACGCTATTTGTTGTGACAGCGGGAATTAATTATAAAATTAATTAATGCAACTTATATGTTTGGAATTTTTTTAAATAGACATCATTTTTGAATTTGGAATATCAATTATAGCTTAGGGTGAAATTTTGGCATTGTTCTGAAAAACTTCAATTTTTGATGAATAGTGAAACCACTAAGTGGTAGTTAAATAACTGATTTTTCCTTTAAATGAAATATTACCACTTCTGTGATTTGATTTTCAAAAATCCGGCATACATGGTTGTCATTAAGAAGCAAAATGTGATTCAATGAGATGAAAATAATTTTTTGGTGAATAGTAACTTTTATGTTCTTAATCGCGATTAGAGGTTATTAGTGTAGTTTAAGGTAAAAACAATGTTTAAATAATATGATATGAGCTTGACACTTGTCCTACTCCTATTGGATGAGTCATGGACGACCAAGACAACCCATGGGTCAACTTGGGGACCCCATGGAGCCACTTTATTTTGAAAATGACATTAATATATATTTATTTAATGTTAAAATTAAATTGACACAAACATGAGTTGTTTTACTAAAACAATTTTTAAGTGGGGTTACACAAGTCCAAATTTTGACTATAAATATTCATTAGAAAGTTAAAACGATTTCCTACATCATAGTATTTTTTTATAATTTTTAGACATTAAATAAATTAAATTATTTATGACATCATGATGATGCAGCGATAACCTCATTATTTAACGATTTAAATAAAATGGGAAGATAATACAAAATTCAAGGCTTACACTTGTCCAAAGCCTATTGGATGAAGATATTTCGAACCCTTATCACCTTAGCCTCAAATTATATAAGTGTGGGACCTCTAAAATCCGAAACTCATTTTATAATAAAGTTACTTTTCTTTACTTTCCAAGAGTACCCCTCCTCTCCACTTATAAAAGGCCCCCACCTCTCCCACCTCATTTACACTTTCAAGCCATTTTAATCGGCCTACCTCGGACCAAATACTCTCACAACTTCCCCCTATTACTCCTAGAAGCCTCACTTTGGGCAGAACTCTTCCCAAAGAATCCTTTGGCTCAAATCAAAAAGAGTTACCCGATTTTGAGGTAATGTATTCTCTAATGTTGTTTTGTTTTATTTTTCTTCTCCAACCCCCTAAACTCTTTTTATTCATTTCTTTTGTAACAAAACCAGTATCCTCCATATACTAGGATGTTTTTATAAGAAGGATTCGAGCTACACTTACACACACCTACATCTAATGGTTAAAGAACATACGGTTTCTGTGGATGGCGAATTTCTGCCTCACGAAACGATGATTGTTCAACACTCATATAACACCTTCAAAGGTGGGCATTAAGATGTCACTATTTTTATATATGATATATAATATGTTTATGTTTTACTTATGCTTCTGTATTCCTCATTTATGGCATACTTTATGATTTCCATTATGGGTAAACGCGATAATTTCATTTTAGGAAGTGCGGACTACCGCCCCCTCAAAGTGATTTGAATCGTTAATGCCATATGTGGGATGTATAAAGGATGGAGTAAATGGTATTATACACTATATAATACTGGAATTATATTATAAATTTATATCATTATGATTTCATTCCATTAAATACGAAATAGAAATGAAAGTAGCGTTCATGCGTACGTACGGCTTACCGTCTCCATGAACGGTGCATTTCATTTATTACCTCTAAATGTTATTTAATATTATAAATGAATGTATATACTGTATATATATGATATATATGATATCTACATCGTGAATATAATTCTATATATAATGGATATTTCACCACATGAACAACTTGTAATTATAAGAAGCTTATTTTTGACTCAAGTACCAAAGATCGACAAAATGACCGTTATAAACTTAAATAATTACATAATGTTCATAACATGGTAATAAGGGATATAAAAGGAATAATGAACATGAAAAAGGTTCTTAAGTAACTATAAATTAACTCTAGTTTATTATTCAGGAGGTTAAAGAACGGTCGAGTCAGGACAAGACGCAAGGTAAAGGAACTTCTTACCCCAATTTCCATTCTTTGGGTTAATCTCCTACTTTCAAATTACGTCATGATATTATTATGTCCTATCTTGTATTTGTACTTTATTTATGTGTAATTATAGTGAATACACATAATATAACTATTTTATTTTAAAAAGGATCTTTGTAAGGACTTCGTCTCAATCTCCTTTCATTGAGGCATATTTGGTTTTATACATAAATTTCTTTTATACGGTGTATAAACCCCTTTGACTTTTACGTTTATTCAAAAGGAATCTTTTTTATACGAAGAGTTTTA
The DNA here is from genome assembly GCA_963277665.1 of Viscum album. Taxonomy (NCBI): domain Eukaryota; kingdom Viridiplantae; phylum Streptophyta; class Magnoliopsida; order Santalales; family Viscaceae; genus Viscum; species Viscum album. The sequence continues at coordinate 990,654,914 of OY728155.1, read as the reverse complement.
CTAAACGACAAAAAGGAATGCTTTCTTGCCGTACATATGCGGCGACAACGACTTCTCCTCCGTCGTGACTATTATTTCATTTTCGGCTTCCTCTACAAGCCGAAACCCTTTTTAATAAAAAATAAATACAAAGTTTTACCTTTCTTGTATTTTGGTATTGAAAATGGTTTTGAAAGTGTTTTTATTATATCAATGTGTTGTATTGATATCTTGTGATTGAAATGTGGAAATTTTATGTTTCCTTTATGCATGTTTTATGTGATACGATTATGTTATGGTTTATGATATGTTTAAACCTGTTCATATGAGGAATGCATTGGACTTAATATGTGACGGGTGGAGCCCGATATAGCTCCTCGATGCATCGACAGGTCTCATGAGACAAACTAGTGTCTTGGCATGAGGCCTTGACAAAATCTAATTTGTGGTCTTGGCACGAGTCCTTGGCTACGTGGTTATGAAGTCTGGCATTATGCATTCCATCATTATGAAAGTGGTTATTGATATTGCATGTGATTATTCGACCAATAGAATATCAATGTGAATAAGTAAATGGCATTATATCATTTTACTTTTGCCATATTATGTTGAAGTTCATGTTTAAAAGGCTTTTGTTTTAGTTATACATTTCCTTAAATGTTAATGTTTATTTATGAAAGCTTACGCATTATTGTTATCCTTACTGAGCATCTGAGCTCACCCCTTTCAATGTTTTAATATTTTCCAGGATGTGAAGAAGTATTTTATGAATGACCTGTAGGGATAGTCAGAAGAGGATATGAGTGTGGACTATGGAGACTTTGTTATTGTAGTTTTTCACTTTATGATGTAATGTAACGTTTACGAATGTATCTAGTGTTTCCAAGGCTACTAAACTAATCGGTCTTTCGAGACTTAATCTTTTGTGATCATGCCGATGTTACGAAGTAATGCACCGACTCTGGGTAGCTGGGGTTGGGGCGTTACAGTTGGTATCAGAGGCAGTTTAGTACTAACCTTGGAATCTAGATTTAGATAAACTCTGATTAGAGCACATAGCCCGAAGATAGACTATGAGGATTAGTATAGAAGAACTTCCTAGAATTATGGTATTGTAGAGATTTTGTGAGTTTTCTGAGAAATACATCCATGTCTGGATACGAGCAGGTAGAGGCGGCTCTAGCACAGATGTACCTAGGGGTAAACCCGAAAACACCGCTTTGAGCTAGACTTGAACGGGAACTGGTGCATGAAAATGGGCCTTGCTGCACTCTTGGTTACGACACTCCCGGGGGATATGCTTAGGATAACTCTCATTTTCTTTACAAATAATTATGAAGGGTTTATGAGTATATACTTCCTCAAAGAAAACATTTTTATGATTATGGATTATATCCATAAATATTTCAATTTATGTTAAGTGTTTTATAAGTATGGGATTATGTATTTTGATTCATAAACTGATATAGTTTATGCAATTGTTTAGAAATGGCGCCTAGTGGAAGAAATGGAAACCGTATCAATGCACGCACTCCATGTAGGGATTTCCCTCCTGCTCAAGATAATTATAGTGGGGCTGGTGATGCAACGGGTGCCGATCAGCTAATCACCATACTGGGACAACTTACTCAGGTAATGAATAATAACCTTACTCGTATGGAGCACCCTGATCCACAACGTGGAGGATCAATGCTAGACCGTTTCATGAGGCAACAACCACCAACCTTCAATGGGGGTACAAATCCGTTAGTAGATGAGCAATGGATAAACTCCTTAGAGAAAATATTCCATGCCTTGGGGGTAGCGAAAGGGAGAAGGTTGTCATGGCAGTTTACCGCCTCACTGGAGATGCCGATCAGTGGTGGTCGCTGATTCAAAACACAATGGAAGATGATGACGTATCGAATATGGAATGGAGGGAGTTCAAAGATCTTTTCTTAGAAAAATACCTTCCTCGTGACCATCGAGCAGATATGGAAAGGCAATTTCTGAGTTTGAGGCAGAAGGAGGATGAGAATGTCGCAAAGTATGAGGCTAACTTTACAAGGTTAGCGAGGCATGCTACCGATTATATACGTAACCCAAGGAGTAATATTGATCGTTTCTTTGATGGGTTAAAACCATTTCTCCGTCGAGCTTTAGTATCACAATCCTTCTCATAATACGAATATATTGTCTTGTGTGCTATCAAAACAGAAAAGGAATTCTCTAAGTCTTATGACAACAAAGTAAAGCAAGAGAAGAAGAGAATGGTGGAACAAGAGACAGATAAAGGGAAAAAGTGAAAGAAGGATTTTCTATTATGTGATAATTGTGGGAAGAATCACCCTGGTAATTGCCTAAAAGGAATGGGAGTTTGTTATAAATGTGGGGAAAAAGGTCACCAGGCGCGTGATTGCAAGGGAAAGAAAGAGGCTATCAATGTTGAATGCTACAATTGTAGAGAAATGGGTCATTATGAAAATGAATGTCCTAAGCGTCAGGGAAACTTACCTCAGAAAAGGCCAAGGGATCAAGGACAATCTTATGCTGTTACTACAGTTGAAGAAGAATAACTAATGTATTGGTGCTTTTGGACTCATGGATTATATTCTGGTTATTAGAATAATGTGATATATATATAAGGATTGTACTGCAGTACTTGTTGATTTCAGTAAGGTTTTAATATGATGAAGGTAATTATATTTTTAGTATGTGACAATAAGAGAAACCTTACTTTGTTTGGGGAATCTCATAAATTGATTTTGGAATTAAGAGACCTTTTAGAGAAACTCTGGAAAAAGGTATTTTGGATAACTATAAAGGTTGGAGTGGATTAAGTTGATCTTTGGATAGTATTGTTTAAGGTTAAAAATTTTATGAAGATTATTTTTGGAATATTATGATACTATAGTTTTAGGAAAAAGACAACCTGCAGGGTGGGGCATAACCCGTCGCGTCGGACAAAGCTGCAGGAATCGAACCCACAATCACAGTGCGACAGGCCTTTATTTCCTAACACTAGCTTACAGGAAGTCCCTGGTTATTACAAAATAATTTTACTAATCTAAATGGTATGTGTTAACATTTGGAACCTTATACAATTAGGATAAATAGAATATTTTTGAGTTCTGTTACCATTTGGATTAAAATTTGGGTTTGTGGTAAAAATTTATTAACGAATCAAAGTATACATAACAAGTATGTATATTCCCTTACGTTCTTAGTAAATCTCCTAAATAAATTCCTCAACATTATAAAAGGTAACTTAAAACGAAAATGTTGTCGGTTAACTTTTCCAACTGGGGATTCAATGACCGTTTAACCAATCACAAGTTTGTGATTTTCTTGTAGTTAAACTTTCTCCTAATCCTGTTTTCTATAACTCTCCATCAGACCTTGATGGTTTGTTTCTCCTCCATATCCATATTTTCATAGAATCCTAGAATGGGCTATATCGGGTGACCTTTGTACTTATCACTCTATCTTTTAATGTTATATATTTATTAACCTTATTTCCGATGTGGGTTTTCCTCAAAGGTATTTTCTCTTCTCAACCTTTTATTTTCAAAGAAAAATTTCAAATTGTGTGGACTCAATTTATTGAAGGAGGGGAGAATGTAACACCCCAAGCTTCCACGGTACGTTTCACTTCAAATAATGCAATAGCGTGTGTTGTACGCAACCTCGAGCTCTAACACACACCACAACGAATTAAACTAGCCGTTGAGAATAGTAATACCTACTTTTTGAAATTTTTTAAATTTTATTTATCAAAATGGACTTCATTTTTGGATTCGGAATATCGAAATTAGCCTATGTTGAATTTTTGGTATTTTTCTGAGAACTTCTATTTTTTATGAATAGTGAAAAATACTTAAAAACAACTTTTTTAATCAAAATAATTTATAGTGATAAATTATACTATTTAGTGGTTTTAAAGTATAATTAGAATATATTTTTACCATTTTATCCAATTGTGGTCATTAAAATTAATTTAACATTGAAATTGGACATAAACAATTTCCAATCTTTTGATATAAATTGTTTCTTAAAAACATGCTATTTGTTGTGATAGCGGGAATTAATTATAAAATTAATTAATGCAACATATATGCTTGTAATTTATTGAAATAGACATCATTTTTGAATTCGGAATATCAATTATAGCTTAGGGTGAAATTTTGGCATTGTTCTGAAAAGCTTCAATTTTTGATGAATAGTGAAACCACTAAATGGTAGTTAAATAACTGATTTTTCGTTTAAATGAAATATTACCACTTCTATGATTTGATTTTCAAAAATCCGACATACATGGTTGTTATTAAGAAGCAAAATGTGGTTCAATGAGATCAAAATAATTTTTTGGTGAATAGTAACTTTTATGTTCTTAATCGCGATTAGAGGTAATTAGTGTAGTTTAAGGTAAAAACAATGTTTTAATAATAGGATATGAGCTTGAAACTTGTCCTACTCCTATTGGATGAGTCATGGACGACCAATAAAACCCATGGGTCAACTTGGGGACCCCATGGAGCCACTTTAGTTGGAAAATGATATTAATATATATTTATTTAATGTTAAAATTAAATTGACACAAACATGAGTTGTTTTACTAAAATAGTTTTTAAGTGGGGTTACACAAGTACAAATTTTGACTATAAATATTCATTAGAAAGATAAAAAGATTTCCTACATCATAGTATTTTTTTATAAGTTTTAGACATTAAATAAATTAAATTATTTATGACATCATGATGATACAGCGATGACCTCATTATTTAACGATTTAAATAAAATGGGAATATAATACAAAATCCAAGGCATAAACTTGTCCAAAGCCTATTGGATGAAGATATTGAGAACCCTTATCACCTTAGCCTCGAATTATATAAGTGTGGGACCTCTAAAATCCGAAACTCATTTTATAATAAAGTGACTTTTCTTTACTTTCCAAGAGTGCCCCTCCTCTCCACTTATAAAAGTCCCCCACCTCTCCCACCTCATTTACACTTTCAAGCCATTTGGCTCGGCCAACCTCTGCCCAAATACTCTCCCAACTTCCCCCTCTTACTCCTAGAAGCCTCACTTTGGGCATAAATCTTCTCAAGGAATCCTTTGGCTCAAATCAAAAAGAGTTACCCGATTTTGAGGTAATGTATTCTCTAATGTTGTTTTGTTTTATTTTTCTTCTCCAACCCCCTAAACTCTTTTTATTCATTTATTTTGTAACAAAACCAGTATCCTCAATATACTAGGATGTTTTTATAAGAAGCATTCGAGCTACACTTACACACACCTACATCTAATGGTTATAGAACAAACGGTTTCTGTGGATGGCGAATTTCTGCCTCACGAAACGATGATTGTTCAACACTCATATAACACCTTAAAAGGTGGCCATTAAGATGTCACTATTTTTATATATGATATATAATATGTTTATGTTTTACTTATGCTTCTGTAATCCTCATTTATGGCATACTTTATGACTTCCATTATGGGTAAATGCGATAATTTCATTTTAGGAAGTGCGGACTACCGCCCCCTCAAAGTGATTTGAATCGTTAATGCCATATGTGGGATGTATAAAGGATAGAGTAAATGGTATTATACACTATATTATACTGGAATTATATTATAAATTTATATCATTATGATTTCATTCCATTAAATACGAAATAGAAATGAAAGTAGCGTTCATGCGTACGTACGGCTTACCGTCTCCATGAACGGTGCATTTCATTTATTACCTCTAAATGTTATGTAATATTATAAATGAATGTATATACTGTATATATATGATATATATGATATCTACATCATGAATATAATTCTAGATATAATGGATATTTCACCACATGAACAACTTGTAATTATAAGAAGCTTATTTTTGACTCAAGTACCAAAGATCGACAAAATGACCGTTATAAACTTAAATAATTACATAATGTTCATAACATGGTAATAAGGGATATAAAAGGAATAATGAACATGAAAAAGGTTCTTAAGTAAATATAAATTAACTCTAGTTTATTATTCAGGAGGTTAAAGAACGGTCGAGTCAGGACAAGACGCAAGGTAAGGGAACTTCTTAACCCAATTTCCATTCTTTGGGTTAATCTCCTACTTTCAAATTACATCATGATATTATTATGTCCTATCTTGTATTTGTACTTTATTTATGTGTAATTATAGTGAATACACATAATATATCTATTTTATTTTAAAAAGGATCTTTGTAAGGACTTCGTCTCAATCTCCTTTCATTGAGGCATATTTGGTTTTATACACAAATTTCTTTTATACGGTGTATAAACCCCTTTGACTTTTACGTTTATTCAAAAGGAATCTTTTTTATACGAAGCGTTTTACTAAACGAAAAAAAGGAATGCTTTCTTGCCGTACGTATGCGGCGACAACGACTTCTCTGCCGCCGTGACTATTATTTGATTTTCGGCTTCCTCTACAAGCCGTAACCTTTCTTAATGAAAAATAAATACAAAGTTTTACCTTCCTTGTATATTGGTATTGAAAATAGTTTTGAAAGTGTTTTTATTATATCAATGTGTTGTATTGATATCTTGTGATTGAAATGTGGAAATTTTATGTTTCCTTTATGCATGTTTTATGTGATACGATTATGTTATGGTTTATGATATGTTTAAACCTGTTCATATGAGGAATGCATTGGACTTCATAAGTGACGGGTGGAGCCCGCTATAGCTCCTCGATGCATCGGCAGGTCTCATGAGACAAACTAGTGTCTTGGCATGAGGCCTTGACAAAATCTAATTTGTGGTCTTGGCACGAGGCCTTGGCTACGTGGTTATGAAGTCTGGCATTATGCATTCCATCATTATGAAAGTGGTTATTGATATTTCATGTGATTATTCGACCAGTAGAATATCCATGTGAATAAGTAAATGGCATTATCTCATTTTACTTTTTCCATATTATGTTGATGTTCATGTTTAAAAGGATTTTTTTAGTTATACATTGCCTTAAATGTTAATGTTTATTTATGAAAGCTTACGCATTATTGTTATCCTTACTGAGCATCTGAGCTCACCCCTTTCAATGTTTTAATATTTTCTAGGATGTGAAGAAGTATTTTATGAATGACATGCAGGGATAGTCAGAAGAGGATATGAGTGTGGACTATGGAGAGTTTGTTATTTTAGTTTTTCACTTTATGATGTAATGTAACATTTACGAATGTATCTAGTGTTTCCAAGGCTACTAAACTAATCGGTCTTTCGAGACTTGATCTTTTGTGATCATGCCAATGTTACGAAGTAATGCACCGACTCTGGGTAGCTGGGGTAGGGGCGTTACAATAAATTTGAGGACTAATTCATATTGATAAAAAAAATCAATCATATTATTAATATATAGTTGATATATTACATAATAAGAGCACACCATACCCGTTAACAAACCATGATTTGATAATATAACCTTATAAAATTTTAATGAAAACTAAAATCCCATCTTATATAAGAGATCAATATATTCTAGATTATTTTGAATCTCTTGTATATATAGTAAAATTAGAGGAGTTTGTTTTTATTAGAATTAAAATCTTGTTCCATGTTACCCTGCTAATTACACAAATGCATGAATTATTTTATAGGTGTAATCATTATCGATAAGAATTTAATCAGAAAATTTGAACATTGAAAAATCCTTTCACACAAGAATCATAGCTCTAATATCTAGTCACTATTACATAATCAAAAAATTTATATTTACATTATATATAATTGATGAAATAAGTCTTTTAAATAAATATATTTATAGCGATTTTCTTCACTTTCATTCAATATTAACATTCCCATGAAAAATAACATGTTTATCTCAAGACAAATAAATCTCTATTCTTCTTGGAAGTGTTTACTTTCCTATTAAATTGTTTTATTTTATTGTCACCATAAAAGTAATTATTATTTTAGTTCATTTCAATCAATGATAGAAACCTTGGTATAAAATTTTGAATCCATACCAACATCTATAAAAATGGATTTATCTCTAATAAAGAAAAGATATATCACCTAGTTAGATTATTTCATGTATGGTTTGAAATTTTTTTATGGTGTCCCCTTTTGTTGGGGGAATTAGAGGCATACTATGAATAGAGATCATTTTCTAAGGAAAATAACCTATTGTTTGGGGGGTGTATGTTTTTTTAAATTAACAGGATATGGGTATAAATGTGTAAATGGATTTAGAGAGTGCTCCATCATAATTAAGAGCCATTAGTTTAGGTTTAGATATTTTCTATAGAAAATTGGAATGAGTACTAATTTCTAGAAATATTCACTTCTTTAATGTTTTAAATTATTATAATATGGCTTATGGAGGATTCATTGAATATAGTGTGGGGAATGAAAATTTTACAATACATGAAATAATTGATTATCCTGAAAATATCTATCATTATTTAAATTTATTTGAGGAGATTAATTTTTTAATATATTTTTTATACGTGATATTTTAATCCATTAAAGGAATATTCTCTGTAAATCCATTATGTCCAGTGATATTGAATGTACCCCATGACTGAATAATTTTTCATTTGTTTTGAATATGTCCCTCTTTAACTCCACATAAATTTTGGTTGATATCTCTCATTCTAGATCACTCCAATCAATGTTTGACCCCTATGATTGTTTCGTTGTATATATCAGGTAATAGCTATTTCATCTTCTCCAATGCCTTTGGACATAGTCTCATTGGTTGTTTTTTTAATATTCATAGCTAATTTGTGTTTTTATCGATCCATTTTTGTTTTTTATCGTTCCTTTTAATTCGAAGGCATGTCTAAATTTTTTCAATCTATGTTGCCTATATTATATAGGTTTTCATCATTCTTCAGGTAGGTGTATCTATGAAACTGATTGTATATAAGGCCCCAGCCTTAAACCTTACTTAATCTTGAGTTAATACAATATTACACATTGAGGATCTTTTCAGGTTTAGAGTTTTAGAGAATTAGATCATGAAACTTGTATTACATTCCACATTTAGACAAAGTGGTTACATAAAAGACAGTATTCATTCTTCCCATCAACGGAAACATACTTAAAAATAAAACATGGATTCTTTCTTGACACATCCTTGATACTATCATCACATCATGTACCTTTCCCTTGACCTGTGAAAAACATTTCAAAAACTTGGGATGAGCATAAAAAGCTCAGTAAGGGTTATAAAAATATGTAAAGGAAACATGAGTACATATATACATAAGGATGAGATCATACTTTACCCATAAAACATAAGCACTTTAACATACCTCATCAAATCCTGAATAAATCATAGAAATCATAAGACATAAAGGTAACTTGAGGCATTCATAACATTCTTACGTAGGGAGTAACCCTCTTGGTTACGTTTGGAATACCCATTACAGTATATTCCCTAAATCTCTTCGTAGAAACCTTAACGCTTCACTCCTTCGCGTTACCCAATGCATTGGAGAGCTATATCGGGCTCACCTGCCCTTAGTTTATCACGGAACCACCCGTTTTCATAACAACGCCCAAGAACCATAACATAAATGTATCACATAAAACATGCATAAAGGAAACATAACATTTCCACATTTCAATCACAATATAACATTTTAGTATATTGAAATAATGAATCCATTCAAAAAGAAACCATTTCCAAAACCATTTAAAACATTTAATAAAGAGATTTTTGAATCAAAGTGTCCCATACCACCTTAAAGACTAAAATATTAAACCATTAATATCCATATAAATAAATCCTTAAAACCATTTTGAAAACATGGATATTAATAAGAACAAATAATTAAAACATTTAAAGTGATGTTTTTGTTAAAGGGGTTTTACCAAAATTAGAGACACTTGAATACAATAATTGAGGAATAAAATTTAGTCAGAACTTTATAATATCATGAGAATAAATGGATTCATGATATAATACTCCAAAGGACAGTATATACACCATATAAGAGTGAATTGGTGCATAACAACAATGAACTCTTAATAGAAATGTCAAATGTGATGAAATCCCTTATAAAGAAGGTATCCTTAAATTAAGGACAAATCAATCTCAAAAATATGTGTGACAAATATAAATACACCCAATATATTTGGATATTATGTGTAAAACAATAAAAGGTCATTCACACATATTCAATGGATGACATATTCAATGACTACATGTTGAACCCAAAGAAATCGAAATTGGGCTAAAAAGTTCCATTGACAGCCTAACGGCATCACATCAAAATGAGCTGATGAGAGATGAAAAGTGTATCTCATCACTTGGACATAAAATTTAAATCAATAAGGATATATGAGAACATATCCCAACATAACAATATGTAAATTAAAATACCCAACAAAAGAAGTCTTTAAAAAAAAGAGGAGGGTGAAAGGTTCCCTTATCGACTTGGGTATCTTTCAAAACATACACCCCATGAAAGAAGGACAATAGATCATTGATGTAAATACTCATAAACGAAAGAATATTACACAATGAGTAGAATAATGGTCAGTACATACACCACTAAATGGAATTTGTGGCAAATGTAGTATAAATCTCACGGGAATAAAAGTGAGATGAAAAATCCCTTACGAAAACTCGGCAGCCTAACGGCGCCACATAAAACTTCCGAATATGGATTGATGAGATCAAATAGGGTATATCATCACATTAAAATAAAATTTACAGAAAGAGGAATATAAAATAACATTCCCCAACATTAAAAATAGGATCTTAAAATAAGTGACATAAAGGAGAGTACTTAAAAAGAAAGAGAGAGGTTAGATCTCTTACGAAAGTTCGGCAGCCTAATGGCGCCACTCAAAACTTCCAAAATGGATTGATGAGAGAGAATAGGGTCTCTCATCACATGAACATAAAAATTACAGTAATTTTAATATAAAATAACATCACAATAACAAGAAAGATGTTCTTTAGAGGGAATGACATAAAAGAGTATACATAAAAAGAAATAGAGGAGTAAGATCCCTTACATCGGGTCCGACTTGACTCAATTGTTCTTTAATGTCCTGAATAATAAACTTGAGATAATTTATACTTTCTTAAGAAACTTTTTCAAGCTTATTATTCCTTTTATATCACTTATTTCCATGTTATAAACATTATGTAATCATTAAGTTAATAATGATTGTTTTTTCGATATTTGGTTCTTAAGTCGAAAGTGGACTTCTTACAATTACATGTTGTTCATGTGGTCAGAGGTTCTTTATATACAAAATGACATTCCTGATTTGTATATCATATATATCATATATATCCAGAATATACATTTATTTATAATATCACATAATCATTTAGAGGAAAGAAATGAAATGCACCGTTCATGGAGACGGTAAGTCGTACGTACGCATGAACGCTAATTTCATTTCTATGTCGTATTAATGGAATTAAAACTATATTAGAGGTATGTATATTTTAATTCCAGAATTATATTAATCATTTGGATGTATAATACATCATATATATCCATTATATATATGTACTTATAATAGTACATGATATTTTGAGATAAGAAATGAAATGTACCGTTCATGGAGACGGTAAGCCGTACGTACGCATGAACGCTACTTCCATTTATATTTCATATTTAATGGAATTACAACATAATGATACATAATATTATTTTAATTCCAGTATGGTATCATATATTATATCATTAAATATACCCTTTGTACGTACCACATATGGTAATAACGAATCAAATCACTTTGAGGGGGCGGTAGTCCGCACTTCCTTAAATGAAGATATCGTGTATACCCATAACGGAAACCATAAAGGTATGCCCAAAATGTAAAATACATAAGCTTAAGGAAAACATAAACATATTATATATCATATATAAAAATAGTGACATCATAATGTCCACCTTTGAATGTGTTCAATGAGTATTGAACAATCATCGTTTCGGAAGGCAGAATTTCTCCATCCACGGAAACCGTATGTTCTTTAACCATTTGATGTAGTTGTGTGATAGTGTAGCTCGAATAAATCTTATAACAACATCCTATTATATTTAATATACTTTTGTTGTTACAAAAGATGTAAATAAAAAGATTTTAGGGGGTTGGAGAAGAAAAATAATACAAATGAACATGAGAGAATGAATTACCTTTAAAATTGTAACTCCTTTTGATTTGAGCCTAAAGGCTTCCTTTGAAAGGATTCTGCACAAAGGGAATCCTATAGAATGAGGAGAGGGGTGTGGATAGAGTAAATGGGCAGGGGTTGTCCGCGAAAAAGGCTTTGGGAGTGTGGGTAATGAGGTAGAGGTGGGGGCCTTTTATAAGGGGAGAGGAGGGGCACTTTTGGGAAGTAAAGAAATATTACTTTATTTGAAAATGGGTTTCGGATTTAAAGGGCCCCACATTGATATAATTCGAGGATAAGGTGATAAGGTTTCTAAATCCACCCATCCAATTGGTTTTGGACATGTGTAGGTCTTAGATTTTTCATTATCTTTCCATTTTATTTAAATCGTTAAATAATGGGGTCATCGTTACATCATCATGATGTCATAAATAATTTAATTTATTTAGTGTCTAAAAATTATAAAAAACTATCATGATGTAGGAAATCGTTTTAGCTCTCCGATGACTATTTATAATAAAAAATATGAATTGTATAACCCCATGTAACAATTGTTTTAGTAAAACTTGTCTTGTTTGTGTTATTTTTACTTTAACATTAAATAAAAAGATATTTATGTCATTTTCCAACCAATGTGGCTCCATGGGGTCCCCAAGTTGACCCATGGATTTTCTTGGTCGGACATGACACAAAAAATGAGGTTAGGACATGTGTCAAGTTCATTTCATATTATTAAAACATTATTTTTACCTTAAACTACACTAATTACCTCTAATCGCGATTAAAAACATAATAAGTTACTATTCACCAAAAAAATTATTTTTATCCCATTGAACCAAATTTTACTTCTTAATGACAACCATGTATGTAGGATTTATGAAATTCAAAACACAAAGATGGAAAAATTTCATTTAAACGGAAAAATCAGTTTTTATAAGTACCACTTAGTGGTTTCACTATTCATCAAAAATTGAAGTTTTTCAGAAAAATCCCTAAAATTCACCCTAAGATATATTTGATATTCCAAATTAAAAAATGAAGTCTATTTTACAAAATTAAAAACATTTAATTCATAATAATTAATTTAATAATTAATTCCCGCTGTCAGAGCAAATAGCGTGTTTTTATGAAACAATAAGTATAAAAAAATTGACTCCAGTTTAAGTCTGATTTCAATGTGAAATTAATTCCAACGACCACTATTGGATTTAATGGTAAAAATATATTCTAATTTCACTTTAAAACCAATTCAAAAGATAATATAATCATATAAATAAATTAGATTAAAAAGAGGTTTTGAATTAAAATACAACATTTTACACTATTCATTAAAAAATGAACTTTATCAGAAAGATATTAAAAATTTACACAAAGTAAATTTTGATGTCCCAATTATAAAGAAGAGTTTTATTTGGTCCAAAATAATGTATAACAGTGATCAAAACTATATTTAATGACAGTTCGCCATCAAAAGGCGATAAGTGAACCTTTAGTGAAAACTAGGGCATATGCGCCTAAAATTGAATTCTTTCCGTATTTTAAGCCTTTATCATTTGTTGGATAAATGTAAAAACATTTAAAAACATATAATCATATTTTAGTGATTTCTATCCATTCCCGCCAATACAACGGCTACATGTTAACTGCCATTTAAAATAATATTATTTTATTATTATAGTGCAACCAAAGATTCCCAAGAAACTCGTTGTTGCGTGTTGGGTACGCCATCGAGCATAGCGTCCCCTTTAAAGTCATATTAATATTTTATTCACAAATATGGATAAATATGAAAATGTCATATTCTTTATTTACCTGGGTTGTTACATACTTCCCCCCTTTTTGGGAATTGCGTCCTCGCAATTTTAAAATTGCGCTTGGAAACATCCTTGAAAGTCCCACATCGGAACAAGAGTCTGTAAAACAATCACTTTCTAAAAAAGAAATATAAGTACAGAGGTCACCTGAGTTAACCCATACTAGGATTCCATATATGAAAATATGGACATGGAGAAAAAAACAAAGGGTCATGTTCTGATGGAGAGTGATAGAAAACATGTTTAGGAGAATGTTAACCATGAGAAAATCACAAACTTGTGATGGGTTAAAAAGTATTCGATTCCCCAGTAGGAAAAGTTAATAGACAACATTTTTGTTTTAAGTTGCTTTTTATTGAAGAATTTATTCATAAGGAAATATAATCACTTATCATGTTGACTTTCAAATTTTATTAGATTCCTTACACAAACTCATATTTTCTCCAAAAGACGATTATTTAGGAAGACTTGTTCACATTAAGAGTACTATAATAAACTTCTAGAGAATCACCTAATCCACAAAAGATAACTATATACTTCCCATGTCTTTAGACTTTAACCAAAACCAAAACCAAAAAGGCTAGTACAAGATCAGATAATCTAGAAAAGAATAACCCTTTATAAAAAGAAAATCTCTTCTTAATCTCCAAAATTTGTCCAACAAAACCCAAAGTTCAAAGAGGACCATCCGATAAACATTTTGTCCATAAAATTCTTCAAAGTAAACCAATCTAAGATTGAAACCCAAATATTTGAAGGATTTAGTCACATAGTCTACCAAGTTAAATTGTAACATTTATCTCCAAACAACATCAGTTGCTCCTAAAGTCTCGTATTGAAAAGTAATTAACCTAATCACATATCCTCCATGATAGGTTAATCATTTTCATAAATAACCCAAAATCAACGTACTCTTAATTCATAAAATCATCTAACTAAAAAGAATTGTTCAAACTAACCAGGGACTTCACGTAGTCCAGTGGTAGGCAATAAATACCAATCACACTTTGGTTGTGGGTTCGATTCCCGCAGCTTTGTCTGACAGGACGGGTTGTCACACGTTCTGCGTGTTGCCCTTTTTCCAAAACTATATAATTCATAAAACATTACCCAAAACAAGATAAAATCTTCAAAAATAAACATAACATATTTTAACCTCAAGTTTATCTTATGCCTTTCATTTTCCAGCATATCATATAATAACCCATAATTACCTCAAAAGTAAGGATCATATAAACTCTAATGGTTACCTTTATAATTATTACCTGAATTTCCACATCGAGTTGGCCATCTCGTACATGATGCATTACAGAACATACCAAGGTTCAAGTGGTTGATCATGACTCCTTGATAGTTGGTTTAGAAAAACTATGAGATTCCTCATTGAATCCCCCATCTCATCCAGTATCTTAATCATAGAACCACCACAGTTTCCTTCAAACCTGTTGTCTCTTTGGTGCCTGCTAGATCCATCCATTCTCTAAAAACATAAATGTCAGTGTGAGTATATCAACATAACCATCATGTACTAATGAGGAAGATAAACACTAAGATATACTTACTCATTCACTTTATCTAAAACTAGGACTCTTTCTAAAATCCTAACCATTATGGAAATGTCACTTATGCTTAAAGAATACCCTAACCTCTAAAGTTATCTAAACCGACCTTTGATACCAACTATTAGGCCCCAGCCTTAAACCTTACTTAATCTTGAGTTAATACAAGATTACACATTGAGGATCTTTTCAGGTTTACAGTTTTAGAGAATTAGATCATGAAACTTGTATTACATTCCACATTTAGACAAAGTGGTTACATAAAAGACAGTATTCATTCTTCCCATCAACGGAAACATACTTAAAAATAAAACATGGATTCTTTCTTGACACATCCTTGACACTATGATAAAATCATGTACCTTTCCCTTGACCTGTGAAAAACATTTCAAAAACTTGGGATGAGCATAAAAAGCTCAGTAAGGGTTATAAAAAATATGTAAAGGAAACATGAGTACATATATACATAAGGATGAGATTATACTTTACCCATAAAACATAAGCACTTTAACATACCTTATCAAATCATGAATAATTCATAGAAATCATAAGACATAAAGGTAACTTGAGGCATTCATAACATTCTTACGTAGGGAGTAACCCTCTTGGTTACGTTTGGAATACCCATCACAGTATATTCCCTAAATCTCTTTGGTGAAACATTAACGTTTCACTCCTTCGCGTTACCCAATGCATTGGAGAGCTATATCGGGCTCACCTGCCCTTAGTTTATCACGGAACCACCCGTTTTCATAACAACACCCAAGAACCATAACATAAATGTATCACATAAAACATGCATAAAGGAAACATAAAATTTCCACATTTCAATCACAATATAACATTTTAGTATATTGAAATAATGAATCCATTAAAAAACAAACCATTTCCAAAACCATTTAAAACATTTAATAAAGAGATTTTTGAATCAAAGTGTCCCATACCACCTTGAAGCTTAAAATTTTAAACCATTAATATCCATATAAATAAATCCTTAAAACCATTTTGAAAACATGTATATTAATAAGAACAAATAATTAAAACATTTAAAGCGATATTTTGGTTAAAGGGGTTTTACCAAAATTAGTGACACTTGAATACAATAATTGAGGAATAACATTTATTCAGAACTTTATAATATCATGAGAATAAATGGATTCATGATATAATACTCCAAAGGACAGTATATACACCATATAAGAGTGAATTGGTGCATAACAACAATGAACTCTTAATAGAAATGTCAAATGTGATGAAATCCCTTATAAAGAAGGTATCCTTAAATTAAGGACAAATCAATCTCAAAAATATGTGTGAAAAATATAAATACACCCAATATAAGTGGATATTAAGTGTAAAAAAATAAAAGGTCATTCACACATATTCAATGGATGACATATTCAATGACTACATGTTGAACCCAAAGAAATCGAAATTGGGTTAAAAAGTTCCCTTGACAGCCTAACGACATCACATCAAAATGAGTTGATGAGAGATAAAAAGTGTATCTCATCACTTGGACATAAAATTTACATCAATAAGGATATATGATAACATATTCCAATATAACAATATGTAATATAAAAGACCCAACAAAATAAGTCTTTTAAAAAAAAGAGGAGGGTGAAAGGTTCCCTTATCGACTTGGGTATCTTTCAAAACATACACCCCATGAAAGAAGGACAATAGATCATTGATGTCAATACTCATAAACGAAATTATATTACACAAAGAGTAGAATAATGGTCAGTACATACACCACTCAATGTAATTTGTGGCAAATGTAGCATAAATCTCACGGGAATAAAAGTGAGATGAAAAATCCCTTACGAAAACTCAGCAGCCTAACGGCGCCACATAAAACTTCCGAATATGGATTGATGAGATAAAATAGGGTATCTCATCACATTAAAATAAAATGTACAGCAAGAGGAATATAAAAGAACATCCCCCAAAATTACAAATAGGAGCTTAAAAGAAGTGACATAAAGGATAGTACTTAAAAAGAAAGAGAGAGGTTAGATCTCTTACGAAAGTTCGGCAGCCTAACGGCCCCACTCAAAACTTCCAAAATGGATTTATGAGAGAGAATAGGGTCTCTCATCACATGAACATAAAATTAAAGTAACTTTAATATAAAATAACATCACAATAACAATAAATATGAGCTTTAAAGGGAATGACATAAAAGAGTATACATAAAAAGAAATAGATGAGTAAGATCCCTTACCTCGGGTCCGACTTGACTCGATCATTCTTTAATGTCCTGAATAATAAAATTGAGTTAATTTATAATTTCTTAAGAACCTTTTTCAAGATTATTATTCCTTTTATATCACTTATTTCCATTTTATAAACATTATGTAATCATTAAGTTAATAATGATTGTTTTTTGGATATTTGGTTCTTAAGTCGAAAGTGGACTTCTTACAATTACATGTTGTTCGTGTGGTAAAAGGTTCTTTATATCCAAAATGAAATTCCTGATTTGGATATCATATATATCATATATATCCAGCATATACATGTATTTATAATATCACATAATCATTTATAGGAAAGAAATGAAATGTACCGTTCGTGGAGACGGTAAGCCGTACGTACGCTTGAACGCTACTTTCATTTATATGTCGTATTAATGGAATTAAAACTATATGAGAGGTATGTATATTTTAATTACAGAATTATATTAATCATTTTGATGTATCATACATCATATATATCCATTATATATATGTACTTATAATAGTACATGATATTTTGAGATAAGAAATGAAATGTACCGTTCATGGAGACGGTAAGCCGTACGTACGCATGAACGCTACTCCCATTTCTATTTCATATTTAATGGAATTAAAACATAATGATACATAATAGTATTTTAATTCCAGTATGGTATAATATATTATATCATTAAATATACCCTTTCTACGTACCACATATGGTAATAACGAATCAAATCACTTTGAGGGGGCGGTAGTCCGCACTTCCTTAAATGAAGATATCGCGTATACCCATAATGGAAACCATAAAGGTTTGCCAAAAATGTAAAATAAATAAGCTTAAGGAAAACATAAACATATTATATATCATATATAAAAATAATGACATCATAATGTCCACCTTTGAAGGTGTTAAACGAGTATTGAACAATCATCGTTTCGGGAGGCAGAATTTCGCCATCCACAGAAACCGTATGTTCTTTAACCATTTGATGTAGTTGTGTGAGATTGTAGCTCGAATAAATCTTATAACAACATCCTAGTATATTTAAGATATGGTTTTGTTACAAAAGAAGTAAATAAAAATAGTTTAGGGGGTTGGAGAAGCAAAATAATACAAATGAACATGAGAGAATTAATTTCCTTTAAAAGTGTAACTCCTTTTGATTTGAGCCTAAAGGCTTCCTTTGAAAGGATTCTGCCCAAAGGGAATCCTCTAGGATGAGGAGAGGGATTTGGAGAGAGTAAATTGTCAGGGTTTGGCCGAGCAACAAGCTTTGGGAGTGTGGGTAATGAGGTAGAGGTGGGGGCCTTTTATAAGAGGAGAGGAGGGGCACTTTTGGGAAGTAAAGAAATATTACTTTATTTGAAAATAGGTTTTGGATTTAAAGGGTCCCACATTGATATAATTCAAGGATAAGGTGATACGGTTTCTAAATCCACCCATCCAATTGGTTTCGGACATGTGTAGGTCTTAGATTTTTCATTATCTTTCCATTTTATTTAAATCGATAAATAATGAGGTCATCGCTGCATCATCATGATGTCATAAATAATTTAATATATTTAGTGTCTAAAAATTATAAAAAAACAATCATGAAGTAGGAAATATTTTTATATTTCCAATGATTATTTATAATCAAAAATCGTAATTGTATAACCCCATGTAACAATTGTTTTAGTAAAACATGTCATGTTTGTGTTATTTTTACTTTAACATTAAATAAAAATATATTTATGTCATTTTCCAACCAAAGTGGCTCCATGGGGTCCCCAAGTGGACCCATGTCTTGTCTTGGTCGGCCATGATACAACTAATGAGGTTAGGACATGTGTCATGTTCATTTCATATTATTAAAACATTATTTTTACCTTAAACTACACTAATTAACTCTAATCGCGATTAAAAACTTAATAAGTTACTATTCACCAAAAAATTATTTTTATCCCATTGAACCACATTTTACTTCTTAATGACAACCATGTATGTCGGATTTTTCAAATTCAAAACAAAAAGTTGGCAAAATTTCATTTAAACGGAAAAATCAGTTTTTATAAGTACCACTTAGTGGTTTCACTATTCATCAAAAATTGATGTTTTTCAGAAAATTCCCAAAAAATCACCCTAAGATATATTTGATATTCCAAATTCAAAAATGAAGTCTATTTTAAAAAATTCAAAACATATAAGTCACATTAATTAATTTAATAATTAATTCCCGCTGTCAGAGCAAATAGCGTGTTTTTATGAAACAATAAGTATCAAAACATTGAATCTAGTTTAAGTCTGATTTCAATGTGAAATTAATTCCAATGACTACTATTGGATTTAATGGTAAAAATATATTCTAATTTCACTTTAAAACGAATTCAAAAGATAATATAATCATATAAATAAATTAGATTAAAAAGAGGTTTTGAATTAAAATACAACATTTTACACTATTCATTAAAAAATGAACTTTATCAGAAAGATACCAAAAATTTACACAAAGTAAATTTTGATGTCCCAATTCCAAAGAAGAGTATTATTTGGTCCAAAATAATGTATAAGGGTGATCAAAACTATATTTAATGACAGTTCTCCATCAAAAGGCGATAAGTGAACCTTTAGTGAAAACTAGGGCATATACGCCTAAAATTGAATTCTTTCCGTATTTTAAGCCTTTATCATTTATTAGATAAATGTAAAAACATTTAAAAACATATATAATAATATTTTAGTTATTTCTATCCATTCCCGCTAATACAACGGCTACATGTTAACTTTCATTTAAAATAATATTATTTTATTATTATAGTGCAACCTAAGATTCCCAAGAAACTCGTTGTTGTGTGTTGGGTACGCCATCGAGCATAGCGTCCCCTATAAAGTCATATTAATATTTTATTCGCAAATATGGATAAATATGAAAATGTCATATTCTTTATTTACCTGGGGTGTTACATTTTACTTTATGAATTAGAATATATTCTTTTTGAGCCACTTGGGTTATTTAATTAAATATATTTTTATTGGTGGATAAGGTTTTTCATTAAATCATAGTGTAGTTTTGGAAATGGTTTTTCCTAAAGATATACCATTATGAACCATGGTTGTGCCGATAAATGAACATAATCCACCCAAGTTATTGTGTCACCATAAGTGGTTACATTTTTTGATATTGATAGATTATGGTAGTTCTTAATATTGGTTGGAAGAAACATATCCCTGGTGTAGGATTTTTATCTCTAGAAAATATTCCTAAAGGTTAGGACCCAAATGGTGTGCTTTTATCTTTTATACCTAGTTTATATCATGATGGTTGGTTTCATGAATATTTTATAACATTTTTGATTTAATCTTTTGTATTTTATACGTGATATTTTTATAGATTTTTTGATAATGGTGTGAATATAGTTAATAAAAAAATATATTTAAAAATAGATTTATTTTTGGAAAATAATTATAATGTTTATTTTTTTTAAATCTATAACATTTGTACTATAGATAGTATAAAACGTATAGAGTCATTGGTGGTATCTTGTGGGGACTTTAACACACAACATAATTTTACCTTTAGGTTGTTTTCGACATTGTTTTATAAGACTCAGGGGAATGGAAGAGAATCATATGACATTATGGTTTCTCATTACAACAATAACTGAGTAAGAGGATGTTTTTGTGGTGATATATTGTCACAAGGAGACTTGTTGGCCTTATCTTATCATACATTATTGGTTTAGTATATTTAGATTGGGTAGTATAGAATTTTTGGTATCTACAACTTGTCTATTGTACTATGGTTTCATGTAATGGTTTAGTTATATTCCTGACTTTTTTCCAGTAACTTCTATATACCTCTCCATGTAACGGATATCTCTGGTGGCCTTTTTTGATAATCAAGGTTGATTCATTAAAAATTTGTATTAGTGGAATTCCCATACTAATATTTTTATAAATTATTCCACATTTTTTTCATTGTCATGGGTAAAGAGGAGATTGGAATATTATATTTAGGTTATGTGTATAGAAAGAGGGTCCTAGATATCTCAATTTCATGTATAAAAAAAGGGTACCAAGGGTGGTTGGAAAACATTTATCAGGTATGATACATGGTGTTTGTGATCATTTGAATAAAATATATGAGAAGTTTATTTAAATTAACATGTTCCGTTTTAAATATTATCTTTTGAATAGAGAAAATATAATTAATTTCAATTCAAATCATTTTAAAGAACTAATATTGATACATAAAAATGGTCAAGTGATTTTGGAAGAACATCATGACAAACTAGTTTTTATACATTAATTGATAAAAATTTACTACAATAAGATATATTCCAAACCCAAGTAAGGATGATGTGAGAATAGTATAACATGAAACATCCCATGGAGAACCCTCCATTCATAGATGATGTAATCAAAACTATTTATACAATAGGTTAAGAAGGATTTGGGAACCTGAGATGAGTTGTGGATAATGACTCAGAATTTATAAAGCAGCATCCCCTGATCACGTACAGTAAAAAAGGACCCATGTAACTTTAAGACAGGATTGATAATATTGAGAAGATATTATACTTTACGAATACTCCTTATAAAAATATTGTGTGGTTTTCCACTTATATATTTTAAGGACTGGGAATTAGATGGTGGTACTTTATTTTGAATGCTAAGTTTCATGGCGATCATACCTGTGATTATTTTATAAAAATATTCATCTAAAATAATTATCATGAGAAATTATTTAGGGAAATGATCTGGGAGTTTTTTACCTTATATTATGGGTAACATTAAATTATGGATATTTCTATATATTTTACTTAATAGGAGAACATGTAACAAAATATAATCACTAATGATTTCTTGAAGACTTAGCGGTTTGATTTGGGGTGGAGGGTTGATATTTTGTCAATTATAGTCCTCATATTCCTTAAAATAAATTTAGAGGATGTTTACCGGATATATTTGGAATAGAATACCATACCAAAAAAATATTATTTTGAGGATCTTGAGTTGGTACACTCATTATCCATGGTGTATCTTCCTTCCGTAAAAGAAAGAACAAGGGTATCTAGTTTTCTTTATGTGAATTTTCATGGACATCATCTATATAGATGATTTTTTTATCATTTTGGGTTGTTTAGTCATACCAAGCCTAATTATATGTATTATAATTTTACCTTTAATAATTGTGGAAAATATATCTATCCGAATAAAAATTGTGACATGACATCCCATGTTAGAATGTATGGATCCACATTCACCAAGGGATAACATGTTCATGTTGATGCTTCCAAGGATGGTGGATATTATACTCAAGATATGAAGAATGTTCATGTGGATAATAAATCATAGAGTAGATGTGTATTAGATACTTTATGTGGTGTAGTATGCACCAGATGAATCTTATGTTGTTCCATCCAAATTTATTGGTACTCTATTTATTTTATTTGTTGTGGTTATTGCATTGTTTGACACAAGTCAAAATTATTATTTTATTTCATTAAATCTATTTGAGATTTAATAATTTTTTAATGACCCTAAACATTTCTTCTAATGTATTTGTCTTAAATATAGGTATTATTTTTCCTTTTTTGGTTATACATTAGATTAGGCTTGTCTTGGGGCTGTTTGGGTGAAATTTTGATGTTTGTTGGAGCGGTTTTGGGTCATGCACAATTGGCACACTAATTTAAAAAACCTTCCTCTGTTCCTCAGAAAAAACATGAAACATCAAATACAAATGTATTTTATAATTACAACAAGATTTTTCATACCAAGTAACCTATAAAAAGTGATAGTGCACCCCCACTCGAGAGGCACAGGGTTAGGAACACAATTTGGTAAATTGAATGCCCTTTACTAGGAAATAATTCACATGTGATTATGTCATCTAAAAATTGGATTTAAATTTTCATAACCCCTCATCCTTCACCCAAATAAACCCTAATGATTTTCTCTCTTTTGTGGAGTCCCCAGAGAGATTCAATTGCCTTCCAACATATATTTATGATGAATCAATGATCAAATTGATGAATCATCACATCTCATAGTATGTGATTTTCTCATTATTATATTTATCTCTCTCGTATCTCACTTTATGGATGAAAATTTAATTTATTTCCACCAGTAGAGTGTGTTCGGAACTTTGTTATCATGGATCTAAATGATTTTGATCTGTGATATTGGTTCTGTATCTCGATCTTATTCTTCATTGTGTAATAAAATTTTCTACTTTTATATGGGGATTTTTATTGGTGATCATACATCAATAACATTGAGGACGGTGATCTAAATAGAAAATCCCATAGTCTTTATTCAATTATATTTATGTAATTATAAAATTGAAATTTCCTAAAAGGGAAATTGAATTAGAGAGTGAATTGATTTTATTGAATTTCCATGTGATAATGAATTAGCTTAAACTTGGGATAATAGAAATTATATGATTTGTGATAATGAAATTAATGGTATAATGTGTTTTTCTAATAGGTTAATTGATGGAATATTTAATTTCATGACATTCAAAAATGAAGAATGATTGGATTAAATTGAAAGGGTTAATGGGTTATGTGAATGAAGTGTAATAGATGGTTTAATGGTGAAATGTTCATATTATTACATGTGATTAATGAAATGGATTATGACTGATGTGATAGTATAATTGGTAACACATGATATCAAATATTTATAGTATTTTTAATTATAATTATTATTGATGAATATGATATGTGTGGTAACATTGAATGATTGAGAAATGTGTTGTGGGACACATACAGATTCTCCAAATACCCACATGGTGATAGTCATGGTATTATAGACCCATATGCATTCATTTTTTTATTATTTTAGGGGTTAAGGATTGATGATCCAAATATCCATGGGGTGTGGGACATAGATTGATGCTCTAAATGCCCATAGGGTGCGAGACATGATGTGTTACACACATCAGATTTGAATTAGACTATGATTCCATATGTATGTGGTATGAATTGAAATTAGATGGAAATTGAAAGACCATTTTATAGTGAATTGTGATTGTCAATGTCAGATGTGATATCCCTATGGGATTATTCAGACATGGTCATGGTTTGAAGTAGGTATTGATGGGTTGGGTTTCATCATGAACCTAGGAAATTATGTGGTTAATTAAATTATAACAAAAAAAGACAACCAATTATATTATTCATTATAATTTATTATTTATAAAACTAAAAACATTTTTATTGGTGGGATGTTGATTTAAAGACCATTGGTGGGGGACTACAAAGTTTAACTCATAGAATACTCAAGAACCCTAATTGGTACTCGAATAAGCATCATGTTTGTAGGATATGATAAGGGAAAGAGACCACTGTAAGATGGCTCAATCGGGATTCATTATAGATAGGGGAACTAGACATGGTGTTAGGACCCCCTTGGGGGAGTTTTCAGAGTAATTATATTTGGATTACATTTTGAACCATGATAGGTATTTGGCATGGAATATCTATGGTTTTCGTTTGGATATTATATTCCAGTTTTGGATATCATGTGATACTGGTTTTGTCTGGGTATTGGTTATACCATAGAGTAATTATTATTTATTTTTACTATTATGATACCTTTTTAATATGTTTTTAGTCTCTCCATGTTGTATATTTGACCCTCGCTACTAGTCAGTAGCCTCTATAATATGTGGAGGTGCACTTGAATCCATGTAACTGAATGGCTCAGGGCTTGATTGTGTGTATCCCAGGTCTAGATATTAGAATATGGTATAAGGGAGTTTTTTTCATTCTGTTGTCTTACTCTTTTTGTAAAGGTATATATGAGAAAAGGGTGACTAGAGACATGGTTAAGAGGTTAGTCGTGGGAGTATCTAACCCATGTATTGGTGTAGGTCTATGTACATTTGGTCAAAATTGATGGTATTGATGTTTAATGTTATAGGTGAATGTTATTTCACCTTCAATGGTGTACATGTTGTGTTATGTGGTTATTTTTTTATATTTTTTTAGATCTGACTCAAGGATCACTGTGTAATAAGTTTTTAATAGTCATTCATCATTATATGAACATAGAATTTATTTGGACATGCATCAATTTAGGCACGCAGGGGAAAATTTAGTTCTTGGGTAAGTTGTTGGAATTGGAATTATTTCTCTTCTTGTGTAATTTTACTGAAATGGTTGTATAATATGATAATTTTAAATTTTAAATGATGAAAAATAAATAAAATGGGTTTCTAAAGGGAAACTCAGTCAATAATAACATGATTAACATTTTTTGACCCAGACCTAGATGTATGATGGACAAAGGTAGTGATAACACATCTGTTTTCACCATGTTGTGGTGTATAGGGGAATTATTTGTTTCAAACGTTTGTTAATACCTACTATATAATTTTTTATTAATGTGTTATGGGTTATAATTCATGTTTTTTTAATTATGTAAATATGTATGTAAGATGATGTATGTTGATCGGATGACCAGAGGACATTACTGGTGATGTGCCTCCAATAGTTGAACCAGAGGTTCTTATAGATTCGAGTGAGGACGTTAGAGAATAGATTTGTGAGAAAATTTATAATTTATGTACTTTATGGAATGGTAATTAGGGAGGATTTTATATATTATATTATATTTCATAATGGAGTTTTTGTTGTATCACCATCTGACTTTCACCAGAGTGGGTGGACCTGAGGCAGGTGTGTTCTTGATTTAGACTATCCAGATGATTCTTGACCACTTAGATAATCATGCTAAAAAATATCCCAAATGATATCTTATATGTTGAATGGATCTGTGAAGAGATGGTGGGACAATTAAGATCAATGTGAGTAGATGGGAAATAATTTATAGAAGGACTTCCAAGAAATGTTTTTGGAGCACTTTTATCAAGAGTCATTGAGAGATGAGAGGGAAGAAGAGTTTTGACAGAACAAATTTACGTGCATATTTTTGAAAAAATAATGAGTATTTTTTACTATTTTTTAATGATAAACCACATGTATTTACATGTTTTATTAAAATAATGTGTAATTTTAATTTTATAATGAAAATGAGAATAACTGGGAAAAATGCATAATTAATAATTTTTGGAAAGATTTTTACCACAAGGGTATTTTTGTCATTTTTTAAGAAATATAATTTCAAATTATGTGAATATAATTTTGTTAGAATCCTAATTTTACTTCATTAATATTTGTATTTTTGACCAGGAGCTGATTCGGCCATCTAAAGGGCCTACAAATTCATCAAAGTCGGAAAGTTTTTCAGGCGGATAGCATGAACCCCACCACCGAAACAGATGCACATGTCGGTCTCCACAGCTACAATTTCAGTGATTCTACCTGGATGTCGAACATGACTCATAGGAGAGCCCAGAAATTAAATTCCATGAATTTTTTCATCAATTAAGGTGAGTATTGATTGTTATACATTTAAAGGAAGCTTCCTAGAAATTTCGGTAAGAAAAATTAATATTCAATGAAAATATCATAACTCTTTCATCTGGTGGCTATATTTACTATTATTTTTAGGGGAGAAAGACAAGAAATTTTTTCACATCTATATTGAATTAGTAAACGTGAAAAAAATTCATTAAGGGGTCATCAATGTGAAATATTTTGGAGGAAAAAATCTGTCTATAAAAGGATTCCCTCCCCTCCTTCCAAAATGATCACCACGACACCCAAATCCAAGGAGAGATCCCTCCGGGGCACAGACCACTACTACTCTTCACTTCCCCCCTCATTTTTTTAGATTTTTTATTTCATTTTTATTTTATTATTATTTTTAATTGTAATTAAAATTTTAGTTTTATTAATCCATGCATTTGTGTTTCTCGATCAATTTTCTATCGTCACCATATCTCTCTCTCTCCTCCCTCTTCTTCCACCCACTCCACCAAGTAATCTTATCCTCATGGAAATGAGAGGATAATTACTATGATTGGATCTGGGTGAGGTCAAGGGGTTCGTGAATTTTACTTATTGTTTATTTTAAGTGTGTGGTAGATTTGAGTTGCATGCATTGGTGAGGCGAATGTCCCTGATTGGGTGACGGCCCCCAATGACATGTATCTTATATTATTTCTATTCTAAAAAAATTAGTGATTCACATGTGATATTTCATGTTTGTATTATCAAACAGAAATCTACATATAATAGAGAATAATGATAGATCCTAAGACTAAACCCCAAAACCAATTTCTTTCTTCATCAAATCATTCAGTTTTCATTACATGATAGTTCATATTTTTAAATAATCAAAAATAGAAAAATATTGTCATAAATTTCAATTAAATATAAAAAAAATATAAATAGTTTAGGTTAATTACAAAAAAATAATAGAACAAAATTGAGAAGGCTCCTCAATAGAGATGAACCTGGTCAACCATTGTGTTCTAGTAGGAAAAAAATATAATTGTTTTTTCCACACCCCACGACAGGTGTGCATCGAAACTGGTGTTGTTTCCAGGGAGACAATCATTATTCCATTTACTTTTTATATTTTCACACCATATTTATAATTCAATTGTTTTTAAAAAACATAAAAAATATTTCCATGATGAATTCAAATGATTATTATTCGACACGGAATGAAAATTACTCACAGGTGTAATAACAATAAATATAATACAATGTGGAGGCCCTCCAATAAAGAGATGATGTGCTTATGATAATAGACAAGCAGAAATAAAGAGGCATAACAACATGGATTTCACTGTAAGATTCGCAAGTCATAGTTGATGAACTCCAAGCTAACATAAAAAGATTCGAGGCCAAGAAGGAAGTGCCACTGGTCTTACCATATTTCACTAAAGTCATCTATGAATTTGAGGCCAAACTGGAAATAGAGGACCTGACTACCTACCTTCATACATTGATGATCAACTCCAAGGGGATCTTTCCATTGAAGAAGAGTTTCAAGATGAACCAAATCAAAGAGATGATACATTATTAAACTCGATTTCTTTTAATTTTTTTGAAATGAATTTGAGTATAATTCCAAATTTTTTCAAATCATCAGAATCTGATGACTCTTATTATGCCTTGGAAGATGAATAAACAAAAGAAGATGCACCTGTTGAGGAACATTTATAGCTCCCTGGAGATGTTGAACATTTACTATAGGGAGAACCAGAAGGGAATGTGAATGTTTCACAAGTAGCAACAAATAAAGAGGAGGTTCCATACATCATCCTACCCCTTCCATGCAAGCTATACCAAATTTTTAAGTGGGAGGATCTAGTGTAATCTATATATGGAGACCTCCTCAATAAGAAAGAATAAGTGGATTCTAAGAAAACCCATATGTGGTGTTTCGTGTCAAAAAATCCCCAACCACCATCAAACATTGGATAATAGCTGTTAATTCCCTCCGGAGACAGTAAAAGATGCCAGGTCCCACTTGGGGGATTGTACCAACATTTATCTTTACATGTTTTTTAGGAACTTAGATGTCAGTTTTATTTATTAAAAGTAGTGTATCATGCACCCCAATCCCTATATCTTTATTGATATTAAATTAAATGATACTTATTCTTAACTGAGTTGTTTTCTTTTATAGGTTCATAATGGTAATAGGTAGCCCCAGGTAGTGAAAGAGAGGGACTAAATTTCATGGAAAAAGGGATTTCAATTTTAGTGTTTTATCTTTTAAACACTCCACATTTCATTCTATAACATGTTTTGATAATTAAAGATAAAATTTCATGCCCGCACTTGAATTAATGTTTTACTCGACTTATCTAGGATACATGAGTTTTTTAGTAACCCAGTGATGCCAATTTTTAGATATGAATGTTTATATGATTAAATGATTGAAATACAGAATTGACTTTTCGAAGCATAGATATTGAAATGATGACTCATGATTTTAAGTAATTAATATATTTATGTAAATGAAATATTCCTACCATATTTCATTCTTTTAATTTTTTAAAATTATGTGAATTGATTTGTTACTATTAGTCAAGCCATTAGTGATTGTCCAATGTTATATTTCTCATTCCTGAGAAGATTTCTAGACAAAGTACTTCATATTTATTCTTGAGCATATTTCTTGAGTGGTATTCGGACATGTTACCGACCAAAACTTGTATTGAAACTTATCAAAGCTATTACTGTACAACAACACATTTAAAATCATTGAGGTATCCTTTGAAAAGTTACTTTTCCTTCTAAGGCCACTATTACATCAATCCTTCTTTTAGCCCATAGAGACCATGAATGACCTTTATTGGGATGATCCATGTTTCAAACCATTTTTATCCATTCCTACCCTACTAATGGTATTTACATGATATTTTAGTGTTGAAGTGTGGGGGTAAAGGGAATCATGGTGGACGTGATGATACACATTGTAAGGAAGAAGTGTGGGGGTGTTATTTTGGGAATTGTAAAAGCTTGTGGAATCATTTATTATACTCAATTGTTTTCCCCTCTTGAATTAAAAAAAATGAATAAATGACAAAAATAATCAAAAAAGAAGAGAAAAATGGGTTGTGATTTGGGAGAACCAAAAATCACCATTTTCTAGACTGACGATCTTATGATCGTATGTGGTTAGGTGATGGATGTGAGGTTTTATCTTATCATTATTTACAAAAAAAAGGAAAAAAATTACAAAATAAAAAAATCAAGAGGGTGCACAAATCATTCATTATGCATAATTTGATCATGACCTTACTTTGAGTTTTTTGAGTGGGTGTTGATACTTTGAAGTGGATAATTTCATTACACTTTTACTTTTAATATCATGAATTATACATAAGAGATTAGCCTCTTCAATGAGCCTTAATTTTTTGAAGCATAAAATACTACCAACCATAAGCCTCAGATTCAATTGAACCTTTATTTCATGTCCTCATGATTTTATGTGTATTTAGTCTTTAAAAAGTGGAGAAAGTAGTTCATTTAAAACCATGTGGATAAGAAGCATATTCTCGTGATATGAGAATACCTCTACTTGAATTTTATCATGAGTGATGAGAGAAAATAATCAAAAGTGAGATAAATAATGACTTGGCATCTTTAATAAAAATTAATCAAGGAGCTTGAATGAATGAAAGTATAAGATCCGTCAACTTTCAAATTGGGAAAGAAAATATGTGAATTATTTGTTTCTTTGAAAAATGGGAAATTAAATTGATATTTTATGCTTATATTTTAATGTTTGTTTTTAATTGAATATTTTTCTGGATTTTATTGCATTGGAATTTGAATATTGGTAACATTGGTGTCCTCTGATTTCTATGTTGAGATTTTATGCTTGAGGAAATGAATGGTTTATGTGTGGGGGGATTTGACAGATCAAATTTAAGTGCATGTTATTTATCTAATAATGAGTATTTTTTTACTTTTATTCAATGATAAACTCCATTTATTTACATATTTTATTAAAATAATGTGTAATTTTAATTTTATAAAGAAAATGAGCATAATTGAGAAAAGTGCATAATTCTGGATTTTTAAAAATATTTTTACCACAAGTGTATTTTTTCCATTTCATAAATAATATAATTCCAAATTCTGTGAATCTAATTTTTTTAGAATAATAATATTATTTCCTTCATATTTGCTTCAGGACCAGGAGCTGATTCGGCCATCTAAAGGGCCTAAAAATTCATTGAATTTGGAAGTGTTTTTAGGTGGATAACATGGACCCCACAAAATAAAAGGATTCACAATTCGGTTCCCACAGCTAAAATTTCAGTGATTCCACATGGATATGGAAAAGGACTCATAGGTTCTCTCACCCATTAAATTCCATGGAGTTTTGCATCCATTAAGGTGGATATTTGTCCTTATAAATTTAAAGGAAGCTTCTATGAAATTTGAGAAAGAAAAAGACCTATTCAATGAAAATTCCATAACTCCTACATCTATTAGCTAAATTTAGTGATAATTTGAGGGGAGACAGCCATTATATTTTTGAACATCTTTTATTAAAGAGGATATGCGAAACAAAGTCAGTTAAGGGGCCATCCACGCGTAAACATTCAGAAGACAAAATCTGTCAATAAAAGGAGGTCCTCCCTCTCCTTCCAGAACAATCAGGTCGACACCCAAAACCAAGGAGGGATCCAACAGGGGCATGGTCCACTACTGCCCCCTCTTCCCCTTCATTTATTTTTTATTTTAGTTTTAATTTAGTTTTATTTCAGTTTTATTTTCAATTTTAATTCAAATTTTAGTTTTATTAATCCATGCAATTGTGTTTCTCCATCCATTTTTTTAATCTCTCTCTCTCTCCCTTCTTCCACCCACACCACCAAGTAATCTCATACTCTTGGAAATGAGAGTCTAATCACGAGACACGTCTCGAGGTGAGGTCAAGTAGTTCTTTAATTTTCTTTAATATTTATTTTATGTTTGTGATAGATTTGAGTAGCATGCATTGGTGAGGCGAATGTCCTTGATTGGGTGATAGCCCCCAAGGACATGTAACATAATATATTTCTATTCTAGAAAAGAGTAGTGATTCAAACGTGAGATTTCATATTTGGATTATCAAACGGAAATCAACATATAGAATAAAATAATGATTGAACCTATGAAAAACCCCCAAAACCATGTTCTTTCTTCATCAAATCATTCTGTTTGCATTATATGATAGTTCATATTTTCAAATAATCAACAAAAAAATCATCAATTTAATTTAAATATAAAACAAAAAAAAGAAATAGTTTAAGTGAATTATAATAAAGTGAACTAAATAGAGAAGGCTCCTTGAGAGATATGACCATGGTCAGACACTGTTTTGCACTAGTAAAAAATATAATTGTTTTTGTCCACACCCTGTGACAGGTGTGCATCAAGTTTATGAGGTTTAACTAGGGTTGTATGTCCATGATGGGCCCTGTTGGTTTTTTATTAACCTGTAATTCATTTCTCTAGCGCTAAAAGGGTATGATATAGCTATGACCAAGCATTTTATAGATGGGATTATATTTAAGATTAAGTCATAGGTAAACATATTTTGGTTAAATAATTTTTCTGAGGTAGTGGATTAGGTTTTTATTTATGAGGAGAATGAAGAGAAGTTCATAGGATAGGTTAATTGGATTTCACAAGATGATCAAGTGGTATGTATTGAGAGAGTAGTATATGTCACAAAATTAATTTTGACGCAAGATGTGGAAAAAAGAGTGGACATGGGGAAGTATAATATACTTAGGATGTTACACAACTGATAATCCGCTAGTGCCGTATACAATGTCACATTAATTTGAATTTTCCAAAACAAACAATAGGGTGTAGATATTTTAGTAGTATGGTAAATATAAATAGAATATGTAGGAACCCATGATATATGGGTAATGATGGAAGAACTAAAAAGAATCAAGTTAAGGTAAGGGTCCCTTATACAATGTATCAGTCTGGAAGTTAGAGTTCTACAAACAAAGGTGTTTAACACTGTGGATGAGGTGATTCTATGAATGAGATATTGTATCAGTAGTGTAGTGTTGATCAGGGGACTCGGATGTCATGAAAGGGAACAAGGTCCGGATAGTTTCAAGAATTTCATCCAATACATGTTCATATAGAGGACAGAACATTGTCATTTAGATGCATTATTCC
The DNA here is from genome assembly GCA_963277665.1 of Viscum album. NCBI lineage: Eukaryota > Viridiplantae > Streptophyta > Magnoliopsida > Santalales > Viscaceae > Viscum > Viscum album. Next base: position 990,621,677 of record OY728155.1, on the reverse strand, counting down.
TCTATACTCTATACTAACTACTGTCTTATTTAATTCAGGGGCCTCTAAATTTTTTATATCTTCATAACATGTGAATGGGTTGAGTCTTGAAGTAGAGCTTGTGAGTGGGGTTATGTATATCGATATACTGATTAGATTACAGTAAAAAGATATGGAATTATGTAAGGTATTTTCTATTGAGATTGGGGGGATCATTTATTCTGAGATATTAACATTATATATTTGTAAGGTTTTTACTTGGTTATGGTTATAGACTAGTTAGTGGCGTACTAATCCCAAATTAATTTAACCATAGGGGGGTTACTTTTAAATCTCTTGAGGGTGATAATTATATTCACCATGGATAGTGGGATATCAAGGTGGTTCGTGTAGAGATATCTCATCAGAAACTGGGGGAGTTCAATGCCTAGATTTTTACCCTTTTAATGGAGACCAATGGTGTAAAAATTGATGACTTTCCACCCATAGTGGATAAGTTAGAGGAAGTGTTTACTAAGGAATTCTTAGGAATTCCACTGAAGAAAGGGATGGATTTTATGAATGAAATCATGCTTGGGTATGAGCCTTTTCCATTCCACCATATAGAATGGCACAAAAAGAGTTTCAAGAACTTGTGACTCCACTAGAAAATTTGATTGATAATTCATTTATAATTCTGAGAAATGTTTCTTTGGGAAGTTCTATTTTTTTTTAAATATGGTTGAAGAGATGTCATTCATAGTTTTTTATTACTCAATATTTAATCTGATAACCTTGAAGAAAAATAGTATCCACTTACGTGCAATGAAAATCTCTTTTACTAGTTGAGGTATGTTTGTCTCTTCTCAATGATTGACTTGATATTAGGGTATCATCAGAAGACAATTTTACCTTCTAATATACATCTAACTACATTTATATGAAGGAATAACGTTTAAGGTGTTTTTTTATGTCGTTTAGGTTTGAAAAATTCACATATATTTTTTATGGACTTGATGAACCAAATCTTCCACTCATTCATGGATAAATATGTGGTTGTGTTTGTGGATGAAATCATGGTGTACTCTATGATACGTGATAATTATTTCAAATATCTTGACATCATTTTATGTTCTCTGAAATAGAATCAAATATAACTAAAATCATCAATGTTTCAATTCTATAATTATTAGGTTCATTTATTAGGTCACATCATCTTGGATAAAGTAGTTAGTGGATCCAGAGATGGTTCAGGAAGTGGTTACTTTGGAACAACTCAAGATTTTTTTGAAATCCACTATGTTTTTGTGTTTAGATAGATATTATCAAAATATCATCCATGAATTTTCCCAATTTAATGCCCCACTTTTGAGATTGAACATGAAGGAGATAAAATTTCCAAGGTCTGTAGTATGTAATAATTTTTTTGGAGTTGAAGAAGTTTTTGAAAATGAACCCAATTTGGATCTTGATTACATAGAGTGAGGATTATATGATGTTTTGTGATGATTAAAGGATCAGGATTTAATAAATGAAGATATAAGGATATCATGTTTTGGTATATACATCCTAGATGTTTAGGAAACATAAACATAATTACTCTATACTTGAGATTGAGTAAGCTGATGTGGTTTATGATTTGATGTGTTTTCTGCATTATCCTTTTGGAGGAAATTTCAATGTGTAAAAAGATAATAATATCATAATGTACCCATTCTCTCAATGGGATTTTTAGCTCCAACATTGGATATGTGTTTAGTATATGGAACCAGATGATTTTGAGTTGGAATATACGCTCAGGAAGTGAAGTAGTGTTGCTGACTCTTTAAGAAAGAAAACACCAACTCATGATGTTTTAGAGTCCAGTTCATAATAGAATATGATGAAAATATTGTCTTAGATACATGTTGTGGTTCTTGAGGTCTAGGATATGATGAATCTATATCAGTAGCAGCAGTGTCCACGCTTTTGGGTTGGATTATATAGAGTTGGTATAAGGATAGAGAGTGTTTTTAGTTGAGGGAAATACTTAATGGTGGGCATCAACAGTCCGATTGGACTATAGATGAGGATGAGACCATCAATGATAGGGAAAGTATAGTTTTTCCTAAAATTATGTGATAAGATATAATGCTTCAATTTCATGCCTCAAAGTGGGTGGTAAATCCTTGTTTAACCAAAATATATCATAACCTACATCATAAAATTTGGTGGTTGGGCATGAAAAAGTATATTGCAAGTAACCTAACACAGTGAAACAACTGTCAAGAGATGCAGGCTTAGCATCAATGACCTGGTGGTTTACTATAGCAATTTCCCATTCTCGAATGGAAGTTGGGTGACTTAATCATGGATTTTTTTGTGGATGTCATGATGACTCCTTAGAATAATGATTCTATTTTTGTGATTTTGGAACAAGTCATGAACTTAGTTCATTTCTTTCTTAAACAATAGAATTGATTAGTTCATTGGTTGGGAGATATGTATATTCCAGAGAATGTATATCTAAATAGGGTTATATGGAGTGTTATTTTAGACTGTGACTGAATTTTTACAACTATATTCAGGAAGGTTTAATAAATTGTACGTGGTATACATATTTTACTAAGAATGGAATTCCACCCATAGAGAAATATTATGTTAGAGAATACTACATAGGTGATATGGTATATGCTTCAGGTGTGTGTCATAAACATTGGTTGGTATTGGGAGAATCACGCAACATTGGTGGAGTTTAGATATAAAAACATTTATCAGGATACTATAAAGATTGAAAATATGAGGATCTTTATAATAGTCATTGTGGAGTAACTTTATGTTGGATAGAGGAGGGTGAGTCATATTTATTAGGACTGAGTCTCATGCAACAGATGTCAAAGTAGTTTTAAATGATTTTTAACCATATGAATGAGACTTTGAGTATAAACAATCCATATGTAGAGATATTTTGATGACACATTGTCTTTACAAAGGGTGATTATGTTTTTCTTTGGGTGTCCCCTAGTTTGGGTCACCATAGTATTTAAAGACAGGGAATGTTGGCACCCAGTATTGTTCAACCCATTGACATTGTGGAGAGAATCGGGCTTAAGGAATACCGATTGTATCTTCCATAGAGGTACAATGCTATTAATGAAAATTTTCATGTGTTAAAACATCGGTGATATCACCCCAAAACTTTTCATGTGATCAATTTGTATGATGTTGATCTTGAGATAGATGCCTCCTTTGATGGGAATATGAAATGTGTTTTAGATTTTAGTGATAATCTGTTGTGGGGAAAGAATGTGAATATTGTTCACTTATTGTTGAAAAATGGGCATGTTCATGAGGAATCATTGGAGTGTGAAGTGAATACATGGGATTATTGCCTCAATCATTTCACCTTATAATCAGAGAGAAGATTGAGAGTACAACTCAAGTTTGAGATGTTATAATGTGGGGAGATTGTAAGATACCAACTTTTATAGTGATGTCTCAAGATCATTCATTTTTAATGGTTTTCCTTTTATTGGTTATACATTGTATAAGGCATGTCCTAAGTGAATTTGGGTGAAATTTGGATGTTTTTTAGGGGTTTAGGGTAGCACACTATTTCCACATGGTTTTCCCAAACCGTGCACCCTACCCCAAAAAATCTTACAACTCTATATAGAGAGGGATTGAACAGTGGGTCTAATGTTTTTAAAACAATGAACCATATTATGAGAAACTGTGAACCCTCATAGAAGATGTTCATGGTTAGGGGGAATGATTTTTCAAATCAGGAACCCATGTCCCGTAAACTATGTTCGTGGGATTAAATCCTCTAAATATCAGGTTTAAAATTCCCAGACATTCAATTTTTCACCATATTTTGAACCAAATCGGCCTTAAATGTTTTTAATACTCTTGGAGGCTCTTTTACATATTCCAAGGCCTTTAATCCTCTATTATTTATTAATGATATATTTTATTGATAGATTTTCTTCTATCCTGGTATGTGATTTCTTCTAGATTATATTTCTCCATCTCTTGTATCTCTCTCAAAAATGAGAAAATGCTTTTTGTTCTCTCTTGAAGTGGGTTTGGATTTAGGTTTTATTAAATCTAATCTGCTTGATATTTTATCCAGGTTTTGGATATAGATGTTATTCTTCACCGTCTAGTTGAATGTTTCACTCCATTTTGGGGATTTCTATTGGTGAGTGTCAATCAATGAACATGAGGAAGGTCGCCTAAATTGGAAATCCAATACTAAGGATGTAATTAAATGTACATTATTTTGAAAATTAAATTTTCATGATTTCTCAATTTCATTGGATTTTCAATTGATTTAATTTAATTTCTGTGTGATAATGAATTTGGTTAAAATTTGGACAATTAAAATTGGTTCAATAGTGGTCATGGAATTTTTTTGGGATAATTGGATTGTGTAATTTTTAATTTATGTGATAATTAATTGGTTTAATTGTGAATGTAGGGTTGATTGTCTTAACCATAAATTGTTAATGGGTTGTGTGAATAAAGGGTGATAGATGCATCAATAGTGAATTAGTCATATTATTCCTTGTGATTAATGTAGAGACCCAAATCTTGACGTACATGGACATTACATTACTTTTGTGGAATACTTAATACATTACCAAAAATGATAGCCAATGACCGTAATAATTTAGTGTCTTTGGAAACTCCGAACATAATCTTCTTATCATGGTGAAAGATCTTCAACATCTCCCATAAAGATCATTCCCTTTTGTTTTCTACCCTAAATACAATTGTTTATGTCCTATGGAAAATAAAACATAAAAAGGGTGAGCTAAAATGCACCGTAAGGGTATGTATCGAGAAAATGAAACAAACCATATACGTTTAAACTTATAAATATGAACATGATGTTTAAACATTAAAATATTGAGTTGTGAAATAAATCTTAGAAGTACGTAAGGAATAGATCATAAAGGAACATTAATCATGATAAAATAGCATGGAAATAAAAAAATGTAATTGTGGAAATACATTAAGCACATGATATGATTTTCATAGTAGCCAAGGCATTTCTTCCAAAACCATGATAGTGGACAATGTCCATTCTTGAACAGGGTTTACTTGCCATTCCAACCATGTATTACTAAACCATATTTACCCTCTATTCCAGACATATCTATCTTATGAGATATAAATATTTACCCAATTCATTAGAGGGAGATATATGTCCCACCCATCTCATAATGAAACCATTTTTATGTGTTCCATAATATCATAAATCATACATCATAGCAAAAACTACGTAATATAAATGGGATTCTTAAACATCATGCAGTCATAACATAATACATATAAGATAAAAGGACTTTATAAAAATAATTCTATCATAACATAATCAAATATATGTAATAATAGGGATATAAAAAAAAGCCTATATTATCTTAGATGAAAATAATTTGGATAAAACACTTGAACTCCATTCCTGAGGAAAATATCCTTTCAAAATCAAAAAACAAATTCCATTGTCAACATGTCATACAATTTTAATCTAAAAGAAGTTAACTAAAAATAAACATAAAATCTTATATAGGAAGCTTCAGTGAAATAATGTTCTATGAAATCAAAAAAATCCATTCATTTCATATAAGTTAAAAAACATCCATCTCGTACTTTGGCAGGAAAAGTCAAAAAGTGTCTCGTACTAAAAACGACAAAAGATTCCTTTCATATCTATTAATAAATATTCAAAAATAGTTAAAATTTGATTTAAAACATTTTAGGAGGATATAAATAATATTATATATTGAGTAAATATGGATGTGGATGATAAATATTCCCCAGTAAATTCTGAAGAGTGAACAATCTCGGATAAAAGTGAAATTGGGATATTTTCCCTTACCGTATGTCCAATTTCGTCTATATGTGTCTGGGCCTCCTATATAGTGGGTTTAAACATATTATTAACTTATAATAAAAACCATAAATGTATTTGTGATATCATATACGATTCACTTATGACTTTATATTACTCTTTCTTTTGTCAATTCCATGTTAAAGCAACATTTTGGGTAAAATCGTTTCATTTATCGTAGGTGTTTGGACTTGTTGTTCATGATATTATTACTTATAACCTGATTTACATAATTCCACAATTTAAAACATGATTTATATATAATATATATACAAAATATAAATATATATGATAGATCAATAAATGGAATGAAATACACTATTCAAGGAGACGGTAGGCCATACGTACGCATGAACGTTGTTTTGGTTTCCTTATTAAATTTAATAGAAGTAAGTAAATAACATATACATAAATCCAGTATCATTATTATGTCACATTTTTCATGATTATTTATTATATATACTTTATAGTCATTATTTAAGGGTTAATATAGATAATGAATCTCATCATGTCGTGGAGACGGTAATCCGTACGTACACAGGAGCGATGATATCGTTCTCAAAATTACTAAATGGAATTGAAGTGAATGATATAACATCATAGAATTAGTATCATGTTATAAAAATAATATATAGTTATTCTTTACACCATTATACCCATCCATGTAAGGTGGTGGTGGAAAAACAGATTACACCACAGTGTGGAGACGGTATTCCATACATACGCACGCACGGTGATTTCATTTTTCATAGGATGGATAGAAGGTGAAATAGGGTTGTTTTTTATTTATAATAACATATAAGTATATTAGTGTTATTTATTTTATTACTTTATAATGAAACAAATAAAGAATAGGAAGTAGAAGAATAAATACAATTGAATGGATCGGTAAAGTATATTACCTCTTCTTCGATACGCCTCTTCTTAACCTACTCTTAGGGCATTAATATGGTCTTTGAAGAAGAAAAAGACCTCTAGTATGTTTCTAGGGAAGTGAAGAAGATAAATTTACAGGGTTTGGCTGAGATTGAAGGCTCAAAGTGGTGTGAGGAGGAGAGGGATGATGTTCCCTTTTATAAGAGAGGATAGGGGTACTTTTGGAAACCTCTAAAATATTAATTTATAATAAACTCAAAACCCACATAAAAACCTCCAAAAATGACTCAAATATGAACATAAGATAAAATAGTTTGAAATATTATAAACAAATAAGATTTAGACATGACGGTAATTTATTTTAAACCTTATCAACTTGATTTATCCTTATTTAATCTATTTAATTTTATTTGTAGTAATAATATTCTAAATTTTAAATTGTCAAAAATAATTACTTATGTGTTGTTAATTTCTTAAATTGGATACTTTATGACATTTTATTTTATATAAATTTCAATTAATAATTTTTAAAACATTTTGGGATTTTTAAACAATTTTATAATATTTTGTTTTTATAAAATAACAATAGTGTCAATTTTGACACATTTCATTTATTTGAATTTAAATAAAATCCACACAGAGGATATATTCGAACCAAAGTATTTAATAGACTCATAACATGTCATATGCAACACGAAATTTTGTGGAAAACATTAACTAGTTCATATGTTATTTATTTTAATATTTTTAAAACCATTTATTTGATATTTCAATCAATAATATAATTTCTACATTACTATTGTGTCATCATTAATGATAATTATATAATCCCTATAAATTATAAATAAATTATAATGATGTATATAATTGTATTAGATTTTTTTAAACTATTTATATTATATGTTTTATGAGGTTTATCACTAAATTCAAATTATTATACTTATAAGATATAAGAGAGTGACATGTTGTCACTTTCTTTGGTTTTAATAATAATTATATCATTTTCAAGGTCAAAAGTGCATGAAATAAATCTATTATGACCCTTATGTGATATGGGTCGACTTTAATTAATCCAAAAACAATTCATGGGTTAGGGTGGTTTTATAATATTATTTTTACACTTGATTACCCGATTTACCTTTTACTGTAGTAAATAAAATTTATCGTAGTTATTATTCATAATGATTAAAAAATAAAAGTAGACTATTAGCATAATTTAGACCTACTGATTCAAATTATAGAATCCATTATTACAAATTAAAAACACAGAAGTGGTAGTATTTAATTTAAAATTAATTCCTCTATTGAGAAAACCGGTTTTAAAAGATAAAACGTTATAAAAGATAGAAATGTCTTTACCTATGAATTCATTTTAAAAGTAATGCTAATGACTTAAATTATAGTAAATTTTAAAAATATATTTTATTTATACTTGAAAACCATTAAATATTATAATTTATCCATATAAATTATCTCGATGAAAAAAGATGTTTTTAATTAAAATGTAGCGTATTTTTAATATTCATCAAAATATGAAAGTTAAGAGAAAAATATTAAAATATTATCCAAAGTTAATTGTTATATCCTTATTGAAATGAAAAAGTTTATTTCATCATATTTAAATTATAAAAATGTCCAAAACAAGATTTAAAGTGGGTGCGCCATCAAAAGGTGGAAAATCTACATTTTTTTAAAAAATACTTTGTTTACACAAAAAATTTATTTTTTTCTCATACAATGTTTTAAAAAATGTGTAAGATGAATCTTAATGTCATAAAATTCAAAATTTAGTTACTAATATTCATAAATGCTAGTTCATAATAATATTATAACAATATATCGTTGTTTAGTGAAACTAAGTATTGAGTACAACACACGCTATCGAGGAAGGTCAATATTGCGTGTAATGCAAACCAAGTCAGGGTTGCATGTGTTGAAAGCTTACTTTGGTATTTAATATAACATAATCAAAATATAGTTCATTTATACATTGATCAAAATCTATACTTGGTGTTGTGTATAGCTAAATCTAATTTTGTTGTAGCGTACAACAAAAGACATCAATGAAATTAAAAAGATTATTTCTCATAAAATCTTGGGGTGTCACATTATACGCCCCTTTAGATTAATTTATCCCTATAAATTATTCAGGGTTATAAATTTTTTACTACTTAAAAGATTATTTAATAGAATCCTACATCGTAAAAATGAATACTAATAATTAATTTTAAAAAGTAATGTTTGAAACATAACAGTCACCCAATGTAACTCAACACTGGGTTTCCACATAAGATAATATAGGTGAAAATATGTATATGGAAGAGAAATCTTACCATCATGTTTGGTTGAAGAGTGGTAGAGAACATGGCTATGAGAAATCCAACAATCACAAAGAAATAAATTTGTGATGATCTAAGGTACCATATGAGTCATCACATATGAGGGAACTAGGAAAACATAATTTGTTTTCAAGATAATTTCCCTAATGTTGAATAATTTTTGAATTAAAAAGAAATACTTACATGATTTTGGTACAATATCACTATTTTTTGTGCCTTGAAATATTTCCACTTCATCTACTAAATAAATGACGTTGAATTTGTCTTCTGTGAAGTGTTAGTAAATTATGCAATAGAATGATAGGTCATTCCATATGTCTCAAAAATAAGGTTAGAAAAATTTATATACATAAGTTCATGTTATGGTGATATTAATCGTATATGGTAAAAAAAAGGGACTTATACTTCATCTATCATACCAATTAATAAAATAAAACTAGTTTCTACTAACCAGGGAATTCTTGTAGGCTAGTGGTAGGCGATAAAGTCTTGTCCCTCATTAGTTGTGGGTTTGATTCCCAAAACCATGACTGACATGACGGGTTATCACCCATCCTATAGGTTTTCCTTTTTCTAAAACTACACTATTATAACATTCCAGAAATAATATCAAAAAAAGGTTCTTTCCTTAAACAATATTATCTTATGTCTAACATAAACCATTTTAAATATTTAGGCTTATCTAAAATACTTCTATCAAATATCATAGTATAGAGAAAACTATTACTAGAAATGTCATCAACCAATCAAGTGAATACCATCATTTATCCCCCATATATTATCAGATATATCTTGTTGGTTACATTCCAAACATGTTAATTCCTTAATCATGTATTCTCTTGAAACATGAATTACGATATAATATTTTGGAAAACAAGAATTTTGTCAGAAGTTAACTATTTCCACAAACCAAAATCCCAAAATTTCAATATACTCAAACCATGATATCACTTTTTTCATATATCAGTCATGAGTTCATTAATATTATCAAACATTTCATTATCTCCTTATCCCTTCATTATGTGAATATTAGGTGCTTTCCAAAAATATTTCAATCACTTTTCATGGTTACCTGTACCATATAATTATTGAAAACCACAAAAAACCAATACATAGATATTTCAATATTCCACGATACTATAAATGACATTCCAAAACACTATTTTGGAATCTCATTACATAAACACATAATCATTCCACCGCTTCATTGTCATATTAAACGTCACCAATAGTGATCTCATTTGACTTCCCTTTGTCCTTTGCCTTAAGTGGTTGTTGATGTCGATCATCATTAACCCTTGGATTAGGGAATTGGTTGGCATAATGCCCCATTTCCTTGAACTTGTAGCATTAAATTGTTGGTGGTGCGTTCTCTGTAGTCTTTTCTCCATTTACAACATTAGCTACCTTTTTCTCATTACTTCAGCACTCAACTGCTCGATGACTTTCTTTTCCACACTTAAAACATTTTCTAGTCCCTTTAAGACAATCTCCACCATGCTTCTTCCCATACTTTGAGCATAACGAAACCTTTGTCTTCTTTTTGCCATATTTTTGAGATTTTTATTTGAACACCATCATTCATTTCTTGTCAAAACAATGTGATGGATATATAACACCGTCTTCGAGTTCTACCTTGAGAGCACAACTCACAATCTTGTCATAGCCACAGAAGTCTCTTATAGATAATCCATTTCTAAGAATTTGTTTTATGCAACTAAAAATCAATCAACTTTACTTTCAGGTTAGATGATAAATCGAGATTCATACCTTGAAATCCTTGTAAAATTCGCTTCATATATATATAATAGATTCACCATCCTTTTACTTAAACTCAAGGAACTCCGTTTACATCTTTGTTCGAAGAATACAATGAAAGTTCTTATTGAAAAATAAGTTCTTGAACTCATCCCATTCCATAGATTCAATTATATATTAGAGAATCGTATTCTTAATTAGAGTCAACAACTATTCTGATTCTCCTTCTAAAATGTAAATAGCCAGAATTACTTTTTCATGTTTTGAATAGTGAGGTATGGAAAATATCATTTCAATGGTACTGATCCATTTTTCATCAACAAGTGGATCAGAAGACCCCCTGAAAGAAGGTGGACATTGCCTCATGAATGACTCAATAGAATATTGTTCCCTTCTTAGCTCATTTGGAAGTCCAAAATGATTAATTTCTTGTGTATGTATAGAAATAAGATTTTCCACTCCATATCCCACAACATTGGTTTGTTCAGAAAATCAATAATTTCATTTTCCATTACATTGATCAACACGGTTCCTTTGGGATCCAGCCATCATCGAAAACCCAAAAATAATAGTATTAGAGGCAAAAATCATGCTAGGAATATAACATAACAAATGGGGAGTAACGTCAGTATCTAACAAATTAGGTTTAATTCTGTGATTGTAACCGTAATTCAAAGACTATAACCTATGCTTATACTTAACCTTAGCGACATCCCTAGACAAACCATTGAAGTATCTCTAGGGATCTCACTAAAGTTTTTACATCCTAGTTTCCAAAGGTTAACTAAACCATTCCTCTAATACCAACTGTAGAGACCCAAATCATGACATACATGGATAATAAATTACTTTTACGTAATACTTAATAAATAAAAAAAATGTCACCCAAGGATCGTAATAGTTTAGTGTCTTTGGAAACTCAGAACATAATCTTCTAATAATGGTGAAATATCTTCAACATCTCCCATAAAGATCTTTCCTTTTTTGTTTTCTAACCTAAAAGATTTTATTTATATCATGTGAAAAAGAAAACAAAAAAAGGGTGAGATTAAAATCTCAGTAAGGGTAAACATGGAGAAAATGAAACAAACCATATACGTTTGAACATAAAAATATGGACATAATGTTTAAACATTAAAATCTTGAGTTGTGAAATAAATCTTGGTAGTACGTAAGGCATAGATCACAAAGGAAAATTAATCATGATAAAATAGCATGGGAATAAAACATGTAATTGTGTCAAAACATTAAGCACATTATATGATTTCAATAGTTTCCAAGGCATTTCATCCAAGACTATCATTGTGGACAGAGTCCATTACTAAACTGGGTTTACATGTCGTTCTAGCCCTGTATTACTAAACCATATTTACTTACCGTTCCATCCATGTCTATCTCATGAGATATAAATATTTACCCAATGCATTTGAGGGAGATATATTTCCCACCCATCTCATAATGAAACCATTCTTATGTGTGCCACAAAATCATAAATCATACATCATAGCATAACCCAAATAATAAAAATTGGATTCTTAAACATCATGCAATAATAACATAATCCATATAAGATAAAAGAACTTCATAAAAATAATTCCATCATAACATAATCAAATCCACATAATAATAGATATTGAAACAGAACCCTATATTATCTAAGATGAAAATAATTTGGATAAAACACTTGAACTCCATTCTTGAATAAAATATCCTTTAATCTTGAAAAACATTTTTCCTTTTTCAACATGTCATAAAATTTTATACTAAAAGAATTTAATTGAAAATAAATATGAAAAAATATAAAGGAATATTCATTGAAATAATATTCTATGAAATCATTCAAATCCATTCATGTTTTATAAGTTAAAAAAACATTCTTCCCCTACTTTGGTCGGAAAAGTCAAAATGTATCTCGTACTAGAAACAACAAATGATTAATTACATATCTTTTACTAAACATTCACCAATAGGTAAAATTGTAATTAAACCATTGTATGAAGATATAAATAATAATATATATTGGGTAAAAATTTATGAGGATGATAAATATTCCCAAGTAAATTCTGAAGTGCAAACAATCTCGGATTATAATGAGATTGTGAGATTTTCCCTTTCCTTATGTCCAGTTTCTTCTATATGTATTTGAGACTATTGTATAGTGGGTTTAAACAAATTATTAACTTGTAACAGAACCATAAAAATATTTATGATATTATATATGGTTCACTAATGACATTATATTAACCGTTATTTGGTGTTTTCCATGTTAAAGCAACGTTTTGGGTAAAATCGTTTCATTTATCATACGTGTTTGGACATTTTTTTCTTGATATTATTACTTATAAAATGATTTACATAATTCCAGAATGTAAAACAGGATTTATATATAATATATATTCATCATGTAAATATATATTATAGATCAATAAATGGAATAAAATACACTGTTCATGGAGACGGTATACCGTACGTAAGCATGAATGCTATTTTTGTTTCCTTATTAAATTTAATGGAAGTAAGTAAATAACATATACAAAAATACAGTATCATTATTATGTCACATTTTTCATGATTATTTATTATATATACTTTACACTCATTCTTGAATGGTTAACAAAGAGAATGAATCTCATCGCGTCGTGGAGACGGTAATCCGTACATACGCACAAGCGATGATATCATTCTCATAATTATTGAATGGAATTTAAGTGTATGATATAATATCTCAGAATTAGTATCATGTTATAATAATGATATATAGTTATTATTTACACCATTATACCCATCCAAGTAAAGTGGTGGTGTAAAAACATATTACACCACATAGTGGAGATGGTATTTTGTACATACACACACGCAATGATTTCTTTTTTCGTAGGATGGATAAAAGGTAAAATAGAGTTGTTTTATATTTATAATAACATATAAGTATATTATTTATACTTATGTTATTACTTGATAATGAAACAAATAAAGAAGAGGAAGTAGAAGAATAAATAAAAGTGAATGAATCAGTAAAGGATATTACCTCTTCTTTAATGGGCCTCTTCTAAACCTACTCTTAGGGCACTGAAGACGGTCTTTGGAGATGACCATGACCTATATTATGTTTTTAGGGAATATTAGAAGAGAAATAGTCAGGGTTTAGCTGATCTTGAAGGCTCAAAGTGGTGTATGGAGGAGAGGGAGGAGTGCCCTTATATAAGAGAGGATATGGGTACTTTTGGAAACCTCTAAAATATTAATTTATAATAAACTCGAACCCCACATAAAAACCTCAAAAAATGACTCACATCCAAATATTAGATGATATATGGTTGTAATACCATCAACCAATATGATTTATAGATGTTGGTAATTTATTTCAAACCTTATCATCTTTACTTATCCATATTTAATCTATTTAATTTTATTTGGGGTAATAATATTCTAAATTTTAAATTGTTATAAATAATTACTTATGTATTTTTGATTGTCCATAATTGGATAATTAATGAAATTTTAGACCATATAAATTTTTATTTTTATTTTTTTTAAAAAAATTCATTTTTAATCAATTTTAAAATATGTTATTTTTATAAAATAACAATAGTATCAATTTTGACACTTTTCATTTATTTGAATTTAAATAAAATACACATAGAGGATATATTCTATTGAAAGTTTTTAATAGACTCATAACGTGTCATGTGAATCTATTAAATTTGTGGATAAAAATAATTAGTTCATATAATATTTATTTTAATATTTTAAAAACCATTTATTTTATATTTCAATTAATAAAATAATTTCTACATCACTATTGTGTCATCATTAATGATAAATATTTAATCGCTAAAAACTCTAAATAAATTATCATGATGTAGATAATTTTATTAGATTTCTGAAGCCTATTTATATTTGATGTTTTATAAGGTTTATCAGTAAATTAAAATTATTATACTTATAAGATATAAGAGAGTGACATGTTGTCACTTTCTTTGGTTTTAATAATAATTATATCATTTTCATGGTCAAAAGTCCATGAAAAGTATCTATTCTGACCATTAGGTGATATGGGTAGACTTTTATTCATCCAATAGAATTTTTGCAGGCATTAGGGTAATTTTATAATCTTATTTTTACACTTAATTACTCGATTTACCTTTAACTATATTAAATAAAATTTACCGTAGTTACTATTCATAATTTCTAAAAAATAAAAGTGGTATATTTACATAATTTAAACCTAATGATTCCAAATATGGAATTCATTTTTCCAAATTCAAACCATAGAAGTGGTAGTATTTAATTTAAAATTAATCCCACTGATGAGAAAATGGGTTTTAAAAGTTAAAACGTTGCAAAAGATTGAAATGTTTTACCTATGAATTCAGTGTAAAATTAATTATAATGGCTTAAATTATTTTAAATGGAAAAAATATATTCTATTTATAATTAAAAACCATTCAATATTATAATTTATGTATATAATTTATCTCGATGAAAAATGTTTTTTTTAATTAAAATTTAGTGTAGTTTTACAATTCATCAAAATATGAAAGTTAACAGAAAAATATTTAAATATTTTTCAATGTCATTTTTTATATCCTTATTGAAATTAATAAGTTTATTTCATCAAATTTAACTTATAAACTTGTCAAAAACTAGATTTAAATTGGGTGCATCATCAAAAAGCGGCAAAACTGCATTTTTTTAAAATATACTTATTTTACCCAAAAAAATTATTTTCTTCTCATACCATGTTCTATAAATTTTGTAAGATGAATTATAATGTCATAAAATTCAAATTTAAGTTACTACTATTCATAATTACTAGTTTATAATAATATTATAACAATATATTATTGTTTCGTGAAACTCAGTATTACGTACAACACACGCTATTGAGGAAAGTCACTATTGCATGTAATGCAAGCCAAGTCAGGGTTGCGTGTAGTGAAAGCTTCCTTTGGTGTTGAGTATAACATAATAAAAATATAGTTCATTTATACATTGATCAAAATCATTACTTGGTGTTATATATAGTAAAAGCTAATTTTGGTGTATCGTACAACACAAGACATTAAAGAAATTAAAAAGATTATTTCTCTTAAAATCTCGGGGTGTTATAATTAAAGTAATGGATTATGATTTACATAATAGTTGAAATGTTATACCATGATATTAATTTTTGATTATAGGGATAATAATAAATAACCTTGTTGAATTTGAAATATGTGATAAATGTTTTTGATTGAGAAATGGGGTATGGGACATGATCTGATGCTCCAAATTCCCACAGGGTGTAAGACATGTTGTTCCAGGATAAAAAATATAAATATTATTGTTATTTAATGGAAAAAATAATAATCCTTCAAATAACCACTGTGTATGTGACAAATACTAAGGCTCCAAATACACATGGGGTGCTAGACACGACTATCTATTACCATGATATTAGCATTAGACTATGGTTCCAAATGACCCTGGTAGGAATTGAAATTAAATGGATAATGAATGATCATATGTTAATGAGTTTTGATTCCTCATGTGATATATGATATAAATTTGGGCTTTTTCATATA
This sequence comes from Viscum album, assembly GCA_963277665.1. NCBI lineage: Eukaryota > Viridiplantae > Streptophyta > Magnoliopsida > Santalales > Viscaceae > Viscum > Viscum album. The sequence continues at coordinate 990,605,301 of OY728155.1, read as the reverse complement.
TTAGCATTGGCTGATGTAGATATTGATGGGCTGGGTGCCTTCGTGAACTGGGAAAATTATATTGTTATTTAAAGAATAATGAAAAGTGATATCTATTTTCCTTATGATATTTAATTTATTATTTATACAACTATGTAAACTTTTATTGAGTACATATTGTTTTAGATTTTGTTGGTGGTGGACTATAGAGTTTTCATTACACCATACATGGAATCCTGGATCAGTACCGGAATAGACATAAGGTTTGTGGGAAGGGATAGAGAAAAGATACCTTTGATAGATGAATATGTTAGTATGGAGCATGGATGCGGGAACCAGACATGGTTTCATGACCAAATTGGGGGTGTTTTTAGTGTATATATTTTGGGTTTTCATTTTGAAAAGTGAGATTTATTAGGCATTCCATATTTACTATTTTGGTTTAGATATTGTATTCCTATTTTGGTCATTATGTGATACTGGTTTTTTCGGGTTAATGGTTATATCATTTGATTATTATTATTAATTACCATGATTTTGATACTTTGGTAATGTGGGTATAGTCTCTCCATGTTATATATTTTACCATCAATTCTAGTTGGAAGCCTTCGGTGTATGGGGGGTAGGTTTGAGGTTATGTAACCAATCAGCTCGGGGCACCAGTGTGTGGCACCCAAGTCATTAAATTATGTTGTGAATATAAATGGTTTTATTCTCATATTATCCTTCCATATACTTAATAATGTTGTTCTAATAGTGATTTATTTTCACATAATGTCAATTAATGATAGTATACCATGATGTAGAGTGGGACTTCTTAGTGCTCGATAATGACATCATTGACTGGATTATCAACATGGATTACATGATCAATATTTCATTGTTCCTTATATTGGGGTAATCTCAGGTAAAATATCAAAGATTTTTATTGATACTGTTGAAGCTTGTTTGGGTATACATCAACATTATGTGTCTTGTACATACTCAAATTAATTTTGAATGATTTTTATTTTTTACCATTACAAAGAGAGATCGAGTTTACATTATACCTAGTACCTTGTTTGATCTATATCCCTATGAAATATTAATGTATCCCACATACTGAGTTGGTAGAACATAATTTCAAGCTTATGGCTTATGATGATAAGGGATTTATTCATCATATCCACTTTTCTAAGATGAAAGATTATGGAATTATAATTTATATTGAAATTAAAAGGTTAAATTAGGTGATTGTTAGGAAAAAAGAAACCTTGTCTGGGATTGATAATCTCTATGGTCAGTTTTGAGGGGTTGATTATTTTCAAATATAAATCTACAAGCAGGGTTTCACTAGTTGACATTCAGAGAATAAGATATACCTAAGATAACATTTTTTAGAAAATATTGAAATTTAGAATTTTTTCCTATTCGATTTGGACTAACTAATGTGCCTCCATTTTTTGTGAAATTGATGAATGAAATTTTTTATTTTTATTCAAATCTTTTTTTTTATCATGGATGATATTTTGGTTATTACAAAGTAAAAGGAGGAGCACATGGACCACCTTTATTTCACTCATAAAACATTGAGGTTACATCATTTATATAGGTATATTTATAAATGAAGGTTTTGGAATGAATTAGTAGTGGTTTTGGGTCGTGTTATATCAGATAGGGACAAATAAATGGATCTTGAAAATATATAGGTATTTATTTCCCATCCACATCCAAGAAATGTGTTTGACATCCAGTGAATCTTGGGGTTATATGATAATTAATAGTGTTTGGTTCGAGACTTATCCAAGATTTAATCTCTGATAACATCTTTAACCCACAATGGTATAAATTTTTAGTTGATGTACTTGTATCATAGAATTATTGTGGTATTTAATGTGATATTAACATCAGCAACAATTTTGATTCTTCTATAACTAGGTTCAGGTTTTGATGTTTTCATCGATGCTTTATGCTCTGGTTTGGGGTTTATCGTTATCCTGGGAGAAAAGTGGTAGCCTTTATCTATCAATAGATATTCCCTAAGGAGAAGAACTACCCTACCCATGATATTGAGTTTTTATTTTTTAAGAATTCACTCAAAACATAGAACCAATACCTAATTGGAGAAATTTTTACATTATATTATATTCATAAAATCATGATTTATATTTTCACACATAGGTATCTAAACTTAAGATAGTCACTCATGTTAGAAAATTTCTAGACATTTCGATTTTAATATTTCTTATACTCCCTGAAAAGGGAATGTGGCCATTGATGCGTTGAGTTGGAATGCTCTAAAACAAGAATTTAATGAATCAATGGATTATTGGCTATTTATGAGTATATTTGATTAAATATTCTTAGGGATGGATGAATTTTATGGGATATAAATTCTGGCTTTAGGGAAGTATGACTCATTGTTTGATGAGTAGGGTTATCTTAATAGGATATCTTACCTCTAGTGCTTGATATTTTGTAAAATTACTTTTAATGAGGATAAATCAGGTGAGTGGTATTAGACTCCCAATGGAGATTCATGTTTTTGAAAAAGGTTGGTTGTTCCTACTTAATTGAGGTAGGAGTTAATCGACTGTATAAACCACTCTTGTTTGTCTTCACACCATGCTACCACCATGAAATATCATGATTTCATACATTTTATGCATGGATATTGATGAGATAGATGTTTTTTTTATTTTTTACCATGGTGTCTTAATTTTCAGAGAATTAAGGAGGAACACTATAGACCTTCTAGTTTTTTGTATCTCTTACCCACTACTATATAGTAATGGGATTCCATTTTCATGAATTTTATTGTTATATTAACATTAAATCCCAATAGGAAGAATTAAATTTTGGTGAACATTTAAAATCCTAATGAATTAGCTCATTTCATACCTATCATTGAGAAAAAAATGTTTAATTCCATAGGGAGTTTTATATATTCAAGGCTATGTGAAATCATGTGGTTACCTAAGTGATTGTTTTTTATAGGGAATTGAGGTTGATATCTAGGGTTTGTAAATTTTTGTAGGTAGTGGTGGTGTTATACTTAAAATTGAGTTAAATATATCATCTGAATATGGATGGGGATAAAAAGAGAGCTATATTGGTTTTTGATGATATTATCCAAGATTTTGTTCTTTATTTCAGAGCGTCATAGAAAAATAATTTTATAATATTCTTGTTTTCCTATAACTATAGTTATTTGTCCTTGATAAAAATTGAACCACTAATTGTTTTTTATAAGTGGCCATGTATATCTCCCTATAGTTAGAGAGAGTTAGTAGAGTGGTACATTGTTGGGATGAGTTTTGTGTAAGAGATGGTGGAAATGATGATATTGATATTGAAGAGATGGATCACAGAACAGAGTCATCAACAATATTTATTTCAATAGTAGGTATCTAAAAAGAATGTTTGAGGTTTTTAATCAGGTCCTTCTTACATTTTTTCTTCACATGGGATGGTATCTGTTTGATAATCTTGGTAAGTTGGCACTGAGGATTTGGGGACCATTAAGATAATTGGATGACTAGGAATGGTGGACAATCTTTTGGACTTTGTGTCTCATTTTTCTTACATTAATAATGTTTATCCTGATTCATAGTTAAAGATATATCGACAGAATCCTTAACATGTGATTTAATAGGATGGTATTAATCCTGAGACCAAAATATATTTGGTTGAATAACCAGTTAATATTGTGTATCACTGAGATAAGGTGTTTCATAGTAAAATGATTCAATTTGTCTATGTACTATGGTTGTGTAGAAGGGATAGTGAGGAGACATGGGAGCATGAATTGCTAATGAGGTAGTAGTGATGTTAAATTTTTTGTGATTCCAGGATCATGAGGAATTTATATGGATAACCAAATCTTGTGGTGGGGTTATTTTAACAGGCCTTTAAATTTCATCATGTTTTCTATGACATTTGTTTATGGTTTGCATCTTTATTTAGGTGCATTGTGGGCTTTTTTTGTACTATAAAACTTTTATAGGGATATTTACTAAATTTTTGGGATATATGTGTTTTAAAATTAATGGAGTCCATGTAAAAATGTGTACATGTATTTAAAGAGTTTTTTTGGTACTAAATGGACTTATTTTTTCGTTCATAGGATTTCTACAATATATTGGAGTGATTACTTTCTGCTGGACACATTCATATCGTGAATGGGTTACATGAAATGATTAGGTTGTAGGGAAAGATTTCAAAAATATATTTTATGGAATTAATATCTTATAGGTTGGGAAATCATTACACATCATGGAAACATCAATATATAATTAATTTAATATTACGTGATTACTTTTTAGTGTAATTTTAACACATTAGATTTCACTCCACGAAATGAATTCATGAATTTAAATTCTAAAAACATATGGTTTTAAGAAAATGTTACACCAGAATCATTTTTCATTCAATTCAAATGCTTTCATCTCCGAACCTATGGGTATTTTTGGTGATTTTGGGTGACCTATCTCTATCTAGATAGATTTGTTTGGTTTTTGAATCTTCTTTTGTCTTTACTAAATCTCCTTAGTAAGTAGTATTTTAGTTTTTTATTAATTTTTCATGGTGGTAGTGTTGGATGTGTTTTTATTTTATATTCATCATTGATTGTCTTTTATATAGATCCTTTGATGTGTCTCATCATTCCATATCATTTGAATGTCGATCATTTGGTTTTCCATATCCATTGTTGAGGAAATATACAATTCCATTAATCCTGTGGTAGGTGTATCAATAAAACTATTTATAATTTAGGAATTTCTATATGTTCATGTTGATAGATATGGTTTTTTAATTAAAATGGTTTCTATTTGGTGATAATGGGTTTTAATTAAATTTGATCCTAGTACTAGAAATAGTTTTGAAAAAATATAGCACACTGGGAACTTTGACTGTGTCGGGAAATGAGTATAGGTCACTCTAGTGTGTGTGTAGAACCAAAGGTGAAGTATCCACCCCCTTTTAAAGAGTTCAAGTTAATAATGTTTTTAAATTTCTATTCTAATGTAATTTCCTTGGTCATCAACATAATTCTATTAGTTCACCTCTATGAATGGATCTCTGGTGAACAAATGTGTTTTATCTATGGGAGGTCAACACAAACAACAATTTTTGTGGAATATAAAATGGTTGGTTAAATCAATAATAAATCCTTGTTCGCTATCATTTATCTTAAACCTAAGATGTATTAAGAACATAATATAGTGGAGTATAGTTTTTTCATCAGGTTTGTGGGTTTTATGAGATTCTATGATTGGTTGGTCGATCTTTTCTCTAGATAAACGTATTTTCCATTATTCTAATTAACCTATATAGGTAATACTTATGGGGTTTTAAAGTTAGTTTGGGGAATATATAAGGATACCCCATATCCCATTGCTTGTTCCTTTTGTTCAAAGAATCATTTAGTTAGTATTTAAACAATAACAACCATGAGGGGAAAGATTGAATTTCCAGTTCTGGTAAAACATCAATGAGGCCAGACATATATTCTTTTGGGTTGATAAGATTTATTTATTCAATACAATTAGTGGGTCTATTAAAAATCATAATAAAATTATAAACACATATAGAAAATAAAGTGACCAATTTATCAACCATGGAAAAAGTAATGTGTACACATGAATATAATGTTCTGATAGAAGGGGGAGGAAAATAGAATATATGTTGTGTGTCCATAGATGTCCTCCCACATATATTAGTTTGGGTACAAATATCCCCTATTAGAATCCATATCCATCATATTGATGGTCTGGTTGAAACAATATCTGACATTGTCCCCAACTATAATAGTTGATTCCTCTTATTTTTGGGGCTCAAAACCATGGTTTATTATGTTCTTACCTCTATCCCGATGCATGTACTTTCTTCAACCATTTTATCCTAATCTAGTTCCATGTAATATAGAGAAGCTTCTACCCACCTTTTTTTATGATGAACATGCATAGGGTTGGCACCATTCGGTATCATGGAATAGGATGACCTAGGATGCTAAGGATGGAGGCATTAATCTGAGAAGTGTTATGGAAATAGTGGGATATATTTAAGCATTTCTAGACTGGGATTTCATGGAAGGAATATCATTGCGGTAAATGCTCATTTTCAAGAAGTAAATCATCTGTTTGGATGGATTCGGTGTATGGTGCTCAATTTTATGAGACTAAAACATTTTCCAAATCCATATTCTTTAGTAAAACTCAAGATGGTTTATAGGGTGTGGGTCATTCATCTTCTTGAAATTAAAATGGGTGGAAAATTTTCTAGGATTCATATCATCTATAGTGATGGATATCTCTTTCTCACAATCTAGCAGATATCGATCCTCGATCCACACCATACATAACTCAAAACAAAAAAAAATAATGTATAGTATCATTTCAATCCCTTATTATAATAACAAATCAGGTTTTACTAACTCTACATATTATAACTTCTTGGAGAAGGAGAATCATAATACTTTTCATACAATGATTGGACATAGTTCATTGATATGTAAAATCTAGTGCAATAATATCGCCGTTAAAATTAATTCCCAAACTAAGAATATCTACATTAAGGCTCTTATAATTGATGCAGGGGTTATAAGGAATGGTTATAATATAATTTCCAAGTGTAGTTATAGAAATCATCTTAGATAGGAGTTATCCTCTCACCTATCTTTTGATGGTGAATGGGAATCCTGTGTTTGGAGGGGATTTTTTAATTTCAATATCCTTAATTTTCATGGAATTTATAGTTATAGATTTCATCTAGAATAGTTCTTCTAAACTCAAGATAAGTCTCATGAGTAGAAGATGATTTTTATTATGATGGTGGTCAGAACGTAACAGGGTTTGACATGAAGAGGTTCGCAGCTCGCAAATGGTGATGATGGTCTGGGCTCAGTCCTTGGTGGTTAGGTTGGTTATACTCTTTAAATAGTGAAACCTCACACCTATATTATTTCTATTCAAACAAGGAATGGGGTTGTCTAATAAAGTTTATTGGCCAATATTTCCATGTAGATGGGTGCGTGAGATGCCTCTAGATAATGATCTCAAGTAAAATTTTTATGGATTATTAAATAAAGTAAATTTTTGGGGATGGAGTTTTGTTCATAATGTGCATATTTTGGTTATATTTATTTCTTTTTTTATTTGAAATAGGGGATTCAAAAATTAAATAGGACTTAAACCTATTCAAGGGGGTCTATTTGTGTGTTTCTCAAGTCCTTGCACTTGATAGGGTTGAAACAGACTCCTCTATTATGAACATGAAAATTTGGAAGGACATCACAATTTAGTTGACTATAATTGTTTTCAATCCAGTAGTGTAGTAGTATCTTGAATAGTGTAATTTATACTACTCACACAAGTATAGAGGGAAATAAGTTGGAAGACGTCCTAAAATCATGGTCCAATCATGGAAATCCAAATATCATTTTCACTAGAACATGTCCCCATCCCCTGTAGTGTGTTATTCTCATCAAGGATGATTCCTTGGGGTTCTAATATTTCAAAACCCCTTAACCTATTTTGTGACATTTCCCTCTGTTTTGAAAAAACTATCTTAATGTTGGAATGGAATGTAACTTTCTCAATCTGGATGGTATAACATGAATTGATTCCTTTGTGGTATCCTTCATGAATACGTGCACACACGTTATTTTTTTCTATTGCACTATTATAGAACCTAGTTAGCATGACTCAAGTAATATAATAATATCATGAAATATCCTAGCGTCTCATTTCACGAAGGAATTTTTTGAGGATGGTCTGGTATTGATGGATTTTCAAATGAACACATGTTTGTAGTCCCTTGAAAAAATTGTTAGATTGAGCATGTCTGTCTTAGGTTGTGTGGATCATGTTTTGTCTCTTCCTTTCACAATTTAGTCTAGTTGTATGTCCTATTTTATATGTATTGAAAACATTTTTTCCTTTAAACCTCTCATACCTCACCATGTGAAAATTAGCTTATGTATATGATTTAATTTACCTCAGTTTGTTTATATGAAAAAATATTGTAATTGTTACAGGGAAATATCCTCACACATTTTAATGAGTGATTTACCAAAATAAATCTACATATGTGGAAACATATCAATAGTTTCTAATATATGATTTTTTTATATTAATTTTAAATAAAATATATTTATTTGATATGAAATAGAGTTCATGTACTTGAACCAACACCGGCTTGTTCTAAATTAGTCAAACACATTGAATATTTAGAAATTTAAGAGCTTTAAGAGATTGAAGAGGAATGAGAAAATTGATGAATGAATTGTTTTCACTTCCCAAAATGGTTTGATGGACTCCCGTGTGTTTTATTCAGGTACTCATTGAAAATTTAAATAACACATTTTACCAATTTCTTGGGAATGGTGTACATATTTGTTTCACGGTTCAACATCGATAATGTGGAAATAATATTTCTATATGAATTTGGATAGCCAATATTAATTATAAATGGCCAAGAAAATAAAATTATTTATAGATAAAAAATGGTCTCCTTGACCCCAATTATATCCCATTGTTTTCGATCATAATATGTTTCTATTCAATCATAATAATAAATCTTTTTGAAATAAATTATTATTTATATTTTTAATTTTGAATTGTAATTTTTATAACTAATCTGATAATTATATATATATTTTTTAATATTTTACATTAATTAATTATACTATATATATATTTCAAAAATGTTTTATTCAGATATTTATATTTAAAATATTTTTAAAATCATTTTAACTTTTTGTTTTTAAAAATTCAATTCCCAGGGACAACAATTATAAGGGAAATGCCTTGTGTTTTAAATATCCACAATTATTGTTTAATGACCATAAACTAAGAAAATTTCCATAATTATTTAAATGATTTATCTCCCTCTTTTTCCAAATTGAACAACAAATTTTAATATTTCATAAAAACATTCTTTATAACGCCCCCTTTGAATTTCATTCATGCAATGTCCTATAACTATTTATACAAAATAACTAATTATGTCATAAAATTTATAAAATCATATAGGCTATAAATATACAATATAAATTTATTATAACAAAATAAATCATAGAGAAATTAATTATTTATTTATTTAGTAATATATAAATATAAATTAGATTCATAATAATAAATACATATACAATTTTTTACTAAATTTAAAAATAACCCAAAAAATTGAAAAACATAAACAATAACAAACACAATTAATAATAAATAGATATAATAATTCAATTATAAAATAAATATATTCATTTGTTATAAATAATCTCAATATAAATTAATATCACCAAATAAAAAATTAAAAAATTAATAATATATATGTTTAAATTAAAATTACATGATTATGTATTTAATGTGGTGCAATATACATGTATAATTATTTAAAAAGATTAATTATATAGATGAATTTATGGAAAATATTTCAAAAGTTAACATAAATTTCATAGAATATATTTGAAGTAGAATGTTATTGTATTCAGGTGTGAATGATGATGTTCAAAATTCATAAAACAAATATTTCCAAAAATAAAAATAAATTATCATTAATGTTATAATTTTCCCAAATATTGTTCTATTTTAGAGTGGAATTATATTTTCTGGTCAAATTATTTGAATTTAAAAAAATATTTCATTAAAGAATGAAACTATATATTCATGATGTATACAAGTGAACCTCCAAAAAAATTAAAGATGAGTGCTCGTTATAGTGAAAAAATTATCCATTTATAGAGGAAGTGATGCATGAGGGGTTTTAGATGTGGTATAAAAGTTCATAAGGAAATGGATAATATGGTAGTCAACTGATTTTGGTGGTGGATAAATGTTAAATTAAAAAAATCATAAGAATATATTTTTAATTTTAGTGGACTTGTCAGATAAATCTAATGTGTTGTACGATATTACTTTTGAAGAATTAGATGATTCTAATGTTTTCAAAAAAATGCGAAATCTAGGGGAAATATTTCAGATTTTAGAAAATGAAATTAGAAAATTTGGGAAATAATTGAGATCATTCTCCAGTCAAATGAATGCTCAATTGAGGAGGTGAATATCAATCTATTTCTTTGATCAAATATAAGGAAAACCGTAATGTTTTGGAAGATGTGGAACCAAAATGAATGGGCATTAGATGTGAAGCACCGATATATGTTGAGGGTATTTGAACTTTTTTTATTATGGAAACTCAAGGATGATTACGAGATGATCCCAGTTTAGTTGTAGTTGAGTTCACTCTCATGAGTGGACAAGGGAGACATATACACCAAATCCAAAAACTCATATCATGTTTTTTTATATTGTATGGAAAATATAGGAATATATTTGGATTCAATATGATTATATAATATCTATTTACTTTGATACAACTACCAGACAACAATTCAAGTTCAATCGAAAAAACACATATATTTTCATACATCCAAGTAATCACATCGTTATCCCAAAATAAGAATCTTGATGTCATGGGGAACTAGGAATATAATAAATCATCAACATGCACTATTCAATACAATTAAATATAATCCTTTATAATAAACTTATAAAAATTGATCACACATTTCTTATCACATATGATAACCTATGTAAATGGGGATTTATTGGAAATGGGAGTTATCAAATGCTCTATAAGGTGTAGAAAAATTAAATTGATATAATTAACAAAAATGAATGAGAAATTGGTCATGTAATAAATGACATGATAAAAGGAATATGATCATGAAACAATAAAAAATAAAAATGAGGAATAATAAAAGAATCATAAATAATGGATTAGATCATAAACCATATCATAAAAACATAAAATAGGAGTAAATGTGTTATATAAGAATGATAACCATATGAATCATAACATAAAAAATGTAAATCATAATAACAATAGAATAAGTCTCACTATTATGGTTCCATAGACACAGGTTAAGGATCACTATAACAAAATAATAAACATAAGGTGATAATCTCCCAAGTCGTGTTCCAAACATAGTGTCCCATGGAATAAAATGATTACATAATGAATTTTTGGGTTATATAATTATTATACCAAAACTTTTTTATAATATATCTGGTATATGTGTGCCACATGAATATGAAAACCATTACAAATAAATAAAAATTCATTACATGATTACCCATGGAGAAAAATAGGAATTCAATAAAATAATGTAATTGTCAAGGGTAATACCTTTCAATAAATATAATGAAGTAAAATGTAGTTACACCATATAAATTAAATCACATACTATCACACAGTGAATTTTTTTTAAACTAATATTAATGTCGACATCATTGTTAGTATAAAACATGGTGATTCAAGTGAGTTTAAATATAATATAAGAATACAATTATTTAAATTTTACCATTTTAACATAGCTATTGAATTGGATGTTATGAATATGAGTAACCACAATATGAAAACTATTTTTTATACTCCTAAATAATAATTTTTTTGATTAGTTTGTAGTACATACGCAATTAGTTACTAGAAAATACATTGTATGCATCAAAATGCATTTTATTAAAAAAAAGGTTTTTTTTTAATTTCGTGCATGGAAATTATAATTATTTTCTTACACTTTTATAAATTTATTATTACAAAATAAATATAATTTTATAAATTTTCATATGAAAATTAAATTAGAGTTATATTTTTGGATTTATATGAAATGATTGACTTTTTAGTGAATAGTGAATGTCAATAAAATTTACATATACTATAATTTCTTTTCATTAAAGCAATTAATTTGAAAACATTACTATATTTTTTATTTGATATTATTGTGAAATATGATACATTTTATTAGTACTAGATTAATTATTTATCATTGAATCATATATATTTTTTATTTTAATATATGTTAATTTTTATGTGTTAATCACATTTTTTGGAATACATTTGTTATTATGTTTTATGAAATTATTTTAAAATCAATTTTATAAAATATTTGAAGTCGAATATTTTAAAATTGATACAGTATTTTTAATTAGGTGGATGAAATTTTATATATATGTACAGTGTATTATTGGTCAATATGAATTGAAATTTTTTTAAATATTTGCGACCTCATTAAGGGTAAAATGTAAAAATAGGGTTTACACAATGAACTAAGGTCTAAAAATGAACCCAATACTATAATTAATATCATCGGATTGGATACATTAAAACCAATTCATTCAAATTTTAATATATATATATATATATCTTCAGTACCATAATCCCTTGATAATTTTATGAACATTAATTTATGTAAATAAATATACAAAATTTTACACTCTTGAGTTTGATATATCTAAAAAATTTACAGTAAGACAAACATAATATATGTTCTGCTATAAATGATTAATTGAAAATAGAGTTAATTTTTTTAAAATCAAAATTAGTTTTCAATTTTTAGTAGAAATATAATTACCATATATTTTATGAGGCACAAGACACAATATTTATTTAATAAATTGAAAAAATTAATATATGACTTTGTAAAATATTAAAAGTTTAAAAAAATTGGTAGAATTATTGATTTTCAGGATTTTTTTAGATAATTATGTTATATTGTGGATGTGTGAACGTATTATATTATTATATTTTTTTATTTGGGTCATTAATGTCAAATTAAATTAATTGTGTAAAAAATTTCATTAATAATATTTCAAGAAAATAATATTTTAATAAATTATTTATAAATAAAAAATCATAAAATAGGACCAGTTGGATAAAATATTGTCCAAATTGTCATAACCTGCCCACTTATGAGGTAATAGTTACCTTATATGAAAAATTAAAACTTTTTAATAATGAAATATTCGTTAACATATTTATGGTAATAAATAGTTAAAACGGGGTTATTAAAAAGGAAGAGGAATAAAATGTGAGACCGAACATATCTAAATATAATTTTATGAATAAAATTACACCTTAGACTACATTTATTTGAATATATTTATATTACATATCATTTTTATTGATAATGATATACATAAATTTGAATATTTTTTTTAATTCCATGTATTTACTTTCCCTCCCATAAAAAAGGACAACCCATTCCTCTTTTATTTACACCTCCATTATCCATATATACAAACCAAAACATACAATATTTCATAATGAACTTATCTAAAAATGAATTAGAAGGGTCTTTATTCCTAAAATACCATTCATTGTGTCCTTAATAAATGACCTAAAGCTGGCCCACATAATAAGATGTAATCATCTAACTTGACCTCATTATTTTTTTCTTCCTATACAACCTTAAAATATATTCTATTTATCAAAAACTATAATCACCATTATCATTAATATAATAATTTTTTTATGATTATGGAATAACTACTATTCAAATTTTGATCCCGCCGTTTATATAGGTATGTTCTTCTTTAATTTTTAGGTATTTATGGTTGGTTTAAACTTGGAAAATGGTTCATTCATCATTTTTGGAGGTTATAGTAACATAGAGAAAAATACTATCAAAAATATAGTTTTATGCCCTAAATTAGCAATTTAATCCATATTTCTGAAATTTACATAGTAAATTAGAATCTAATTCCATAAATGTATTGGGTAAACACTATTATGAGGGGGATTTATGGAGTAAATCCACTATTTACACTGTAAGTATGCCATAAAGATTGAAATGATGGGAAAATTATATTTTTTCCATAATGAAACATATCCAAATATTTTCTTCATCCTCCCATACTTCTCACAACCATTCATATATCCTCCCACTGAATTATCCAATTTCCTCCATCAACCTATGCTTTGAGCCTCATATTTATTTTAGTCCTAGAAACTAATATCATTTATCACATAGAATAACTAACACTATGTTCCATTATCATATTTACTTCAATATTTGTTTGAATAACTTTTTTCAATGATAAATCTTTGTGAGGTATTATTATTCATTTTTAGTGAAGTCTTATATTTATTAGATTTCTCCCATTCTAGCTAGAATATGATGTTGTTAGCGGATGATGATTCATCTTCCAATCTAGGATAGGTGGTCTAGTTCTTCTTACCATAATTTATTTATTTTTATATTATGTTTTGTTGTATAGATGCCATAATTTTCATTATATGAATCCCAAATGTGAATTAAATAAATTTATTAATAATTTAATTCATATAGTAGTCTTAAGAACTACATTCATCATCAACAGATATATACCACAACACGAGATGCTCCATAGGCTGTGTCACCTTGAAATGACCTTAAGCCTTATATCGTGAAATGAAATCCATGAACCGATTGAGTATTATTGAGTTTAACCTTGTGAATTTAATTTATTTTATAGAACATCATGGAATAATTTTATGTCATGTACGTTGTCCATTATTTATTCCTAAATATAGATTGAGTTACCATTACAAGTGAAATGACCAAAATTGATTTAAGTGAACTGTAAAATGGAATGGGTTCATATATAGCCCATGACCATCCTATTATTTATCTTAAAGGATATACAAAGAATTAAATAAATAACTCTTTGGTTAGGATCATTAGGAATAAAAAATAAAATTAATTTTATTTTGATTATATCACACTGGTGGTGATTCACATATTCTTATATGGGATTCCTTGGATAAGATAACTTGGTGATTGGATTATTTTCCAACTAGTTACACATGGGTCCCCTATATGAAATTAAATATATGAGATCATAGGGTAGTGAATTTTACTATTCTATGAGTGATACATGGGTGAATATATGGAATTCCAATGATGGGCATAGAGGATAGTTCCATTAAACTATTCTGTGGGAAATTCCTGGGTTCCAAAGTGGAATTCCATGGAATGTTTTATAGGATTATAAATTCATGTACATTTAGAGTGATATATATTTTCAATTTTTTAAGACATGGATAGTCATAGGATGTATATTAATTAAATAATTTTATGCTCCCTCTAGGTCAAATAGCATGATGAGCTTTAGTCTATGCATGAAACACTTGATGTCATAGTTTTATTTCCTTTATATGGTTAAATCTTATAAAAATTATACAACCTTATATGAGTATTATTATTTCATTGTTTCTTAGGTTTTAAATATTGGGTCTATAACCTATTAATTTAAAAACAAATTTTTATGGTCATAGAGGTAGTCTGGCTTAGGATGAAGCTTGTTGTGTCAGTCCAAAATCAAAAAATGAACATTGAATGATGTGGTTTATTTTATTTCCTACAATATTCTTAAAAATACCTAAACACTATTCATAGTATATTCAGAGACTAGATATTCATAGAACCATTAGTGTTTTCCTACTGAGTCAATATAATACACTACTTAAGACATCATCTGGTTATCTAAAAGACATTAAGGATATAGGTACGAAAAAGGGAAGAGTTCATCATTGGAGGTTGATATTTTGTATTAGGATGGAGTAGATGAACATGAGACACATATTATACTTGTGAAGCTATTAGATAGAGTTTTTTATCTTCTGTTTTTTTTAGACTGTTTTATATTCCTCTAACTATGTTCCCTTGTATTTTTTTGTATATCATTGGTATTTTCTATCAATTTATATGAAAATTTTTATTTATTCATACTATTTATTACAATCAGTATGGTCTTCCTTTTCCATGTGAAAATAATTTATTTTTCCTATTTCTATTATTACTTATTCTACTAATTTAAATTTATATTATACCATTATGATCCATATTGATTATGAGGTTATAGTGTCCAAAGTGTACCATAAATGGCCCTAATTACTAGTTATAAAAATCTAACATATGGGGATTTATGCTTGAAGTCATATGGCCAAAAGGGTTTAGTTACTTATCAGTGAACTATTCTGATACTGTATAGAAGTGCAATTAGAATTCATTTCCCTTTTCTCCATCTATTTTGGGTTGGTAGATAGGAGACTAGGAATGTGTTCAGATTTGGTAAATACATATTCTTAGGATTAGTTAACCCACATTCATGGAAGAGGCAAATTAGCAAGGGAGGGAACTACCATTCATGTTTTTCTTGTTATTGTTGTATTTATTTCACTATGGGATAGATTACATGATTTTTTGCATTGTTATTGTTAGTGTTATGAAAGAATTTTTTTTCAATGATCTATTATGGAAATTAGGCTTCATTTAATACATTATAGTATGAACTTAATGATTTACATGTCATAAATATTCCATGCCATATTTTTGTCATCGTATTAATTTCCTACTACATATTACATATGACTTGACAATTATATTCAAAAATTTGTTATTGATTATTTTACGGATAGAATATTTGGATGTATTAAAGTTTATATATCATTATAAATAATTTTTACCACATATATAGATGGTGGAAGTGTAAATAATCAAATATTCCAAGTTTTATCCATAAACCATTAGTCAAATGCATCAAAATGTTAGTTGATTTTAATTTCATGAATACCAATTATATCTATGAAGCATGTACTTATATAAATTGGGAATGATGATTAATCTAATAAATTAATTTAATAATCCTATTACATCATAACACCAGATATAAGGGTTAGTTTATAGTTTCATGACTTTCCAATTGGAACATATAATGGTTATTCCTTATTATATAGGAATAGTGAATTGTCAAATTAGACTATGCTATATATTCATTTAAATGAGTATGGAATTTAATAAATCTAAATTCTAAAATGCACCGGTTATCATTAAATGGGGATTTCAACTGTAATATAAGGTATTTTTACTCCATAACATTACATGAAGACCACATATATCATAAACCTTGAAAGAAAATGTGAGACCTTAACCTAGACCCAACCTTAGTAGTTAGTGGTGTGAGTGTCTCTTATTAAAGTTAACGAACAACTATGTCACCTAGACAATGACATATGATTAGGAAACAAGGGTTGAATCTTATATACGATGTCTATTTACATATCTTGATTTTTAATTTTCATATATTTTCTATTATCAAATTCAGTTATGAGGATTATATTTTGAATTATAGACATATACCACCATAATGGCCTTATGTAAGGTTATAGGAAGGTGGTGATTATAATTCTTTAGATGTAGTGGTATTTAGCCAGTGGTACTAATTACTATTTTAAAACATGTGGTACATCATTCTATCCCAAATATATAAATATAGGATTTTTTATATGATAGTTTCATGTGACTAGTATTGTCTATAAATAGAGCCCCATGACCATCCACCGTTATGGGAGAGCTAAAATAATAATTCAAGTAGTAGTGACCTCTGAACTTTTTAGGATATGGGTACCCTTTAGCTATTGAATCATGGATAGATTCCAATCTATCTATACTATATAGATTAGTGATTCCTTCAGAGAAGAGGGTAAATATCATAACATATATTTTTTGGTATTTTTAATGAATTTATGGGATTTAATTACCCAAGTAGATTGTCATTGGGATATGGAATAGATAAACATCAAGGCATATTTATACAAATATGTATTCCTAAAGATGATATGATAAGACCACAAAAGGGAGTTTTCACAAATATAGTAGTGTTCTATGTCACTGATGGATTATTCATCTTGATTAATTAAGCTAATGTTATTCACACAGACTCTTGATGGTGATGAGTTGAAGAAGCTACAATAGTTTGAGTATGGTCTGGTGTATGCTATCTGATTCCAAGTGAAATTTCTTCTATGGAAAATTATTTTATAAAAACTAAAGTAGACCCTTATCACTAAGATACACCCAAGAGAATATATTAATGTGGTCTAAGGTAGTTCAACACCAAGATAGTGAAGGGGTCCATCTAATGGAATCAACCATCGTATTGAGTATTCCCTAGGATGTAGATATAGTCAAATGATACACAATGACATTTATATTGTATATAATCAGTGTACTAGGTTACACCATAAGATCCTTAGTGTACCAAGGGCCTAATTTAGATATCCAATTATGAAAAAATGTGTAATATTCAGAGATTATGTTGAATGTTTCTCATATTCCCCTTGATAAGGGATCTTCAATGACTAGAAATTTTATAGGTTGATCACCACCTCCACATCAGGAAATGATCTGGACTACTACCATTCAACCGGGCCGAGGAGGTTGACATAGAAATTGAATAAATTCATAGCAGATGTAGTCCCAATAAAGGGGGTCTACTTTGAGTATATAGAATGTAGTTCAGGGTCATGGAATTGGCCATTTAATTATGGGAAAAACCTACCCAATGAGATTAATGCTTGAATTTTTATTGTAATATTTACAAATAGAGTATCTTTTACTTTAGTGAATTTTATATTTTATAATGGTGATTGAGATTTTGTTATATCTATAGAAATTATGGATATAAATGTGCTGGAAATTTAAGATTCCTATGGGGTTATGAATCATGACACCAAATTGGGGATTTGATCATATAGTGTAATCCATTTTAGGTTTTATTCCTACAAACAGGAATCACCTATTTATTATTGAACCTCTTCACCCTCAAGAATATATATTTTACATCATTATTAGGATGGAATGGACGGTTCCTTATCATGATCATGTTGATTTCTATCATCTGATGTTTCCTTAACATTAATAGAAGGGAGTATCTATATTCAAAAAATATAATTTGATGTTTAGGTAGAAAATTATACATATGAGCATTGTTGGTTGGGAGGGGTGATAATATATATTGTTAGTCTGTTTTTATATTATTAGGGATTTATAAATATAGATTTTCTTCATATAGTGGAAAATTTTGGGAATTAATCCCCAAAATATTATCTAAGAAATATCCTAAGGGAGTGTTAGAGATATTAATTGTGATAATATTATGACCTGAACCATTATCAATTCATCCATATTGGGTGGATACTACTATTTTTTAGGAGTTAAAAAGGTATATAGAGGACTTGTATGCTAAATGATTAATATGACCTAGTAATTCACCATGGGGTTCCCCAGTTATTTTCACCAATAAGGTGGATATGACCCTTAATATTTGATTGCATTACAACTAGTTGAATCATATTACAGTCAAGAACATGAATCCATTTCCATGTAATTACGACCTCTTTGATCAGCTCTGAGATGATCAAGTCTTCATGATGATTTATTTGAGATGGGGTACCGTTTTATGTATGTTGGAAATTCTGACATAAAATGTACATATTGCCATTTTATATTTTACTTTTATGAATAATTGATACTTCCATTTGGTATTAGGAATCAATGAGGTGTTTTCATAGACTTGATGAATTGGAGTTTCCACCAGTATCTGATAACAATTTTCATTGTCTTTATTAATGATATATTGTTTTAATAACATAAGTGACATGATAATAGTAAACATCTTGATATTGTTTTGAGTACACTAACAAATCATAGGTTATAGGATATGCTAAAAAACACTTATAGATTGTTAAATTTCACTATATTGGTCCCATTGTCTTAGAGTATGACGTACTGGTTGACATTGATAATGTGAGTGTTATGATACCTTGAGAGAAAACAAATAACACTCCTGAAATTTAGTGTTTATTAGGGATGCATTGTTTTTATAGGAGTTTCATTCTTGATTTTTCACACATTGCGAAACCTCTCATAGGATTAAATATGATGGGAATATAATTAAAATGGTTGGAATCATGTGAGAAATCTTTTCATGAGTTGATAGAATGGGTACATTCAGCACCGATCATGATTTTGATTGAGGTTAGAAAATGTTCTACATTATATTGAGAATGTTTAGTCATTAGGTTGGGAACATGATTCATGTAGAATGAGAGAGTTGTGGATTATGATCCTTGTCATTTAAGACCTCATTAATTTAATTACATAAAAAATGATATCATAATTATAGTTGAGGAACATTCCTTAAATTTCTAGAGAGGTTAATTTATGTAGATCATTTTGGGGTATATACATATAAAAAAATCCCAACGCACATATTCAAACAATGGGATTTGAAATATATAAAACTTCATGGTGTTTAATAGATAAATTTTTTTATTATGAGAAAACATATATTATTGGGAGGTGAATTTTAGTTTTATATTCATTGGGTAGGAATATTCATAGAGATGTTATTTAGGAGGCCAATTGGTAGTATAAATTGTGTCCCTCATATTTATATGCACATGGAGGTGAAACCCCATTATAGGAAACTCATTATATCATCATTATCAGTGATATATTCACTTCTAGATTGACTAATGATGATCTCTGTTTCGGATCCCAATGAATTTTTCCAATAGAAGTGTGTTTTAGGAAAACACTCACCTCATGGTTGGGTCATTAATGGGGATGAGTCCTTTTTAACATTTATATTTGTGTTTGGTTTCTCATTGATATATGAGAGGAGATGTTTTCAGAGTCTGATGAATCTTATTGGGAATAAAAAATTGGTTTCATAAAGATGTACCATAAATTTTTCATCCATTATTGGTGTACTCATATAAATAGGGAGAAAATGTTTTTTCTTCACATAGTGTTCCACATGTTAGTAGTTGATGGGGGAACACCAGAAACTAGTTAGACTTTCATATAAATTACATAATCTTATGTGGGAATGAGAGAGTTTAACCAAATCTTTTGTGATCGGATTATCAGGATCTCTATGAGGCATTTTAATAGTATGGGAGATCACTGATAGACTTAAAGAGGTCACCAAATTCAAGAATATTATAGAGACCTTTTCTGTGTGTGAGTTACTGAGGCCATATGTACGATAACCCTTCTCTTTATTACACATTAAATGTTGTTTTATTACATTATATTACACATAATAAAACCCAGAATACCAAGAAGTTTAGTATGTGTTTGAATTACGTACATTACATAACACAATAAAATATGGGAAACAAGAACATTATTTAAAACATAATTATCAAGCTCATATAATTCAATTATACTAATAATTGTATATATTAACCTAGGGACATACATAACAAAGGGTTGAGCTATAATGCTAATAAATGGAATAAAAAGGAAGAAACATAAATAAAATATTATGTGTTAGATAATATGTATATAAATGAGTTATAAAGGTTGTGATTATCGTAATCATGAACAATAATTCATGATATTACATGACAATCAAAAATCAAACAAGAGAAATGTGGCAACAACATAAATCACTTTATCATAAACACATATCAAGGATAACTACCATGAACTAATGGTGGAA
Source organism: Viscum album (assembly GCA_963277665.1). NCBI lineage: Eukaryota > Viridiplantae > Streptophyta > Magnoliopsida > Santalales > Viscaceae > Viscum > Viscum album. Next base: position 990,584,230 of record OY728155.1, on the reverse strand, counting down.
AAAATCCCATGATGGATTTGGTTCACTTGCTAAGCTTGTTCTTGGTGTATCAAGAGACTAAAACGTTACACAATGAATTATAGTGCTATATAATTCCATGTGAACTCATTTCTTTCATTTATTTTTAATTAATAAGTGTGATAGATAGATCATAAAACCTAAAATCATTTGTCATCACATTTTCTTCTATGATAAAGGATTATTTAATACATTCAAGTATTACCACAACAAAATAGGTATAAATGAAACATTTTGAACACTTTTTTTTGGAAATAAGTATGTATATTCACTATACAATTGTTTTGGTGTGAAAAATAATATTTATATTTCTCCATTGTTACATGGGCATTATTTTTTATGGGGGGAATTTTGAGAGTGATATGGGTCTCTAATAATTTATGAATAATAAGGGTTGTATGGGGGATATTTGAGAATAAATCCCAACTTTTCTTAAATATAGATATAATGAATAATAAAATGGGTATTTTTGAATAAATAGGAGAAATAAGGGATCCCTTACCATGAGAGGGTGCTCCCAAATTTTTGGGAGGGAGATTTTTGAGAACATGGGAGAGCCTTGTGAAGACTCTATAGATAAAATGGAATATTAAAAACATTTTTTAGGGGTTTTTAGGGGAGATAAATGAGAGTATGGGATGGTTTATATAGGAAATGTCGGAGAAATTTCTTATCATTTCAGAAACTTATGTTTTGTACTCTATATAATAAAATAAATAAATATATAAACTTCCGCATGGGTTTTCTAAAGGTCTCCAAAAAATAATGGTGGTCACTATTTTTTTATTATTCCATGTACCATACATATTAAAAAATATCCCTTCTTGATATGTAAGTGAATACTGTCCTTAAATAAATGATTTTGAAACCGTAAAAATATATTATGGGATATTGTCGATTTATAAAGGCTTTATAAAAATTATAAAATAAATTTATTAATGCATTATTTTAAATTTAAAACCTATATTTGGACTTGGATACCATTTATAGTATTTATTACATCTATTTGCATCATCATGATGTCATAATAAATAATGTATATTTATACCATATTTAATTTACACCCAAAAATTTTATTGTCTTACAAAATTATTAAAATATCCCCATTGGATAATTTAGATGTTCTGATTCAAAAAATAAAAATTATTTTTACCAAATAATTTTATATATATGGTAAATTTTACTTTAAAAATAAAATCGACACTTTTAAAAAAAATGTTGTTTATTTTTGACAATAACAGCCTTTGAATCATCATGAAAAATACACTTGACTTCATAATAATTATACGATTATTTATCTTTAAACAAAATTATAATAATATTTTATTAATTTATTATTTATTTCAAGAATAAATTAATTCATATAAATTAATGTCTTAATTTAAATTGAATATTACCCAAATATACAATTTTTATTTTATTATATAAAAATAGAAATCATTTTTAATGTAAAAATAAATGTAAATATAACCATTTTCCTAATGAAAACTATTCAAATATTCATACTTATAGGGTGTTCATACATATCCCCTTAATACACTAGATTACTCACAATGAGTATGGTACATAACGCTGACACTTTCATTGGGTGGTTAGGTGTACATGTTTTTGGTTGTGTTCTCACGGAGATTGAACTTCTCTTCTAAATAGTTTCACTCATTATTTTGTTGTTCGGTCTCAACATGGGATTGGTCAAGGATAAATATAAGTGATAATATCTCCCATGGATGCTCTAGTAAATGGTCTTTATTTGGTATGATTCTACTATTTGAGGCCACCACTTCATCTGCCAGTGTAAATTGAATTTTTCATAATAGTATATTAATACCTATCATATGATAACTCTTGAACGAGTATATATTTTAAAACAAATACGATAGAATGAATCCAATGAAGTTCATGATTTTTTATCCGTAACATATAATAATGAATATAATAAAATCATTAAGGGATTGTTATTTATAAAAGTTCACAATAGTATAAATTTCCCACATTTAGAAATTTTACCCTCTAAATTTTTATTCCACACATTGTAATAGATGAGGTTAATATTGTTTCATCAATTCCTTTGGTTCTGACATCTCTTCACATTCATTAGGACTCTCCATAACACTTTAACCGAGGGTATTTTCCTGTTCCATAATAATTGTCTTTAAGATCTAGGATTTTCACCAGCCACTCCTCATATGATAGATTATTTTCCAACAATACCACCTACGGATTGAGTACACATGTGGGGTCTAGTGTGTAATCCCTTATAACAGAAATGGAATACATCATGAACATGAGATATGATAGGTGAGAGTGTTAAACGATATGCTATAACCTTAATGTGATAATGAATGTTAAAGGGACCAATGTATCTTGGAATAAGCTTTCCATCGTTCTAAAATATCATGACTTTATTCCATCAATTTATTTATAGAAATAACATATCCCCGTTATCAAACTCTAGGTATCATCAATGATTCTCATCATAGCTCTCCTATCGACTATGAGAAACCATTATGTGCTACTAAATAGGTTAACCTTTTCCAACATTTCCATGATCATTTCACGACATATTAGTTTTTGTTCCAAAAATTCATCCTAACAAGTAGGTGTTCTAACCCTCTTCCCCTAAAGAGATTAATAGAGAGCCATACAGATTCATGATTTAAATTTTCAATTTTTTGATGACTCGACTATTGGAAGATGTTGATCCAATCCTCCTTTGAAATCAATTGTATATTCTCTCAATATGTCCTTGAGTGTACAGACAGTATGCTTAGATTGGAAATCATTTTGAGGTTTATAATCTATGATGAAGTCAAATATAGTATTTAGAGAATTTGATGAATCTTCTAGTACATGGTTTAAATCTTTGATCTCAATCAGATACAATCGATAGTGGTTTTCCATGAATCCTTAACAATTCTCTAATGTAAATCTTTTTTAAATGATCAAGTGATCATTCATCTCAAATGGCATTGAAGTGAAACACCATTTTTAGAGTATCCACCACAACCCATATATAATTATTTAGTCTTGATTTATTTATAAGACCAATGAAAAACAACATTATTATTTTAACTATTTCTATATAGGTATGGTTAATGGTTGTATCATCTCCATGAATTTTCACCTTTTCCTTCACTTGGAGACATTAAATACATCTTTATGTATATTCCATGGTCTCCAAATTCATATTATCCCTACAACATTGCTCTGTGAGACAGTGATACATCTTTTAACTTATTTGATGGATGGAAAAAGTCGATATATTTGCATCATCCAACATGTCCCTTTGCAGCTGATGATTTAATGGTATACAAAATATTTACCCAATTCATACAATTACATTTTCTTATATATTTAACTCGAAATATTTCCATTTACATATAGTCTCTAATTTATTCTAAATTCCCACATCATTTATTTTTTCATCATTTATACTCTCCATAAGAGACTTTTGACCCATCCAATGCTAAATGATTGATGATGCTCCCTCATTTATGATTCCCATGTCTATCCTTTTCTCTATTACAAAAATAATATCCTTCTCAATATTCATTAATTATTAAATTGGTGGATCAATTATACTAAGAAGATGTACTACATTATTTTCCTTCCATATATGGTAGTGGATTGAGATGTCATAATCCAAGATTATATCTAACAATTTTTATTGGCCCATATTTAAATAATATTTTTTTAATATATATATTACACTTTTTTGATCTTTATATATTTAACACTTGTGCACAAAGATAAATTGATTCTATATTTGCAACACGAATATAACTCCATCCAACTATGGATCATGGGTTGGGTAGTTCTGTTCATGATTGTTTAATTTTTTTGAATTATCTTATATGACTTATTCAAAGTAGATTAAAACACAACCCAACATATTCCTTGAAGCATAGCTCAATAAAATGAAATATTCTCTAATTTTAGGTAGTGTTTGTATACGTGTAGTGATAAGACTTGTTTTCAACTATGTGATGATATATTCACATTCATTGTTCCATAAAACCATTACACCCTTACGAGGTATCTTAGTTTGAGGGTTTTAAAATAGTGATAAATTTCATATAAATAGATTTTTTTTATATTTTTAATCTATTAAAACTATAGTTATCTATTACAGATGTTGGCCTCATCCATTAATAAATTTATTTTTTCACTAAAGGGAATGCAGATATCCCATTTATGTTCATAATATTCTTCAATAATGAGAATTCATTCAACTAGAGCTCACATTTTCTATAACTTTCATATTTATTCTTCATTTATAAGGTTTTTAGATGTGTTCTATGATTCTAATCATACTTGACTTTTTTTGGAGTAAATTACAATATCATCAATACTAAATATCAAAATTTTATTGATGTAATAACTAGATTTTTTTTCATCATTTCCATGAATATTTATGGACTATTAGTGAGTCTGAATGGACTTATGATGGACACATAGTTTACATACGTTGCATGGAATTATTTCTTAGGGATATCCCCATTAGTAATCCTTGATAATATCGTAAATAATTATCTACCCTGGTGATTTATTGGTCTCCATGATTTTGATCGAACAAGTCATCAATCCATGTATTTGGACATTTTTTCATTATTTTGATATTTTCAAGCTAACAATAATCTATGTAAAGAAACATTGACCCATCCTTCTTCTTGACAATGATGACTAGTGAACACCAAGGTGAAGCTCTTGGTAATATAAACCATTTATCCATATTCACCTATGGTTATGTATATAGGTACTCTCATTCTATAATAGCCATTGTACATTGAGTCTTGGATAATGGTAATTCCCCTGGTATATGTTTGATTGAAAATTAAACCTCTTTGATAGGAGGAAGACTAAGAAATTCTTTGAGAAACTCATAAACCCATTCCATTATAGTGGATATGTCTTCAAGGATGATCCTTTACAAATAATCAATCATTTTTGAGAGATATTATTTCTTATATGGAAATAATATCTATTCTAGATGTGTTTTTGATAAATAAAATTTATCATACAACATGAACTTATAGAGAATCGAGGGTTGATTTATAATATTTAGAGTGATTTTCTTATAAAGTAATTTATGTTTCCTCTATATAAGGAAATAAAATATGTCAAACACTGAACACATTTTTCTATTTTTTTAATTTTTTCGATATTGGAACTTTTTTATGAGGTTTGGGATGAGTTTCAGACAATAGTATTTTCTTTTTTAGTGGTTTTTCGTTTTCTTCAAGTCATTTTCATGGTTATTGTGAATGGAATTGGGATAAAGTGGCATGTTTTGGAAAATTTAACACCCACAATGTCACTACATTATGATTAAACCAATCAAGGATCACTAGGCGGGATATCTTAATGTTTGGGGTGTCGTTTGATGGTTTATCAAAAAAAATCAAGTATTATGGTTTGAGCATAGTTTTTTCCAAACCTTGCTACCCAATTCATCATTTTTTAAAGAAGATCCCAATAACATATCCACAGTTTACCAAATCATATAGAAAATCCATACAACCCATTAAAACATAAATAAAATTGATTTTAAAATATAGATTTAGGTGATTCCACCTCTTATATTAATATATATCTATTGGGTATCTACCAGTGGCCCTTATTCTTTCTTCTTCAACATGGGCCACTTTTTGGGGGATTACTTAGTGAACAGTAGATATTCTTCATTATTTATTTAATTAATCATTTCATTTCATCTTATTATCTTCTCCCACTCATCATTTCATGGTATTTTATTAGTGGGTTCTCTCTTGGACGAACCCTATGGGATAAGATTTATGTGTGGTTCATTTTATTTGGTTTTATTGTGTTTGTATTTTATCTTGGTGTGTATTCTTTCTCGACCTGAAGTCTTATAACATTTTAATGTCATTAAGGTAGGGGTTTCCATCCATTTTCTTTATGGAAAATTTTATTTGACCCTCAATCCATTCCAAATTATTTATAAATTCCTCCCCCTTTCTAGTGATGTTATAGTATTAATTTATTTGTTGTTCGGATGAAGAAACTTTTGAGTGAAATTGGTTTTCAAGGATTCCATTAATTAAACCAAGATTTGAATGCATCCAATGTGTTTGATAAATTTTCAGTTGCTCTTTTAAATTGAAATTGGGTTTTTTAGAGTGGTTTTTTCACCTAGTTATGTTTTGGAATATTATTAAGTTATGATTTTGGTGTTATGTTTGGAATTAAGTGACTTTTATGGTGCAAATATTATGTGTTCCTTGTTATGTTCGTTTAAAACATAGTAATTTTCATTAAAAATATGTTTTCAAAATGGTTTGAAATATTCTTCTGTGAATGTTTGTTTTCCAAAATAAATGTGTTTTTTAAGTGATATTATTTTTTATGTTTTTTATTAATGGACCATGAAATTTGTATGTGTTGAGAAGCATGTTTGAAAATGAGTTTGGTGTATATGTGTATTTAAAGGAGCATATGCCTATGTAAATTGAAGAGTTTTATTTTTTATTTTATTATAGTATTTACAAATGGTTTTTATATGTTTTTCCAGTGATGTGAAACATTTTTCCAAATGGACATGGTTTTTTTTAGTGAATTTAAATCTGGTTTTAAATGTGTTTCCAAATTCTTCGCTCACATGTAATATTATGATATATATTGGTAAATATATTGTTTAAATCACTATTTTTCATTTTGAATATGGTATGGAAATATTGTGGTGTATGAAAAAATGTCTTGTTAGGATCTTTAAGACATGGTTGCCTTCTAAATAACATAAAAGCCCATTTGGAAACCTTATTTACATTATACATATTTAGCTTGGTTTTGAAGTTGTAGTGGAATTGAAATTGGTTTTGGAATGTCTTTACTATTTGGATCTGGATATATTTTTCGAGTTTTGTTTTAAAACTCACATGTTTGGTAATATCATTTGGTACATTATGTAGCATTGAAAAGGTTAATTTTTATGTGATGTAATGTAAAATCCCGGTTGTAATTTTTTTAGTTTTGAAAAATAGATTTATAGAATGGGTAGTGTAAAGGCTTGATTAATATTTTATAATGATGTGGAAAATGGTTTTACTTATGGAAAATGGTTATTCCATGTAATCTATAATTGTAGGATGAGAATTCTTGTTAATTAATTAGCATTTTATTTATGTTTTTAATGACATGTATTATGTATTGATAACACTAAACCTTTATAAAATATCTCGTTTAGTGTCTTTTTCTTGAGAACATGTTCATATTGATTCAAGTAGAAATTAAGATGCATTCCCCACTAGTGGATCATACAAAATAATGTTGTCAGTTATGATGTCATGAACCAACCTGGGTCGACCCTGAACTGGTCACCCGATCTGGTCTGCGACATGGCCCGAGAGGCGTTCCCGATCCTCCCGGGCTGGCGATAAGCGCCAGGGCATCAACAGAGGTTGTAGGAACGATTTCTCCCAATATAAATAAATAATGAAGCTGGAATAATACAGAGAAGTGCAGAATAAATAAACCAAATAAAGTGACTAAACAGAAATAGAAGAAAAATAAAACTGACCAAACACGATGTCTGAACTAACTCCGTGCGGCCTCGCGGGTCACTCTCCAACTCAACGATCAAGCATCGCCATAGGTGAGCGCACTCAAACTATAGAATTCACAAACAAGAAAAAATTAAAAGAACTATAGGTGTGAGTATTAAAACTTAGTAGGCTAGCCCGATATCTATTTCCAATGCACAATCTTTAAAATAAAAGAAACATCATTTCATGTTTGAACTATAATTTAAAAAAGTATGTTTTTCTAAGTATTTTACTTAAAAACTAATTATGAACCATTTCCCTTAACCATTTCCAAATTTGGGTTAATTTTATTTGTTTCAATGGATTTTTAGAAAGAGAAAGTGAAGTTTATATTTCCAAATTTGTGCAAAGAGGATTAAACACTTTCATTTGTAAAACATTTCTTAGAAACCTAATCAAAATGAATTTACCACTTTCTAAGGAAAAAAATACACCAGAAATGCACAAAGTAAAACACACAGCAAGGGAAATGTAGGTATACATATAAGCATCATAATCACTACTACAATAAACAAAAGTATAATAGACATGTGTGAACCTAGGAGATCCAGAATAAACTAGAAGACACCAATACATGCGAAATCATCCTTGTAGACATGTCACGATGAAATCAAAATACACAATACACTCGACCATCCTCTCTCGGGCAGGTCGAGGGTACATCCCAGAGTAATAAACCCAGTATATCCACCTACTATGGGCTACTGTTCAGTACCATAACCTACCGGTGCAGCAATCATTCTTAGAATATTCTCTCAATATTCCAGATTCCCATGTCTCAGGTGTTTGGAAAGGGGGTGATCCAATCGATGCCAACCGATCATCCAATCATATATATATATATATATATATATAAAGAACAACAGGCATCACCCCGAGACACTCCATGGAAAACCCTCTTTCCTTTAAACTACTCAAGTACCCGGGAGCCTCTAAGTGCGGCCTCCTAAATAATCAATTACAACCAAGGCATGATATTTTTCCTAGGAGGGTTTTTATCAAAACATTTTCATCGCTTTCTGTATAGTGCCAAACGGGCATTAAATACATTTCACAATCCCTACTCTAAAAAGAACTAAAATGCTTGTTCATTATTGAGAAGAAATAATTTATCATTAAAACTAGAACTACATTTAAAATTCCGTGAATTATTTTTAAAGGCCAAACGGGCAGTCTTTCAATATTGGGTGTCCGCTCATCGAGAAAATGTTTTAAGTGTCGTGTATAAAAAATGGCTTTTTTACACCAAATAATTTTTTAAAAATTAATTATCTTATATTAAAAATTAATTATCATATATTATCTCACATATATTAAAATTAATAAAATATTTAATTTGAATAATTAGTGTGCACAAACAACAAGAAATAATGTAACATAAATTTTAAAAAACAGTGCAATGGGAACCTACCTCAAGATCAATGTGCGACGACGAATCGACCTTGTAACCAAGCCACGATGACACAATGTGTTTCCAAAGCCACATGGTAAATTCCAACTCTCTGAGTAATAAATATCAAGGACTCAGACACATACAACAAAAACTCACTAGAGCATGTGAAACCAAGGGGCGGGGAGAAATGCTCACCTCCAAACTAAATCCCGACGACGACACAAACCCGAGACCACTTGGTGAGGGTTTTAAAACACAAAAACCCTACCAAAATAATGTAATAAATGTTTAACAATTTATAAAACACAAATCCATAGGCACAACAAAGTTGTACCTAAAACACACTCAATTATACACAAAAAAATCTATTTTTAAATTTAACTATACAATGAGACCATACTCAACATGACTTCAAACATATACCGCATACTAAACGACTAACAAAAAGGATTCACAAAATCATTAATACTTAAGAAAAAAAATAATTTATGTTTCTTAAATTAAAAAAGCACAGGGGAATTCCTACCTTGGAAAAGTGGCGCGATGATAACGCAACCTCGGAACTGGTGCGAGATCTCGTTCTCACCTCATCCATGCACTCCAAAGGCTGAAACTAACCTGACTCTACCCCAAAATATCCAAAAACGATAATAATAAGAATATGAATAATGATAATAACAATAATAATAATAATAATAATAACAATAATAATAATAATAATAATAATAATAGTAAAAGTAAAAATAAAAATAAAATAAACCCTTTAAGGGTCCACTGTGAACCTAACAAGAGAGGCTGGAAGGGGGTTCGGTCACTGGAGGGGGGCCGCTGGGGTTGGGTGAATGTCGAGTGGGAGGTAGAGCTGGCCTGAAGGTGGAGGATTCCTCATGCGCTAAAGAGGGATCTGAGGTGGAGGCGCTCAAATTTCAGCTTCCGTGCTGGGGTGCGGGGGAGGTCGGAGGCCGAGCGGGCTGGCCCGGGGCTACTGCAGATAGAGGAAGGGAGCCAGGGTGCTGAGTCCAGAGTGCAGGAGGGGGTCGCAGGTTGTGCTCTGGTTCATGAAGAAGGCAGCAGGAGGAGAGGAGGGTTAGGGTGCTGGTGGACTGTTGTGGTAGACCGAGAGGAGTCAGGTGCCGAAGTCGTGCGCACTGGAGGATGGCGGAGTCAATAGAGGGTGTCGTGGGAAGGAGGGGGAGGTCAGGCAACAACCTACTGGCAACGGGATCCCGGGGGCGCTCTGCCGCTGCAATAGGGAGAAGAGGAAGAGAAACTGTGGTTGGGAGGTGATCTGGAGGTGGCTGAGGCAGAAAGCGGGTCGTACGAGAGAAGAGGGCAGGGCAAGAGGCAGGTCCAAGCGTTGCGGGGATAAAGGGGGAGTGGCGGCGATGCATATGCCAGATGATTAAAATAATAAAAGAGTGGGGTAAGCAGCACCCTTAGGGTTAGGGTAGGGAAAAAAACAAGTAAATGAAAAATAAATTAACATTAACCCAAAATAAAATTAACACACAAAAAAAAAAAATAATAAAAATCACATTAATATAAATAATAGTAAATGAATTCATATCATCATTAATAATAATAATATTAATGAAAGGCCAAGCAATATCATGGGTGAAGCCATGCGGCCTCGCGCTCCACCCGTGTGTCCAACGACGTTGAATCCAAAACACGCATTTTTTATCGAAAACTCAGAAACATCGTCCGGTCATCACCCTGGACCCCATTAAAATTATTTAAGGATAAATAAATAATTATAATAAAACACACACCTATGTCGGGGTGTGACATATTATTTCTATACCATGTTTGGAATAATATTCTTATAGATTTTATTATCATTGGATTACTTGTAATCATATAGAGGGTTGAGTGAAGGAATCTTTTTGACACCAATTAAATGGGATGTTACACATTGTTTTTTATTGGTCTAGGTGGTATATTCCAATAGATTGGACGGTGTAGAGAATCTAGTGGGTTATTGACAATGGAGCAGCACCATATGATGGTAGAAAATTCTAAATGAAGTACATCATGGGATTACCATTATATATTTTTATGAATTTCCTTTGATTATCTATCTATGTTTTTTATCTGTGTTACATGTTAGATATTTGTTTTTCTAGTTATTCCTTTTGGTTTGGTTTTCAATACATTCTACACATCCCCTTATTGGTTACCTAGTTTGGTTTAGTATCTGAATTTTTTGTTTAAATATGGGTTGGGGAAAGTGAAAATAATTGTAAAAAATAAAAAAATGTCTGTTATTTTAAAATTTATTTTTTGTATATGTTTGTTTGTTTGCTTTAAAATTTAAATGCCTATTTCATGAATTCCTTTCAAACTAGTGTTTTTGGATAGTTATGGTAATGGAATTGTATGGAACATATAGCAAATACCTACCTATATGATTAGTCTCATACAGTACTTGTACCATTCATGGTTGGTAGACTAGAGCTATTTTTTAGGTTCATGTTTTTAGTTTGATTTTTTCCTTTGTAGAAGGTTCCTGTTATTGTTTTTGGTGACCAAGAGGTTACGTAGATATCACATAGCATTTTTCAATCCCTTATTGTATTATATTTTGTTATTATCCATGTTTGTTGTATCTTGATTAGTTTTGTTGATTATTTAATATTTGGGAATTATTGGTTTATTTCTATGAGATCAATTTGGTTTATTTTATCCATAATTAATTGGAAAAAAATCAACCCCTTTATGAATACATTGATTCCTAACACTAGTTTCCAGCTCATGGGGACTGGGAATACCCTTAGGGCTATGTCTCAGATCATGTCGGGTGTTTGGTTGGATGACATCCCAACATGTTTTGGGACTTAGTGCATGCCCCAAATTTCATAAATTAATCTTAATAGACAATCACATGGGTTTCTATAAAATTCACCCCATAAATTGTGATTTCCAAGAACTTATATAATTGGGATGAAATAATTTCTTCATTCTCTATTTTCACCTGTAACTCCAATTTCTATTCATTGTGGTGGAATTGGAACAGTTATACTAAACATGATTCATAAGAAAGAATTTATATAACATTAATCACAATGTATATTCTATATTCAAGAATAAATGAATTTCATACATGTCACCACATAATTATTATTTTCCACCTCAGTGGTTGTGATGGCTTAATCTCACCCTTTATGCCATGGAGGTTGTTCGTTGTATACGAAAACCTTTTTATTTGTGAATTGGTTTGAAAAGTGTCATGGTTACATTTAGTTGAAATAATGAACAATGTGATGAGGGTTGATCTGATAATTTCATTCCTCTATTTCATTAGTGGGATCTCTCCATTTGTAATTTCTAGCTTGGTATCCTTCCATCATTCACTTAAGTCATTTCCTCAACATTAAGATGAAATTTTCATGTTGCTTGTTTCCAAATATTTGATAATTGGAATGTTACAATTTTTAGAACCAATAGATTTCTCCATAGGACCGCCATAATTAAACTCCACCTTCTATGACTTATCGATTTTATACCCTTGATATTCCACAATATTCATTTGAACATTAAATGAACATCAGAGTATTTCCATGAAGCTATCAATATCTCAGATCACTAGATACTTTTGTAGATTATTTTTAGCACCACAATGAGGCTATATACATTGTATATGCGGATAATGAAGAAGGTGAAGGTGTATCATGCATTTCCTTTGAATTTTTCATATTATTACTTCATAGAATCATTATCTTTTTTCTTGGGGGTGGATAACCCTTTCTACTTTATGTCTATGTGTGTGAGGAAAATATTTATCACAATATATTTTCAAGAATTCCTTCCACCACATAGCTTCAATATCTTCCTCGGTATTAATATTCTTGATCAATGTACACCACAAATCACCTGTTATTTTCACCAATAAGGTGGATAAGCCCCTCAATCTGGGATTACATTACATGCAGGTGACTCATAATATTTTCAAGAACATAAATCCTTTACAGTATAATTATTACCTCATTGATAAACTTTGAGAATCTCAACCCTTCATTATGATTTAATTGTGATAGGGTACCAATTTTTGTATGTTAAAATTCAAGGATAAAATTTATATAATTCCAATTTATATTTTACTTATAGAAATATTTGGTACTTTGATTTGGTATTAGGAACTTATGATGTGTTTTCATGGATTTGATGAATTGGGGTCTCCACCTGTATCTGAGATCTAGTGTAGTTGTCCTTATAGATGATATCTTGGTTTACTCGTATACTTGACATGATTATGGTAAATATCTTGATATTGTTTTGAATGCACCAGTAGATCATAGGTTATAGGTTAAGCAAAAAAACACTTATATATTGATAAATCTAACTATATTTTTCCCATTATCATAGAGGATTATGTATATGATGACCTTGATAAGGTGAGTTCCAAGGTATCTTGAGAGAAACCAAATAACTTCTTTGAAATTTAGAGTTTATTAGAGACATATGGTTATTATAAGAGTTTTATTCATGATTTTTTCACAGTTTATTGAACATCTCATGGGATTAGATATGAAGGAAATATAATTCCAATGGTATGAAATATGTGATAAACCCTTACATGAGTTTATTGAATGGGTGATTTCATCATTGATCATGATTTTGATTAAGCTGGGAAAATGTTTTACATTATGTTGTGAATGTCCAATCATCAGGTTGGGAACGAGTTTCATGTATCATTACAGATTAATTGATTATGTGCCGCATAATTTGAGACCACATGATTTTAATTACCTAAAAATGAAATAATGTTTTTATTTGAGGAACATTCGTCAAATTTTTGGATACAATAATATCTGGGAGACCATTTTGTGGTATATACATACAAAAAAATCGTAATGTACATATTCGAACAGTGGGATTTGAAACCTAGAAAACATCAAGGGGTTTAATGCCAATTTTTTACTATGATCGTGCTTATATTAATGGGATGGTAATTTTTTGGGTATATTAATTTAGTAGGAATTTTCATAGAGAGATTATTTAGGAGGCCAATTGGTAGTGACAATTGATGTCCATGATATTTGATATGCACATGGAGGTGAAAACCTGTTATCGAAAACTCATTATATCATCATTATTAGTGATATACTCAATTTTAGATTGACTCAAGATGATTTATCTTCCAAATACCAAGGAATTCATCATCTGGGTGTGTGTTTTAGGAAAGGACTTTCCTAATGGTTGGATCATTGATTGGGATAAGGTCTTATACATTAATGTTTGTGTTTGGTTACTAATTCATATATAAGAGGAGTTGATGTGAGAGTCCAATGAATCTTCAGGGGAAAAAACTAGCCTCATAATTATGTAACATGAATTATGCTTCCATTATAGGTTTCCTCATAAAAATAGTGAGATAACTTATTTCTTCCCTCAGTGTTTCAAATATTTATAGGCGAAAGAGGAACACTAGATACTAGTGGGACTTTTATAGCCATTATATATTCATAAGTGGTAATGAGAGTAGTTAACCAAATATTTTGTGATATTGTTATAAAGAACTCAAAGTGGCTTTTTTGTTGTACGGGATATCCCTGATAGACTAAAATAGGTCACCCAATTCATGCATATTACAGAGACATTTTTAGTGTGTAATTTAGAGAGAAAATGTGTACAACAACCCTTATATTAATTACAAATTAAATATTGATTTATCACATTACATTACACATAATGAACCCAAAATAACGAGATCATTATAATGTTTTTAAATTAGGTACATTACATAAAAACTTTTGGTATTTATTATAGTAGACCTTGGGATACATTCCACACTAGTGGTTTATGAAAAATAAAATTCTTGATTATGATTTTATACCATCTTTGAAACTATTTTGTATAGTTTTTATTATCATGGTATTACATGTCTCCAACAAGAGGGTTGTGTTATAGATTCTTGAGGACACCAGCTATATTGGATGTCAGCCCCTTTACTTTCTGGGGATTGGTGGGATATTCCACTAGAATTTATGGTTTTGAAAATATTTTGGGTTATTGAAAATGGAGAGGCACCATATAACATTTATTGAGCCTATTCGAAATATATCCCTGGATTACCTTTAGATATTTTTATGAAATTACCGTGATTATATTCCTATTTTTTGTTTATTTCTGCTACATGTTGGATATTTGTTTTTCAAGCTATTACTGCTTATTTTTTTCCTTACTTTCTATGCATCCCCTTATTAATTACCTGGTTTGATTTTGTATCTTAGTTTTTGGTTTAGATATGAGATGTGGAAAGTGAAAATAGTTGTAAAAATAAAAAAAATTGTTATTTTAAATTGTAATTTGTGGAAATATTTGTTTCGTTGCATTAAATATTTAAAACCCTATTTCAAGAAATTATTTCAATCTACTTTTTTTGGATGGTTTTGGGAAAGATATTGTATGGACTCTATTATGATTACCTATATATATGTTTAATATCACACACTAATTGTACCATTTAAGTTTAGTATGCCCGAACCATTTAGAAATTACGACATAAAATGTACATAATTACTTTTTATATTTTACCTATACGAATATCTGGGGATTTCATTTCGTATTAGGAACCAATAAGGTGTTTTTATTGACTTAATGAATTGGGGTTTACACCTGTATCTGAGAACTATTTTTGTTGTCCTTATCTATGATATCTTGGATTACTCACATACTTGACATGATCATGGTCAACCTCTTGATATTCTTTTCAGTACAAAAATATATCATAGGTTATAGGATACGATAAAAAACACGTATAGATGGATAAATTTCACTATATGGGTCCCATTATATTAGACGATAATGTATATTTTAACTTTAATAAAGTGGGTTCTAGGGTATCTTGAGAGAAACCAAATACAATCCATGAAATTTATATTTTATTAGGTATGTATGGTTATTATAGGAGTTTCATTCATGATTTTTCACACTTTTCAACACCTCTCATTAGATTAGATAGGAATGGAATATAATTCCTATGGTCTGAATCATGTGAGAAATCCTTTCATGAGTTGATTGAATGGGTGAATTCAGCACTAATCATTATTTGGTTTGAGTTGGAAAATGCCCAAAATTATATTGTGAATGTTCAATCATTAGGTTTGGAATTAGTTTCGTGTAGAATGAGAGATTCATGGATTGTGAACCTCATCATTAGAGACCTCATGAATGTAATTATCAAAAAATTATATCATGTTTTTAGTTGAGGAACATTCCTCAATTTTTTGGAGACATTACTTTCTGGGAGATCATTTTGTGGTATATACATACCAAAAAGTCCTCATAGATATATTCACATAGTTGGATTTGAAACATAGAAAACATCGAAGAGTTATATACCTATATTTATTTGACTAACATTTTTATTATATTCTTGGGAGGGTAATTTTAGTTATATATTCAATGATCATGATGATTCATAGAGAGATTATTTAGGACTACAATGTTCAGTGACAATTGATGTCATTGATATTTGATATGCACATGGAGGTGCAAAACCATTATGGGAAACTCATACTATCATCATTATCAAAATTATATTCAATTCTCGATAAACTCATGATAATTTATCTTACAGATCCAAATGAATTTTTCTAATGGGATTGTGTTTTAAGAATGGACTCACCTCATAGTTTGATCATTGATGGGGATGAGGTCATGCACATTCATGTTTTCAGTTGGTTTCTCGTTGATAAATGAGTGGATTTGACGTGAGAGTTTGATAAATCTTTTTGGGAAGAAAAAATTGGTCTTATAATGATGTACCATAAATTATGCTTCCATTATTAGTGTCCTCATATAAATAGGGGGATAACTTGTTTCTTCACTCAGTGTTACACAAGTTTATAAGTGAAGGAGGTACACCAGTGACTACTGGTACTTTTATATCCATTACATATTCTTAAGTGGCAATGAGAGTATTTCACCATAGATTTTTTGATTGGATTATCAAGATCTCTATGAGGCATTTTCCTACTATGGGTGATCACTGATATACTAAAAGAAGTCTCCAAATTCATTCCTATTATAGAGACCTTTTCAATGTGTGAGTGAGAGAGTCGATATTCATGATAACCCTTCCCTTTATTACACACTAAATATTGATTTATTACATTTTATTACACATAATACAACCACATATACATATAAGTATAGAATGTTTTTTGAATTAGGTATATTACATAAAATCATACAATATGGAAAACAACAACATTATTGAAAACTTCATTATTGATCTCGCATTATACTATCATAATAATAATTGAATATGGTAACCTGGGGATATACATAAAAAATGGCTGACCTATAATGCATAAAAGGGAATAAAATTGGAAAAACATAAATAAAATATTACGTGTTAGAAAATAAGCATATATATGAGACATAAAAGGAATGATTATCATAAACATGAACAATAAGGCATGGTATAGCATGATAATCAATAATCAAACATGATAATTTTGGGGATAAATTAAAACACTATATCAAAAAAATACGTCAAGGATAACTACAAAGAAATAATGATGTAAAAATCCCATGATTGATTTAGTTCACTCATTAAGCCAATTCCTGGTGTATCAGAAGACTGACACTTTACCCAATGCATTAGAGCGCTATATAATTCATGATGAACTTATTGCTTTCGTTTCACTGTTATTCATAAGTGTGATAGATAGATCATAAAACATGTAATCATTTATCATCAAATTTTAAACCATCATAAAGGATTATGTAATACATTCAAGTAATACCACAATAAAATAAGTATATGTGTATAAATTCGAAAACACTTTTCGGAAATTGGTATGTGTATTCATTAAACCATTATTTTGGTATTAAAAATCACAATTATATTTCAGAATTGTAACATGGGAATTATTATAAATAGAGAGGAATAATGAGATTAAAAGGGGCCTTTTTTAATTTAATAATAATATACATAATATGGATGATATTGGAGAATATATCCCATCATTTTTTAAATATATATAAAATGCATAATAAAGTGTGTATTTTTTAATAAAGAGGAGAAATAGGGGATCCCTTACCATGAGAGGTTGCTCCAAAATGTTGGGAGGGAGATTTTCGAGAGCATGGGGGAACCATGAGAAGACTATATTAATGAAATGGAATATTAATAACGTTATATAAGGGTTTTTAGTCGAGATAAATAAGAGCATGTGATTTTTTATATAGGAAATGTGGGAGGAATTCCTTATCATTTCCCAAACTTATGTTTTGGACTCTATATAATAAATTAAATAAATCCACAACCCTCCCCATGGTATTTCCCATGGTTAAAAAAATACGGGTGGTTTTAATTTTTTTATTATTATATAGTTCGTACATACTAAAAAATATCCCTTGATGTTGTTTAAGTGAATATTGTCCCTAAAATGATTTTAAAACCATAAAAATACATTATTAGCTTTTGAGGATTCATAAAGGCTTTATAAAAATAATAAAATAAATTTAATAAAACATTATTTTTATATAAAACCTATGATTGGTCTATGATACCCTTTATCATATTTATTACCTTAATTTGGGTTATCACGAAGTCATAATACATAACGTATATTTATACCATATTAAATATACACACAAAAATTTTATTGTCTCAGAAAATTATAAAAATTACCCTATTTGATAATTTAGATGATCTGGATAAAAAAAATATTTTAACCAAATAATTTTACATATATTAAAATTTTTAGTTTAAAAATAGAATCATCACTTTTTGAAAATATGCTTGTTATTTTGACAATAATATTTTTTGAATCATCATGAAAATTACACTTCACTTCATAAAAATTATATGATTCATTATAATTAAACTAAATTATAATAAAATTTTATTAAAATATAATTTCTTTAAAAAATATATTCATTAATATAAATAAATATTTTAATTTAAATTGATTATTATTTAAAAAACATTTTTTGATTATTATATCGAAACTGAAATCATTTATAAAGTAAAAAAATAAAATTAAATATAACCATTTTCCAATTGAAAATATTTTAAATATTCATATTAATAGGTTATTGATACATATCCCATTAATACACAAGAATACTCACTATGAGTATGGTGTGAGATAGTGACACATTCATCGGGTGGTAATGTGTACATGTTTTTGGTCGTGATCTCAAGAAGATTGAACATCCCTTGTCAATTGTTTCACTCATTCTTAATTTGTTCGATATCAACATGGGATTGATGAAGGATAAATATCAGTGATACTCCCATATAAGCTCCATTAAATGGTCTTCATAGTGTATGATCATTCTTTCTGAGGCCACCACTTCGTTTGTTAGTGTAAATTGGATATTTCAATACAATATATTAATACTAATCATATGATAACTATTGAACAAGTATATTATTTATAGTTATGAAGCTTAATGATATTCTAAACCTAAAAGGATATAATGAAACAAAATAAGTGAATTTTGTTTCTTTATCCATAATCTATAATAAGGAATATACTGAAATCATGAAGGGAAAGTTATTTATTAATGTTTTCATTAGTATAAACATCCCCCATTATAAATTTCACCCTATAAAATTTCACTTCACTCATTAAAATAGACGAGGGTAATTTTGATTCATCAATTCTTATGGTACCCACCTCACTTATTCAATCATGTAGTTTCTCCACAACACATTGACTGAGTGCATTGTCTGATTCCATAGAAAATTGTCTCTACATTATAAGATTTCCACCAGCCATTCCTCATATGACAAATTATTTTCCAAAAATGCCACCAATGGATTGGGTAAAATTGAGGGGTCTGGTGTGCAATCCCTCATGAGGGAAATGAAATACATTTCAAATATTATATAAGATGGGTGTGAGGAAAAATACATAGGCCACAACTCCAATGAGATAAAGGATGTAAAAGAGACCAATGTGTCTTGGAATAAGATTTCATTTCATCCAAAATATCATGACTTTATTCCATGAATATATTTATAAGAATAAGATTTCCCCATTATGAAACTCTAGGTCTCGACAATGATTCTCAGCATAGATCTCTTGTCAACTGTAAGAAACCATTATATACTACTAAATTGTTTAACCTTTTCATCCATTTCTATGGTCATTTCATGACATAGTAGTTTGTGTTCTATAAATTCATCCTAATAAGTTATTGTTCCGAGACTCTTCCTATAAAGGGATCAATAGATATCCACTTGGAAGCTTGATTCAAAATTTTAATTTTATGACAACTCGACCATTGGAATATTTTGATCCCATCCTTATTTGAATTCAATTATATATTCTATAAACATTTCCTTCAGTGTGTATATGTTATGCTCAGATTGGAAATCATTTTGAGGGTTATAAACCATGATAAAGTCTAACATAGTATTTAGATAATATGGAGACTCTTTCAGAACATTGAATAAATCATTGATCTCAATTAGATACAATTTCTAATGATTTTCCGTGAATGCTTACCAATTTTTTAATTTAAATATTCCCTAGATGATCAAGTGAAGATTTATGTTTCATAGTATGGAAATAAACATGCTCAAAGCATATTACTCTAAAAATTGGTGATAAACCCTCAAATGACACTCAAAACATTATGATACCCCACCTAGTGATCCATGAATGGATTAAACATAATGTAGTGACATTTTGGGTGTCAAAATATCCCAACTATGACACTTTCCTCAAAATAAAATTTATTTTAAAACCTCGATTTATGTGATTCCACCTCTAATGTTACGCTCTATCAGTTATGTATCTACCAGTTCCCCCCTTCTTTCTTCTTCAACTTGGGAAACATTCTCGGAGATTTCTCACTAAAAGTTAGAGATTAATTATTATTTATTTATAAAATCATAGAATTTCAAATTATTATCTTCTCTCACTCATCATTTTATAGTATTTTATTTCTAGGATATCTCTTTGATGAACCCTATGTGATAAGGTTGATTTGCGGTTCATTTTATTTTGTTTTATAGTGTTTGTATTGTCACTTGGTGTGTATTCATTTCTGACCTAAAGTCAAATCAAATTTGAATGTCATTGAGGTAGGTGTTTCCATCCATATTTTTTATGGAACATTCCATTTGATTCTTAATATTTTCCAAATTATTTATAAATTTTTTGCTCTTTCTTTTGACGTTTTAGTATGAATTGATTTTCTGTTTTGATAATGTAAAATTGATGTGAATTTTTTTTTCAAGTAATTCATTAATTAATCCCATATTTGAATGCATCCAAGATGTTTGATAAAATTAAAATTGATATTTTCAATTTTAATTGAGTTCTTTAGGGTGGTGGTTTAACTTGGTTATGTTTTCGGAATATTATTGATTTATGAGTTTGGTGTTATGTGTGGAATTCAGTGACTTTTTTGGTGTGAATCGTATGTATTACATGTTGTGTCGGTTTAAAACCAAGTATTTTTTTTATAAATATGTTTTCAAATTGGTTTTAAATATTATTGTGTAAATGTTATTTCTTCCAAATAAATGATTTTTATTACAAGTGATATTATTTTTTATATTTCTTAATAATGTGTTATGAATTGTGTAAGTGTTACTAAGCTTGTTTAAAATGGGTTTGGTGTATATGTGGACTAGAAGGAGGATATTCTTATGTAAATTGAAGAGTTTTATTTTTTTCATTTATTAAGATATTTATAAATGGTTTTTATGTGTTGTTCAAGTTATGTGAAACATATTTCCAAACGGACATGTTTCTATGAGTGAATTTAAATGTGGTTTCAAGTGTGTGTCCTAAATTTTGGTCCACATGTAATTTTATGATATGTATTGTTGAATATTTTTTATAAAAACCAATTTTTTATTTCAAGACATGGCATGTAAATATTGTGGTGTATGACAAAATGGACCGTTGGGATCTTTGAGACATGGTTGGCATCTAAATAGAAAAAGGGTTCATTTGGAATCCTTATTTACATTGTACATTTTTAAATTTGTTTTGATGTTTTCCTGTATTTGGAATTGGTTTTAAGATGTGTTTATTTTTTGAAACATGATATATTTGTGGAGTTTTGTTTTATAACTAACATGTTTTGTAATCTCATTTGGTACTTTGTATATCTTTTAGAAGGTAAATTGTATGTGATGTGATGTGAAATCCCGGTTGGAATTTTGGTAGTTTAGAAAAATATATTGCAAGAATAGGTAGTGTGAAGGTCTGATTAGTATTTTATGATGATGTAGATAGTGGCTTTAATTATGGAAAATGGTTGCTTCCATGTAAGCTATGATTAGTTGATGATAATTCTTGTTAAAGAATTAGCATTCCATTTATGTCTGTGATGACTTTTCTTATGTTTGGAATCCACTAAACCTTTCGAAAAGATCCCCTTTATTTCTTTTTTCAGGAGAACATGTTCGTATTGATTCTAGTAGACCTTGGGTAGAATTCCACCCAAGTGGTTCGTGAAAAATAATGGTGTGGGTTAGGATTTATATACCATGTTTGGAATATATTATTATAGTTTTTAATATCATAGGATTACGTGTATTCATTTAGAGGGTTGATTGATGGATTCTTGTTGACACCAATAAGATGGGATGTTACCCCTATTACATTATGGAGCAAGGTAGAATATTACATTGGAATGGCTGATTTAAAACAGTTAGTGGGATATTGACAACCAAGTTGCATCATATGATGGTAGCTATGTCTGAACAAAGTACATTCAAGTATTACCTTTAGATATTTTTATGAAGTTTACATGTTTATATATATATTGTTTATTTCTACTACATGTTGGATAATTTATTTCTAGTTATTTCTTCTTTTTTGGTTTTCATTATATAGTCCCTTATTGGTTACCTGGTTTGGTTTTGTAATTGTGATTTTGGTTTAGAAATGGGTTGTGGAAAGTGAAAACATTTGTAAAAATAAAAATATTTGTGTCATTTTAAAAGCTAATTTGTGGAAATATTTCATTTTTGGATTCCTTAAATTATTAAAATCCATTTTCACGAATTTCATTCAAAATATTGTTTTTGGATATTTTTTGGGAAAGGAATGGAATGGAATCTGTGGTGATTACCTAATTATATGTTTAATATCACACACTACATGCACCATTCAGCGTTGGTAAACCCAATATATTTTTTATGTTCAGGTTTCTGGTTTTGATTTTACTTTATAGAAGATTCTTCTTATAGTTGTTGGTGACCAAGAGGTCATGTAGAGATCATGTTGCATTATTCAATCACTACTTGTATTCTATTTTGTCCTATTACATAGTTACTCTATCTGGTTCATTTTTTTTAATATTATTTAATATTAGGTAATTATTGGTTTATTTTTGGGAGGTCTATTTGGTTTATTTTATCTTGGTTTAATTGGAAAAAATCATCCCATTTATGATTACTTGTTGGCCTAACACCATCTTCCACCTCAAAGGGATCAAGAATGCCCTTAAGTCCATGTCTCATATCAAGTCTGGTGTCTGGTTAGAAGGTATCCCTATATGGTTTGTGACATAATCCATGCCAAAAATTTCATACATTACACTAAATAGACTATCAAATGGTTGGATGGAAAATTCACCACATAATTTTGGATATCTAATGATTTATATAATTGGGATAAAATAATTTCCACTTTATCCATTTTCACTAGTAACTCCAATTTCTATTATATTTTGCTGCATTAGAATAGTTATACTAATCATGATTCATATGAAAGAATGTATATAAAAATAATAACAAATTATATTCTCTATTCATGAATTAATAACTTTCATACCTCTCACCACATCATCATCTTGATCCACCTTAGTGGTTGTGATGGCATATTCTCACCCTTGTAGCCACATAGGTTGTCAGTTGTCTGTGGAAACCCATTTCATTATGAATTGATGTGAAATGTTTCATGGTTACATGCAATTAAAACAATGAACAATGTGTTTCGGGTTTTTATGAGAATTCTATTCCTCCATTTCATTAGCGGGATTCTCCCATTTGTAATTTCAAGATTAGTATCTTTCCTTCATTCAACTATGCCATTTCCCCAACCCCTAGAAGAAATTCTCTTGTTTCATGTTTCCAAGTATTTGACATGTGGGGTGTTAAAATTTCTTCGAAGCAATATTTTTCTCCATCGGCCCCCCATAATTAAACTCCACATTCCATGTCTTATCGATTGACAACCTTGATATTCCCAAATCTATATTTCTACATTGAGGGAACATCAGAAAATTTCTTTATGGCTATCAATATCTTAGATCGCTAGAGACTTATGTAGATTAGGTTTTAGCACCACAATAAATCTTTATACGTTGTATATGTGGGTAATGAAAAGGTAGAAGGTGTATCCTACATGTCCTGTGATTTTTTCCTATTATGACCTCAATAATTAATCATATTTTTTCATGTGGGGTCGTTAACCCTTTCTTCTTTATGTTGGTGTGTGTGAGGAAAATATTTATCTCAAAATATTTTCAAGAATTCCTTCCACCAAATAGCTTCCATATCATCCTCAGGATTCACATTCGTGATCAATGTACACCATGGATCAGGCTCTCCCGCTATATAATAAGCAACTAAAAACTCATTTTCTTTCACAAAACACTGAAGGATTTAGAAGATTTTCTAAATGTATTTGATCCATTATTCTATGATTATGTGATCATATGATCCATTAAAATCTATATGCCTCTGTCGAATAAAGGTCCCAATTGCAGTTTTTTTCCATAGGGTGCTTTAGGAACTCCTTATAATCATGTTTTCAACTTAGATATTGTGTTATATGATAGGGTATAATTATAAAGTATTATATTACTACTCTAATCTGTTTTAGAAAGACTTTTTTGAAGTCATCACATTACACTTCATATTGTTTTCTCACATGATTCCTCCTATTTAATGGAATTCGATTGAATAATGGGAAAATTAGGGATGATTATTTTTAAACTAATAGTCACATAAATTAAAATGCAATGAAAATAATTTTCAAACATATAAATAAATATTTTTTCTTATGATGTTAATTTCAAAGAATCAATCTATGTTATCCATGATCTATTTCGTAACATAACTGTTCTGTTATTTTTCCCCCATAATAATGGTTTGTAATGATATTTTTAAATTATAAAAGTACATCCTTGGGGGATTAAATCTAGGTGTTAAGAAAGTCCTATTGTTGTGCACCATTTCCCAAATGATTTTACCTCAACATAGTTTTTTCGGGGACTGTCCCTTTGTAATTATGTTCCAGAGCCCCATCTACATATAGTATATAGACATTGATGTATTTTCTGGATAAACCATTAACACTATAATTTACCAATAATTAGGGATAGTTTATTAACATTAGTTCTTTTCCTAGTGATTTATCTATATTTTTCTTATCCTACTCCCAAAAATAAATAATCTTTTTCATCTACACCGACTATGACAACCCTCCACCTTACTACACATTAATTCATGATTCATAACATAACATTATACATAATACAACCCAAAATATTATTAGGTCTAATAACTTTAGTAATTAGGAACATTACATAACAACGTAAAACAAGGGATACAACAACATTATTTAAAGAATCCTAGAAAATCCCATATTATTCCATCTACATCAAACTAGATGGGAAAACATGGGGAAGTACAAAAGAGAGGGTGAGTTATAAAGACTAGTAATTGAATGCACATGAAATAACATCATAAAAATATTACATGTTATACATGAAGAATATCAATGAGACATATAAGCATTGGGAATCATAAACCTGAACAATGAGGCATCATATAACATGATAATCATAAATGAAACATTGGAAATGTGTCAAAAACATAAATCAATACATCATAAACATTTATCAAGGATAACTGTAAATCCATAATGATTGAAAAAGGAATGTGATATACTTGGTTCAATATTTACTCCCTTGAATGACATAATATGAGACCAAAACATTACCCAATGCATTGGAGAACAATATAATTCCATGTGCACCCATCAGATTCTTTTTATTTTCATGAAAAAGTGTTCCAAATAGAAAATAAAACTTGGAAACACATATCATCACATTTTTTTCCATGATCATAGAGTTTGGAATAAATACATGAGAATCCCAAATTAAATAAGTATATGTTTATAAATAGAAAAAATATAGATAGGAAATGGGTGTGGGTATTCACAACCGAACTGTGTTGGAATTCAAAATCCTGGTGAATGTTTTTCATTATAACATGGGAATATTAATGTTACTGGGAGGGATTCATGAGAGTGAAAGCGGTCTATAATCATTTTGGAATAATAATTTCATTAAGGGTGATATTAAATAATATTTCCCAAAATTTATGAAATAGAGATAAAAGGCATATGAAAATGGAGTTTCTTGAATAAAGAGGAGAAGTAAATGATCCCTTACATTTTGAGCATGATTCTAAATGCTTGGGAGGAAATTATTGAGAGATTAGGGGAACCATGGGAGGACTGTAGAGAGGGGAAGAATATTAAGAACGTTCTAAATCATTTTTCAGTGAAAATAAATAGAGGGCTGGGTGGGTTTATATATGAAATTAGTTGGGAAGTCAATATCATTTCTTAATCTTATATTTGTAACTCAATATAACTAAATAACCAAAACCAAAACACTCCTCGTGTATTCCCATATTTTCTTCTAATGTGGTTTTTTTCACTATTTTATTATTCCTATGGACTAAATTATGAAAAATATAAAATTTATGATGTGGATGTGACTCATCTTCTCAAATTAATCATTTGAAAACATGAAAATAAATATGAAGTTATGTGGACTCATAAAAGATTCATAAAATGAATTAAATAAATATAATATAAATTTATGTTAAAGGATAAACATATATATGATCATGGATACCCTCAATAGAATTTATTTCATCTTTTTTGCATCATTATAATGACATCATACATACCATATATTTAAATAGAAATTATTTTCACCCAAAAATTCAAACATCTTAGAAAATCATTAAAAACTCACCATTGGATAATTTTGAAATACTCATTTCAAAATTAAAATTTATTTTTACTATATAATTTTTTGAAAATTTTAATTTTCTCTTTTATAATAGAATCAATATTTACAGAGAAATGACATTTGTTTTGACAATAAATGATTTTGAACCCTTATAAAAATAAAAAAATTCTTCATAAAAATTAATTAATAATTTATTTTTTTAATGAAATTTTAATGATAATTTTCTAAAATATTATTTATTTAAAAAATCATTAATTAAAAAAATTATTTCATAATTGAACATAAATATTTACCAAAAATACTTTTTATTTTATTTTATTAAAATTGAATTAATTAATGAATATATAATAAGAGGTAAATATAACCAATATTATATTGATAATAATAAGCATATTCATAATTATAGGGTCTAGATAAATATTAATTTAATACAAAAGAAAACACCCTAAGTGTAAGGTTTGTTATTGTGAGCCTCTTAGGGGGTGGTTCAGCATACATAGTTTAGGTCATGATCTTGATGAGCTTGAAATTCTCCCAAAAACATTTATTCCCATGGTTATGTATTTGGATATATGCTTTGGATGGGTCAAGGATAAATACAAGTGATGTTATATCCCTTAGAATCACTAATAAATGTGTGTCATAGGGTATGATCGTAAATGTTGAGGGTATCACATCCTTTTCTATGTCAATTGGATTTTTCAAAACCCCATATTTATACTTTTTCATAGTATCACTGTTCGATGGCTATATTATTAATAGTTAATTTGATTAACGGTTTTTAAATCTAATAGGATATAATAATTCCAAAAATGTTCTTGTGTTTTATATAACCATAATATATAATAATGAATTTAATTAATCCATTGAGGTAATTTTATTTATAAATGTCCAAATCGTTATAATATTATCAAGAGATCATATACCATCTTAGAGTTTTATTTATCATCATATTACTTAGTGATACTCAGTTCAAATATTAGTTATGGAAGTAGTTGTGGGAGGCTATAGGTTTATAGGTACTTATGTGTAAAACCTTCAACCCTCATACAAGAAGTCATATTGATTATATGATATTTGTTTAGAGTACATGATATGAGTATGCTTCTATGGATTTCAATATTATTTGTAGAAACACCCACCTCTTATTGATTTCAGTTATCATAATAGATTCCATGTTTTTAATCATTTTTTTATGAGGATCTATATGGGAGACCATTCCAATCACTCATGTTCTATTAAGGGAAAAGAGATTTAGTGGTACTGGGACGTCATTTCATTCAATAGACATTTGATGAGGTACATATTATTAAGAAGATTATGGATACTACATATTCTAAGAATAAGTATTTTATACATTGTAGTTGATGACCTATAGAAATAATGGTTAGGTATTAGGTCCTTTTTGGTTATCTCTTAGATTTGGATAGTACAGATTTAGAAATAAGGGATGTTGGAACCTAATTTCATTATACATTTTGAGATCATGGAGATATTCAAGTTGGTATACTATAGATTTCAAATACCTCAATGGTACTAAGAAATGTATGATTTCTTCCATGTTTTATAGATTTAAAAATATAACTCTGTCCCATCACATATTCATTACCAAGATGATGAGGATGTTTATATTGATACTTAATTTTAGAAGCTTCTTATTCATATTGTCGATCATAGAATGAAGGATCTATGTGGTTGGTCAATTCCACTAGTATGAGTGTTATGGTAGTAAAACTATGTACATGATGACACATAGGAGTGGGAGGCTGATATAAATTCCATGTTTTTAGGGTTTTTCCTAGATGTTCATTAACCATCCTCAAAAGGATAATATGGGGATGAACTGTTTTTAGAAGCACTGTTTTTAAGATCCCACCCTTTTTAGGGTACATTCTTCTTTTTATTTTTTGTCTTGTAATTTTGTTAAGACCTTTGAAAATGGTCATTTTGGATTTTTTGGATGTTGTAGCAATAGGTAATAGGGAAATTTTTATAGGATATTAGTATAATTTAAATTAGAAATTTATCCCATAACTATCAAATTTACTATATAAAATAGAATAAAACTCTATAAATAGATTAAGAAACCCCCGTAAAGAAGGTTGATTTGTAGAATAAATCTTATATATACCCCATACATATTATATACAACATAAAATTCGAGGAAAATTACATTTTCTACCCTAATGAATTATAACTAAAATATTTTATTCTTACTCTCTTATTTGGGAAGATGAGTTTCAGATAATCCCATTGAAATATTCCCTTCCCTCTATCAACCTAGGATATGAGACTTATCATTCATTTGGGATTAGAATAGACCATTTTTAATCACGTTCAATAGAAAATGATATGTTATTTATTCCCCATGATAACTTTTTTCTCATAACTATTCATGGTGAATGTTAAATCTATGTGAGTTAATATACCCTCCTTTTGAGGTATTCAAATATTTTCCTGATTTCTCCCATTATAGATAGAATGTAAATATGATACATGACATTAATTGATCTTCCAAGCTATAGTACAAGGTATATTTATATTTCCATTAATTTATCTATGTTTATATTATTTATTTTCATGCAACATGGTGGAATATCCATGACACTACTCTAAAATAAGAATTAATAGAATGTATGAATATTTTATTGAATCGTGTGTTTGTATAATAATATTTTCATTATTCAAGGATTCATAACTCAATGTGAGTCACCATATAGGGTGTTTCACCTATAAAGGCACATGAGGCATATACTGGTTAATGAAATAGAACTACGAACAATGATGTGTGGAGTTTACCCTTTTGAATAAAATGTATATAGAATAATTTCAATTGAGAGTGGTAGGATGTCTATATAGGAATTATTTTATTCTTAGTTATACCTTGAGTGTTCCTTATATATTAAATGGAAAATTTTAATTAAGTGAATTTGAAATGGTATGGGATAAATAATAGCTCATCACTATCATGCATGTTATCCCGAGCGAGATACATTGGTTCTGAAATAAAAAAAACCTTGGACGAGTTCGTCCATAATAAATTATTAAATGAATAATATGTGGATTATATAGCACTATGGGAGACGCAATTATTTATATACGTGATTGCATGGATAGGATCATATAGTTAGTGAAATTATATTATTCATTGAGTTACTCATGGGTTCCCACATAGAATTATAAGGATGGGCTCATTAGGTTGTTCATTTTATTATGGAACACTATATACTTGGGATCCATACATGGAATTACAAGGATGGACTCAGAGGAAAGTTCCATTACATTATTCCTTAAATGATACCTAGGATCCCATTAGTATTTATATAGTTAGGATCAAAGGGATATGGGTTCATAGTATGCCTAGAGTGATATATGGTTTCCCTTATAGAGAACCTATTATGGGATAAAGATTACAGTAAATTAAATCAATTGGCATGTCCACTAATTCATTAATCATACTTTGGTTCAGTATATGAAATACATAATTATAAACCTTGTTTTAGTTCCTTATTATGATTTAATTCCATGAAAATTGTGGAACCTAATAAGGGTATTATTATTATACGTACATCTTGATCGTATACCATACGAAAAAACATAATAATATTAAAATAAAATTCTACATCATCAATGAAATTATGACTTATGATAAAGAAGGTAATATCGGTCAAGTGCCCCATCAGAAACTAGGAATAATGTGGTTTATATTATTCAATACATTAATCATATTAATATCTTCACACAATATATAGTGTATTCGCATACTTGGTAGTTCTAGAAAAAAATCGGTGTGGTGAATTTATCTCCCCCCTTGTCTGGGCCACTGATTGGTACCCAAAAAATGTTCATGTATATAGGTAGGAACCACAGAAAGGTTATATATTTTGACCATTGACTTTTTTGTAATGAATAGAGTTTGAGAGTAGTGTTTTTATCTTATTCTCATGATTTTTTGGATATAATATTTTATTTTATTTTTTTTATGTTTTATAGCATGTTGAATATACGTACTTCTCTATTTTCTTATATTATCATTGTATATAGCATGAAGACATGACATCATTTGTGTATAAAATTGGTTATTAATTTAAACTATTTATTATAATATATATGAGGTATCTACTACTTCTTATTATTTCATTCCATATTTTAAATTATATCTTCATAAGTAGACTTATATCTACATTATACCTTGGGGATCCACTCTAATCAAGAGGGTATATTCTCCCATTTGTACCATCACACACCCCCTCTGGTACTTATTAGCCTCTGGATAATGGGGATGAGAACATGAAACTATATGGCTAACTGGGTTGGTTACTTATGAGTTAACTGATACTGTGATGATACATCCACTCTCCATCACATCAAATGAGTAGTGAATGTATAGCTCATGCATATGTGGGGACTACCCCCTCCTTCAAATGATACAATTAATTTTAAATAATAATATCTGAGGAATGGTTATTAAGATCTATTAAACATTTTTATATTATATTTATTATATAATTATTCTTCAATAATTAAAATATCAAAACATCCTCCATATATTCTAATAAATTGGAAAATTATAACATTTATCGTGTGTATGTGTGGACTACCACCTCAACGAAGCGATATGAACTATTTTCATTTCCTGTTTAAATTGAATGTATAAGGATATATTTAAAGAAAATATATTATATATATTATATAATAATGATTCTATGAATTATAACTTTAATTTTTCATGCATACTATCAATATATAAAAGAGTAAAAATAACATTCATGTGTATGTCTGGCTTACCATCTCTAGGAACGGTGGAATTAGTTTTTCTATGTCTACATTTTATGGGAGACAAAAAATATATATGTAATTAACATATATGTTATGTATATATTGGTAACCATTTTATATACTACATTTCATTTATTAAAGTATAATAATTGTAACAATGAAATGGAAATTATCCTGAACAACGAATCACTGGACACAAAAATGATGGGTTCCATATAGAGTTATTGATAAAAATTTTCAAAATGTTATAAATGGAACATATATTATTTCTTAGGTATCTAGATGAATCTATTATATTATTATAATAAATTTTAATTTAGTTCATATTAATTTAATTTTATTTCAACGAAATTCAAAATCGGTGTAAGAGATTTATGTTATAATATCATTCTTTACTGGGATTACATTTGATCATGTTCCTGATTAGAAAATTTTATAACATATCTATCTAGAATGAAATGAATTTTCATATAATATTTTAATTTCTAAAAAATAAATTTTTTCCTTTAAATTCCCCCATTTTATAAACTTATGAGACTAAAATAATGAATTTATGAAAACATGACTTTATTTCTCTCTTATGTGAAAAATAAATTTTATACCATGTCTATGTTTTCTAAAAATGTTTTCAAGAAGACTTTAAAAATTATCTGATGATTTTTGTGTGTCATTTTTACACATGATTTATTATTTACCATGTCGCCTAATATAAATGTTATTGTCTTTTTTTGAATGAGGTACTTTTGGATTTTTATTACAAATGTGAAACGAATAATTATTTTTACTAACAAGATATGAATGAAATTTCCAACCATCATGACCGCGTAATAATTTAAATAACACATTACAAATTTCATTATTTATTTTGAAATAAATTTTTTCTCTTAATATTAAGGAAATAATTATATTTAGTATAATTTATTTTAAAGTGAAAAATATTTTTCTATTAGGAAATGTAGTAGTTATCTTTTAGAGATATCTCTCATATATGATAGCATACTCTGATGTGAATTTTTCATCAATGGGGTTACGATACAATGATTCTATCTAATTTAGTTCTTTGGATTTATTATCATAATAATTTTTTAAGGATGATTATATTAAAAATATTTCTTTCCAAAATTACAATTATGTTATGATGAATCTATTATGAAACAGAATCATTTTCCATGGGTTATGTTATGAAGAAATGATAAAATGTTTTTTAATCTCATTTGACTCTAATATTTAGTTCTATAATTAATATTTTATCACCTTTTGGTACACATATTTATTAATTTCATTATGTGATATTTGGTCTCATAATTATATAGCCCTCTAATGCATTCGGTAAATATGGATATCTCGTGGAAAAAATATGAATTAGAATGGGGAGTGAAACAAATTCAATAAGGGGAGTTGTCCACTATGATAGTCTTGGGAGTGAAACTTATATATGTGTAACATGTTATGATTTGCTGAAATATTATTCTCCATGTAATTTAATATTTTTGATATTTGGTGTAACACATAACTCTGAGGTTAGCTTATTTTATATGAAACCGTAGGTTTAAAAGTTACGCGGCATATTATTAAAATATTTTTATATGATATTTATCACCTAAAATGGGATATTGAGTATGAAAAAGAATAAATAAAATTTTGAAAATAAATGTTTTTAAAAGTTATATAAATTTAATTATATGGGGACCAATAAATAAAAATTGAAAATAAAAAACTATTACAATATAATGGTAATCTATATCTGAAAAACCTTTTTTATTAAAAAATATATTTTACCATAATAAATTTTGTAAAACATTCTGGTGAATGTTTTTAACTATTTTAATTTAGTACATATTCAATCAATTTCATAAATTTCATCTTATGTTTTTTCTATATAATATATAATAATAAATCTAATTTTATACTTTAAAAATATATTTTTATAAAAATCTTTTTTTTCTTCTTTTTACACATGATTTTAAATAAATATTTTTTAAAATTTAAACAAATTATATTTTATAAAATAAAATTAATTTCATTAATACAAATTAAGAAATTATATATCGGTAATGTTTTGAAATATTTATAAGAAGATTAAATTTTTTTAGGAATATTGAAAAATTCCAAATTTGAATTTATAACTACATTTCAATTTAAATTATTTATATTTCTAACTTAAATTTTTAATTTTTTCTAAATTAAAATTACATAAAATATTAATCTATTAATACAATTTAGTACATTTTAATTATTTTCATATTTAATTTTGATAAAAAAAAAATTGAAATCTTTTTAACATTTATTCTTTGGAAACCCATTGTCTCATCGCGATAATGGGTTTTACATTAAATTAAAATTTCCCACTTATTGAAATTTTATTTCAGAAAATAGATTCTGTTTTTTTAGCCATAATAATTTATATTATATAATAAGGTAAAATCAATTTATGAGTGTAATCAAAAGTAAAAAAACTAAAAATTATTTGTCATGCTTAAGGTAAAAATGGGTTAACCAAAAGCTAAACCAAGCATTTAATTGTTATAATGAATTAAAAATTTTATAAGATATAATTTAAAGAAATATTTATACCCTATAATTTTTTCGTCTTTATAAAAATTATTTTTTTGCCACTAGTTCAAGTGAAAAATTTGGTTATACATTTTTCTTTTCAAAACATTATAATTATGACACTCACCTCACTTATAGAATGCCACCACCTCTCTTCTCTTATTTAGACATTAAAACTATTTTATTCAGACAATACCTACCTAAATAACTTTAAAAATTCATTAATATAATCCTAGAATCATTATTTTTGGTATAGAGGCAATGTATAATGTATTTTTCTGAAAACAAATGGATGTTACCTGAAGAAGAGGTAATGTTCTACAACGACCTTATTTAATATATATATACATCCACATACATTAATTATTATAAAACAATTATGATATTATATAAAAACAATATCCCATATAAATTGATGCTTTTATGTTATTATAATGACCTACAACCATCCCCAATTTCATTAAATGGGTTATAAAATCAGCATTCAGGTGTATTGTGGGCTACTATATCAGAAACCAATATCATTCATTTTTTATTACCACATCTCAAGTATAGGTTTGATTAAATACATAATATATATATATATATATTATTCATAAAATAATTATTATTGTTGAATAATTATATGATATATTCTTTTTTACATTTCAATCAATAGGGGAAACAATAGGGTCGCTAGTGGGTAAAGAAGACTACCTCCTCACCAAGCGATGTGATTTTTTTCTCTAACACTTTATATGTAAGAAAATCAAGATTATGTTAATGATTATTTTTTATGTAAATGAAATAATAATTACATTCACATAATATTTTTCATTATAAAAATATAATATATAATTTTATTTTTTTCCTTTTAACTCCCTGAATAATGTTATCGTCATTAATGTACAGATGGATAAAAACATTCATAGTGAGATTTTCCACTAAATTTTCATGTCCACAACACATGGATGATATGTATAAGTATATTTAAATTAATATTAATTTAATTATGATATTATGATAATTAAGTAAAGATAATATATTACTGACCACTTCTCCATAATTATTGTTGAAAATTTGAAATATTACTTATGTGTATGTGCAACATACAATCTACATGATCATAATATACACTATTTCTCAAAACCATCAATCATGATTGGATATAATATAATATTGTTTGTATAATTATTAAAATTATTTCATGATTACTATTATTTATACTTTGTAATGATGATCAATTTTAGAAGAGTAAAAATAAGTAATCGAAACATATATGAAAAACAAATTTATTATTACTTGAAACATGATTTAAACAAGGAATTTGAAGAAAAAATGTAATAAATGGACATAATTAAATTATATATGGTATTATATGTATTATTATGGTTATAACATATATTCATAGTTTATTATATTTATTATATATGAAATTTAAATTTGTACAATTGATGTTCAAGTTTTTTTTATGGAATTTATGTCTACCTTTTGACATTAGTGAGACACATGCCATATTCAATTAATATTTGTTTTATGTGCTGTATATAATAATAATGAATATATTTTATCATTTTTAATATTTATTTTAGTTATTTTTACATATCAATTTTAGTATATCTCATTTATAGGGATTAATTTTTAAAATATTACAAATGTGTTAATGAATTTATGTTACAATATCATCACATACCAGGTGTGTTTATGAATAAGTCCCATATGTTGAAATATTTTTATATAACTATCATGAATTGTCAGGATGTTTTTTCACATCCGGTTATTCATAATACATTCATGAAATAACACCATTTTCCCACAGTAGGATACATAAAATAATAAATATAATGTTTTCAAGAAAACACTCTTTGTTTATTTGTTATGTCAAATAAACCTTCATCTTCCAATACCATGTTATGAAAACATATATTCAAAAATGTTTTTAACATTTAGAAAATAGTTTATTGATGGATACTTTTTCCATGTTTTACTTTTTATGATGTATTTATAAATATTTAAATTTATTTTAAAAAACTACTTTAAAAAATCTATTATGTGTCTTTATATTTAAAAGTTATTTTTAATGAAAATTAAACTTCTTAAAGAAACAGTCTATGTAATTTATCTTCAACAGTCATTATCAATCTAAGATGAAATACGATGATGTAATTTATGGTTTTACAGGTATATGAAATAAGGGAACCATAATTATTATTTATTTTAATTTTTTATGGTCAAATAAGGTTTTGTGAAACCCATTTATCTTCCATGGGTTATACCATGAAATTTTCGTATGAAACCCAAAAATATCTCCCTAGGATATAAAATGATGAAATGATTAAATTATTATAAAACCCTTCTCTTTTGAAAATGTTATAATGTGATAAATTTCTTATGAATCCCATTTAACTTCATAATTATTGATATGATGAATGTTTTATGATCATTTTTCCAATATATGATGGATTTTCATTATGTGATGGGTGTAACCTATATTGTAATGAAACAATAATTTATTAATGAAAATTATTATTAATATAATTAAATTTATTATTATAAAAAACAATTTATAAAACATATGAACTTATTTGGTATTATGTTTTTGGTTTTCTAAATAACATTATGGTTTGCTACCATATCTAATATATTCTTTGAAGAGTGATCAAATTATTAGTCTAAATACATGGATTTAACAAATTAAATTTACTCACAAAAAGGATGTGATGGAGACATAAATTAGAATATCTCCATATGAATCCCATTTGTTAGAGTTCGAAAAAAAGGTAGTGTCACTGGTCATTTCTCTTGAAGAATCCCAAGCCGAGATTTAACATGTTAATCTATAATGGAATCACTGACGGGCGAAGTGGAAGTTAATAGT
This sequence comes from Viscum album, assembly GCA_963277665.1. Classification (NCBI taxonomy): domain Eukaryota; kingdom Viridiplantae; phylum Streptophyta; class Magnoliopsida; order Santalales; family Viscaceae; genus Viscum; species Viscum album. The sequence goes on along the minus strand of OY728155.1, from coordinate 990,547,083 downwards.
GATTACCACGTGAGAAATTTTATCTGATCCACCCCAGGAGTCTATAATCATTGCACACTTACCCTTAGGTATTATGTAGGTTTTATAAGGGGTTATGTAACAAGACCCTAACACTATTATTATGTGCTTAATTGTTTGTATAAATAATATGCATTCATTTTATTATTATTACTTTGTAACTGGTTTTAAAAAAACAAATAGCATTTTTAGTTAATATTCAATTATGAAAGGTATTTTTTTGAATTAATTTATTTATTATTAAAATTATATTTTAATAAAATATTGTCACATAATTACATTTTATTAAATATAAATTATCGTATAATTTTTAGGAATACAATTGTAATTTTTATTATGGATTGAAAACTGTTGTTTTCAAAACCCATACAATTTCAATAAATATAGGTATTTATTTTGAAACTAAAAATTCAAATCATTATATAATTATTTATATAAATTTAATATCATTGTTGGATTTTGTATGCCAAAACTATCTAACAGTGAATTTTTCATAATTTTCTAAAGGAATTTAATTGTTGGGTAAAAATTAAATATCGTTTAAATATATAATTTCTTTAATGTCATCATAATTTTATAATAGTGATGTAATAAAAGATTATAAAAATGTTGATCGGCCAATATATGTTTTCTTTTTAATATAATGTGATTTAATATTTTTTTTGATTAATTTTAAAATTCCATTGTGGACCCTCTAAGTCATATAAAATATTTTATCATTTCAAAGTTATTTCTTAAATGGAGTGAATGAGATTTATATAAGAAATACTAATTTTATATTATGTTTGGACATTTTACCTATAAAATATTATTTTTTATTCCAAATTAGAAAAAAACTTGGGCCAAACACGTGAGGTGGTTTATGGTTTTGATTAGTTTAATGTGCAGTGTCCAAAACCTAAATAATAAAGAATTCCCCCTCTTTACCAATATAAACTCACACCATCACTCATTCCTCTATACTCAAAACCATTTTATATTGACCAATATCTTCCATCATCTCTCTATAATCCTTTCAAGTCTCTCCAATCTCCCATACATCCTCTTTGAAGCCTCTCCCATGCTTTTGTGATCACACTTCCAAGTAAGGAATTTCATCCTTTATCATTTTTGTAAAAATTTATTTATGTTGTTATACCCTTTTATTTTCATTTAAAAATGTTATTGTATGATTTCAAAAATCCCATATGCTAGCAAACGTATGTTTTAATAATGAGTGACCTCTTTCTCTCTCATTAATTCCTCCCATGTACACTCATTACCATACCGTGATTCCGTAATGAATTTATCTCTTCTCATTTACATTCAATAAATTCTTTTATAGTATGCATATAAATTACATTATATATGTTGGGATATTATGTTACACAACTCCCTTTCATTCCATTTCATGTATAGATTATTAGAGTCACATTTCTCCTAGATAAACCTATTTTTCAATTTTTATTTGATTTTGTTATGCGGCTGAAGTTTCACCAAAAATTCCATGCCAAAAAAATAGTGTAAAGGAATACCATACCAATTTATCTGTCAAGGGTATTCCCCTTTATGAACATGTACATGTTGATTTAGGACTATAATTTATGTATTAAATATCTCTTATTCAAGTAATAAATTATCATGTTTATTGAATCCATGATGTATGATCCATGTGGCACACTTATGTAGGAAATTAAATGTTTAATAAGGGTGCACTCTGATAACACTTAAATGGAGTGGGTAATAAATAGTCTCATGATACATCATGTTAAATGAGGTTTTAATCATGATAATTCAAGTCAAATTAGGGTTTAATAATTATAATTCATGTTCAATGATGGTTTACTCTGGCTCCATTTGAAATTATCCATGGTTAATGCTGATATCATGTTAAATTTTGTGGCTAAATTTCTATGTTATGATAATAATGTTATATCATGCCTTTATGTTCATGTTTCTCTTATGCTCCGTTGATATTCCAATTTCTTTACATGTACTATATTCTTCATTTTATGCCTTTTTTACATTCTTACTTGGATTTATATCTCACCCTTTACTTATTCATGTCCTTAGGTTATCCCTTTCAATGTGAAGTACGAAAGAATATTGTGGTCATGTGAAAGGATTTTTCCATAAAGATGTTGTGTTTTATGTTATAAGTTTTTATGTATTGTTCCGAACATCACATAACACTATACCTCTCAATCCTAAGTGTTTTTTAAGTGTATGTTTATGTAATAAATCTTGTTTACGTGTGTAATAAAGACCAGGGTTGTTATAGTCGGTATCAGAGGATATGATTAGTTATTTTTATGAGTTGGAGTAGAGAACACTAGTGAGTACCTTAGGGATTATACTATTTATAATAAAAACATACCTAAATTTTGGTGAGTATATATTAAGTGTTTTAACAAGAAAACACATTTCTATCAGGATACATACAAGTAGAGGTGTCTCTGGAATAGATGTATCTATGGGTAAATCCCAAAAACACCATTTTGAGATAGAAAACAATGAGATCTGGTGGATTCCAATGGGCCTTTATGAAATATTGGTTACAAAACACCCATGGGATATGCTTAGGTAAATTGATATTCTTAGTATGTACCATTATTAAGGGAATAAAAAATTTACCCTAATAATATATGTTGGGAAGTAGATAATGGATAACATAGATTGAAGCCTATACATTTATAAGTTAAAAAAAATAAATGTATTTTATAATTTATACCTTTTTTCATTGGATTATCCTATACGTGTTAACCCAAAAATTATTTTTATTCCAACAAATGACCAAAAATTTAAGGACTCATCATCACAACTGAAGCGAAGAACACTAAGATGACCGTTTTATGAGATGACCAATCCGATGGGAGTGGTAATCAAAAAAAATTCATGATGATCTATCAGTTAACTCATGCTTTGAATAGAAACAAGGTTTAAGTGGAAATATCAATGCCCAATATGAAAGAACAATATTTAATCGATAGATTCATCAGACAAACGCCTCTTACTTTTAATGGATCATTTTACCCCTCAATCTCCGAACAATAGATGAAATCCAATGAAAAGATCATCTCTATCCATAATTGTTCTAAATAAGATATGGTACTTATAGCTTCTTATCTTATGGAGGGTGAAGCTGATAAATGGTGAACATTGATAAAATAAATATGAATCCTAAAGAGGATATTTAGGCATTGGAATGGATGTATTTCCAAAACAAATAGATAAATATTTTCCTCGAACCCTCTAAAATAAAATGGAAATGGGCATCCTTGTCCTCAAGCTATAAAGATAGTGAATCCATCAGAGCATATGAGGAATACTTCACAAGGATTCATTGATACACCTACTTCTTTTTTGTTACCCTTGAATGAAAGGTTGACAATTTATTTGTTGGGATAATACTTAGCCTACAAAAATCCATAGAGATTCTTTACTTAGATAGCTATGAGGAAATTATCCGATGTGCCCAAAAAGTAAAAATAGAGATCGATGAATATCAAGGATCTCATGAAGAAAATAAATGTAAGGTAGAATTTAATTATGGTTTTCATATGGATAAATCCAATGGTTCTAAGAAATTTTAGCACCCCACTTTCCAAAGAAATAGAAAGAAGTACCCTAGAAATTGATTTAAGGTGATGAGTAAATGCTTTAGATGTGGAAGTGAAGGGAAGCTGAACCTTAACCACTGACAAGAAAAATATTCTTATATGACAGAGGAGAGGAATGCTCCATTTAACCATCAATGGAATTTTCATTTCATTAACTTGAAAAAACCATGGCACATTACAACCCAGTTCCCTATACCATGGGTTTTTATTGTCAACCAATAGCCTCCAAGGGAATAATGATGTGATTTTTCCATCACTACTGCGAAAGTGAACCTCAAAAAAGAGGTGGTATAATGTACGCTAGTTATTCATTAAATAATTGAGAACATACTTTTTAATTATAGGTCTTCTCATTATTTGATATCCCTATAGTTTAGTAGAACAATCCCAATACCAACAAAAATAATATAAGTAAAGATGACGGTGAGAACGAAAAATGGGAAAATCATCACATCCCATGAATATAACTCCTCCCCAATGACAATTTTTAGATTTAAATTCCAAAAAAACCTCTCCATACTCCCTCTGGTGAAATTTTATTCAGTTCTATATAGATCCAACATAAATGGCCATGAGTGGGAAGTCACTCTCTGTATGGAGAATCGACCCCCTATTTTGTACAAGTGCAAGGAGGATGATGAATCTTCTTTCGAACAATCATCTCAAGAATGGACATTATTTCCCTCTATGTTCATTAATCCTACTCATATTATTTATTCTAAGAAAGAAACTATATTAGAATACATTCTTATTGTGAGAAAATTCGCTGAAGTGTTTCTCGATGAATTTCATGGTCTTCCTCCGAGATGAGATGTTGAATTCTAGATTGATCTTATATTTGTAAATTTTATAATATCCAAGAATATGTATAGAATGTATGACTTGGTACTTGAGAAGTTAAAGAATAAACTACTAGAGAATCTAGATAATTGGTTAATAATCCAAAGTGCTTCACCATGAGGTGCACTAGTCCACTTAGTCCAGAAGAAGGGTTGTTCAATAAACCTTTTCATTTATTATCATGTGCTCAAAAAAATCACGATAACGAACAAGTATCCATTTTCACAAAATGATTACTTGTTTGATCATATGGGTGGATCACAATACTTCTCTATGGTGGATCTGCAGTCGGGAGATTACCAAGTAATGGTGAAGAAAGAGGATATCCCATGACTACTTTTTTTATAAGGTACATTCACTATTAATTCATAGTAAAGCCTTTTGGACTCACTAATTATTTATCAAAATTCATGGATTGATGAATAGATACTTCAGAGATTACCATGAATTTTTTTTTGTAGTCTTTATAGATGATATTCTAATATAATCCAAAACCCAGAAAGAGCATGATGAGAATCTAAACATTGTACTAGAGGCCTTGCAAGAGGAGATGGTCTATGAAAATAATAGCACATGTGAGTTTTGGTTGAATGATATTTCAATATTGGGTCATATCATCCCAAAAATTGGGATATCTGTAGATCCATCAATGACAACTACAATTGATGATTGGCCAAGGCCAAAATTAGTGACGGATATCCATAACATCATGGGGTTTAATGGATATTATCGATGATTTGTGAAAACATTTCACGATTTTCAAACCCTCTTATCAAGATAACTCATAAGTTATTCAATTATTCATGGAGTGATGAATGCGAATATAGATTCATGTAGTTGAAATGGAGTCTTATCACTGCACTTGTTCTCACACTACCCACACGTGGAGAACTTTTCGTTGTATCTAGTAATGCTTTGAAGAAGGGTCTAGGCTGTGTGTTGATGAAAAATGACCATTTTATTGGTTTTGCTTCAATGAAACTAAATTTTTATGGAAAAAACTATCCAACACATAACCTATATTTCGATGTAGTAATCTTCGCCTTAAAATTTTTACAATGTTACCTCTTTGGGGAGAAGTGGTAAATATATACGAACCACAAAAGCCTCAAGTATATATTCAAATAGAAAGAGTTGAATATGAGCCAACAAAAATGGTTAGATCTGGTCAAAGACTACGAATTTCCAATCTATTACCACTATGGGAAAAAGAACAAGGTGGAAAATCCTCTATTTAGAAAGGAAAAAAAATTATATCAATGCTAAGAATTTAAAAGAATCCAATATTCATAGATTTAATGAATATAGACAAGGGAATCATAATTAATGGAACATAATCTATCTTTTCACAAATAATTGCTCAAATACCTTTTTTTTAAATGTGAATGGATGATCAAAAATATGATGTAAGAATTTAAAAAAAAGTGGACACTATCCGAAAAATGAAATCATCGGATTCCAATGTTAATGATCAAGGAATTGTGATAATTGGGTCAAGACTATGAGTTCTATCAAATATGGAGTTAAAGAATGAACTTTTGGATGATGCACATAGTTCAAATTTCTCTATTCACACAAGAAACAAAAATATGTATCAAGATCTTTGAGGGAATATTTGGTGGGATAACATGAATAAGGAGATCGTTGAGTAAACATCAATGTTCTTGGTGTGTCAGAATGTGATAGTTAAGTGATAGAATTCTAAGGTGATGATTCCACCACTACCCATACCAACATAGAAATTGGAGGAAATCACCATGTAATTTTTTCACCAGACTTTCAAAGACATCTAAGGAAAACAATTATATCTGGGTTGTTATAGATCATCTTACAAAGATGTCACAATTCATTTATATTCAAGAGTATTTATCATTCGCTCCAATAAAACATATATACATTAGAGAAGTGGTTAGGCTGCATGGATTACAACTGTCGATTGTATCTAATCGACATCCAAGATTCACCTCTATGTTCTGGAAGAGTCTCCAAAATGCTCTGAATACTGAGCTGAACATCATTACGAATTATCACCCACAAACTGATGTCCAATATGAGTGGACTATCCAAACACTTGATGAAATGTTGAGATCATGGTCAATAGACTTCAAAAGATGGTGTGATCAAAATCTTTATCTTGTTGAGTCATCTTACAAAAATAGTTTCCACTAAATCATCCAAATAGACCATTATAAAGTCATTTATGGGAATTGGTGTTGAACATCAGCATGTTATAACAAATATGGGGACTAAAAATTCCATGTTCTAGAAATGGTCGAAGAAATGGTGGATAAGGTTAAGACCATCTATAGAACATTAAAGCTACATAGAGAGGAAAAAAGTGTTATGCTGATAATCATTGAGAAGACATAAGTTTTGATGTTGGGGACATGGAATTCCACTACATATAAATATAGAATAGAGCTATGGTATTTGGGAATAAGGGAGAGCATAGTTCAAGGTACATAACCCCTTTTGAGATCCTTGATCTTATTAGAGGAGTGGCCTATCGACTAGCACTCCAACAAAACCAATCTTTGGTACATTATGTATTCCATGTATCACTCTAGAGGAAGTAATTACCTGAACCAACACATGTACTCAATCCATAGGTGGTACCATTAGAGAATAACATTCCTATAAAGAGAAGATTGTGAAGATAATAGATTGTAGGGAAAAAATTCAATGAAATAATACAATTCCCTTCATCATGGTGGTGTGGTGAAACCACAAGTTTGAAGAAGCGATGTGGGAATCATAGTAAGTGATGTAGCTGAGTTACCCAAAGTTGTTTTACTGTGGGAAAAATAAATTTAAAGGGAGAAATTTCTTAAGGGGGGAGATTGTAACCACCTAAACTTTTATTAATAAAAATTCCTCTTGATCTAATTAAATGACTTATTATGTAAAATTTAAATATAAAACATTTGAACATTAGTGGTTTTTTGTTAATGTATTTTAAAATACAATTAAGAATTGTAACAGCTTTTAATATACCCATTGAAAAATGATCAAATGATTAGTATAAATACAGGGCTTTAACAAATCCAATTTACACAGACAGAGGAAGTGATGGCCTCATCTAGTAGAATTTCTTCATATGAAGCTCATATTTTAAATCATGGAATGGAGGTAGAATCACTGGTATTTTCTCTTGACCAACCCCAAGTCGAGAATCAACATGTTATGTTTGAATGGAATCACCTTCGGGGGAAATGGATGTGAATATAGATTACCACCTGAGCGATCTTATCCAAGTCGGCCCAAGAGTCTATCACCATAGCACACCTTACCATTAAGACATATGATGGTGTTATAAGGGGTTATGAAATAGGATTCTAGAATTATGATTATGTTCTTTATTTTTTAAAATAATATACATTCATTTTATTATTTTTAATTTTGAAAATGGTTTTTAATGCACAAATTTTATTTATAGTTAATATTAAATTTAGAATATTATATTGATGAATTAATGGATTTTTTTAATTAAAAAATATTTTAGTAAAATATTATTAATACATTAATTTTTATTAAATATAAATGATCATATAATTTTTAGGTATGCAATTTTAATTTTTATTATGGTTTGAAAACTGTTTTTTTACAAAACCATGAATTTTCAATAAATGTCGGTTTTTATTTTGAATTTAAAAATTAACATATTTATAAAATTATTTTGATAAAATAAATATCATATTTGGATTCTAGAAGTCAAAATTATCTAATGGATACTTTTTCCTAATTTTATGAGATAGTCAATTGTTGGGTAAAAATCAAATACCGTTTAAATATATAATGTGTTTTATGACATAGAAATGACCGAATATTGATGTAATAAACTACTAAAAAAATTTCTAGACAATATTGGTTTTATATTTAAAATAATGTGATTTTATATTTTTTTTATTAATTTTACAATGACTTAGTGGACCCTCCAAAACATATAAATAATTTTATCATTGTTAAATGATTTCATTGAGAGTGTAACTCACCTCCTGATAAGCAATCCTAATTTTTTATTTTGATTGGACATTGGTCTTAAAAAATATTTTTTTCCAATGCACTTTTGAAATGAATATGGGCATAACCCATGGGTTGGTTTGAGGTTATGATTAGTTTAATGGGTATTTTCTAAAACCAATATAACAAATAATTCACTCTCCATTCCTATATAAGCACACTAAATATCCAATTCCACTTTACTCAAAACCTTTGGAACTCAAAAAAACTCTTTCCTCCTCTCTATATAATCCTCCCAAGGTGCCCCAATCTCCCAGGAAGCCACTCTCAATCCTCTATCAATCCTTTGGGATCACATTTCCATGTAAGGTATTTCTTCCATTATCATTTTTTGTCCAAATTTACGTATGTTGTTATCTCCTTTAATATTCAATTAAAAATGATGGGTATTAATTCACACATACCCAATACATCCCTATTTACGTTCCAATGATGAGATACCACTTTCTCCTTCAATAATGCCTCACAAGTCAACATGTCACCATACTGAAATTCCATATGGAATTTCTCTTCTCTCATTTACATTCAATAAATTATTTTGTATTAGGCATCTAAATTCCATTTAAGAAGTTGGGATATTATGTTATATAACCCCATTACAGTCCATTTCATGTACATATGTTGTGATACACCTTTCTCTCTCATCAAACCATTTTACAGTATATATTTTACATCGTTATGCTACCGAAGTTACACCAAAATGTTTATGAAAAAATAATCAGGTAGCTTAATACCATGCCCATTTCTCTATCAGGGTTATTCTCCATTATTCACATGTACAGGTTGATTATGGTATTATATTCATGTATTACACATCACATATTCATGTAATAAATTATGAAGTAAAATCAATCCATGTTTTATGATTCATGTGAAACACTTATTCATGAAATTAAGGGATTATAAAGGAAGTTCCCTAATAGCACTCCAATGCATTTGGTAAATAATAGTATCACGATACATCAAGTTCAATAAGGGTTTAATCCTGATAATTCAATTGCAATAAAGGTTTAACCATTATAATTCATGTGAAATGAGGTTTTACGCATGATTTATGTGCAATAATCATTGGTTCGTGATAATATAATGTTAAATGTTGTTTCCACATTTCCATGTTATGATAATCATGCTATATCATGTAGTTATGTTCATGTTTATCTTATTATCCATTGATTTTCCTATTTCCTAACATGTACTATATTCATTATGGTAACCATTTTTTACTCCCATACTAGGTTTTATAGCTCTCCCTTTTCATATTCATGTCCTTTGGTTATCCAATGCGATGCTATGTATGAAGCAATGTTATGTTCATGGAAAAGAAGTTTTCAATAAAGATGTCATGTTTTATGTTCGAAGATGTTATTTAGTGTTCCTAATTTCCTAATACACTAGGCCTATCGATTCTCAGAGTTGTTTTAAGTAAATGTTTATGTAATAAATCAGGTTTATGTGTCTAATAAAGAGCAGGGTTGTTATATATATCTCACTCAAATGATGTTGGATATTATAGATAACACATGAGTAGATACATTATTCATGAAACTAATGATATTTTCACAATGTTATGGTTGAATTTGATTATAATATCACAATTTTATTTATGAATATAACTACATTTTTATAGTGATATGTGTGAAGCTGATAATATGTTAATAATGTTATGCGTGAACCAGATTATTTACTCACAATATTCTGCATGAACCCATCTTTCATGTCAATTATGTTATGTGTGGAATTTTTTATGATTATATTTATATTTGGTAGCATAATTTCATGCCCTTAACTTAATTAGTTATCATGTATCAATTTAAACATGTTCACAATTTTATAAGTGGGTTTGTATTGAACAGATCATTCTCTTATACCAATTTTATGCTCTGATGAATCATGTTTATTGATTCTATTACAATTCTTGTCTTACGAACATCCAATATTTAATACCTGAATTTGAATTATGATATTTGATATGTAGGGTATGGTTTTAAAATGTTATGCACAATTTTTAATACTTGTATGTTCTTGTTATGCTTGTTTATCTTCCTTGTTTACCCATATAAATTTTTTTAGGTCACTGTTTCCTATGTTTCATTTTACTAGGTTATATTGAGAAGAATATTTTTATGGTATTTTTGTGAAATGTAAAAAAGTGAGTAAAATTTATGGGTTGTTTTGATGACCTTTCATCAAATTATATTATTGGTTAGCTAGTCTGAAAAAAAAACTAAACTATTATAATCCTAAAGAATGTGTTTGGGTAGTGTATATAAAAATATGAAACATCTAAATATGAAAATCATGGGTTTTTATTATTGGTATCATATAAAATATTCAAATCTCCTTTTGAAATCATGATAATAAAAAATTATTGATATCTCTAGGGATATTTCTAGAGATATGGCTTGGGATGTCTCTAAGGAAAAGCCTAAGTATGATTCAATGTATGTCATAGTTTCTTAGTATTTTATTAAACGTTTGATAATGTGGTTTTAAAGAAATTATATCTCTCTCTAGATACTAAAAGTAATTGTCACATTATAAAAGAGTCATGTAGTGGTAAAAACATTGAAAATGGAATATTTATCTAGACTCAATCATCACCTTTTGCATTAAAATGTCTATACGACGTACGTAGTTTGACACATAAAGAATATTTTCTAAATAAATTCAAAAACATTTTATCAACCATCAAGGAGAATTTAAATAGATGATGACTATGAGTGACATAGGATACATCTACGATTTCATAGGTTAAAAATATTTTATCCTGATTTAAACACCCTATAAGTTATTTTTTCATCATTATGTGGTTTTCCACAATGATTAGTGTTATTCAAACAATTATTTTTTTACTTTAGTCAATGGTGGGAACCAGAATAAAACGGGTTAATAAAGAATGTGATGGAAAATTTAATGACAAGTGGAAAATTGGATGATTTCTATAGTAAGGTATATTGTGATTATACCTAATCATCTCTCATGAAATATGATTAACAATGCACCCCTAATAAAACTATAACACTCACCAAATAAAACAATGATTGAATTTTTTGTGAGTTTAAGTAATAGATATAAAGGAGGAAAAAAGATATGGTTTCTTAAATGTTGAGAATATGGGAAAAATCACTTAATGGAATTCCTTATATTAATGAAAAGATGTTTTGAGTATGGAAATTAATGACCCAAATAAAATATCTATGATGGAAAAATTAAATATTTAGTATATAAAATGGATGATAACAATAGTATCCATATGGAATTATAGATTTCCAAATGTTATAAATGTGGAATGTATGGGCATTATGAAAACTGATTCCCAAAGGGGAAATATTTTATAGGTAATCATCAATATTATAGGGGTAATGGTTTTTTATGTTGAAGTTAAAGATACTAGAAATAAAATATGAAAAGAAATATGTGTTAAGGAAAAAATGATGAATCCTATATAACAGTTTCAGATGAAAGTGTTATTATTTATGTATTCATGTATTGGAATTTATGAATTATCAAACATATAAGTATTGTTTAGTTTTATTTATTCACTAATGATTTTTTAAAAAATATTAAATGGTATTAATGGAATAGAAATTTGATTTAATGGGAATGTAAAATTTTTAGAAAGGTAATATAACCATTAATATTTTTTGAATATTGGGATAATGATGATGGGGTAATGAGTTATTAGATATGAATAAGTAAATTTTATAGTACTGATTAACATGGAAATGATTAATGATTTATTAACAAACTGGGTTATAATATAGTTGATAGAGTCAATAAATATTTTTTATTTAAGGAATTTATATGATAATTTCAGTTTTATATAAGTAATGAGGAGGCATGTATGTTTTAAAAAATAAATTAGGGTAAATCATGTTATTAAATATTTTTATAGTATACATGATGGTATTATTCACATGTTTGTTATGTGGAAATCAATAAGTACTTTATGATATATGATAGATTATTTAAAATTAGGTTTTGAGATATTTTTTGAATTTGGTTATAAATGTTTAATTTTGGAAGGTTTATAAGGTTTTCCATTAATGGAATGGTTTATATTTAACATGGGATGTGGTTTTAGAGATTAATGTGTTATATCACCAAATAACGATTTATTTATTTGGATAACTACTAAAAATAATTTTTGACACAAGATATAGATGGAATGACTTATCATTTTAGGATGAATCTGATTTTATGATACACTCATTTGAAAATTAATCATTTTGAGTATGATATAAAGTTGAAATTGATCAAGAAAGAACTAAAGTATGAGATTATGATTATGAAATGGAATGAAATAAGTTGAGTATATCATTTAAAAAATTACCAAATAAAAAAAATGATATTCCAATAAAGTGTCTTCTTATTACAATCATATCTATTGATATCAATAACCTTCTACATGCCTCTCTAGTTTATGGATTTTTGGTTGTAAACATTCTCATGGCCATTATCTCTATCATTCTTTATGTTTATTTGAGTGTTAGTTTTGTCTTATATGCCAATGTTTTATCTTTAACCTATGTTATCATATTAAAAAAAATATTACATTTTATTCCATTTGACATTCAAAAATATAGTTATTGTTATTAAAAAGATGTTTTATTAAAAAAATTTACAATGTGGGTTTCTCTGAAAAAAACTTCAAATGTTCAATATTTGAGAACTAAGATCAATTTTGAGGGGGGGAATTAATTTTAATGGGGTATAATATAACCCTTTAATATTTTGTGGGATACTTTTTTCAAATGAATTTAATGTTTTCTAAGTTTTTGTTATATGTAACATATAGTTTATTATATGTTAAATGAAACATTGATTTTAAACAAATCATGTCATATTAATAAAATATGAATATATTATAGTCACCACATAGCCATTAGAATGAGGGATATGAATAAGATTTACTAAATTATAAAAATATTTGATTTACACATGTATATAAAATTAATTATTTGGTGACTAATTAATAGAAAAAAGTAAAACGCTATTTTAAAATAAATGATATATTTTTCTGAAACAAATTTTTTTAAACAAGGATACTAGTTTTACCTCGATTAATATAATAAATAATTTTGGTGAATGATTTTAAAAGTAAGGAATATTTAATATATCCAATAAAATATTAAACATTCATATTATGTGTTCTCTAGATAGGAAATAATAATAACTTGTGTTTTGTGATTAAAATATGTTTTTTTTTAAATGAAGTTAGGTCATCACTTTGCATACAAATTATTAAAAATAATTTTAACACTTTTAGAAAATTTATTTAAAAATATAAATATTATTTTTTAGTCATAATGTAAAAATTCTATGATGGGAATCTTTTGATAATATTATAAGAAAATTAATTTTCTCATTTGTAGTGAAAAATAATGATTTATATCTAAAAACTACATACTTATTTAAATTCATTATAAATAAAATAATATATAAAATATTTTTAAAGATAAAATTAGTTCAATTATATATCTATTAAAAAATATAGTTCATTTTAATTACTTTTATATATTAATTTGACATAAAACCTTTCAAAATTTTGTGCACATTCTCTTTGAAAACCTAATTACTCATTATGTTAGTAGGATTAATTTGAAGAAAAATATTTTATATTCTATGAATATAATATTGAAAAAATGATCCATATTTTGAATCAGAATTTTATTTATTATAAAAAAATAAATCATAGTTTTTTACAATAATAAAAATTAGAGAATGTAATAATTATTTAACCCGGATAATGTAAAAATAAGTTCACCAAGGGGTTACATTAAATTAAATTATGTTAAAACGAGATAGTTTTTTTCGTAAAATATATTTTATGGAAATATTTCCATCCTATAATTTATAAGTATCTAAAATAATTTAGTTCATACCCTTTTTTATCTCAAAAACATGGTTAAATCTATTTATATTCAAAACATTAGATTTATGCCACTCACTTCACTCATAATAGGACAATCATTATCCTCAATTATTCATAACATAAAAAAATTTCAACTTCCAATAACATCATAGATTCCTTCAAAACATACATACAGTAATCCTAAAAATCATGGTTTTTCATTCAATTCAAATAGAAAGGCTTTGGAAAAATGATAAAGAGGTCCCCCATACAAGAGTTAAAGTTCTACAATGAGTGATTTCCCCTCCAATAACTTCAATTGTTATTTAACCATGATGATATAAAAACATTAGTATCATAAATATAATAAATTCTCTTTATTTTAAGGTTATTACCGATAACTATCCCCACATTCATCAAATGGGTTATGATATCATCATTCATCTTTATGGTGGACTACCACCTCGTGATCTAATCACATTCATTTTTCCATTACCACCTCTCACGATTGAGTATGATGATGGATATAAAGAATATATAATATAATTATAAAATAAATACTCTAAAATTCATTACCTAATATATATGTTTTCTTAATTTATATTCCAAATGGGATACAATAGAGTCACTCATGTGTACGGTGGGCAATGACCCCAGAAAGCGATGTGATTCATTTTTAACTAATGCTTTACATGGAAGATAATAATGATAATGAAAATTAATATATGTGATATAAATGAAATAATTTTTTAATTAATTACGTATTTATAGTTATTAAAATGTAATATATCATTTTATTTCATTTATATTCACTTTCTTAAAGATGATAATGTCATTTGTATATGCATGGATAGTCGTCATCACAAAGTGAAGTGGCTCTATATTTTAATCCCCAAACCACATTGGTGATATTTATCAGTATATATAAATAAATTATATGTTATTTATGATAATATTATCATTATTTAATAATAAAATATTACTTACCTCTTTTCCAATATAATCATTCATAAATGTAAACATTTCTCAAGAGTACATACAACCTACAGTTTCTATGACCGTAACATACAACAATTCTCAGAACCATGTCTAAAGATGGTCCTGAAAAGATTAATTTATTTATAAATAAGATAACTATTTCATTATTATTATTCCTAATAATAAGGAACAATAGTTAAAGTATGAGGGACAAAAATAACAAATAAAACATATATAAAAAATAAATTGGTTTTTACCCGAAACATGATTTTATCATTGAATTGAAAATAAACATGTAATAAAAGGGAGAAAATTAAATAATATATGCATTTATATATATAATAATACTTATATAAAAGATTTATAATAATCTTATTTTTTTATACTATAAGCTCGAATGTCTACAAAGTGTTTTGTGACTTAATATAAGGGATTTCTTATCTCTCATTTATTTTATATAGACAAATAAAAATTCAATACACATTTATTTTATGTGGTGTAGATATAGACCCTTTGACATGTTAGGTGATTAATATCGTCCATTTTATGATATTGTAATTTTATTTTGCTGTTATTATTTGTTGAGGATTATTATTAAAATTATTATTAAAGCGGTAAGTGATCTCACTCACACTTTTTATTTCATTAAGGTAAATTTCATGTACCCCACCTCTTTCAATTATGTGGTCTATATAAATCTCAAAAACATAAGTTATAATGATTATCTAGAACATTATATGGTGTAAATTTCCATTTTATAATATCCCTTTTTAGGAGATTATATTTCAATTTATTATGAAGGTGTTAATGGATTTATGTTACAATCAAATCTCTTATTGGGATTATATATGATTAAGTATCGTATAAATAAATTTTATGATATAAGTATCAATAGTTTTCATGAAATTTCTTCTAATCATTTTATTCATGTTTGTTTCATGTTATATTACCATTTCTCCACATTTTATCTCTTAAAATAATTGACAAATATATTTTAATGAAAAGATGTGTTATTTACTTCTTTGGTAAAAAAACATATTCTTCCAAAACCGTATTTTATAAAAATGTTTCCAAAATGGTTATTAATAATATTTAAATGATTATGCAAAGAAAATTTATCCATGATTAAATAATTCTCTAAAATAATTCTTCATTTCATTTTCTAAATAATGCCCATTTGGATTTGATCTGAAATGTGAATGGAATATCTATTTTAACATATAAGGAATTAATGGAATTTACCACCATCTTGACCATTATTTTTTCATGTATTAATTTATAGTTTTTGGAATTTGTTTCAATTTAAATGATATATATATTTTTTTATGAATTTTGAAATTTTTATTTTTAAGGAAAATTTATCTTCCTCAAGAAACATTCAATGTGATTTATCCTTGAAAATAATTATCCATATATGATATAATACATTGATGATGTGATTTATTATTTTATAGGGATAAAAACCAATGATACCATTCTTAAATTTTCATTGAATGTTTTATGATGAAAATGTTTTCGGGAAACACGTTTCTATTACATGGATTATACTAGAAATTTTTTTTATGAAACTCATTTCTTTCTCCACATTTTATTAATTTTTGAAATAATAAAATGAGCATGAAACGTTTCCATTTTCCATAGGTTATGATATGATTAAATTTTTATAACAACCATTTCATTTCATGGGTTATTATACAATAAATGTTTTATGATTTGTTGTGACTTACATATATTTTATTTTCTTTATGTGATATATGGGACATATATCTCCCTCAAATTCATTTAATAAAGATAGATAACTCATGAGTAAATAAATTATATGAGAAGCTAATTACCACTTCAGAATGTTTGGTGTGAACCTAATTAGAAGTTCATATTGATACATGTGAACATGATTTCATGATTAGAATGTTATGTGTGAACCTGATTACATATTTATAATGTTATGGTTGAACCTATCTATGTTTTCACATTATTATTCAGGGATCAATATTTTATATCTAAATGGTAATGGTGGACCTTGATTCATAATCATAATTTTATTCTAGGTCTTGATTTTACATCGTTTACCTAATCGGAGAACCTTTCTCTATTTATACATGTTCAAAATGTTATAATATGATGTATACACAACAAATATGTGTTTTATGAAATGGTTATGCTCTTATAAATAATTTATTTTTATTCCCTTATGATTGAAGTCTTATGAATATCCAATAATTATTTAGTGAGACATTATTATGGTATTTTATTTCCAATGTATGGTTTTTAAATATTATGATAATGTTCCCATACCATTATTTTCATGTTATGCTTACTTATCTCCCTTTTTTACCCTTACTGAGCATATAGAATCACCCTAATTTAATCTTTAGTTTACAAGGTTATTAAGAATATATTTATGTATGATATTTTTGTGAATTGTAAAATTGTGGAATATCTTTATGGGTAATGCTGAATACCTTTCACTGAATTATTAAATTGTGTACCCTGTCTCTAAATAAATAAAATTATTACTATCCTTAAGATTTTATTTTTGTAGTGTATTGAATATTATTCTAAAAAATATAATATATATGTATATGATTCTTTTTCATACATGTTATGGATATAATAGAATGTGGAGTGATCCCAATCCAGTTTGACAACTATTAAATTGATCATTGACTATGGAAATTGTTTTCAATGCAAAAGTGTTTTTGAAAAACATATATCTATTTGCATTATTCTGATATCATGGATAGTGTTATAGAATCTTTTCAGATTATATTTATGAACTACCATGATTTCTTCCATGATTGATTATAATGATATTTTCTAAGTAGGGTGTGGTTTTCAAATGTTATTTTTGTGTTATGATACCATAAATCTTATTTTTTGTTTATGTGTTCACTCACATATCC
Source organism: Viscum album (assembly GCA_963277665.1). NCBI lineage: Eukaryota > Viridiplantae > Streptophyta > Magnoliopsida > Santalales > Viscaceae > Viscum > Viscum album. Next base: position 990,528,871 of record OY728155.1, on the reverse strand, counting down.
CTTTTTCATCATTACTGAGCATTGGTGGTTAAAAAATATTATAATTTGTTTCCCCAGGTTATGAATGATGTTTTTTATGTATGATATATCTAGAAAGGGTGATAGTTATTAATATGTTAATGACAGATAATTTCGATCTCTTATGGATAGTTTATTTATGTATCCATGTTTTTAGAGTCACTAAACCTATACAATTCTACTATGGATAATAATAAAATTTATTGAATAATCATCTAAAATTTGTAATATTGATATATGAAAAGTATGGGTCACTATAGTTGGTTTCAAAAAAAAATTTAGTTATATTTAGAAAATATGATAATAAAACATTAGTGATAACCCTTTGGAATATTCTTTTTATCAAAACAAATACAAAGCTATGATAAATAAACAGGTGTAGTTTACCTATAAAAATATCTCTATCAATATATTACAAGTGGTTATTGTTCTAGAATAGATACATTTATGGGTAATAAATTAGAAAATATTTATTCTAGTATATACCAAACATCATTCTAGTATATGGAAAGTATACCCATACTACATATGTGTTCTGACACTCCTCAGAGAGATTTATTAGTTAAATAAGAAAATGTATATGAACTGTTGTGAAGGATTTGAGTAAATGATAAATCGAAATAACCTTTAGTAAACCGTAATATTCATATATTAGATAGAAGGTGTCATTATTTCTATATTTCATAATCAATATTTTATGTTCCCTTACTATGATTATAGTTTCTCACATAATGTTGTTTTATTAAAATATTTCTGAAACTAGAAGGATTCATCTTAATGGTGAATTCGATGAAAAAATTGGCATATTGTTTTCATGAGAAACTACAGAAAATAAGGTCTATAAATATAATTCTTATGATTATTCTAATCAACTATGGAAATATATTCTTAAATACATAATCCTCATTATATTTTTTAAAATATAAAATATGAGGAAGATATAATTTTATGAAATTATTTGTGTAAATGACCTTTGATTAATGAAAAGTAAATTTTATTTTGGTCATGAATTTTGAGTGGATAACCCAAGAAAATTTCTCAATTGGATTAGATTTTATTTTCTCTTTGGAAGTACGGGTCATAGTGAAATCAACTGGTCAGTAATTTAATATATTATGTGGGTGAAAATGGGAATTATTCGAGTCACTGGCCTAATTCAAGGGTTAGATCCTTCTCCAAGGAAGGACTGATTCTATTAAAATCATTAAAGATTATAGTTTTAAGTGTTTATTTATTGGGATTCAGGAATAATGTTATAGAAGTTTTATATCAACAAAATTATTGTTATATGAATAATGAATCATGTAATGACTATTCCACAATATATTTTTAATTATTAGAAATGATTCATTGAATGGTACTGGTAACCAAGAAAGTGATTTTTTGGTAAGGAGATATTTCTAGAGAACACATAATTCTGGGAAAGAAAACCTTTAATTTGGGACTAATAATAATTTATTATTGTTTATTAGGATTACGTGACTATTTAAACTGAATAAGTTATATGGATAATATAGGAAACCTTGAAATTGGTTATTAACTTGTTTAAAATGTAATTTAGAACATCTTTAATGATGTTTATTAATTTTTTCAGATTCATTGAATATATTTAGTCATTTCTGATTTTATTTTATGAATGTAGATTTAGTTAATTTTCAGATGTAAATATATATTCAGTATTTTTTTATCATCTCAGTTATTAGTATATTGTAATATATTTTTTGATCAAGGTAGTCACTATTTGGAATGTGAAATTATGTGCTACTTTTTGTATTCGGGTGATAAATTTTAAATATGATCATAAAATTATTTGAATAAATATTTCAAATTTCATGATTTATAATATGGTCATAAAAATTTTAGATTCAACATGAGGATAATATTTATGGAATAAATTTAGTGTAGTTATATCTGTTATATTTTTGTTTTAGATATTAATGTATTGTATTTATCCATATAGGATAACCTATGAAATAAATTTTTGTTGAAGATAACTATAGATAAAATGAATTCCTTATAATTATTTAATTAATGTAAGGATATGTTAGATGTTAATATTAGTTCTTCAAGGTTAAAATTTTTATATTTAATTATAATTTTATTGAGTAAGAGATAAAGAATAAATTTTTCAATTCATAACCAAGGGATGACATATTATTTATGATGTAAAAAATATATCATGTGTATTTTCATTTTTATTATATCATTATTGAAAAATAATCACTAAACATTAAGAAAATGGTATTAGAATATATATGTTATCATTTTAACATAATTTTTCATTAATCTATATCATTTTCACCAATCCAATATTTATAGTTTTATAGCCATTAACTTTATCCGGGCCATATTATCTTTCGCACTCTTTTTGTCATTGGATGCTATTTTCTTCTTAATCTTCATAATTTTACGTTCCACCAATATCCCCCTTATTTAGGAACATTTTTATGTGTTATTACATGTTTCCATTATGTTTCCCACATTCCCTTTTTAATATAACCTTTATTATCTCTCTTGATGATGTGGAATTCATGTAATGGTATTTAAAAAATTAAACATTTTAATATGGAGATAAAAATAAGTTGGAAGAATTTTTTATTGGGGGGTAAGGTAACACCTTGATTTTTTAAAATATATTATTAAGGTGGAAATAATTCATGATATACAACACCTAGATTTAAGAGAATTATGATATATTATAAAAATATTTAAATTTAAATTTGAATGTTATAACATAAATATTTTATTTGATGGTATCAAAATGGGTAAATTCATTATAAAATATATTTACCCTATTTATAATCAATAAAAATTTATTTATTTATTTTTAGTAAATAAAAAATATATTTTTAAAAATGTCATTGTTTCCATAAAAATGAATTTTTCTATAAAAAATAATTTTTAATATATTTTGTACATGAAAATTATATTGAATTTTTTTCTAGAATATAAAATATATTTTATAAAATAATTTAATATAGATAATGATATAATAATTCACATTTTGGGAAATTTATGGATTTTTCCAAAATGATTGATTATATTTTAATAGTGAAAATATAGATTTTTTCAAATACAGTAATATCTTTTTCATAAATAAATTAAATCAAAATTATTATAATATTTTGGAAATTTTTATAGTTAAATATGATAAAATTTTTATTATAATAAAATTAATTTAATTTTAATCACTAATATTTTGGATTTTGATATAAGATATTGGTTGTCTTAAAAAATTCTCTATGAAACAGTTTCCATTGCATTTTATGAAATTACATTACTATTTATTTGTAAATATTATAGGGATTAAATATTGAGAAATCTATTAAAAAATTGAAATTAAGAGGCTGAAATTTGGTAAATATAACCTTTTATATTTGGTCATTTGAAACAGAACCCATAGTAAATATATGTCACCCTGATAAAGGTAAAATATGTAAAGGATGGTTACAACATTGATTAATGATATAAAAAACACAAAACATGACTTAATTTCCTTATTTAGAATACATTTGACCGTAGTAATTCAAAATTCTATTATATGTATTTTTTGTGCCATTTTCCCCTGATAATGATATTTGTATTATTTTTATCAACAAAACTTCCGAAATGATACTCTATGGAATTTTATATCTCTAATTTGTTTCAAAATGATAAAAATGGATATGTTCCATTATAAATGATTATTTAAAAGGTGGATAAATTTCGTTAGATTTAAATTTATTTTAAATTTTAAATAAAAAATACATTATAAATTTACACAAAACCAACATAGTATTTATTAAATAAATTGAATATTAAAATTAATGATTTATATAATATTTATATATATAAAATTTTGATGAATTGTTGTGTTATAAAACATTTTTTGGTAAATAATACATATTACGGATTTTTGAATGGAGTATATTTAAATTTTATCATTGTATTAGTGTGGTTAATGTCAAAATAAATTAATAGTGTTAAAAATGACATTAATTATATTTTATGTAAATATTATTATATTAATTGTTTGTTAAATATAATCACATTGAAAAATCAAAAGGTGAATAATATATCATTTAAAATATCATCACATTTCCATTTATAAGATACTTTTTACAATATCAATTAAATTATAACTCTTTTTGATTAAAATAGTTGTTATCATGGTTAAGGATAAAAATGGTTAATAAATGGGTTAATATAAAATATAAGTTATAAAATTACTAAAAAAATATATAAATTTCATTATATACTGATATTTCAACCCTAACCAATTTTAATTTAAATTTTGGCCCATTCGGGAGAATGTTTCTAAAGAATAATTTATTTATATTTTCATTTTTTCTGTAATACCATCTATTTTTTTCCTCCCTTATAAAATGAGAACCCTTCCCTCTTTCATTTAATGCTCCCTAATACATGTAGATCAATATTAAACGTTTATATGCACTTTTAAACCTCCCGGTAAACAAAATATATGTAAATGTAATCTTAAATAACTATTCAAAGTGTTTTTAAGAAATGATATAATGTATGACTACTAAAGATTCTAATATTATATTACCTGACCTCTTTAAATTGATTTATTCTTCTACCTCTAATAAATTTTTGGTATTGGATAGATAATAATATTTCCATTATCTGAAATATAAATAAATATATTTTTTTACATTGTGAACACTTATATCCCTTAGTTATCCCATCAAATGGGATGTAAAAGTATCACTCATGTATACACATAGACTACCTCATCCATGAAGTTATACAATTCATTTTCCATAAAAACCAATCATGTATTTTTATAGTGATGATTTTAATGTGTGTATATATTATATTTATGAAATTATATGTATTTTATAATTATATTATCTTATCTTCTTTAGTACCTTCAAACCATTCGAGAATGATATATTAGATTCTGTGTACATGCGGACTACCACCTCCACGAAGCAATCTGATTCTTTTTTCATGTCCACATTAAATGTATAGTAATAGGGATATATTTAATTAATATATATATATATATATATATTATATTACAGTTATTCATTAATAGTGAATTATTAATTACCATTATTTCATTTCATCACTTCTAAAGAGACAACATCATTCATGAGTACGTATGAATTACCATCTTCAAGAATGTTTTAATTAATATCTATATATCTAAAATTTATGGATGAATCTATATATATAATGAATATGTATGATACTTATATCATTAATAACATTTTAATGATTATTGTGACATGATCCATGTAAGATGACAGATATTTAATGAACAAAAATTCTAATGAAAAAACTAGAAGTGAACACTTAGAAACTATGATTTAAATAAGTATTTTTTAATAAAACATTTCTAAAATGTTATAAGTGGAAAATATGTAAATAATAATTATTTAAATGACACTTTTAAATAATTATAATAAATTATAATTTATTGTAAATGGTGTTAAATCACATTATAAGTATGTTGATCTTTATATAAAGGATTTATGTTACAATATCTTTATTATATTGGGGTTTCTAATGATCGTGTTTCTAATAAAGAAATTCAATGAGACATCATTCGATAATTCCACGAATTTTGTTCTCCTAAATTTTTTCATCACAATACATATTTTCAATTCATTTTCACATCTCTGCGGTGGGAGGTAATCTCCTCATCCATGTATCCTCCTCATTTTTCTATTGTTACTCCTTATTTCACACTTCCCGGCTAGCTTCCATCATTTCTGAATAGATCCCTAAGGTTGAAGGTTACTTGGAAGAAAATTAGAGACCTAATATTTCCAATATCCTTGTTTGAATTCATATAATCATTTAAACTTCACCACTACTCTTCAGTGGATCACATTGGTATTCAGTAATGGTATACATATTCTTTTGATAGATTACTCAACCCTAGGTGGGTGTTAAAATCTGGTATGATGGTAGGATTTCTCAACTCGAAGAATTTTTTAAATAATCTTCAAAAATATGGTAAGATCAGCATTTCTTAGTCTAATGTTAACAGAATAGTTTATAGATTTCGATTCATTATTTTTTGATGGTCCAGGGTTTTATATATGAGGTGTGACCCCTCAATGATGGGGATTTGAATAAGCATTCCTAGGCTATTGTTATCTTTTCAAAATACTAGTATTCCTTTTATGATTGGAAATTTAGTTGGTCGTTTATTATGAATTGAAAAAAGGATAGAAGTTAATTTTATATGATCACTCCGTGTCTCTATATAGAGGATGGTATATATAATCCTCTAACTGATTCTATATTTATTGAGTTTGAAGATGAATTCAGATGCACTTTGGTAGTACAAATTGATTCAGGGTGTGAATTGTTTTATTCTTGCAACAGTCTCGAACACCTTAGCCATGAATGTCGTAGATATTCAAATAAACCTGCTTTATTTTCTTATTTCAAAAAAATTGATCCTAATATAAGAGGTAGTGGTGGGTTCCAAATTTAAGAGTATAAATCTCTCATTAAAACAAGATTTTCTATATAGGTAGGTTTATCTTCCTTTATGATGGGTGTGAAATATGATTTACTTACTATAGTTCCTCTACACAATGATGGTTCATCTGGTCCACCGACATCATCTGCCAAGGATTTTAATTATATTAATGTTCAAATACGTTGTCCTAGGGTGAATTATACCTAGCCTATATATAAACCTATAAATATGCCTTTTCTAGAAAATATTATCCCATATCACAATGAAGATTAATGGAAGAAGATGAAAGATAATGATATAGGTAAAATAGATCATGTAAATCCCCCAACATGTAAGTTTTTCCATAATAATTCATCTGGAATTAATCTCCAAAAAAATTCATGGTGATATTTATGATGTGTTGAATTTATATGAGGAGTGGAATAAATATGTGGAAAAATAAAAAGGTCAAGGAAATCAGGGTGGTTACATGGATGAAAAATATTTTTTGAACAAACTAAAAAATAAATAATTCTCTTTTGAGATGATGGATGTCACTGGATGAGAGGATCTTCTTCCAAAACCTACCAAGAAAGCCTGGAAATTAGAGGAATAACCATATGGATTTACCGTGATAGTGAATATGGTACTTTCATGTAAATAATATTCATATTTTTCTAAGAAATTATTTACATTATCTTCTGGTAATGGTCTCTTCCATCTGAAAATTTTTTTTATGTCACTAAATCTATAGTCCATAAACTGTAAGAGTAACCATTCTAGAAGAAATGTTTCCCCAAATATATTAATGAGTAAATGAGAATGTTGTAATGCAGAGATAATTCATTTTCCTAGAATTTATCTAGTGAAATAATGTCGTCTAACATATAATTTAGTAAATATTCCCCTTAGAAATGCTCTACCAATAATAAAACCACCAAACTGACTAAGGAAGGTTGAAAACTGTTATCTGAGGAGATATGTTTTCATAAACCCGATGAATCATGTGATTAGGGGTTTGATTCACAGTTTAATTACATTTTATAGGATGTTGATCATGACTAGTTTCCTATGGATGATTACATGGCATTTGTGAATCATATCTCTTATAAAATTTTTGAGGTTATCCATCTTAATCCAAGATATGATATAAAAGACAAATCCATGAAATATCAGAGGTAAATATCCAAATCAAGTAATAATGTTAACACTTATTTCCATCATCCTAAATTAGAGCCTCATATCATGAGGTATCATCTCCATTTCTCACTCATGATGTTTAATTTAGATTGTGTATCTTATTTTTTATCTGGTTTTTTGGATGACAATATATACTTCTAATTATTTGAGGGTTTCTATTGCATGAATTATTTTTTATAATAATTTTATGGAGGGTTATAACCTATCCCTTTAAATGATAATTTTCTCCAAAAAGAAAAAAATTTTAATTTTTTTGAGTGAAAGAAATATTTTAATTAACATTCACAACATGAAAAAAAATTACAAACAACAAGAACACTCAATAATTTAGTTATTACATTAAAATATATATTTTATTTATATTGAAATTGGTGTACATGATATTCATGAAATTTCAATATTTTAAATAATTGATTTCCATGTGAGAAAGTTATCTTTTGGACCTAATGTTATAGATATGGTTTAATGATATTTTTAGTATCTGATACTTTACTTTGATGTTATTAAATATTTACTTAGTTTATGATATAATGATACCACCCACATTCATTCATATGAAATCTTTTGATGATTATGATTTTTTATGATTCTATGAATCCATTTTTATTCCCATTGTTAAATTATATTTTGTTGAAACCATTAAAAATCATGTTTCATTTCAATGTGTTATGTTTTGAGAAAATGATGAAATTTTTATGAATATAATTTTATTTACATTGGTTATTGTGTGATAAAGTTGTTATGATCATTTGGAACAAATATATATTACATTTATTTTTTTATTGGAGGGATAAGAATTATATTAATTCAGAACGAATTAGGTGAGTATATATATCTCATTATATAATTTGGATATGAATGGTGAGTGAACCTATTTTAGTTATGGAACCTCTCCACTATGATAATCATAGGTGTGAATATTTTCTAAAGATATGATGGAATTATGGGTAATATAAATCCACTATAATTTACATAGAAGTGATACATGACTATAAAAATGATATTCTATGATATTTATATGTCACAGACTTATAAATTATGATTATATTATGTTTTCATGGTAGTTGTTTTTCAACTCTCTTATCATTCGTGTCATATTAAATTAAATATTTATTCTATGACACAATATTATGAGCCACAATTTGAATGGTAATGTTTTCAATGGTTATGATCATGTTCTAATACACATATGGTCCTTTTATGTTTATGTGATATTTGACATCTCTATTTGTTACCATTGATGAGGATCGGAGCACAACCTTTCTTATTATTTTGTTCCCATGGTTATGAATAAATCTTTTTTAGTTTTACATATATAAGAAGGGTGATAGTTATTAAAATTTTAGTGATTTGTGATATTAATCTATTATCAATACGTTGTTAATGTATCCATGATTCTAAATAAATTATATCTATATGATTTTTTAATTGATCTTATGTTATGTTTCCAATATTCAACTAATAAGAGGTAATATTTATTTATAAAAATTTTTGATGAATATATATATATATAAGTATGGTCTATTCTCTAGTCAATAAAAATAATGGTTAGTAGGGCGAACAATTCTCAATCAGAATAATGGTATAATGTTATTGAAAAAATAATATATTGGGTGAAATGTTATGATTTAAAAAAGATGATGGTATTGTAAAATAATGTAATTGAGGAATTTTTTTTAGTCTTCGATTATATTTATTTCACTGAACAAAAATATATGAACTTAAATTAAGTATTAGATGATTAATTTTATATTATTTTCATCTATTGGTAACAAACCATTCTATTAAATAACATATAATAATTTGATAATAATTTGAAAAATGAAATACTACCAACATTGATAAAAATAATTTAGGTGAAGAGAAGAAATTTAATAAACATTAGAAAAACAATTTTTTTAGTTTTTACCCAATATTTAAATAAATGGTAAATTCATATTTGAGGTAGGAAATAAATGAAAATAAATTATTTCTATATTTTATAAATTATTATGAAACTGCTTGTATAAATAATGTTATTTATAAATAGTCGTGATATAATAGTGAACAAAATGATAGTAAAATCATGAAAATTATCTTTGTATCATTTGGTAAAAATTTCTTATAAAAATTATAAAGAGTGATTTTAAAATTCACATTTATAAGGGTATGAAAATTAATTTGAAAAAAATAATTTAATATTAAAATTTAAATATACATAGTCCTTGATAAAAATGAATTTTATATTGAAGAAACTTAATGTGGAAGATACTAAGAAAACTCCCTTGTAGTCTTTTTTGGGTTTGATTTTAACAAACAATATGATGGGTACCATAAAGAAATGAGTATCTATAAATGATAATGCTGAAATATGCATAAATAACATAATGGAATAATATTATTATTATGGAAATAGGATTCTATAAAGAGAGTGATTTATAGGTAACATAACATCAAAAAAATGAGAAAGTGTCAGTATAACCCCTTAAAATCATATAAGGTTTGGTAATTATATATGTATACGAGGATATGATATAATCAAGACATATAGAGACTTGAATCTATAAAACATTAAACTAGAGTCATCTACTATTACATTATCATGATTAAAAGTTATAAAATATTAGAGGACTTATTTTTTTTATTAGTCTTGGTAAACCAGATATATACATGAGTGTTGTATTACAAATGAATACAATAATCACAATATACATTTATCTTTCAAGGATATCATAATTCCATATAGAGTATGCTTGGATATCTTTATTATTATACTTATTTTGTTCATGTGGAAAAAAATAAATTAATGGTGATATCAAATTCCCAGTATGTTTAATCTATAATATAAGAAATAATGAATTAGTGGGAATAATTATTATTAAATGGTAAATAACTACACACACAAACCATGTAATCAAAAAAATGAGATGTAAGTGAATAAAAAATATGGATTGGTATTAACTAGAAACACATGTAATTTAAATAACTAGATGAGGAAAAATCTACATGGAAATGTAAGAAACTGAAATAGATTAAATTTAATCAATGAATTCAAAAATAAAATGTATCCATATTCGTGTTGATGAAAAATAGCATGTTCGAATAAAAAGTGAAACAAATTAAGGGAAATTATTAATTATTGGATTCCATGTTTTCTATGAACATGGAACTATTATTGTTAATACATTTCACATGATAGTTTAGCATATCGGGTAAAACCCCATATGTGGTGGATAGCTAGCTGACTCATCTAATAAGACTACTGATGCATCATTGGACTATCTATAATCGGTCCCCAATCGTGTCATACTTATCCAAATAATTCCTCATATATCGAATACACTATTTATCAATGTTCCTTATAAAATATCTATTTTTTGGAAGAAACATATTTATTAATATTTCCCAAAATAATATAATAATTATCAATGTAAACACCGTAAGAAAAATTGAATATGATTTAGGTAATGAACATATCAATGATAATGAATATGGATAGTTAGGGTAAATAATATATTAAATTATTGTAGGTAATTATATAATTCATGTGGAATATCAAAGTAATTAACAAAGTGAATTTGAATACTATATGTGGAAAAATCAATCATAAACCATCCATAAGAATAATACATATTGTATCAACAAAAAATGGAGTAAAAATAGAGGGTTGTAGTCTCTAATGAATAGAAATAAATAAAATTTAAAAATATGCTTGGCGAAAATATCTTGCTATTTTTTTTTTGAAAATCCATTTTAGAAAATAGGCATTTTAGAAGAAAACGTTTCTCCTACTAAAGGGAGAAATAATGTCGGGTTTTCATAAAAACCATTTCTAACAAATTTTTAGTACTTAGTAATGGTAAAATGGCAATAATCATTGAAAAAGATCAGAGATAACCATAATATAATAAAATGAAGTATTTTATTAAAAATTTAAAAATAATTTTATTCTTATGGAAATACATGTGTAAAAAATCCCAAAGAAAATGTGATTGTGAAGAAAACCCCTAAAAAGACCATAATGTGGAAGCGAGATCCAATCAGTGAATAGATTAAGTTTATCAAATATAAATCTATATTAGATAATTGGAAATAAATTGTTATATAGAAAAATTCATTTCAATAATAATCATATAATTTTATTGATAATGATGATGTACTATAACCTAATAAAAATAAATATGGTTATGAATGTTTTTTCAACTAGGTGAATTTTTAATCAGATCCCTTAGATGAAATACTTCATAATTAAACTCAAAATATAATAATAAATTATTTAATCAAGATATTATAAGATAATTTTTACATATGTACCTTTTATATAACAAAATAGGTGCACATAAAAGTTATTATTTATAAAAAATTAACATCCACAAATTGAATTAATATTGAAATGTTAATCATTAAACATTACAATGTGTCAAATTATTATTTGTATCATTTGAATGATAGTATACATGAATGAATTAAATTAAATAAAACTTATAATAATATGAGAATAAATAGATTACTAATATAAATTTTCAAACAAAATTATATACCCATATGAAATAAACTACGTTCATAACAAAAATAAGTCGCAATGGAATGTAAATTGAGAAGAAATCAGCTACCTTGGGATTCCATTTTTTAAGGAAATAGAATCTAAATTATTATATGATGGGTTTAATCATGTCAATGATGAATTCCAAAACTTTAATCATAGTTATAATTACATATAATAAAATCTTAGAAAATTTTATTACAATTTCTTATAATGATATTTTATTATTTTCATTATTTATGGAGTAAATTTCCTAGTTTATCGTGTATGTTTTACCTTTTTAGTTGATATAGAAATCATGGTTTATCATCTCAAGAATATAAATCATGATGTAAATATAATATATATTTAGTATATATTTATTTATAATTATCCTTATTATTTGGTGATATGAAAAGTAATGCACAGTTCATGGAGACGGTATGCCATATGCACGCATGAAAGGTACTTTCATTTCCTTTCTATATTAATCTAAAGAAAATTAAATGGTATATATGTATATTATAATTATAGTATCAAATATATTTAATATATCTTAATCAATTTTATTAATACATACATTTATAAATTTCATGTTTAGTGTGAACGAATCACATCGCTTTGAGGGGGTGGTGGTTCACACATCCACAGACACTGTTATCGTATTCCCATAAAATTATGTGCATAAAGTAATGGGTTATGAAAGAAATATATAAGAATAATGAAATTATAAATACCATATATAACATATATAAATAATTTTACCATCACAATGACAAACCATGATAGGTGGAAAAGGAAAAACAAACAACTTTGTTTCATCATGTGGTAGTTTTTAAAACCCATAAATAGTACATTGATTTCACATTAGATAGATGTGTTTTATTTTGGGTCAAAAATATAACATAAAAACATATCCATATATTAATGATATTGTTATTATAATGTATTAATTAAATAAAGAGTATTTATGAGGGTGGATAATGAAAATAAAACTAAAGAGCGTGATGAAATATGTTACCACTTAACCGGGAAACTTCTTTTGGTTTTCACCAATGTTCATCACTGGATGGATTTATGTCCAAGTTGATGCATCTAGGATAAGCAATGAAATTTTTAGGTTCTATTTCTACTGATATTATTCAAAAAAGAGTGGCTTGAGATATATAGAGAAATGGTAGGCATGGGTGCCTTTTTTATATTGGGGGAGAAGTGTTACTCTTGTAATGTTTTGAAATGAGAATTACAACCACATTTTTTAAATTTAATGTGTATGAATAATAGAAAAAGTATATATAAGGGAGGATAAAGTCTAAATGTTGCAATAAAAGTTTTATATGACAAGATCATAGGTTATTTTGTCCATTATGTTTAAGGGTTATCCCATTATTATGCTTAATTTTACTTTAAATGATATATTTTATTTTGAATTTCAGTCACTAATATTTTTGGTCAAAAATAATGTTAAACATATTAGAAATTAGAAATTATTATGATTAAAATTATTTAATATATTATCCTAAATTCCAATAATATAAATAGGTGAAGCTAAATTTAATTTAATCTCATAGATTGGAAATAGTGAAATTTTTTATATTAAAATCGTCCCATATTTTTCTATGCATTTATATTCACATTAAATGTGAAAATGATAAACTTAACTAAATTTGATTAATAAATAAATAATTGATCTAATTAAACATTAAAACCAATTTAAAATTTTTTTTATGTAAATATAATTTATATTAAAAAGTAACTTTAATTTAACTTCAGTATTCTTCCCTATTCATTAAAAATGAAATTTTTCTGAAAAATATCAAAAATTCACCAAACCCAAATTTCTATTTTAAGACCACAATGTAATTTTTTTACATATATAATTTAAAAAATTACCAAAATTGGATTTATTAAAGAGTATCCAGTAAAAGTTTTAAAGGATCCTTTATAAAAATATAGGGTTTATGTCTAATAATGGGTTTTATTAATATTATATCAAAAAATCCACTCTATGAACAAAAAGAATATTTTATAGAATATAATATAAATATATATATAATTATATAATAAAACTCAGTAATTGTAATTAATTTAATTTATAAGGTTAAAATAGATATGTGAGAGTAAATTTACCCTTCTATTAAAATATTCCCTATAAATTAAATTGGTTCTTATATTCATTTATAATTAATTAGTAACCAATTTATTCATTTTATATATGTTTATGAAATATATTTTCATATATAATTTTAAAATATTGATAACCACTAATTTAATAGCTAGTCTATGCCTTATTATATAATACTATAATACACTAATAATAAAAGTTTTTCTCTAAAACTCAGTTTTTCCTAGAATATAAGTATTCAATGAATTATATTGTAGTTTTCGACATATGATAACTCACATTATCATACCATGAAAGGTATAAAATATTTATAATTTGTTTTAAATTTTAAATATATTTGAAACTTTTAGGATATAATAATCTATTACGCTCTTGGTGAAGTGTTTCATACTCGATGCTGAATACAATAATCATAATTTTGATAATCTGGGAATTACATTCTCCCTACTTCAATTAAATGGTTTCCATAGAATTTAAAAATTACCTTGGTGAAAAATTGTTCATCATCTCTTATGTTTTAAATCCCATAACATGATACCTTTTTGTAAAACATCCAATAAAATATAGATGATCTGAAGTACAAGGGTCACACACCATAACATATAACTATGTATCTAAGTAGTAGATCATTAGTGGAATATATAGATGCACAAATGTATTAAAAGTGTAAATATTTATATGGACTGACTAAGTTCATAAAAACCAATCAAGTAAATTATATATAGAAATTATAGGGCCTCAAATCCATAAATCTATGATGTTTTATAATACCTTTGTTTCAACTAAAATTAATTTTTTATGGAGACATTTGTTTTATGATCATTTTCTCATGTTAATAAATTCCTTAACTCCCTAAGTATATAATTAAATTTAATTAGATGATAAATTTTAATTACACATGAACAAATAAAAAAAAAAATTCATGGATAAAATCCAAATTTATCCCTTACATTATGAAATTAGTATCTTAAAATTGACATTTATGTATGATGTAATAAAATAAAAAATTAATAGATAATAAGGCCTATAAATGAGTAAAAAGTATATTCATTTTTCTCTAATTATTCTGCTATTATTATATAAACTAGAAATTAATCTCTAAACCTAAAAATTTACAATAGTGGTTTATCATTAATATTTATTCATCAAAATTTTCAACTAAAAAATTACTTATTAACAAGGAAATCAACTTGTTCAATGGTTGATGTTAAACCCAAATCATCCTTCAGTCATTAGTTCAAGAATAGAATCCCTGAATGACTTTATTGGTTGTCACCTAACAAAAAATTTAACCTATATAAAATAATATTAATATAATGTTTAAAAAATTGTATTGACATCCCTGAAATAATGATAATTACTAAATAAAATTTTAATTAAAGTTCTCAATACATCTTTTTTTACCATGTCTCATAATCTATTTTTACTGTTACTATGATTTCATTACAAAACAAATTAATTATAAAATATATCAGTACATTTGAACTTATGTTTATAAAATGTAAATGAATTATTCCTAAAATAACATTTTTCTCTAAATCACATATATTCCATTGGATTATGTAAATAAATTTTATCATGGTAGAAACTCAATACAAAAATCCTAAGAAGTTTTTTGAGTCCGTGGTCTTATTTGTCAACATATCCCCCATTAGTATTGACCTATGTTATTAATTTTCATCATAAATTAAAACCATTTATAGTTGATTGTAAAGAATATATGAATTAACCTAGGCATGTCACCCTAGAGTTTCAAACGAGGTGTATAGTAAGGCACATATTTTGTACATGTATATGATGAGTTATGCCTGAAACTCCCTAATAAAGTTGACAGTCATTAGTATATATGTTCTAGAAACATGAAAATTTATATTATTTAAACAGGGAAGTATTTCTTTGATGACTACACAATATATATCTAATATAAACATTAGGATTTTTTTCTATACTTGTCCTAAAATAATACCTTAGGGATATATTCTATAATACTTGTTTTCCAAAATACACTTTCCATCGATTATATTAAACATCCTTTGATGTCAAATTTAGTGAACTTCCCTTAGAAATTCTGATGACAATTTCTACAACCATTAAATTAGCATGATTACAAGGAATCAAATCTCGAAGGACTTATCAGTTTAGTTCTCTTAGTAAACCCAATTTATACATGTGTATTCTATTAAAAATAAATACACTAGTTAAAATGTCATTCTTTCCTTATATGATAACATTATTCCATCTAATTTATCCATACATGTACCTGTAAATATACTTCTTAGATTATTGGGGAAATTAAACCAAATAATGGTGACATCAAATGCTAATTAATGGTAAAGTATAATATGAAAAATAATTAATCGATAAGAATAATAATAATGGAATTTAAAATAAATGAAAAACATACAATGTAATCAAAAAACTGATAAGTAAGTGCATAAATATATAAAATTGTTATAATAATAAATATATTCTATTAGAATAACAAGATAACAAATAATCAATATAGAAATGTAGTAAACTAAAACACATTTTATTTAATCAATTAACATAAAATGGAATGTTTCCATAGATTTTTCGAAACAAAATCACATTGATGAATAAAATAATAAATAAGGTAAGTTATTAATTATTGGGTTCCATGTTGCCTAGTTGCGTGGATCAATTACTATAAAAACATTTTATATGACAGTTCGGAATATCATATAAAAACCAATATAAGGTGTCTGTCCAATTGACTCATCCCCTCAGACTGATAATTCATCGAGGGGTTATCTTTGACCATGCCCCAATTGTGTTTTATATGTCCAAATAATTAATAATATATCAAATAACATATTTAACAATGTGACTTATCAAATATATATATAGAGAAAAAAAATAAAGATTTACCATTTTTTCCCGAAATAAAAAAATACATTTCAATGTAAATATAATATGGGAAATGTAATAGTGGTTTGTAAATGAACTTCCCCCTGAAAATATTATATGGATAAATATTGGAAATTAATTTTTCAATGATCATTTGAAATTTATTATTTCATGAGAACTACTAAAGAAATCAATGAAGTGAATGTAAATAATATCCTTGGACATATCGGTCTTAAAACATCCACAGGAAGAATAAAGAGAGTAACAATAGAAAAGTGGAATAAAAATAATGGGTTTTTATCATTATGAATAGAAATAATAGATATTTTAAATATTTAATTGAGGAAAAGAACATGTAAATTTTGAAATAAAATAAAAAAACTTTTTTGAAAGAAGTTGTTTTAAAAGTAAAAATGTACTCACACTAAAGAGTGAAATGAATTTGGGTTTTATTAAAAACATTCTCTAAAAAATTTAATATTAATGAATGAAAACATGTTTCTAATAATTGAAAATGTAAATATAATAAATAATATAATAAAATAAAAGGGTTTATTATATAATGATTGAATAATTTCTTATGATGGAAATCCCAGTGTAAGCAATCCGTAGAAAAACTATATTGTTATGTAAACCCTTCAAAATCCCATAATGTTTAAGTGTGAATAAATCATTCAATATATTATCTGTATCAACTATAAATCCATATAAGATAAGATGAAATACTTCAATAGATTTTTCGAGTAATTATAAAAAAATCATATAATATTAATTACAATGAGGATATTATATAACCCAATAAGAATAAACCGGGTTATGAAATTCTTTTACACATGGTAACATATAACTCGAATCCACTTATATGAAATAATTCAACTTGAAACTCAAATTATCTTGAAGAATAGAAAAATAATATTATTATATAAAATATAGAAGTATTTAGAACATATATAATAAATTATGTTCACAATAATAATGTTATTGTTTCACAAGAAGTTAAAAATAACAAAATGAAGTCAGATTGTAAAGATAATCCTTAAAAATGTTCATAAGGGGAATAATCTTTAAACATTCCAATGGGTCCCAAAAAATTTAAAGCATTTGAATCATAATATCCCTATTAGAATAATATTAAATGAATCTTATAATAACATTATAATATAAAAATTCCTGATATAACATGTCATTGGTATGTATATACACCATATAAAAGAATATAGGTTCATAACAACAAATGTTTTTCAATGGATTTTATATTGTTATGAAATCCCATACCTTGCATTTCATTGTTTTTGGTGAACATCCAACTACATCCTATATAATGGTTTTGAACATGTTACTAGCTAATCATAGAACTTTGATCCTATTTATAATATCATATATTGACTTATTATAGTATACTATTATCCATTTGAAAAAAACCATTCATTATTTTCACAATTTTGACTGTTAATTACCTAGTTTACGGAGTATGTTTTAACATGTTATTTGTTATCACGATCTTAAATTAATCATAATAAAAATGTAAAACATGATATAAAAATATTATATATTCATAATATATTTATTTATAATTATCCATAATATTTTGATAAAAGAAATAGAATCTACCATTCATTGTGATTGTAGGTCGTACACATGCTTGAAAGATACATTCATTACATTTACATATTGAAATAATATGAATATATATATATATTATTTCATGTATAATTTATATTTAATATAGCTTTCATATGTTCATTTAAACCATTATTTTCATGTTCCATGTCATGTGTAAATTAATCACATCTCTTTGAGGGGGCAGTAGTCCAGAATATCCCAAATGTTTTTATCATATTCCCACAAAATAGAGTTCATAAATATATATTTTATAAAATAATTATATATGTATAAATACATTTTCAATATCATATATAACATATATAAACATATTTTCCATCATAATCCCAACAATGAGATATGTAAAATAGAAAATGAACAACTTTTTTTGTGAGGCAGTAGATCACCGTACACATAAATAGTAAGTTTGTTACCCATTAGATGGATGTTTTGTTATTTTTTAGGTATAAACATTAACATAGAATAATATAATTACATTTAGGAAATTTTTTTATTATATAATCTTGTAATAAGGATAATTGATGGGATGGTAATCAAAATAAAACTAAAGAGATTGAGAATGATTTTACCTCTTAATCAGGTAACTCATATTTGTTTTTAAACAAAGTGACTCTATGGATAGATTTATTCCCAAGATAATGATTTTAGGTTATGTTCTGGTATTTTAGAAGCTATATTAGAATATATTGGTAAATATGTATCATTAAATTTTTGAGGGATTGGGAGGCCTGAGCAACTTTTTATGATGGAGGAGGAGTGACACTCTTGTAAATTTTGGAAAAGGGAATTACTCCCAAAAGTTTCCTTTTGAATACGGATCCAATAATAGAAAAAAGTTAACAAAATTTATTATAGGGTCAATCCATGGCCATAAATTGATTTTAGATTGGTTTTCATGTCATTTTAGACTTTCAGTTTATGGTTTAGTCCTTTGATAAGCTTAATTTCACCTTAGTCGTCATAATTAATTTTAATTAATTTCATTAATATTTTTTCTAAAAACAATGTTAACCAAATTTTTAATAATAAATTATTCTTATTCTAAATATGAAATCTATATTTTATAAATTCCAAAATATTCTAATAAATTAATTTAAATTTAATCTTACAGATGAGATAATAATGCAGGTTTTTAAGATAAATTGTCTCGATGTTTTCTATGTTTCTATATTAAATTTCAATGTAAAATTGATTATAATGGCATATATTGATTTAAATAATAAAAAAATTTATCAAATTAATAATTAAAACAAATTAAAAATATATAGTGTAAACTTATATATAAATAAGATTAAAAATTAGTTTTGAATTAAAATTCAGTATTTTCAAAATTCATTAAAAATGAAATATTTTATAAAAAATATAAAAAATTCACCCTAATATAAATTTTATGTTATGATTTAAAATATTATATTTATTTTGAAATATAATATTTAGAAACATTTTAAAAATTCGACCTAAAATATGTTCTCTATTAAAAAGTTGTAAAAGTGCCTCAATAAAAATATAGGTGGCTTGTGTAATATTAAGTGTGTTCATATCATATACCTATAAAATATATTGGATGAAATTGAAAATTATTTATTTGAATAATATATATATATATTAAATTAATATCACTCACAAAATTTAATTAATTTTATTTTTTAGGGTAAATTATATTTGGGATAATAATAATTGTTTTCTATGAAAATATTACCTTTATATTCAACTGGATATTATTTCCATTTCTAATTAATAGGTAACCAGTGTATTCATTTTATATTTGTGTAAATTATATAATTTATTATATAATTTAATACTATTTATAACCACTAATTTTATAGCTTGTCTATATCTTATTATGTTAAATAACAATATTTCAGTGACATATTCTTGTTTGGTGAAACTCGAACTTGTGTGTAATATATGATTTGGAAAAAAAGTCATTGTTGTGTATGACATATGATAACTTGGTGTTGCATCCATTGAAAAGTATAAAATATAATGAACTTATTTAAAATTGTAAAGATATTATAAATTCTCAGGATGTTATATTCCCCCACATGCTTGGTGTTTCATGTCGTACACGCTATTGAATACAATGTTCACACATTATATTTCAAGGGATTAAAATACATCAAAAATTGCTAGAAACAAGTAAATAATAATTTAATTTTTTTTATGAATTTGATAAAATTAAATATATAATATAGTTAAAAAATATATGAAAAAGGGGCATTGTGAAAAAAAAATATTTCTTACCCCGTTTATTGATTTTCTTATTCCTCACATTTAACCCCTTTAATTACCATGTTATATTTCTTAAATATGTGATTTATAAAAATTTAAAATTGCAATTAATTTATGTTGTACCTTTATTATCATATTCATTAATTTGTTGTATAGTTTTTTCTCATCAACCAGATGGGGTTATTTAGTCAATTTTTCAAAAACATCATCAGTATGTTGAACATGTTCAATGATGTGAGAAAATATACTACTATAGATTGAAATTTTAAATTCACTATAAATCAATTTTATTAGCTGTAAAAATTACTGATGTATGTAGTTCATTTAAAATTTTTTCTATTTTATCAATTCTAAATAATGCACTGATATGTGGGAGGCTTTATCATTGAGTTATTGATCATTGATTAAATGAGACTTCATCGACACTAGTTTGCAGTGATAATAATGGAATTAATATTTTTTGAATAATTTCGGATGAAAAAAAAATAAATTAAACTAGTGGGGTGAAACCCAACAACCTATGACACACCATAAAGTTCTACCTTACACCAAAAAATTATCTATTAATTCGATAGATGAAATTCCTACACAAGCCAAAATTAATTGTTAAGAAAAATATGTTCCACTCTCCTAAATGACATTCCTATTATATAATTATATATTCACACATATATATGTGTGTGTGTGTTTTTAATATATATTTTTATTATTATATATTAGTATTGAATTATATATATTTATATAAATATAAATAAATTCATTACATAATGAAATATTCAAATATTTATGTATTTGTATTCATATATTAATATCTAATTGTTGAAAAATTAATTTTTATATGTAAATGTATATTTATATTTTTGTCTGTCTGTGCATGTGTTTGTGTATATATTTTTTTTTATATGTCTCTTTGACTTTATATACTGATGTATATATATATAAATATGTTTTAATGTCTGTGTATTTTTAAATATATTTGTGAATCTATATATATATATATATATGTACGTATAGATATATTTAAATATTCAATTATTTCAACAAGTATATGCAAACACACACACACACATATATATATGTTTATATATAATTTATATATATACTATTTTTCATGTATATATATTTGTAAATTTTTTATTGTAAATAAAGTGAACAATTTTCTATTTTAAATAAAACTGCTAATAAATGATTAATTTTCTATGGATTATATATTTAAAAAGATATTTTATATAAAATTATTTATATATTTTATTATAAAATTGTTTTTTAATATTTAAATATAAGAAAATATTTATATATATTTTCATATAATAGTAAAATATGGGAAAAGTAAAATTCCAATACTATATTATTCATATTAATGTAATCCTGAGGAAGAAATTCAGTTAACAACAACAAATGATAGGAAGACCATATTAAAAAAAGTTTAAATTTCATATAATTATTAGAAATTTGGATATCAAATCTAATTTACTTGTTTTGGATTTATTACAAGTCTTTAGGACCATGAAAAAAAATTTCAAAACCGAATACTATATTTTGTATATTTCTTCACAATCATTGATTTGATAGATTTTGTTGTTTAAACTAACCCCGAGATAAAATGAAATTGTTGTTTTAAGATCAATTTCTATTTTCAACATATTTAAATATATTATTTAATTAATTGAATTTTACTACCTCAAATTTTTTATATAATTTTTATTATTCTATAAAATTATTAATTTTATAAAGAATATTATTTATAAATTATTTTATAAGCTATTTTAACTCTATCTACAACAAATTAAGTTTAAATACATAATTACTGTTATATAAATATTATTTTAGAAAATATATAATATAAATATCTATATAAAATTATGCATCTACTAAAATTTGATATTTAGTAGTTGATTGATTGTCTTCTTATGAAGAATTCATTTTATCAGGGCTAAAAATTAAATTATCGCTGAAAAAGAGAACAACGTTATCAATGTGAAGAAAAAAATTGATTATAGATTGCCCCTATATATTTAAATTAATGAACTAAAATGTCTCCCCTTTAATAAATGGTTTTTTATCACTCTTATAGGTCAAATTTACCAATGTTTTCGTAAGGGTCAAAGAAACCTATTTATCATCATTTTTAAATGTTGATATGGGAAAATAATTAATAATGTGGAATCTATTTTTTCATTGTATAATAATCAATTAATTTATATAGTTATAAGATTTTTATAATTCTAGAAGAAACAAATATTAACAAGTCAATAAATTTTCCAAAAATAGATCAAATTTGTAATTAAGGATACGATATGCTCATTATGGGTAACTAAATTCACTATGTTAATTTATTCTTTAAATAATTAGAAATAATAAACACTTTATCATTATATAATATAAATAACATCATAAATAATATATTAAATTATTAAATTATTTTTTAAATCCATCCATTATTGGAATTGTTGAAAAATTAAATGCCTCTTCCATGGAGGTAGTAAAACAACTAAAATATGGTAAATCCATTCCTTATACATTAAATGGAATGAAGTAGAATGATTAAAATTATAATGATAGAATAAAAATTGATAATACATATTATATTAATTTCATTATATAGTTATTAATTTTTTATATTTAGATGTGGTAAAAGTGTAGAATAACATAGATGAATATGATTATGATAATTACCAGTCTGATGTTTTCCTCCTTTGGACCAAACCTCAACCTGCCTTTTACTAATCTATTGAAGATACAAGAACCTCAAGGACATTGCAATGAGTGTTGGTGATGAATGTTCGAGAATATTGGTAATTCAAATAAACATTCGGTTTTTTATATGTTAGGTGTTTATTGGTGGTATTTAGACAGTATAGAGAAGGTTTGTTTGAGCATTATTGATTGTTTAATCAGTTAAGTATTTTTTTTAATGAATAGTAATGATCCCCATTTAATTTGTTTCTTTTTAGCTAAAACATTGATGTTTTTGTTGAAATTTAAATTAACTCACAACCAAATGGATCCTATGATCCACTCAATTAAATGAAAGGAACAAAAGAATATTTTTATTATAAATAACTATAATTTTCTTTTAAAAAATTTAACATTTTGGTTTCTATATGACATACATGTGGGGGTTGTCATTATTACACAATGGGTTTAATCAAAATAAATTTTTTTATTAAAACTATAACTATTATACTGAATTATTTAATATCCTATATTGGTTTGTTCGAGGATTAAACCATATATATGGTGAATAAGTTAGATTGGGTTTTCAAAAGAATTATATTTTTTTATGGAAGAAATAGGTGAGAAAATGATGGGGTTGATTAATTTTTAATAACCAGAATGAAAATCAATAAGATTGAGTTATTTGAATTTAGATTTGAAATGTGATCCAAGGTTTCATAATTTTAGTATTAGGGTGTTGTTTTATTTTAATAAATAGTTTTATTAATTCTTGATTGAATTTGGAGTTGATATGAGAAAGATCCAATGGTCATGGTATGCCCTCATTGATGTGGAAATCCCTAATTTCCCTTCATTTGGTAATTTAGGGTTTCACCGAAATCATGTTTTCATGATATCATAATTATAAATAGTTTCACCTAAACATGATAGTTTTAATGTCTGATTTAGTGTTATATGTTGTGAAATATTAAGGTTCTTTTTATATTCAATTTCCAATGGCCATGAAAAAAGTAAATAAAAGGGGTTTAGAATTTATTGAAGAATTATAGAAAACAATATACAAGAATATATAAAATAAAATTATTCCATCACACCTCCCCCTTTTATTAGACAACCCTAGAAAAATGAATGTTTTCCCTCACATCCCATTGGTAAGTCAATAATATTGGAGGAGAAAATAAAAAAATATTAATGAAAACGTATATAAAATTGGGGAGGAACATTCATAAAAAAATTTCTCACTCCATGATTTGGTCATTAGTTTTCTTTTAAAAGTAGTAGGTTGTCCCTCTATTTATATTCTTCACATAGGATTGAATATTAATGAATTTCATAATATAATGCTCAAAAGGTGGTCTAAGGGAGGTCATATGTGTTAAAATAGGTCAAAAGTCGAGGATATGCAGAATCATGCTGTTAAAATCCAATCTCGACAATTTACACCATGTGTAAATTAATATTTTACATTTATTTACTTCATGAGGTTTCTATATTTCTTTTCATTCACCTTTTCATGATTTGTAATCATTACATGATGTGAAATACCATTTTTCTACACTGGAAGTCTCATTTTCCCTCAGTTTGTTTATTTCATTCCTAAGAAATGTTCCATGAATTTCCTAAACAATCTAGCGTCTCTCACTCCATGAAGTTTATTTTTTTACCTTTTTCATTTATTTTTAGTTTACAATCATAAAACACAAAATCAATTAAATAATTAAAAAAATGGAAAGAATAAACACCTAAATATATAAATAAAAATATTAAAATACAATAAATGACATACATATAATATATATATCAAATACCCCAACATTTGAATTAATAATTTTCCTCACAGATAAATAATCAACATAATATATATTATGTTCACCATACCATGGTTTAAATTAAAATTTAATAAAAATCATTTATCAAATAGAAAATTCATTATTCTAGAATCACATAAGAAAAATTCATTAATACCTAATCATTCGAATAAAGAAATCAAACATGTATTTTACATTTTTTCCTTTGAATTAAAGACACTTATTCAATCATTAATTTTGATTTATCAATTAATTATTAATATTCATGATATTATTTATTTACCCCACAATAATTTTTCAACTCATCATGAGTTTACAATTGTAAATTGAATTCATCACATAACTAAAAAATTTGTAACACACCATAGGCTTCTAAGGAATATAACATCTCCAAAGAGTAATGATAGAATCATAGGTAATCACGAGTAATTCACCCTTTTGGATCAAATGACTCTGAGGACTAGGTATAGTTGAAAATTTATTTAAATCATATAAGGCTAAAAAAGTAGTTTCAACAATAATGTAGATTGCGTGATAATAAAAAATTGTGCAATTAAAGTCTTCTCTTTCCCTGATATTATAGGGAATGATCGTAAAGTGACTAAATTCAAAAAATGAGACAACTAGTTTTTCATTTTTTCCACATTTAATATTTTTTGAAACTTATACTGGGGTGAATTCTCATATCCACCACCAAACCCCTAAATATATCCTCATGACACTATTATAATAGTGATAATAAGATCACCAGTTAATCAACGGTGAACATTGAATTTCTAAAGACAAAACCAACATGTTTATTATTTTTTAAAATAGGGATTGAAACAATTACAGTGAAATTTTCTTTTCCAATATCTCCCAAAAAATCAACCACACTTCTTCATTACAAAATGTCCATCCATTCCACAATCCCTCTATTCCCCCACACATTTTCTTGATAATACTGAAAAATATTTAGAGGAAGGTTGCAAATAGAATATGGACTTCTCACAATACTAATTTCATAAAAAGTCTATAAATGACAAAAATTGGTATAAAATAATTAATATATGGTGGGTCTATATATAAGTTATTACAAAATTATTGCCTCAATCAGTTCAAAAATTATTCTATTCATTAGAAGCTTTAATAAGTTTCAATGTGTGTTCTATAATAAATAATGCATGAGTTTCTCAATAATTTTATGATAGAGATAATTGAAAATATTTTCTTAGTGTGTGTCAAGATATTAGTATTAATGGTTTTGATAACTACTCATTGAAATTACCATGAATAATTAAATAAATTAATGATAATATTTGAAAATCAATTAATGGAAAAATATAAAACAAATACAATGATCGACATTCTCTCCTAAAAAATAATTTTTTGAAATCCTAATCCACAAGATTTTATATATTAATGGAATTTTTAATTTTTCTCATTCTAATTTATTGAAAATAAAATTTACCTATCATCGAATTGTAATTATCTTATGTGGTTTCATGACTCAAAGATCTCTTTATTGAATAATGAATCAAATGAGGGGCATGTAATCAGAAGATAAATAATTAATTAAATGTGGTGAATATAGTATAAATATTTTAAATAGAAACTCATACATCCATTTTGCGTGTTTCTTTGAACAATGTTTTAGAGGTTCTAGAATCCAAATTCATGATGTGTACTTATTCTGAAGCATCTTTTTGTCCTTCCTTATAATTCATATATGCACGGGTATTGATCATCCTAAGAATTAAAAAATAAATATATGAAAGAATAGTAAATTGTCAATAATTTGTTTAATATTTTAATTTTGTTCATGATGCTTGTAAAAAAAATTAATAAAGAAAAACAAAATCTTCAGGTTGCCTCCTGAAAGCACTTTTGTTTACAATCGTTAGATTAACTTTGACTCAATTAGCATCACATCATCTGATGTATGATTTAAAATTATGTACCTGGATAGTGTCTATATGGTTTTTCCCTAAACTTTCGCTATGAAAATCTTAATTATACATGATGATAGTATATGATTGATCTCTATTGGACCAATACAATATTTTTTCTCAATCTTGAAAAAATAAATAAAATTTTATATACCATACGTTCCAGTTTTCATTTCTCAAATATAGTGGAGTCGGTTGATCCTATGGTATCAGTAGTCTTTTTCTTCATATTATTATTCATAATTCAGCTGAGAATCCTCTAACACAATAGAAGTAAACTTGTCTACATATTCAATCTCTATGACACTCTTATCTTTAGCTATATTTTATTCTCAAAAATAATTATCCTCTCACACGTCATAGATCATCATTTCATGGTGGATGTTAAAAATTACATGATCACCCTCAACTCTCATATATAGTTGTATGCTTCATAATCCAATCAGTGTAGGCCCAAGGGCTAAAAATGGACTCCCCGTTATAAGATGAATTGCCTCCTCTTCTGTATCATGCACTAGGAAGTTGACATAGAAGAACATGTTGTTGACTCTAATTAGGTCATCCTTTATTAGACCTAGTAGAATTTTATTTTGGACTCTTTCATTGATGAATTACTATTTTGGGCTTCTTAATTATATTCCCAACATCTTTGATGTCATTTATGAAAAGATATCGACACTCACACCTATCTAACAAAAATATTTCTATATTTGTTTTTCTCAGATAATGATAGTTATCAAAAAGGTACCTAGATCACTTTTCAACATTGGTAGGTCTATAGATACAACTATCAAACACTCCCATGAGAGTAGAATAGTTCCAATATCATCTATATTCATTTATTGGTAACTATATGTTTCATAAATTTTGTATATACCATCATGTTTGTGAGAGCCTCGGCAAAAGGAATATTAATATGAAATTTTTAAAATTGTTCAAAAAATATACCATTCAATAAATTTTCATTACTCCCACAATAAATTATAGAAAAGGTATTTTTTTCTTGTACTAATAAGGTTCTTTTTCTTTTTCATAAGATAATTGTTCCTTAATACTTTTAGCTTCCTTCTAACATTATTCAACTATATATTGTCCTACAAATTCTATACAACTTACTTTTGTTTTCTTCCTATTTATAATATTTATAACATTTAATTCTTCATGTGGGTTTCTGAAAGGGAATCAATGAAATTATCTTCTGCGACCCTCGTTAATTTGATCTTCAATTTGGAAAACTAGATGCCCTATATTATGAAATACGGTATATTAGTTTGTTTATTGTGTTTTTTATTTCCATATGTACATCCCTAAAAGCGGTCATGAATGTTTCCAGTGTCTCTTAAAATGTATGTACCAAGATTGTTGGTATAGCCCCATAGCATGTTTACTTTTAAAACTTATATGGCCTTTTTTGATTCTCATGTCTATGTTTTTTTTTTGAGAATATCATCCCTAAATTTTATTACCATTAATTTAATTATCCTAATATTCATTTTTTATAAAAATATATTAGGGATTTTGGGGATGGATCATCATGATTTCCAAGCTCATTATTAATTAATCAATTTGTTCTTATATAAATTCATTATTATTAACTTCAAGAAAAATGTTTCATTGAATCCCTTATCGTTTCCCCTAGAAATTATTTCTCACCATTTCATCAAATAAGTTGTATATCACATTAAGTGACCTATTTATCATAGATCCTCTATCTAAAACATCAATAATTAACATGTTTCACTATGAAAAATACATATTGAATTTTTGGATTAGCATCCATATCATTATATCATGATGGGGGCATATTGGAGTCATAACATTATATAGTTCATAGGTAGAATATAGAGATTCGTCAAGAAATTGAAAAAAAATTAGACTGTTTAACCGAATATCCATAGACATAGACTATGTAATGAAGAGGTTGATGATGTTTGGTGGAAGCTCAGCCCATGTTTTGATGGAATGTAATAGAACGCTTTAAATATAATATCGTGCTTTCTCACGTAATGGAAATCAAAAAAGATGTAGTCTTACCATATCAGTAAAGATATTCTGGAATTGGAATGTGTCAAAGAGCTCAAGAAAGCTTCCTAAATGTTTTTTTAGAACATCATGTGGTATTAAAGAGAAATTTACATTTTTCAAGATAATGAAAAATTATTATTAGATTGATCTTGAAGAGGTTCCCATAAATTATGGGTGTTAGGATTCCCAATTAGAATCATGTGTTTAATGGTTGCTAAAATTCAGCAAGAAACTAATGACATAGATCTCTTTTCCAAACTCTTTAACAATGTTGTTGTTTCGTTATAACATCCATGATTATATATTAATTATCCTTCATTAAGGTTTTTTGAATGTTTAGGAATGATGTCAAAAAACTTTTAGACTATTTCTGATGTGTTGTGGTTGTTATTTTATAAAATTTAGAAATTTTAAATTCCCAACATGTGTACACCAAATATAAACCTAAAAATTGAATTCGAGTAATAAAATATAATAAAAATTAAAAACATAAAAAAAATATCTTGTAATTTTCCCCTACAAAGACCCAATTTTTGAGATTCCCAAGGGGTTTGTGATTTATAAATTTGTTAATACAATTTGAAATTTTAAAGAACTAAAACTGTCCTATATAATTAATTAATATATTGTATTGTAATGTTTAATATAGAACCCATACATTTTTTTAATGAGTTTTATTATATTTTTAAATGATTTTACATTATTTGATTGATGAAATATGGAGAAAATGATGCATTTGATTGATTTTAATGAAGCAGAATGAAGATGAAGAAGATTTATTAATTTTTATTCTGTTTCAAAAATAATCATAAGGTTTTGTAATTTTGGGGATTAATTTCAATTAGATTTTGGGAAATTGTTTCTTTAATTCTTGATTGGTGTTTGAGTAGATAAGAGGAATATATGATGGTCTTGGTATCCCCACATTAACATAGAAATCAAATTTTTCCTTTGGTCCGGTATTCTAGGGTTTCAGCAATAATGTTTTTTTAATACCATAGAAATTATTTACATTAAATTGGAATATGGTCATACCTCAATTAGATTTGTTAGTTACACATTTTTAGGGTTCACTTTAGATTCAATTATCAATATTCATCATAAAAGGAAATGGAATGGATTTGAAATTTATTTGATAATTGTCAGAATCCAAATACATGAATAAATAAAACTAAAATAGTCCAATGAACCTTCCCCCTTATATTACAAAAACCTAGAACGAGGAGAGTTTAACCCAACATCTTAGTGATTAGAGAATTAGAGAAAATGATTAAAGTAGAATAAAGTCTAACGATAATGTAGATGAAACTGTGGAAAAACCTACAATATGAAGCTTCTCACTACAAGATTTTTTCATTAGGATACCATCAACAGAAGCCTGATGAACCTCAATTTATAGGCTCAATATGGCCTTGGGTATTAAGTAATTTCAAAATTAAATTGTCAAAAATCTGTCCAAGGTGGGACATGAGTACAAAAATAAGCCCAAAGTTGGAAATATGCCAAATCTAGATATTAAAATTTTATCTTGACAATTTACACCACATGTAAATTATTACAAATAAGGTGATTTTATTTTTCACTATTATTCACTTCACTAAGTGTCTCACTTTACTAAAATGTAGTGGTTCAGGATGGGTAATTATTACATGACATTTTATGTCAATTTTCAACAGGATAAGCCTCGTTTTTCTTCATTTCCTTTGATTTATTACCATAAAAGTTTCTATAATTTCCCTAAAAAATCTGATGTCACTCCATGATAAAAATAGATTCCATGATTTTTTCCCCTTTTTTCAGTTAATTTATGTATCCTACCATAAAACCCAAAATATGATAAAACAAAAATAAATGTGAAAGAATAATCATTTAAACATAGAAGTAAATATTTCCACACATTGTGAGATAAAAACAAGAAACACAGATATTACTATATTATATTACATTTTTTAAATTCAATAGTTTACTACATGAATACATTTTTTATTGAGAAAAAAGATATATACATTATTAATTAATTATTATATCATGAAAATTCCAAAAGAAATTACAGTATTTTTAAAAACTATAATTTATTAAAATTCAAAAAAAACTATTAGGAAAAATTATAAAAGTGACATCCTGACCCAGAAGCCACAAAATGGTTACTCGAACCGGTTAGCCACAAGCCCTCAAGCACACCTCCCAATATGCCTGAGGGTGCTGAATAGCAGTGAGGGTATGGTATGTTATAATTTGGGTGACTATACCCTCTATTATCAAAAAAAAACCAACAAAATATTATAAAAATAACCATGTACGGAACCATATAAATAACCTAAACAATACCATGGCATATGATAGTCAAAACCCATATAATACAATACTCAAATGAATGGTAAAACATTCTATGACAGTGTAACTTCCATCTGTCCATAATGCAACTCAATGTAAAGACACAGTGACTCCAAAACAGGTCTAGAATCACGTCTGGTTCTTTATCCCATGATCCAATCACAAATTACAGCCTATCACAGGGCCTATCCCTTATCGAGTCCTACAATAACAAGGTCTGATTGAGTGCAGATCAGGTATCCTGAATATGGTGTGAGTACAACTCAGTGGGAGACCACCAATTGTGTCCAAAATAAGTCTATTCAAAAGATTGTGCATTCATATTTATGAACAACTAAATACAATGCATAATTTAAACAGTTGTCACATAGTTATTTTATCATTATTAATCACATGAGTCCAATTAAATTAATGTTTTCTATTTGAATCATCCTTCATTATTATCATTCATTTGGTGTAGGTCATCATTCCTAGCACCACAAATCTCTACAAAAACATCATTCATTATAAAAATTCATTCAGTGTAGGTCATCATGCCTAGCACGTATAATCTTGTTGAGTGTAGGTCTTCATGCGTAGAACTTTTTTCCTCAATTGGGGCATGTCATCATGCATAATACCCAATAATATAATGTATGTATAACAATTGGATAGGGATTAAATTCCCAAGTCCCAACATATAATTGATCTAGGAAATGATGTCCAACACCAAAAAATCTCATCCATTTAATATTTCTTTAAGTCATAAGAATTTTCAAAATTATTCATTTAATATTCCAACATTTAGTTAAACATTTAAAAATCCATTAGTAAATTCATGAACTAACTAAGAAAATTACCCACAAATTAATTCATAAATTAATTATTCAATAAACACAGTTTGTTTCCATTATTAATTATTCACAACTAATTATCCAGATCACAACCCAACAAGAAATAATTAATTATCACAATTAATTATCTTTGATCACATTGTGTCACATAATTAATTCTCAAAATTAATTATCATATATATCCAAACATAGTTCCATAATTAATTCCCCCCAATTTATTATATTATCAAAATAAAATAAATATCTCAATTATAATATCTCTACCAATATCAATTCTCCAAAAGACTTATTTGGGAAACCCCCATCGTTTGTTTGGTAGTTCAATTATCAATTAAATCATCAAATCATCTCAATTCAATTACCCATTCCTAAACAGTCAAAATTATGAAATAAATCATCAAGTGAATCTGGAATATAATAAAATCACATTCATTTATCATAAAACATGACTATTGGAGTTTGCTTTAGACCACCTACCTCAGTTAATTGAAGGAAGTTAGCCCAACTGGAAATCCCCAAAATCTAGGTGTCACAACATGTCGATCAAGCTCCATATCTAAATACCTAAAGCCAAAATTATGATCAATGGAATCAAAAACATTTAAAATATAGATCTGGATCCAAAATAAGAGATCTATATCTTAACTCATAGGTTTAGATCTAAGAAAAAAGGTACATATCTTCCCTGAAAAGACCTAGATAGGATAAGAGAAATAATGGGAGAAGCAACAGGAAGAAATCCACATACTGGGAGGATAGAAGATCCTCAATCCGATCATTCAATCTCGATGAATGGTGTTTAGATCTCCATGGAATATATTTAATAGGATTTTGAGACACCTATAATTCATTATTCCCAAGACAAGGATGAAAATATGGAAGTCATGGGGGTTCGGGTGGTTTAAAAAAAAGAATTTTTTGAATTAAAATCCTGCGTGTACATTTTCCTAGGTAGAGGTGCACGGTTTGGGAAAACCATGCACCAACTGTATAGACGCCTCTATCTAGTTTTCCATGGGTGGAGTAGTTTTTTTGCATGATTTTTCAAACCATTCACAAACCATGAAAACCTCTCTATCCAATTTCGTACTCTTGGCATGCTTTGGTTTCACGGTTTTTGAAACCACGTACAAACCATCCACATCCCATTTTCCTTTATTTTCCATTAATAGGTCACCTAAACACACCCCATTCCCCTACTCCTAGTTAAAGTCCCTTATGTTCTTATAAAATTACTTTAAAACGTGGTCGAGATGACTCCAGAAAATTTCGGGATCTTACACTATCCCCACCATATAATAGCTCATCCTCAAGCTGAACTCTTGAACTTCTCTAAGATTCCGAGCCAAAAAATATTGGGCCATTAATCCCTCATTTTCATCTCCCTATTCCCATGTTTCCTCTTGAACATTGCAATGTTTCTATAACACATTAACTAACGACACTGTCTATCCCTATAACACTTTCTCACTATGACCCATCACACATTATAGATGATCTTAACAGGACGCATCTGTCTCAAGGTCAACCTATTTCAAATAAATAACATGAGATGGGTTGGGGTGATACCGTTGTAGTTGTGACACATAAAAAACATCATGAAAAGTTCAGAATACTTGTGTAAGTGTTAATCGGTACGCCACCATCCTGACTCCGTCTAAAAACTCAAACAGTCCCACAAACTTGAGCGCTAACTTTCCCTGCCTTTGTATCATGTGGGGACCAAATGAATGCGACACCGGAAGGAAAACATGATCACCCACTATAAAATCTAGGGGTAATATCCATCTTTTAGCATATGAATTCTACCAACTCTAAGCCATATCCATATACTTTCGAATCAACTACAACTGCTCTGATGTCTCCCGAACAAGACTCGGTCCTAATAGCTCTAACTCACCTGCATCTAACCAACATAGACGTGATCTTCAAGGTATACCATAATTTTTCTTTATATGGATCTATCTGTATAGTTTCTAGATAACTATTTTTATAATAAAACTCAACTAAATCCAAGTGCCTTTCCTAAGAACCACCAATGTCAAGGACGCATGCTCACAACATATACTCTAACACCAGTACGGTAAACTCTGACTTCCCATCTATCTATGGGTGGAAGTCCATACATAGTAGAACATTTATACTAAGTACCAACTGTATGCTCAACTAGAAGTGTTATGTAATGATTGAATTATGATCTAAAACTATATTTTATGGAACCCCATTTAAACAAACTATCTCTCTCACATATAGTTATCCAAACTGCTCTACTGTAAATGTTTCTTTGATAGGAAATAAGTGTTTTACCTTCATTAGACGATCCATAGTGACTCAAATATCATCATTATCCTTAAATATCATTGGATGTCCTACCACAAAATACATTGTCATGTCACCCCACTTCTATTCTGGAATATTTAATAGCTGCAAATGTCCTCCTGGTCATTGATGCTATGATTTCACCTACTAAAAGGTGAAACATCTTGTTACGAACCCTGCAATCTCATTTTTAATGATTGACCACATAAACTATCATAAAATCTCACATTAAATTTTTGTCAACCTTGGATGTACCACCCACCTTGATGCCTAAAATTCATGCATGAGTTTCTATCACATATTAATAGTCACAAAAACCTAACTTTTCACATAGATGATCTCATCCTCATCTATTTTCTAGTCGGAATGTGTCTCCCCACCTTTAAGGCTTTCCCTCAAGTCTAAACACTCTTTATCCTCATAGTTCGTGTCCCTGATCCATCTCATTAGTATATACTCCCCTACTATAGAAACCAGAGTCATCCAATCTTGACACTCATGAACTACCACATGCATTTTCTCCAGTAAGTCATCATCTTCTACTCTACGCTTGACTCATGTACCAACTATGTCTGTGTTTTTTAACTCAATACATCAACCACACACTTCCCAGTTTCACGTTTATATGGTAGTTCAAATTCAAAGTACTGCATATGCTCTACCACAATTCGTTGCTGAATATTTAATTCGTGCTATGAAAAGATATACTTCAATATTTTGTGATCTGTAAAAAATGTAAACATTTCTTTTAGAATATAGTGTCCCTAACACATAAAAGTATAAACCACTACTTTTAACTCAAGGTCAAGCGTAGGGTAATTCTGTTCATGTGGCCTTAACTGTTGAGACCCATAATAAAAAACTTTATTCCCTTGAATTAACACAACTCTAAGTCCAACCCCATAAGCATCACAATACACTATATTATATTCATCCGACACAGGTAATACCAAAATTGGTGCTGATGTAAAGAGGTTCTTCATCTTATAGAGAGTGTTATTGAATGCTTATGTCCATACAAATGTTATCCCATTCTTGGTCAAATCTGTAAGAAGTTATTCTATTTGGGAATATTCATGAATAAACATCCTCTAATAACCATATAATCTAAAAAATCATCAAATATAAAAAACAATTCATGGGATCCTCTCAAGAAATAAATTCCTTCACATTTTATGGGTCCACTACCATACCTTCTTCAGATATGAGGTGCCCCAAAACATGTACACTGTCAATAAAAACTGACATTTTGATATCTTGGCATATAACAGATGCTCTCTCAGTGTACTTAGGATGATGTTAAGATGTTTTTCATGATCATCATGAGTCATATAGAACACTAAGATGTCATCGACTAACATCGCTATAAACTAATATAAGTACAGATGAATGATCTTTTTCATCAAGTCTATAAACACTGCTGGAGCATTTGTCAACCCAAATGTCATTATGAAAAACTCAAAAGGCCATACCTGCTCTAGAAATTAGTTATTTATAAATCAGAGGTCCTAAGTCTCACATGATGATTCTGAGATCTCATATCAATATTTGAGAACACACTATCCTTCTTCAGTTGGTCGAACATATCATCAATACATGGAGGATGATATCAGTTCTTCACAGTAGCTTTATTCAACTTCAGGTAAACAACACACATGCATAGACTCCCATCATCCTTCATTGAAAACAAAATAGGTGATCCCCATGGATATGTACTTGGATGAATAAACTATTTATCCTAAAACACATCCAACTGAATTTTGATCTCCAAAATCTTATCCACTGCCATTCTGTAAGGTGGAATAGATACAAGCTTAGCCCAAACATGAGCTCAATAGTGAATTCCACCTCTCTCTCAGGTGAAAACCCTAGAAATTCTTCAGGAAAGATATCCTGAAATTTTTCTACTACAACTAAAAGGAATTCATTCCTACCATTCCCATCATCTAACAAAAGACTAGAAAAGAGGGTTGGGAGCTCTCCCAATTACTGAGTAATTGGCCCAGCTCTACCTTCATGGATATCACATTCTCTATGAAGGAAATATTGGTCATCAACATGAGATAACTATCCTACGAGAACAATCTATGTGGGATCGGTATGCGACTATACAATCCATATCCATAATCAGATCAATCCCACTATATAATTGACATAAATATCCCAAAGGAAACAATAATCTCCAATATCTAGTGAAAATCCCTTTCATATATAGATATACATATAAAGTGTTCCCAAAGGGGTATCAATATTCATCACCCTACACTCCAAAACTAAACTGAATCCATTAATATTATTTCTATATAAGAACATTTGAGAGGTACATGTATACAACAAGGTAGTAACTAATGTAGAAACAACTAGAATAGTAACTCTCGTTATCGATGGACCAACCTTGCTCTCCACAAGAGTATGATGAAATACAAGTTACTCTCCTTCCCATATTACCAGTGGTGTTTCTTTACACCCCTGACAAGCATCACTCTGATAATACTGGTACTCATTCCTTGAAGTACCATGTCCACTAACTCTATCACGTCTACCGGTAGAACTCCAGCTGCAAGACCTTCATGGTGTATAAGACCCAAGTCCCACAATCTAACATTGAGAAACTTCCCCCTTAGAACTAGCCTGCCACAGCTTCCTATATAACTTCTATAGGTGTCCCATCTTGACACAAAACAGGCACTCCATTAGTTGTCGAGGACAATATGTACGATATTGTCCCTACCTACTGTAGTGGTGGAAAATCACACGAGAATGATCTGGTGTAACTGTTCCTCATAAATTTCCATTTTTCTATCCACTATCCTGACTAAGATTATCGTGATGAAACTTCTTACACTAATAAGGCATACTCCCTAATCGTCCATCTACCTATCCAGTACTAAAAGCATGCTTCAGGTTCCCCTCTAAAATGAGATCATGATTAACCACTTATGAAAATTTATTCAGATCAAATATATTTACCTCAGAGTTAATTCTACACTCAAGCCCATCATAAAATCATTTTGCCAAATAAGTCTCATCAACCACCAAATTCAGAGAAAAACACTATAAATATTTGAAATTTTCAATGTACTCCATTATTGACATGCTTCCTTCTATCAAATGCATGAACTCTAAATCGTTTCTTACCTCAACAAGTTTGAATAGAAGTGTTCCAAGAAATTCTATAAAATTTCCTTCAATAACATCTCATTAGTATATCTAGATCATACCTGAATGTCCCACCAGTGATTCATGGAACCCCACAGCATATAACCAGCCAACATGACCCTCCTCTCAGCTAGATTCTCCAAATGGTCATGTATTGTCTCTATGAATTCAATTTATAATTAATCTCCCTTAGTTCTACCCTCTCTAGTAAATATATGAGATTTATTCAGCTGAATGTCCCTTGTCAATATAGACTTACTTTTCTGATCTTTTCCTGGGTCTCTCTCCATGAATTGCATGAAAATAGAAAATTTTTCTTGGAACTGTTCCCCTTCTTCCCCAGCTTGCACTAATTTTCCATCAAGCTCCCTGTTTGGAATTTCATTCCAGGCCATACCCCACTATCTCCCCAATCAAGCATCATGGATGAAAAATCCTACAAATCCAGACACATGTCTCAAGTCTCATAATGCAACCTTATAATATTTACATAAGAGGAGAAACTAACACAACATGTTTCAACATGTCTTTTCCCCCCTTTTTCTCACTACAAGGTCAACACCGAGGCCTAATCACTACCCTTAACCATCCTACTCCTGGGTCTTGGTTAACAAGGGTATAATCATTCTCATCAATAAATTCATCCATTAATTAACCCCATTATCTCCAATAAATGAATTAAACAATTAATTAATTAATCATTACCATTTTATCAATCAAGATTCTCATTAGACAACCATTTATTCACATTTTTCATCATTATTTCAATCTCACAACAAGGGAATATAGTTCACATTCAAAAACATACTCATAACCCATTTCCCTAATAGTTCCTAGAATGATGTGAGTTACAACAACCCTTAGTGCCTAGAACGATACATGTCGACTCCACTATCATTCCATATTAAGTCATGAATCAAAATACATCAATTTTCAAAACAAATATCAAATCACACCACATGTGCATCACCAATGGTGAAATAATATTCAACTATAACACCAACAAAAAATCACTTCAATCCCACCCTGAGTACTTAGATTTCCCCCCATACATGGGTTTGAAACTCCCATGAACAAGCTCATTATCATGCCTTGACTCTTCCTTGTATCTGGTCTACCATTCCCAAAATAGTAAGACAGAAGAAGAAAGAAAGAAAATAAAACTCTATTAATACCACATTGTGATGTCCCAACCCAGGAGCCACTGTATTGTGCCCCGAGCCAGTTGTCCACATGCCCTTAAGAGAGCTTCCCCATACGCCTGAGGGTGCTGACTAGTAGCAAGGGTCTGGTAGGTAAGTCTTGGGGAGACTATAAAATCTTTTATCAGAATAAAATACCAATGGATGCAAATAATAATAACCAAGTGTGATGCATATAAATAACCAGAAAAATTTTATGACATATGATAGTCAAAACCAAATAATAAAATACTCAACTGAAATATAAAACATGCTATGATAATGAAATATCCATGTGTCTATAATGCAACTCAATTAAAAGACACAATGACTCCAAAACAGGTCCCGAACCACATTTGGTTCCCTCTCCCATGATCCAATCCCAAACTTCAACTTATCACAGGGCCTTTCCCATATCCAGTACTATAACCAAAAGATCTTATCAAGTGCTGATCAGGGGGCCCGAATAGGTTGTGAGTAAAACTCAGTAGGCCACCACCAATGGTGTCTAAAACAAGTCTAGTCAACAGATAGTACATGGTGATTTGTGAATTAATAAATAAAATTCATAATTTATACAGTTATGATGTTGTCATTTAATAATTAATCATCACATGAGGCCAAT
Organism: Viscum album; assembly: GCA_963277665.1. Taxonomy (NCBI): domain Eukaryota; kingdom Viridiplantae; phylum Streptophyta; class Magnoliopsida; order Santalales; family Viscaceae; genus Viscum; species Viscum album. The sequence goes on along the minus strand of OY728155.1, from coordinate 990,488,992 downwards.
TAAATTAATGTTTACCATTTGAATCATCATTCATTATTATCATTCATTTAGTGTAGGCCATCATTCCTAACACCCCAAATTATAGTTGAAACATCATTCATTATTATCATTCATTGGGTGTAGGTCATCATGCCTAGCACCCAAAATCTTGTTGAGTATAAGTCATTATGACGATAACTTCTTTTCTCAATCAGTGTAGGTCATTGTGGATAAAACCCCATAATCTAGAGCTTGGATAACTAATAGGGAGGAACACCATGTCTATGTCCCATATTCTAATAAATCTAGGGCACCATGCATAGCACCACAAAATCTTAATCATTTAATCATTCTTTAAGTCATATGAATATTCCACATAATTCATTTACTAATCCAACGATTAGTTAAACATTCAAAGGCCATTAGTTAATTCAACAATTTACTAAGCATATAACCTATTAATTAATTAATCAATTAATTAATCAATCAACACAATTATCTTTCTATAATTAATTCTTCACATCTAATTATCGAATTAAAAACCCAACAAGTCATAATTTATTCCTACTAATAATTATTATTGATCACATCATGTCACATAATTAATTCTCAAAATTAATTATCTAATGTAGCCTAACATAGTTCTATAATTAATTCCCCCAAATCAATTATATTATTAGAATAAAATAAATTTCTATATTACGATATCTCTACCAATATTTAATGTCCAAGTGATCTATTCTAGAAACCCCCATTGTTTGTTCTTCTGATTAAATTATCAATTAAATCACCAAGGAATCTAAATTCAATTTCACATTCCTGAACACTCCAATTTAGGAAATGAATCATCAAGTAACTCTATAATATCATAAAATCACATTGACTTGTCATAAAACCTGGATATGGGAGTTTGATTTAGGCCACCTACCTCATTTTAGTGATTGATGTTAGCACAAAATAAATCACTAAAATTAGAGAGGCACAACTTCGTCGATCAAGCTCGAGATCTAAATCCCTAAAACCAATATTAATATCAAAGGCATCCTGATATTTAAAAATCTAGATCATGATACACAATAGAATATTTAGATCATAACTCATTGGTTTATATCCAAAAAAAGGTGGATATCTTCTATGAAAATACCTAGAAAATATAAGATGAAGAATGTGAGAAGTAACGAGATGAAATCCACTTATTGGGAGGAGAGAAAATCTTTAATATGGCATTCAATATCGATGAATGGTGTTCGTATCTCCATGGAATATCTCTAGGTGGATTTAGAGAAACCTAGAATTCATCATGAACGTTCCATGGTCGAAAATATTGATGTCTTAGGGGGTTCGGGTGGTTTTAAAAATAATTTTTAGAATTAAAATCCCACGTGAATGATTTTCTATGTAGAGGTTCATGGTTAGGAAAAACCGTGCACAAACTGTTCTAACCTCTCTGTCCAATTTCCCACTCTTGGCACAGTTTGGTCACACGGTTTTTCAAACAGTGTACAAACCTTGCACAACCCACTGTCCATTAGTGTTCCTTAAAATTACACTAAAACACACCCGAAGCCACTAATCAAAATTAATGGTACGTAAGAGCTTCAAAATGTACCTAAAAATGTGACTGAGATGACTCCAGAAAATGTCGGTATCTTACAATAACAATTCAATCTATGATTATTTAAACATATTCAATGTAAAAAATAAGAGAATTTTAAAAAATTCATATTCCAAAATTTAAAAATTCAACATGAAATTAAAATTACACGATATCTATAAATTTTTGTATTTAAATCATAAAATATTTTTGTCACAAGGAATTTCATTTTTATTTTCAGTTATATATTATTTATTTAAATATGAACATTTAATAGTTTATATTTCTAATGAATATTTATTTTCTAAAATAGTTCTTCTAATTAATTTAAACTTATATTTTAATTAAATAGTTGAAAAAAGATTTTAGAAAAACAAACTTTATATGATATTATTTCACTTTCATCTCAAAGAACCATGCTATTATTTTTAAATATGAAATTATAATAATTATATAACAACTTTTTGTAATGAAACATTATAAAGAATATGGTTTACATTTTAATGTAATAAAATTACTATTTTATATTTTTATTTTTTGTATGAGACTTAATTTTTAATGTTTTAAAAGTATTCATTTTGAGTAATCAAGTTAGGACACCTAATATGATAAAACCCATTTATCAATAGGTTAACTATAACATAGATTAATAAAACATGTTCAAGTATAATTTTAGTGTGAAATTGATATATAACCATTCATCATATGTGTTATATAAAATGTTATATGTCATTACTTTCAATTGATATAAAATAAAATTGTGTGACTATGAAAAAATGCATCAAACATTATTATCCCTTAAATTACAATGAATTAATTGACATAATTTAATGAAAATAAATCCACTTATAATTTTTTCCTTTTTATGAAAAACTATATATGTAAATATATTTTTCAATATAGTAAAAACAATAATATAAAAGTATTTTATAAAATAAATTACATTATATGTGAATTTATATTTTTAATAAAAAGTTGGAAAGGAATAAAATAGTGATAAATATATATATATATATAACATTGTGGGTTAATATATTTATAAACTAAGTGAAATGAACTATTTAATGGATAATTTTCCAAAAAAGCTGTTCATTTGAAATATAGGGTGTTAAATTTTAACCCCTTAATGAAATTGTATCATAATAATTTTTATATGTTCATAAACACCTAGTAAGTTTTTCTATCAGAAAACAAAATACTATAACAAAATGTTTTCATAATCATTAATTTTTTTATAATTTTATTCATTATAATTGTGTTGGAAATTTTAATTGTATATGGTAAAACTAGTTATACAAAAGATTATATTCTAAATAAAATGGTTATCTATATAAGGATTATTTCTTAAATATTTAAAGTAATCACTCTAAAAAATAAAACACTTATTTAATACCATATATGATGACCTCTGGCCAAAATTTCTAGATCTTCCACAAAACAAACACAATTTTGATACACCGAATGAATTACAACCCACTCAGAGGATAAAAAATAAATTTTTTTCAAAATATGAACATAATGCATCATCAACCTAAACTATGTGAAAAAATAAAATTTATTCCACCATTATAGACTTATTATAAACTTGTCAAACTCTCATTATCACCTATGATCCTCTAATAAAATTGTGAAACATAAGAAATAATTTAGTTTATATTATTCGTTAGTGATAAAAAAAATTAATATGAGAAAGTTTATCTTAAATAAATGAGAATCAAAACCTTCTGAAAGTGACATGATTAATGGAGTACGATCATGAAATCAATAGAAATCAAAATGTAGAATTTTATCATTGTCATAAAACCATTATAGGGTCAGATACCATCACATAGAATCATAAAATAATGTCCAATAATTCATATTATTAGGATAATAATAGTAATTATAATTATTTTTAATAATCATAAGGCATATCATTATAATCATAGTCTAATGAACACAAGAAAAGTATCATAAATATAAATCATGTTTCAATATCCAGATTTCATAAACATAATGTGATAAAAACATCATATGTAAACTATACATTGTATCTCATGAGATAAAACAATTAAATAATTTATTGGGGGTCTAAATAACTTTGTTCCCACACATCATATTATAATATATATTGAAAATGTGTGTATAAAAATATGAAAAAAATAAAAAACTATTCAAAAAACATAAATGAATAACAAGACAGATGAAGAAAGAATCCTATGAAATAATGTAACTCCCTAGAAAACGTTTCTTCAATTTACATAATGATGTATGAGGTATTTACACCATATATAATAAATGGTACAAGGTGTAGTAAATAACCAACCATTTCAATCAAATAAATTTGTATTTTGGTGAATGCCCTTAAATTCTATTATATATGTATGGGTATTAAAAAATTATAGGCAATAAAATAATGGTTATGATTCATATTAGTTTATTATAAGATAAGAAAAATGTAGTAACAAATACTTTCTCTTTTAGAGATTCTATTTCTACCACATCACACACACAAACTTGAACATGAGTAAATTATAATTGGAATAATTTGATATAGTATTAATTTATTGGAATTAATAAATTTTAAGAAATACAACATAACAAATTTTTAATATGTGTAGACTAAAATTATATTAACATAGAGGATAATGATTTGAAGGATTATAAAAAATTGAATATGTTTTAATAAAAAATGTTCTTAGTTTTTTAAGAAACACTGAAATAAATAGATATATTCATCTTTATTGAATGAAATAATTGTAATAAAAATTAATTTTATATTCAATGGTTGATAATTATTTGTTTCATAAAAATAATGATATTTATAAAAAAAATCATGATATAAATAGACATGAAAATAGAAGAAAAATATTTAAAATTTGTTTCATAAAATTTGTTTATTCTTTCATAAAAATAGTGAAGTGATTCACATTGTAAAATAAAATAGAAAAGTGTATGTAAATGAATTTAGAATATTAATAGGAAACCAAAATCTCAAAATAATGTATCATTGAGAAAAATAATAAATTTTAAATTGATGAATCATATAGAGGAACAACCTTATAATATTGTTTGAGATTTATTTTGTAAAATATTATGAAGGGAGAAATATAAAAATAATTATCTACAATTGAATGAGGATACATCTTTATAATAGACAAAAAAATATTATAATTAACATGTAATGTCGCTGTTATAAGAACATAGAAGGATAGAGAACAAAACCTGAAGATTGATAAATAGAGTGAAGGACCCCTTATGATATAAGAAATGTATGAAAATATCATATATATAATTAGAATGGAGTGATGTAGTAAAAAAATTAATTTGATAACAATGAAGATTATTTTAAATATTTTTTAGGTAATCCAAATATGATAACATCAACCATAGAAAAAAATTATTTGAAAAGAAATATGGCTAGGAAACGAAAATCCCAGACCATGAGTCACTACTCAAACCGTAAATGAATCTAACATCTCTAATAACCAAATTAATATTATTAAACATTTTATTTAGATCAATTTTCAAGAAAATTTAACTTTTCATGTCTATTTATAATCATATATCATTCAATTGTCCTATTTTTTTCTCGTTTTCCTATTGGGAGAGATCATTCAACTTCTTCAAAACTTATTCGGTGTATCAAAAATTATCAAAAATGATATCAAATATTTAGATAATATCTAAAATTATTTATTAATAGTGTATTAACAACTCCACTATTAAAAATTTATTCCAAATAAAATATTTTCCTTGAAAAATATAAATTATGAAAGACAGTTTGCTATGATAATTATTTGTGGTTAAAATTATTATGATCACATATTGATAACATCATTAGTTTAATGACCAATCTATATCCAAATAATATTAATAATTTTTTAAATATTATATTTACTCATTATGACATTTTTTAAAAAAAACCATATAAGATGATGTAGAAAAATTAAATATGTAGCCTATGGATTTGGTGAAACTACAAAAAAATGGCATTTTGTTTCTAAAGTTAATGAAAAAGAGAACGATATTTGATATTCTTCTAAAATAATTATATTTAATTATAAATTATATATTGATTCCATTATAACATTATGGTTTGAAGAGATATAGAGGAAGTAGAATCTGATAATAACATAATATAACATTATTGCATAAATTTGATATTATCTTGGTTGTCCTCTTTTAGACTACAGATTATGCATCCTTAGGTTTATCTATTAGTTATTCAAAAACATCCAGGATGTGGATAAAGGTTTTTGGGACGAATTTTGGAAATTTTAATTGATATAATAATCTTATGGTGTGATGATATGTGAGGTTTTTAAGGGTGTTATTTATAATAGAATGAGTGGGTTGTTCTAATGAAATTATTGATTATTTTATCATTTTAGTCATTTTCCATAAAAAAATATTTTATTCAATATTTTAAAATATAATATTAAAAAATTTAGGGTTATATAACATTTAAATCAATCCAAAACCAAATTTCATCTTTGAACCGACCAATTTAATACTGAGAGCCAAAAATAGCATTTTCAAAGAATTAAATTTAGTTTTCATTCTAATATGTAAAATATGGGTTTATAACATTAATATAATATTATTAAAATCAATATATTATTCATGGAAGAATTTTTTGTCCATGAAATGTTTTTATAAATGTTTATTTTATTCTTACATCATGAATATGTCATAAAAGTAACTATAATTTATAAAAACAAATTTTTCTTATTACTTACTAAGAATAATCGTTTGTAAAATATGAAAATTATATCTAATATAAATTTTTCAAAATATATCACAATACAAATCATATTTAAAAAAATTATAAATATATAATTTATAAATCTTACTTCTAATTAAAATCACACAATACATGATAAAATAATTTATTAAGAAAAAAATCTAGTTTTTTGTTATTTGTTGTTACATGTATATTTCAAATCATTTATTAAATGTTATACGATTGAAAACAATGTATAGTTCTAAAATAGATATATGTAAGGAAATTATTTTTATAGTTAAGTGAAATTTAGATTTTAAATACATTATAGAGAGAATAGTTTTATTACAACAAAATTCATTTACTATGATAATAATTCCATGGAAATGATAATTTTACCATTTTAAAACTAAATTATCAAAATATAATATATTTTTTTTATTAAATATAATATATATATATATATATATATATATATATTAGGAATTACATTTTCCAACAGAAATAATAAAGAATAACTAATTTTATTTTATAATAAAATATATTATATAACATTTAAAATTAATTCATTATAATAAAACATATCCATCGAATATGTTAAAAAAATTATGAAAATAAATAAACTATAATAAAAATTAAAATTTTAGGGTAATGTATTCTTTTATTTTACAAATGATACTTTACTACTCATTATACGATCTACAAAAAATGTTTAATGACAATACATTTAATTGTTTTATGTTAAAATATTTGTAACTATGTGAACATGTATCATACATTATTAACCATAATATTAAAATGAAATAATTTCCATAATGTTATGTAAATAAAAATATTAGTAAAATTATTTTTTTGTAAAACAGTTATATATATATAAATAGATGCATACCGAGTAAAAGGGATTTTTAAATACACTTTGATAATAAAAAACACTATTCATGAAATTATTTTATAAATAAAAACATGTAGAGTAAAAAAAATAGGAGTTAATATGTATATAAATTATTATTTAATATCACTAAAAATTAATTGTTTAATTTAGGATAACAGTTAATAAAAAAATAGAATTTTATGTCATGAATATTACAAAATTTTCTTGGAAATTTAATATTTTAGAGTTCAATATTTATATATCATCCATTGGTTTTCATTTAATATAATAGTTTGATAAGATGGATCACATATGAGAAACAATTCCTCCATGAAATGAAAGAATAAGTTTCTTGATCATTACTTGTGATTTTGTAATAGATAATTAAATTCTATATGAATCTTGAGATTATCCTCTAATATATAAAAGGAACTACATCCATTGAGATCATGTGTTTTAATTTATACCAATCTTATTCCATCCCTACCTAAAGAACCATCTTTCTCCCACCATTACCTTGAGAGGACATTGTCTTCCATGGTGAGAAGATAAATTCTACTAAAGCATCGAGTGATTTAGTTTTTCTCAGGTATACATCATGAATGAGGGAATTATTTAATTTACCAATTTTTTGATATTTATCATGAATATAATGAATGTTAAAAAACTACTATTATGAATAGTTCCTATGAAGATATTTATTTTTCAATTTATTCATGATTTTATATTTCATGAACAATATCTCTTATATCATGTCATCTTAATTGATTCCACTAGTAATTTTAACTATTAAACTATCATATGAAACCAAACAGTAGTATATGTTAAAATCCATGGCTTTAGATTCTCAAATATTGACTTAATGTGATGAAGTTCATCTTATCTCTGAAAAACGTATCGTATTATAATTACGGTATAGTTGATATAATAAGGAACTTTAGATTCTATATTATATAGGACCAAAACTACTATATTATCTCTATATAATTTCAATGTAACACGCAATAGCTCATTCTTCTATCAAAAATTTATACATGATAATTTTTGGGATTAATTACAAATAAGAAATTGCAAATATAATCCCAAAAAATTTAATAGTACATGTGATATTATAGTACATGATTAATCATATAAGGGTGTACTAAAATGTTTAATAATATTACTAGGTATTCTCATGAAATATTTCTACATCTTGTTCATCTCCCATCACAGAACACATTCTATTAGTCTTTAGTCCAAAAAATATGTTATGATAATAATGAATACTAAAAAAGTTACTAGTCCCATTGGTTTAATCTCATGTAGAGTGAAATTATTATTACATGGTGTGCTCAGTAATTTCTATGTTGGTCCATAGCTAATAACATGTGTGATGAAATGTTAATTATATAGCTTCACCAATCACAAGTTCCACATTTTGTAGGTGAATATGAAATGTCCATTCCTATATTATCATGTTTTGATATTTATCACATGATATATTATTCTTACACAAATTGTTATATCATAAACAATTTCCATGTATGAATATAAACATTATCCGTAATTTTAATCCTAGGTAGGTTAAAAAGATGGTATTTTTTATAAAATACAATTATTACTAGATTTATATAATTTATTTTTTATTAAAAATGAAAAATGTATTATAATATATTTATTAATTCATGAAGGTGTTCAAAAATGGCTAAATTTTAATTTTTTCAGTTAAAAAAGAATCATTCTGAAAAATAAATTAAACAAATATCTAAAATATTTTATGATCATATTAAAATAACCTTGGCATGTTATATGGTATGACATAAAATTTATAAATATGTTGTTTACATAGAAATTATAATGGTAATTTATATACATAAGAAATAATTCTAAATATAAAAGATTTTATATTTAACTATTAATTGTTGATAATAAATTAATTTTAATTGTTCAATTTAATGTCCTTATTTGAGAAATTATTTAAAACAAATTACAATATGTTTGGGTGATTTATTTTCTCAAGGTGTAAATAATATAAAGTATGTGACAGTGAGATTATGTAAATTATTTACATAATGGAATTGGAATGTTAATCATATATGTAGTGAGAGATGTGTCATGGGTACTTTTTAAAATAAATTATCCTATATGATATGAAATATAATAATGCCTATGGAAATAATTCATGGAGTTTATAGACTAAGTTAAAAACTTAAACATTTGTTTTTTTAATTTTATAAATGGATGATCAAATTTTAATGATTTAAAAACTTTATGCCAAATTTAATATAAAATTTTCAAAAATTAAAATAATATGAGATTGTATGTTGTGAAAACAAAATTGTATTGAAAAGGTGCATGAAATAATATTTTATACAATAAGAATGAACATATTTCTAGTATTTTGGAACTCCATTATTCCTTGTCAAAAAATATTATACAATGGAATTTCCCAATATACACTACATGAATTCAATTTATTCATATAAAATTTCAGGAAAACTATATCAAGACATCAATTTGGTCATAAAAATTGTTATAAAAGTTATTTTAATGACCTATGTTCTACGAGAAACCAAAATAGGTTTCACTTGTTGTTCTCAAAATTGATACCATACATACCAAATTTAAGAAAAATGAAGGATCAATTTACTTTCGTAACATGAAAAAGATGAAAAGTTGTTTTGAAGAAAATTAATTCAAGAATGACTAGGTTTGTTTTCATCATTGTAATGCCAAATTATAATCAATTAAAATGTCATCAAATGAAATGGAAAATTTTTAAATGGTAAAATTTATTTATTATCTAATTCTCAAAACCACATAAGTGTTTATCCACATATAGAAATATCAACTTCCATAACTTATTCCCTTTTTTATATTCTATTGACTACCTAGACAGTGACACTGTAAAATCCACTGTCTATTTATATCTTTTATACCCCATTGTTCATCAGTTAATGGACATTATATATTTTATGAAATTTATATAAAAATATTATTTAATGGTTATTGTCTTCAAATAAAACCTGAGGAATCTATACACAATTAGAAAACCTCAAAAATCAAATTATAGGTGGTAGTGGCAGCAAAGAATATTTTGAAATGCATGAGATATTGGTGCATGTGTAGAAGTATTAATTTATATTGGAAAAAATGTTTTAACTATCATTATATTTTCCCAAGAACATCAAATCTTCTTTACCAATTTAAATTATATCATATTTTTGAGATGTCATTTAGACAAAATGACTGCTGCCTAAATTCCATACTTATAAAATTCTTAAATGTAAAAAATTCATATGTGATATGTTTAGATTTCTATAGTAATTTTTTCTATTTTACATACATTTTATAATACATTTAAATTTTTACACCCTAATATTATATATATATATATATATTTATTTATTTATTTATTTATTTATTTATATATATATATCATTGATGATAAAATTCATTTGTTGGATACCTTTCCTTACACACAACCCCGAGTCTTAATAGACCATGAGAATGAAATCCTTTATAAAATAGCCATTATATCGGTAAGAATGAATAGTGTAAAACACATTATGAAAAATATGTATAATGTTATTAAATAAGAAAATGTTATTGATGAATTTATGAAAAACAATAACACAATTATCAATAAATAGTTATATTCATAAAAAAATGTTTTTTTGAAAAAATATTTTCTATAATATTTTATTCCTGAATATTATAATTAAGATAAATATTTTTTTCTGAAAACTAATTTTAATAAATTAATAAAAAATTTAAAATAATTATGCATATATTATCTTTGGGTGAATTTTTAATATAGTTTAAAAAGAAATCAATTATTATTAAATAGCTAAAAATATAGTTCTTTTTTAAAAAAGATTCATTTAATTTAAAAAAAAGTCTTATCATGTTTTAATTTTTATCTTAATTTGTAATATGTTTAATTAAATCATAAATAATATAATTAATTAAATTATTATTATCATTATTTTTTTTTAATATAAGTTGATTTCTTTTCTTGAGACAATTTTTTTAAATAATAATTTTATGTGCAAAAGGTATTTTTATAATAATAATTTAAAATAACATTTATTTATTGTTTTTTATAGTGTAATTTATATAATATATAATCAGTCAAATATTTTTACATTTTTTTTAAATTATTTATATGTATGGAATGATAAAATGGGTTTTCATTGTGGTTTGCACGCTTATTTGCAATTAAATTCAAGAAGTTAGAATAATTTAATTTTTTATAATTTATTACATATTATAAATAATAAATATTAATATAATTTAATAGGTTAAACATTATTAATTTTTTAATTATTAGTAAAATTAGTAAAAAAAATTACTACATATATTTTTAAAATGGGTTCTGAGGGGGTTAGACAAAGAGATAAGGGTATGATGCCCAACCAAAATTTTATAATTCTAAATTATTTATGGTAATTTGAAATTATCATATCCCCAATTTTAATAAATTCCCATTTAGAGCCAATTTCCCTTTCATATAACCATATTTCCTTGAAATTGAAAATGAAATTACATTTTTTCCCCTCTACTCACTTCTAAAAGGTTACATCATCTACTACCTTATTAGCACAATTTTTATATTATTTCTAATCCAATCCCTACTAAAAACCATCCAATATTACTTTCCATAATCCTAGAGATATCAGTCTTCTAATAAAACCTATCCTTTAAGGGAAAATGAGTAAGAAAAATTAGATGTCTTCAAGAAGACGTATAAATCATAACAAAGAACTTTCAGTTTTATTTCATATTATACATATTAATAACTTTTTGTATCCATAATGAGTTGAGAAATATTTTATAAAACATTTAAAAATAGGTTATTATGATGAAGAAAAACCATTTACCACCCATTCTACATTAAATAGTGGATAAAAGTATCACTTGTACGTATTTATGAACTATTGCCTCCACCCAATGAAAAGAATCAATTTTTATCCCTATATTTCATGGATAGAAAATATAATATATTAAAAATATATATATAAATGGTGATTATGACATAATATTTTTGCAGTAGTTGAATTTTGACATACCTTTATTTTATTCCATCCACCAAAAATTCGACACATCACTCATGCATACAAACAGGTAACCATATCCATGTAGGGGTGTAGATAATTCTTTTTCATCACATTATATTCATAGTTGTAAATAGGAATAAAATTACTTAATATTATATTTATATTATTATTTACATTCTCATGGTGAAGTATCAATGGTCAATGTACATGTCCCACTACTGGAAAACCAAAAAAATAAATGAAAAATGAAGGTGGTAACACCTAAATGATGATAATAATTAAATATGACTCATTAATGATTCAAAAAATGTTATTAGAAAACCATGTATGTTATTATTGGTATGATTATTATTTATTTATATTTTTAATACATTTAATGTTATTATCCAATATATTAGAATTATTTTTATTAATTATAGAACTAAGGTTATATTTTTATGCTACAATTTAATTTTCACCAAAACACAATTTTTGATAAAATTTATGATGATGAAATTCTATGATATCTCTCTCTTAATTTTAATGTATTTTATTCAACTCATTTTATTGTTTATGATTATGTATTTTACAATTATATTCCACTCATTAGGTAGAAAAAACACTGAAATAATGTTAATTATGAAAGGCGGCTTCATTTATATCTTCGGCCATTAATATTTTATTCTATGTTAATATATTATTTAAATGATTTGATTAATTAACTTATAATTTTAAAAAAGATTTTACAAATTAATTTTCACCCGGTTTTAATTCAAATAAATGTTTAATGTAGTAATATTATTATTTTATGAAATAAATACTTCTCGCCTTTTTATAGTAAATGTGAATGCTATTTTTGTTTGATCATAATCTACATGAACTATTTTCCAAAAAAAATAATACTCCTTTTATTCAATCATACTTTATATGTTTCCTTTTTTTATTTTCAACTAAAAATGTATCCTTAGTTTTTTTATATTTTATAAATTTTAAATAAGCGATGTCAAAATGTAAAAAATTCCTCAAAAAAGGTTGTGTTCTATTTTAAGGTTATTTTAATCTATAAAAATGTGATTATTATTAATATTATATGGGGATTTGATCAAATTTTAAACTATTTATTTTTTATATAGATGGTTTATGATTATGATGATGAAAATTTTATGAAACCCATATCCTTACCATTGTATATGAGATGATAATATTATGAATGTTTTATGGTAAACATATATTTGATATTCTTATTGAGATGGGTGGGATCATAAATATATACCTCTTTAATGAATTGGGTAAAGATAATGAGGAAAATAGTGTGGGGTGAACTGAGTTCATTTAGGGAAATTTTCCAATAACATATTAGTGAGACTGAATCTTTCCTAATGAAATAATTAAATGATGAGTGAATCTAATACATTATGATAGTCTTGGTAGCTATAATTTAATAAGTAAATGTTTTTTGTTATCATGTTCATGAAAAAAACTTATTATTCATTATTATGATATTTTCTCATGGATAATGATTTATTATATATTATTGTCGATTATTTTGTTTTATTTTATTTTATTAACATTATATTATTCCTTTTTTAATTATTATTTTACTTTGAAATATTGAGTATGATTTTTGAAAATAATAATCATTATCTCAGGTTATTATATATATTTTATCTCACTTATGATCATTAATTGATATCTCTTATGTTTACCATTACTATGTATTTGAGATAACCTTTTACCCCATCACTAGTTTATTATGATTGATTTTAATTATGATATTTATAAGAATTGGTCTAGTTTGGTAGAGATTAATTGGAAATGATGTAGATAATTTATGTACTAGTTTTATAGGGATCAAAATATTTTAAGACACTAGACCTTTTCATTTCTAGTGTTGGTCATCATTATATGTAATAATGATTCCACTAATTGGATTTAGTATTTATGTATGAAATGTTTTGGTTGGTAAATAATGTATTATGAGATAATTAAGTCTTATTGGAGAAGAAATTCATGTGTTGATTTTTTTAAAGTTATTAATAATTCAATATCTTATGAGATAATATTGAAAATTAATAGACGTTTTGGAAAAACTCATATTGGATGATTAATATTCATATTATTTAGAATATATTAATTAACTAAATAAAAATTATATGGAATTGGAAAAAGTTTTATAATGTATATAAATTTTATACATGATTATAGAAAATGTCATATGAGGCCCCTAAATGTAATATGAATATTAAAAAACATTTATGGTTTTGATTATTGGATAATTAAATGTCTTATGAGACTTAGAAAAAAATAAGATATTTCAAAATAAAAGCATGTATTTCTCAAATTTATTCACGAAATAAATAAATATATATATAATTCACAAATAAATTAATCATATTAAAAAAATTTAAAACATAACTAAAAACATTTATTTTTAATTAAATAACCAAATGGCATTGAATAAATCATGGAAAATATGACAAAAATATAATCACTGATAATTTTCCTTCTAATAAAACATGGAATCCTAAATAAGAAAACATATATAGTAACAGAAATTTCAATACAAAATAGAAGTCCTAGATGAAATATAAATCCGAAAAACAAATTACACAAAATTATAATGCCTCAATAAATCCATTTCTCTAAATAATGTATTATATATATTCAATGCATTCGGTATCATTCATCATCCAATGTACATGAAACACTTATATTATATTAATTTTCCTTAATCATACTAATAGATATATTCTAATTTTTTTTCTCATCCATAAATATTCATAGTTCTCCATAGTCTTGATAAATTCATAAATATCCACCAAATTGAGCTTATGACATGTGTTAATGATGTTTTATATTCTATTTTATTCATTAATTGAGTATCGTTAGGTTATAAATCCAAAAACAATATGGTAGAATAAAGGGATTTTAATTACTCAATGAAAAAAATTGTGATTTTAAATTTTTACTCTAGTATGTAGATAACATTTTTTAGTCAAAAGTAGAATGAGTGTGTTGATTAGGTGGTCAGGCTAGCTGGGTATTGGTGTAACAATATATCCAACAAGGCCCAAAATTTTGGTAGAATCACACAAGTCCCACATCGGTCATGGTAGAGTGTTAGTCATAGAATATAAATTATATTTTTTATCCCCTTCTCACAAGTATTTTTTAGAATGAGGTGTTAGTGAGCCTCTCGGTCTATAGGGAGCCTTGCTGAATAACCAAACAACAAAAAACTAAAACAAATTAGACAAAATATTGTTGTAAGGACATTATCCCAGATCCATAAAATTGATACTTCATGGGATAGTTTAGACATTTTTGGCCATATAGAAACCATTTATGGTGATATTGTTTGTCTATATTATAATATAGTATTTTCTCTTGTTGTGTTGGTAATCATGATACTTGAACCCATAAGTGGATATTGTGGTCCATGACATGTTGGATTCACCTATGTCCCACATTGAGTATGCGGGAGTGTTAGTAGTGTATTATAAGTCATATGTGTTCGCACACAGTAACATGCAGATTTTATAATGATGTACCTATGAAATTATTGGTTTGTAGTGAGTGATTAAATGGATCTTGGCCTCTCAACCATGATGATTAATTTATATTAATTTTTTCATACTTATTTAACTAATTTAACACACTTGACTACCCCTTTGTTACCTGATAATTACTATAAAATACTTAATGTTGCATTTACCCGATTTTGTTTTGAATTAACAATGTAAATTAAGAGATATATATGTTATTGGTTTACCCCTAATGGTTTACTCAAAAAATCATGAATCACTAACATATTATTCACCAAATCACTATAATGTTCACTTATAGTCAAATTGGTTTTTTCTAGTTTAGTCCATCACAATGAGAAATATCATAATCTTTTTCAGGTAGAATCAATTTTTCTCATGGGTCACTTCACTTATACTTTTCTTATGACCTCTTATTGAATATATCCACATAGTTTTTAGTTCTATATATCCATTACTCATCATCAATTTCAGGTATTTAATATTGAAATATATAAAAATATTTTATTTTTTTCCTGCTGAAATTTTACTCCACATTTCTATGAATACCTTCTCATTGAAAAAAATCATCATTTATAATGAAATTGTAACACAACTTCTTTTTTCAATTCTAAAAAATCTTCATCATCTTTTTTTATGATTCTTCAATAGATTCTATAATTTCTTCTTCTTCTAACCTAATATCATCAAACACCGATATTACATTTGGAGACATTATTTGAAATATTACTTGGTATCTCTATCCCCTCATAATTCCTCTTTAATCCAATTTATTTTTTATAATATAAGGTCTCATTAATAAAAAAGGATACACTTATATAAATCAGTTTGGGACATTAAAGTTACCTATATCTTCTCCCTAATTTCAATAATAACATGTTCTAATATCTATGTAACGTTGGTCCTTCATAACCTTTTTCATGGTTAACCTTTCCCTTTTGTCAAGTTAAATAAATAATAATTAATTAATGATTTTAATATCTTAGAATCTCACAAAACCATGGTTGGATCCTGACCTAAATATAGATGAATTATTGTATAATAAATTGATGATTATATCAAGAATTTTATAATTAAATACTTTATATTTTAGGTCCCTCCTACTTAAATACACCCCAATATATCTTACCTTAAAAAACATATTTTTATTTTTTTTCTCTCTAGGATAATATTAAATTCAGCTTTCCCAAGTCCATGAATTATTTTTTATTGTTTCCATTTTCAATAAAATCGGGAAAATCTACATTCATTGTTAAAAAAACATCAACACCGGTATCACCACACCCATTTTTTGTTTACTATGTTCCATAGGTGAAGCATAAACTCAAAATCCATTTCACTATAGCATAGTGAATAACCCAAGGATATTTTTTCACTCACTAAAACTTGAGTCATGTATTAATCAACCATTAATTGATTGTTTTTCTCAACTAGGTCTTTAATTAAATCCATGACCAAAGAAGCAACATTCGACCACAATTATTCTTCATTGTGGTGTATATGTGATTTAGAATTCCTCCATGAGAACTACCATGGCATAAACTGTTTCAACACTACAATGTTGACCATATACTTCTTTATCGTATCCATAATCCATGTAATTGTACAACCTTTCTTATTCTTCATCTTCACAATGAAAATTGAAAAAACATAGTGTTTCCCATATGAGGAAACATCAAAACAACATGAAAACATGCCTTATATTATTTAATAATCATTTTATAAATTTATCCTACATGAAATCAACATATATATGACCCTGATCTAGGCCATATTGGATATTTTTTAAATACCATTTTATTTGTGGATTGACTCTTGACAACCTTTTATTAGTTTTTCAATAATTCCCTTGTGGTCAAAAAATGAATCTTCACTCTACAACATATTCTAATTAATAATCTTATTATCATCCAACAATTTTGATTCACAAAATATAAAAAAATAATTTAGGATCCAACAATCTCCCCATTTGGATTTTTATTACAAGATGATAAAAACATTCATTACAATTATTTTTTACATTTTTGAAAAAAAATAAAAGGGAAAAAATCTATAAGGATTGGATTTATATATTCTCTACACATTGGGTAGAATTTTAATTTCTCCCACTTCATGAATATGTATCTTTAATTTTAGATTAAACAATCCTTTGAATGGATCAATAATCCTTCATCATCAAAACATTCACCACATGTTTTGTGAAAAATAAATCTCCAATAATTATTTTCTACACATTTGTTTTCAACTTCGAATCTATATTTATCATGTTAAAAAAATCCCATTACAAGTATATTGATATATTTATAATCATATGTCATCTATTACTATAATAATATTATCATATATTGGATTCATCCTTGTTTTAATTAGAGAAATGTTATGAAACAATTTGAAACTAATTTTTTGTTATAATTCCCAAAACTAGAATACACCCACAGTCTAACGTATTTTCCTCTTACACTATAAATAGATATCCATTGAGTGAGAGTACCACAAAGAATTTTTATTATAATAAAATATAATTTCCTACATATCCTAGTCATAATATATAAAATTTCGGTTGTTGATGATAACCTATAAGTTTTCCACGTCACACTTCAATATCAATGAAAACTTATATCAACTTTTTTTCATTCTCATATTACATAACCTATGATATTTATATCACATTCACACTAAACTAGTAGTTTGAAAATATTAAAGACTTTGTTGTGAGTGTCATACCTCTTGATAATGAAATTGACACAAGATATTAAATTTCTTATTGAATGATTCCACATTAATTACATACCTTTTAGTTTTTACATGCTTTAACAGTATTCAGATAAGTCTTATCAACCTTTAAATTTTGATCAGAACTCACCTTGATACTTGTATCTCTAAACGCCGGTATATTTTTTTTAGAATTATGCATTTGGAATTTGATTATATTTATTCATTCTCAAAAAAATTATAAATTAATTTTATTTGATGATACCAAATACTAAACCACTTGTTAGATAAAAACAAATATATAAATAAAAATTTCATTTTTCTATTCTCTTAAGGTCTTATACTTTAATAGCATGATACCTCTTGGTTTATCTTTATCATATCTTCATTCAGCTTCCTAAAATGTTACTTATTGGATAATTGTCCCATAAATTATATAACTCCTTTAATTATACACCAATTTAAAAATACATATTAAAAATATATAATATTGCAAGAGGGGAACATCAACATTCCTCATGTTTAGGAATAGAATTGGCCAAATTTGACCAACCCTCCAACTATCATCTTTATGTCAAACCATTTTATATTTTCTGAAAAGAATGATTTAATTTATAAAACTTCGTACTCATTATCTAATTTAAACCTTCAAAACATATTCCAAATGATATTCCAAATATAAATCCAAATGTAAACACTTCAATTCAGGTATGTGATCATTTTCATCCTTCAATATCTTCTTAATAAAACAATTTTGGAATTGATAACACATGAAAAATTGTCTTCTTTAGTTGCATTAATATTGGATCTAAATAATGGATTTCTTTCCTATTTCATATTCATCATTTTCCTTTTTTTGGTTTGTGAAATATTACTTCAGAACCTCTCTTCCTTGACTTCCATGAGTTCTATCATGAATTCCATCTTACAGTGTTAGTTATTCTTAAATAACACCAACATTATATTTAAAATATAACCTTTATTTTAGTTTTATGTTTTTGTACATTTCTTCCAAGAGGTCTCATGAGACTGTTCAGATTTTTGAACATGCTACACCCATTTTTGTGTATCATCTTTATTAACCAAATTATTTATACTATTTTCAAATATTATAATATTTTACATGGAGAATATCATTCTTAATATATCATATAAGTGGAGTGTCTCCCAATTAATTTTTTGTAATTCCATTAATTTATTAAATTATAATACCATTCAATGTGACTATGTTTAGAAAAAAAATAACTCATTAATTATAATAATCATAGCCTATGTGGTCTCTCCATGATTATTATATTGTCATTGGAGGATATCATTATTTAAATTTTTTAATTTGTTTATTAACATGATCATAATTTACCAACACATCCACAATAGAAGAACTTTGATTCCAACTTATTTTATGGATAACCTATTTAAGATTTTATATTAATCATATTTTATTTTTTTGGATTTCTAACCAATAAATTTTCTTATTGTTTATACTACTTGCATAGGGATTTTCATCTTCTCATTTATGTTGTTTATCCAGTCCTCATGTACTATGTTCATATTATCATTAACATTGAAATTTTAATCCATCACATTTATATATGACGCATTATCCATTCTAGTTTTAACTCATTTATTAATTTGTCTCTAGAGTGGACTTATACTTGTCTTCATTTTATTATAAATTATAATTTTCTTCATTTTTTAGAGAAAAATATTTAATTACCTTATATAAATATGTCTTTTTTTATATCATTTTCAGTATTATAAAATTCATGAAAATTTATTTTCTCTTTTTTGATTAGTCCTTAAGTCCAAATATTCAATCGATGAAAAATATAATTCATTAATGAAATCACATTTATACACCTTATCTTATTGAATTGGGATATCCTCTTGTCCATTGTGTGAACAGATTCATGTTTAGAAACATGTTTATATTCTACCCTCTCTGTCATATAATATTTTTAGCACAACAATAGTGTGTAAAATTTAAAATTCATTATTTATCCATTATTAGAATAAAATAATTGTTCATTTCATAATTCGTTACCATGGTATGGTAATTCATTATTTTTGAGTCCTTCTTATTATTCTTGAATTTTTACATGAAAAACTCCTTGTTATATTTTTATTGGATTTATACCAATTTTATACATAGATATTTAGAGAATATTCCTTGTGAAACCACCTCAGAGATGTCTTTACTATGAGAAATGTTTAATACTTTTTTGGACGAGTTATTAATAAAAATGTTTCTTTTATATTTTTAATTAGAAATATATTTTATTTAAGAATAAAAATACCTTCCTCAACAACATATTATTTGACTCCAAGTCAATCATCCATGTTGGAAAAAAACTCAATTTTTAATTATTTAATGTTTTTCCATAAATAACTATAACCTTTTCTCGGGATTCAATTTCTCTTCAAAAAAACTGATATCAATTTAGGTTAATAAAAAGACTATAAAAAATTATACACTATTGTATTTTTCATATTATTTAATATTATTTTAACACTATTTTGGTGTATATAAAATATATAAATATGGGTATAAGAATTTAAATTGTTCATATTCCCCATGGTACTACAAGAATCATGCATCGACAATGTTTCATGCACCAAATCAATATAAATATAACTAAACTTATAATGGTATTAGATATATGTCACTTTATACATAGTATAACTACTATAAAAAAATTTACATCAACTGACTACATCATTAGCATCTCTGTTGGATCATTTTCCTTCTTCCCCTTCACTCATTTCTAAAGGATTATCTTGACATCAATTAGGTATATGTATATCCCTTCACAGAAACCACTTATAACAAGTTAATCATTATATATATGTAAATTCTCTTATGTTTTCCCATATTTTCGATTCTTTATAGTAATAAAAATACAATATTATTATAGAACGTCTTCTTCCAAAATGAAACCAAAACTCATATTCTCATTGTTAGTGAAATTTTTTTATTTTTATATAGTAGATTATTATATGGACGTAAAAAATGACTTCCACATTCAAAAAACATTACATAAGAAACTCTCTTACATTTAGAGTTTAGATATGTAATTTGCATAGTTCTCTCTTTATATCAGTTTTTTTATTCAACTTTCCTTTAGTAGATACACTATAAAATGAGGGATCATAGTGGAAAAATTGGAAACATTTTAGTATCATTATAGAACATTAAAATTAAACATAACATCTATTTGATTTCTAACATCGATTCCAATATATTCTTTATAAATAAAGTCAACCATACTTGTATCGTGATCAAACATACTCTTTTTCATTATGAATTAAATTTCAATCAATTAACATTAGTAACACTATAATATGTATTTGAATTATTCTTGTATAGTGACTAAAATTCTTGACCCATGATTTGTAGCTTATTTATAATACATTGAAGTATTTTTAAAATAAAATCCTTTATATTCATTTCCTAGCCTATTAGAATTCCCACAAAATCTTCTATCCCACTAAATAGAAAACAATATTTCACATGTTGGGAATCCTCATCAAAATGTCAGAACATTCCTTATTCTATGGTATAGTTCTTCTATTATTTTCTCCATGAATCATTTAACATATCAATTACTACACATTTTACCATAAAGGATCCCTATAGAGTACTATTTATTTTATAAATTCACTATACATGACCATTCATTGGTCTTAAATAATCCACTTTTTATCCACTAATCGAACATTTCTGCTCTACGACTTCCTTTCAATAAATCTTCTTATCATCAATGATATTATCGTCAGAAAATCAAACTCATCTCATTTGGGTTATAACACCATTACTCTCCCTAGGTGTAGTATCATATTTAAATATCATGAATTTCTCAAGGAAGGATCACACCATTATTATTTTAGTAGAAACATCTAATCTACTCAATATCATTCAAAATAATAATATTTTTATTTTTATTTTATAAAATTACAAACATATTTATTTCATATTGTAGTGAGGGATATATAACACACTGATATTTTAGAATATATATTTCTATTTTATGAAACTTTTCAATAACATTCTTTAAAAAATTACTAATCATATTTGAATAATGATTGGTGTATTATATTATATATAACCAAGTTGTTGGATTGGAGTGTATGAATATAGAAAATTTAGTTACAAAATATATTAATAAATTATTTTTCTAACAAAAATATTTTGTAAAATTAAATAGAAAATTAATACTCTATTTGAAATGTTAAGAATAAAATCATTTAAAATTATTGTTTCTATATTTAAATTAATTTTATTTTTCAATACATTATATATCAGGACCACCCATGAATAATGATTTTTATGAAATATATTTTCAATGAATATGTAATAATTCATACATTTGAAATAAAATCAATATAAATAATGATAAAATCTATCAAGGGTGAGACTGTCATGTTTAAGAAAACTACATTTTCTGTGCACAATGTATTTATATTTTAATAAATAAAAATAGTTATTATTAATGAATCATATAAATTGTTAGATTATATATTAAATGGAAGTAATTGAAATATATCTAATGATTATTACAAGAAAATAATTATTATACATTTATTTTATGATTTATAAAGTCATTTTTCTAAAATCATATTTTTTTAATTTGTAATGGATTATTTTAATATTTTTTTATAACAAGTACTATAATTGAATTTCATATTTTTTTTTGTATTTTTTAAAACTAAAATTAAATTTCTTTTAAGTTAGTTAATTTCATTTCTTGTAATAATTAATAGTAATTGATGTAAAAATTCATTAACATAGTAAATTTAAATTTGTTTAAGATGGTGATAATGTTAAGAGACAGGTATAATAATAATGTAAAATATTATCTAACACCAATTAATTTAATTTAATTATATCCAATCTAATAGTGTATTCTAAATGTATCCATATTGGACCCACTAGACCATGACTGATAGCTTATTCTATTGTAATGTTTTAAATAATTACATGTGTGGAACTCCCCTCACTTATAAAAGTGGACACCCACTCGTATCTTCATTACACTTTTATAATACCCTTTTATTAACATAATCTATCAAAATATGTCTTATACATCAGTATCAATATTTAATAGTTAATGTTCTTTATTAAATTATGAAACAAGTGTCTTTAAGAATAAAACTATGGGGTTTCTCAACGAAGTGGTATAACTCTTTTCCCAAGACAATTTTGATTTATTTCTTAATATAACTCATTAAATAATATCATACCCACTATGGTATAATAAAATATTTAAATCCAATATAATGTAATTTTATCATATTTTTTGAAAAAAAAATTTTCATTCCCTTTTCAACTTCTTGGAATAGGAATCATCCATTATGGGTATCTGTGGACAACCACATCCATAAGGAGATGTGTTTCCTTTTTCATTACCATATCTCATGGGTGGATATATAGATGGATTTATGAATATATATTATATTTATTATATAATAATTATTAGTTAAATGTTAATTTCGAGTCACATTTATTTAATTCCAACCATCAAAATATGGTTTACATTACTCATGTGTATAAACAGACTATCATCTCAATGAAGTGATGAAATTTAATTTTCATCACTATAGTATAAGAAGGGTTATAAAAGATTACATAATAAATAACTATGATATTTATTACATATTTATGATTCTGTAGATTACAAAACCATGATCAAAATTTAGAAGCTAGAACCATATAACCCAAACAATCAATTAAAACATATTTGTTTTCACATGAATGTTTATTTTATTGAAGAAATTTTAATAAATGGGTAATATGATATTATTAGGGAATGATATATATTAATTTATATATGAATAAAGTTATTTAATAGATTTATAATACTTTTATTCAATTCTTACAAAGAAAGATGATAATTATGGAAAGGGTTTATATTATAATCTCATTTCATTACAAGATTGATTATGATTTATTTCTATTTAGTGAAATTATATTATCATTATTTATTAAAAAACATATTTTATTATCATATTTTTCTTATTTCAATGTTTTATTTATTTTATCATTTACATGTTACATAAAACAACTAATAAATTTTTTTAATAAAATCTTACATTATTTAACCAGATTATTTGGAAAACTATTTATTCTATGTATAATGACATAAAAATGTATTTTAAATTTATAAATATTTATACAGATTATTTAAAAAAGTATTTAGAAAAACCATTAAATATAATTATAAATTATTTAAAATAAAAAATTCCTATTCTTATTTATATGAAAAAAAAATTCCTTTCCAAAATTATTAAGGGAATGTTATATTTTATAATATAAAAAAATATTTGATTCTAAAAATAATAATTTAATTCCAATCTTATGAATCATCCTTTACAAGAATACATTTTTTTCAAATTAAAATCTATTTTTTATTATTCTATGAATTTTAAATTTTAAATGTTACAAAATGAAATGTGATATTTTCTCATGAATTTCAAATTATATTTTATATGCTTTTTTAAAAGACATTTTCATCCATTTAAACATTCATTACGGATTTATATGTTTCACTGGTTATATGATGTTATGATTAAAAAATATATTTCTTTCTTTGAAATCTAAGGATGATATTTTATGGGTGATTAAATGAAACATATATCATTCACATTGTATTATTTTATTGTTATGAAATAATTACGAGTCACATTTATTTTTCACATGTCATTCTTTGATGTAATGAATGATTTTTTTATGATATTATATCATTCTTATTTAAAGTTTTATTTATATAAGGGGTGGGTATGTAATTATATATCCTTCTAAT
Organism: Viscum album; assembly: GCA_963277665.1. NCBI lineage: Eukaryota > Viridiplantae > Streptophyta > Magnoliopsida > Santalales > Viscaceae > Viscum > Viscum album. The sequence goes on along the minus strand of OY728155.1, from coordinate 990,463,768 downwards.
TAATTGGGAAATTAAGGATATCTCTTTATATAAAATGCGTTGGAAAATACTAAGTAAAAAAGTTTATATGGGACTCTGCAAACTATTATAGTCATAGAAGTGACCCATGAATAATAAAATTATAGAATGGGGATTAAAATCAATAGAGTAGTGGAATTTTCCCACCTTGATAGACATTTTACTTATCCTTTGAAAAAGAAATTATTTTATATGCTTATGCATATGCCCTAAATTTATGTAATATATTTATGATATATTATTATAGAGAATGATTGATCATTTCTAATTCTAAAGTATTATTTATTATTTATTTTGTTATGAAATATAATTATTCCATTTATCATTATTAATGATCTTAAACTAATTGTGTTTGACTGTTGTATCTTTTGATAATGTTATCATACCCTTATTATTATTTTATTCTCTATTATGATAAATGATTGACATCTCAAATGTTTACCCCTAATGAGCATTCACATTAACTATTTATTATGTTTATGTTTCATCATGATTTTTAGATATATTTTAAATAGGGTATTTAATTCTGGGTTAGTATGTTAGAAGAACATTTTGGAAGATATTGAATATCATTCATTAAATAATAGGATTTTTTATATGGGTTCAACTACATATAATGTTTATGGTTTTAGAGAACATTTCATAGTGTGACGTGTTAAATATTCCTATAAAAAGATATATTATTTATTTATGAAATTATATGGATTCTTTAGTTGGTATCAGTATTGGTTTTAGTTTTTTTAGAGACATTATTATGAGTTAAGTAAGGATAGAAACTGTTTCGTGATTCCCTCCGTACAAGGTGTAATCTTCTCAAGCCGACAATGTGATAAGAGAGATAATGACCTCTGATTCCCGCCTCTAGTAGGACCCAGGTTGGTGACTACCACTAAGGGTATAATAAACACACAAATGGGAGGCATTGCCCTCTAATAGAACACTTGCGAAAGAGAGAGATAAGACACACACAAACCAACTTCTACTAAGACAGAAATATAAAATAAATCACAAGTACACATATGTAATGTCATGAAAGCTACTACAACTGAATGGGAAAAACTTCAAGTACCCAAGGAAATTAAAAATAGCAGGAACCACAAGCTTGAACAGCTCCTAAAACCCCAAGAGAGTATAAATAATATTTATCAACAACCTGCTCCAACTGATATGAAAAATAGATTATATATACATCGGTTGTGTATAACAGCATATTCAGTAGGATCCTCCCCAAAGCCTCTAATGAAAATGTAAATAAAGTATTCTAAAGCACAGTGAACAAAAAGTGAAACTAACTCATCACCTAAATAGGTATACTAGGTTCTAAGCCTCACTACGGATACTATCACCATGTATCACATACAGAGTATATAATATAATATATAATATCAAGGGCACTCCGCTACTACTTCCCCACTGGTCTGCCTCTTTTCCCCAACATTTCATGACCTAATCCATCTCTCTACAAAAAGGCATGCCCGCAGACACCTGGACAAATCACTACAACATGCACCTCATTCAACAGAACCACCACATCCATGTAATAAAAGTAACCAGTTTTTTTCTGGGATCCACCACATCTCGCGTAATGTGTATCACATGTTAGGCATTATAACTCATGCCATTACAGCTCATACACTGAGTAAGGATCCTCAATCCATCAGAACATATACACATTACACCTATAATAGTCCATAAGAAACTACATCCAGAATATATGTATGTGAATAACCACAATCCATTAAATACTTATACACACAAATAGGGGGCATACTAAACATTCTATCGTCCATCACAAGTAACTAACAAGATAATAGAGCAGGGCCACATGGGGTAGTCATCCATCCATCCTCCCAATAAAATTTTTGGTGAGACACCATCCATAGGGATCAGAAACCCCAGGGTGTTAATTTCCCTGGCTGATGTAGTAGTTTAGTGTATAGAAACACAAAATTTAAATAATCTAATATAGCTCACAACCACACTATGGGAATTACCTAGTCATAGGCTCAAATTCAGCTAATGTCTATCTACCTCCTAACTTCCACTTCAATGACTAGGTATCCTATAAGAACATAACCATATAAGAGCATTATTATATTATTTCATTCCCTTTTTTTATCGGTTAAACTTTATGTTAATTAATTAATTAAACATTAATTAACCTTTAAAAATTTCCACATTATATTTCATTATCATAACACCCAAAGTTCATTGTTTCATTAAATTGAGACCTCATCATTACATCCCAGTAAGCTCCCACCCCATGGGTTAACAGCATTTATTTTATCATTTTTTAAAAGCATTAATTTTCCATATTTAAATAATTCTCTAAAAACATTCTATGCTAATAAACACAAGAGGGGTCAACATGGTGAGTAGATGAACTGCCCTTTGATTATTTTACACCCATAGCAAGAGTGTCGACACATCATACCTACGAATGAAAAACACAAAAAGAATGTGGCATACCCAGTGCATCTTCGCCCCTTTTAGAGGGAGGGTAAGCAAACCAGTTGCCTTGAGAAGCGGAGGAATTAAAGAGATAAACAAACAACCAGAATAATAAAGTATCCAAACATTCACATCCAACCTATTTCCTCATCCCGGATGTCCTCCCTGACACCCACATTCATAAACCAATGCATCTCTCTACTCTAGGTATCAACTGCAGCCACAACCAATAAGCCACCATGCCCGAAGATATCACAACACTAGTAGAAGGAACAAAAACCTCATATCATTTGGGATTTCAGACCTTATTATAGAAAGAGGGTAACTTACAACCCTATGATTCATTATCTATTATCAATGAACTAGTCATTTAATCCATCTGAAAATAACCTATTTAATATTTGCAGGTTCCAACTATGGGAAACCTGAATAGTAAGGTATCATAAATTTATTAAACAAGATTAATGCATCAATTTGATTAATATCAAATTACAACAACAAAAACCAGATTCATTTACTTTCCTTGTTATCTTTATCCAATAAATTATCAAATAATTCAATCTTTATATTAATTACCAATTCCCATCAAGAACAAAAATATAAGAGAATCAATAATAGATATCACACTATATAGAAAAACAATAGGCAATAACATATGATCGATATTAATTTATTTATCCTGTTTAAATATTTAAAATGTAAATTACATTGTGATTATGTTGGATAAAACATGATAACTCTACATTATCCCATAAAAAAATATAGAAGCAATGTATCCCTTACCTCAAACAGTTCATGGCATTCTTTATACAAGAACAAGCCACACAAATGATTTTGATCTCCTAACTCATGACAAATGTATCCACCCAAGGATTCCATGGAACAACTGCACCATTCGACAGCTAAGAAGACTCCGTTAGAAGCATGGATATCACATGTCTTAGAATGTCAAGTAGAAACAGGAGGAGAAGGATTGAAGAAAACCCACGAATAGAGGTAGATCATACCTTATATCGATAAAAGGCATAAACTTGCTACTTGCACCCAAAAGGGTGTGCACATAAAGCAGGATGAAACTTCAAGGGGTAAATGATCCGAGGATTAAGGTTTGATCACACCGATCCTATGGGAATAAAGAAAGGATTAAGAATCTTACACCAAGGAGCAAGAAGGTAAAATAAGGGAAGAAGATATATCTACCCTTTAGATGATTTACAGAGTAGGTTTTAGATATTCTGGATTTTCTATTAAAATAATATCACATTAAACCATGTGGTTCAACCAAGTAAAAGCATCCAGAGCATGGAAAAAATTAATATAGGATTTATATACTTTTAATTGGCCTTAGAGTTCATAAAATGAGGCATTTAATTCATTTTACATCAAAAGAAATGTTAACGGGGCGAAACTGTAAGAATTTCGAAACACTGTTCATGAATTAAAAATTTTGCAATAGAAGAAGGCTATTGTTGGAAGGCTGGTATTTTAAATAGCATACTGTTATGGAAATACTCTTCATGAACTAGAAATTTGGCAATGTAAAAAGGTTATTGTATGAAGGTTGTAGTTGGAAATTGCTTTATATTCGGGAAACACTATTCCTAAGCTATGAATTTGGAAAATAAAAAGGCTTCTGTTGGAAGGCTGTTGTTGGAAGGATACTATTGAAAATAGCCTAAAATTATAGAAATAAATTTCATGAACTACAAATATGGAAAAATAAAAGAGTTTTCTATTGGAAGGCTGATGTTGGAGGGCTACTGTTGGAAATAGCCTACTATTCTAGAAACACTATTCATGAACTCAAAATTTGGAAAAGTTATATGGATAAGTCACTTTGACATTCTAAAAAACCTCTAACACTAGATTTCAACAAATTTATGGACTAGAGAGGTCCGGGCTGTTACATTAGATACCTCTCAAAACATTCGCATCCCTAAAAACTCAAAATCAACCAAGAAGAAAAGAGGGTTCTGAACAACCACCCCATAAGATACCTCTTAGAAGAAAACCATGTTTAGATGTTAAAAAGATAGAAAACAACATCAAAATTTGAGAAAAAAGGATGAAAAATTCCATATCTGAACAAGACTAGCATAACATCACATCAAAGGTATATAAATTAAAGCATCAAAAAAAACTCAACACAACAACATAAATCATCTCTGGGTACTGGATATGTATCTGGGACTTCTGCTCCCACATACTCTCCTTGACCCCAACATGTCACCACAATACATGAACTAAGGGAATAGAATGCCCATACAACACTTTTTCCTTGCAGTATTAGATCTCTACCAGATACTCCTCAAAGGTTGCATCATCATCAACATCGATCTCGCTCCAATAAATAATGTGTGAGTAGTCCTGAAGACAACGGTAGAGCTATGATACATGGAAAACATTATTTTTCTAGACCATCCATGAGGTATGTGATATTTGTTATGCCATGACTCTAACAAAATCTAAAACCTCAAAAAGAAAAAAACATAAGGACAAAGCTTACTGCTGTGACCAATCCATCACTACCCATGATGAGGGGAAACCATTACGAACACATTATCCCCAAACATGAACTCTAAAGGCCTTCTTCTATGATCGGAATATGACTTATGTTGGTCCCGAGCTATCTTCATCCTCTCACGTACAAGCTAAACATTATCTCTGGAGCTCTGTACCACCCTAGAACCAAGAACACCTGCCTCACCAACCAATTTCCAACACATGGGTGAATGACACATCCTTCCATTAAAAGCCTCGAAAGACATCATACTAATGGAATATTTGTATATATTTTTGTATTAAAACTCTACTAGGGATATTTTTCATACCCATGATCCCCAAAAATATTGAACACATGCCAGTATCATGTTCTACAACCTCTAGATAGTCTGATCTATCTACCTATCTGTCTGTGGTTGGAATATAGTTCTAAAGAGAATCTAGGTGCCCAAACCATGCTAAAATCTCCTCCAGACCCATGAGAAAAACCATTTATCCAGGTGTGAGACAATGTACCTAGAAAATTCATGCAACTTCACCACGTCATCTGTGCACCTATGTGATAAGGCACCCACCATGCTCAACTCCATGATCTCTATAGAGTGAGCCGATTTCATCAGTTGATCCACCACTACCTGGGTAGCATCATATCCTCATTGAGTCTTGGGTATCCCTATGATGAAGTCCATTATGATGTCACCCAACTTCCACTCAGATACATCTAAAGGTTGAAGAAAACCATTGGGGACATGGTGCTTGCCTTCACCTTCAGACAGACCAAACATCAAGACCCAAATTCTGCCACAGTACTGTTCAACCCAGGCCACCAAAAATGAATTTTCAATGCTTGTTACATAATTTTCACACCAGGATGCACTGCTAAAGTAAAACTATGGAACTCTTTGAGAACCATCTTGTGCATTACCTAAGGAACAACTAGCTTTCAGCGATACAACACTCGTTATTGTTCATCCTTAGACCAACCATTAGGGGCCTCACCACAAACAACTCAGTCTCTCCAAAAATCCACCCCAAGATCCCCAAACTAGGACTATTATAACTACTACACTAGAGATGACAACAACAAAATCTGAAAAAGTAAACCACTAACACCAACTTCTCTCATATTGATATGTATTGTAGAATGTTCTTCCATTAGTCTCCAGGAATCACCAGATTCACAAACTGCATCACTACATGACTTCCTGATGAGTGCATCAAATACAGCATTCCCCTATCCAGGGGTATATTATATTTCAAAGTCATATTCATATAAGAACTCCATCCATCGATGCTTCCGTAAGTTCAGGTCACCCTAAGAGTAAACATAACTCAGACTATTATGATCGGTGAAAAACACATAGCACTCCCCAATGAACTAATGTATCCTCAACATTAGAGAAAACACCCCAAATGTTAACCAAATGTCATGGGTTGAAAATTTAAGTTCATGGGGATGCAATTTCTGAGACTTTTAAGAATCAACTGATCTCTTCTGCATCAGAACAAAGCTTAACCCAGATGTGTTACATCGCAGAAAACATCAAACTGATCTCTATCTGTCGGAAGACAAATAAATAGAGCACTTACTAGGACAGCCTTTATATAATTGAAATCTATCTACAACCGATTAGTCTATATGAATTTTTTATCCTTCCTTGTCAATGTTGTTAGAGGAGTCACAACCTGAGACAAATCGGCTACAAACCTCTTATAGTAACCTTCATGTACAAGGAAACATTGAACCTCTTCCATTGTCTTGGGGGTTTCCTAAAACACAAGTGCTTCTATCATAGATGTATCCACAGCTACTCATTGCTAGAAAACAACATGGCCCATGGAAAGGACTTTTCGAGCCTAAAAATCAAACTTAGAAAACCTCTTAAACAGCTGATGGTGAGGAGAAACTTCCAAAACGGCATGTAGATGCTCTGCATGCTCCTCCTCATACATGGAGTACACAAGGATTTCATTGATGAAAACCACCACAGACATATCCATGAACTCAATGAACACCGCGTTCATCAATCCCATGAACACAACTATAGAATTTTTCACACCGAATGACCTTACAAAGAACTCATAATGCCCATAACAACAACAAAAAGTAGTGTTTGGGATATCATCATCATTTACACACATCTAAATATATATTGACCATAATTTTATCTTTATAAACCAACACTCACTCATCATTTGATCGTACAAATCATCAATCCATGGAAGAGGATAGTGATTCATCACTATTAATTTGTTTAAGAGGAGATAATCGATAAAAAAACTACAAACTACCATCAACCTTCTTCACAAACAAAACTGGTGCACCACACGGTGCCACAGTTGACCGAACAAAACAAAAATGTAACATACCTTAAAACAATATATGTAGCTCTTAAAATCATAAGGGGCCATCCGATATTGAGACCTAGAGATAGGAGACACTCCTGGTTGTTGCTTGGTCCTAAACTCAATCTCTTGCTGAGGGGTAAATGCTACAACCAATTCTAGAATGACATAAGGGTACTCTTCTTAGACCCTAGGAAATTCCAACTATTAAACCTATGAAGAACTAAACATCAGATAAACCATCAAGGATGATAATGATGGAAAACCCCTCTGACCAATCCAAGTGACTCACTTGCCAACAAGCACCACTGGCTCTCCATCCACATTGAAAATCCCAACCATATTCCAGACACAATATATGATAGACTACATTTATTAAAACCAATCAATTCTAAGGATGGCATCATATGGTTGTATTCGTAAACATTGGAAATCTCTATGTGAGCGGTGCTACCCCAGCACTATCTCACTATCTCTAAATTCTTCAAACAAGTCAGCATGACCTCTAACTATCATAGTCAACGCCAAGGGAAATGGAAGCATCTCTACCTCATATCCCAAAGCATAGAAAACGGAATGTTATATGAAGAATTTTGTCACTCATGAAACAAAAAAGGTATAAACCATAGTGGAAAACAAGTAAATATTACCTTAAATGATGTCTGGCTCACCTGGCACTCGCAACACTAAAGCATGAAGCTGACCATGACCTCCTCTATGACTTCTTTGACCCTGATGATGACCATCACCATGGTTTAACTCTCCTCTATGAGGATGAGGACCATCATAGGGTATTCATCTTCATGCCTCATCTACCCTCTGCCGGTCCATAGTTGGTGTAACCTGTTGTTGTTGCCTCACCTGGAACTACCTCAACGGAAGAACTTGGAGTGGAACAGTTGGTGCACATTGACTGTTTTGAATGGTTGGGAACTCATGATAATGATTTCCTCAAACACTATAAGAAAAACAAGCACTTGATCCCTCTGTATAGGCCTGAGAGCCACTTCCCCTGGAGAAATGAGATGTTGAAGGTTGGGACTTACCCCCAGCCGAACCAAAACTCTTCTACCAGAAAATCAGGAACCCCAGACCACATCACTACATCATGATTAATCATGACAACTCCCCTATTAGGACAATCCGGTTCTATCCAATGTCATCTCAATGACCTCAACCCTCACTATCATCATTAGAAATGTCTTCAGCATAAATGGGGTGACCTGGCACTAGATCCCTAGATGCAAAGACTCCATGAAATGCCTCATCTTGGCCTCCTCATCAAGAAATAGTTCCCAAGCATATCCTAAAAGGATATTGAAATGGATTCCAAATTCTTACACAATTGATCTCCCCTGTAGAAGTTTAAGAATCTTATGGGGACTAGACTCTATCACAATTGAAGAAATAAACTTGATTCTAAACTTTTCTCCGAACTCCTTCCATGAAATCACTGACTCCTCAAGATTCCTGAGAACAAGAACCACCAATACCTCGCTTATCCAGATAGCATCGTCACAACCAAAGACATAAAATAATTCTTATAATCATAGATAGAACTGAATGTTATCTCGACCTCCTCCAATCAGTCATCTATGACTGCATCTAAAATTAAGACCTCATACTTTTGTAGACTATGGCACTAAAAATCTCAGAGTTTCCTCCTCCATGTTTCATCTACGTTGACCTCTACCCTAAGACGATCTACTGTAACATCCTGGTGAATATATTCGGTTCAAACCTGATGAGGACGCCAACCTAGAGCCATACCTTCAAAATACGAAATAGTTATAGATCCTAAACCTTGAATAGGGAAGACTCAACATTACTTAATTAATTGATATCTTTTATTTATTTTAGGATACCCTATATTAAGGTCTACCCATTTTAACCAAGAAAAAGAAGAATGATTCATGATCCTTAATAGGTCTTTACCTAGGAACTTGTATCACCATGATTAGTATCCACTGTAAATATAAATTTACATACATTTGATCAAAGAAGGCCCTAAACTCCTATGTATCAACTGATATCTAGTATTTACATAAATTTCTAAACATTAATGGAATCATTTCCCTACTATCCCATGAAACTTCACCTATTCCTAACACAAAACTCCATCATATCCCTCAACTAGACCTCTGATTCCACTTTGTAACGACCCCCTCTCCACAAGGTTTACCCCTCCTCGACCGGGAATGTGAAAAGAGAGATAATGACCCAAGGTCCCTCCTCTAGTAGGCCCCAGGTTGACAACTAGCACCAAGGGTATATTAAACACCCAAATGGGAGGCATTACCCTCTAAGATAACACATGTGAAAGTGAGAGATAATATAGACACCAACCAAATCCATCTTAGAAAACAGTATAAAATAAATCCCCAGAAAAATTATGTAATGTAATGAAAAACTACTACAACTAAATGGGGAAAAAAACAAGTAACAATGTAAAGTAAAAAAAGTAGCAACCACAAGTCTAAACATCTCCTGCAACCCCAAGCTATTAAAAACTAGAATGATATCTAACCTCCTCCATGTGACCTGAAAAATCGTTTATATCTACATAGGGTGAGTATAATATCATACTAAATAATATCCTCCCTAGAGCCTCTTGTGCTAAATTAATTAAAGAATGGTAAAGAATAGTGAACAATAAGTGAAACTAACTCATCATCTAAACTGGTATACTATGCTCCTAGCCTCTCCATGACTACTCTAACCAATATCACATACAAGAGTATATAATATAATAATGAATAACTAGGGTACCCCACTACTACTTCCCCACTTGTTTTCCACTTTTCTCCAATGTCACACATCTTAATCCATCTCTCTACAAAACGGCTTGCCTGTAGACACCTGGGAAAAGAACCACAACATGAACCTCATGCAATAAAACCACTTCATCCACAAATGAAAAGTAACTAGGTAGTATCTAGGATCCACCACAGATAGCATAATGTGAATTATATGTCGATCATTATACCTCAATCCATTAAAACCCATACACTGAGTAAAGATCTTCAAGTCATCACAACCTATACACATTACAACTATAGTAGTCCATAGGATACTATATCCAGAATATATGTTTGTGAATAACCACAAGCCATAAAATTCCTCTACATATATATAGGGGAAACCTAATCGTTTTTCCTTCCATCACAGGTAACTACTAGGAGAAGAGAGCAGTGCGAAATGGGGTATTCGGCCATCCATCATCCCATTAAAATGTTGGGGTAAAACACCCCACAGAGCTTATAATCCTGGGGGTTTTAGTTTTCCTAACTGATGGGGTGGAGTAGTGTATAGAAACACAAAAAGTATAGAATATACTTTAGCTCAAAACCAAACTATGGACATAAACTAGTCTAAAACTCAAATGTAGCTAATTTCTATCAGACTCGTGGATTCCACATCTTACATGAGATATCCTATAAGGAAAAACCATTTATAGAGAATTATTAAATTACTTAATTCCCATTTTTTTAGTTACACATTACATTAATTAATTCTTTAAACATTAATTATCCATTAACAGTTTCAACATTATATTTCATTATCATCACACCCAATGTCCATTTTTCCATTAAAATGAGACCATAGCATTGCATCCCAGCAAGATGCAATCCCATTAGTCAAGATTATTTATTCAAAAATTTATTAACATCATTAATTTACCATATTCCTAGGAATTCTAGAAAAACATTCTATGTTACTAAACATAAGGGGGATCAGATGAGTATATGAAATAACTTTCGAGACTTTCCCACCTATATTAAGATCATATACCCATCCTCTATCAAGAATCTAAAAACAAAAAGCATGTGGCATACCCCATGTGTCTTCACCCCTTTTGGAAGGTTGGTAAGAAAATTAGACACCTTGAGTAGTGTGGAAGGTAAAAAAGATAAATAACTAACAAGAATCAGAAACCATAAAAACATTCACATCCATCCCATTTCATCTTCCCTGATGTCCTTCTCGAAACCCACATGCATAAACTAATGCATCTCACCACTCTATGAATTAGTTGCTTCCACAACCAATAAGCCTCCCACCCCCACATATCACAACATAGGTAGTAGAAAAACAAACATCATATCAACTGGGATCAGAGCCCTTAAGCTAGAAAGTTGGTAACTCAGAACCCTAGAAGGAATTATCTATTATCAAACAACCAGAAATTTACACCATCTGAAAATAACTTATTTATTATTTGCAGGTACCAACTACTGGAAACCAAAATCATAAGATATCACAAATTGATTTAAAATTATTACTATATCAATTTTATTGACATCAAATTAAAAAAACAACAACCAGATTCATTTTCATCCCTCTTTATCATTATCCAAACAATTATCAATTAATTACAGATTTTTGTTCATTACAATTTCCCATCATAAACTAAAATCTAAAAAATCAAGAATTGATATCCCACTATCTAGAAAAACATGATGCAATATCATACAATCGAAATAAATTTATTTATCCCGTTCAAATATTTAATATGTAAATTCAATTGAGATCTAGTGGGCTAAAAAATATTAAATCTACCTTTTCTCATAAAAGAATATAGAAGCAACGAATCCCCTACCTCAAATTGTTCATGATGTTCTTTATACGAGAACGAACCACACAAAAACTATGATCTCCTCCCATATGACAACTATATCAACTTCATGAAGCCGCGAAACAACCACACCATTTGAAAGCTAAGAAAGATCCCATAGAATCATAGATTTCACATGCCTTACCATGGAAAAGAAAAACCATAGGAGAAGGATTGAAGAAAAAAATAACATAGGTAGATCATACCTTCTATTGATGAAGTATTGACACTTGATACACGCACCAAAAGGGGGTGCGCCTGAATATGGAAGAACCATAAAGGGAAAACAATATAAGGGTTAAGGTTCGATCATACCACTCCTAAGGGAAAAATAAAGGTATGAGAATATCGCACCATGGAACAAGAAGGAAAAAAAGGAGGAACATTTATCACCCATTTAGAAGATTTATATAGTAGGTTTAATATATGTTGAATTTCCCATTAAAAGGGGATTGAATTAAACCATGTAGTTTGACCAAGTAAAAGCATCCTACGTCTTTGGAGAATTAATATTTGAGTTATGGCTTTTGATTTGTCCTTAGATTCCTTAAAACAAGGATTTAAATGTTTTTTATGTCAGTTGAAATGTCAATGGGGTGAAAATGTAGGAAGCTGGAAATACTGTTAATGAACTATAAATTTAAAAAAGGAAAAAGGATGTTGTTGGAAGGTCGCTGTTGGAAATAGCCTACTATTCTGGAAACACTATTCATGAACTATAAATTTGGAAAAGGAATAAGGATTCACTCAGAAGGCTGTTGTTGGTAGGCTGCTATTGGAAATAGTTTACTATTCTAGAAGAACTTTCCATGAACTAGAAATTTTGAAAAGTAAACGTCAACTATTAGAAGGCTTATATTGGAAGGCTTTTATTGGAAATATCATACTATTCGGGAAACATTTTTCATAAACTATAAATTTGGAAAAGGAAAAAGGTTGTTGTTGGAAGGCTGTTATTGGATGGCTGCTGTGGGACATAGCCTACTCTTCTAGAAACACTTTTCTTGAACTAGAATTTTAGAAAATTGTTGGGAATAAGTCACCTTGACCTCCCAAAACACCTATAACAATAGATTTCAGAAATAAAATAGGCCAGAGAAGTTTGGCCCATTACATTCTATGCTAAATTATGATTAATTGGATGAAATAAATAATTATCAAAAAAATATTTCTCGTTTATAACAAGGTATCATAATTTAAAATATATTTGTATTTAATTTTATGATTATAGTGTTTATCAAATTGAGTAATCATTCATGATTCTCAAAATCAAATATTTTTGGTTTAGTAATAGAACGAGGAAAAAATGATGAAGGTGAGGTGGTGATGGATATTCTTAAATATTAAATTATATAATTTGATCATAAAAATATTAATTATATTATATAATGAAATTTTTATTGTAATTTTAATTCATATACTCAATTAATAGAGGGTGATTTAGTAGTAAAAACACCTAATGTTATGAAATAAATTTCTGAACTTTATAGGCCCTCGCTCATAGAAGTTTGGGAGAATAAGAAACCGATAAATATTATTATTCTACCTATGCTTTATTTTTTTAAAATTTTTCATGAATTTGATTTATTTATAGACATACCATATCAATTCGTAATTATTTCAATTCAAATTTTCTATTTAGTGTAAAACTATGAAAATATATTAGTGTGGGGATGAATAAGAACTTCAAATGTAAATTTCATCCAATGAATGTGTCTTACTACAAATTCATGAGAGATATTTATCTTAAATGGTTGGGGTGAAACTCAACATTGAATATATTCCACATTTTCAGGAATATACTTATTTATTTTTTGATGACTATTATTATATCCAATGAGTCATTACATTGAGTATAAATATGATTTCATACCTATTTCACCACTTATTTTAAATACTCCTTATACAATGGCCATGATTTAGTTTCATGAATTCAAGAAGTAACTAATGGAGAATCAATAAATGGGATTCATACTACCAAGTGCATCACTATAGGGATAAAAATATCCTTTTCAATAAGAATGATTAGTCGATGTGTATTTTTATTGATCAATTAAAACATGACAATATTACATTCATGAACAAGTAACATCTACCCTATGTTGATCACTTGTTTGATCAAAAGTGTAGAGATCCAAACTTTTCAAAAATTGAAAATCATTTTGTAACGCCCCGACCCCAGTTACCCAGAGTCGGTGCATTATTGCGTAACATTGGCATGATCAGAAAAGATCAAGTCTCGAAAGACCAATTAGTTTAGCAGCCTTAGAAACACTAGATACATTCAAAAGTCTTACATTACATAAAAAATTAAAACAAAACTACAACATCATCTTGTCTTCATATCCCCTCATACTATCCCTGCAGTTCATTCACAATATACCTCTTCACATCCTGAAAAAATTAAAACATTGGAAGGGGTGAGCTCAGATTCTCAGTAAGGATAACAATATAGCGGAAGCTTTCACAAATAAACATTAACATTTAAGGCAATGTATAACTAAAACAAAAGCATTTTAAACTTTAACTTCAGCATAATATGGAAAAAATAAAATTAAATAATGCCATTTACTTATTCACATGGATATTCTACTAGTCGAATAATCACATGCAATATCAATAACCACGTTCATAATGATGGAATGTATAATGTCAGACTATCATAACCACATAGCCAAAGCCACGTGCTAAGACTACAAATAAGATTTTTTCAAGGCCTCATTCCAAGACACTAGTTTGTCTCATGAAACCTACAGATAAATTGAGGAGCTATATCAGGCTCCACACATTAATTATTAAGTCCAATGCATTCCTCATATGAACAGGTTTTAACTTATCATAAACCATAACATAATCGTATTACATAAACCATGCATAAAGGAAACATAAAATTTCCACATTTCAATCACAAGATATCAATACAACACATTGATATAATAAAAACATATTCAAAACCATTTTCAATACCAAAATGAAAGAAAATTTAAACATGGAATTTATTTTCCATTTAAAAAATGTTATAGCCTGTAGAGGAAGCCGAAACTCAAACAATGGTCACGGCGGCAGAGAAGTCGTTGTCACCGTATACGTACAACAACAAAAAATTCCCTTTTATCATTTAGTAAAACGCTTCATATAAAAAAGATTCCTTTTGAATAAACATAAAATTCAAAGGGGTTTATACACCGTATAAAAGAAAGTCTTGTATTAAAACAAAATATTCCTCAATGAAAGAATATTGAAACGAAGTACCTAACAAAGATAAATTTTTAAATAAAATAGATATGTTATTTTTATTAACTATATGTACACATAAAGAAAGTATAAATACTAGATAGGACATAATAATATCATGACCTAATTTGAAAGTAGGAGATTAACACAAAGAATGGAAATTGGGTTAGGAAGTTCCCTTCCCTCATGTCTGACTTGACTCAATCGTTCTTTAATCTATTGAATAACACACTAGAGTTAATTTATACTTACTTAAAACCCTTTTTCAATTTCATTATTCCTTTTATATCACTTATTACCATGTTATAAACATTATGTAATTATTTAAGTTATTAACGGTCATTTTGTCATTCTTGGGTACTTGAGTCAAAAATAAACTTCTTATAATTACAAGTTGTTCATGTGGTAAAATATTCATTATATCCATAATTATATTCATGATGTAGATATCATATATATCATATATATCCATCATATACATTCATTTATAATATTACATAACATTTAGAGGTAAGAAATGAAATGCACCGTTCATAGAGACGGTAAGTCGTACGTACGCATGAACGCTACTTTCATTTCTATTTCATATTTAATGGAATTAAAACTAAATGAGATATATATATATATATTGTAATTATAGTATAATATATATGTTATATAGGTCACATAAGTTCATTAATTTCATTTATTATACATTCCATGTATTTCATGAACGAGTCACATCACTTGAGGGGGCGGTAGTCCACACTTCCTCAAACGAAATTATCACATTTGCACAACATGCAAAGCATAAAGGTATGTTTTAAATGTAAAATACAGAAGAATAGAGAGAAAATAAATATAATATATATAATAAATAAATATAGTTTCATCATAATGGCCACCATGAGGGGGGGTGGGAGAAGATAGAACAATCATCGTTTCGTGAGGCAGTAATTCGCCATCCCTGGAAACAGTATGTTCTTTAACCATTAGACAGAGGTGTGTGTAAGTGTAGCTCTAATAATTATTATAAAAACATCCTAGTATATTTAAAATATAGTTTTTGTTACAAAATCAAGGAATAAAAAGAGTTTAAGTGGTTGGAGAAGAAAAATAAAACAAAAGAGCATAAGAGAAGACATTACCTTAAAATCGGGTAACTCTTTTTGATTTGAGCCAAAGTCTTATTTGGGAAGACTTCTTCCCAAAGTGAGGCATCTATGAGTAAGAGAGGGAAGTTGAGAGATTATTTGGGCAGAGGTTTGCCGATCCAAATGGCTTGAGAGATGTGGGTAAGGTGGTAGAGTTGGGGGCCTTTTATAATAGGAGAGGAGGGGCACTCTTGGAAAGTTATGAAATGTTTCATTATTATGAAATGATTTTTGGATTTCAAAGGTCCCACAATTATATATTTCAAATATAAGGTGATAATAGTTCTAAATCTACTCATCCAATAGGTTTTTGACAAATGTAAGTCTTAGATTTTATATTTTATTTTCATTTTATTTAAATTGTTAATTAATGAGGTAATCGCTGCATCATCATGGTGTGATAAATAAATTTATTTATTTAAAGTCTAAAAATTATAGAAAAAATATCATGATGTAGGAAATATTTTATCTTTCCAATTCATATTTATAGTATAAAATTTAACTTATATAACCCCATGTAATAATTGTTTTAGTAAAACAACACATGTTTGTGACAATTTTATTTTTACTTTAAATAAAAAGTTATTAATGTCATTTTCTTACCCAAGTGGCTCCATGGGGTCCCCAAGTTGACCCATGTATTGTATTGGTCGTTCATGACTCATCATATAATGGTAGGACAAGTTTAATGGTAATTTCATATAATTATAACATTATATTTACCTTAAATTACACTAATTACCTTCAATCGCGATTAATATAACTTAAAAGTTACTATTCACCAAAAATTATTTTAATCCCATTGAACCACATTTTACTTCCTAATGACAATGATGTATGTCGGATTTTTGAAATTCAATTCACGGAAGTGGTAAAGTTTCATTTAAACGAAAAATTAGTTTTTAAACTACCACTTAGTGGTTTCACTATTCATCAAAAATTGAAGTTTTTCAGAAAAATACCAAAAATTCACCCTAAGCTATAATCGATATTCTGAATTCAAAAATGGTGTCTATTTTAAAAAATTCCAAACATATATGTTTCATTAATTAATTTTATAATTAATTTTCATTGCCAAAAAAAATAGCGTGTTTTTAAGAAACAATATCAATCAAAAGATTGACAATTGTTTAAGTCCAATTTTAAAGTGAAATTATTTCTAATGATGATCATTGGATAAAATTGTAAAATTATATTCTAATTATACTTTAGAACCACTCAATTGTATAATTTATCACTATTAATTATTTTTATTAAAAAAGTTGTATCTAACTAAAATTTAGTAATTTCCACTATTCATCAAAATATAAAAGTTATCTGAAAAGTTCCAAAATTTTACCCTAGGCTAAATTTGATATACAGAATCTAAAAATGAAGTCCATTTTGAATGATAAAATTTTTAAAATTTCAAAAAGTAGGTATTACTATTCATAACGGCTACTTTGATTGGTCGCGGTGTGTTAGAATCTCGAACATGCATACAATGCAAGCTATTGCGTTATTGAAAGAGAAGCATATCATGGAAGATTGGGGTGTTACATTCTCCTCTCCTTCAATAAATTGAGTCCTCGCAATTTTAAATTGTTGTTATAAAATGAAAGGTTGAAAGTAGCAAATACCTTTGTGGAAAACCCGCATCGAAAATAAGGTTAATAAAAATATAACTTTAAAAGAAAGAAAGAGAAGTACAAAGGTCATCCGAGATAGACCATACTAGGATTCTATGAAAATATGGATATGGAGGAGAAACAAACCATCAAGTTTTGATGGAGAGTTGTAGAAAATTGGAATAAGAGAATGTTTAACTACAAGAAAATCACAAACTCGATATTGGTTAAATGATCATTGATTCCCCAGTAGGAAACTTTAACCGACAATGTTTTTGTTTTCAGTTACCTTTTATAAAGTTGAGGAATTTATTTAGGAGATTTACTAAGAACATAAGGAAATATGCATGCTTGTCATGTAGAATTTTCATTCTTTAATAAATTTTTACCACAAACCCATCTTTCACTCAAAAAGATAACAGAGCTCAAAAATATTATATTTATCCTAATCGTATATGGTTTCAAATATTAACACATACTATGACGAAAAATATTTTGTAATAACTAGGGACTTCCTGTAGACTAGTGGTAGGTAATAAAGGCCTGTCACACTATGGTTGTGGGTTAGATTCCTACAACTTTGTCTGACGTGACGGGTTATCCTCCGACATGCAGGTTGTCCTTTTCCTAAAACTATAGTATTATAATATTCCAAAAATAATCATCAGAAATGTTTTAAACTTGAATAATACTATCCAAATTTCAACTTAATCCATTCCAGCCTTTATAGTTATCCAAAATACCTCTGTCCAGACTCTCTCTAAAAGGTCTCTAAATTCCAAAATGAATTGTAACAACAGGTTCCCTTAATAAAGTAATGTTTCTATTATTGTCACATACTAAAAATATGATTACCTTCATCATATTAAAACCTTAATGAAAACAAAAAGTACTGCAGTAAAATCCTTATATATATATTTCACATTATTCTTATAACCATAATATAGTTCTTGAGTCCAAAAACACAAATACAATAATTTTTCAACTTTATCTGTTGTAACAGCATAAGATTGGCCTTGATCCCTTGGCCTTTTCTGTGGTAAGTTTCCTTGGATCTTAGGGCATTCATTTGCATAATTCCCCATTTCTCTACAATTGTAGCATTAAACATTGATAGCCTCTTACTTTCCCTTACAATCACGAGCCTGGTGACCTTTTTCTCCACATTTGTAACAAACTCCCATTCCTTTTAGGAAAGTACCAGGGTGATGCTTCCCACAATTATCGCATAATGGAAAATCCTTCTTTCTCTTTTTCCCTTTATCTATCTCTCGTTCCACCGTTCTATTCTTCTCTTGCTTTACTTTATTGTCATAGGACATAGAGAATTTCTTTTCTGTCTTGATATCACATGAGACAATGTCTTCATATGACGAGAAGGATTGTGACACTAATGCTCGACGAAGAAATGGTTTTAACCCATCAAAGAAACGATCAATCTTACTTCTTGGGTTACGTATATAATCTGCAGCATGACTTGCTAAACTTGTAAATTTGGCCTCATACTTTGTGACATTCTCATCCTCCTTTTGTCTCAGACTCAGAAATTGTCTTTCATATCTTCTCGATGGTCACGAGGATAGTATTTTTCTAAGAAAAGATCTTTTAACTCCCCCCATTCCATATTTGATACTTCATTATCTTGCTTTGTGTTTTTAATCAATGAACACCATTGATCTGCATCTCCAGTGAGGCGATAAACTACCATGATAACCTTTTCCCTTTCACTACTCCCCAAGGCATGGAATATTTTCTCTAAGGTTTTTATCCATTGATCAGCTACTATGGGATTTGTACTCCCATTGAATGTTGGTGGTTTCTGCCTCATGAAGCGATCTAACATTGATCCTCCATGCTACAGATCAGGGTGCTCCATACGGGTAAGGTTATTATTCATTACCTGAGTGAGTTATCCAAGTATGGTGATAAGATGATCAGCACCAGTTGTATCACCAACTCCATTATAATTATCTTGAGCATGAGGTCAATACCTACACAGATTGCGTGCATTGATACATTTTCGATTCCTTCCACTAGGCATCATTTCTAAACAATGGCATAAACTAGATCAGTACATGAATCAAAATACATAATTCCATACTTGTAAAACAATTAACATAAATTGAACAGTTTATGGATATAATCCATAATCATAAAAATGTTTTCATTCATGGAGTATATACTCATAAACTCCTCATAATGGTTTGTAAAGAAAATGATAATTATCCTAAGCATATCCCTCGGGAGTGTCGTAACCAAGAGTGTAGTAAGGCCCATTGTCGTGCACCAGTTCCCGTACGAGTCTAGCTCAAAATAGTGTTTTTGGGTTTTACCCCTAGGTATATCTGTGCTAGATCTGCCTATACCTTCTCGTATCCAGACAGGGATGTATTGCTCAGAAAACTCACAAAATCTCTATAATACCAAAATTCTAGGAAGTTCTTCTATACTAATCCTCAAAGTATATCTTAGGGCTATATGCTATAATCAGAGTTTTTCTAAATCTAGCTTCTATGGTTAGTACTAAACTCCCTCTAATACCAACTGTAATGCCCTGACGCCAGTTACCCAAAGTCGGTGCATTATTGCGTAACATTGGCCTGATCACAAAAGATCATGTCTCGAAAGACCGATTAGTTTAGTAGCCTTGGAAATACTAGATACATTCATAAGTCTTACATTACATCATAAAGTAAAACAAAACTACAACAACATCTTGTCTTCATATCCCCTCATACTATCCCTGCAGGTCATTCATAATATACATCTTCACATCCTGGAAAAATTAAAACATTGGAAGGGGTGAGCTCAGATTCTCAGTAAGGATAACAATATAGCAGAAGCTTTCACAAATAAACATTAACATTTAAGGCAATGTATAACTAAAACAAAAACCTTTTAAACTAGATCTTCAGCATAATATGGAAAAAAATAAAATGAAATAATGTCATTTACTTATTCACATGGATATTCTACTAGTCGAATAATCTCATACAATATCAACAACCACATTCATAATGATGGAATGCATAATGCCAGACTATCATAACCATGTAGCCAAGGCCTCGTGCCAAGACTACAAATAAGATTTTGTCAAGGCCTCATGCCAAGACACTAGTTTGTCTCATGAGACCTACCGATACATCGAGGAGCTATAGCGGGCTCCACCCGTCACTTATTAAGTCCAATGCATTCCTCATATGAACAGGTTTAAACATATTATAAACCATAACATAATCGTATAACATAAAACATGCATAAAGGAAACATAACATTTCCACATTTCAATCACAAGATATCAATAAAACAAATTGATATAATAAAAACATTATCAAAAACATTTTCAATACCAAAATAAAGGAAAATTAAAACATTGTATTTATTTTTCATTTAAAAAAAAGTTATGGCCTGAAGAGGATGCTGAAACTCAAATAATGGTCACGGTGGAGGAGAAGTCATTACCGCCGCATACGTATGACAAAAAACATTCCCTTTTGTAATTTAGTAAAACGCTTCATATAAAAAATATTCCTTTTGAATAAACATAAAAGTCAAAGGGGTTTATACACTGTATAAAAGAAAGTCTTGTATTAAAACAAAATATGCCTCAATGAAAGAAGATTGAGACGAAGTCGCTTACAAAGATCATTTTTTAAATAAAATAGATATATTATGTGTATTAAATATATGTACACATAATGAAAGTATAAATATAAGATATGACATAATAATATCATGACATAATTTGAAAGTAGGAGACTAACCCAAAGAGTGGAAATTGGGTTAGGAAGTTCCATTACCTTGTGTCCGACTTGACCCGATCGTTCTTTAATCTCCTGAATAATACACTAGAGTTAACTTCTACATGATTAAGAACCTTTTTCCAGTTCATTATCCTTTTATATCTCTTATTATCATGTTAGGAACATTATGTAATTATTTAAGTTAATAACAGTCGTTTTGTCGATCTTTTCTACTTGAGTCAAAAATAAGCATCTTATAATTACAAGTTGTTCATGTGGTAAATTATCCGTTATATCTAGAATTATATTCATGATGTAGATATAATATATATCATATATATCCAGCATATAAATTCATTTATAATATTACATAACATTTAGAGGTAAGAAATGAAATGCATCGTTCTTGGAGATGGTAAGCCGTACGTACGCATGAACGCTACTTTCATTTCTATTTCATATTTAATGGAATTAAAAATAAATGAGATATATATATATATATATTATAATTATATCATAATATATATGTTATATAGGTCACATAAGTTCATTAATTTCATTCTTTATGCATTTTATGTATTGCATGTATGAGTCACATCACTTGAGGGGGCGGTAGTCCACACTTCCTCAAACGAAATTATCGCATTTTCACAACATGAAAAGCATAAAAGTATGTTTTGAATGTAAAATAAAGAATCATAGAGAGTAAATAAATATAATATATATCATAAATAAATATATTTTCATCATAATGTCCCCCATGAGGGGTGGTAGTAGAAGATAGACCAATCATCGTTTTGTGAGGCAGTAATTCGCCATCCACAAAAACAATATGTTCTTTAACCATTAGATAGAGGTGTGTGTATGTGTAGCTCTAATAATTATCATAAAAACATCCTAGTGTATTTAATATACTGGTTTTATTACAAAATCAAGGAATAAAAATAGTTAAGGGGTTGGAGAGGCAAAATAAAACAAAAGAGCATAAGAGAAGACATTGCCTTAAAATCGGGTAACTCTTTTTGATTTGAGCCAAAGGCTTCTTTGGGAAGACTTATGCCCAAATTTAGGCCTCTAGGAGTAATATAGGGAAGTTTATAGATTATTTGGGCAGTGGTTTTTCAAGCCAAATGGCTTGAGAGGTGTGGGTAAGGTGGTAGAGGTGGGGGCCTTTTATAAGAGGAGAGGAGGGGCACTCTTGGAAAGTAATGAAATATTACATTATTATGAAATGATTTTTGGATTTCAAAGGTACCACAATTATATATTTAGAATATAAGGTGATAAGGGTTATATATCTACTCATAAAATAAGTTTTTTAAAAATTTAAGTCTTAGAATTTACATTATCTTTTCATTTTATTTAAATCGTTAGTTAATGCGGTAATCGCTGCATCATCATGGTGTGACAAATAAATTTATTTATTTAATTTCTAAAAATTATAAAAAAATATCATGATGTATGAAATATTTTTATCTTTCTAATTAATATTTATAGTCGAATGGTTAACTTATATAACCCCATGTAATAATTGTTTTAGTAAAACAAAACATGTTTGTGAAAATTTTATTTTTACTTTAAATAAAAAGTTATTAATGTCGTTTTCTTATCCATGTGGCTTCATGGGGTCCCCAAGTTGACCCATGGATTTTTCATGTCGTCCATTACTCATAAAATAAGGGTATGACAAGTGTAAATGTAATTTCATATATTTATAACATTATATTTACCTTAAATTACACTAATTACCTTTAATCGTGATTAATAGAACTTAAAAGTTATTATTCACGAAAAATTATTTTAATCCCATTGAAACACATTTTACTTCCAAATTAAAAATATGTATGTTGTATTTTTGAAATTAAATTCATGGAAGTGGTATAGTTTCATTTAAACGAAAAAATAGTTTTTAAACTACCACTTAGTGGTTTCACTATTCATCAATAATTGAAGTTTTTCAGAGAAATACCAAAAATTCACCCTAAGCTATAATTGATATTCTGAATTCAAAAATGGTGTCTATTTTAAAAAAATTCCAATCATATAAGTTCCATTAATTAATTTTATAATTAATTTCTGTTGTCAAAACAAATAGCGTGTTTTTAAGAAACAATATCAATCAAAAGATTGACAATTGTTTATGTCCAATTTCAAAGTGAAATTAATTATAATGACCACCATTGGATGAAATGGTAAAATTATATTCTAATTATACTTTAAAACCCCTAAATAGTATAATTTATCACTATTAATTATTTTTATTAAAAAGGTTCTTTTTAATTATAATTTAGTAATTTTCACTATTCATCGAAATATAAAAGTTATCCGAAAAGTTCCAAAATTTCACCCAAGGATAAATTCGATATTCCGAATCCAAAAATGAACTCTATTTTACAAGGTAAAATTGATAAAATTTTAAAAATTAGGTATTACTATTCACAATGGCTACTTTGATTGGTTGCGGTGTGTTAGAATCTCGAACTTGCGTACAATGGAAGCTATTGCATTATTGAAAGAGAAGTGTATCGTGGAAGCTTGGGGTGTTACAATTTTGGGTATAATAAATTGAGATAAAACATGGAAGATAAACCAAAAACATACTTATGAATGTGGTATGAATATTATTAATTTTTTCAAGTCCATTTTTACATTCCATTGTGCCAATTATTTTCATAGATCAAATGAATATTGTATTTTGAGATTAATATGATCCTTTTGTCGTAGTTTTTATTGATGAAATTGTTATTTATTTGAATATAATGAAATAACATAAAAATAATTTTATAATTTTTTGAAATTAACAGTGTAAAGAGAAACTATGTTCAAAATTTACTTATTTAAATTTTGGATATAGAAAGTCTCATTCTTGGGTTATATAATCTCTTATAAGGGTAAATCGGTGGATCTATTGAATCGAAAATTATTTGAGGAATGGTATAGAAAAACCATTGTGTCTGAGATATGTTGTTTTCTTGGATGGATAGATATTATAGAAACCCTTTTAAAAGTTTTTCATTACTATATTATTCAATAGCAAGGTAGACATATAAGGGATCCAAGTTTCTATATGTAGGTGAATTTGAGGAGAATTTCAAATATATAAAATGATGTATGGTTAGTATACTAATAATCAAACTATCCGATTTTTGAGAAGGGTTTCTAACCTATATTTATTCAATGAATAAAAGAGTTATAAGTTTCCCTATTAATAATGTCATATTAGTACCATATGTCACATTACAATTATATAAAAATATTATTTTAGAATAAATTAAATTTTATTGCTAGCTTTCAATGAATGAATAACCTTGGTAAAAATGAATCATAAGAAAAAAAAGATTTTATTTTTCAACATGAAACATAGATTTTAGATATTGGTATACACAACACTATTTTGGGTTGTGTTACACAGAATACTAAGTTCTCTCAATAGTTTTTGTTACACGTAATATCATGTTTTACGAAACTATAAAATATTATTATTATTATTATTATTATTATTATTATTTAATGTTAATGTTATCAACTAGCTATTGTAATAGATGTTTTTAAAATAATATAAAAAATTAAAAAATATTGTTTATATATGTTTATATAATTATTTAGTGACATATTAATTAGAAATTAAAATAAAACCCTTTTTACAATAAACGAAAATATTCTTCTGAAAAAATATTTTATTCGTACAAGTGTGTTTCATATCAATAAATTTAACAAATCTATTTTTTTAATGATTTTAATGATTTTTCATATTATTTATTCAATCATATGTTTATCATTTATCTTATATGTTTTTAATACAATATATAAAAATAAATCCAATTTTGTGCTTAAAATTTATAATTCTTTTAAAATTAGATTGTCGAATTTGTTTATAGAAACTATATTAAAAATAAATTTTACCTATATTATAAAATTAACAAGATAAAATAAACATTATTTATTAAATAACACTAAATAAATTATCTTTGTGTTAATTTATTATTTTTTTATAAGAATTTTTAATTTTTGATGAATAGATAAAATTGCATAATTTTAATTGAATTCCAAATTTTAATTAAAATAATTCATAATGTTAAGATATATTTTGAAATTTAATTGATGTAATAATAGTTTAAATATACATATATTGATGAAATTTAAGTAATTTTAATTAACTTAATTTTGAAATTGAAATAAAAAAAATGGTAAAATATTGATATCTTTATGTTTAAAAAGCTTTTTTCATTACATGTCCATGATATTAGTTTAATATTAATTTCTTCCAATTATGTGACTTGTATTTGGGAAAATTTATTCTATATTTAAAATCGTAGTAATTTATAATGTCTAATGAGGCCGGAATAATTTTATGACCATTATTATTATTGAAAAAATTTAAAATTAATTATAGTAATGAAGGTAAAAATAAAATTATTTTGTGTTTAATGTTTAAATATAATGTGTAAAAATGACACAAAAATGTAAAAAACCCATTATATAGAAATATTCTTTACTTATAAATTATATTATCAAGATCAGTCTATTATATGAGACACTTTCTGTGAAGAACATGTGGGTAGAATTTAATCTTTAAAAAAATTACATGCGTGCCACTCAACTCACTAATAAAAAGCCTTCCCCTTTCCCCTATTATTATAGCCATAAAAACACATTGATTCCTAAAATAATTTAACAAATACATCTTAAAAATCCCTCTACTCAACTTAGATGCCTTATCTTTTCCAGAAATCCATCATAGGAAGGCATGAGTGATAACCTAAAGAGGATACCCAAAGAAGAGGTAATGTTCTTCAAAATGAGTTTTTATTTTAATTCATTCTACACCTCATTAAATTCATTTCATACCATAATTATACAATAATATCACTATATTTGAAATATTAAGATATATTTATGTTTATTTTTTTGTTAAACTCCAAAAACATTCCTCAAATGGGTTATGAAATCATCCTTCATGTGTTTGGGGGACTACCACCACCCCAATTGATGACATATGTTTTTCCATTGCCACCTTTCATTGATGGTCAGAATAAAGAAAAAAAATATTTTTATATAATATTTATATTATTTTTATGATCTATTTTTGAATTTTTAATTATTATATAACACGCTCATTAAGGATTTGTGTTTTTTAGGGATATGATAATGTCATTCATGTATACGGTGGACTATCACCTCACGAAGAGAAATTATTTGTTCACGCTTTTCTATGAATGTATTATGGGTGGTTTTAATAAAAATATATAGTATATATAAAATAATAAAGATACTATAATTAATATATATATATATATATATAATTTTGTTCTTTATTTCAATATGAAAACAAAATGGAAACATGATTCATGTGTATGTATGACCTATCATCTCCACGAATGATGTATTTCATCGACCACCATTATATTTTATTGATAATTATAAATAAATATATACTCAATATATATTATATTTAAATCGTTTTTTAAATTTTAGATATGATTAAATTATAGTTTAAGTAAATAGAAAATATATAACAAGTAAAAAATAATTGATATATAAGTAAATTACGACACAAAACAATGAAAATAATCCAATAGTATTAACAAACATGTGATAAGATCATATAAAAGGATCATATGTTATACAATAAATATTAATGTGGTTCTTTTATTAGTTAATAATGTAATTAAAAAAATTATTATTGATTTTAATGTGTGTTCATCTAAAAGTAAGTTTAAGGTAAGAGATTAAATCTAAATTTAAATTCCATTATGAATTCTTTTTAATTAATAATTTAACTTAACAGAGGGGTATATAATTTCTATTTTCTATTTAATATCATTATTCACTAATTCTTTATTCTATTTTATTATTCAATTTGAATTACTTAATCTGAGTATTTTTGTCTTTAAAAATACCATGTGCTAAAAGTTATTTTTGAAATATCGTATTCTTTTGTGATTCATCGCTTTCCATTAAAACAATAACATCATTATGATAATAATTTATTATAAATTATGTATATTATAAATTTTTATATATAATTAAAATTTATTTATTTATTTCATAGAACATATAATATTTTTACATTCAATGTTTACTTTGATAGTTGTTCAATTTATTTGGAATATACTAATAAATACATTTTTTTACTCGGTATAGATATTTGATGATAAGACACATTTTTCATTAATTTTATTTATTATATGATATATGAATAATAATATGGATTGGTAGTTATGGTTTGGACATACACATTATATATCCCATTGATTATTTGATAGGTCTTGTGGGACAAATCATTTGAAAAAACAAAATCGGTTTTTATCAATAGTTTTAAACTGTATGGTGGATAGATCATAACATTAGTGGTATTGGTGCTCCCTAGAAATTAAATCCATTAATTATGAATGATCTCCATTTCAAATAATTTCATTAATATCTTTGGGATATTAACTCTAATATTATCTATGGATGAATTTCACTATTTTTTTTTGATTAAATGGCACGTGTTTTTATTTA
Source organism: Viscum album (assembly GCA_963277665.1). Lineage (NCBI taxonomy): Eukaryota > Viridiplantae > Streptophyta > Magnoliopsida > Santalales > Viscaceae > Viscum > Viscum album. The sequence continues at coordinate 990,435,615 of OY728155.1, read as the reverse complement.
TTCACCTATCAAAATTTTGTCTTCTTTATTTATTCAAGAAATCAAGATATTTAAATTGATATTTCATATATTTAACCTTAAATTTTTTTTCATTATTTATTTAATATTTCTTATAATATAATTAACCCTTACAAAGGTTTTTATCTCGCCCTTATTTAGTTTCCATTCCCTAGGATATGAAAAGGAATCCTTTGATTCAGTTTTCAATGATGAAGAGCATATTATTTTGTTATGTATTATGCTTCATTTTCTATTTTTAATGTAATATGCGTACTATGTATTTAATATTCTTTCTAAAGAAGTTAAACTAATCAGTCCTTTTATATTTTTATCTTGTATCTATTCCAATGTAAGAAAGTAAGGCTCCAACACCAAGATACTACGATCAGGGAAATTAATTTTTATATCAAAGAATGTTTTTTAAAATCCCTAGAAACTAGATGTAGGCCAACATATATTAGAAAAAAACCCTAATATAAAATTTTAGGATTATTATAGAAGATATGCCTAAATATTTGTAAAGATATAGATTATGTGGGTATTTCTAGAAACACATCCCTATCAGGATATTACATGTTGACATAGTTTTGGTATTGATATACATAGGGGTAATGAATCCAAAAAGGACGAGTCAGTTTTTACTCAATAATAACCTGGTACATGACAACATGACATATCGAGCAATGGGTTTGACACAAGTGTGTTATATTCTTAGGATAATTCAAGTTTTTTTATAATCCTTTAAGATAGGTTTAAATTAAAGAAATCACTAAAGAAATCTAACATTATTATTATATGATTAAAAACGTATAAATTATTAATTTATGTGTTATGTTATTTTTTGAGTTAGACATTATTTTTTAAATTGAAAATTTTATAAGATAATAAAATATAATTCATTTTTTATAAATGGTTCCTTGAAGGAATAATTTATTAATAATCATGGAAAATGTAGATATTATCATACTAATGGAACAAATATAACAGGTATTTCAATGTGTGAATATAAGGAAATATTAGAAAAACATAATCAGGTTATGACCAATAACATTTCCTTGTTAGAGTAACAAATGAAAAAATGGTATTATCACATGAATTATATCATTATGTGATTGAATCCCACATCCTTTAGTGGGACTACAAATAAAATTCTATCTGAGCAATTAATTAAGTCACTGGATAAGATATTTATAGCCTTTGGATGTACCGAGAAGGAAAAGTTTATGGTTTTGGGGTATTATATCAAAGGTGATGCTAATCTATGGTGGTATTTTATTCATATCATTATAAAATAAGAGAATATATAACTCCTGAAATGGAATTATTTTAAAGATAAATTCAGTAAAATATATTTTCATGATGAGAAAAAATTTGGGAAGAAGAGAAATTTCTTTAGCTTAAGGAAAAAGGAATAATAATGTGTCATAGATTATAAATCTACCTTTAAAGGATATCAAATTACATGACATATTACATACACAAAATAGAGTTCAAGATCAACCATTTATTTAATGTCCTCAAGGCATTCACCTTATAGTTGTTGGTTTCTATGAATCATTCATCATACGATGAAATAGTTTGATGTTCCAAAAAAATATTTAATTATCAAAATGCTACATATTCTAGGGAAACCATGATTAAGTGAGACTTTATAATAACTAAGAAAAAGTGAATGTGTCATACATGAATAAGAAAATGAAAATTTTCCACCTTGTGGAATCTTTAGAAATTAATACCCAGAGAAATGTTTGAATGGGTTGGGAATATGTTATACATACAGAGAGAAAGGCCAGCATGATATAAACTTAAAAGGTAAGGAGGAAAACATTTTTGTTTAGTGTTTTAGCTATATGGAGATAAGGAACTCTTCAAATTAATTACCTAAAAATAAAGAGAATCTACCATAGAAGAGGCCAGTAGGAGATGACCACACTTATGTGATAACTATAGAAGATGTAGAATTACATTATGATGTGGTGGTAGGTACATTAATCCTATCTTCAAATTTATAAAATTCCATATATGATTCTAAATAATCTCACTCTATTATATCTATTTATTTTTCAATGAAAACTAGACATTTCCTATTTGATTTAATAAGAGAGTTGTCGGTAAAATCCATAATGGATTTATCATTACAAAAAATATATGTTTGTTTTCCCCCATTGTAATGCCCCGAACCTAGTTACCCAGATTCAGTACATTATTAAAAAACAACAGCATGGTTACAAGGGATCAAATCCCAAAAGACAGATCAGTTTAGTTTCCTTAGAAGTACTAGATACATTCATAAGATTTATATTACATAATTAAATAAAAACATCAATAAAATTGTTTCCCATATTTAACACAATTATATCCTTATACTATCTATAAATTTCGATGAAAAAATACTTCTTCACATTCTTGGAAAAATAAAACATACAAATGGGTGAGCTCAGATGCTCAGTAAGGATATCAATATAGTAGAAACTTTTATAAATAAGAATAAACATTTAAGGCAACAAATTAGACTAAAAGAAAAGCCATTTAAACATAAAAATCGGTATAATATGGAAAAGGTACAACCAAATAATTCCATGTACTTATTCACATGGATATTATACTAGTCTAATAATCACATGCAATATCAATTTCCACTTTCATTATGATGGAATGCATAATGCCAGACTTCAAACCCACATAGTCAAGGCCTTGTGCCAATACTACAAATACTATTTTGTCAAGGCCTTGTGGAAAGACACAAGTTTATCTCATGATACCAACCGATGCATAGAGGAACTATAGCGGTCTCCACCAGTCACTTACTAAGTCCAATGCATTGCTCATATGAAAAGTTTTAAACCTAACACAAATATTCATATTAAAAATGGCATATGAAATGCCAATACTAAATCCATAAACCAAGAAAGGTGCGAAAATAACACATCTATTTTCAAACATATCACATAACCTTCAACAAAATATGGAAGTTTTCAATCATAATAAATTAACTTCAAACAAGATTAAAATCCATCAAAGGATGTTGACATAGAAGAAATAAAATGTTTTTAGATAAATATCTATTTAAATTTGGAAATCATTTAAATGTCATATAATTATAAAAGAAAATATTTATTTCGAAATTATTCTAATAATATTTTATGGAAAGCTTTGATGATGATACAATGGAAGAAAATAGCCACATCCACCATATAAGTTAAAAAAAGACATTCTTATATTAATTTTGTCAAAAGGGTCAAAAAGTGCCCTGTTTGGAAAATGACAGAAATATTCCTTTCAAAACATATATGGTCAAATGAGGGTATAAATAAATTTTACCTATAGTATGGTAAATATTAAAAATGTTTTGAATTTCATTTTTAAGAAAAAATAGATGTGGATGATAAAGAGGTCCCAGTATATAGTTATATAAAAATAACCTCGGATAATATAGAGATTTTGAAATTAACCCTTACCTTGTACTTCTCCTTAGATGATGGTATGTTAAAATCATGTATAATAGTTAAACAATTGTTATAAAATTATAAAAAAAACTATATACATAAATATGATATCATATATGATCCTCTAATATTGCTTTGTTAATAATATTCCAGTAGTATCATCCTTTCGGGTGTTAACTGATTAATTTTCCATTATATGATTAGTTACATAATCAATGTTTTTATGGATTGGATGTATTTAATTCATATATAGTATGATATTATGTTCATAAAAATTAGTTTTATTCATAAATGAAAATTATTAATGAATTATTATGATGGAGAATGAATCTCATCACGTTCGTGGAGACAATAATCTGTACATATGTAAAAGCGACAATACCACTATATTGATGGTGAAATCCTATGTAATTGGATGGTATATCATTTATACTAAATCATTAACATGTTATATTTATAATTTACATCAGTTATACTCATTATTATACCCATCCAAATAATTAAGTGTTTGAATAACAAAATACAGCACGACGTGCAGATGTTAAGTTGTGCGTACGGATGTATGGTGACTTTGTCATTCATATGATGTATAAAATAATGAATATGGTTGTACCATTTTTATAATAACATCACATTATATAGAATATATTGTAGTTATTATTTTATATTGTAAACAACAAAGAAAGTGGATGTGGAAGAAGAAAATAACTTGAAAGAGGTGATGAAATATTTACCACTTTTTTGGGTTCTTCCTTTTGATTTGATCAAATGGGATCCTTAGGCTGGATTTATATTCAAAGTAAGGCCTTTATGATTAAGAGATAAATTTTGGGAGGATATTTGGGTAGGGTTTGGATAAGACAAAAGGCTTTGGAGGTGTGAAATTAATAGAAGGGGTAGTTCATTTTTATAAGAGAGGTGAGGGTCACTTTAAGAAAAGCTTGAAATATAATTTTATAATAAAATCCATTTCAGTTTCTAATGGTTCAAAAATAATTTATTTAGAAGATAAGCTTGGTATGGGTCAATAAAATCTCAACAAATAGTATTTATAAAGCTTTAGGTCACCATATTAACCTTATCTTTTAGATTTAACTCTTAGTTAAATTGTTTTTAATTTACAATGTCCTTTTTTATTTTTATATTATATGGTCAATAAACATACTATAAAATTTCAAGAGAACCCCAAGTGATTCATTATTAATATATATAACCTTATCTAAGTCCTTTTTCTGAAGCATATATTTTTAGATATATTATATCCATTAATCAAATAGTATTTGTTTTAAAAACTCAATTATGTCAATTTCGATACTATTTAGTATTTGATTTTTGTAAAAATAATAACATAATTATTACGTCAAAAAAATTATTCAATCAACCCTAACATGTAATATTAACCTAAAAAGTAGTTGAATTCATCAAAAGTCTCAAATTCCATTTCTTTGGATATTTATAATATCAATTATTTTTAATCATTCATTAATAAGGTAATTACTACAACATCATTATGACATAAATCAATTAATTTATTTAATGTATAAAAATTAGAAATAAAATACAATTATGTAGGAAATATTTTTAGATTTCTAATGAATAATTATAGTCTAATTTATATTTTGTGTAACCCAATATTAAAAATGGTTTCGTTATTAAACTTTGAATTTAACACTTTTAACTTTTCTTTAAATAAAATAATAATAAATGTCCTAATCCAAACCAAGTGGACCAAAGGGAATCATATTTTATTCCTATTATGTTTTCTTGGTCGAATTAGACTTATCTAATAGAGTTATTACATGTGTTAGGGTAATTATGATATCATTTTTACCCTTAATTACCCTATTTACTTTTAACCATGGTAAATAAAAGTCAAAAGTGACTATTCACCAAAAATTATTTTCATCTTATTGAACCACATTTTACTTACTAATATTAACTTTGTCTCTCATATTTAATAAATTTAACTCAAAAAAGTGTTAAAATTAAGCTCTATGCAAATTTGCAAATGCTCTTAGGAGGTAGGTAAAAGACTGTAAAAAGTTCAATAAAATTTTTATATATCTAATCATATTATAAAATGAATCTAATGAATTACATTGAACTTATATAGGTATTATGTGTATATTTTGACCTAAAAATAATTTAAATAAAATAAATACTTATTTAAATAGAAAGTTGTGTTTAACGAATAACGAAGTGTTTTTCACTATTCATCAAAAATTGAAAGTTTTCAAAAAAAATACCAAAAATTCACCCTAAGCTAATTTCAATGTTCCGAATCCAAAATTAAAGTCAATTTTGAATTATAAAATTTATAAATTTTCAAAAAGTGGGTATTACAATTCATAACAGCTAGTTTGATGGATTGTGGTGTGTTAGAATCTCGGAGTTGCGTACAATACAAGTCATTGCATTATTCAAAGGGAAATGTATCGTGGAAGCTTGGGGTGTTACATTCTCCCATTCTTAAAATAATTTCGCCCTTGAAATTTATAGAATATTACTGTATAAAAAGATTTGGGTGGTTCTTCATCATAAGTTCCTCAGGTTCCCACGTTACCTCTTCCATCTTATGGTTTCTCCATTAAAACTATTACCAGACGAGTCGTCTGGTTTCTCAGCACATGTTATCAGGTATCAAGAATTTTGATAGGCTTGTCACAATAAGACAGATCAGGTTCCAGTTCAATTTCCTCATAGGTGAGTACATGCGTTGGTTCAGGCATGTATTTTTTCAATAGTGATACGTGGAACACATCGGGAACTTTGGAGAGTTTTGGAGGCATTGCCAAACTAAAAGCTACAACTCCAATTCGTTCTATAATTTTGAAAGGTCTGATGTACATAGGACTCAATTTTCCCTTCTTACCGAAATGTATAACACCCTTCCAATGGAGATACCTTCAAGAAATCATGGTCTCCTACTTGAAATTCCAAATACTTCTTTTGGTTATCAGCATAGCTCTTTTTCCTACTTTGGGCTGCTTTGATGTGGGTTTGGATAATATTCACCTTTTCCATTGTTTCCTAAACATGTTGTGTGCCTACAAGTTTCCTTTCACCAACATCATCCCAAAAAGTTGGTGTGTGACATGGCTTTCTATATAGAACTTCATATGGTGCCATATGAATACATAAATTGAATCTATTGTTATAAGAAAATTCTACTAGAGGTAAATATTGATCCCATATACCTTGAAAGTCAAGTGAGCAAGATGTGACACCCCGAGATTTTATGAGAAATAATATTTTTTATTTCATTGATGTATTGTGTTGTACGCTACACCAAAATTAACATATTCTATACGCAACACCATATTATCTTGTATTATATGCGAACATTATTCATGGCTTGTGTTGCACGCAAGAGCGACCTTCCTCAACAGCGTGTGTTGTACGCAATACTGTGTTTCACTAAATAACGATATATTATTATAATATTATGAACTAGCCATTATGAATAGTATTAAATGCATTTTGAATTTTATAACATTATAATTCATCTTATACATTTTCTAGAATGAGGTATGAAAACAAAATAAATTTTTCAGATAAAAGAAGTATTTTAAAAAAATGCAGTTTTACCGCCTTTTGATGGAGCACCCACATTAAATCAAGTTGTTCACATGTTTATGAGTTGAATTTAAAAAAATATAGTTATTAATTGTAATATGTATATAAAAATTTACTTTGGATAGTTTTGAATATTTATTTGTTAACTTTCGTATTTTAATGAATAGTAAAAATACGCTAAATTTTAATTAAAAACAACTGTTTTCATCATGAAAATTTATATGGTTAAATTATAATAATGAATGGATTTAAATTTTAAATAGAATATATTTTTACAATTTAATATAATTTAATTCATTATCATTAATTTTACATTAATTTCATAGGTAAAAACATTTCAATCTTTTGTAATGTTTTAACTTTTAAAACTCATTTTCTCAACAGTGGGATTAATTTTAAATTAAATACTGCAACGTCTGTGTTTTGAATTTGTAAAAATGGATTCCATATTTGTAATCAATAGGACAAAATTGTGTTAGTATGATACTTTTTATTTTTAGACATTACGAATAGTGCCTACGGTAAATTTTATTTACTATAGTTAAAGGTAAATCAGGTAATTAAGGGTAAAAATATGATAATTAAATTACCCTAACACCTGCCAAAATTTTATTGGATGAATAAATGTTGACCCATATCACCTAAGGGTCTGAATAGATTCATTTCATGGACTTTTGACCATAAAAGTGATGTAATTATTATTAAGTCAAAAAAAATTGACAACATGTCACTATCTTATATATTATAAATGTAATAATTTTAATTTAGTGATAAAGTTCAAAAAAATTCAAACATAAATAGTCACCATAAATATAATAATATTATCTAAATCATGATAATTTATTTCAAATTTTTAGGGATTAATAATTATCATTAATGGTGACACTATAGTGATGTAAAAATTATTTTATTGATTGAAATATCAAAAAATGGTTTTAAAAATATTAAAATAAATATTTTATAAACTATTTAATGTGATACATGAATTTTCAAGATGAATATTACATGATAGGGATATATTAAATATTTTGGTTAGAATATATCAATTGTGTAGATTTTATTTAAATTCAAATAATTGAATAGTGTCAAAATTGACACTATGGATATTTTATAAAATTAACATAGTATTAAATTATTTAAAAATAACAAAAATATTTAACAAATTTAAATTTAAATTAATATGGTCTATAATTTCATAAAGTATCCAATTATGTAATATTCACAACACATAAGTTATTATTTATAACAGTTTGGCCATTCCCAATCGTCCAGCCTAGCCCAACCAGGTTTTCAAGATGCCACTGTCAGGTGCCTCTTTTCCGATCGGGGTCTAGGATGGTTTTTGGAGAAGATTAATGCATTGATCAATGAAAGAGACAAAATAATTATCCTAATTACCCCATGGGTCCCATACGCAGTCTCCGACGATCTCTTCTGGATCAACGACCTTTCAGGATCCTACATGGTGAAATCCAGATACAGGCTTGCCATTTGTAATCAATCAGTCGATTGGGATAGGGGACACTGGAAGTCAATTTGGAAACTCAAAGTCCCCCCAAAAATCCTCCACTTTTGGTGGCAGGTGTTCAAGGGCACCCTTCCTTCCATGAGCCTTCTCATCTTCCGACATATTTCTCGTGACGATTCTAGCCCTTTCTGCCCATACGTCCCAGAATCTCCCTTGAACGCCATCATCCAGTGTGCAAGGGATAATAAAATTTAGAATAAATGGGGCTTTGCTTTAAATGCTTCATCGTCCATGGACTATGACCTCCCATCATTCCTGATGCGATGGTGCTCCTCAATCTCTTCAGCTAAAGCGAGTTCACTTTACTCCCTGGCCTGGATCATTTGGGTCCATCGCAATGAGATGATTTTTAACCACGTTCACAAACCCCCCAAATTCTAGATTGAACAGGACATTTCATGGATTGAGGGATAGAAGCACCCTAATGGAAAACAAAATCCCTTAGAAACCCCTTCTTTTCCCTCTCACTGGTGTCAACTAAGAGAAGGTATTCTTAAGATTATTGTGGATACCTCTATCCCCAAGGATGGGCTTGTCGCCCTCGGCATCCTATCCCGGAATCATCAGGTGATAGTCGTTGCAGCCAAACATGAATCACACGACTCTTCTGGGAACCTTTGGTGGTCAAGGCTACTTCCATCCTTGCAGGTATGATGCTTTCCAAGGATTGTGGATGGGTTAAAATCAACCTCAAATCAGACTATCTTGCCATTATCAATGCTATCAATTTCAACGATGGTGGACTCTAGTCATTTGGATCCCTCATCATGCGAATCCTTTCTCTCCATCAAGGCTTCTCAATCTTCACATTCTTTTTTTCTAAAAGGGAAGGAAAAAATGTTTCCGATCAGCTGGCAGCCTCAGTCCCCTATGATGTTAACCAGCTCTAGCTGGACCATTTCCCTTCATGGAATTGCGATTGTACGTCCGCTGATCTTCAACATTAATGAATCTGTATTTTCAAAAAAAAAGTTTATTATTTATAACAATTTAAAATTTAGATTATTATTACCACAAATAAAATTAAATAGATTAAAGAAAGATAAATCAAGTTGATAAGGATTAAAATAAATTCCCAACAAATATAAATTTTATTTCCTAAAGAGATTATAACCATATCTCATCTCATATTCTAATTTATGTCATTTTGGACGTTTTTAAGTGGGGTTCGGTTTATTATAAATTTATATTTTTGAGGTTTCCAAAAGTGCCCCTCTCTTCTCTTATAAAAGGGCACCTCCTCCTTCTCCACTTCAAACATTTTGATCCTTCATGTTTATCCAAACCATGACAATTTAATCTTATCAACCTCTATAGTAAAATTATAGAGTTTCTAGTCTTCTCAAAAGACCAACTCTAGTTCCTTAAGAGGAAGTTCAAAGGAGGTGCGTCGAAGAAGAGGTAATCTCTTCTACTGATTATTTCAAGTTTATTTATTCTTCAACTTCCTCTTCTTTAGTTGTTTCATTATAAAGTAACAACATTAGTATAACTAATATACTGATATGTTATTATAAATATTAGACAACCATATTTTACCTTTTATCCATCCTACGGAAAATGAAATCATCGTGCGTGCATACGTACGAAATTCCATCTCCACATCGTGGTGTAATCTGTTTTCCACCACAACCTTACTTGGATGGGTATAGTGGTGTAAAGAATAACTATATATGGTTATTATAACATGATACTAATTATGAGATATTATATCATCCACTCCAATTCCATTCAATAATTATGGGAATGATATCATCGCATATGCGTACGTATGGATTACCGTCTCCACGATGCGATGAGATTCATTCTCAAGAAGGATTATAAAGTACATATAATAAGTAATCATGTAATATATGACATAATAATGCTACCGGATTTATTTATATATATATATATATGTCATTTACTTCTATTAAATTTAATAAGGAAACGAAAACAGTGTTCATGCATACGTACGGCCTACTGTCTCTATGAACGGTGTATTTCATTCCATTTATCAATCTATTATATATATATATATATATATATATTATTCTTAATATATATTATATATAAATTTTTTTTATATTCTAGAAGTATTTAAATCATGATATAAGTAATGATATCAAGAATAACAAGTCCAAACAGGTATGATAAATGAAACAATTTTACCCAAAATGCAGATTTAACATGGAATTGTCAAAAGAACGGGTAATATAAAGTCATAAGTGAATCACGTATGGTATCATAAAAATTATTATGGTTCTTTTACAAGTTAATAATATGTTTAAACCCACTATACAGGAGTTTCGAACATGTATGGAAGAAATTGGACCTACGGTAATGGATAATTTTGCGCTCTCATTTTTATCAGAAATTGCTTATATGTAAGTATTTACTGGGGTCAAATTTATCATTCATGTTCATGTTTTATAAAATGTTTTCATAAAGTGTTTACTATTCTTCCATGTTTGTTTAAATTAATTTTTACATTTTATTTACTTTTACCACGTGGTATGGATGGATTCTTTCTTTTTTTTATCATTCGAAGTACTTTTTGACTTTTCCAACAAAAGTACGAGAAGAATGTTTTTTTAACTTATACGACGTGAACGGATTTTTATGGTTTCATAACGACCTATTATAATGAATCTTCCTCTACATTATTTCTTGATTATTTTCAAAAAAATCCTTTTCTTTTAAAATTACATGGAATTTTATTAAAAGAATTTGATTTTGAAGAAGAAAGGATATTTTACTCAAGAATTCATTTCACGTGTTTTATCAGAACTATTCCCCATCTAAGATGACATTATTTAGTATGTTTATGTTTCAAGTATAATGTCTATATTATTTACATGGTTTTATTTTTCTTTTGATGAAATGATATCCATTAGTTTTATATGGATTCTGTTATAAAGGGATGATGTTTATGAAATCCATTTTATTCATTGGGTTATGATGATTGATTTATGATTTTTTTTTCGCACACGTACGAATGATTTCAATAATGAGATTGTTGCGACCTATATCTCCCTCTAATTCATTAGGTAAATATTCATATCTCATGAGATATACATGGCTATAATGGAAAGTAAATCTGGTTTAGTAATACAGGGCTTGAACGGCAAGTAAACCCAGTTCATTAATGGAATTTTTTCACAATTATGGTCTTTGCAGCAATGCCTTTGCTACTTGGGAAATAATATCATTTGAATAATGGTTTTCCAAAATTACATGTTTTATTCCCATGCTATTTTATCATGATTAATGTTCTTTTATGATTTATGCCTTACGTAGCCAAAATTTGTTTCCTAACTCAATATTTCGATGTTTAAACTTTATGTTAATGTGTTTATGTTCAAATGTATGTGGATTATTTTACTTTATCCATGATTAGCCTTACTAAGAATTTAAGATCACCCTTTTTTATGTTTTCTTTTCCCCAGGATATAAATAATGTTTTTAGATAAGAAAAAAAGGGGAATATCTTTATGGGAAATGTTGATGATCTTTCACCATGATTAGAAGATTATGTTCCATGTTTCCAAAGACACTAAACTATTAAGTTCCTTGGGTGTCTGTTTTTATTATGTATTAATTATTTCACAAAATTATTGTAACATCCATGTATGTCAAACTTTGGGTCTCTACAGTTGGTATCAGAGGAAAGGTTTAGTTAACCTTTGGAAACTAGGATGCAAAAAAAATTTCAAATCCCTAGAGATATTTCTATGGTCTTTCTAGGGATGTCCATTAGGTTATGTATAAGTATAGGATATATTCTAAGAATTACGGTAACGGTCCTAGAATTAACCCTAAGATGTAAGAGATTGAATGTACTCCCCTTGATTATGTTGTTTTCCTAGAATGATTTTTTCCACTCATAGTATTCTTTTTGGGTTTTAGAAAATCGATGGAAACAAGAAGATTCATGTTAATGGAGAATATGATAGACAATGGAATGATATTCTTCATGATCAAGAAAATGAAATTGGATTTGGAAGGTGAAACATTGTTATAATGCCTAATCAGAAATCTCATAATATGATCAATAATCTCAACTTTGGTAAGTTTTATGACTCATCTAATAAGAGAAATATGGAGTTTCATGATGATCATAGAGGAAAAAAATTTCAATTACACTCATGTAAATCATGTGGGAAGAGGCATCTGGGATAATGTTTCAACGGAACTAGATGATGCTTTGGGTGTGTACAAGGACACAAAACCAATAATTGCAAAGGAAAATGTTCAGTTAACACCATGGACAAGGATAATGGTATTGCTAAGATATCAACAATGGTTAAATGTTTTAAATGTGGAATTTATGGGCAAGATGAAAACCAATTCCATAAGGAAAATCTCATGAAGAGAATCAGAATGGTTTTAAGGGATGTATTTATGTTGATGATGACGAATAGACTACAAATGATATATGATATGAAAGAAGTGTTGAGGAATAAAATGATGAAGCTCGGTCGATGGTTTAATAAGGTACTAAAATTATTGTATGTTTATCAAGAGTAATGTTGTATAGGTAATGTAATGGTACTATGGAATGAAGAAACATCTAAGGATTGTTACACTATTGTTTTTTCTAAAGTATTTGAAAGTATATATTGAATGGTATCGGTAACCGTGAAAAGTGATTGAAATATTTTTGGAAGGAAAATGATATGCGCATAATGAAGGTATAAATAGAAAATAATATTTTTGATAGTATTAATGAGCTCATGACTGATATAAGGACAAAGTGAAATCATTGATTGAGTATATATATTTTTTTGGGGGTTTTTTGTATGTGGAAATAGTTAACTTTTGACAGCATTCATGTTTTCACTAAGGTTCTATGGTAACTTTTATTTTATAAAAATACATGATTAAGGTATTCACATGTTTGGAATGTGACCAACAAGATATATCGTATGATATATGGGGATAAATGATGGTATTCACATGCTCGGTAGCTGACCTCTCTAGTAATATATTTCTTTATAATATGAGATTGGACAAAAGAATTTTGGATAAGCCTAAAGATTGGAATGGATTAAGTTATACATCAGATAGTACTATTTAAGGTTAGAACATTTTGATATTATTTATGAAATTTTATAATAGTATAGTTTTAGAAAAAAGTACAACCTGTAGGATGTGCGACAACCCGTCGCATCGAACAAGGCTATTGGAATCAAACCCACAACCGAAGTGAGACAGACCTTTATCACCAATCACTGCCTTATAGGAAGTCCCTGGTTAGCAGAAATTAGTTTTATTTTATTAAGTAGTATGATAGATGAAGTATAAGTCCATTTTTGGAATTATATATAGTTAATCTCACCATATATGGACTTATGTATATTTGATAACTTTTTCTATCCTTTTATTTGAGACAGATGGAATGACCCATCATTCTATCACATAATCTGCTAACACATGATGAATGAAAAATTCAAGTTCATTTCTTAAAATAAGAGATGAAGTGGAAATTGTTCACGGAATAACCAATGATGATATTACACTGAAATCAAGTAAGTATTTCTCCTTATGCAAAAAATTCATCAACTTTAGGGAAATGATCTTAAAAACCAAAAATGTTGTCCTAGTACACTCATATCTGATGAATCAGATGTTACCTTAGATCATCACAAATTTATGGCTTTGTGATTTTTCTATTTTTCATAGCCATGTTCTCTACCACTCTACATCAGAACTTGATTGTTAGATTTCTCTTCCATATCCATATTTTCACCTGTGTTCTCTTATGTGGAAACCCAGTGATAAGTTAATTTGGTTAACCGTTACATTTCATACTTTAATTTTTAAAATTATGTTTTTGTATTCTTTTTTATGATGTGGGTTTCTATGAAAGAAACTTTCATGTAGTAAATCATTTATAACCCCACTGAATTCTGAGGGAAAAATTCATTTTAATGGGGGTAGAATGTAACACCCCAAGATTTAATGAGAAATATTATTTTTAGTTTCATTGATGAATTTTCTTGTACGCTACACCAAAATTAACTTGTGCTATATGCAACACCATATTAGCTTCTATTATATGCAAACACTATTCTTGGCTTGTGGTGCATGCAAGAGCGACCTTCCTCAATAATGTGTGTTGTACTCAATACTGAGTTTCACTAAATAAAGATATATTATTAAAATATTATGAACTATCCATTATGAATTGTATTAACTTTATTTTAAATTTTATAACATTATAATTCATCTTACACATTTTATAGAATGAGGTATGAAAACAAAATCAATTTTTAGGATAAAAGAAGTATTTTTAAAAAAATGCAATTTTACCGCCATTTGATGGGGCACCCAAATTAAATCTATTTTATGACATTTTTATGAGTTAAATTTGACAAAATAAAGTTATTAATTGTAATATGTACATAGAAATTTACTTTGGATAATTTTTTAATATTTTTCTATTAACATTCTTATTTTGATGAATAGTAAAAATATGCTAAATTGTAAGTAAAAACAACTTTTTTCATCAAGAAAATTTATAAGGTTAAATTATAATATTGAGTGGTTTTAAAGTATAAATAGAATATATTTTTACCATTTAATATAATTTAATTCATTATCATTAATTTTACATTTAATTCATAGGTAAAAACATTTCAATCTTTTGCAATGTTTTAACTTTTAAAACCTGTTTTCTCAATAGTGGGATTAATTTTAAAAAAATACTGAAACTTCTGCGTTTTGATTTTGGAAAATTTGATTCCATATTTGGAATTATTAGGTCCAAATTATGTTTTTAGGATATTCTTTATTTTTAGACATTATGAATAGTAACTACGGTAAATTTTCTTTACTACAGTTAAAGGTAAGTTGGGTAATTAAGGGTGAAAATAAGATTATAAAATTACCCTAACACCTACCAAAATTTTATTAGATGAATAAAAGTAGACCCATATCACATAAGGGTCGTACTAGATTCATTTCATGGACTTTTGACTATGAAAATTATGTAATTATTATTAAAACAAAAGAAATTCACAACATGCCACTCTCTTATATCTTATAAGTGTAATAATTTTAATTTAGTGATAAACTTCATAAAACCTCAAACATAAATAGTCCCCAGAAATATAATACAATTATCTACATCATGTGAATTTATTTTTAATTTTTAGGGATTAAATAATTATTATTAATGGTGACACGATAGTGATGTAGAAATTATTTTATTGATTGAAATATAAAATAAATCATTTTAAAAATATTAAAATAAATATTATATGAACAATTTAATGTAATCCACGAATTTTCAAGACGAATATAACATTTTAGGGATCTATTAAATATTTTTGTTCGAATATATCACTTTTGTGGATTTTATTTAAATTAAAATAATTGAATAGTGTCAAAATTGACACTATTGATATTTAATAAAAATAACGTATTATTAAATTGTTTAAAAATCACAAAAATATTTAAAAATTATAATTTTAAATTTATGTGGTCTAAAATTTCATAATGAATCCAATTATTTACAATTCACAACACATAAGTTATTATTTATAACAATTTAAAATTTAGAATATTATTACCACAAATAAAATTAAATAGATTAAATAAGGATAAATCATGTTGATAAGGTTTAAAATAAATTCCCAACATGTATAAATTTTATTGGATGATGATATTACAACCCGATATCATCTAATATTATAATTTGATTCATTTTGGATGTTTTTATTGGGGGTTGGGTTTTATTATAAATTAATATTTTAGAGGTTTCCAAAAGTGCCCCTCTCCTCTCTTATAAAAGAGAACCTCCTCCTTCTCCTCTTCTAAACATTTTGAGCCTTCAATCTCGTCCAAACCCTACCAACACCTCTTCTCAACCTCTCTAGTAAAATTATAGAGGTTCTGGTATTCTCAAAAGGCTAACTCTAGTTCCTTAAGAGGAAGTTCAAAGGAGGTGTGTCGAAGAAGAAGTAATCTCTTCTACCGATTATTTGAAGTTTCTTTATTCTTCTACGTCCTCTTCTTTAGTTTTTTCATTATAAAGTAATAACATAACTATAACTAATATTCTGATATGTTATTATAAATATTAAACAACCATATTTCACCTTTTATCCATCTTACTGAAAACGAAATCATCGTGCATGCGTACGTACAGAATATCGTCTCCACGCCGTGGTGTAATCTGTTTTCCACCACCACTTTACGTGGATGGGTATACTGGTGTAAAGAATAACTTTATTTGGTTATTATAACATGATACTAATAATGATATATTATATCATCCACTCCAATTCCATTCAATAATTATGGGAACAATATCATCACTCATGCGTACATACGGATTAGCGTCTCCACGATGAGATGAGATTCATTCTCCATGTTAACCATTCAAGAATGAATATAAAGTAAATATAATAAGTAATCATGAAATATATGGTATAATAATACTACTTTATTTATTTGTATGTATATATATATCATTTACCTCCACTCAATTTAATAAGGAAACGAAAAAAACATTCTTGCGTATGTTCGGCCTGCCGTCTCCATGAACGGTGTATTTCATTCCATTTATCGATCTATTATATATATATTATATTCAGAATATATATTATATATAAATAATTTTTTAAATTTTGGAAGTAATTAAATCAGGATATAATTAATTAATTCAAGAAAAAAATGTCCAAACACATATGATAAATGAAACAATTTTACCCAAAATGCTGCCTTAACATGGAATTGACAAAAGAACGGGTAATATAAAGTCAAAATTGAATCATATATGATATCATAAATATTATTATGGTTCTGTTACAAGTTAATAATATTTTTAAACCCACTATGCAATATTTTCTAACATGTATGGAAGAAATTGGACCTAAGGTAAGGGATAATTTTTCAATATCATTTTTATCCGAGATTGCTTACACGTAAGTATTTACTAGGGTTAAATTTATCATCCATTTCCATTTTTTTTTAAAAATAATAATGTGTTTACTATTCCTCCATGTTTGTTTAAATTCATTTTTACATTTTTTTGACTTTTACCACATGGTATGGAAGAAATCTTTTTTTACCATACGAGGTACTTTTTAACTTTTCCAAAAAAAGTACGAGAAGAATTTTTTTTAACATATATGGAATGAATGGATTTTAACGATTTCATAACACCCTATTTTAATGAAGCTTCCTCAACATGATTTCATGTTTATTTTAAAAAATTCATTTTCATTTAAAATTACATGTCATTTTTCGAAAAGAAAATGGTTTTGAAGAAGAAAGGATATTTTCATCAAAAATTCATTTCATGTGTTTTATCAAAACTATTCCCTATATAAGATGACATTATTTAGCATGATTATGTTTCAAGTATAATTTCTCTATTATTTACATGGTTTTATTTTTCTTATGATGAAATGATATCCATTTTTTTATATGGATTATGTTATAAAGGGATGATGTTTATGAAACCCATTTTATTCTTTGGGTTATAAAGCGTGATTTATGTTTTTTTGTGGCACACGTAAAAATGATTTCAATATAAGATTGGTGGGACCTATATCTCCCTCCAATGAATTTGGTACAGATTCATATATCATGATACATACATGGATGTAATGGCATGTAAATCCGGTTCATAAATACAGGGCTGGAACGGTAAGTAATCCCAGTTCAGTAATTGACTTTGTCCACTATGATGGTTTTAACAGTAATGCCTTGGATACAATGGAAATAATATCATGTGCTTAATGGTTTTCCACAATTACATTTTTTATTTCCATGATATTTTATTAGTATTAATGTTCCTTTATGATTTATGCCTTACATACTGCCAATATTTGTTTCACAACTCAATATTTCGATGTTTAAACTTTATGTTAATGAGCTTAAGTACAAATATATATGGCTTATTTTATTTTCTCCTTGAATACCCTTACTGAGCATTTGAGCTCACTATTTTTTATGTTTTCTTTTCCCCAGTATATAAAGAAAGGTTTTAGGTAAGAAAACAAAAAGGGGAAGATCTTTAGGGTAAATGTTGAAGATATTTCACCGTGATTAGAAGATTTTGTTCTGAGTTTCCAAAGACACTGAACTATTACATTCCTTGGGTGTCTGATTTTTTTATATATTAAGTATTCCTAAAAAGTAATGTAATGTCCACGTAAGTCAAGATTTGGGTCTCTAAAAAATATCTCAACATGTCTTATAAGGATTGAATAGTTCATTCTGATTGTCCATCGGTTTGAGGGTGGTAGGCAGTGCTCAAACGAAGTTCAGTATCTTGGGACATCTGATTAATTTTCCATAATCATGATGTAAAATGGGGATCACGATCAGAAACTATCGATTTAGGTACTCCATGAAGTCTTACAAATTCATTAATATATATTTTTTTCTGATTTTCAAGTGGTAAATATTCTCTTATAGAAAGAAAATGCACTGACCTAGTAAGACGATCAATAATGTCCCATATTGCATCATTCCTTTGAAGAGTATTTCGTAGCCCCATGAAAAATTTCATCATAATATTATCCCATTTCCACTCAGGTATGGTTAGAGGATGCATGAATCCTCTAGGTTGTTGCCTTCCAACTTTAACTTATTAACAAACCATATATCTTGACCGAAAATCAGAAATCTACCTCTTCATGTTTTCCCACCAAAAATGTTTTTTAAAATATCTGTACAAGTTAGTGCTATCAAGGTGTATAGAGAAATTGGAGCTATGAACATCATCCAACAATTCCCTTTTTAGATCAGGTATACTGAGAACACAAATACTCTTCCCAAATTTCAAAATTCCATCTTCATATATCATGTCACTCAATCTCCCATCATTCACAGCATTAATATTGTTTTGAAATTCCTCATCATCAGTATAAGAACATTTTATCCATTTTCATAATGATGGTTTGTTAACAATTTGAAAACAAATTGATGTTTCACCTTCCATGGTTATTCCCGTACCAATATTTTCTAGACTCATGTATATAGGATCTTTTTAAACTCTCATATTATTCAAAACTCCATGATCCTTTCTACTCAACGCATCTGCCACCTTATTTTCCTTCCCCGGGTGATAGTGTATAGAGAAATCATCATCCTAGAGTAGTTCAATTCATTGCCTTTACCTCATGTTGAGTTATTTTTTTGAGAAAATATACTTCAATCTCTTTTGATCAGTATAAATCTCACATTTTTCATCATATTGATAGTGTCTCTATATTTTCCGATTAAAGATTATAGCTTCTAACTCAATATCATGAGTGTGATAGTTTTGTTCATTAATTTTTAGCTATTGGGATGCATATAAAATAACTCTATCATTCTGAATAAGGACACAACCATGTCATTTTTTTGAAGCATAAATATATAAAAAATACATCATTCTCTGATGGTAGAGTCACGATAAAATCATTGACTAATCTTCTCTTTAGTTATTCAAAACATTCTTCACACTCTTTTGTCCAAAAAAAATTAACCCCTTTACGTGTGAGCTTGATTAATGGGTTATCCAACCGAGAAAAATTCTAGACAAAATTTCGAAAATAACCTGCTAAACCAATTAAAATACATACCTCAGTTATAATTGTTAGTGCTAGATATTCATGGATTTCCTTAGTCATTGAAGGATCATTGACTAATCTTATCATCAGTTCTTCAAAACATTCTTCACTCTGTTTTGTCCAAAAAAATTAACCCCTTTATGTGTGAGATTGGTTAATGGGTTAGCACACAAGGAAAAACTCTAGATGAACCATCGATAAGAACATGCTAAATCAATGAAACTATGTACCATAAGTATACTTGTCTATGATGGACATTCTTGTATTGCCTTGGTCTTTGAAGGATCAACAGAGATTCCATCCTTAGTGAAAAGATGTCAATGAAACGAAATATCCAGAATCCGGAATTCACATTTTCTAAATTTCCCATATAATTCATTTCTTCTAAGATTCCTTAGGATAATGCGCAAGTTATTTTCATGATCTTCATAGATTTTTGAGTATACCAAAATATCATCAATAATTACCACTAAAAATTCATCAATATATTCATTGAAAAATATATTCATTAGATCCATGAAGACAGAGGGTGCATTATTCAATCCAAAAAGAATTACTATAAACTCATAATTCTTGTACCTGGTTCAAAATGTTGTTTTCCGAATGTCTCCTTCTTTACAAATAACTGATGATATCTAGATCAAAGGTCAATCTTTGAAAAATATTGAGCACCATGAAGTTGGTTGAATAAATCATCAATGTATGGTTGGGGATACTTGTTCTTTTTTGTTATAGCATTGATATCCCTGTAGTCATTGCACATCTTCATTGATCCATCTTTATTTTTAACAAACATAATAGGGTATCCCCATGGAAAACACTAGGTAGAATAAATACCTTATTACTCAATTCCACTAGTTATTTCTTTAGTTCCACTAATTACACAATGTCAATTATACAAGGGGTCTTCAATTTGGGCCTTGAACCTTGAATTTAATCAATGGAACACTCAATTTATAGTTCTAGAGGATGTCCGGGTAAATCCTCTGGAAACACATCAACATATACTTGCACAATAGGTACATCCTCTATTTGAACATTATTTTCTTCACCCATAGTTATTTCATTCTCTTCATCCCTAATAATTGAATTTAGTAGAGCTACTAGGGGCGGATATAGAGAAGAATCAGGTGGTGATGTTTCTTCTCTAATGATAAGGAACTTCTTATCGTCATCTAAAATTGAAACCTCCTACTTCTTATAATAAATTTTGGCATCATGATCTGAAATATAATCCATGCTGAGGATTATATAAAATTAAATCATGGGTATTATGATAAGATCAATAGATAAAGAACATATATATGTTCTAATAGGAACTGATTCACAAAACATTATTGTGATGATACTTACCTTAGGTGTTTTTACTGACAACTCCCTTGTTTAGTCAAATTGAAAATATCTAATTTTCATAGGAAACTAGAAATATATGAAAAAATACGATCATCCAGAATCAAACAAAGCATTAGCTAAACTTGAGGAAACCATTAAATTACATGCCACCACGTCATTTGGAGCTTCAACCTCAGTAGTAGTGATCACATAAGCTTGTCCTTTCTCCCTTGGCCTTTTCTAGGGTAAGTTTCCTTGGCACTTATGACATTCATTTTCATAATGCCCCTTTTCCCTACTATTTTAGCATTCAACATTGACAGCCTCTTTCTTCCCCTTGCAATCACGAGCTTGGTGGACCTTTTCACCACACTTGTTACAGACTCGCATTCCCTTAATCCAAGTACCAGGGTGTTTCTTCCCACATTTACCACAGTATGGATATTCAAATGCTCCCTTCATCCCCTTAATTACATTTCTAGATTGTTTAGCAAATCTCTTCTTCTCATTCATTTCTTTAAAGTCATATGACTTAGAGAATTATTTTTTTATCTTGATAGCACATGAGACAATATCTTCGTATGATAAGAAATATTGTGATACTAATTCTCAACAGATAAACGGTTTTAACACATCATAGAAACGATCAATCTTACTCCATGGGTTATGTATATAATGTGCAGCATGCCTTGATAACCTTTTAAAGTTAGCCTTGTATTTTGTGACATTATCATCCTCCTTTTGTCTCAAACTCAAAAATTTCCTTTCTATACCCGCTCATTAGTCACGAGGAAAATATTTTTCTAAGAAAATCTCTTTAAACTCCCTCTATTCCATATTTGATACATCATCATCTTCTTTTGTGTTTTGAATCAATGACCACCATTGATCTGCATCTCCCGTGAGGCGATAAAATACCTTGAATGATTTTCCATTTTGCTACTGACCAAAGCGTAAAATATTTTCTCTAATAAACTCATTCCTTTCTCAGCTACAAATGGTTTTTAGTCCCATTTAATGTTGGTGGTTTTGCCTCATGAATCAGTCTAACATTGATCCTCCACGTTGTGGATCAGAGTACTCTATATGGGTAAAGTTATTATTCATAACCTATATGAGTTGTCCCAGTGTGGTGATAACGTGATCATCACCAGATGCACCACCGACTCCATTATAATTATCTTGATTAGGAGGGAAATCCCTACATGGATTACATGGATTGATAGGGTTTCTATCCTTCCACTATGTGCCATTTCTAAACAATGTCATACAATAGACTAGTTTATGAACCACGATACATAATTCTGATCTTGTAGAACACTTAACATAAATTTAATAGTTTATGGATATAATCAATAATAATAAAAATGTAATCTTTTAGGAATTATATACTCATAAATTTTTCATAATGGTTTTTAAAAAAAATTGTGAATTATCCTAAACATATCCCCCTAGAGTGTCGTAACTAAGAGTGCAGCAAGGCCTGTTGTCGTGAACCTGTTCCTGTTCAAGTCTAGCTCAAAGTGGTGTTTTTGGGTTTTACCCTTAGGTACATCTGTGTGAGAGAGGCCTCTACATGCTCATATTATAGCACCCCAAACATTTTATGATATTTTTTTATTAAATACATTCTATTCCTCATTTTGTTTCTATGAAACAACATTATTAAATATAAATTTTCCACTTCTATGTTTTGAATTTCGAAAAATGGTCATCTATAGTTGTGATTAATAAGTTATTTAGAGTCAAATAGAACAAACTTGTTTTTTTGGTGAATAGTAACTTACCCTTATGAATAGTAATATGAATAGTAATATGACCCTTATGAATAGTAAATAATAAAACTATTTTATTTCCTTAAGTTAACAAGATAATGAGATCTTAATTAGTTTTTCAATGAGAAATATAACTAATTTCAACATGAAGATTATTATTTTTTGAATTAACTATAAATTTATTTAAAAATAAAATTATTAATATTCAGAAAGCTAATTTTTAAAAATGGAGTTTATTTTTGAATTCTACATGTCAAAAACAATTTAGGGTAAAGTTTTGGGATTTTTCAGAAATTCTATAATTTTTTATGAATAGTGAAATGCGATAAAATATCGTATATACAAATTTTCAGTAAAATAAAATATTTATGACATAATAAGTGATGCAGGGCCACTTGGTTCAAAATCACATTCCATTATTACTATTTTAGGTCACATGAACTAAGACTATTCATAATCTTGGGCAAAAATATTATAAAAATGATTAAAATAATGAAAAATAACCCCTCTCCTCCACTATAAAAACCCCTCACCACTCCCTCTTCTCTTCACTCCACTAAGTCTTAAATCATCTCAAAGTTCTTCCCAAATACCCTTCCCTAGTCACTCCCCACGACCAGGAAGCTCTTGTTATTTCCAAAAGACCAAAATCCCTTCCCTTAAGGAGGTTCTCGAGGAAGTTATTTCAAGAGGTAAAACACCTTTCTTCTTCTTTTAGATTTATTCGAATTTATCTTCATTTTTTATCCTCTCCTCACCTCTTCTATACAAATGATCATGATAACTCCAGTATCATCTATATATAGGATTTATATCTTGTTAATGGAAGAACCATCATTAATATTCTTACTTCATCCCTTTTATTTTTATAAATGAAATCAACGTCCATGAGGTTCCAATTTATAACCTTCGTGGACGACGAAGTTCTGTTATTCGATTGTTATATAATTACTGGACATGAAACCATATTTATGGTTAAAATAGTTCATAAAATATTTATTTTATCTTGATTAATGTTCTGGAATATTTACACGTACATAATATCAAATAATAATATGAAACAAGTTTATTGAGCACAAAACTACCGTGCCAAATTTAAGCATTTATTTTTAACTCATCGAACGAGTCATCATAATGGTATATAACCAGAATAATTATAAGATAATTTATATCTCTTTAATTTCACTAATAATTTATATTAACAATTCTTGATGTTTAACCATATTTCAAACCAATATCCATTCATGAATACAAGTAAACAAATCATGAAACAAAGTAAGAAAATGCTTCCAAAACAATAAGATTTAATCTCTTAAAACCATCAAAAAGGCCATTAATGAACTTAATAAGGTTATATCTTATAAATTACATGTTTATTAGGTTTTGGAATTATTAATTAATGAATATAAAATTGATTATTCAGGTCATTAAGAAAAATCAAGAACACAATAGAGAAAAAGGTAAGGGGTTTGTCATCTCACTTTTATTTCTCTGAGATTTTCATTATTCTCTACTTATTTATTGTATGTGGCATATGTGTACTACCATTTGATATATAATAACATGATTCTATTTATATTCATTTTATTCAATGATTCATTTTATGCTCATTAAGTTCTGGTCATATGATTCGACTAGTTACATTGTGGTAAGGGACTTCGTCTCAACTAACTTTTCATTGTGCCTAACTTTGTATTGTGCACCTAATAATTCTTATGTGGTGTACATTACTTCCCATTTTAGATCACTATTCATTTGAAATTTTATATATATTAAATATCCATAATTTCATTCCATGGATATGTTTTTTGTCTAAACCGTATACCAATTTACATACGGTGTTTATTTCGAAAGTTATTTTAATTATGGAAATTTTGATGAATCTGTATACTCTACTATTTATGGATATTGAAAGCCATATTGATATGTTATTGAATAAATGTATAAATAATTATTTGGGCATGTAGTTGTGGGTGGGGCCTGCTATAGCCCCTCGATGCATCGATAGGTCTCATGAGACAAATCAGTTGGCGACAAACCCTTCGAGATTGTTTCCAAAAATCAGACGGGTTTCTACCCACAGAACTAAACCATTTTAACGGTATTATGGTTTCAGGTTCCAGATACATGACGTACAATTAATAAGAATTCCCTTTGTTCATTATCATTTATTATTATTATCCATGAGGCTTTCACTATGACAAAATCTATGGATGCAGTTTCATTCTTAATTTAATAATGGCATTTGTTTTACATTTATTCATTATGCCATATTGATTATGTCAGATTGATTATGATTCACTTATTATTGTACTCATGCTTCCATTTTTTTAACCATTACTGAGCATTTTATATCACCCCTTTCATTGTTTACCTCCAATAGGTGATGAAGAGAAGATCTTTTATTGAGTTCGTATAGTTGCAGTTTTTAGTTGTCGTTATGTGTTGTATTTTGTAAACTTTTCCAAATGTAATTTGAGTAACATATATGTATCTAGTTTCTTCAAGACTGCTAAACTGGTCATTCCTTCAGGATTTTTATTCCTTCTAACCATTACAATATCACAAGTAATTCAACAGCTCCATCCTAGAGGGGTCGGGGTGTTACAGTTGGTATCATAGGAAGTTTAGTAGGAAACATGGAAACTATAGTAGGAAATTTATAGTAGGGAACAAATCTCTAAGGTACTATTTGAGGATAAACATACAAGAATGTCCTGGTATTTTTTTAATGAATGGATTATGTGGATATTTTTAAGCAATACGTCCATGTCTGAATACGAGCATGTAGAGGCGGCTCTGGCATAGATGTATCTAGGGGAAAAACCTGAAAACCCCGCTTTTAGCTAGACTCGAACGGGAACTGGTGCACGAAAATGGGCCTTGCTTCACTCTTGGTTACGACACTCCCAGGGGATATGCTTAGGATAATTCACATTTTCTTTACAATCTATTATGAAGGATTTTAAGGTAAATTTGTCCTCAGAGGAACCATGTTATAAGATTATCTATGCATAGAATTTTAATCTATGTTGATTTTTTTCTCTTTGAGATTCAAAAACTAATCTAGTTTATCCCATTATTTTTGAGATTCATAAACTAATCTAGCATATCCCATTATTTATAAATTGCGTCTAATGGAAGAAGGGGGATCAATAATCGTGGGCAAGGTAGGGATCTCCCTACTGAGCATGTCAATAAAGTCAATATTGGTGCAGATCAGAACATGATCATATTGGGACAACATACTCAGGTTGTAATGAATAACCATTCCACAACTATCCTGGATCATTTCATATGGAAGAAGCCCCCATCTTTTAGTGGGACTACTAACCCAGTGGTTTCTGAGCAATGAATCAAGTCCCTTGAAAAGATATTCAGGGCATTAAGATGCAATGAAAATGAAAAGGTAGTACTGGTAGTATATTGTCTCAAGGGAGATGTTGATCAATGGTGTTCCTTGATTCCTAATACCACAGAGGAATAAGAAATAGAAGATATTGAATGGAGTACTTTTAAGGAAATATTATTTGAAAAATATTTCCCTCATGAGAAACGAACTGAAATAAAGAGAAAATTCCATAGCTTAAAACAGAGGGAAGAAGACAATATTGCAGAGTATGAGGATACTTTCACAATATTGGTCAGGTATGTCGTATATTATGTACATGACTCATCAGACAAGATTGATCATTTCTTTGAAGGTCTTAATCTAAGTCTTTGAAGGGCACTGTATTCTCAATCATTTTCATCATATGATGAAATTTTATCAAGTGCCATCAAAATAGAGAGGGGATTTCCTAGATAAAATATTTTCAAAGGAAACCAGGATATGAAGTGGTACTCTAATAAGAAAGAAAAAGGAGAAGCACCAAATAAGAGAAAGTGAAGGAAGATGTTCCAATTATGTGAGAACTGTGGTAAGAAACATCTTGGGAAATGCTTGAAAGGCATGAAAGACTACTACAACTGTGGAGAAAAGGGTCATCGATCTGATGAATGAAAGGGGAAGAAAAAATTAAATGATATTCAATGATACAATTGAAGAGAGATGGGACACTATGAAAATGAGTGTCCTAAGTTCCAAGGAAACTTGAATAAGAAAATGATAAGAGAGAATGGGAGAGCCTTTTTGATTACAACCATGGAGGTTGATGTTTCTAATGACGTGGTGGCAGGAACTTTAATTGTTTCCTCAAACTTAGCCACTACTTTATTTGATTCTGGATCATCACATTCATTTATATCTTCCTATTTTTCCAAGAAAATTAGATATGTCCAATTTTATTTAACAAATGAGTTTTCAGTCAAAACATCTAGGGGATGTATCATTGCAACCAAGGCATGTCGACTAGTCCCCCTCCGGACACCAAAACGTGCTCTAGTTTTAAACATTATCATCATACCAATGAATTGATTTGATATAATTCTCGGTAAGGATTGGCTATCAAATTATGATGCGAATATTTATTGTAAGAAGAAGGAAATTACAATTTTTGAAAATGGTGTATAATCCCTTGTCTTTAGGACAGAAACTTCTCCACCTGATTCTTATCTAAAACCACCCACAGTAGCTCTACTGAATGCAATACTTGGAGAGGAAGAAAAAAAAATTCTATGGGTGAGGAAAGAAATCTTCAAATCTAATATGTGCATATAGTGAAAGAGTACATTGATGAATTTCTGGAGGATTTACCTAAACATCCTCCAAAGCGTGAAGTTGAGTTCTCTATTGATTTAATTCCTGATGCAAGACCTATATCAATGACTCCCTATAGAATGTCTATTGTGGAATAGATAGAGATAAATAAACAACTACAGGATTTGAGTGAAAAGGGATTTATTCGACCTAGTGTTTCTCTATGGGAAACCCCTATTCTCTTTGTCAATAAAAAAGATGGATCCACGAGGCTTTGCATTGATTACAGGGAATTCAATACTATTATAATAAAGAATAAATGTCCTCTACCCTAGATTGATGATTTATTTGACCAAATTTATGGATCTCAATACATTTCTAAGATTTACCTTTGATCCGGATATCATCAGTTGCGTGTGAGGAAGGAAGATATTCCAGAAACAGTATTTCAAACTAGGTATGGGCATAATGAGTTTACAGTTATGTCTTTTGGAATGACAAATGCACCCTCTGTTTTCGTGGATTTAATAAATGGAGTTTTCAAGGAATATCTTGATTATTTCGTTGTGGTGTTAATTGATGATATCCAGGTATACTCAAAAAGCTATGAAGACCATGACAATCACTTATGGATTATTCTAAGAAATATTAGAAGCAATAAATTATATGGGATGTTTAGAAAGTGTGAATTCTGGCTTTAATCAATTTCTTTTCTAGGCCATATTGTCTCTAAGGATGGAATCCTAGTTGATCCTACAAAGACAAAGGCAATCCAAGATTGGCCCACGCCGACAAACATAACTGAGGTACGTAGTTTTATTGGCTTAGTAGGTTATTATCGACGTTTCATTCAGAATTTTACCCAACTATCTAACCCGCTATCCAAGCTCACAAGTAAAGATGTTAAGTTTGTGTGGACAAAATAATGTACAGAATGCTTCGATGAATTGAAAAGAAGATTGGACAATGCTCCAATTTTGATTCTTCTATTTGGAAGCGATGGATTTGTAATATACAGCAATCCATCAAAGAATGGATTGGGTTGATTCCTTATGAAAAACAATAATGTTATTTCTTATGCATAAAGACAGTTTAAGACTCATGAGAAAAATTATCCAACTCATGATATTGAGTTAGCAGTTGTAATCATTGCTCTGAAAATATGGAAGTATTATCTCTACGGAGAGAGATGTGATATTTATATGGACCACAAGAGTTTTAAATATATTTTCACACAAAAAGAACTCAACATGAGGCAAATAAGATGGCTCAAGTTACTCAAGGATTATAATTTTTGAATACACTACCACCCAGGAAAGGCGAATAAGGTGGCAGATACATTATGTATGAAAGATCATGGCCTTCTGACTCAAATGAGGATTGAAAGAGATCATATGTTCATGGATCTACTAAAGATTGATAATGGAATTGTTAAGGAAGGTAAATATCACTCCTATTTCAGATGATTGTTAAACCATCTTTACTAAAGAAGATAAAAAGTTCTCAATCTGAGGATGAGAATCTGTACAAGAAAATTAATGCAGTCAAGGACGGGAGACTGGCTAGCTTCGGGTATGAAGAAGGAGTTATGAAATTTGGGAAGAGGATATGTGTTCCATTAGTAACTGATCTAAAAATTGAACTATTAGAAGATGCTCGTAGCTTAAATTTCTCTATACACCCATGTATCACCAAGATGTATAGAGATCTGAAGGAATATTTCTTGTGGGATAATAAGAAGCGGGAAATTACTGACTACGTGTCAAGATGTCAAGTTTGTCAACAAGTGAAGACATAGAGACAACATTTCAAAGGAGTGATGAAACCTATACCTATTCATATGTGGATGTGGGATAACATTATGATGGATTTTTTTACTGTACTACTGAGGACACCTAGGAGGAATGATGCAATATGGGTAATTGTTGATCGTCTCACTAAATCAGCACATTTTTTTCCAATAAGAGAGGATTTACCACTTGAGAACCTGGCAAGACATTATATTAATGATGTTGTGAGACTTCATGGTGCACATCTTGCAATTTTCTCTCATTGAGATCCCCAGTTTATGTCAAAATTCTGGAAAATTCTCCAGAAGACTTTGAATACTGAGCATCATATGAGTACCGCATATCACCCCGAAACGGACAGACAATCTAAAAGGACTATTCAAACTCTAAAAGATATGCTGAGGTGATGTTCTCTTGACTTCCAAGGTATGTGGGATGAATACTTTCCTTTGGTGGAATTTTCATACAACAATAGTTTCCATTCTAGTATTCAGATGGCTCCATATGAAGCATTATATGGAAAGAGATGTCAAACTCCAACTTGTTGGTATGAAGTTGGTGAGAGAAAACTTATAGGCCCAGAACTTATTGAAGAGACCACGAAAAAGGTGAAGAAAATACAATCCCATATTAAAGCAGCCCAAAGGAGGCAAGAGATTTATGCGGACAATAGGAGGAAGGACTTTGAATTTCAAGTGGGAGATCATGTATTTCTGAATTTATCTCCATGGAAGGGCATCTTAAGGTTTCGTAATAAAGGGAAATTGAGCCCCAGGTACATTGGACCATTTGAAATTTTGGGAAGAATCAGTGCTTTAGCTTACTGTTTAGAGATTCCGCCAAATCTCTCCAGAGTTCATGATGTGTTCCACGTATCATTGTTAAATAAGTACATTCCAGACCCAACTCATATACTCACATATGAAGAAATAAAACTGGAACATGATTTTTCATACTGTGAAAAGCCTATCAGGATTCTTGACACAAAGGAGAAGGTATTGAGAAATCGAACAACTCATCTAGTAAATGTTCTTTGGAGAAACCAAAATATGGAGGAAGCAACATGGGAACCAGAGGATTTCGTGAAGAAGAATCACCCACATCTTTTTGGTGGGCTTTATACATAAAATTTCGAGGACAAAATTTTTAAAGGAGGGAATAATATAGCACCCCAAACATCTTATGGTGTGTTTCTATTAAATACATTTTATTCATCACTACATTCATTTGAAACAACACTAGGTTATTTAGAAGATAGTTAAAACCTAGCCATTAAATATAAATTTTCCACTTCTAGGTTTTGAATTTCGAAAAATGTCATCTAGAGTTGTGAATAATAAGATATTTGGAGTCTAATAGAAAAAACTTTTTTTTTGGAGAACTGTAACTTAGCCTTAGGAATAGTGATATGAATAGTAATATGACCCTTATGAAAAGTAAATAATAAAATTATTTTATTTTCTTAAGGAAACAATATAATGAGATCTTAATTAGTTTTTCAATGAGAAAATAAAACTAATTACACCTTTAGGATTGTTATTTTTCGAATTAACTATGAATTTATTTCTAAAATTAAATTAATAATATTTAGAAATTTAATTTTGAAAAATGGAGTTTATTTTTTAATTATACATGTTGAAAAATGGTTAGGGTAAATTTTTGGGATTTTTCTGAAATTCTAGAATTTTTTTATGAATAGTGAAATACGATAAAATACCGTATATAAAAATTTTCAGTAAAATACACTATTTATGACATCATAAGTAATGAAAGGACACTTGGATCAAACTCACATGACATTATTACTATTTTATGTCACATTAACTAAGAATATTCAAAATCTTGGGAAACAAATTTATAATAATGATTAAAATAATGAAAAATACCCCCTCTCATCTACTATAAAAACCCCTCACCACTCCCTCTTCTATTCACTTCTCTAAGAATTGAAGCTCCTCAAAGTTCTGCCCAAATAGCCTTCACTAGTCACTCCTTGTGACCAGGAAGCTATTGGTCTTTTCAAAAGACCAAAATCCCTTCCCTTAATGAGGTTCTCGAGGAAGTTATTTCAAAAGGTAAAACACCTTTACTTTTCTTTTAGTTTCATTTGAATTTATCTTCATTTGTTATCCTCTCCTCACCTCTTCTGTCGAAATGATCATGATAACTCCAGTATCATCTATATACTGGATTTATATCATGTGAATGGAATAAAAATCTTCAATATTCTTACTCCCTCCTTTTTATTTTTATAAACTAAATCAACATCCATGAGGTTCCAATTTATAACCTTCATGGACGACGAAGTTTTGTTCTTCAATAATTATTTCATCACTGGTAATGAAACCATAATTATGGTTGAACCAGGTCATAAAATATGTATTTTATCTTGATTAATGTTTTGTAATCTTTACACGTACATAATATGGAATAATAATATGAAACAATTTTGTTGGGAAGAAAACTGCCATGCCAAATTCAAGCGTTTATTTTTAACTCAAAAAATGAGTCATCCTAATCGTATATAACCAGAATCATTATAAGATCATTTATATATCTTTAATGTTACTAATAATTTATATTAACAATTCTGGATGTTTAACCATATTTCAAACCCAACTTCCATTCATGAATACAAGTAAACTAATCATGAAACCAAGTAAGAAAATGCTTTCAAAACAATAAGATTTAAACTCTTAAACCCATAAAAAAGCCATTAATGAACATAATAAGGTTATATCATATCAATTAAATGTTGATTAGGTTCCGGAATTATTAATTAATGAATCTAAATTTTATTATTCAGGTCGTTAAGAACAATCAAGAACACGCTAGAGCAACAGGTAAAGGGCTTCTCATCTCACTTTCATTTCTGTGAGATTTTCATTTTTCGCCATTTATTTATTGTATATGGTATATGTGTACTACCATTTGATATAAAATAACATTATTCTATTTATATTCATGTTATTAAATGATTCACTTAATTCTCATTAATTTCTGGTCATATGATTCGACTGGTTACATTGTGGTAAGGGACTTCGTCTCAACTACCTTTTTGTTGTGACTAACTTTGTATTGTGCACCTAATAATCCTTATGTGGTGTACCTAATGACAATTTGAGATCCCTATTCATTTGAAATTGTATTTATATTAAATATCCATAATAACATTCCATGGATATTTTTGTTGTCTAAACCGCATACCATTTTACATACGGTGTTTATTTGGAAAGTTATTCTAATTATGGAAATTTTGATGAATCCGTATACTCAACTCTATATGGATATTGAAAAGGCATATTGATCTTTAATTGAATCAATGTATAACGAATGATTTGGACATGCAGTGGTGTGTGGGGCCTGCTATACCCCTCGATGCATCGGTATGTATCATGAGACAAATCAGTTGGTGAAAAACCCTTCAAGCTTGTTTCCAAAAATCAGACGGGTTTTTACCCACAGAACTAAACTTTTTTAATGGTATTACGGTTTCATGTGCCAGATACATGACATCCAATTAATAATAATTATCTTTTTTCATTATCAGTTATTATTATTATCCATGAGTTTTTCACTATGACAAAATCTATGGATGCAGTTTCATTGTCATTTTAATAATTTCATTGGTTTTTCATTTATTCACTATGCCATATTCATTATGTCAGATTGATTATGATTCACTTGTTATTTTACTCATGATTTTGTTTTTTTTTTACCCTTACTGAGCATTTGAGATCACCCCTTTCATTTTTTACCTTCAACAGGTGATGAAGAGAAGGTCTTTTATTAAGTTCGTATAGATGCAGTTTTTAGTTGTCGTTATGTGCTGTATTTTGTTAACTTTTCCTAATGTAATTTGAGTAACATCTATGTATCTATTTTCTTCAAGACTAATAAAATGATCATTCCTTTGTGATTTTTATTCATTCTAACCATTCCAATATCACAAGTAATGCACCGGCTCCAGCCTAGAGGGTTCGGGGTGTTACACATATCCAGACAGGGATGTATTGCCTGGAAAACTCATAAAATCTCTACATTACCAAAATTTTTGGAAGTACATCTATACTAATTCTCAAATTCATTCTTGTGGTAGTGTTCTCTAATCAGAGTTTTTCTAAATCTAGTTTCGAAGGTTTGTAGTAAACTTCCTCTAATACCAACTGTAAAGCCCCGAACCCATTTACCCAGAGTCGGTGCATTATTACATAACATTGGAATGATACAAGGAATCATGTCCCAAAAGACCAATCAGTTTAGTATCCTTGGAAGTACTAGATACATTCATAAGTTTTACATTAAATCTAGATATAGAAACACCATCAAAAATTTGTTCCCATTTACCACACTTGTATCCTTATTCTATCCCTATAGGTCAACCATAAAATATTTCGTTACATCCTGGACAAAAATAAAACATAGAAAGGGGTGAGCTCAGATACTCAGTAAGGATAACAATATAGCAGAAACATTCATAAATAAGCATAAACAATTAATGGAATGTATAAGAATAAAACTAAATCCTTTTAAACATAAAATTATACATAATATTGAAAATATAAATCAAATAATTCAATTTACATATTTACATGGATATTCTACTGTTCAAATAATCACATGTAATATCAATAGCCAATTTCATAATGATGGAATGCATAATTCCAGACTTCATAACCACATAATCAAGTCCTTGTGCCCATACTAAAAATAAAATATTGTGAAGGCCTTGTGTCAAGACACAAGTTTTTCTCATGAGACCAACTAATGAAACGAGGATCTATAGTGGGATCCACCAGTCACTAAGACCAATGCATTCCTCGTATGAAAATGTCGATACATAACATAAACATTCGTATTAAAACTTGCATAAAAATGTAAATACATTATCCAAAAACCATGAATGGTGTAGAAATAACACATCCAAAGTTAAATATATCACAAAACCTTCAATATAATATGGATGTTCTGTATCATAATAAATCAACTTCAAACAATCTTAAAATCCATCAAAGTATTTTGACATAGATGAAATCGAAAATATCCACACCTACTGTATAAGTTAAAAAATACAATCTTACCCTAATTTTTTCAAAAAGGTCATAAAGTACCTTATTTGAAAAACGACGGAAATATTCATTTCAAATCATATATGGTAAAATTAGGGTATAAATGACATTAATCCATAGTATAGTAAATAGTAAAAATGTTTTGAATTATAATTTTATGAAAACACAAATATGGATGATAAAGAGGTCCCAGCAGATACATACATAAAAACAACCTCAGATAATAAAAAGATTGTGAAATTAACCCATACCTTGTACTTTTCCTTGGTAGAGGGTACATTGACCTCATATATAATAGTTAAATCATTTTTATTAAATTTTAAAAGAACCATATACGTAAATATGATATCATATATGATCATCTAATATTGAATTGTTAATAATATTTTAGTAGTATCATCGTTTCGGGTGTTAACTGATTCATTTTCCTTTATATTTTTTGTTATGTAAGCCATGTTTGTTATGAATAGGATTAATTTTATTAATATACAGAATGATATTACGTTCATAAATGTTATTTTGAACCATAAAATGAAAATTATTCTTGAATGATTATAATGGAGAATGAATCTCATCGCGTTCGTTTAGACGGTAATCCGTACGAACGCACGAGTGACAATATCATTATAGTGATGGTGAAATCAAATGTAATTGGATGGTATATCATATATAAAGAATACATAACATGTTATATTTATTATTTACACTATTTATACGCTTTATTATACCCATCCAAATAATGACCTATTTGAATAACAAACTACACCACGACGTGGAGATGGCAAGCCGTACGTAAGAACGTATGGTGTCTTTGACATTCATATGATGGATAGAATAATGAATATGTCTGTAAAATTTTTATAATAAAATGATAGTATATAGAATACTCTAGAGTTATTATTTTAGAATGGAAACAACAAAGAAAGAGTAAGTCGAAGAAGAAAATAACGTCAAAGAGGTGATGAAATATTTACCTTTTCTTTGGGTTCTTCCTTTTGATTTGATCAAAATGGATCTATAGGTTGGCTTTATGACCAAAGGAAGGCCTCTAGGATGATATGAGGGATGTTGGGAGGATATTTGGGTGTGGTTTTTCCAAGCCAAATGGCATTTTTGGTGTGAAATTATGAGAAGGTGAAGTACCCTTTTATAAGATGGGTGAGGGCCACTTTAGGAAAAGCCTCAAATATTATTTTATAATAAAATCATTTTTGGTTTATAATGGCTCTGAAATGATTTTTTTCATGAATAAGGTAGGTCTGGGTATAACACCTCTCGACCAATAGGTTTTAGAAAGGTTAAAGTCACAATATAAACCTTATCTTATAGATTTAACTCTTAGTTAAATAGTTTGACATTTACCACGACTCTTTGTATTTTTATATTATATGGTTAATAAACTTACTATAACAAGACAAAAGAACCCCAACATGTTCATTATTAATATAAATAACTTTATCTAAGTCCTTTGGTTGAGCCTTATATTTTTAGTAATATTATATCAATTAATAATATAGTATTTGTTTTAAAAACTCAAATATGTCTATTTTTACACTATTTAGTATTTGGTTTTTGTGAAAATCCTAAAAGGATGATTACTTTGGAAAAATATATTTAATCAACCCTATAATGTCATATTAACCTATGAAATTATTTTAATTCATCCAATGTCCAAATTTACAATTATTTGGATATTTATAGTATAAATTATTTTAATATTTCATTAATAAGGTAATTACTGCATCATCATTGTGTCATAAATAAGTTAAACTATTTAATGTCTGAAAATTATAAATAAAATACCATTATGTAGGAAATATTTTTAGATTTATAATTAATATTTATAGTTGAATCTATATTGCGTGTAACCCTATATGAAAAATTGTTTAGTTATTAAACATTAAATTTAACTCTTTTAACTCTTTCTAAAAAATTAATAAATATCCTAATCTAATAAAAGTGGATCAAAGATGATCATATTTTATTTATATGGTTTTTTGGTCGAATTATACTTATACAATAGAATTATTACATTTTTTGGGTAATTATGATATCATTTTTACCCTTAATTACCCAATTTTTTTAACAGTGGTAAATAAAAGTCAAAAATTAATGTTCTCCAAAAATAATTTTCAGCTAATTGAACCAAATTTTACTTACTAATATTAACTATTTCTATTATATTTTTGAAATTCAACTCACAGAAGTGGTAAAATTATGTTTTATGGAAATTTGTAAATGCTCCTAGGATGTGGGTAAAAGACGGTAAAAAGGTCAGTAATATTTTTATATATCTAAACTCATTATAAAAAGACTCCAATGAATTACATTGACCTTATATATGTACTGTGTATCTACTTTGACCTAAAATAAATTTAAATAAAATAAATAATTATTTAAATTAAAAGTCAGTTTTAAATAATAACTTAGTGATTTTCATTATTCATCAAAAATTGAATGTTTTCAGAAAAATACCAAATACTCACCCTAAGATAATTTTGATATTATAAATCCCAAAATGAAGTAAATTTTTAAAGATAAAATTTATAAAATTTCAAAAAGTGGGTATTACTATTCAAAATGGCTGGTTTGATTGGTTGTGGTGTTTTTGAACTCGATGTTGCATACAACACAAGCTACTATTTTATTCAAAGAGAAACGTACCGTGGAAGCTTGGGGTGTTACATTATCCACAAGAATTAAACATCAGTTGATCATTTAATACAAAATTGAGTTATAGAAAGTCCAATTCAAATGAATATAATAGAGGTACATAGTTTCCTTTGTTTTCATTTTATTATCTATGATTTAAAAAAAAAAAAAAAAATTTCTATACCATTGTCCTTGTTTACATGTAATGGGGATAATAACATAAGGTTATAAGTATTAAAGGATTATTTTTAAGAATTAAAGAGGACAATGTACAGTGAACATATAATGAATTTACAACTAAGAGGGGATGGAAATTTTTATATAGTGATCCATAATATATAATAATTGGATGTGTCCTTATCATGATGATAGAATTATTCCCTATTCTTTAGTGATGTTTTGAATAGATGAATATAATTCTAAAATCCATCATCATCTATTGGTTTTTATAATATTTTATTTGAATATATGGATTAATTTTCTTTATAGAGGTGAATTTTAAATACATATAGATAGAAAAAATTAAAGTACATATTAACGTAGAAAGAGATCACCATGATGAAATGGTGTTATTTATAACTACTCATGGATTATTAGTTGTCAACAAAGTTCTACCGTGGGAAAAAATAAAGTTTGTTGAATAATTTAGTTTGAAATATAATGGTATTTTCACTAAAATTAGAATGTTCAAAGATCATATATTCAAGTATTTAGAAAAAAATGGATACAATAATCATAATGGATGGGAAAATATCACATGTACTCTAAATTATTTCAAAACCACCATTATAAATATTATAAAATGTTCCCAACTTAATGATAATAATATTCAAAGGAAATTTATTATTCTTAATGATTGGATGTCGGTATATTTTATCAATGAATATGGTATTTTTAAATTTGTTAATTTTCAATGTGTTTCATCCATTCATGAGTAGAGAATATAACTATTAGATGAATCTCAAAGATAAAATTTCTCAATTGATTTTTGTATTATTAAAATGAATTGATATTTGATCAAACATTTATTGTGGGATAATATGAAAAGGGATGTTCTAGAATTCATATCCAGATTATATTTTTTCAAGCACTAAATTATGAAATATAACATCAAAAAAGAGTTATGAAACCTCTACGTATTCCAATAAGAAAATGTGATGATAATACACCGAAATTTCTCAACAGATTTATAAAGACTCATATAATTAATTATTCCATAAGGGTTATTATATATCTCATTAGAAAATCAACAGATTTACTAATTATATCAGAATATTTAATTCTTGTGAACAACACATGACTGTATATTTATTAATTTATTATACATCATAGTGAAAAAATTTCAATTATGTATGATTTTGATCTATAGTATACATTGAAATTATGGAAATGTATATAGAAGGATCTAAAAAATGAGAATGATTTGACCACCACCTATCTTCCTTGAACTAATGGGAAGCCTAAAATGAATACTCTTACTTTTTAATACATTATGAGCTCATGTTAAAATAAATTTCAATCAATGTAGGATAAATATTTACCAATGGTGGAATTCAAAAATAATAATAACATCCAATCAATAATTCAAATGGAACTTTTATATTCATTGTATAAAAATACTTGTCATACTCTAACATTTTGGGATGGAGTTGGTAAAAGGAATATGGTAGGACCAAATCTTGATGAAGATACAATGATAAAAGTGATAAAAATTATGATTCATATTTACGAATCTCAATAAAATAAATTATGTTGATAACTGAATGAAGTATTTATAAATTCAAGTGGGGGATTATAGATTCTTGATGGTATCATAATTGAAATTTTGAATAACAGTTTACATGAAATAGAAACTAAGTCCCAAGATCATTAGGTCTTTTTATATTCGTGAATTATTTGAAGTTATCTCTTTCCATTTCACAATACCACCCAACCTCTCTAAAGTTCATGTTGTGTTTTATATCTTTTTTTTTTGAGGAAGCACATTCCAAATACAACACATGTTCTCACCTATGAGAAAATATAATTGGAATCTGATTTATACTATTATGAATATCCTATATAAGTTCTTGAAACTAGAGAACAAGTATGGAGGATTTCAAAAACATTTTTGGGGAATGAAAATTATGGAAATCAGATGATATAATTTGAAACATGGGAAAATAATATATTTTTTTATGAATAAAAACTCATATCTATCCATGGGGTGATATTCTATAAATTTCAGTGATGAATTTTCTAAAGGGGAAGGAATAAAACCCTTGAGATTCAATATTATATGTATGATTTTATTTTTAAATAATATAGTTTATAATGTACATTGATTTATTAGAAAAAATGTTTAAATCTGAAATTCTTAAATTTTATAAATTTAATTTAATGAAATTAGTATAATTTTATAATTAATCATGTATGAATTTTATTATGGTGATTTTTTACATTGTATAATTAATTAATCTTTTGGTAAATAGAAAAACTATAAATTAAAAAAATATCATTTTTATGACTTTATAAATATATAATAATACATTTAATTATATAGAAATTTTTTTGTTAAAAAATATATATTTATGTAGTAATATAAAAATTATAAAAAAATATAATGTTGAACTTAGAAAAATATGCATATCTTCTTTGAAAATCTTAGAAATATTTTTTGAACAAATAAAAATTATTTTTAATTCTTATATGTTAATTATGTTTTTAAATTTTTAACACCACTTTTGGTATATTTTGGAAGAAAAATGAGTACCCTTTTACAAAACATAATCTAATTAATTCTTTTTTAATACACATTATACGTTATTTTTCAATAAAATCATTTTTATCCTTGAAACAAAAATATTTTCAAAAAAAATTCATTTTATTTCCAAAAATAATATTAATACTAATTTTTTCAAATTCTATTAATTTTATCAACTAAAATAGAATATTTATTTTAAATCAATATAATTAATATTAGGTAACAATTTTGACTTATTTTTTATTAATTAATATTCTAAATATTTAAAAAATTAAACATATTATGATTAAAATAACTAAAGTAGTGTGTGTGGCGATAAACTAAGAGATAAGGCTAATAATGACACATAAAATTATCTA
Organism: Viscum album; assembly: GCA_963277665.1. Taxonomy (NCBI): domain Eukaryota; kingdom Viridiplantae; phylum Streptophyta; class Magnoliopsida; order Santalales; family Viscaceae; genus Viscum; species Viscum album. The sequence goes on along the minus strand of OY728155.1, from coordinate 990,395,154 downwards.
AATAAGAATTTTTTAAGATATTTAGAAAATAATTATATTACCTAAAACATAATAATGAAAATTTTCAACGTTTACCTGAAATGACAGATATTATTTGAATATTTTATGTAATTCCATGTGTGTCCATACAGTCACATAAAAAATGTCTCAAGTTCTCCTCCACTAATGAAAATCAATTAGTAATATATATTTTCCAATAATTACCCAAAATTGTTTCTATATTCCTTTCTTTATTTATTTATCCTTTAGAATTCTGCTAATACCATCATAATACGGATTAAGGTTCAAGCCAAATCAGGTATCTCAAATAGGAAGAAATTATTTTGACATACTCACTCAAATATTTCATCTTAATATATTGCCTATAAATATATTATACCCATAAAAATAAACAAATTCAATATAATAAATTTAATTTATATTATTATGAGTATGGTAGAATGATTTTTTAGCTCATTTATATAATGTCCTTGACCTGGATTCTACTAAACTGATGCTTTGGGATAGGTCTCTACATAACCTCAAGAACACATCCCAGTACACCAGACATTTCCAACTAGTATCAATAGTATAATGAATAATGTATGGAGACTAAACCCTCTTTAATAGGGTAATCCAAAATATGAAACATATGAAATAATGGATCAATAAACAATAATTTGGGAACATCCATTACCAACCAATTCTGAAAAAAGGATACAACCACAACCAAATAATAAATATGTTAGGTCATACTAATAGTGAAAAAGTAGATGAAATCTCAATGTTAATAGAAACAAATGAATCCATGTAACGTCCCGGTTCTGGAATCCACCCAAAGGCACCCTGTACCCAGTTGGTCACATGGCCTCAAGCACATTTCCCCAAACTCCAGAGGTTGATGACTAGTAGTGAGGGCCTTGGGTGTGATAGTGGGAAAACAATTCCCTCATTGGCAGAGTACACAGTGGAAGAAAAATAGATAGACAACATTAGAAACTGTAACCATCCATACAAGAGTAAAGGATAAACAGCGGAAGACTAACAGTAAACAACTAGAGCACACACACATGTATATAAAATGATGCATGATACATATGTATAGGAAAGCATCCAAACAAGTCACAATGTTGAATACAATAATAAACCAAAGTGAAAAAGAAAACAGGTAAAATCCTCAGCATCACAATCCATAGCATTGTCCCATGCTCTCCAGTTCCACAGCAAGTCAAGTACCCGAAGTAGAAGGGCGCTTGCCCTTTATCTATACCTTCAACAATATAGTCTGTTTGAGCCCAAAATCATGACCCAAACAGGGTGTGAGACAAGGTCCCAGTAGGAAACTACCCAAAGATCTGTGCCTAACAGTCAGTGAATACATGACAAGTAAAAGTACAGAAAGCAGTAAACCGGAAAGCACACAGCAAATACAATCCACAGTGTCTAGCATATAAAGTACACAAGTAACAGCCAATCAACAAGAATAACAATAGGTAACCCCCTGGGTAGTTCTCATAGTCTAACCCTTATGGTTCAACCTAAAATTACTAGAAACCCTTTGGGAGGTACACACAGTCTCACACCTCTTGTCCAGTTGAAAAATAGACTCTCTGAGGAAGCACTCACCGTCAATTCCCCCCTATGGTCTTGTATCGTACTAAAGGCTCTCTGGGGAAGCACTCAATGTCACATTCCCCCTATGGCCCGTGTTGAGGAACTACAGAATCTCTGAGTAAGCACCCATCATCAATTCCCCCTTTGGTCTCTCATATAATTAATAAGACACTCTAGAGATGCCCTTACATCCATTCTCCCTATGGTTAACTACACTAAGTTCTCATAGCCCTGTGTAAAAAAACAAGCATAGCGTACGAATTGCCCCATGTAAACCTCAAGAACTACTTCGCTGACATTCTAAGTCATAACAGCATAATATTACAATAGTTCTATTATCCTACAACTAGGCATGAAATCTAGAAAAACTTCTAACAGGAAAAACATGCATGGAAAAACATCCAGAGCACGGTTAAAATTACCCTATTCAAAAGCATTGACCTCTACTCAAGAAATCAACCAAAGAAGGAAAACAACAAGGGAAAAAATAGGAAACACACAATACCCCGTGAAAGGGAATCAGTGGAATTGTACAAAATATTCAAGGACATCCTAAAAAAAGGCACAAACCACCTACCTCGATGCTAGGAGATCGATATACTTGAATCACGATAATTTATTCTCCTTATAACGTCGAAGATCTGAGAAAACATCCAAAACGATCAACCTACGATATCTTGAGAAAGAAGTAAAATCATGGAATAATTCTAAAGAAGAAGAGACATCTTACCGAGTCAATCCCAACGCAATCGACGGTGGCTGAAACGGAGATCAAACGGAAGCTCAGGGGCTCGGAGAAGAATCGTGGCCGTACGGAAGCTCTAGGCTGAACGAGACCTAGAAGAAGGTCGTTCTGGATATTAGACATGACCTCGGTATGTTTAATGAAAAAGGTACATGGAATGTACTTCTGGGGTACACGGGGTGTACTAGTCATTTCTGTACTCCACTTTAAGCGGCCTCCACATCGCCCCTATACACCTTGTGTGTAGCCCGAACATGGCCAGCACACGGCCTGCACAACTTCAAAGTACACGCTGTGCACTTATAATTTACACGGTGTGTATTTCAAAAAAATTAAAAAAATTCCCTTTTTCTCAAAAACTACCAAAAAAGAAAATACATACCTGAAATGAAGATCTAGCTTCTTACAAGATTCCCCCCTTAAAGAAATTTGTCCCTGAATTTCCATAACAAGGCATAGAAGAAGAAACCCTGAACAGCTCCGACCACTACGATCGTACATCGGCCTCCCTCTCCCAGGTCTCATCCTTTGCTCACCCGTACTTCCATATCACCCATACTAGAGGAATAGACCATCCATGGAAAAACTTTGTACAACAATCGACAATCCGGATATGATGCTCCTCAAATGATGAATCTGCTTCAAGCTCAACCTCCTCAGGCTGAAAGACATGAGACGGGTCTGAAAAGTAATGTCGGAGATGAGAGACGTGGAAGACGTCGTGCATGGCCCAGTACCTCTGAGGTAATTGCAACTGATAGTTAACTGGCCCAACTCTCTCCAATACCTCAAACGGATCGACGTACCACGGTGAAAGATTAACCTATATCTGAATCCTCTTGTGTCCCAACCTCAGTGCGACTAGTAGGAAAACCTGATCCCTGGCCTCGAACTCTAGAGGTCATCTCCGCTGATCAGCATAAGACTTCTTTCGATACTGTGCTATTGTCATTCTCTTCTGAATCAACTCTATCTGCTCTAAGGTCTCCTGAACATGACAAGGTCCCAGTAAAGATGCCTCTCCTGCCTCCAGCCATCATAAATGTGATCAGCATGGCCTACCGTACAAAGCCTCATAAGGTGCCATCTGAATAGTCTCTTGAAAACTATTGTTGTTGGTGAACTCCATAATAGGGATATACTTCTCCCACGAACCGCCAAAGTCTAGAATGAAAGCTCGGAGCATATCCTCAAGCACCTGGATCGTACGCTCGGACTGGCCATCTGTCTGGGGATGGTATGATGTACTCAAAAGTACATGTGTACCCGAAGCCCTCTGAAGCCCCTTCCAGAACTGAGAAGTAAAGCGTGAATCCCTGTCTGAAACAATGTAGTGTGGAACTCCATGCAGACGTACAATCTCTCAGATGTGTAGTCATCCCAGATCATCAACATTGAAGGATCCTTTGATCGGTAAGAAGTGAGCAACCTTCTTAAGACTGTCGACAACAACCCAAACAGCATCGTTCCCTCGTGGCGACCTCAGCAATCCGGTCACGATTTCTATCGTGACATCGTTCCACTTCCAATCTGGAATGGGTAAGTGAAATAAAAGGCATGCTGGTCGCTGATGATCCACCTTCACCTACTGACAAGTAGAACACCTCAAGACAAAACCAGCAACATCTCTCTTCATACCAGCCCACCAGTACTAGCGATGAAGATCCTGATACATCTTGGGGATGCCAGGATGAACTACCCAAACTAAGGAATGAAAATCCCGCATCAGATCATCTCGTATGTCTATTGGGACACATACTCATCCCTAGAAACACAATATCTCATCCTCACCCACTATCTATCCAGGAAGGGGGTCCTCTCCTGACACACTCTCTCGCAGGACTAAGCCCTCTGAGTCCGATAGCTACCTCATCCGTACCCGATCAAGAAGTATAGAGATAACAGCTACAGAAGATAGGTAATTCTGTCCCTATCTGTCGTGCTCCTCCGGATGCATCTTAGAGAATAGATCCATAAGCTGCCACTCACTGTTGGCCTCCTGAACTGCCTGAATCTATATTCTCCTGCTCAATGCATCTGCCACTGCGTTGCCCTTTCCCGGCATATAAGCAAGCTTCAAATCAAAAGACTGATGATACTCGACCCATCTCTGCTATCTCAGATTCAGATCACGCTGAGTGAATATGTACTTGAGACTCTTATGATCGGTGAAAACCACAAAGTTCTCTCCCAGAAGGTAATGTCTCCAACAGTGCAAGGCAAGAACAACAGCTGCCAACTCCAGATCGTACATCATGTAGTTCCTCTCATGTGGTCTCAACTGTCGAGTCCCATACGCAATGACTCCATATCCCTGCATAAGCACAGTGCCCAGTCCAACACTTAAAGCATCAAAAAAAATAGTTTTTATTTTTTCTGGCTCTGGAAAGACTAGTATCGGTGCTGACTTCAACCATCCCTTCAGCTACTGAAAGGCTGACTCACAAGAATCTTTCCATCCGAACTTCACCTCCTTCTTAGTCAAACCTGTCAATTGTGATGCTAGGTGTGAAAAGTATTGAATGAAGCATATGTAGTATCCAGTTATCCCTAAGAAACTATGTACCTCAAAAACATTCTTCAGCTACTCCCAGGAAACTACAGCTCTCACGTTCTCTGGGTCCACAGATACTCCTACCTCTGAGATGACGTGACCCAAGAAGTGAATCTGATTCATCCAAAAGTGGAATTTTGAGAGCTTAGCATATAAAAGATGCTCTCTTAGTGTACTCAAAATGATCTCAAGATGGTTATAATGGTCATGTCGAGTGTGAGAGTACACCAAGATATCTTCCACAAAGACCACGATGAAGGAATAAAAGTAAGCATGGAACACTCAGTTCATCAGTGCCATGAAAACTGTTGGTGCGTTCGTGAGACCGAATGGCATAACCATATACTCGTAGAGACCATACCTTCTCTTGAAGGTTGTCAGAGGTATATCTGATGGTCTAACACGTAAATTATGATAACCGTACATAAAATATATCTTTGATAACACACGGGATACTCAAAGCTAATCTAAAAATCATCAATACTCATCAAGGGATATCGGTTCTTGACCGTCAGCTGGTTTATCTTCTGATAATCCACACAGAGCCTAAGGGTACTATTTTCCTTGTTTGCATATAGGACATGAGAACCCCAAGGAGAAGTACAGGGTCGGATAAAACCCTTTGCCTGAAACTCCTCCAGCTGCTTCTTGAGCTCCTGCAACTCAGGTGTATCCATCATATAGGGGGTAATGGACAGTGGTGCCACTCCTAGCATGAGCTCAATAGAGAATTCTACCTCATTCTCTGGAGGCAAACCTGAAAAATACTCTGGAAAGACATCTCTAAAACAATCTACCACTGGATAAAAGTCCAACTATGAAGTCTCCTGATCATCTAGATAAAGACTAGCAATCTGGGTCGTAACCCTTTCTAGCCCATGATGCTCGAGTCCTACTCAACTCGCCTGAACATCTCATTCGCCTCTATGAAGAAAGGATTCACCCTCTATTGAAATGAAACTCACCCTGTGGCGATAATAATCGATGACTACTTGTAAGGGAACTAACCAGCCCTTCCCTAGAATGACATCATAGCTTGTCATCTCTAGGACAAAGAGATCCCATAAGAAAAGATACCATTCAACCTCGAGGGGTCACTCTTTCCACTAATGTACACTAGATATCCTCATCCCTAAAGGTGTGTATAGTGTCAACCATTCGGCAGAAGAAACGATACAGAGCCCAAGGCTCTCCACAACAGCAATAGAGATAAAGCTATGCATAGCACCAGTATGGAAAAGAGATGAAGATAAAACTAAGGCTACTAAGATTATGCCTTGAACTGTAGAAGGTCTGGGATCATACTCCTGATAGGTCTACTCCACTGCAAATGTATGGACTATCTTGTGACCCTACCTAACAACTCTTAGCTGATTCTCCTTGCTGACGCTGAAAGACTGGTGCCTGACCGCCACGGCCTCGACCTCCACCTCGGCCCGAACGGCCAGAAGAACTCTAGTTCCCCGAATAGTGAGGAACTGGTGGTACTTCTCTTGAATGAGGAGTCATGGAAGAACCCACATCACCAGCTACTAGTGAGAAAACCTGGAAGAAACGTTTAAGGTGACCCATCTTGCTGCAAGATTGGCACTCCACTGGGTCTCTCTGGCACTGCAGCCTCATGTGCCTTGCCCTTCCACACTGGTTGCATACTACGTGGCTACCTGAAGATGTATCTCGCCTCTTCGTATCACTGCACGTAGACTCCCTACGGTGCTTCATGATGTCAACTGGAGGATTACTATCTATAAAAGCAAAACCAACCTGGCTCACAGCTCCAGAGTCTCTCATATTGCGCTATGCAATCAGTGCCTGGCTGATGATGGAAGTGATGGAAGTCAACTAAAAGATATTCACCTGCGAGCAGATCTCCTACCTAAGACCATCCTCAAACTTCCTTTCTAAGAAAATCCCATGTCCACCCCAGAGGGGAGTGAAACTCTACAGCTCAGTGAAACGAGGGGAATACTCCATAACAGAAAGGGTACCCTGCTCTAGACTCATGAACTTCTGGGCTCGATTGGCCCTCAGGGTCTCTGATTAGAAGTAGTCATAAAACATGCACTGGAACTCCTCCCAAGCCATAACCTACTGATAACCCACCTATGAGATCACATCCCACCACCTCTTGGTGGAGTCTCATAGAATATGGATAGCGAGATTGACCCACCTATCTAGAGGCATTTCCATATGCCTAAAGATAGTCAGCATGGCTTGTAGCCATGACTCTACAGCATGTGGTCCTCATTCCCCTGAGAAAGTGGGAGGATGTTGATGCTGGAAAACCTATGTCAAGTCTGCCATAGTCATGGTAGGAGTCAGTGCTCCCTGAAAGGTCTACATCATCCTCATAAAGCCTTCCCTAAACTGTACATAACCGCCTGCAATTGGTATGACAACTGGTGCCAAGGCTGGCACGACTAGAGGATCGGTAGGAAGTCCATGATCATCCATATCTGGCGTCTGATCACTATCCTGCAACTAACATACAACAGGATGACGTCTCGGAGGCATAGCTCTAAAAGATCAAAAGCATACCTTAGATCAGGAATATCAAGGATATAGAACAAAGGAGTACAAAACAGAAACAGGAGAAGGAAACACTCAAGTTTTATAAAACATGACTGCAGGGCATGTATAAACTCTACACAGCATGTACTTAACTCTATTCCCCTGCCAGAGTCTCTTTGCACGGCTAACCCACACGGTCATCCTAAACTGAGACTACACAGTGTGTTCCCTGTAGAAACGGTGTGTAGTAGACAAGGTTTCAATGAGTCGTGTTGTTAGTTACATGGTCAGTTACAAGTCTGAGGCTACACAGTGTGTACTAAAAGATTTGTTCCCGACCCGTTTTGTTGGATACACGGTTGGGTGCACGGCTGACCCTTACACGGCGTGTTCCGAACAAACACGGTGTGTATAGGAGGCGATAACACTGTCTTGTGATGTTTGTGACATGGCTGGGTACCTATAACAAGGATACACGGTGTGTTTATACAAAACATGGTTTGTATTACACGAGTTTCCCTGAACATTATTGTTAGTGACATGGCCGGGTACATGGCTCACTACTACACAGCGTGTATCTACCGTTAACGGCATGTTCCTGAAGATTTTTCAAAACCTGTGTTTCTTCTCACACAGTCAGTGACACGGTTTAAAAACTACACGGTGTGTATATATAAATTACACGCCGTGTATTTTGGGTTTTTCCGGGAAGTAGCTCTGAAACTGCACCGAATCCCAGAAAACAATGGAAAAAAAGCATGAAGGTGCTAAATTCCAATTTGTGAGGGCCCATAATCCCCTTGAATCAAAGCTTCGCATCTCCTACATATCATATATAAGGGAAACAAGTCAATGATCCACCATGTTCTGATTCATGAGGGCCCATAACACTTCAAGAACCAAAATTTGTCATTTATTTATGCAAGGTACAATACAAACAACCTCTCTATCAAACTTCAGGGATTCTATCAAAGCATCTATCACAACAGCATTCATAATCTACACAACATCTATCACAACAACATGCAATTGATAATTCACCCTAGATGGCATGGCAAGAATGCATGGCATGTGATTTCTAATAAGTGCCTATATGATGCATGAGATGGAATACCCTCATCTCATTGGGCTGTGACAGAAATAGAACCACAATATCAAAAACAATAACAACACAAAGCATGTGAATCAATCTAGGTGAAATCAGATCAACTGTAACATAGAAAAATTAGAAAACTGTAATAAGTGAGGTAGATTGGCTTTTCCCTATACAAGGGTTAGCTACTCCCGAGAATAGCTTAATACCAAGTGCTGAATCCATCCTATCACTAGCTAAAGGCTTCAAATAGTAAATCAAGAGGAAAGAAATCCTCTGATACCACTTTGTAACGTCCCGGTTCTGGAAGCCACCCAGAGTCACCCCGTACCTGGTTGGTCACACGGCCTCAATCGAATTTCCCCAAAAAGTAAGAGGCTATCGACTAGCAGTGAGGGCCTTGGGTGTGATAGTAGGGAAACTATGCCCTCATTAGCAGAGTACATAGTGGAAGAAAAAAAATAGACAGTATTAGAAACTGTAACCATCCATAAAATAGTAAACGATAAGCAGCGGAAGACAAACAGTAAAAAACTGGAGCACACACACATGTATATAAAATGATGCATGATACATATCTCTAGGAAAGCATCCAGATAAGTCACAATGTTGAATACAATACTAAACCAAAGTGAAAAAGAAAATAGGTAAACTCCTCCAGATCCAAAGAAATAGCTTGGTCCCATGCTCTCCAGCTCCACAGCAAGTCAAGTACCTAAAGTAGAAGGGCGCTTTCCCTTATCTATACCTGTAACAATATAGTCTGTTTGGGCCCAAAATCATGACCCAAACAGGGTGTGAGACAAGGTCCTAGTTAGCAACCATCCAAAGATCTGTTCCTAATAGTCAGTGAATACATGGCATGTAAAAGTACAGAAAGCAGTAAACAGGAAAGCGCATAGAAAATACAATCCATAGTTTCCTGCATATAAAGTACACAAGTAACAGCCAATCAACAAGTATAACAACAGGTAACCCCCTGGGTAGTTCTCATAGCCTAACCCTTATGGTTTAACCTACAATTACTTTCAACCCTCTGGGAGGCACACATAGTCTCACCCCTCTGGTCCAGCTAAAGAATAGACTCTCTAAGGAAGTACTCCCCGTCAATTCCCCCTATGTTCTCGTATCGTACTAAAGGCTCTCTGGGGAAGCACTCAACATCTCATTCCTCCTTGTGGACCGTGTTGAGAAACTACAGACTCTCTGAGGAAGCACTCATCATCAATTCCCCCTTTGGTCTAGCATCGAATTAGTAAGACCCTCTGGAGAATCCCTTATATCCATTCTCCCTTTGGTCCACTACACTAGGTTCTCACAGCCCTGTGTAAAACAAACATGCATAGCATGCGTATCTCCCCAAGTAAACCTCAAGAACTACATGGATATCATTATAAGGCACAATAGCATAATAGTACAATAGTTCCACTATCCTACAGCTAGGCATGGCAACTGGAAAAATGCCTAACAGGAAAAACATGCAAGGAAAAACATCCAGAGCACAATAAAAATTACCCTATTCACAAGCATTGACGTCTACTTAAGAAATCAAGCAAAGCATGAAAACAAAATGATCAAAAATAGGAAACACAAAATACCCCGTTCAAGGTAATTGGAGGAATTGCACAAAATATTCATGGAATTCTCAAAGAAAGGCACAAACCACCTACATCGATGCTAGTAGATCGATAAACATGAACCACGATGATCAATTCCCCTTAAAATGTCGAATATCTGAGAAAACATCCAAAACTCTTAACCTAAGATATCTTGTGAAAGAGGGAAAATCATGGAATAAGGCTAAAGTAGAATAGAGAGCTTACCAAGGCGGTCACAACGCAATCGATGGCAGCTGAAATGGAGATCAGACGGAAGATCGGGGGCTCAGAGAAGAATCACGTCCATACCGAAGCTCTCGGCCAAACAAGACCTAGAAGAAGGTTTTTCTAACAATTAGAATCGACCCCGGTGTGTTTAATGAAGAAAAAAAGTACATGGAATGTACTTATGGGGTACACAACAAGTACTAGTCATATCTGTACTCCGATTTAAGCGGCCTCCACATTACCCCTACACACTGTGTGTATAGCCCGGACATGGCCAACACATGGCCTAAGAGGCTTCAAAGTACACAGCGTGTACTCATAAAGTACACAGCGCGTATTTTGAAAATTTTCAAATTTTTCCCTTTTTCTCAAAAATGACTAGAAAATAAAAGACATACCTGAAATGAAGATCCAGGTTCTTACAATCCCCAAAATGGTTTCTGACTCCATTTCTGCATCCTCATCCATGAATATCCCAAGACTAACTGGACTCCCTATCATAGGGAATATTCCATTTTCTTAACTTATGTCAATGAAATCTATTCTGATAACTAATGTTTTTCAAAGTATGTATTGAGAAGAACTGAATAAGACACCACCAACGGTGTATAAAATTATCCAAACTAAATAGATAATTCACGCATGTGTGAAATATATGCCATGGTAAGCCCAAGGATAACTCGGGTGGAATTATTAACAGTATTCACTCTAACTATTTTGTCATTATTTCCATTTTCACCACTTAATATGTTACCATTACTATTTTCATTTTCGTCACATGTTCCATGGGATAGGAATTTATATCTTTTGAAAAAATTCCTAAGATGGCCAATAACCATGCATAAGGGTATAAGTCATGTGCATTATCTCACTACTTATCAACAATTCAGAAAAACTTTCATCACAACTACCTTAGAGCCCAATTCAAAGTATATTCATCCAATTCAACCATTAGGGGCCTAATTACTCAATTAGACTCCCTAACCTCAGCATTCAAGGGGTGGGTCTAGAGACTCCATTTAACCCAACTTGTGGGAGGACCCTCATTCTTTTATCACACACCGCCATGCCATGCACACATGATTATTTAAACATTTACCACATATACCATACCAAAAACCATTCACAAAAAATACACATAACATTATTAATTCAAATTTATTTCAACATGTAAATCATCATCAAGCATTTACCATTAGAACAATTGCAATTTACTTAGCATAGTCCATTTAACCAACTTTACTTTTTTATACCATAACATAATTATCATGAAAAAAACTCATACATTAGACCATTCAACATATTCATCAATTCCCAAGAATTACCTATATTAAAATTTTAATCAATATATATTCTTAAATCCATTTATACATTCTCATTACAATTTTATAATCCATTTGACATATTCACATTAATCCGCATAACCCTTTTTGGATACTTTTTCAAATAATCCCCGATGGCCATGGAAAAACCTAGACCCAGCTATCATTTTTGAATATTTGTAATTATAACTAAAATTTCAACACATTTATCATAGTCTCTATTTCATCACAAATAAAGTTTCCTCTTAATATTTGAAATTCCCACTCTCAAGAATATTTACACACCCTACGGGTGACCCTAATCTATTCTTGTCAACCCCAACGCATCCCACAGGGATCATGTGGGTTATAAATAAAAATTTATCCAACAATTTTAGAAAATAATTATAGTGAAATAAAATGAACATAATTGGGAAAACAATTTCATAACCACACATGCAAAAATCAACAATAAAACTATTTTATATAAGTTCTAGAAAACCAACCATGAATCTGATGATGTACTCACCCATAACCATAGACATAGAAACATAATAAATCACCCTTTTGTACCCCAATATATGTTCCACTGGAAGAATAGGGTATTGGGATTTGTAAGAAGATGAATTAAACTACATGACCTATATGAAACATAGAATAAAGACGAGTGTCAGACTAACCTGGAGCTTTAATCTTCAACAAATGACACTCTAAATGGCCTAAAATTGAAGGTGATTGATCGTTGGGATGTATTGGGGGTCTTATTTTGTCACATAGGTTGTATGATCAATATATGGGGAGGAAATAGGGTCAGGAACATTTGGTCATGAGGTGGATGTTTGCTAATTTTCACTTTTTAATGGGGTAAATGGTTTGGCTGTACAATTTTCCAAATCGTTCCCCTGCGTAATCCCAAGAGTATTTCATGTCTATGGTTACCTTGGAATTTTTTATGGTTTGAAAACCTTGTGAAAACAATTTAGAATTACTATTTCCAAGTCAACATGGTTTGGACTCCTTCCTTTATTATTTTCTTTAGCCATGCAACCCACCTCCTGATTAGAATTATTTTGGGGAACAATAATCCCACTACAAAAAAAACTTATACCAATAGAAATTTATTAATAGATAATATACCTATTGGTAAAACTCAGCAATTCCCATAGATATTAAATTTTATTGTTATAGAATTTAAGTACCAATAGTTGTTTTTATAAATAGTTATATCGGTTGATATTGATCGGTTAACACCAAAAATATTTTACAAACACTTAAATATATTTCTATATCGTATCAATACTAATATGGTTTTACCAAAAAATGAATCTATTACAATAAATTGTTATTACCAACAAATTTTTTTCCAGAATAAAAATATACTGCAATAAATTATCCCGTAACAAAAAATATTTTCCCAAAATATTGATATATATATATATATATTATTTTCAATAATAGTTATAAATTAATAATATTTTCATTAAATCATAAAATGATATGTTTTCAAGTATGGATTATATGTTTGTGATATAATATATATATATGATATTAAATTGATGATAAATGATGGAAATTTTTTGAATATTAAATATAGTAAAAGCTTCAAAGTGAAATTCAATTATATATAATCTCATTGTATGTATATAAAATAATTTATTACTCATTATATTTATAAATTTAAAACTTTTTTCATTATGTATAACTTATATATAAATTTATTAGACATCATGATAATTTTTCTTATTTATACCAATAATATGATACTCTCTTTCTTAAATTAAAAGTCTCCAACTACAGTGATCACATCAGTGTTACCGTGTCTTCCATTGTCACACCTCGACCTGGTAATTTTCCTTTTTTGTAGTTATTATTATTATTATTATTATTATTATTATTATTATTATTATGCCCTAATGGGCCCCTTATTCTCCCTCTAAACATTCTCCAACATCTTCTAAAATCCCTAAACCCAATGCGTTCATCACCCATGAAATTCATCCATCTCTAATTTTGCAAAGTGGTCATTCTCATCAGGTGGATATTTTTTCCTCTAGCACAAGAATTCATTGCACAGGTGTGTCAGTGATGGAATTCCCATAAGAATAGGTCTCATGTATCTCATTTAATATCCATTATTCTATTATAGAGAATTTCATGTACATTAATCCTTCAAAGGTTTTTATGAAAATATATTTTAAGACATTGATATCCAAAGGGATGAGAATGTATTGTTGGATGAGGAAAATGTGATTCAGAAATTTGAGAATGAGGAGTTTTACCGCTACTAGAAAATGAAATCAAGGTCCTTTTATAAATTTCAATAGATTATATAGAGATGTAATCAAAATTGTATTGAAAGGAAGTATCCAGCTTATACCGGGTTTGTTGGTTTCCTAATTAAAATATTTAGGACTGGAGTTATTAAAGTAATTACTAGGATAGTGATATAGATGATTAAAATTGATGCAGCTACATGTTTTTTAATAGGACATTGGTTTTATGGTCATGTATTAATTTTAACATGTCTTCATATTTACCTCAATTATTTTTCAATTAAAAATGACATGTAGAAGTTTTTTCAATTTGTGATGTTAGAAAATTTTCCTCATTTTTTTATGTCAAATGAAACAAATAGTGACATGTGATATCTTCATGAAGTACATCATAAAATAAGATATTTTGGTCTTCCTCAAATAATGGGATAGTTTTATTGATGTTCAGGTTTCCTAATTAGATATGATGGAATGTTCTTTAGATTCACATATAAGGGGTTTCCTTATGAAGGAGTTCATTTATCACAAAATTTTAAACCATCAATTAATGGAGTTTCTTATCATTGGTACATATTTCTCTATGAATTATCAGAGAAAATTTTGATTTATTTATGTGGGGGTCTCACTTAGTGGGAGACCATACCTTGTTGGACATTTACGACTAATTTATTCTATAGAAGTGGATGAGGTTATGGAATATTTTTAATTTTCATGAATTTTCCCTACTTCAAAATAAGACAAGGTTGATATTAAGAGGAACAACTACCCCTCCCTGATCATTAACCATCTCATCCTAATGAGTGGTATTCACCATAACATATAAAATCTACATAATATTATTTATCTATGAAGACATCATCTTGATGTATATTCAAAGATCCCTATTTATGAATTATTGTATATAAAAACCAGTTGCAAATGATCTAAATGTAAATAATTGTTATGTTAGCTCAAATTCAATGATCTAGGGTGTAATAGTGCACACCTATAAGAAAAACCTATATATGATTTATTGTTTGATGATCCTAAGATAGATGGCCTAATCTTCATTATCTTATGTCAATAATTTATCTATGCTCATGCATAACCTGGATAGAGAGGGTATTCAACCCCAACTTAGATGCTATGATTTACACCACATATGGTATTTCATTCGGAATAGTAAATATTATCCACACTGGCAACATACATGGAATGTGTTTCAATGATTACATTCTATATTATTTGGAATTAAAGAACCAATATACCTTATGAACATATAAAACTATCTAATCCTTTTTTAGCATCACCGCATCTAGTAAACAATCAAAAAAATTAAAGAATAAAAAAATATATAACCAACATAAGTCGATAAAAATATTAATATGGTTAATATAAATAACAGTTCCATAACATGTGGTGATTTTTAGTCATCACATTTTGTATGAACATGATTTGTAATCCAACCCTTTTACATATGAATTAACCCCTAATCATATAATTTTATGGGGATTCATTATTTGGTGAATAATTCTTAGCCATTTATTGTTTGGTAAAAAAATTGTTGATTTGTTGTATTGATTGCCTCAATGTTTTTTTCTTAACTAATGAATTATTCTCATTAAATTTGGTTGAAAATTAATGAAATCCATTTTATTACATTAATAAATTATTGTTCCTTTTAATTTGATATTCATAGTATATACTTCTAAGGTTTTTAAAAATTCATGGCACGTAGTCAAATATTTAATTCCACAAACTATAGATAAAATTTGATATATATATTTATATATATATATATATATTTATTTATTTAACATCTCAACTTTATTTTTATGTGATTATTAATTAGAAATTTTTCATGTTCATGAATTATAATTTTTTTTAAAATTAATTATTTTATTTTTTATTGGTATATTGGTTTCTTTATTAATTTTTTATTAATTTTTTCTTTATTAATTGTTAACCATTAGTTTTAGTTCCCATTTAATAAAATTTATCACATGAATTTTTATTTTTTGTTGATCAATGTTATGTTATATACTTTCCATTGACATATCAATGGTCTACTTGTTGGATGTTTTTATTTGGAATTTTTTAATAATGTTGGAATTCGCATTAGCTGGTGTTTAAACTAGGTACATGTGATTCACATAATTTTTTAATGGTATGTTTCTTTTGTGGCCATTTTATGAGTATAATATTATTTTAGCAACAAATAATCACTTTTGAATGTGTTTGATCATGTGAACATATCGAATCTTATAAATAGTATTATATGTTACAGCATCCTCATTAGTTTCAGTCCTCCTATTTTTTTATAATATACATCCATTTCTTCTTGTTAATGAAAATTATCATCTCTAATTTTTAAAAGAATGTTAGCTTATGTACAATAGATAGTTTGAATATGAAATTTATATTAAATATGCATTAAATATATCAGATGATGCAATTTATATTGATTATGCATTCAAATAAAACCTAGGTAATGTATGTGGTTTATTTATGGTAATTTATGGATCAATGGGATACCTTTCCACATCCATTGGTATCACCTTTTTTATTTATTCTATGCATTCTATATTTTTTTGAAAATCTTTTAAAAAAATTATTTAATATTGTTACATTATTATATTTGATTTCTATTATTTATATTTTTCACTCTACATTCAAGTATTAATTATCCCATTAAATAGATAGGACTTAGGTTTCTACAATAGTGATATTTTATTGCAGGGAAAACTATGAATATACTAGAATGTTTGAGTTGTAATTGTCTATGCTAATGAAAAATCCATATGTCAAATTCGTTTGAAATTTAACATAAGGAACATGAAAGTCTATACATAATCGTATTTTAGCCCTCACATATGGTTTTTCACACATTAATGACCTACATAGGCCTATAGATAATGGTATATTGCATGGACTGTATAGTCATGTACAACATGGAACATTATGAATGGCCATTTGTTCAATTATTTACAGGCCATATGATCATGTACTCATCGCTTGAACACATGACCTGTACAATTTTATTCAATATTTTATAATTATATACATGCATGTATATAATAATGGCCATTTCTATCTTTAAAGAGACTTATATTAGAGTTACCAAAATCTTGAATAAGGACCAAGATTGCCATATTTATTCTAAATGAGGATAAAAATCATTGCAAGATGTTTGGTAATGGGGTAACACCTCCCCATATCCCCCTAATTTTTTAGATAATATTGTATATAAGTAAAGACTCATCATCAGCTAATAATCATTTTCATAGTTCATATATTTTATAAAATATGAATATGAAGCTAGAACTGATTTACTCACAAGTAATATACCATTATTTCAATTCACTAAACAAATTTTGGGATGAGGAATTCAAAAAAATATATATCATTTTAGTATTTGAAAGTAAACTAAGAATAAGACCAATGAGAACCTATTATTTTTGGGCTCCTGAGTATGCAAGGAATGTATAGTTGACTATCAAATAATATATGTATATTTTTGGTGTCATTTACTTAGTGTTGGTTGATAGACGTCTGGTTATACATACTATTTGGCCCGTACTGTAGTAGAATCTAATATCATGATTAACTTAAAAGATATTATTTCAAACCTAATAACATGTCTACATTTTTCTATGTAAAAGGTTGTATTAGAATGTTTATTTACTTTTCATGTTTGTACTATCTTTTCTAAAAGTCAAAATTAAGTTCCACACAAATGAAAATTATTTTATATTTTTATTTAATATTATTTCTATTTTGGTTGCAATTCATGCTGATAATTTTCACAAATTTTTTAATATGCACATGGATTGTGTGTAGTATTGATCATGGGGCTGGAGGGTGTGGTATAGAATCAACATGAGGTTCTTGATTTTTACTAGATATGACATGATTCATTGTGATGTCAATAGATATGATGAATAAAAAATATTGATTTATGGATATCAATTTTTTGTTTTCATTCATTTCAATTTTGGTTTTCATTCATGTATGTTTTTTTAATTATTTTTTGTGTATTCTCTTAGGTTGTTTGTAGTGTAGATTGTGGAGCTAAAGGGTGTGTCATAATATTGACTCAAGGATTGTCACTTCTATTGGACCTGACATGATTTGTTGAGATATCAATATGAATGATGAATGAAAAATGCTTATTTTGTATAGATCATTTTATTGTACTTTTATTTATTGTTTTGATTCATATATATATTTTTCACTAATTTTTGATTAAGATATTTAGTATTCTTAGGTGTTGGTCTTGGAGTTGAGGGGTGTTTCATAATGACATGAGGTTCATCATGGGTATTTTAGATGACTTGGTTGGTTTCAACTAACGGCCTACATGGGGGTGAGGAATAATCTTTTGTGGGAGTAACTATTCTTCTACCATGATGATTTTTGGAGGATTGGACTCAAGAGACAACATTCCCATCTTTCAGTTGGGGTGTGGTTGATAGAACAAATATTTTCAATTAATTTATATTGAATATCACTATTTTAAACTCACAAAAGTGTTCCTCTAAGATGAATTGTTTCATTTTTATGATTTTGGTGTTATTTTGAGCTGAATAGTAAAAATTGGCCATTTTGGATTTTTAACAGTGTAACACCCCAGGTAAATAAAGGATATGACATTTTTATTTTTATCCATATTTGTGAATGAAATATTAATATGACTTTAAAGGGGACGCTATGCTCGATGGCGTACCCAACACGCAACAACGAGTTTCTTGGGAATCTTACGTTGCACTCTAATAATAAAATAATATTATTTTAAATGGTAATTAACATGTAGCCGTTGTAATGGCGGTAATGGATATAAACAACTAAAATATGATTATATATGTTTTTAAATGTTTTTACATTTATCCAGTAAAAGATAATGGCTTAAAATACGGAAAGAATTCAATTTTAGGCGTATATGCCCTAGTTTTCCCTAAGGGTTCACTTATCATCTTTTGACGGTGAACCGTCATTAAATATAGTTTTGTTCACTCTTAAACATTATTTTGGACCAAATAAAACTCTTATTAAGAATCGGGACATCGAAAATTACTTTGTGTAAATTTTTGGTATTTTTCCGATAAATTTCTTTTTTTTAATGAATACTGTAAAATGTTGTATTTTAATTCAAAACCTCTTTTTAATCTAATTTATTTATATGATTATATTATCTTTTGAATTGGTTTTAAAGTAAAATTAGAAAATATTTTTACCATTAAATCCAATAGTATTCGTTGGAATTAATTTCACTTTGAAATCGGACTTAAACTAGTGTCAATCTTTTGATACTTATTGTTTCATAAAAACACGCTATTTGCTCTGACAGCGGGAATTAATTATTAAATTAATTAATGCAACTTATATGTTGTGAATTTTTTAAAATGGACATCATTTTTGAATTCGGAATATCAAATATAGCTTAGGGTGAATTTTTGGGAATTTTCTGAAAAACTTCAATTTTTGATGAATAGTGAAACCACTAAGTGGTACTTATAAAACCTGATTTTTCCATTTAAATGAAATTTTTCCATCTTTGTGTTTTGAATTTCAAAAATCCGACATACATGGTTGTCAATAAGAAGTAAAATGTGGTTCAATGGGATAAAAATAATTTTTTGGTGAATAGTAACTTATTAAGTTTTTAATCGTGATTAGTGGTAATTAGTGTAGTTTAAGGTAAAAATAATGCTTTAATAAAATGAGATGAGCTTGAAACATGTCCTAACCTCATTGGTTGTGTCATGGCCGACCAATAAAAGCCATGGGTCTACTTGGGGACCCCATGGAGCCACTTTGGTTGGGAAATGACATAAATAACTTTTTATTTAATGTAAAAGTAAAAATGACACAAACATGATATGTTTTACTAAAACAATTTTTAAGTGGGGTTATACAACTCAGATTTTTTATTATAAATATTCATTGGAAATCTAAAAATATTTCCTACATCATAGTAATTGTTTTATAATTTTTAGACATTAAATAAATTAAATTATCTATGACATAATAATGATGCAGCAATGACATCATTATTTGACGATTTAAATAAAATGGAAAGATAATGTAAAATCTATGAACTACACATGTCTAAAACTTATTGGATGGGTGGATTTCGAACCCTTATCACCTTAGCCACGAATTATTTCAATGTGGTACCTTTTAAAACCGACTCACATTTTCAAATAAAGTAATATTTCTTTACTTTCCAAAAGTGTCCATCCTCTCCTCTTATAAAAGGCCCCCACCTCTACCACCTTACACACACTCCTCAAGCCTTTGGCTCGGCCAACCCCTGCCCATTTACTCTCTCCACATCCCTCTCCTCATCCTAGAGGATTCCCTTTGGGCAGAATCCTTTCAATGGAAGCCTTTAGGCTCAAATCAAAAGGAGTTACACTTTTAAAGGTAATTCATTCTCTCTTGTTCATTTGTTTTATTTTGCTTCTCCAACCCCCTAAACTCTTTTTATTTACATCTTTTGTAACAACAACAGTATCTTCAATATACTAGGATGTTTTTATAAGATTTATTCGAGCTACACTCTCACACAACTACATCAAATGGTTAAAGAACATACGGTTTCCGTGGATGGAGAAATTCTGCCTCCCGAAACGATGATTGTTCAATACTCATTTAACACCTTCAAAGGTGGCCATTAAGATGTCACTAAATTTATATATGATATATAATATGTTTATGTTTTCTTTAAGCTTCTGTATTTTTCATTTTGGGCATACCTTTATGGTTTCCATTATGGGTAAAACACGATATCTTCATTTAAGGAAGTGCGGACTACCGCCCCCTCAAAGTGATGTGATTCGTTAATGCCATATGTGGGACGTGTAAAGGATGGATTTAACGTTATTATATATGATGTTATACTGGAATTCTAATATACCTCTATATCATTATTATTTCTTTCCATTAAAGTATGAGATAGAAATGAAAGTAGCGTTCATGCGTAGGTACGGCTTACCGTCTCCATGAATGGTGCATTTCATTTCTTATCCCCAAATGTAATGTACTATTAAAAGTATATGTATATAATGGATATATATAATGAATGATACATATAAATGATGAATATAATTCTGCAATTAAAATATACATACCTCTCATTTAATTTTAATTCCATTAATATAAGAAAGAAATGAAAGTAGCGTTCATGCGTACGTACGGCTTACCGTCTCCATGAACGGTGCATTTCATTTCTTACCTCTAAATGATTATGTAATATTATAAATAAATGTATATTCTGGATATATATTATATATATGATATCCAAATCAGTAATGTCATTCTGGATATAAAGAACCTTTGGCCACATGAACAACATGTAATTGTAAGAAGTCCACTTTCGACTTAAGAACCAAATATCGGCAAAACAAATATTATTAACTTAAATGATTACATAATGTTTATGACATGGTAATAAGTGATATAAAAGGAATAATGAAATTTAAAAAGGTTATTAAGTAAGTATAAATTAACTCAAGTTTATTATTCAGGAGATTAATGAACGATCGAGTCAAGTCGGACCCAAGGTAAGGGATCCTACTCCTCTCTTTCTTTTTAAGTACACTCTTTTATGTCATTCCCTCTAAAGCTAATCTTTCTTGTTATTGGGATGTTATTTTATATTACACTTACTGTAATTTTTATTTTCATGTGATGAGAGACCCTATTCGCTCTCATCAATCCATTTTGGAATTTTTAAGTGGCGTTGTTAGGCTGCTGAGTTTTCGTAAGGGATTTTTCGTCTCACTTTTATTCCCGTGAGATTTATGATACATTTGCCACAATTTCCGTTGAGTGGTGTATGTAATGAACATTATTTTACTCATTGTTTAATATTCTTTTATTTATGAGTATTTACATCAATGATGTATTGTCCTTGTTTCACGGGGCGTATGTTTCGAAAGATACCCATGTCGGTAAGGGAACCTTTCACCCTCCTCTTTTTAAAAGACTTCGTTTGTTATGTCTTTCAATTCACATACTATTATGTTGGGATATGTTCTTCTATATCCTTATTGATGTAAATTTTATGTCCAAGTGATGAGATTACCTTTTTATCTCTCATCAACTCATTTTCTAAATGTTTGAAGTGACGTCGTTAGGCTGTCGAATTTTACCAAGGGAACTTCTTAACCCAATTTCGATTTCATTGGGTTCAACATGTGGTTATTGAATATGTCTTCCTTTGAATATGTTTGAATAACCTTTGATTGTTTTACACTTAATATCCACTTATATTGGGTGTATTTATATTTGTCACACATATTTATGATATTGATTTATCCTTATTTTAAGGATACCTTCTTTATAATGGATTTCATCTCATTTTACATTTCTTTTGAGACTTCGTTGTTGTTATGCACCAATTCACTCTTATATGGTGTGTATACTTTCCTTTGACATATTATATAATGAATCCTTTTATTCTCATGATATTATAAAGTTCAGATTAAATGTTATTCCGCTATTATTTGTATTCAAGAGTCTCTCATTTTGTTAAAAACTCTTTAACAAAAATATCATTTTAAATGTTATAAAGATTTATTATTCTAAATATTTATCTTTAATGTCCATGTTTTCAAAATGGTTTTCAGTATTTATTTATATGGACATTAATGTTTTAAAATTATAATTCCATTAAAATCTTCAAAGTGGTATGGGACACTCTGATTCAAAAATCTCTTTTAAATGGTTTTTGAAAATGGATTGATTAATTCAATATCTGGGAATTACTTATTGGGATTGAAAATGAAATGTTATAATTGAAATGTTTATATTTTCAATATTTTATGGTACTTGGACATTATGACGGGTGGTGTCGTGAATACCAGGACGGATGGTTATGTTATAACCTCCAATGCATTGGGTATGGAAGTCGGCCGTATGGCTATTCCATTAAGTATGTATGGAAATTGGTCATATGGCTATTCCATTAAGTGATATGTGTGGAAGTCGACCGTATGGTTACTCCACTTAAATATTTTTATGTCCCAAGTTACCTTTATATATGTTATGTGTTCTTTATATGGTTTTTATGGTAATCCTTTGGTTACAAAAAGGTAAGTAATGATACTTTTTTTTCAGTGAAGAGTTTTTACTAGTTCATGAAGGTGAAAAGTATTACTTTGATAAAGTATACATGGTTTACTTGTTGTTTTGAAAAACTAACAGTTTTCATTCTTTCTGTATCCCTTACTGATCTTTTTATGCTCATCCCAAGTTTTTGAAATGTTTTTCACAGGACTTAGCGTGGAATAAGGTCAAGGATGGGATCAAGGGAAAGTCATGCTACCTAAAACATGGAACTATACAAGTTTCTTTTTAAGAGTTTTTATTTTATGGAAATTTAGTAGAAGCGAATACTTTGAAATCTTTTGAGATGTAAAAGTTATGTCCTAATTCTATAAAACTCTAAACCTGAAAAGATCATCAATGTGAATTACTCATTTAATTCAATATTAAGTAAGGTTTAAGGCTGGGGCCTTATAAACAGTTTTAACTTATTTCTGTAGTTTGTCCATAACATTATCTACATTGATCCGAATTTCAAAATTCATTCTTTTCCATATTCTACACATCCTGGGCTTCATTTACTATTTTTGGACTAAAAGCTGAATCGGCCATATGGAAGCTCAAAAGACGCTCACAAGTTGGCTCAAGAAAACAGTTTCCAGTTCTGCCTAGTTTTGGTGTGGGCCCAACTCTTGCAAAATTTGGTGGGTGGACGTGAAAGGAGTTTTGGAGCATCTTTTATGAAGGAAGAACCGCGGGATTCGTCAGTTTGAGGGTCCATTAAAGCTGCCTAATCTGGGGTTTGACGTTTTGGAGATTCTGACTGGACAGAATAAATGATCAGAGTAAAATGGCCATAACTCTCAGAATACCTGTCCAAATCCGTTGAGATTTTGAGGGGACACGTCCAAGACAATTATGAACAACATTTATGAAGGTCTCAACGCGTGAAGAGGTCATTTATTGGGTAAGAAACGCGACAACATTCAGAGGACATAAATCTGGCTATAAAAGGAGGACAGCTCCTCCTCCTCAACACATCCCATTCTCCATTCCATTCCTTCCGGGACACCAAGGAGAAGAACTTCTCAGCTTATTATTTTATTTCTTTTATTTTAAAATGTCTCTCCTCTCCCGAATTATCTCTCTTACCCCATCCATGGAGGGGTAGTTTCATTTGAGTGATCGGAAAGAGGGGAGGCTGGACCTATGTGTTGTTTTTGAGTTTTTGTGCTTGAAATGAATAAAATTTGTTCTTCTTTCTTCTTATGGATCCAATTAATAATTCAGTATTAAATTTTAAATGCGGTTGTGTTAAGGTTTTTATTCTGAAATTATAAATTACTTTGGTCGATGATCACCTCTCCCTCCACCCAATTCTAATCTGTATACGGTGGAACATGATTAGGGTTGGGTGGTGATTGCTCGACGGTTGTCAAGAACGTGTGTAGGATTATATGTAGAAATCTTGGTTTATTAGGGAACAACAATTCTAGGTCTGGGATTGTTCTAATTAATCAAGAGACCATCTACAACCCTAAACACATTGGAAGGAGGATGGACCAATCTAAGGTTTTAGAAAGGAAAATTCTCATCACATCTCTTTTACCAGTTTAAGGAAGAAGAAGAGATAAAATTTGGTAACCATGATGGCACAACACTAAGTCTAGCCAAACCCAATCCGATCACCGTCTTTATCATTTGTTAAAATCAATCAATTTCTGTTGTTTGTTTCTCTCATAGTCATTCAAATTAATTAAAACCAATCTTTTTATGAAAACCAACAAAAAGTGACATCCTTGTTTTGTGTGCACTCCTCTTCGAGAGACTACCTAGGATCAACTGCTATACTATACTTAGGTAAATAAAATATTTTTTTGCCACGCCCCACGACAGGCCTGCATCAAACTTGGCACCGTTGCCGGGGAGGCAGTGCCTCAAAGCTTTTTTAAAAAAAAAATCTCTTTTGAATGACCCGTAGTTCAAATAGAAATTTATTAGAATTCGATCCAGAAATTGAGCGCACAATAACCAAATTGAGAAATCAAAATCTTCCAAAAGATTTCAAAGAAATCAATCTCACTGATTCAAGTGATACCTTGAGTGCAGACTTTGAACCTTTAATAATGGTTGTAAATCCCAACCGAACTCTACTTGACATCTGTGCACCTCAATTTGTCAATCAAAATTATCAACTTGCAATTACTACCATAGAAAATGATTTTGAATTGCGAATTAACATGATCCAAGTGCTTCCTAAATTTCATGGTCTTGCAGGTGAAGACCCAAATCGACATATTCAAGAATTCACCTATGTCTGCTCCAGCTTCAAACCTCGAGTAGTCGCGGAAGAGCATGTGAAGTGGAGGGTTTTCCCCTTCTCACTAGAGGGAGAAGGAAAGGAATGGTTGTACAATCTACAACCGAGGGAGATCAGTGACTGGGAAGATCTAAAAAAATGCTTTCTACAAAGATTCTTCCCAACATCTAGGAGCACTGCAATAAAGAAGGAGATTTATGTCATCCATCAATCAACTGGAGAAACACTCTACGAATACTGGGAACGTTTTAAGAAGCTTTGTGAAAGTTTTCCACACCAAGAAATAGAAGAGGACCAATTTCTTGTTTGCTTCTACCAAGGATTGCATGACAATGATAGGAATCTACTAGATGCCTCATCGGGAGGAGCCCTAATTGATAAATCACCTGCAGATATATGAATTCTGATTGAAAAGATTGCACAAAATTCATAGCAGTTTGGCACTCGAGGTACGATCACCAGAGGGATCCATGAGGTAAGAACATCTGATTCAGTAGATTTAATTAGGAATGAAATGGGTGAACTCACCAGGTTGGTGCGACAAATAGTTATGAACCATGTGAAGGAACAACAAGGACCGAATCAGGTATGTGGTTTATGCTCTTCTAATTCTCATTACACTGATCAATGTCCAGAAGTGTAGGGGACAGAAAGTTGAGCTGCAGCCTATCAACAGAGGCAATACCAACCGCAAACCCAACCCGGGTATGGGTTTCAACAGAACCAAGCCAGAGCACCTTTTCAGCAGCAATATCAGAACCCGATAGCATTCCAACAACCTTATCAGAAGCCCTTCCAACAACAACAAACTTTTCAACCACCACCTTTCCAACGGAAGAATTATGAGCAACCATCCACAAGTGCACCGAAAAATGAAGACCAACAACTGAAGACAAGATTTGCAGGAATATAAGATAAGATGGACAAGCTAGTTGATCAATTTGCAAGCATTATGGATGCTTTCACCAAGAACCAAGGAAAGCTTCCTACACAAACAATTCCCAATCCAAAGGAGAATGTTAGTGCAATCACAACCCGAAGCGGGAAGGATCTCAAACCACCAGAACAATATGAGGAGGATGAATCTAGGGAACCTGCTGAAGCTCGTCCTGTCCAACCAAAATATGGAGTCAACAACAAATTAGAAAGAACAAGGTTCAAGAAAGAAATACTAGAAACACCATTGCAGAAACAACAAAGGGAGAAAAAGGATATTCCAGCACCATTCCCATCAGCATTGGTTGAGTCAAAGAAGGGAGAAGAAGAACGAATTAAACGGGAAATTCAGGAAATATTTCGAAAAGTTGAGATTAACATTCCACTACTGGATGCAATCAGGAGAATCCCTAAATATGAAAAATTTCTGAAGGAGCTATGTACTAAAAGAAAGAGGATGTATGGAAATGAAAGAATAATCTTAGGAAGAAGAGTCTCAGCATTTATCACACCACCGATACCGCAAAAATGTCAAGATCCAGGGACTTTCTCTATTCCCTGCACTATCAGTTCATTAAATTTTACTGATGCACTATGTGATCTTGGAGCATCGATAAATGTGATGCCTCACTCTGTGTTTTCATCTTTGCAGATCAGAGAACTAAAATCAACTCGGGTGGTGGTACAATTAGCAAAAAGATCCACCGTTTTCCCAGCTGGAGTCGTTAAAGATGTACTTGTAGGAGTGAGAGGATTAATCTTTCCAGCAGACTTTTATGTCCTTACCATGGAGGAAGACCGAGCACCATCCCAATATCCCATCATCCTAGGGAGACCATTCTTGAAAACAGTAAGGACAATCATCAACGTGCATGAAGGAACACTCACCATGGAGCTCGAAGATAGTACAGTACACTTCAATATTCTTGATACGATGAAACACCCATCCAAAAATCACTCACTTTATGCAATCTCCCATGATGAAGGTATAGAACCAATTGAAGACTCAGGTATGCTTCATGACTTTTTATCTTTGGGAGAACACTCTTCATTTGAATTTTATAACTCCCATGAACCTGAAAATTCTGATATCATGTTGGAGGATGAGGTAAAATCTGATTTTTTCGATGATTTGTTAAAAGGAAGTAATATTATTCATGATAATTCAACATTATAAGTAGGAAACCTAAATGCAATATCATCCCTTGAACAACCCCCATGTTTAGAGGTGAAGCCTCTGCCATGTGACTTGAAGTATGTTTACCTAATGGAAGGAGAGAAATTGCCAGTAATCATTGCCAATAACCTATCCCATTCACAAGAACAAACATTAATTGACGTTCTCAAAAGGAATGTAAAAGCTGTAGGATGGAGTTTAGGTGATATTCTTGGAATCAACCCTAAGGTATGCTCTCACAAGATATTTTTAGAAAGTGAATCTCGGCCAGTTAGACAACCTCAAAGAAGACTCAATCCCACAATCATGGAGGTCATTAAGAAAGAGATTGAGAAATTGTTAGCAGCTGATATCATTTACCCAATCTCTGATTCTCAATGGGTCAGCCCAATTCATGTAGTCCCCAAGAAAACTGGCCTGACCACTGTCACAAATGAAAGAAATGAACTGATCCCCATGAGAATAGAAAACAGCTGGAGAGTGTGTATAGATTACAGGAAGCTAAATCAAGTTACCAGAAAAGATCACTTTCCTATTCCATTCATTGATCAGATACTTGAAAGGTTAGCGGGAAATACTCATTACTGTTTTTTAGATGGATTCTCAGGATATTTTCAAGTACCAATTGCACCAGAAGACCAGGAGAAGACAACCTTCACCTGCCCTTTTGGAACATTCGCCTACAAAAGGATGCCTTTCGGGCTATGCAATTCCCCAGGTACATTTCAACGGTGTATGGTGAGTATTTTCTCGGACGAAATTGAGGATTTCTTGGAGGTGTTTCTTGATGATTTCACAGTTTTTTGCAATTCATTTGTTCATTGCTTGGTAAATTTGGAAAAAGTTTTTGAAAACATGCATTGAAAAGAACCTTGTCTTAAATTTTGAAAAATGCCATTTCATGGTTGAAAAAGGGATAGTGTTGGGGCACATAATTTCACAAAATGGGATTGAGGTTGATAAATCAAAAGTTGATGTAATAAATTCCTTACCATATCCAACTTGTGTCAAACATGTTAGATCATTTTTAGGGCATGCAGGATTTTACAGAAGACTCATCAAGGATTTCAGTAATATTTCTCTCCCTCTCTCAAGATTACTTCTAAAGGATGCTAACTTTAATTTTGATTGTGCATGTAGGGAATCATTTGATGAATTAAAGGAAATGCTGATAACACCACCAATAATGCAGCCACCCAATTGGGATTACCCTTTCGAGATACTTTGTGATGCATCCAACCAAGCAGTGGGAGCCGCTCTATCACAGAGAATTGACAGCAAGCCTCAAGTCATCTCCTACACATCAAGGACCTTGGATGAAACACAAATAAATTACACAACCATAGAGAAGGAGTTCCTTGCAGTAGTTTTTGCACTAGATAAATTCTGATCATATCTTCTGGACACTAAAGTTGTTATTTTTTCTGATCATGCAGCTCTTATGTACTTAATGAAAAAGGCGGATGCTAAACCACGGTTGGTGAGATGGATGCTACTCATACAAGAGTTCAATTTGGAAATCAAAGATAAGAAGGGGACTAAAAATCAAGTGGCTGATCATCTGAGTCGACTACCCCACACCGCTGAAACAGAAATACCAAAGCAGAACCCACTTAATGATGAGCTTCCTGGAGAACAACTCTACATCATCAACAGTGAAGTACCATGGTATGCCAACATTGTCAACTATTTGGTAACATCTCAGGTACCCTCTCATCTAAGCTCTCATCAACAACATAAGCTTAAATATGAATCAAGATTTTACATTTGAGAAGATCTGTTTCTGTGGAAAATTTGTAATGATCAAATCATAAGAATATGCTTGCCAAGAAGTGAAATTGAATCAGAGTTTGAATTTTTTCATAAATTATCATGTGGAGGCCACTTTGGACCACAGAGGACTACCCAAAAAAGTTTTAGAATCTGGACTCTACTGGCCCACCTTATTCAAGGATGCATATGAATTTTGTAAAAGATGTGAAAAATGCCAATTTTCTAGTAACATATCCAAACAACATGAAATTCCACAAAAACCAATAACCTTTTGTGAAATTTTTGAAGTTTGGGGCATAGATTTCATGGGATCATTCCCAATTTCATTTGGAAATTCATATATTCTTTTGGATGTAGACTATGTTTCAAAATGGGTGGAAGAAAAAGAAACCAGAACTGATGATGCAAAAGTTGTTTGTGATTTTGTTAGGGCTAACATTTTCTGTAGTTTTGGCGTGCCACGAGCAATCATCAGTGATCAGGGAACTCATTTCTGCAACAGGAAAATGGAAGCATTGCGGAAGAAGTATGGGGTACATCATAGAACATCTACCCCCTACCATCCCCAAACAAATGGCCATGAAGAAGTCTCTAATAGAGAAATCAAAGCCATTCTGGAGAAGACTGTTAAACCCAACCGGAAGGACTGGAGCCAAAAGTTAGATGATACATTATGGGCATACAGAACGACCTACAAAACACCGATAGGGATGAGTCCCTATAGATTGATCTATGGAAAGAGTTGCCACCTTCCTGTGGAGTTGGGGCATAGAGCCTACTGGGCGGTCAGAGAGATGAATCTGGACCTTGAGAAAGCTGGGAAAGAAAGAAGATTGCAGTTGCAGGAGTTAGAGGAAATTATAAGGGAATCTTTTGAAAACTCAATGATCTATAAAGAGAGAACAAGTATGGCCCATGACAAGATAATTCAACCAAGAACCTTCAACCCCGGAGATCATGTGTTACTCTTCAAATCCAGACTTAAGCTTATGCCAGGTAAACTTCGTTCCAGATGGGAAGGCCCCTTTACTATTATTCATGTATATCCCTTTGGTGTTGTGCAGATTCAAAAGGAAGGAGGAGGAAACCCATTCACTATAAATGGGCAGTGGCTGAAGAAGTTCCATGGGACCGTACCTCAAGAACCAGTGGAGGAGATCACACTCCTTCATCCTGAATACAAATGAACACCTACCAGGTTGCATCAATCCTTTACACTTGATTAAATACAGTAACTCCAACTTTTTGAAACATAAATAAAAACAATTCCATTTACATGCATTGAGGACACTGCATCAATTAAGTGTGGGGGAGGAAATCTTGTAGTCTAGGAGATTTTTCAAAAAAAAATTGTTTTGTTTTGTGTTGTCGAGCCAACGACATTAAACAAAGGTGCTACCGGGAGGCAACCCGCATTTTCCCCCATTTTCCACTTGTCTTCTTAGTCATTTAGCATCATGATTGAATAGGCCTACACTATCAATTGTTTTCATTTTTTTCAGGTCCATTAATGAAGAGGGTGTCGTGGGATTATACGTTGTGAAGAAACGGATTCATTTGAGAGGGGAGTATGAGTTTCAATTCTATATTATCCGACTTTATTCCCTACATTTTTAGTATTTTAAAGAATTAATAAAAAGAATTTCATACCCACACTTGAATTAATGTTTTACTCAACTTATCTAGGAGACATGAGTTTCTTAGGAATCTTGTGATGCCATGTTTTAGATTTCAATGTTAATGAGATTGAATGATTAAAATGGATAATTGGATGATTAAAGTGAAGCAAGGATATTGAAATAATGACTCATGATTTAAGGGAATTAATTGATTCATGTAAATGAAATTTCCCTTCCATTTTTCATTCTTTGAATTTCTGAAATTCATGTGAATTAATTTTTTATTATTAATCATGCCATAAGTGATTGTCCAATATCATATTCTCATTCCTGAGAAGATTTCTATACCAAATATTTTCTATTTTATCTTGAGCATATTTCTTGAGTGATCTTGGGACGTGCCACCTGCTAGAACTTGTATTGAAACTTGTCAAAGCTATGACTGTACAAAACCACATTTAAAATGATTTAGGCATCTCTTTGGCTAGCCACATTTTATCCTAAGACCCACCTTTACATTTATGCTTCGTAAGCCCTTAGATGCCATGAATTGCCTTATAGGTTTAAGCCACATTACAATCCAATTTTCCTTACCTACCCGCACTTTTAGTATTTTTTGTTGGGCGGAGAAAAGGAAAGAAGTGATGGCAAGAGGGGGGGTGAATTGCCTTTTAAAAAATAATTAACAATTTAAAATAATTATCAAAGTGCAACGGAAATAAAGGAGGCAATACACAAAACTTGATAACGGAGTTCGGCTTAAACCCAAGCCTACGTCTCCGGTCCCAACTCAACCGTTGAGAGATTTACTACCGCTTGCTTTTTAATGGTTTTAGAAAGAAACCCACTAGACTTTAAGGTTAGTCTAGAACCTATTACAGCTTGCTTTTATTGGTTGAGCAAGAACCCACTTGCTTTTATTGGTTGAGCAAGAACCCACTAGCCTTCTTACAGGTGAAGGCTAGATCACCTATGTCTCAAGCCTTTTAAAGGAAAGGCTTGACTAACCTCTTCACACCTTGAAGGTGGTGTGAAAACCCAAAGAAGAGAGGATGAGAGAAATGAGGGGTTTGTAGGCACAAACCCAAAATAAAGCTCAAAATGATAAAACAATGAAAAACCGTAATGGAGAAGTCTTGGGCGCCAAATGGATTGATGAAGTTGATGAAGAGCTCTCCCAAGCTTCTTTGATGGTGCTCCTTGATTGTGGAATTGAGTTGGAGTAAGTGGGGTTCCTTAAAGAAATCCGCCGGAGGTTTGCCAAATGATGTAAAATGTGTCCTGTGGGCTTCCGTTTGTTTCGCTCGTGTTCCGGGGCTTCCTAGTCCTTTATTTATAGAGGGGGAACCCTCAAATGGCCTTTGGAGGTCTTCAGAGCCATTGGAGAGGCCTTCGGAGCCGTTGGGAGGCAAGTGGACAGGTCTGGTCAAAGCCCAACGGCTAGTTTGACTGGCTCCACCGGCTGACCAGTACAGTGCCACCGGTTGGCCGGTGTTTGGAAAATGAGAGGCCTTCAGGCACAGGCACCACCGGCTGGTCGGTGAGGAGGCCACCGGTTGCCCGGTGCTGAGGCAGTGGCTGACACTGTTCTGGCTGGGTGCCACCGGCTGGCCGGTGGTGGGACACCGGTTGGCCGGTGGTCTGGACAGAGGGATGCCTTCTGTCCAGGCCTCCATCGGCTGGCCGGTGGTCTTCCACCGGTTGGCTGGTGGACTGAAAACCAGTCCACTTTTGCTTTCATCCTTCTTTCCCCAATTCCTTGGCAATCTGAAATAATTCCTATCAACCAAAAACACTTAAAACAATATTAGATAAATAAGAGAGTGATTGTGATCATA
Source organism: Viscum album (assembly GCA_963277665.1). Taxonomy (NCBI): domain Eukaryota; kingdom Viridiplantae; phylum Streptophyta; class Magnoliopsida; order Santalales; family Viscaceae; genus Viscum; species Viscum album. The sequence goes on along the minus strand of OY728155.1, from coordinate 990,362,565 downwards.
AAAATTAAACCATGAGGGGTACGAGAGGTACAACAATCTCCCCCTATTTTGATGATCACAATCACCAAAACAAGCAATGTAAAAATGAAATGAAAGGCATGCTTTAAATTGTTTACTTTTCAATTTATCCTTTAAAGCATGAGAGAAATATTTTTCCCACAATCAATCAAGAATTTCTCCCCCTTTGTGATTATCAAAATAGCACGGGGCATAAAACTTGATTGAGGGAAACGTTGAAAAACGAGATAGAGATTTTAAACCAATTGAAATTTTTGAAATTGAATTGAAAGTTTTGAATTGAAAAGTTTTGAATTGAAAGGTTTGAAAATAATGTTTTGAATTGAAAATTTTGAAATTGAAATCAAAAAGGCTTAAACGATCCTAACTCCCCCTAAATAAAAACAACAAATCACCGGGGAGTGGTTTTTGAAACCGAGACAAATTTTGGCCCGGAGAGACTCGCTAAAAAGGATTTTTCAATCCACACTTGTCTAGTGGCGGGTTGTCTCCTATAAAATTCATCATTAAAGAAAAATGTTTTGGGCCTTCCATACCGGGCATTTTTGCAATCGCACTCATAAATTAAGTGCCCGGGTTTTTTACAATAATTGCAAAATTTAAATTGGGAGCTCCCCCTTACAAAAATAGTAGGAGCATGGGAGGAGGATGCTTGCTTGGAATAGCCAAGCCCTTGGGTGGTTCTAGATATGTGTTGGGAACCAAGGAGTTTCGAAATGTTATGTTCACCTTCGGTGAACTTAGCTAGGTATTCCCTTAAATCCTTGATAGTTGATTCCATAGAATCAACATCAGGAAGGTTTTGGACCTTGAGGGACAACTCCTCCTTTTCTTTGAGAAGTTGTTCCTTTTCGGAAGAAAGTTTTTTGAAATTCTTTTTTAAAGCAACAAATTTGGAAGAAAGTTCGTGAAAACCTTCCTCCAATTGATCTCTCGCATGTTGGAGATCCTCATAAGATAAATGATTAAATGAATTTGAAGAACAAGAGGATAAGGAGTCGGAAGATGTTACCTCATGAAATTCCATTAGGCATTTTTTACCGTTGTCACTTGAGGAGGAGGAGGAGGATGTGGAGCTATCACACCATGTGGCCTTGAAAGCCTTCTTCTTTTCCTTTTGCTTGGCCCTTTTCTTGTTGAGTGGACAATCGGGCATGTAATGGCCTTTCTTGCCACACCCGTAACATGTTACCTCGGGATTGGATTTTTCGTTGGGTTGAGCCTTGCGGGATTTCTTCTTTTTGTGCTTCTTCATAAATTTGTGCATCTTGCGGGCAAGATTCTCCATTTCTGAATCGCCGCTTGAAGAGGAAGACGATGAGGAGGAGGAGCTTTCTTCTTTTTGAACTTTGAAGGCGATGTTCTTTGGAACTTTGATTGGTTTGCCTTCTTTTTCAGCTTGCCTCCTCATGGTGATCTCGTAAGTCATGAGGGATCCGATGAGCTCTTCTACCGGCATGTTCTTGATATCTTTTGCTTCTTGGATTGCCGTCACCTTCGGTGCCCATGTGCTTGGTAGGATCCAAAGGATCTTCTTGACCATTGTTTCTGCAGAAACATCATCTCCAAGAGATTTTCTTCCATTGAAAACGTCAGTAAAACGAGTAAACATTTCAGAAATAGATTCATGTGGGTGCATGGAAAAAGACTCGAAATCTTGACGGAACATGTCCAATCGAGTATCCTTCACTTTGTTGGTCCCCTCATGGGTAACCGCCAATAGTTTCCAGATTTCATGAGATGAGGTGCATGTGGAAACTCAATTTAATTCATTACGATCAAGGCCGCAATGAAGAGCGTTCATGGCTTTTCCATCAAGCTCGAAATTTTTAATATCGGCTTGAGTCCATTTGGATTCATCGGGAGAAGAAAGAGAATAACCATGCATGACAATTTTATAAATAGGATAACCTATACTTCTAAGAAAAGTAGTCATGCGGGTTTTCCAATAGGTATAGTCGGTTCCATCAAAAAATGGAGCACGACCCAAAGAATAGCCTTCGGGGGCGAAAGAGGTAGATGCCATCACAATGGATCTTGAATTTGAAATCGGTGAAGGTATTACTCAAATTTTTCCTCTGATACCAATTGTTGGGCGGAGAAAAGGAAAGAAGTGATGGAAAGAGGGGGGGTGAATTGCCTTTTAAAAAATAATTAACAATTTAAAATAATTATCAAAGTGCAGCGGAAATAAAGGAGGCAATACACAAAACTTGATAACGGAGTTCGTCTTAAACCCAAGCCTACGTCTCCGCTCCCAACTCAACCGTTGAGAGATTTACAACCACTTGCTTTTCAATGGTTTTATCAAGAAACCCACTAGACTTTAAGGTTAGTCTAGAACCTATTACAGCTTGCTTTTATTGGTTGAGCAAGAACCCACTTGCTTTTATTGGTTGAGCAAGAACCCACTAGCCTTCTTACAGGTGAAGGCTAGCTCACCTATGTCTCAATCCTTTTAAAGGGAAGGCTTGACTAACCTCTTCACACCTTGAAGGTGGTGTGAAAACCCAAAGAAGAGAGGATGAGAGAAATGAGGGGTTTGTAGGCACAAACCCAAAATAAAGCTCAAAATTATAAAACAATGAAAAATCGTAATGGAGAAGTCTTGGGAGCCAAATGGATTGATGAAGTTGATGAAGAGCTCTCCCAAGCTTCTTTGATGGTGCTCCTTGATTGTGGAATTTAGTTGGAGCAAGTGGGGTTCCTTGAAGCAATCTGCCGGAGGTTTTCCAAATGATGTAAAATGTGTCCCGTGGGCTTCCATTTGTTTTGCTCGTGTTCCGGGGCTTCCTAGTCCTTTATTTATAGAGGGGGAACCCTCAAATGGCCTTTGGAGGTCTTCGGAGCCGTTGGAGAGGCCTTCGGACCCGTTGGGAGGCAAGTGGACAGGTATGGTCAAAGCCCAACGGCTAGTTTGACTGGCTCCACCGGCTGACCGGTACAGTGCCACCGGTTGGCCGGTGTTTGGAAAATGAGAGGCCTTCGGGCTCAGGCACCACCGGTTGGCCGGTGAGGAGGCCACCGGTTGGCCGGTGCTGAGGCAGTGGCTGACACTGTTCTGGCTGGGTGCCACCGGCTGGCCGGTGGTGGGACACCGGTTGGCCGGTGGTCTGGACAGAGGGATGCCTTCTGTCCAGGCCTCCAGCGGCTGGCCGGTGGTCTTCCACCGGTTGGCCGGTGGACTGAAAACCAGCCCACTTTTGCTTTCAGCCTTCTTTCCCCAATTCCTTGGCAATCTGAAATAATGCATATCAACCAAAAACACTTAAAACAATATTAGATAAATAAGAGAGTGATTGTGATCATGAAAATTAAACCATGAGGGGTACGAGAGGTACAACATTTTTGCATGGTTATTTCAAGTTTGAGTGTGGGGGAAGGGCCTTTCGTGTGCGTTCCTTGGGATATGTATCACTTTAGGGTGGTGTAATGTGTGTGTCATCATTTTGGGAAATTTATTATTAGAAAATTGGGAATGAGTCATCATTTCATTATGCTTCTTTCATTTCATCCGGTTCTCCATAAAAAAAAGAAAAAAAAGAAAAAAAATCAAAATAAAGTTGTGCCTTTTTGGAGCTTTACAAAAAAAACAAGGAGAACTTGGATGATATCATTCTTTGTAATCATTTATTGACGCATGACCCATGTCATTGAAAGGGGAGTGGTGTTGTGATTCACATTTCAAGGGGATTTGAGTGAGGTTCATCTTGTGTTTTCACTTGATTAATCATGCATTGTACTTAAGTGTCAAACCTCCTACTTCTGGACTTAAATTATTTCAATCATTTACCCACCAACCCTAAGCCACAGAGTCATTTGAACCTTTATTGCAAGTCCTCATGATTTTATGTGTGTTTTGTCTTTACAAAGTGGAGAAAGTAGTTACATTACAAGCCTATGGATAAGGAGCATGTTCTCATGATATGAGCATAACTCCACTATTAATTGTATCATGAGTGATGAGAGAAAATATTCAAAAGTGAGTTAGGTCATGATTTGGCATGTTTAATAATAATAAATTGAGAAGCTTGAATGAATGAAGGGAGAAGATTCAATATTTTTCAAAGGGGAAAAGTAAAATGCATGAATTTATTGTTTCTTTGAAAAATGGGAAATTAAATTGGTATTTTTGTGGAACTGGAAAATTTTATTGGTCATTGATAATCATTTGATTTTATTCCATTTGAAATTTAAATATTGGTGACATTGGTGTCCATTGAATTCCATGTTGAGATTTTATGCTTGAGGACAAGCATAGTTTAAGTGCAGGGGAATTGATAGAAAAAATATTTTCAAATAATTTATATTGAATATAACTGTTTTAAACTCACAAAAGTGTTCCTCTAAGATTAATTGTTTCATTTTTATGATTTTGGTGTTATTTTGAGCTGAATAGTAAAAATTGGCCATTTTGGATTTTTAACAGTTTTAACTTATTTCTGTAGTTTGGACATAACATTATCTACATTGATCCGAATTGCAAAATTCATTCTTTTCCAGATTCTACATATCCAGGGATTCATTTAGTATTTTTGGACTAAAAGCTAAATCGGCCATATGGAAGCTCAAAAGAAGCTCACAAGTTGGCTCAAGAAAACTGCTTCCAATTCTGCCTAGTTTTGGTGTGGGATCCATAACTCATCCATTGTGGGCCCAACTCTTGCAAACATCGGTGGGTGGACGAGCAAAGAGTTTTGGAGCATCTTTTATGAAGGAAGAACCATGGGATTCGTCCGTTTGAGGGTCTATTAAAGCTGCCTAATCCAGGGTTTGACGTTTTGGAGATTCTGACTGGACAGAATAAATGATCAGAGTAAAAGGGCCATAACTCTCGGAATACTTGTCCAAATCCTCTGAGCGTTTGAGGTGACACGGCCAAGACAATGATGAACAACATTTATGAAGGGCTCAACGCGTGAAGAGGTCATTTATTGGGTCCAAAACGCGACAACATTCGGAGGACAGAAATCTGGCTATGAAAGGAGGAGAGCTCCTCCTCCTCAACACATCCCATTCTCCATCCCATTCCTTCCGGGACACCAAGGAGAAGAACTTCTCAGCTTTTTATTTTATTTATTTTATTTTAAAATGTCTCTCCTCTCCCGAATTAGCTCTCTTACCCCATCCATGGAGGGGTAGTTTCATTTGAGTGATGGGAAAGAGGGGATGCTGGACATATGTGTTGTGTTTGAGTTTTTGTGCTTGAAATGAATAAAAATTTTTCTTCTTTCTTCTTCTGGTTCCAATTAATAATTTAGTATTAAATTCCGAATGCGGTTGTGTTAAGGTTTTTATTCTGAAATTATAAATTGCTTTGGTCGATGATCACATCTCCCTCCACCCAATTCTAATCTGTATACGGTGGAACATGATTAGGGTTGGGTGGTGATTGCTCGACGGTTGTCAAGCACACGTGTAGGATTGTATGTAGAAATATTGGTTTATTAGGGAACACCAATTCTAGGTCTCGGATTGCTCTAATTAATCAAGAGACCATCTACAACCCTAAACACATTGGAATGACGATAGACCAATCTAAGGTTTTAGAAAGGAAAATTCTCATCACATCTCTTTTACCAGTTTAAGGAAGGAGAAGAGATAAAATTTGGAAACCATGATGGCACAACACTAAGTCTAGCCGAACCCAATCTGATCACCATCTTTATCATTTGTTAAAATCAATCAATTTCTATTGTTTTTTTCTCTCATAGTCATTCAAATTAATTAAAACCAATCTTTTTATGAAAACCAACAAAAAGTGACAACCTTGTTTTGTGTTCACTCCTCTTCGGGAGACTACCTAGGATCAACTGCTATACTATACTTAGGTAAATAAAATATTGTTTTGCCACGCCCCACGACAGGCATTCTTCAGTGGTTGGTGTGTGAAAACTAATGTCTATATTATTTTCTTGTGTTATTTATGATATTTTTATGTATCAATCAACATAAGAAAGTATTGATTAATTTAGTATTAAATTTCATAAATAAAATCGTTGTTAATTTTCTATGTTTGAAGATGTGGGAAAATCATCTTTGATTTTATAAATAAAACAAGAGTATTATATATGAAAAATTAATAAATATGATATAAAATTTTAGCAAGAAATATTGAATTACCCAAACATAATATACTATTAAAAAAATAAATTACAATCTGAAATTAATTATTGATATTGGTTATGAAAGTTGTTAAAGATATTTCCAACATATAAATTTTTCATTGGAATATATTGCTATGAATTTTAACCAACATATATATTATATTTTGGTATTATTATAATTTAAATATAATTATTTTATCTATCACAATAACATTTAGAGACAAGTTTTTAATCAATAGTTTAATGACCAAACAATTTTTTTTGTAAATCATTTTCCAACATAAAATTCACTTTTACGAATAGATAAAACCTTGTTGGAAAAAAAATTGTTAGTTTCCCTAACCAAGTTCCAACTATGAAACATGCACTAGATGTCCAATTTTCTCCTTATTTCATTTCATGAATCATCTGTACACCCCTAAGAGTCCTTATACAACTAGTAAAAATGAAATTAACCTAATTTACGAGATTTAAATAAAAATTTAAAGATGCTAATTTTCCCTTCATAGTTGGGATCTGACAACCTCCTCACCTTATAATGGCTCTTCCCCGATCCCAAATCCCATGAATTAATGAGATTATAAAGGAAATAGATCATTCCATTGATATTGAATATTCGAATCACTTTCCCAATAATCCTCTTGAAAGTTACCATGCTTCCATGATTCTCAATACAATGGAATAGTCCTTCTCTTCAAAACTATATCACTACTATCCAAAATACAAACCAAATTCTTCTCAAAGGACGCATCAGCCCCAAGATAATCATACTCAAAATCATTAAATTGGGGCGGAGTAGGTTTATACAATCGAAGATAGAACACATGAAAAACATTATGAATACAATTATATCTCTATGGAAAATCCAAAATTAGTACACAACTTGTCATATCATCTTCACAATATCAAATGGACAAATTTTCGTAGGTCTCAACATGCCTATTTTATAATCTAATGGTGTCCCAAACATAGTGATGCTAGATGAAATACATGATCACCAACCAACTACTAAAGAGTTCAATGACATTGATCCTTATATGATTTCCTTTTACTAGGATCTATTACCATTTGTTTCTAAATCAACAAAAAAAATTGACATCTCCTACATGAGACTCACCCCTAAAAAAACTGATTCCTTATCCTCCATCCATCATAACAGATATCTACATAGTCTACCATAGAAAGCCTCAATTGGTTCGTTATGAATTATATCTTGGTAAATATTATTTTTGGAATATTCAATAATAGATAATTTATTTTCCCATGGTCCACCAAAATATAGGACGCATTCCCTCAACAGGTTCTCTACAACATGGATAGTACACTGTGACTGCCCACACATTTGTGGGTGAATGTTTGTACTAAAAAATCATTTGTACCAAATTATTTATATAATCCAAATTAGATTTTTGATCTGAAATGAAAATCATGATTTGAAACTAATTTTCATGAAACCCCTTCAAACAACACTACCTATCGAGCATATATCTCACCCAACTGGTCTACAGTAAAAGTCTAACAAATTGGAATGAAATGAGACACATTAGTCAAAAGATTCACAATTACCTAGATTGAATCATTCATTTAAGGTGTTATGGGATAACTTATAACAAAATACATCGTCACATCTTCCCACTATTATTCTAAAATGGAAAATCGTTTTAATAAACCACCCATGAATTGATGACCGAACATCACTTTTTGTAATGTTAGGAATCATGTCAAAGAGTAAACAACATTATTTTTCATCCATGGCTACCAATAATACCTTAAAATACCATGATACATTTTGGTCAAACTAGGACGTACTACCTTTTTTGATGCATGAAACCCTCACATCAATTATTCTTGCAATCAATTCAAAACAACCACACATACATGACCAAAAATGATCGCATCATATAAAATGGTCCAAATAGAAGATGACACCAAACCATTAAGACATTCCCTTAAATCCAAATATAATTAATCATCAAACATACTTTATTTAATATAGATCATAAGCATGTACTCAACTTTCAAGGATGAAAGGTTCATATTCCATTGGCTATCTCACACCTCAAGATTCATCTTCTCAAACAACACTATTATCTTCCACTCTAAGCATGATTCGTGAACCACATGATTTTTAGCCTTATAAATAAAAAAATCGATAACACTATTTTCATTTCCTTGAGAATAAACTAGTTTTATGTCATATTTTTTAAGGAACAAGACCCATATTCTATAACGAAGATTCAAAACATGATGATATATGATGTATGTTTAGATTTTATGATATGTTTACACTGTGAACAGATCTCCAAAAATGTAACGTCAACATCAAATTAATGAAAAAACTATTGAATCCAGTTAAAGATCATGCATAAGGTAATTTAATTGATGAGACCTCAAATGCCATGAACCATACACAACCACTCAATCGTCATTCATCAGAACTACCCCAATCCCTACAACAGACACTTTAAAAAACAATGTATACATCTAACGTGGCTCAGGAATGATTAGAATTAGAGTTTTTTTCAATTGATTTTTAAACTATTAAAAAGAATTATCACATGCTTCAGAATATTGAAACATGAATCCATTCTTGGTCAAGTTTAAATGTGGTCCTACGAAATGGAAAAGGTCCTTAATGAACCTTCTATAATGGACAACCAATACCAGAAATCTCCAAACATTCAAAATATTCATGAGCATATCTGAGGAAAAAACAACCTTCACCATCTCTAAGACCATTTGAAAACCTTATTTAGTGATGATGTGACCCATGAAATGCACCATATCAATCAAAAAATGTTATTTGGCTAGCATGGTGTATATCTTACTATATCTTATTGTACTCATGAAGATGTCAAGATGATTTTCAAATTATCATGAGTCATAAAAAACAATAATATGTCTTAATCATAGACCAAGACAAACTTGTCTATGTCTGTTTGAAAGATTTAGTTTATTAGATCCAAAAATACTACATCTCAATTGGTCAACCTAAACGATATAAAAATAACTCATTCTACCCAAACAAGTTCATAATAGAATTTTGTGGTACATTAGAAGATCACACCATCAGATAATGAAAACCTGATCTTGTAGTAATATTGGAGATAACTGACGAACCTCTCAGTAAGTCAAAGATATCATAAATTTGAAGAATAGGGTATCATTTTTTAAATATCATCATATTCTACTTCCTATAATTGACACACAGTCACAATGATTTGTAATCATTCTGGGAAGACAAAACAAGAGATCCCAAAGGTGACATACAAGGACAACTAAACCATTTATTCTCAAATTCATCAAACTGATTTTAATGGAGTTAATCTTGTGACACTTTATATAGAGAAATAAAACTATTTCTGCTCTCGGAAATTACTCTATCGTGAACTCAATATCCATCTCATGCGGAATCCTTAATAAGTCCTTAAAAAACATATCTTGAAACTTATCAACTATAGGAGGGAAAACATTCTACGACATTACCGCATCATCAATCATGATATAAGACACTTGTGTCATGATCTCACTTAATTTTCATCAAACTAGACATTCATGACCTTCTTGGACATCCTATTCACCATGATTGACATACGTGTCTCCCTCAAAAGAAGTGAATTTTACCATATGATGGTAATAGTCAATATGGTCTTGATAAAACTCTATCTAATCCATTCACAAAATTAGATCAAAACAAGAAATCTCTAGTTCATAAATGTCCCATTAAAATTGGTACACACCAATCTTGAGAGAAATCACCTTACATTAATAAATATTTTCTGATCGCACCCATAACAGGGTATACATCGACATGACCAAACCCACATATTCTAACACTAGGCCCAATACAACAATGAAATGAGAATATATTATAGAATATACATAATATGTATCAAATAATGATCTAGAATTAGTGTAACCTACAAAGATCATTTCTTAAATAGTCATTGGTACGACCTAACAACCTACTGGTGTAGACTAAACTGCATGAAGATGACCTACCCCTCTACCAAAGGCCATGGTCTGAGTTCCCAACACTAAATTGTCCTACAAAAATGTATGCTCTCTCCCAAGAGTACTATATCCACCACCACTTCTGGTATGGCCAGTATATCTCTAGCTTCATCCCAAGTATGGTGTAAATTTCCCCTACATGTACTCTTCACAAGCTTTGTGCCTCCTTTATTTTCAAATTTTGAGGGTTCCAAAAAAAATTTACACATACACCATTATACCGCACACCCAGATCCCACCTAATTATCATGGTCATTTACTACATAGGTTCCCCTGTCTACCTCACTGATAGTAGAAAAAATGATCACTACACTGAGAGGCTCATTCTCTCTTATGACCATTGTTTCCTCCACTTCCTAGGTAGAAAAATTTGAAAAACGCATACTACCATCGGAAGATGAACCACTGGATCACACAAATTGGTGTACTTGTCCACCACCATACAACACCTTGTGTGTTCCCTTCTAAAATATGGGTCAGATCCAATACCTTGGAAATCCACTTAAAAATAAGATTTTTAAATAAGATTTGATATCCTATATATGGCCATATTGAAAACATCTATCCATGGAAGCTTGGTCACCTACCAATGATAGAATAAAGCACTTCAAGTTAGTAAATTAGACATCATACTCCATCACCAACATATGCCCCTAGGCCAACCACATATATTTCAAAGAATTTTCTTTTCTCAATGTCTCCAGATAGAAATTATCTAAAAAAATTTCCTAGAAATCCTTCAATTTTATACCATCAGAGTCATGGGTCTTAACCAAAACATCCCAATATAATTTTTCCTAGCCTCACTACATATATTTCTCGAACTTGACTCTCTTATCCATAGGATTATCTATGAGATAAAGACTCATTGTTATGGAATTATTCCAAAACCCAGTTACATGTCCCCACAATCTAGAAAATGACGGAGGGTGTTGTAGTTAATAATATATATTCATCTTAATCATACTTGAAAAACCCACCCTAGGTCTCATTCCATCATTTGTATAAAATGAACATAGCTGTCACGGAACTCATGTTTTCCTCAATTACCTTGGTTTAGCAGGTTTTCTTACTCTAATTCTGGAGGATAAATCTTGGCAGCATCCTCTTGTCACCTGATAATGACATGATGTCATGGTGGAATCATCCAACTATGCCATGTAACTCAGCTCAGATGACATATCATAATGAATCCATAGTTACCCAATGAAATATATGCACTAAGAACAAGAAAACCATCACACTTGAACTATCACAATGAAATCATCACCTCTTCACGTGTTACCAATCCAACCGTCAACACATTTATAGCTTTTCAATAAAAAAAATTAATAATGTGGTTCCTTTTTCAAAGAACAATGTAAAAATTATTATATAAAGTAAAAAGAGTTACATGGGTCTGAAAGATGGAATGTTTTTACAATACATATCATAAAGAGGATATAAATCAACAGGAAGGTCATCCATCCATGTTATTCCATTGTTAATCCCATTATTAGAAATACCATTCACAAATATATTTGCTTTACTGAAGGTATGAGTGACAATATAGATGATCTCCAAAAGAGAATATATACGGTTCCTCAAACGGGTTATAAGCAGCCATGAAAGAGGCACAACACCAATCCAAATAGCATAGACAATAGTTGTTGAATTAATTTAAATCCAAATATTTTTCCCTCCTTATTTCATAGCAAATTATATGACATGGATCACACTAATCATTTCAGTTTCCATAGATGAAGGGACTCTAATGCTTTCAAACAAGAATATGAGACACGACCCAAGGTGGTTTCTGAAAGTAGAACCACAACCCGAGGGTCACAGATTGGTTTTAGAAGCACCATCAACATTCACATTTGTCTAACCTATGATAGAGGCTTGCAAGAACACTTAAAAATCGCTTATATTTTGAAAATAGATTTGGTCAATCCGATTTCTTTGGAGGATCCCAAATTCTTTAACAATGTTTTCACAATTTGATATCTGAATTGAGGTAACTTCTCAAATAAAAATAAGAATTTGTATCTGACGTGCATTAAGACTATATGAGAAATTATTATGAATAAGTGAATTGAATTCACACAATATCACATGGAGACAATAAAAAAAAATAGGTTAATAAAAAATTATTGATTTGATGAGATGTTTATATATCTATACAATGTGTTTGTTAAGAGATGACCGAATCAAGAAGTAACCATCTATAATAAAAAAAAGTAAAAAATATAGTTCCAAAGAGATAAAGTCATAGAACAAGACAGAAAAAGATGGTTTGTATCATATATATTTTCGATAAAAATATGACACTTTGAGCAATGTCGAATCCCAAAATATTGGAGAAAACCCTACGTGGGGACTCTATTGTGAGTAATATGCCAAACAAGAGTAAAATGCATTCTACAGTTCCCTCCCCATGCACCCATATCATTTCTTCCTATTAGGATTCATGAAACCTATTCCTCTATGTTTCTATAATGATGTATGAATTCAAAACCTCATCCCCTTCCAACCATTAGAATAATATCTTAAAATAGTCACATCACACAACAAGTGAATAAATGAATGGTTAAATATCATTCAATTATAACAACACATATCATGATCAACAATTTCTACCATGGATACTTGGGGTTTTCCTCATGCATGGGTTAGATACTCACATGAACGAGCTCATTTCCAAGGCCCATACTCTTTTAATATCTTGTATATCCGTACTAAATAGTAATTCAAAGAATTGAACAATTATAATAACACTTTGTAAAATCCTCGATCTAGAAGCACTAGAATGGTCCTGTGAGCAGAGTTGCCACATGATCTCAAGCACGCCTCCCTGTACACCAGGGGATTCCAAATAACAATTATGGGTCTAAAGGATCACGTTGAGAGACTATACCCTCCTTAAAATAGTACTTTTTATCCTAATACATATTAAATAATGGAACAATAAACAATAATACATGAACAATCATTACCAACCATTTCCCAAATAGGGTATAACCACAACCATTAAATAAATGTGTCAATCCTTACTAATAGTGCCAAAGTGGAGGAAACCCCAAAAAAATAAAAACTGATAAATCCACCAAAAGGGTCTTGTCTCAATAATTGGATCGACATCCATGTGAATCCCAAGGCAAACATAACTCCTAGAATTGGTCCATTTCCAGTGGCCTGACCTACAACCATGAAATTTGATCAGGTACCCGATAGTAGCCCGAGTGGGGTGTCAGTACTACTCAGTAGTCCACCACCAATGGTGTCTCCAAAATATTCAGTCTAAAAGGGTAGTGTGTGAAAGAATGAAATAAATTTCAAGGTAAACCAAAGGAAAACTCAGGTCCCTTTTTTAACACTGTTCACTTGCATTATCCCATCATTATTTATGTTATCACCACTTAAACCATTATCATTACTATATTCAATTTGAACAAATGTTCCATGGGTGAGTTATTTATATCACTTACACCATTATATAATCCATCCAATTATTATGCTAAAGGGTATAAGTCATGTCCCCTATCTCACTACGGATCAATTGTTCAAAAATATTTTCATGAAACTTACATTGGAGCCTCAGTCCTGGTAGTTTCATCCTATGAAACTATCAGGGGCCCAGATCCTCCGCCCAACTCTATAACCCATTCATTATAGGGCTGGGTTTTAGAGCCTCATTCCAACCCAACCCATGCAAGGAGTCTCATTCCTTTAACCCACACCACCAAGCCATGTGCACATGACAATTCATCCATTTACCAAATATACCATAAAAACAAATACAAAAAATACACATAAGATTTACAGTTCACATTTCATTCATCATTTTAATCATCATATAGCATTAACCATTTTCACAATTATCATTTACATAGAATATCCCACTTATCATATTTTTTTAAGACCATTACAAATTAACATAACAAAAAATTACAACACATTATCCCATGTAACATATTCATCAATTCTAAAGAATTAAACCATTTTACACATTAATCAATTCATATTCCTAAATACATTTATGAATTACCATTAAAAATTGATAAATCATTTGACATATTAAGATTAATCCTCTTAATGATTTTTACAATTTTCCAAATAACCCCTTATAAAATTTCCAACAACTGTACACATCTATTATTTTTTGAATCTATATAACTCTAAAAAACATGTAAACACAGCTATCAATTGATATATTTCAACCAAAATGAAAATTGGTATTAACATTAAATATTTTCCATGCTCGAGAATATTGGTGTACCCCATGAGTGGCCCTAATCTAGTCGAATCATCATCAACACATCCCAAGGGGATCTTGATGGGTCTAAATCATCATTTACCCATACATTTTACCAAATATTTTTAAAGGCATTAAATTAACATCAAGGAGAAAACAATTTCATAATGGAATAGGCAGAATTCTACAATAAAACAATGACATATAACTTATAGACCACCTACCTCAAATCTGATAATGAATGCACCCCTAACCATTTCCTTAGATATGGAATCAAGCACCCTATGAAACCCCAACCCATCTTCCACAGAAAAAAGAGGGTTTTCTAGATTTAGAAGAAGTTGAATTAAACAGTGAGACCAAATCTGAGTAATAGATGTAAGAGGAGTGCTAGACTTACCTGAAGCATCGATTTTCATCAAAGGACACTTCAAATGGACTATAATAGAAGGATATTGGCCCTTGGGGTGATTTGGGTGTCTTGGGTTTTCACTATGGATGAAGGACGAATTGATGTGAAGAAAATAGAGATAATATTTTAAAATCATGGGGAGATGTTTTAAAATTTTTATCTTTTGAATAGGGAGCATAGTTTGAATGAAAAATTTCCTTACCATGCACCAATTGTGTGCCTTACTTTATCCAAGAGGGGTCCGAGTTGCATGGTTACCTGGGGATTGAACATGGTTTAACAAACTATCTACCAACCATGTAGAATGTCTATCTCCAGGTCTACATAGTTTGTCCACCTTCATTGCATGATTTGTTTATATTTTCACCACTAATCTTCATTAGCATGTTTTAGGTGGATAGTTATCCCTAACGATGCACCACCCATGATACATGCACTGGATGTCAATTTTTCCACTTCTTTCATGTACCAAACCTTCAGAACACCCCCAAGCCTCCTCATACAATAAGTAACCATTAAATTAATCAGATTTATGATATTTAAACAAAAACTTAAACAAGTACATTTCTCCCTGCAGTTTTATATCTTACAATTTTTATCCTATAGATAATGAAAACACCACTCATTTATACATATGACCTACCATCTCCACATAGATGTGTAATTCAATTTGAAAACCATTATACTTGTATGGTTTTAAAAATGTAAATAATGAATATATATTATTTTATTAATACAATTATAATTCTGTAAATATAAGATATCATTAATATTTTTACCCTTCCCTCATTACAAAATAGCAACATCACTCATACGTATGTGTGGACTACCATATCCACAAAGTGGTATGATTAATTTTCCATGTCCATAATTCATTGATGATACTAAGTATGCATATAATGAATATATATTAAATTTATATCAAGATTAAAATCATAGGGATGATGGAACCATGATCGATATTCATATTCGATAACTTCTAAATGAAAAAATTATTAAAAAATGATGTAGTTAACAACTGAAATGATAATAATAATGAATGATTTGTAATGAAAGGGTGTCGAAATGTTATATGTATAAAAACTCAAGACATTCACTCCTAGATATGTAGAAAAAATCATACACCTTACATTTTTGGATTTGATGACATCCCACGTGGCCAAATTTGAACTATCTAGTACATACACCTCCGAATGGCCCGAATGCCTTTTTTTATTATAGATAATCCCCCTTTTTGAGGGTTTAAGGGGAACTCGTACATGACCCGTAGGCCCAAGGCACAAGGCCTAACATGTCCCGCAATACATGACCTGAAGGCCTAGAGGCATACCATGCCCATACATGACCCGTAGGCCTAGCCCACTAGAATTTCCCCTCCCCCGCATCTTGCATTATTGATCACCTTAGCTCCCCACCTTGCATTGCTGATCGACTAGCATTGCCCTGTACAAAGCTGCACGGTGCCTAGTCCCGATGGCGGCTGCCATACCCTCTCATTCTTTCATTCCAGTTAGCTCTGCATCTGGTGGATGCTACTCCTGTTGCTTTGATCCTCTTCTAGGGCCTGATATGTGTGAACTGGGATACTCCATGGTCTACATGACCCGAAGGCCCTGTGGCCCGAAGTCCTTTCATGACCCGAAGGACCTGGAGACCCGTAGGCCCAAATCGGGTGAATAGTTCTAGCTGCTACAATACCGAACAGTAACTGCTACAGTAACTGCTACAGAGTAACCCGAAAAAATCACCTCCACCCGGTTTTGAACTTGGGTCTCTTGGATGCCAAGCAGGAGCCCTTACTACTCTGGTACGAGATTATTCACATCAAGAACATACAATATCAAAGTAAATATGACATCAGTTACACCAAAAATAATCTATTATGTTTATTTTTTTATCGATTTAGGAGAAACTCTTACATAACAATACTTATGTCCTTATGTGAGCATTATTCTCATTATAGTATGATCTCATTTCCCATATTATGTATTCATATTCATTCCTGATCAACCTTAAAACCCTTGCAGAAATATCTTAATTTATGGGATGAAAAAAAATGTATTAGTAAAGGACGTAAAATGAAATAAATAAACCTCTCAGTCCACAAATACATCTAAAAATTTTCTTTTTCCAAAATACATTTTGGTCTCTAAAAAGGTTATCCTAACCGTGAAATCATCTCTGATGTCCAAAAAATTGCATAAATAAATTATTAAGGGAAAATAAAAAACATAATAGTTTTTTTCCAATCGTGAAAAAATAAATAAAAAACACATTCATATGGATTATTAATTCAAATTAATAAGTAAAATATAATTTCCTTTAATCATAAGATCAATATCATACATTGTGAAAAAAATTATATTTTCATAAAAAATAGATTTCATAAAAAATCATTTAAGTAACATGGGAAATCAGTTTCCATATCAAACATACAAAATGAAATAACCAATATACCAACTTCTATATTAATTATATCACAAAAATAAAAATAAATCATTTCATTGGAGGGATATAACTGACCCACAATTATTTGAATAAGAACCTAACAACCCATCCTTTGTATAATATGAAACCAACAATACTTATTTTACAACTAAAACAGCTACCATCATATGAAAATAACCAAGAACCATAACATAAATATAAAAAATAAGTTAATTCAATTTTGAAATTAATTTCAAAAAAATATTCCATTCAACCATAAGAATTTATTTGTGGATATAGAAATATCTATTTAATGTAAAACCCTTTTTGAAAATAATTAAATCAAAGGGAATGAGGTATTTTCATTAATGAAAACTATAATATAATAAAAAAATTAAAATATAAAGTAATAGATAATGAAGTTAGGAAAACCATTGATGCCCAATACAATAATGTAGAACATTTATTGTCTTTTTAGTGTAATTCGAAATGTTCTGTATAAAATATATAAAAATATTCATTTTGAAAAACATTAAAATAAAGTAAAAAGTTGAATGAAATTTTATTTTTATGTTTATATAAATATATATATAAATAATTTTATGAATATGGTCATAGAAGTGAGTAATATTTAAAATAAATCTTTAAAACATTTGAAATTATGTTTTTATGGTAATGTGTCCCATACCATCTGTTTGACTCATCCCATATATAATTTACCATCCTAAATAATAAAATTATATTAATTATTTAGTTTATTAAGAACCATTTACATGTTTATTATTCCTTCTATTTTTTAATACATTTTTATATTAAATTACATAATTTTATAAGTTCATATTGGATCATTTGATGATATTCAACTCATAAGTCCAAAATGACTTCATTAGGTTAAGGATCATGAGGTAATTAATTATTTATTAGATTAATAATTATCACGCTAAAATGTACATTTTTATACATAATTTATAATTTTAAAACCATCCATTATTAATGGTTATGAACAATTAACTATGATTCAATCATGATGGTGGTAGGCCGTATATAAGGTTCTGTAATGTTTCCATATTTAATCAATCATCATGGAAAGGAGGTAGGGTTTTTTTGTCTAAAATTTTATTATATCATAAATATAATACAATTTATCTAAATATACAAATATATAGAAACCAGGTTTCATTGTTATGAAAAATAAATTACATTGATTTGAGGAGGTGGTAATCCACACATATGCATGAATGACGTAATCATTTTTAAATGGATTAAAATGTAAGAAAATAGATATATATTTTAATTAATGGATTTAAATTATTACCTAAATATCATATATATACCCTAAATCCTTCATTGTAACCAGTCATGAGTAGAGGTGATGGAAAAAAAATACATCTTTTCGTGAGGTGGTAGTCCTCCATCCAAATAAATGATCGTCTCATTTACCATTAGATTGAAGAGGAGACGAATATAGGTTTTTTCTTTAATGTACCAATATCAATGTATATTTATGATAATTTTTATATTATTTCATCAGGATTAAATAATATTTGCATGAGTTAAAAGATGAAATAATTCTAAACCACTTGGCTGGAACTATATCTCTTATTACGAAAATTCCATTAATTTTCTCCTTAAACCATTGATGGTTGGTATTCATCAAAACCAAATACCTATAAAATATTATTAGTGATGTTAGTGAAGGGTTTTGGTTGGTTTTATAGGAATAAAAATGTTATTTAAATGATAATAAAATTGAGGAAGAGGATAAAATTTTTAAGTGTGGGGAGGAGAACTCTTGGAATTTCATAAGGTAATAAATTAATAAAAATATATTTTCAAATTAAAAGGTATCCCAAAATATATAATTCAAAAATAAAATTATTCAAGGTCACAATCCTATCATGGAAAAAATCTATATGTTTTTATTATATTTTTACCATTATATCTTTATTTTAACAACTGTTAACCATCTATGACAACTACCAAGGAGACAATGTTTTTACATTTTAGGGTTAAATGTATTTAATATAAAATTAAAATTGGCCCCTAAAAGGATCATAGTAGATAATTTAAAAAATATAAAAATAAAATTTCTATATATTTTATTTTTATGTTTTTTAATCGATTTTTAAAACATTATTTGTTATAAAATAACATCAATACGTTTTTTGAACTATTAATTTAATTTAAGAATAAAAAACATAAATATAATGGAATTTTATTTTACGATGTTGAATCATACCAAAAAAAGAAATATTTATCCGGATAATTTTTGAAATTAATTTAATAAATTATATTATATTTACTATAATATTTTTTAAATAATTTATTTTATTTTTCTATTAATTAAATAAATATTTTCTTTGTGTTGGGTATGATATTAAGTCAATTATTACATCACTAGAAATTAAAAATTAATTAAAAAGATTAAAAAATATTTAATCATTCAAAAAATTTAACTAAAAATTATCTATTTTTTCAAAATTTAAAATCTCTATAGATAATAAAACAATCGGAATGACATTTTTCACATTTCTATACATGAAATAATAGAAAGTATAAAATCAAAGAAATGTGGTACAAATCTTCCAAATTTTTTAATCAACATTGAAAGTGGATAAAATAAACTCATAAGATATTATAAAAGAATGTTTTCTTGTCATTTTTAGTTCTTCGCATATTTTTTTTCTTTACTTACCAAATTTACCCTTAACATGGTGATAATTATTCAATAAATTCACTATTCATAACTAATGAAACTAAAATTTAATTATTAGACAAATATAACACTCCTGATTCAAATTTTTTTTCCATTATAAGAGGTTTAATTTATATACATGGAAAAATTGTTATAATATTAAAATGACATACAAAACGAAAAAAACTTTTTAAAAAAAATGACATTGTGGGTAAAAATATTATACACCATATTCCTCTAAAATTTCATTTCAAAAAACATAATTATATTATGTTAGATCATAAATAACTAATTAAATTTTCATTATAATCTAAAATATAATTCTAAATTATAAATATTAGAAAATAAAATACAATTTCAATAAAAATCACTATTTTTACAATACATTAGAAAATTAAACTTTTTAGAAAAGTAATAAAATTTCATCATAAGATAATTTGGGTGTTTTTATTTAAAAAATATATCATTTTTATCTAAATTATTTTCTAAAATTACCATAAATTGTTTATTATATTTTTTCCAAAAAGAAATATTATTTTTAAAAAAACTATTTTTGATGAATAAATTAATTTACTAAAAATTTGGTTATTATTTATTAAAAATTTACAAAAAATATATATATTAAATTTAAGAATTTTATAAATTTTACAAATAAGTCAATATTATTTATACCAATAACATTAATGGATAGGTTATAATGATTTTATGTTAATAATAATATTTTATAGTACGTTCAAGATCAGGGTTGAGTATTATAAATACAATCAAATAAAGTGTTATTCTTTTAAAATCACACTTTTTTCTAATAACTGGATCAAATAATATACTATAATCATGAATACATTCTTCGTATATAATTATTAAAAAACAATATTTTTTATACCTGAGGTTAGAAGAACATGTGAGGAAATATCAACATGAGATAAGTGTTAATTTCACAATCCCATATTTATTTGATAGTGTTTATAAATAATTTTATATTGAAGGGATATTTTGATATTTGAATCATAGAAAAAAATATTTTCTAAAATTAATTTTATTTATAGGTTATTTGAGTATTTGTTCCATTTTTACTTTTTTGGAACTCAAAAAGAGAAAAATATTTTTTTAGGAAAAACTTTCTTTGTTTTTCTATTAAGATAGAATTTTCATTAATTCATGAATATATGTTGTTTAAATTTTCTTATGAGTGCTTATAATATAATAAAATTATTGATTTATTTATCTTTTAAATTAATTTTAATTTATTTAATAAAGATTAAAATAAATCTTCTCCAATTTTTTTAACAACTTATCTTTTACGAAATGTGTAAATGCACTATTTATCGTAACATATACTGAAAAGACTAATTATCCTTCAAAAGTTACTATTATTTCAATGATGTTAAGGAAACTAGTACACTGTAAGGATCAGGTCCAGATGAGGATCAATGTTGGAAGAATTTACCAGAGCATTGATATTCAAATTTAATAGTTTTAGAGTGTCTGGCTCTGTTATCGGTACCAGCCCCGTGAAAACCTAAATGGGACAGCTTCCAAGAATTCATGCCAAGGTGGAGGCTTGATAGAAAATTATAGTCCAGAGGGAGGGTTATTTACAACAATCATGATCTAGATTAACATGTTTTATAGATTTCTAGATACATTTTATTTCACTTTTGGTTCCTCATTTTTTCCTGAAAAGTGTTTTGATAAAAAAAATTAAGTTTCATTTAGAATAAAATAATGTTCCTAATATTATAGAAATTTTTATATTTTATTATAAGTGATTTAAAAAAGGAAATGTTATTTTCCTTATGAAATCATATAGATATATTTTTAATATATATTTTCTGAAGTAAACAAGAATTGATGAATCATATGATTTAATGGGGATATGATATACTAATAAAATAATATATATTACCACTAATGGATTATGATCATGCTGATCTAATTTTTTTATGAATATATATTGCCATTTCTTATGATTTATTTTACACAAATTTTTATATTGATTATGTGTTGAATTTTATTTCATTTAAATGATATGATGAATGAATTATATGTAGTATGTGGTATTTGGGGATTATTATAACCACAAGATTAATTGATAGTTCTGATTAGAAACATTAGTTTTTCTATTTGGTATATTTCTTATAATTTTATGTTTTATATCATGAAAAAAGTCCTCGATAGAAAGATTATAATATATGACATTATACATTCAATAAATATAAAATTTCCTGTTGATATACATGTGAATATTTATGTATCAATTACATTCTTGTATTTTTCCTATTTGGATTAAATTTTTTATATGAAATAATTTTTTTCGTATAAATCTCTTAAAAAATATTCAAGCTTTATTTATTTTATCATAGCTTCTATTTTAGTATATATCTTATAGAGAATATTTTTTCTCCCTTTATTTTGTGAATAAACAACTTTAATGTTAGTTTTTACCTTCAATATCATTTTATAACCAATGTTAATACATGTGAATTTGTAGTTGGGACCTTTCACAGTGGATTTCTAAAATCATAGTTTAGAACACATGATGGTGGAGAGATATGAAGACATTTCAACATAATCTTTTTATAAAATTGATATTCAAAGATAGTATAGATGTATTTCAATGTTATATATTTATATAATTGATGTTTAAATATATCTTTGAATGTATTCCAAGTAAGTTTAATAAAAATATAACATTTAAATAGTGCTCATATCTAAATGGATTTCAACATTGTCATTTTATAAAATAAGTTTTGAATGTAGAATTAGTTTTCATTTTAAAAAATTTGAAATTAAATATTCACAACAACTAAATGTTCATATTAGAACCATTAACAAAAAAAATGTGGATGATATAGCACAAACGTAACAAAACTTCTAAAAAAAAATTTAAAACATACACAACTATATGAAAATATTTACCAAATTAGTCAATTATAAAAGGAGTTTTGAATGTAAATTTTGACGGATTTTTAGGTCATTGGATGTATATGATGAAAAATAATAAAAAACCTAAAAACTTGTATGAATTTAAAAAATAAGTTATTTTTTTAAATTAAAAGCATTGTAAAGAAACTACACTTTTCTTAATAGGTTGTTGTTATGGAATTTTTTATATCATAAATTAATCATAAAATATAATCACTATAATGAAAATTATTATTTTTATGGTGAAACTAATTTTATCACACTATATTTTAAAAACAAAAAAATGTGTATGTAATAGAAACCATGTATTTGCTAATTTAAATGGTATTTACCAGAACATTCACTTATTATATTCTTTCTTGACCCACTATTGAATATAACTTCTTTTTGAACGTTATCCATGAATATTTTCAATTTCAAATATTAGTTTCAAAAAATGATGTAAATTGAAAAAAAAATATAGTAAAAAATAAAAGTATAAAACATATTTCATTATCATTTTTTGAATATTCTTACAAAAAACACCTGATAAAGAGAAATAATAATATGTTGTACAATCTATTGGTAAAAATATAAATAACATACTATGTCTAATATGAAATATATCATTGATAATTAATAAAAGTATAATTAATAATGTATCAAATGTAAATATATTTTATTACCCATCATGGAATAAAAAATTAAACATGTTATCTATGTGTTTTTGAATCTATCAGACAAATATTCAATTCTTGTTTCATATTTCAAAATTTTCACTTATATTGAAATGTAATATAGGTCGATAAAAACATAAAAAATAGGGTAATCATATAGGATTACAAGGGTATAGATATATTATATTTGAGAATAAATAAATTAAGTAAATATAAAATATTTTTACTCAATGAAAACTAATTAATAATTGAAATTATCATTTATAGAAAAAAATTCAACACTAGTATAGTGAGATGGTCACCATTTTCAACATCTATGATATTAGTTTTAATAATATTCAATTCACAATCCCTTACATATATATTAGTAATCATTGAAATAATATTAATATTATTCAATATAGAAACAGAATTTATATCCCAATCATGATCCTGAGGAATATATAAATGTAATAAAATTTAAAATTTTAATTTCCTTTATAGTGATTACCTTGATATCAAATACATTTATGTAATGTAAATGTATGAAATTATTGTAATTAATTATGAATTTAATTATAAATAAAAATATTACTCATACTTCATATGTTATATGACAAAAGTGATTAGATGTCTCGAATAAAAATGGATAATACTCCATCCAAATAATGAAACCTCATAAGTTGAAAGTGATACTTGAATATATGAATCTATAATATCATATAATTCTATACATAAGTGCACTAAAGGTATATGATGATGATGTACACAATCACCCTGATTATTTAAAATTTTATTTTCTATAAAATGATCATGGAAATCCCATGTAAGCAACAAACGATAAATAGTCGAGTCTGAATGAGGAGTGGGAGATATTGGTTGGAAGTATGTGAAAGATGCATTTAATGAATGTATGTTATTATTTTTTAATAATAGCTAATACAGATAAGTTTGGTCTATCATCCATCAACTCAATGACGTGTCACATCATAGCCTTCAACTAATCTAATTTTTTACTATAGTAATCCCTCGTCTATGGTTCATTGGGTGCGTCAAAAAAATATATTCTAAATATGACACCCATAATATACCCTCTAATGAATTATGTGTGATCCCCATTTCCAAAATTAATCATAATAATATCCTTCATATACTCAATGATAAATTTTCCCTCTGTATATTTTGATTGAAGGGTGTCCAAAAGTATTTTTTTAAAATGTAATATTTTTAATATATATTTAATAAATCATAATATTGAAAAACATTTAACAACTAATTTCTTGTAATCTTATCACATATTTAAAATCTTTAATAAATAATATAATTTCACTTTTTTGAAATTCTATCAATTCTCCATTCTTCATCACATGAGGGAGGAGTTGGAGGGTCGAGTGGAATACCTCCAATGTCGAATATTGACATGGATTTTAATTCACATGGTATTTCAACAACCATTTTTTTCCAAATAAAGGATACCCTCCTCAGAATAATGAATTATGGCATTAAATTTGATATAGTATCTCTTTGTTAGTTTTTCTAGAATACTAGTACATAATAAATAATCATTATGTTATAATGTAATAGAAACTAAGAAAACAAATTATATTTAGAAGTAATAGAAAAATTCCATAAAATATTTATCCTTACATATAGTCATAAAATTCAACTGTGAGATTATGTGAAAAATACATACATAATTTATTGGTTATTATCATTTTTACTTCTAAAAATATAAGGCTATTTCAAATTTATCTTAAAATATCTTTATCTTGATATCAATTTTGATAGACTTTTTTTAATTCCATTTTTCCCTTGAAAATAAATTGTTGTCAATAATTGAATAAATAACATATTAAGAAATAAATAATATTTAAACCATTTTAAAAATAAACAAATAATTTTAGAATTTTTTTGTTAGGGACTCTTATAAAAGACCTTTTTCCACAAGTTAATTCTCCTCCAATTTGGGAATGAATTATTTATCTGTTAATGACTCTTTTCATCCAGGTACTTCAAAAACAAGATGGTTATTGGGGATATTTGAAACTCATTTCCAATCATTTTTATTATAACCATTTGGAATATATGTGTGAATGAATGTTTGGTAAAGACATAATCCCATACCTACCATCATTAGTTACTTTTTTCACTAGAGAAGAATAAGATGTAAATGCAATAAGAATATTATAACAATA
Source organism: Viscum album (assembly GCA_963277665.1). Classification (NCBI taxonomy): domain Eukaryota; kingdom Viridiplantae; phylum Streptophyta; class Magnoliopsida; order Santalales; family Viscaceae; genus Viscum; species Viscum album. The sequence goes on along the minus strand of OY728155.1, from coordinate 990,336,903 downwards.
ATTTCATTAATTAATTTAATTAATATGAATTTATATTTAAATTAAAAATGTAGATAACTTAGTTCCATTCACTTAGATTTAGTCATATTAAAATATTTCTTCTACCACAACAAAAGTATGTGTCGCTTTATTTTTGATTAAAAATATAAAAAAATATTAATAAAAAAATTATTGTTCATAATAGATAGAGAAACCAATTTATGAAAGAAAAATTAGAAGAAAAGATGATTTCAACCACAAAATGTTGTTGAAATAAAATATTTATAAATAAAAACAATTATAAATACAAATAGTTAAAATAAAAAAAATTACTGTGACAAAAAATTATATTCATATAAAAACTGAACAATAAAAAAATTATCAAAGAAATATATAGTGAATAAAAAAATGTAGACCAAACAGGTATTAGAATAATTTAATTTTAAACTAACTTATAATTAACTTTTATTTATAAATTAATAAATAACATAAAAAAAATTCAATTTAAATTCATCTTTAATTCCAATTATCTCACTCTAAGGGAGTGTAAATAGGGATAATGTGGTGATATTTAAGAGAAAGATATATGAAATTATAAAAATAATAATTTAATGATGCATAATGTTTTTAAAAATAATTTATATCTCTAAATAATTAAAAAATTAAAAAAATTAAAAAAAAATTAATCATGAGTCATTATAAGGAAAAAATATATAAAAACTGAAGAAAAGAAATTACCATAAAAAAGTTGGAGGTCGATAATGAAAATTTGATTATAGAAATTTACCCTAATAATTAGGAGAGTTATTTTGGGTATTTCCTTGTCTATTAAATTTTATAATTTCTTGAAAAATTAAACTTTTCTATATTATAGTCATTTTTTTCATCTATAAATCATGCAATTAAAGAAGAAGCCCAATATAAATTCCTAATTTCATCATTATTTCAACACACAAATGAATTATTTTATCTTGTAAAATGATAGATTGTTGATCTTTTGAAGGATGAATAACATAAAATATTTTATTTTCATGTGTCTCCATGATTAATGGTTTATCATTGAAACTAAATATATTTATATCAATGAGTTTAAATCCACAATCATCAAGTTTCACATTAGTGGCACTATCAACCTTGTCACACTTAAACACCGTTACATGAAATTTAGTACAATTAATTTAATATATATCCTCTAGAATTGAAAAATATTTTTTGGATAATGAAATTGTTATTTTTTTTGAATTGTGAAACCTTTCCGTGATGAAACTTAACCTAATTGTTTTTTTAAAAGTACTATTTCATAAAGATTTTTTGTGTCAAATGTGTGACCCTTAACATAAAAAAACCTATAATCACATTAAGAGATGTATCCTTCCAAGAATTTCAATGTTTATAATGTGGATAATCATGTGTTTAAATTCCCCTTAATTCATGAAATAAATGTCTCTTTATTTATAATTAGTAATCAATTTTAATTTCTTATTATAAATCATACCATTAATCCCTGAATATGTGATGATATATATTGTTGAACCTGACCCACATTGTTCAAAATGTATAAATATTTTCTATAATATCATCATATTTACTGAACATTAGCTTTATGCCACAAATCTCTTTACCTTGACTAAAAATAGTCAAATTATGTTATATTGGGAGACCAATATACTCTACACTATACAAATAATCAGTTAGAACTCAATAAACTGCCATGATACATATTTTCTTAATAAAAAATGCCTCTAGTTAATGAATATTTTTAACTTACCAATCACATATTTTCATATATATTTCAAAAGGATACTTCCAATTTAAAAAAGTGGTCAACATATTATTATCTTATAAACTAAATGAATCACCAAATAAAATATTATAAAAACCAATGTAGATTGGAAAAAATTTCAAGTAGATAATTATGAGGAAGAATCATTTCAAATCGCATGTAAAAAATTTTAATCATAAATTTTTATTGAAATAGATTTTAATGAAATAAGATTACATAATGATATTCTTTATGAGAGGTGTAGGCAATATACAACAACATGATATTAGTATCAATTATAACATCTATACATTACAATCATGATATTTCAAAAATATTAATTTAAAATCCATTGATGGCATTAAATTAATTAAATCTGTAAAATATAAAATGGGAACATTAATAATATGAATAAAATGATATTTTTTCATTTTTTCATTTTTTTCATAATTTTTGAGTAGTCGTAGGTAAATATGTCATGTTTTGTTTCATAGTGGGAGATACGTCCAAATGTCTTCCAATGGATATCAAGTTCAATATATAGTAAAATCCATCTTTTTTCTTTCTGTTTATATCTATTAATGTTTTCATTCAACTATCACATATTTTTTCCTCAACATGAATAACATTAATGTTATTTTTAATCTCTAATAATCTCAAATATTTTAGTTCAGATATGACAGATCTTTTCATCCTTGTTATTTATTCATTACTATAACATCATTTGTTTCTAAATGAAAAATAAATAATTTTCTCCCTATCATAATATCCATCATATGAAAATGGTTTTTGGCTTGATTATATTCCCATAAAATGATAAACTATTTTTGAAACTATGATAAGGACGATTAGTTCATAAAAGTATGTGATTCCCCATGTATATTGTCATTAATTCATTTCGCAATTGAATATATAAAGTATGTTATTCAAAAAATACATAATATTTAAGTCCCTTAACAATGTATCCTGATATGATTCCATATACATGAATGTAATTTATAGTTAACATTGTCATAGCACACAAAATAAAATATATGTTCTTGTAAGAATAAAAAAATATAATGTATATCTTCAAGAGATGTTCTAAATCATCAATCAATGTTGAATGATATGCATTAATACCATTTTTTAGCTGTTTTTAACCAAAAATCATCAAAATACTCATAAAAAAATTTCTTCCAATATATATATGTGGATAATTTTTTCTAATAACTAGATCATTCACGAACTATGTTTGCTAGTAGTTCACTGATATTGATTAATTCCATCTGTTCACATTCACATTATGAGATTTTTATCCTCACATCTAAATCCCATAATTTTTTTATCATGTCTATTCCGTTGTGGTTAATCAATAGAGTGATGTAAATTTTCATTAGGTTTGACCTAATTAGTATTAAATTATAACCAATTTTTAACATTTGAAATTTCAAATTGATTATTCAAACAAGGAATTAATTGAAGGTACTAGATTTATTTAGTAGTATGTTTAATGTTAATACATGATAATAAAACAGATTTCTTATTTTCATCCATTTTATATCATAATGAATCATATTTAAACCATTTTGATAAATATAAATTTTTCTTCCTATAAAACATGCAATTATTTGGGAAATCATGGGTGTTTTATACCACAATCATGATGGGCATAATATTTTATATACATCAAAATTAAAATTTAGATACATGTTTCAATCAGAATGATACACATTTAAATGTTCAACAAATTTGGAGAAAATATTATCAATCCACCTATTTCATTCATCTATGTAAACAAGTACAATTATTATAGATAACAAGGTAAATTTATTTAAAATTTGGAATTTTGTTTTCATAGAATCTCCATAAAATTGATCAATAATTGATTTTTTTTATTGGTTCAACACCAACATAATGAATAAATCCTTTAATACAATCCCCAATACCATGAGTAATATTTTCATCAACATTAAATGTTTAATTTTCATCTATTTCACCTTACTATATCCAACATGTACAATTATGGGTAAAAACATGTCAAATGGTATAATCCTTGATATCACTTTCATTTAAAATTTCCATATTCAAACAATTCATGAAAGGTAAAATGTTTTATTAGTTATAATGATTTAGTTAAGAAAATTCTATTAAATCAGTAACTCTTTTATCATATTCATTAGTTGTTCTTCATAAATTTATCAAATTACAATCAATTAATTAAATAATATAACAATATAAATAGTAACTATTTTTATAGAAATAAATATTTATACATTTATTTAAGAAGATATATATTAAAACTGAAAACATATAATGAAGAAATTAAATTTCTAAAATAAATTTAATTAAAAAAATTATACACAATGATCAAAAAATTTCATTGAAAAACTAAAATAGAAGTGACTCAAAAATATATAAAAACAAATATATTAACAATGACTAAATTTTTGATCAAATATTTTTTTATAATAATATTTACAAATGGAATAAAAGTTACAAAAAAAATTATAAAAGGAATAAAATCAAATGAAAAAAATGAACCATAAAAAATCATTAAAATAATTAGCTATAAATAAAAACCAATATATGGTAAAATAAAATAAATTAACAAAATATTTATAACAATAAAAAACATGAAATATCAAAAAAATTTATTTAAATTATTTTATAAATGATAATAAAAATGATACAAAAAAATGAATATAATAATAATACTTATAAAGATTAAATAATTAAATTATTTTCAAAAAAACCTATTAAATTTTGTGTTCAATAGTGTAAAACATATCCTGAATTCTGATCAACTAAATTTATATTCATGGAATAAATGAAAAGGAAATAATATTTATAAAAAAAATTAAAAAATATATTTAATAACCGAAAAATAAACAATAAACCATGGTTGGCGGCCAACCGATATAGCATGAGGATCATGGAAAAATGATGAATGATGGATTATAGAGGGGAAACCATTTGAAAAGCTGATAAAAATTTTCTAAAGATAATATTGAGGTCATAAATGGGTTTTTTGAGCTTTCATATTTAGTCATTGGTTGGGAGGATAGATTTCGATCGAAAATAGAGTGTTTCCAGGCCATAGTGTTTTTTAACTCATTTAATGTTAGTTATTAACACAATATAAGTTAAAAATAATTTTAAAAAAATTTCATGTCTCTTTTTATAAAATTAAATAAAATGTTATTCTAAATTACCATTGAATTAATTTTTATAAAATCCCAAAAATAAATGTTTTAGGCTCTAATATTGACATTAGTTTTTAAAAATTTATTTGAAAAAATCAATGTGAAAGCCCCTATTTCTAATACTGTTTATTATGTTTTTCATTCTCTATGATACAAGAAAGTGATACATAAACTATTTCAATGTTATTCTTGAATTAAAAATAAAGATCCCACAAGTACTTTACCTAGAAAGTCACCATAGGAGACACCTCTGACCATTTATTAATAAAATAAAAGTTCAGAAAACAAGTGACATAGAAAAAACAGAAGAACTACAAACCTCGAAAATCAAATCCATCACCATCACCATGATAAAACACATCATTTTCAATCATCGACTCCCATTCCAAACATTCATACTTCATTAAGACATTGGAATATTTCCTTTGAAGGATCAACCACTCCAATTAAAGGAATTCATTATTAATTGACATACCTTCAGATCTTGTGGACATTGGCTTCGGAAGATATGAGTCATCCTTCCTTGCGCGTCGTCACGGGGAAGCAGTCATATCATTCTGATTCCCAGATAGCTTCTTTCTCCCTCCCTGGACAATGTCACTAAAATTTGGGGTCACCATACCACCCTTGTTTTCTTTCTCACTATCAAAAACATCCCCCCACTTTCCATGAACCTTCATATATTGATACTGCACAATCCGATTTTGATGAACCTGGAAATTCACATCAATCATTGCAAGAAAATTTAGGTGTTTCACCATCTCCGACCCCGCAGACATCCCATTTTATATTTCTTCATTCACTGCAACCATTTCCTGAGACCCAACCTGCAAGTTGGCAATCACTCCATCATGCTCCAGCCCTTGGAACTGATTCCCTATAAAGGTCATGACCAACACACCACCATCCTCACCAGCATGTCCACTATTCCTCACTTTAGCAGGCAGCCTGCTGTCCTCCAAGACAGACCCCTACTCCCCTTCAGACACACCACCATTGTTTCACCCTCTCCACTGACCATCCACAACATCATCCCCCTCAACAAGACCACCCTCATTCAGACCGACCTCAATATGGTTCGTTGTCTCCTGCTGCCTTGCCCCTACAGCCACAAACCCATGTGAGGCCATTCCATCAGTCTCATCAGCACTCATGTTAGCATTTCCTTCACCCCGAGACACTACAACACCCATGACAGTAACATCAACCCCATCCCCCCAGCTCAGATCCTGCCTGAGCCTATTCAGCACAGTAGAATCCAAAGGGTTTTTTGAAATCTCTACTGGCTGTTCCAGAACCGTTGCCAAACTCACATCAGATGCATTTCCAATCTCCCCAGATGAATTACGCATCCTCTTCCCATCATCATTTTTTCCTAGCCTCTTATCCCTACCAGGAGGCCTCTATTTCTTATCTCCACAATGAAACCTATACTCTAAGTGCCCCAGTTTTTTGTAGGATGAGCAATGTTCAGTCCATGATTCATAGACAACTGCTTGCTTCCATATGAATTCCGCACCCACCATGATCTAGACCCAGTCAGCTGGATCCCTCAAAACAACTACTTCAACACACACCCGAGGATTGATCGGATGAAAAACAGCAGTTGGATGAGAATCAGAGCACTGGAAACGACCCACTAGGTTCCCAAGCATATGAATAACCACTGGGTTCTGGAAAGGTAATGAAAGCTGAGGAAAGCTTACCCAGATCGGGATGGATGGAGGATCACGATTCATGAAAAGGTCGAAATTCCACCGAAGGAGAAAATATTTTCAACCGTTCTAATTCCTGGGCACACTGGACCATGCCCAAATTAGGACTTCCTCCAAGGCGAATCGAATCATGAAGTGTCGACTATCCAGAAGTACGACCACCACATGTTATAACAAATCCCATTTTCCAAACACAAACTGATCGAACTCATCCACCGACAGTCTTCGAGCGTTAAACCGAGCTACCAAAGTCAGGTTAAAGAGACTTGTCACTTCAGTGAACTCTGACTCTGATATCGAGAGCTGAGGGTTACCAAGATGAACATCAGGCACTTTTAGGCTTAGCGCAATCGCTGGGAACTCCAGAAGGTAATTAGTATTTGAGAATAGGATAAATGGTATTATTAACTTCATGGGTGGATGATTCTGACCATCCTCCCCCCTCCTGCCTCCAGGAAGAGGTGGGGGATCCTCATTGTCATGCTAGGGTTCCATCGTCGCTAGCCATTCCATTCATATCAGCCCTTGTCCCACAAGTACTTTATGTTTTATTTGAAATTTTTATGTGTAATTTCAGAATAATTTATATATGTATTCCCCCAAGAATACATAAATATTCAATCTATCAGGAACTAATACCATAAATTTTCTTCTAATAAAGAAAATAACCATTGGCTTCATGTTACTAGAGTTGGTATGTTTTATTTTTCTCTTGATCTATATTCCATAAGAAACATTAAGGGAGTTTCATGGTATCCTAGAGTACCATATATTATTATTTATAATTATGATCCATGGATTTCCTCAATGATTTGGAGAAGTATTCATAAATCGTTGAATATAGAGTTAAAAATTAGTATTGTATATCATTTCCCATATTAATGGTCTATCTAGGTAGACCATTAAAACCTTATAATATATGTTTATATCTTTTTAAATGGATTTAAAATGTTTCCTGGATCAACACCTTCTACTAGTTTAATTTTCATACAACTATAGATTTCACTCACACTTTCATAGGGATCCTTTTGAAACCATATATTTCAATAAGTAAAAAACTCTTATATTTTGGGATGAATTTGAAAAAATTAAGCAGTTAAGACTGAGAGAGATTCTAAAATGGAAGAGAAGGTTGATCATTAGTGTATCATTGTGTTGAAAATAGATTAATTAAAACTACCCTAATTTAAAATACATATTTAATGAATTTTCTCATAATTGTTCTTTTAATAAATTCATTAATGAATTATAGTCCTAGTTTCCTTGGGAAATTATATACATCAAAATTAACAAAAAAACAAATAAAAATTATAAATTAAACTCCATAACTTACTCATTGTTTCATCTCATATCTTACTACTACACATGATAAAATGGGGATATACAAAAGAAAGACTTAAACAATAAATCATAGTATTGGAGTAATAAAATTATATAATGGTGAAAAGTAATACATGTGATTCAAGAGTTATATCATTACCATAATTAAATTTATGAATCAAACATACCCACATAGAATCAGTGTATAATAAAATAAATTCATAAAATCATGTTATAATAAGATTGTGAAAACAAAATAAAATTTGACACAATAAAAATAGGTTGATGTTAACCATGAACACGTCCAAAAATTATGTTCGTAGTCTAACCACACAAGAACCATACATGTTATATTATGAGATGATATCATTACCCAATATATTGGATCACTATGAAGATGATCCATTTATATTGTCTAACATAATGTGTTCTAAATCAATCATATAATCTAATAAAATATTTCATCATTTTATTCCAATGATTTAGGAATGTGATACTGATAAGTTCAAATCCCCCATAAATAGCTTATATTTATATCTTTGTTAATGTACTTGATGTAAAATATTGTTTAGTATTCAAAAAACAATGGCATGGTATGGAAAATCTTCTGATAATTTCAGTACCATAATAGGAGTATAAAAAAGTTCATGTTAGGGATTAATGAAAGGGGTGATGGTATGTAAATATTTTTCCATCATATATAAAGTAAATTATTCTTTATAGACACGTGAAATCATGACTAATATTTAATAAAAATTCTTAATATAGAGAAATTTCATGAAAGTAAAAAAAGAGAGAAAAACCCATACCTTGAGAGTATTGATGATTATCTCACTAAAACTATAGATTCCATATGGGATGTATCTATTGAGGGTTATAGAGATTAAATTTTTTTAATGATCATTGATGGGACAGTAATGGGAGATTGAGTGGGTATTTATTGTTAATGATATGGTGTCTGTATATTAATTTCAATATATATGTTTTAGACTCCAATTTATGAAATATTCATTATAATATTCTCTTTAATGGTCCTAACCATTATTATATGAAAAGGGTAATTGGTGTTATATTCTGAAATAGATCATTGGTGGAACATATATACATAATATCATTTTTAATGTGGAAGGGATTCCTTTTCATAATTATTGGTTTATGAAATGCTAAAATATCTATCTAGTTTTGGAAGATTCTATATAGGTTTGGAAAATTATTAAAATGACATTATGATTTTATATTTTAATTAATATCACTATATTCGGTAAAAAAGTATTTATATAACTTGTTTAATCATTATTGGTCCATCATGATGTAATATTACATATTATTTATTTTTTGTACATTAAATTTTACCAAATAAATTAGTTATCTCGGAAAATTAAGTAAAAATAAATTATTTTTAAATTAAATGTGATGAATTAAGAAATATAATTTTATTTATGAAAATAATTTCTAGATAATGATAAATGTATTTTTTAATATGATATTCAGGTTTTTTTATAAAATTACAAATTTTATAACAAGATTGAATTTATAATATTTAAAAAAACGCATATGAATGCATAAAATGGTTTCATTATTTATATATGTGTAAAAAATAATTCAGATAATATTTGTGGTAAAATAAAAATTTCTTTTAAATTCATTAGTTTATCTTAAAATTGAATTTTAATAAAATTTAAATATATAAATTTTTCTTAAATTACAGTTTCTATTTCCATGTATAATAAATCAACCCTATTTTTTACATCCTCTATTCAGTTATATTTTATTATATATTTGTTTTATAAAATGGGAATGAGATTGGGGAAAACACATTTCTATTTAAAGAGGAATTTTAAATAGGATTGAGGTATAGATACATATCCATTTATTACACCAGTATACACCCTAAGGGAAAAATGTGAAAGAGATGTACATTCTGGTGGATTTTCAATAATCATAGTTTTGGGGATGATCTCTATAAGCTTAATCATATCATATAAATGTTTATTCTCTTATTTCACAACTAAATCTCATGTGGGGATTTTTCAAGGGTGAATACCAATTATTCCATCTCTAATGGAATCTCTCATAACTGAGTCTCATATGGTATAATCATACTGGTTGATGCCATAACTTATTCCTCTACTATCAATTATATAATATTATTATAATAGTATCTATATAATGAATATATTACCAATATTAATGACTCTTAATAACAATTATTACCAATGTTAATATTATGGAAATATGTTATAATAGTCCTAAATAATTATGAAATATTGGGATTATATTTTCTCTTACTATGTTACAAAATAATTCATTTATTCATTTAGAAAGAAATTTTATTTTATGCATTAAAGGTCATTACATTCTCCTCCTATAGAAAATTAAACATTGAAATTTTATTTCAAACACTAAAATATATTATAGTACTTCTATTTGAAAACTTATTTTGGATTCTGTATCTCCCCCTCAAAAATTTGGTTCTGTAATAATAATTTGACTATGTGAGTTGCCATATTTTATAAAAAACTATCACCATGATCAAAAATTATTATCATTCATTACTCTTATAAAAATTTATTCTCTAATGAAACCACATATGGAATTAGTATGTGTTATTGGAATGATATTTACTTCCATATGAGGGGAAATAGAACATGACATGTAATCGAGATAGGTTAGGTGGGAGAACTAGACAATGGAAAATAGCTCTGATGTGATGAAAAATACCAAAATGGTTAATGTATCTAGCAATAATCTGTATCTTATTTTTAAACCTCATGAATCTCTTCAATGGTGATTTTTGAATAAAAACATTAAATTTGACCTCAAAATCTATGTCTTATTAATGATTGTTTGTGTATCTTTTCAGTTGAAATTTCAGGAATTTCATATGATGCTAAATTGTTTTTACCATTTTCATCATCTCAAAGAAAATATTAGATATGATCAACTTCCAATATCAAATATCATATAAACATGTTGGTTTGTGAATCCTTATCTTAGAAAGATCCTCATGAAGTTTTGTTTTATTGATATTATGGAATATTTTTTTATATTAGAAGTCTACTGTGGGAATGTACCGATCCCACATCCTTATCAATCCATTTAACATGATCACAACTTATATTATAGATTTAAACTGGTTGAACCGTGTTATTAATCTATCTATGTGTAATATAAAATAATGAAACTCACCTCCATACACTTATTGAAAAGGGATATTCCAATAGTTTAAAACAGTTTACTTAACCCTTAAAACCATTGGTATAGACTACGACCATTATTAGAGGGGCCATTGGTTTTCCTTCCATTAGTATAAACCTATTCCATTGGTTTGACTGACTATTGGTATGGAAAAACTATAAAAACGGTTGTCAAAACATTAGTACAAGTAATTTATATGGAATTACCTACACTAACTATTTGGTCAAACTATTAGTAATTTTATTTTGTAGAAAAATTATCCATTTTCTTGGTATTGATCTCCCAACAAAACACTTATATTCCAAATACGTTACTAATATCCTACAACATCATATATATATATATATGCAAAAATATTTTTAAAGAATTATTTATTATTAAATTTATAATTATACAAAAATAATGGAACCAAGTAGACCAATGGTTTGGGAAGTCCATTTTTATATGTGGCCATAAGGAATACCTATACCAATGGTTTGGCGTAACTGTTTGTATATGTGGACAAAAAGAATACCTATACAAATTATTTAGTCAAAATATTTGTATAATTGTTCATATAACATACCTATAAAACTAATTTTCATAATTCATTGGTATTGAACTATTAGATTAGCTTATATTTCAACTAGTGGTATCCAATTCTTATTGAAGTATTATCAATACCCTTGATGTAAAAATCAACTCTTAATCTGGTTAAAAGAAGTGTGTTACTCCAAGTAATATTACAAAATATCTTATTTATATCATGTAACCTAAATAGATAGGAAAATATCCCTTGATATAAATGAGATTCACTAACTTTTAAAGGTAACCAAATATGACCCCAATGTTTTTATGGAAATTATATACATATATATATATGGGTGTCCAACAACATAATATGGTTCTTTTCCCATTTCAATGCTAGTTTGTGAAATGGTTTCGTCATATCCATATAAAGATGTCATTTATACTTGATATTATTTAATAACAAGAACTGAGATACAAGTTTTCCAATCTTCCTATTTATTTTATCACAAAAATGTTTTTATTTTTAAATCAATATATTTTAGTTACTGATGGACTGATAGAAAATAATTTGATATATGCATCATCCTTATGTTCCCTCATCAGTTCTATTTTTTATGGGACACATTTTGAGGTTCCATACAATATAAATATATCCTTTTAAATGATTAAATATAAAATATTTAAAAAAATTATTTGTAGCACCATTTCATCTTTATGGGCCTCTATAATCTTCTCAGTAATGAATTGATAAAAATTTATTTGGGAAATGTGGGATTACATTCCATTTATGATTCCCATGATATTCCTTTATATTTTCCATAATATTGGATACCTATTACTATTTATCATATATAGGTTTATTTTATTCTTTGTTATTGGTGAATCATCCACTATATTTACCTTCCCATGATAGGAATGGATTGTAAAATCTTACTCATTGATCATCTAATACCAAATTTTATGGAGCATATTTTAATGATTCTGTATGAATATATACAATTGTTTATTATGATCTATATATATGTTTCAAACATCTCTTTATATTAGAAATATCTAGGAATCAATATTTTGAATATTACTTCATATAACTCCAGATCATTTGTAGAGTATTTATACTCATGAATAATTAATTGGAGGGAGGAATATGCTATTACTAAAAAAAATTCATGGTAAAAATAATAATATTTTTTGGATTCGTTATTATTAATAAAAAAATATTTTCCACCTGTGGATACTGTGAGTACATGTGATGTTATTAAATAATTATTCAACTATTTAAATTTCACATCACTTACAGAATTATAGGGAAACATTACTCCCTTATGAGTTAGCATGGTTAGAAGGTATTCAAATTATTAAAAAATATAAAAAGTTATTATAAAACCCACCTAATATAATAAATCTATTGATCTCTATTTCTTTTTTTGGACTGGTCCATCCATCATCCATGATTATCATTAAAGGATGCACATATATACCCTTTCGTGTGCTAAAATTTCCACAGTATGATACATTCTTCATACAAAAAACACATTTACCATACGTTACATATAACTTATAATTCATCGAATTCTTCAATATTGTATTCAAATGAACCCCATGTTACTCATTTATGCTAGAGTATACGAGGATATGTTATATTTATCATATAAATCATCTATCTAAGAAATATCTAAATACTATATTTATCAAATCCATGATTATTAATGAATAACTAGTGAGCCCAAATGTAATTACTATGTATTTATAATTTTTGTATCTTGTATAAATGATTTAATAAGAATATAAACCTTCTTCCCCTTTACAAAATAATATCACAACTGATGATCCACCGTAGAGGACCACTAAGATTCTCATAGTTAGTCCAAAATTTCTTTAATATTTGGACTGGGATTATTTTTTTCAGGGAAATTTTTTTCACGGCTGTGAATTTACAGACGCATTTTTTCATCTTTATTATTGGTATAAATTACTAGAACACTCCATGGTGAATCACTTTAGAGTAATATTCCTTTATCTATATTCTCTTTTAGTTTCTTTTTCGGCTCTCATTCTTCAATAGTGTCTATTTGATATAGATTAATGGTTATTGAATGGTATTTGGGAATAAGTTTTATTGAGATATCAACCTATTGGTTTAAAGGAATGTGTGAAAATATTTTAGGGAACAAATTAGCATTCTCTATTAAAAGTTGAATTGTAATGACCCATGATTTTAGAATATACATTTATATAATTAAATATTGTCTGTTTATATTATATTTCACACAACATTGAACTAATATGTAGTGGACTGACCATTAACCCCAGAGCTGGTGGCTCCTATCAAGTACATCAATATTATTACAAGGAATCAATCCCTGAAGAACTGATCAGTTTAGTACTCTTAGTAAACCAAATACAAAAAGGAGTCTTATATTAAAACTGACTAGACTAATTACAAAATATTTATTTCTCTTAATTATATAATAAAAAAATGTGGGGTTAACCCTAATTGATTTATTAAATACATTCATATCATTCATAGTACACTTCAAGGATACCTTGGAGAAATTTGCATAATAAGGCTGAGTGTGAATGGTAAGTAAGTGTATGTAAAGAAGAAGAAATAATAAATCAATGAGAATAGTAAATATGGAAAGGTACATAATTTAACACACATGACATATAATCAATATTTTTAATGTAATTTATAAAAAATATGAAAAGGTAAATACTTTAAGAATATGCAATCCAAATAAATTGATATAGAAATATAAATATTGAAAGGTAAGAAACTGAATGAAATGTTCTCTAAAAAAAATAAAATGAAATGCATCCATAGATATGTCAAAAAATTCTCATGGTTGGATAAAAACATAATATAAATGAGTGTAATGATTTATTATTGGACTCTATGTTTTCCATGTACATGATACCTTTATCTTCAAGACCATTCATAAGATGGTTTACAAAATATTGGATAAAAACCAATCTATGGTGGAAGGAAAAATGTTTCCACCCATGAGCCTATCGATTCATTGAGGGGATATCTATAACCTGGCCCCACCCATGTATTACCAGTCCAAAAAAATCCTCATATATCAAATAATTTATTTAACAATTTGGCTTATAAAATATCTATATAGAGTAAGAGAAACATATTTATCAATATTTTCCCAAATTGTCAAATTATATTCAATGTATACAATCTATGTAAAATGGTATATTATTTAGGAAATAGTAATATCCAAGAAAATTGAAATTGATAATTATGGGGAATTTAATGTACAGTGATCATATGAGATTAAATATTTCAAGTGGAAAAATAATTCAAGGAAGTGAATGTGAATCAATCAAAAACCAGCATTAGTATGATTATGGATGGTATCAATAAAAAATACAATATGTGTCGTAAAATAAAGGTTTATTTTCCTTGATGAATGGAAAAAATTTCAAAATATATATTTTTTTTAAAAGTAAATAAATTTTCATTTTTTATAACTCATTTTAAAATAATTTTCATTGAAAATAAATTTTAAAAACATTTTTATTAAAAATTAACCTTTCAAAAATTAAATAGAAGCATTGAAATAATTATGGCGGGTAAATTTCTACCTATCATAAAAGGTAAAAAGAACACCCCTTTTACATGGTAAAAAGGTATGAAAATTTCCTTTTTTATAAAAAGACAATAATATTCCTTTAAAAAAATATTACAAAGAAAAAGGGGTAAACATTTCATTAAAAATTCATTTAAAATTATTTTTGAAAACAATTTAATAAAACATATTTTTAGAAGAAAATATGTTATTTGAATAAAGAGGGTAATTATGTTAGGTTTTATTTAAAGAATTTATAAAATACTCTGAGTAATAAATATTGGAAAAATTGTACAAATAATTTAAAATGGTTATAAATAACTAGAGGATAAAAAATTAATGGTTTTATAAAAAAAATGGTCATTAAATTTTTTGTAATGGAAATACAATTTAATTATTATTATTATTTTTGTTGAGGAAAATTATTATTAAACATTACAACATGTCACATACAACTTTGAAAAATTTCAAGTATTAAACACCATGATGGAATAAAATTAAATCCTAGTTTAAGATACTATGATGTTAAAAGGATTAATGTTATAATATATCAAATGGGTTAGTAGATACACCACAAAAAATATATATGCAGTGTAGATGACATTTATCTCATAGATGTAAAAGGTGAGATGAAAATCCCTTAAGTTGTGTTTGATTTTGGGTGTACATCCTTTAACTTCTCCTATAAGGGGTTTAAACATGTTACTTACTTATAACATAGTAATATTAAAATTTGACATCATATATGAAATTATTATAATATCTTATTACATTTTTTTAACAAACTTTAAGTAGTTTAACTATTTTGAGTATTAATTGCATAGTTTTTCATGTACATTTTAACATGTTATTATTCATTATTATTTAATATATCATGGTTTTAGCAAATAAAAAATGTAAAACATTTTTGTAATATAATACAAATCTAGTAAAACTATATTTATTGTAGTCTACAATAATTATAGATTATAAATGAATTGCACTTTTCAAGGAAACAGTAGGTCATACACACACATGAACAAAACATTCATTTCCTTTTCATTTTAAAATATTGTAAGATAAAAGAAAATATGTATATAATAATTACAGTAGATTATCTACGTTAAAATGTTACAAAGGTTTTCTAAAACTGTTTTTTATAATTTTTACATTTGGAATGAATTGGTCATATCTCATTGAGGGGTTGGTACTCCACACATCCTCAAATGAAATTATCATATCTACCCATTATAGAAAACATAAAGGTATGTTGTAAATAAAAAAATTATAAATAAATTATAAATAAAATTTATAATAAATATATGATCTGGTTTTCTATCACAATGGCCACCATGTGAGGTGGTGGGGGAAAATGAATAATCGTTCTTTCATGTGGCAGTACTTCACAATACATAGAAACAATATATTTGTTACACATTAGAATGAGGTGTGTGTATATTTAGGTTGAACCATTTACAAAAACATATCCTAGTATATTTACAATACTATTTTTTTATATAAGTATGGATAAAATTTGTTGGGGTGGATAATGGAAATGAATCTAGAGAGCTTAAGAGAAGATGTTACCTCTTAATCAGGAAACTTCTTTTTGTTTTAACCAAAATATTCCTTGGATTAATTTATTCCCAAGGTATTTATCTATGTTGTGGGGAGGGATTTCAGAATACTACCTTGGAAGATTTTGTACTAGTTAATGTGTCTTGATATGTGGTAGGATGGGTGAGAGGTGGTGGCCTTTTATAGGGAGAAAATGGACTCACATTGAATTTTTGGAAACAAGTTCTCTTTTCACAGGTTATTACTTAAAAAATTCATACAAAACCAAAAAAACTAAATAATGTAAGTTTAATGGCCTAATTATGGACATCTAATGGGTTTTAAGAAATATTATATGTCATTTGGGCCATTAAATATAATGTATAGCCTATTTTTAAACCTAATTACACATTAATCAATGTAATTAATTTTTATCACATTCACTAGAAATTTCAACAAAACATAATGTTGAAATTATTATTCCAAATATATAATCCTGATTACAATCTTTTATGGTTTTTTAGAACTTAAATTAAAAAGGTGTGAAATTTAAGATTAATGCTACTCTTAATATATTTTATATTTATCTAGTATAACTTCATAAAAAATTTATAATATAATATAAATTTAAAATTTATTTAAACAAAAAGGCAGTTTCTAACTACAATATAGAATTTTTCACTATTCATCAAAAAATTATGTTTCTCATAAAAATACAGAAAATTCACCCAAGAATATTTTTAATATTATGAATTCTGTAATGATGTTTATTTTAATAAACTCAATTTATAGGATTATAAAATTTAAAATTTAATGTTTTTCCTCTGTTAGAATGATGTAAAATTGCCTTTATAAAATTAATGGTTTTTATTTATGAAATGTGGTTTGTTTTTATATTATGAATATCAAAAATAATAGATAAAAATCAAAAATATTTTATTAAATATATAATATATATGTTTCATCATAATCATTCAATAATTGTAATTATTTATTTATATTAAGGTAAATCTCTAATAGAAGAATAAAAATAAAAATATTTTTTCATGATATCCAATTGGTTCTTATTTTCTTTTTCTCATTTAATATAAACTCGTGAATAAATTTTATATTACTTTAAATCATAATTTTATAAGTTACATATTACAATTCATAAAAAATAATTTAATGACTAGTTTATATAATATTATATATAATAATAATATTTTAATAATACATTGTGATTTGGTGAAACTCGATCTTGCTTGTAAGACAAGCTGTTGAGGAAGGTCTCTCTCGCTTGTATGAAAATCTATTGAGGAAGGTCAATCTTGTGTGTTACACAATCTATCAAGGAAGGTATCTCTTGTGTGTAATAGAAGATAACATTGTATTTCATCCATTACGATCAAGAACATGTGTTGAATTTATTTAATATATTAAATATATTGTAGAGTCTTAGGAAATTATATTCCCATAATCATTTGGTGTTGCTTGTCATACACACTATTGAATACAATGTTGTAATTTATAATTTTGGGGTGTTACTTTCTCCCCATATTAATTAAATTGGATTCTATCAATTACAACTCGATCATGGTGATGGATTGTTTGATACATCATATGTTTGAAATTACACATCATAAGAAGGGTTCATAAAACAAACTCTATAAAAGAGATAATGAGATATACATGGGTCACATGGACAACCATGTATATAAGACTCATTTTATGAGATTATCAGTGGCATGTAGAGACATTGACATGGAAGAATAACATAAAAATTTATAGGGATTTAATGAGGTCATCAATCACTAAAAAGATAATGATCGATAGAATATTTAGGGCCTCAATGCCATAAATCTGCGATGATGTAAGAGAACATTATTTTGACAAAAATTAAGGTATTATAATAATGTTTTATTTCAAAATAATTTTCCTATTGTTGGGATAATTTTTTAACTAACCATGAATTTAAGGAAATGTCCATACTAGTTTGGTTTTAATTTCATTTAAAAAATACTAACTTTTGGTTGTTCGTCCATAAAATTATTTTTAATTCCTATACTCCTAGAAATTAATTAAAAATAATTAATTTTTTATGCCTGAAGTAGTAAATTAAACATCTAAAGGATCATAAGTCCTATGAAAGAGTAAAAAGACCATCTAATTTTTCCTTTAACTGACTTCCAAAAACAATAAGGTTAATAGATTAATCTATAATATTCAAAATTGATACTATTAGTTCATAATTAATATTTAATCATGAAATTATTTAACTAAAAAATTAAAAATTAACTAGGAGATTCGTTAGGTAGGGTTTATCATGAAATACTTATCATCCTTCGATCATATGTTCAAGAATGATGGCCTTTCCATATTTGATTGGTTACCAGCTTGCATACATTCCATCCTTTCCTAAATCCAAATTAATATAATTTTAAAACTAAATATAATAAGCATCCATGAAATTTAATCATTAAATATACTCTTATCTATGGTTTTAAATTCATCCTCAATACATAAGTACTTCAACCACTTATTTTCATATAGATGCATCTATTGTATAGATTTTATCCCCTATAAGTTGGAATTTACATGGGTAATGTCCAGGTTCCCCACACTAATGAAAACAAATATAAATGATTTCCTAGGAGGAGCATAATTTTTTTCCATTATACTCCTCATTTTCCATCGTAAATAATTTTCTTTATGTATTTTGTTCCAACATATAAAGCACTTCCTTGTTCCAATGATACACATTCTGGGGTTTCTCGTCCCCCACTTCTCTCATGTCATAAATTGAGTCTTATTTTCATTATGGTGCCTACTACTCGATCTCTTAGAAACCTCTATGATTATCTTTCTTATTGTGTTCAAGAGTTTTAAAGATATATATTATTAATCACATTAAGGTCAAACTGAGTTAACATAAACAAAATATCCTTCACTCTTATAAACACATCATTTGGTTAACCATTTTCATCAAATTTTCCTTCATGTTCTATGTTAACTTGAATCCTTCAGGTTCCATCCATTGACTAAAACTATAAAAAATGGTGTGATCACCAATAGTCATAGTGAGAAAATAATGTAGTTATATATATGATATCTAAATCATGACAGGATATTTTTAATTTTAAAACCACTTAGTTTTGACAATTAATATTCATTTTCAATATATATTAAAATGAATAATAATTTTTTAAAATAAAAAGTGGATTATCTTAAGAAAATTATCTGCCTGTTTTAAACCACATGCATGTTATGTCTTTTTTTTTTTGTTTACATAGTTACCCCGAGTCAAGTACGGAACACCTTTTTGGAGTTGATACTCCTAGAAACATCTATTCCAGAACTATGTCCAATTACATTATCCGGATAGAGATATATTTCTCAAAAGGCTGACATAATATATATTATACTAAAAATCTATAGTGTTCATCTATACTTATCCTCAAATTATACCTTATAGTTATGTTATTATACATATGTTTTCAAAATCAATTTCCCATGGTTGTTACTCAAATTCCCCAGATACCAACTATAGTAATCTATCCCAGAAGCCTTGAGTTTGGGTCTACTATCAATTAAATTTTCATGATTACTGTGAATCAATCCCAAAATGACTGATCAGTTTAGTGGTCTTGGTAAAATGAATACATAAATGAGTCTAGTATTACAAATGACTAAACTAATTAAAAAATATTTTTTTCTACTTTCTAAAATATAAATACATAACATATAGGGTAACAACAATCCATTTAGAAAATCCATTCATATGTCTCATAGTAATCGTTGTGGATAAATTTGGAAAAAAAATACTAAAGGTGAGCTCAATTGCTTAGTAAGGGTATGTAAAGAGTAAGTAATAATTAATCATAGGGAATAGTCAATATAGAAACCTAAATAATCGGCCAAACATTACACATAATTAATAAACTTAATGGAAGTGTGTAAAAAATATAAAAACTTAATAACTAGAAACACATTCCATTGAAATAACTAGATAATGGAAAATAAATATTTCAAGGTAAGAAACTAAAACTTTTGCCATCTAAATAAATGAAACTAAAATTAATCCATAGATATGATGATTCAAAATCACATGTATGGATAATATATAATGAATCAAAATCAAATAAATATATATATATCTCAGTGAGAAATATCATGGATGGATAATAACTCAATATAAATTACATAAATTCTTTATTATTCGATTCCATGTTTCCCAAGTACACGGTACCATTACTGTCAAGACCATTCATACGAAAGTATAAAATATACTAGGAAAATCCTATCTAAGGAGGGAATACAAATGTTTCATCCCATGATCCTATTAATGCATTGATGGTCTATCTATAACCGAGCCCCAATCACATCATTATAGTCCAAAACATTCCTAATATATCAAATAATTCATTTAACAATGTGCCTTATTAGATATTCTCAAGGAGTAAGAGACAAATATTTATCAATATTTCATTAGATAATAAAATAATTCCCAAAGTACACATCATATGAAAAATTGTATAAAGTTTAAGAAATAGTAATATCTAGGATAAATAAAATGGATGATTATAGGGAAATTCAATGTTCAAAGATCAAAGGATATTCAATATTTTAAGGGGAAAAACAAATCAAGGAAGGGAATGTGAATAATATCCTTGGAAAAATAATTCATATACTATCCTTAGTATTATTAAAGATGGTATTAACAAAATATACCCCAGGTGGAGTAAAATAAATGGTTTTTTTTATTGATGTATAGAAATATGATAAAAATATATTTTAAAAAAATTCTTGATGAAAATATAAATTTGTTTTGAAAAATTATTATGAAAGTAAATTTCTATGAAAATAATTTTTAAAAACATATTCTTTAAAAATTACCCTTTCATAAATGAAAAGGAAGCTTCAATGGAATGAAGTAGGGTAAATCTGTACATTTTATACAAGGTAAATAGAACATTCCTTTTGCATTGTAAAAATTTAATAAAAATTACTTATTCAGAAAATAACAAAAACATTCCTTTTAAAACATTAGAAAAAATTATAATGACTTTTCAAAATCTTTTTAAAATATATTTGAAAATATTTTAATAATACATGGTTTTTAGAAGAAAACAGTTTCTCCGACTAAAGAGAGTAATGAAGTCAGCTTTTCATAAAAACAATTCTAAAACAATCCGAGTATAATTGAGTGAGAAAATGATACTAATGCATAAAAATTTCATGAATAACTATAGGATATAAAATTAATTGTTTTTTTAAAATACTAATAAAATTTCCTCAAATATAAATAACATTGAAAGATCATTAATGTTGTCGTTGAAGAAAATAGTTTTCTAACTTTCAAAAGAGTATCATTCATCATTGAAAAAGTGTAAATCATATACCTCATTAAGGGATAATATTATATTAATTTTTAGGATATGTTTAATTGAATAGGTTTAAAGATATAATATAACAAAATTTACAGTACATACACCACACAAAATATGTAAGTGGTGTACCGGACATTTATCTCACAGATGTAAAAAGGTGGGATGAGAATCCCATAACATGTGTTTCATTTTGGGTGAACATCCATTAGCGTGCATTATAAATGGTTTAAACATGTTAAAAACTTATAAAAGAATCATATTATTTTTTATGATATCATATGCGGTCCTCTTCCAA
Source organism: Viscum album (assembly GCA_963277665.1). NCBI lineage: Eukaryota > Viridiplantae > Streptophyta > Magnoliopsida > Santalales > Viscaceae > Viscum > Viscum album. Next base: position 990,314,453 of record OY728155.1, on the reverse strand, counting down.
TATATTTTTACTTATTTGTTAATAACCATTCATTATTTTAACTATTTTGTTTGTTAATTTCTGAGTTTGTCGAGTATGATTTGATAGGTTGTTTTTTATTATTATTATTAAATATACCATGTTTTCATCATCTAAAAAATATAAAACTTGAATTTAATATCATATATATTTAGTACAAATGTATTTATAGTAGTCTATAATATTTGGAGAGTAGAAATGAAGTGCACCATTAGTGGAAACAGTAGGTCGTACGTATGCATGAACGATATATTCTATTCATTATCATTTTAAAATAATTAAATATGAATGATAAATATTTATATTATAATTAAAGAAGAATATCTATGTTATATATGTTTCCTTTATTTATTAAAACGATCAATTATAAGTTCCCCGTATGGCATGAATGAGTCATATCGCTTTTAGGGGCGGTAGTCCATACATCCTGAATTGAAATTATTGAATCTACCCATGATGGAAAGTATAATGGTATGTTTTAAAAGAAATAATGAATAATAAAAAAATTATATATATAATATATAGTAAATATATAAATCGAGTTTCTATCATAATTTCCACCATGAGATGTTGTAATGGAAAATGGAACACTCATAATTTCAGGAGGCAATAGTTCGCCGTATAGAGAAACAATATGTTATTTACCCATTAAATTGATGTGTGTTCTTTTCAAGGACTAAAACATTACATAACAACATACTAGTATGTTAAAAATACTTTTTTTGTTATATAAGTATAGAAAAAATATTTTTTTGGGGGTGGATAATGGAAATGAATCTAGAGATCTTGAGAGAAGACGTTACCTCTTAATTAGGTAAATTTTTTTGGTTTAAACCAAAATCTTACTTGGTTTGATTTATTCCAAAGGGTAGGATTCTTGGATGAGGGGAGTGATTTTTTAAGAACAATTTGGAAGACATTTTATGATGCAATGTAGAATGAGATATGTGAGGAAGGGGAGATAGTGGCTTTTTATAGGGATGGAAAATGATTCAAATGGAATTTTTTTAAACATGTTACGTTTCCACATGTTATTACTATAATGAACTGAAATTTCCATGTAATTTCTTTTTAAATAAATGAAAATTTTATGAGTTCGAGAAAATTGACGGCGCATGATTCTGAGGCCCGGTGTCCCTGAAATGAATTTCTAATGTTTTTTTCAGGTATGTTCAGTAAACGTACGAGCATGTTTGAATAACTTTTGAACCGGTGCTCGGAAGAAAAATTTGAGGGCACCATTGAACTCGCAGCGCCGGTTTTAGCTTAAGAATACTTTCACCTCAACAGTAGTTGGTCGAGGTAGGAATATTGTTGTTGGGTTTTCATGGAAATAATAAAATAAAATAAACACATTTTTTATTTTATTTTATATGTTATAACCACCTAAGTGGATGTTTGATGTGGAGACGACCACACATTAATCTCCCTTGAGAGGATATGGTGGTGGGGCCCACCCAAACCTAACCTCCCATGAAGGGTTATGGTGTCGGGACCACCCGGGACTAAACCCTCCAATTAAATGAGGCAAACCACTCAAATCCCTCATAAATGAGGGACTGTCCCTTGAACTCCTCTACCCAATTAATGGTGCCACAACCTCCCTTCTTAAGTGTGCCAACTCCCCTAAATTAATTATTCCAAATGCTTCTCATCAATTAATTTATCCAATGCTTTCAATTAATTGATTAAACCATTCGAATATTATGCCAAAAATTTAATAGGATATTATAATCTTTCATCTTTGATTGGCATTTGATTTTGGGTGGAATTGGGGGAGAGGATGAATATAGGGAGAAGGATCTCCAATGAAGAACTTCCTCCAAAAAGAACGCCGGCGGGGAGCCCCTTCGACTTCTTCCATGGAAGCACCTAGTAGAGGAAACCAATGTGGGATTTCTTCGACGAATGATGAAAACTCTGTATTCTTCCCGATGACTCTATCAGAGAACAATGATCAAGTTAGGGGTTTATTTGTGTATGAATAATTTTCCCATGTTTTTTCCTTGAATTTATTTTCAGGATTGGGAATAAATTGTTGTTGGAGGTTGTAAAGCTTGATGTTCTTATTCATGTTCTTATTGAGCCATATGCTACCACCCTAATGTAGAGGGTATGAGCCAAACAAATGTGGCCAGACCCCTCTACAAATATTGTCATGATTTGTGGTGTTCAAAGTGACGAAGGCGACGGCACAACGACCCCGCCCCACAACCACCACCACCTCATGAACTTTGTGCCCTCGTAGCACCCCTGCGGTCGAGCCGCTCTGCGGAACCCACGACCACCACACCCCGCAGCTCGGTTTCCCGTGGCCCCACCGCACTACCAGTGGCCACCGTCCGCCACCATCCGCCGAGCCACCGCCGCCCTCCACCGAGTCACTGCCACCATCTGTCGTGTCGTCATTGCCATCCACTAAGATACTTTAGTCCTTCCAAGCCGCCAGCTCAGCCACCCCGGCCGCGCCAGCCGCAACCTCCCAAGCCGCTCTGGCGAAGCCACCTGTGGTCGAGCCACTTCGGCCGAGCCACCCCCAACAGATTCGCTTCGGTCGAGCCACCCCGCAGCCAAGCCACTCTGACCACACCACCCCACGGCTGAGCTGCCCAGCGGAAAAGACACCCCTCGGCTAAGCCACCCTGCGACCGAGCCGCCCCGCGGCCGAGCCACCCCGCGGCCCTTATCCACTCCGACCGAACTGCCCTGCGGTCGCGCGTCGTCCTCCACGGAACTCTTATGGCCCGTCGCGGCCTGCCGGACCGCCCAGCGGGCCGGGCCACCCAACACGAGCGCCACGCCAGACCTAGTAGGCTAGGCTGAACCCAGTGGGTCGAGCCGCACTACAGGCCAGGTCGGTCCAACCGGGACGGACAGGACCTGGGCCCACTACGACCCATATACTTTATTTTGTCCATAACTTTGGCATCGGACGTCTGTTTGACGAACCGTCAGCAGTGCTTGAAATCTTGGAGGGATATGGTCCATTTTAGTATACCCCACTAGATTTTGGTATAAATATGAGGAATAGTTAGGTTGGATCGATCACGAATCCAACCGGGACCTCGGGACTAAAAGGCTAATAACTCATAGACCAGGCGTCTGATTGATGTGTCGTTTGTTGCGTTGAGACCCGTATGATGTGGCAGACCATTGCTATACTTCCTTGTGGGACTTCGTGGCGGTTGGAGTTTCTACCAGTAGCTTGTGGAGTAGATCCTTCCGGTGTCGAGCAAGAATAGTGTGAGATCCCATTAGCTGGATGAGACTTGACGACTGCTGACCATTTCAACTCAGAGTGACTTGACAGGCCCAGTGGGGAGTGTCTTTTTGTGATGTGGCAGACCCACGGTGGGGAGGGCCTCTGTTTGATGCGGAAAACCAATAGTACATGACATGAGGAGTACCTCAGTAGGATACGGTGGGGGGCACCTCTGTGTGACGCGGCAGACCCACGGTACTCGACAGGAGGAGTACCTCGGTAAGTCACGAGGGGGAGTGCCTCTGTGTTACATGGTGGACCCATGGTGTGGAGCGCCTTTGTGTGACATGATAGACCCACATTACTCAATACTAGGAGTATCTCAACAGTCCAAGGATTGTGGGAAGCGCCTCTATGTGACGCGGCAGGCCCACTATACTTGATAAAGGAGGGGATCTCCAGCAGCCGAGGTGTTTGACAATGTGACAAGGGATGTTACATGTTAATACCCCTAGAATAAATCCTGGTGTGAGCTGATTCATTAACTTTTGTGTTTTCTTCATGATTGACATGGATCGATTGATAACTTAGGTATATGTATGGGCATATACCTAAGTAAGGTTATCTGTTGATTTCATACTTTATGGTTTATACTTATTATATTTTGTGATACTTTTAGGGTCTTGGGGTCCGTACTGAGTATCGTTATACTCACCCCTATACGGGTTATGCCCGCACCTCATTGTGTTGGATGTAGACGATAGACAACGCTGACTTAGTCTGAGAGTATCAGGACCGGACGGTACCCGGAGGTGGACTAAATGGCGTGACAGTACAGGGAGGAGACGGATGGACCTGGAGTACTGAGGAGGCGATTTGTACCTACCCTTTAGGTAGGAACCTTAGAGGATGACCTAGCGATAGTTTTTCATTTCATCAGTTGTTCTTTCAGTTTCTTGTACTTTACAGTTGGGCTTGTATTTCTGACCCTTTTTAGTTTTAGCACACTTTTTTATACAGTTTTACTTAGTGTTTTGTTTCTATCTTGTGCTCTGTTGTGTTTGTTTAAAGGTTATAAAGGCAATTCCTTCCCAGTTTTAGGGAATTGCGCCTTTGGTGATAGTCTCTAGCCCTTTTCCTATGGAAGGAGGGCTTGTGGTAGTGACAGCACGGGCCCCGGAGGATGGGTCGTGAAAAATTGGTATTGAAGGAGTCGGTTCTACTGTATAACTTATGAATATGATCTTACTTTTCTATGAATAAGTAGTGTTAAGAGTAGTGAGTATGGTTCTCAGTTCAGGAAGTCCATTTTTGGTACGGTGGCCGATGTATCCATATACCAGGACCCTAACTTCTGATTTCCGACTCAGTTCCCGGAAACACTGATTGTTAGTGTGTTTTCAAAAGTTTCCTTTAATTCATCTCAACCAGGTCAGCTCAATAGGTATAATATTTGGATTCTGTCACATTTGTTTCTTTTAGGATGCCTCCCGGAGGACTACCAGCTAGAGTCCCAAGATTTTTATGCACAGATATCTCACCAAGCAACGAGGCCTCAGTGCAGGTCCCTTTTCCAGTAGAGGCACCAACAGTACCAATCCTCGTTGGGCCACCGATGTCACCAGCCCCAGCAACAGACAATAGATGCCACTTCAGTGCATTTCATGAGTTCCAACACCAGGGGACACCTAGGTTCAGGTGAGAGACAGACCCACAGGTGACTGAGGATTGGATGGAGGCTATGGTGAGAGTTTTCCTACTGGTAGGGACACCATCCGACCTCATTGTGATTCTTCCTGTCAGCCATCTACAGGCAGCAGTGGTATGATGTTGGATCTTGATGCTCTAGGTTCATGATGAGATGAGGCTACTTTTGGCAGACTTCAAGAGCATGTTTCGGGCAGAGTTTTTCCCAACGAATCTTCTTACAGTGCAAATGCAGGAGCTACATTTTCTACTCTAGGGAAGCATGAATGTAGCTCAGTACTCAGTGAAGTTCACAGACCTCCGATGATACTCCACCGATATGGGATGGGACACATTCTTTAGCGCCTGGACATTTGATCAGGGACTCATACGAGAGATCAGGGCTTCGGTGATCTCACTCAGCATCCTGATGCAGGCAGGCGTGTTAGAGAGAGCCCTCTTAATGGAGAGTTTCCTTGCTGAGTAGTCTCCAGCAGTGTGATCCACCCCCAATCGACACATAGCAGAGTCTTCTATAGCTAGCAGCGGACAGATGTCATAGAGGTCCAAGAGGACCAGACCTAAAGGTGGATGACTGCATGACTTAGGATCTATTATTCGGGACACCCAGTGTAGATACATACATGCCATGAGCGGGCAGTGTTTCACAAGCGGCGGACAAGGTCACATGGCCCATGACTGTCTGACCTGTCGTTTAGACGATCAGTAGATAGTCGAAGGATCGCCCAGGCAGAGACAGAGATTCAATTGAGGTGGTCCACAGCGAGCAGGCAGGCGTGGCAGAGAAGTTGGTCATGCAGTTGGCGGTGGATGATGTTTTGAGGTGTTACCACAACCATCATGAGGAGGTTCACCCATACTTTCAGGAGCCGGTGGACAGGGGAGATCTCAGCTCCAGGAATCTACGGCCTATGATTACAGTGCTCCAGAGGTGATATGAGGTACGATATGTGTCTACTTCACCATAGATGCAGTACTTATAGACATAGGTGCCAGTCACTTTTTCATTACCTCTTCCCTAGTTCAGAGCTTGGAGATTCTGACGGAGCCGTTGGCTCGATCATTATGGATAGAAACTCTTACGGGAGAATAATCGATGATTACGCCTGGGTGACGGGTGTTTGAGCTTACTCTAAGAGGTGAGATCTTCGGCTGGGATCTCCTAGTAGCAGCGTCGAGGCCTTATGACGTCATCATGGGTATGGACTGTTTATCTATAGTCCATGCTCAGATAGATTGTATTAGGTGTATTGTGTGTCGTGTCCTCATGGATGTGACTAGGTTTACCTTCATCAGTGAGAAGGGAGCCTTTTCAGCTCAGGATGGACTTCCCTGAAAGAGAGTGCAGTCAATCACTCATCAGTTGGCTGTCATTACCCGCAGAACAGTTGATATGGAGTGTCAGGCCTATCCTACAATGGTGGACCAGTAAACGGATGTTTCCCTGATGATGTCTCAGGTCTTCCTCCTTAGAGAGATGTAGGATTTTACATTGACTTGTACCCTAGGATGGTGCCAATATCTACACCAGTGTATCGGATGGATCCCATGGTGCTTCGCGAGCTGTGGGTATAGCTAGAGGAATTGCATGGGAAGGGATTCATCTGGCCAAGTGACTCTCCATGGACAGTCCTGATTCTATTTTCCAAGAAGGAAGATGGGATCTTGAGGCTTTGTGTTGAATATTGGCACATGAACTAGGTGACCATGAAGAACAAGTACCCACTCCCATGGATTGATGACCTCTTCTATCAGCTGAAAGGAGCTTGGTGGTTCTCAAAGATAGACCTCAGATCAGGCTATCACTAGCTCAGAGTTCGAGATGAGGATGCGCAGAAGACGGCCTTTAGATGTCGGTATGACCACTACAAGTTCTTGGATATTCCTTTAGGCATAACCAAATCTCCAATAGTGTTCATGGGACTCATGAACAAGATATTTCAGTCATACCTCGATCGCTTTGTCGTAGTCTTCATCGACAACATTATGATTTATTCAGCTACTAAGGAGGAGCATGCCTACCATTTGCGGGTAGTACTGAACACACTCCGAGAGAACCAGCTTTATGGTAAGCTCTCAAATGCTATTTTTGGATCTAAGAGGTTCATTTTTTAGGACATGAACCTGAGATAGCGACTTTGGCTTGTCTTCCTCTAAGACTATGACATAGAAAAGGTCTATACTCTTGGAAAGGGGAACATTTTTGTCGATTCACTAAGATGGAGATCTGGTATATAGCTACTAGGAGAGGCGACAGAGTAGCTGGAAGCTTTACAGATATCCTTTGTGGAAAGAGATGGAGCAGCCTTCCTTTATTCTCTTACAGTCACTCCCCAACTTCTTCAGCGATTCAGGTAGGAACAGTGTGGGGACACTGACTGTGAGACACGATGTGCTTAGATATCCACATGACAGGCAGCTGATGGATTTTCTGATGGTGGGGAGTACATCATCCTCTTAGGAAGTACCATGGTACCAGTGTCACTTCTGGAGGAAGTGTCGAGGTAGTTTCACACATACCCTCTAGTGGTACATCCAAGAGTGGAGAAGATGTACCAGGATCATCGACGACAGTACTAGTGGTCGGGAATGAAGAAAGCAGCTGCAGAGTTTGTTTCTTGGTGCCTCACTTGTCAGCAAGTGAAGGTAGAGCACCAGGTACCAGCAGGCTTGGTGCAGCCTTTAGATGTCTCAGAGTGGAAGTGGGATGATATATCCATGGTCTTCATGACAGCACTTCCACATATATCCAGGGGTCACAACTCGATTTGGGTGATGGTTGATCAACTCATCATGTCATCCCACTTCTTACTGATCAGAGAGTAGGGTTCAGTAGAGAGCTTGGGATTCCTCTACATGCAGGAGATTGTGTGACTACATGGGGTACCTTTGATGATTGTCTCTGATCATGACGCACACATTACTTCTCATCTATGGAAGGAACTGTAGGAAGCTTTCAGGACACATCTTTGTTTGAGCACCGTCTTCCATCCTCAAACGGATGGTTAGACTGATCGGACCATTCAGACCCTCGAGGACCTACTACGTGCTGGTTTCCTCGACTTTAGTCATAGCTGGGAGGACCACATACCTTTGGTGGAGATTTCATACAAAAAAAATCTATCACTCCACCGTAGGGATTCCACCTTTTGAGGCGTTGTACATGAAACCTTGCATATCAACATTATGTTCAACTGACCTAGGGGGTCAGCAGTGGTGGGACCAGAGATGGTACGGGCTACCACAGAGAGGGTGCAGATCATCCAGGAGTAGATCAAGACTGCACAGAGCAGGCATAAGTCATATGTTAATAGGAGACAGAGACCTATGGTGTTCGAGGATGGTGACCACGTCTTTCTAAGGGTCTCACTACGATAAGGTCTACGGAGATTTGTCCAAGGCGGGAAGTTATCTCTGAGATTCATCCAACCTTTTCAGGTCCTCAGCAAAGTTGGAGAGGTGGCATACCACTTAGCTCTTCCACCTCAGTTGCACCGAGTGCATTACTTCTTCCATGTATCCCAGATAAGGAGATACGGGAATGACCCTTCTCACATCATCGACCATGGAGAGCTAGACATCGATGATGGGGAGACTATTATGGAGGTTATAGTAGAGATTGAGGATCGATAGGAGCGGTTCCTTCATAGACAGTCGATACCACGGGTGCGCATTCACTGGCAGCAGGAGAACCTCCAGGAGAGCACATGGGAGCGGGAGGTTTAGATGTGTGCTATGTACCCCCACCATTTCCCTTAGTATGAGTTGTGGATTACAGGGACATAGATCCCTGAGGTAGAGATAATGTAAAGACCCAGTATTTCCATGTATTTTTTTAAAATAAATGGTAATTTTCAAGTCCTCGAAAATTGACGGCGCGTGATTTCGAGGCCCGGTGTGCCCGGAATCAATTTCTGATGTTTGGTTCAGGTATTTTCAGTAAACGTACAAGAGGGTTTTTATATCTTTTGAACCAGTGCTCCGAAATGAAATATGAGGGCACCATTGAACTCACAGCACCTGTTTTCACATAAGAAGACTTTCAACTCAATATCAGCTGTTCAAGGGAGAAAGATTGTTTTTGGATTTTCGTGGAAATAATAAAATAAAATAAATGCATGTTTTATTTAATTTTTATCTGTTATAACCACCCAAGTGAAAGTTGGAGGTGGGTACCACCACACCTTAACCTCCCATGAGAGGTTATGGTGGTGGGGCCCACCAGAACATAACCTCCCTTGAGAAGATACATTGTGTGGACCACCCAGGAATAAACCCCCCAATTAAATGAGGGAAACCACTCAACTCCCTCATAAATGAGGGAGAGTCTCTTGACATCCTCTACCTAATTAATGGTGCCACCACCTCCCTTCTCAAGTGTTCCAACTCTCCTAAATTAATTATTCCAAATCCTTCTCATCAATTAATTGAGCCAATGCTTTCATTAATTGATTATCCCATTTGAATATTATTCCAACAATTTAATAGGATATTATAATATTTCATCTTTGGTTGGAATTTGATTTTGGGTAGAATTGGGGGTGAGGAGGAACATAGAGAGAAGGCTCTCCAATGAATAAATTCCTCCATGAAGAACACTGATGGGGAGCGTCTTTGACTTCTTCCTTAGAAGCACCTTGCGGAGGCAACCGACATGGGATGTCCTCGACAAATGATGAAAACTCAGTCTTCTTCCCCATGACTCGGTCGACGAACAAAGATCATGGTAGGGGATTATTTGTGAATGAATACTTTTCCCATGTTCTTACCTTGAATTCTCTTTCAAGATTGGGAATAAATCGTTGTGTGAGGTTGTAAATCTTGGCGTTCTTCTCCAAGTTCTTATTGAGCCATAAGCTACCACCCTAAAGCAGAGGGTACAAGCTAAACAAACATGGCCCGAACCCTCTGAAAATATTGTGCTGATTTTTTGTGTTGAACGCGAAGAATGCGACGGTGCAATGAAACATCCCCATGGCCACCACCGCCTCGTTACCTCCACGCCCTCATGACACCCCTGTGGTCGAGCCACTCCACAGCACCCACGACCGTCACGCCCCACTGCCCCGCTGCCCGTAGCCCCGCCGTGCTGCCCCCGACAACTTTCGTTGTCTGCCAAGTCACTGTCGCCATCCGCCGATCCACTGTCACCATCTGCTAAGCCCCGCAGTCCCTCCAAGCCACTGGTTGAGCCATCTCGGTCGCGCTGCCTACGGCCTCTCGAGCCGCATGTGGCCTTCCGAGCCGTCTGCGGCCTTCCGAGCCTCTCCGGCAGAGCCACCCGCGGTCAACTTGATCTGGTCAGGCTACCCCATGGTCGAGCCACCTTGACAAAGCCACTCCGGCTGCACCGCCCCGCATCCCCGAGCCACTCCTGTCGAGCTGACCCAGCCGAACCAACATGCGGCCTCACGCCGTCCGCAGTCGAACCCCCACGGCCCCTCGCGGCCAGCCGGACCGTCCAGCAGGCCAGGCCGCTCAACATGGGTTGGGCTAGACCTATCGGGCTAGGCCAAACCCATTGGGCTGAGCTGCACTGCGGACCAGGTCAGTCCAACCGGGATGGACCGGACCCGAGCCTACTATGACCCATATACTTTATTTTGGAGATAACATTGGTATTAGATGTCCGTTTGAAGAACCCTCAACAGCGCTAGAAATCATGGAGCCAGACGGTCCCTTTGAGTATAACCCACTAGAGTTTTGGATTAATATGGGGAACAGTAAGGTTGGATTGAGCACGAATCCAACCGGGCCCCCGGGACTAAAAGGCTAATAACTCACAGACTGGGCGTCCGATTGATGCGTCATCTGTTGTGTTGAGTCCCCTATGATGTGGCAGACCTTTGCAATACTTCCTTGTGGGACTTAATTGTAGTTTGAGTATTGATCCGTAGCTTGTGGAGCGGATCCTTCTAGGGTCGAGCGAGAATAGTTCGATAACCCAGTAGCTGGCTGAGATTTAATGACTGTTGTCCATTTCGACTCGAAGTGACTTGACAGGACTAGTGGGGAGTGCCTTTGTGTGACGCGGTAGACCCACGGTGGGGAGTTCCTCTGTGTGATACGGCAGACCCATGGTACATGACAGGAGGAGTAACTCAGCAGGCCACAGTGGGGAGTTCCTCTGTGTGACGTGGTAGACCCACAATACTCGATAAGTGGAGTACCTCAGTAAGTCACGAGGGGGAGTGCCTCTATTTGACATGGCTGACCCATGGTGGGGAGATCCTCTAAGTGACGTGGAATACCCACGGTACTCGATTGGAGGAGTACCTCAGTAGTCCAAGGTTTGTGGGAAGCGCCTCTATGTGACACGGCAAGCCCACTATACTTGACAGAGGAGGGGATCTCCAGCAGCTAAGGTGTTTGACGATGTGACTAGGGATGTTACTTGTTACTACCCCTAGAATAAATCCTGGTGTGATCTGATTCATTAACTTTTGTGTCTTCCTCATGATTGAGATGGATCACTTGATATCTTAGGTATATGTATGGGCATATACCTAAGTAAGGTTATCTGTTGATTTCATACTTTTTGGTCTATCTTTGTGGTATTTTGTGAGATACTAAGGGTCTTGGGGTCCCTACCGATTATCATTATACTCACCCCTGCACGGGCTATGTCTACACCTCGTTGTGTTGGATGCAGACGACGGACAATGCTTACTGAGTTTGAGATTACCAGGACCAGACGGTACCCGGAGGTAGACTATATTATGTGGCGTTATACTAAGGAGATGGATAGACCTGGAGTGATGAGGAGGAAATCTGTACCTACCCTTCAGGTAGGAACCTCAGAGGATGACCCAACAGTAGTTTTTCTTTTCTTTAGTTGTAATTTCAGATTCTTATACTTTACAGTTGGGCTTGTATTTCTGGCCCTTTTTAATTTCAGCACACTTTTGTTATACAGTTTTACTTAGTGTTTTGTTTCCATCTTGTGATCTATTTTGTGTGTTTATAGTTTATAAAGGCAAAAGCTTCCCAGTTTTAAGAAATTATGATTTTGGTGCTAGTCGCCAGCCCATGGCCTATTGAAGGAGGGATTGGGGTAGTCACAGCACGGGCCCCGGGGGACAGGTCATGACAAATTGGTATCAGAGGAGTCAGTTCAACCATATAACATTGGACTCTAATATTTCTTTTCTATGAAGAAACGGTGTTAAGAGTAGTGAGTGTGGTTCTCAGTTCAGGGAGTCCAGTGTTGGTGTGGCGGCTGACGTATGCATACACCAGGACCCTGACTTCTGATTTCCAACTTAGTGCACAGAAACACTAATGGCGTGTGTGTTTTCAAAAGTTTCCTTTATTTCAGCTCAACCAGGTCATCTCACCAGGTATAATCTGTTGACCGTTTCACATCTATTTCTTTCATAATGCCTCCCTGTGGATGACCAGTTAGATTATTGAGAGTTGTACGCACAGATAGCCCACTAAGTGATGCGGCCTCGGTGTAGGGCCCTTTTCCAGCAGAGGCACCAGCGGTACCACTCCCCATTGGGCCACCGATGCCACCAGCCCAGGCAGGAGATGATGCATGCCACTTGAGTTCATTGCACATGTTCCATCACCATAGGCCACCCAGGTTCTGGGGAGAGATAGATCAACAGGTAGCTAAGGATTGGCTGGAGGCTGTGGTGAGAGTTTTCTAACTGGTAAGGACACCAGCCGACCTCATAGTGATTCTTACTGCCATCCCTCTACAGGAAGCAGTGGGCAGATGCTGGAGCATGATGCTACCTGTTCAAGATGAGATGACTCTTCTTTGGGTAGTCTTCGGGATCCAGTTTCTAGTAGAGTTTATCCCAGCAACTCTTCGCACAGTGCACTTACATGAGCTACATCATCTGCAGTAGGGCAGCATGACTGTAGCTCAGTACTCAGCGAGGTTCACATACCTCTTATTCTACTCCACCGATATGGTATGGGACTCATTCTTCAGGGCTCAGACCATCGAGCAGGGACTCATCCGGGGGATCAGGGCTTCAGTGATCTCACTCAGTATCTCGATGTTGGTAGGGGTGTTAGAGAGAGTCCTCCTAGTGGGGAGTTATATTGTTGAGTATTCTCCAGCAGTGAGATCCACCACCAGTTGACACATAGTAGAGTCTTCTGCAGCTGGAATCAGACATATGTCACAGAGGTCCAAGATTTCCAGACCAATAGGTGGACGACCGCGTGACTTAGGATCGGTTGTGCGGGACACCTGGAGTAGAGACATACATGCCATGAGTGGAAAGTGTTTCACATGTGGCGGGAGGGTCACATGCCTCATGACTATTCGACCCACCATTCAGACGATCAGCAGATGGTCGATGGACTACCCAGGTAGAGACAGAGATTCGATCGAGGCGGTTCACAAGGAGCAGGGAGACGTGGCAGAGGATTTGGCCATGCGGTTGGCAGGGGATGAAATTTTGATGTGTTACTGCCACCACCACCAGGTGGTCCACCCCGACTGTAGGGAGTAGGTGGACAGGGGAGACCTCACCTCTAGGTAGCTATGGCCTATGATCACGGTGCTCCAGGTATGATATGAGGTATGATATGTGTCTACTCCACCATAGTTGCAGTACTTATAGAGACGGTTTTCAGTCACTCTTTCATTACCACTACCCTTGTTCGGAGCTCGAAGATTCCGACAGAGCCTTTGGATCGATCCTTATGGCCAGAGACTCCTATGGGAGTATACTCGATGATTATGCACTGGTTACAGCAGTGTGAGCTTACTCTAAGAGGTGATAGCTTCTTCTAGGATCTCCAAGTAGTGGCGTCGATGCCTTATGACATCATCTTGGGTATGGACTGGTTATCTACAGTACATGCTCAGATAGACTATATTAGGCACAAATTGTAGTGTGTCTACATGGATGGGACCAATTTTACCTTTTCCAGGGAGAAGGAAGACTTTGCAGCATAGGATGGACTTGTCTGGAGGAGAGTGCTACTGATCACTCACAATTTGGCTCCCCTTACCCTCTAAATAGTTGATGTGGAGAGTCCGAGTAATCCTGTAGTGGTGGACCAATATACAGATGTTTTACCTGATGATGTCCCAGGTCTACCTCCTCACAGAGAGGTGGACTTTTACATTGACTTGTACCCTAGGATGGCACCAATATCTACACCAGCGTATCGGATGGCTCCCGTGGAGCTTCACAAGCTGCGGGTACAGCTAGAGGAGTTGTAGGGGAAGGGATTCTTCTAGCCCAGTGATTCTCCCTGGGGAGCCCTGATTCTGTTCTCCAAGAAGGCGGATGGGATCTTGAGGCTTTGTGTTGACTATCGGTTCTTGAACCAGTTGACTATGAAGAACAAGTACCCACTTCCTGGGATTGATTTCCTCTTCGATTAGCTGAAGGGAGCTAGGTGGTTTCCGAAGATAGACCTTAGATCAGACTATCACTAGCTCAGAGTTCGAGATGCGGATGTGCAAAAGACGGCCTTCATATGTTGGTACAAACATAATGTGTTCTTTTTTATGCCCTTCAGCATAACCAATGCTCCAGTAGTGTTCATGGGACTCATGAATAGGATCTTTCAGCCGTACCTCAATCGCTTTATCGTAATCTTCATCGATGACATTCTAATCTACCCGGCTACCTAGGGGGGGGGGTAAGCCTACCATTTGTGGGTAGTATTAGACACACTCCGAGAGCACCACCTTTATGTTAAGCTCTAGAAGTTCTAGTTCTGAAACTGAGAGGATCAATTTCTAGGACATGAACCTGGGATAGCGATGTTGGCTTGAGTTACTTTAGGACTATGACTTCGATATAGTTTATACCTATGGAAAGGGGAACATTGTTTCAGATTCACTCAGCAAGATATCTAGTATACAACTACTAGGCGAGGTGACAAAGCAGTTGGTTGCTTTATAGATATCTATTGTGGAAAAGGATGAAGAAGCCTTCCTTTAGTCTCTTACAGTCACTCCCCCCACTTTTTCAGTGAGTCAGGGAGGCACGGTGTGGGGACGCTTACTATGAGACACGACATGCTCAGATATCCACAGGACATGCACCAGATGGATTTTCTGAAGGCCGGGAGAACATCATCCTCTTCAGAGGAAGTACCATGGTACCAATGTCACTTCAGGAGGATGTGTTGAGGGAGTTCCACACATCCCCTCTAGTGGTACATCCAGAAGTGGTGAAGATGTACCAGGATCTTCGACGACAACACTGGTGGTTGGGAATGAAGAAAGAAGTTGTAGAGTTTGTTTCTTGGTGTGTCACTTGTCAGCAAGAGAAGGCGGAGCACCAGGTACCAGTAAGCTTGGTGGAGCCTTTAGAGGTCCCAGAGTGGAAGTGGGGAGGGATACCCATGGACTTCGTAACAGGACTTTCACATACATCCAGGGTTCACGTATCGATTTGGGTGATCATTGACCAACTCACCAAGTCATCCCACTTCCTATTGATTAGAGAGTATGGTTCAGTAGAGAGCTTGGGACACCTCTACGTGAAAGAGATTGTGCGGCTACATGGAGTACCTTTGATGATTTTCTCGGATCGTGACGCACGCTTTACTTCTTGGCTATGAAAGGGGTTATAGGGAGCTTTCGGGACCTAGCTTCATTTGAGCATCACCTTCCATCCTCAGACGGATTGTTAGACTAAACCGATCATTCAGACCCTTGAGGACATGATACGCGCTTGTTTCATCGCCTTTGGCCGTAGCTAGGAGGACCAATTACCTTTGGTGGATTTTTTATACAACAACAGCTATCAATCCACCATAGGGATGGAACCTTTTGATGCATTGTACGGGCGACCATGCATATCACCATTGTGATGGACTTGCCCAGGGGAGTGAGCACTGGTGGGACCAGAGATGGTACGGGCTACCACAGAGAAGGTGAAAATCATCCAAGTATAGATGAAGACTACACATAGCCGGCAGAAGTCGTATGCCTACAGGAGACGGAGACCTCTAGAGTTCAAGGATGGTGACCACTTCTTTCAACGAGTCTCACCCCGATGAGGTCTATTGATATTTGGATGAGGCAGAAAGTTATCTCAAAAATTCATCAAACCTTTTCAGGTCCTCAGGAGAGTTGGTGAGGTGGCATACCGTATAGCTCTTCCACCTCAGTTGCACCGGGTTCTTGAAGTCTTCCATGTATCCCAATTGAGGAGATACGTGCACGACCCTTCTCACAACATGGACCATGGTGAGTTGGACATCGATGATTGGGAGACTTTTACGGAGGTTCAAGTAGAGATTTTGGATCGATAGGAGTGGTTCTTTCGTGGACAGTTGATACCTCTGGTGCATGTTCAGTGGAAGCACGGGAACCTCTAGGAGAGCACATGGGAGAGGGAGGCTCAGATGCATGCTCAATACCCCCACTTATTCCCTTAGTATGATTTGTGTCTTACGGTGACATAGATCCACGCGGTGGAGAGAATGTAAAGACCTGTAATTTCCATGTAATTTTTTTAAATAAATGGAAATTTTACAAGTCCGTTAAAATTGACGTTGCGTGATTCTGAGGCCCGGTGTGCCCAGAATCAATTTCTGAAGTTTTGTTTGGGTACGCTCAGTAAACATACGATCGGGTTTTTGAAACTTTTGAACCAGTTCTCAGAATTGAAATATGAGAGAACCTTTGAACTCACAGCACTAGTTGTCGCTTAAGAATACTTTCACATCAACGACAGTTGGTTGAGGGAGAAAGATGGTTTTTGGATTTTCTTGGGAATAATAAAATAAAATAAAATCATGTTTTATTTTATTTTTATCTTTTATAACCACCCAAGTGGGAGTTAGAGGTGGAGACCACCACACCTTAACCTCCCATGAAGGGTTGTGGTGGTGGGGCCCACCTGAACCTAAACTCCCATGAGAGGTTATGGTATGGGGACCACCTGGGACTAACCCGCCAAATTAATGAGGGAAACCAATCAACTCCCTCATAAATGAGGGAGAGTTTCTTGACCTCCTCTGCCCAATTAATGGTGAAACCACCTCTCTTCTTATGTGTTCCAACTCCCCTATATTAATTATGCCAAGTCATTCTGATTAATTAATTGATCCAATGCTTTAAATTAATTGATTAACCCATTAAAATATTATGAAAACAATTGAATAGGATTTTATAATCTTTCATATTTGGTTGGAATTTGATTTTGGGTGAAATTGGGCGAGTGGAGGAACTTAGGGAGAAGGATCTCCAACAAATAACTTCATCTATGAAGAATTCCGGTGGGGAGCATCTTCAACTTCTTCCTCGGAAGCACCTTGCAGAGGTAATCGATGTGGGATATCCTTGATGAACGATGACAAATCTGTCTTCTTCCCCACGACTCTGTCGATGAACAACGATCAAGGTAGGGGTTTATTTGGGTATGAATGATTTTCCTATTTTCTTCCTTTGAATTCTTTTTCAAGATTGGGAATAAATATTTGCGGGAGGTTGTAAAGAATGACGTTCTTCTTCATGTTCTTGTTGAACCATATGCAACCACCGTAACGCAGAGGGTACGATCCAAAAAAACATGGCCCGACCCCTCCGCAAATATTGTGATGGTTTCTATTGGTCAACATGATGAATGCGGAGGTGCAACGACACTGCCCCACATCCACCGCCGCTCCGTGACCTCTGCACCCTCACAGTACCCCTGCGGTAGAGCTGCTCTGTGGCGCCGATGGCCACCGCCGTCCAGGCCCATCCGCCATCGTTCGGGCCCAGCCGCCACTGCCGACTGAGCTGCGCCACCACCTTCGTCCGCCGAGCCACCATCGCCGTCCGCCGAGCCGCCACCTCTCTCCGTTGAGCCACCACAGTCCCTCCAAGCTGTCGGCTGAGCCACCCCGTCCACGCCGCCCATGGCCTTCCAAGCTACTCCGGTGGAGCCACCCGCTGCTGAGCTATTCCGACAGAGTATCCCCACAACTGGGCTGCCCCGGCCACACGACCCCATGACCAAGACACCATGCGATCGCGCCACCCCGTGGCTGAGCCTCCCCGAGGCTCCGGCTGAACTGACCTGCGTCCTCACCCCATCCGCCACAAACCCCCACGGCTCTTCGCAGTCTGTCAGGCCGCCCAGTGGGCCAGGTCGGCCATCATGGAACAAGCCGGACCTAGCAGGCCAGGCTAACCCAGCGGGCTGGATCGGTCCAACTGGGGCGGATCGGACCCGGGGCCACTACGACCCATATAATTTCTTTTGGCCATAACTTTGGCACCAGACGTACGTTTGATGAACTGTCTACGGCACTGGAAATCATGGATCGAGACAGTCCCTTTGAGTATACCCCACTAGTGTTATGGATTAATATGGGGAACAGTTAGGATAGGTCGAGCATGAATCCAATCAAGCCCCAGGACTAAAAAGCTAATAAGTCACAGACCGGGCATCCGAATGACGCGTCGTCTATTGCGTTGAGACCCCTATGATGTTGAATAACTTTTTGATACTTACTTATGGGAAACCGTTGCAGTTATAGTATCAACTTGTAGCTCCTGGAGCGGATCCATCCAGGGTCGAGCAAGCATAGTGCGAGAACCCAGAAGTTGGATGAGACTTGATGATTGTTGACCATTTTGACTTGGGGTGACTTGACGGGCCCAGTGGGGAGCGCCTTTGTGTGACGCAGCAGACCCACAGTGGGGAGTGCCTTTGTGTGATATAGTAGACCCATGGTACACGATAGGAGGAGTACCTCAGCAGGCCACGGTGGGGAGAACCTATCTGTGACCCGGCAGACCCACGGTACTCGACAATAGGAGTACCTCAGCAAGTCACGAGGGGGAGCCCCTCTGTGTGATGTAGCAGACCCATGGTGGGGAGCACCTCTGTGTGACGCTTCAGACCCAAAGTACTCAATAGGAGGAGTACCTCAACAATCCATGGTTTTGGGAAGCGCCTATGTGTGACACGGCAGGCCCACTATACTTGATAGAGGAGGGGATCTCTAGTATCCAAGGTGTTTGATGATGAGACTGGGGATGTTACTTATTACTTCCACTAGAATAAATCCTAGTGTGAGCTGATTCATTAACTTTTGTTTTTTCCTCATGATTGAGATGGATCACTTCATAACTTAGGTATATGTATAGCCATATACCTAAGTATGGTTATCTGTTGATTTCATACTTTTTTGTTTATCCTTGTTAGATTTTGTGAGACCTTGAGGGTCTCTGTGTCCCTACTCAGTATCATTATAATCATGCATGCACGGGCTATTCCTGCACCTCGTTGTGTTGGATGTAGACGACGGACAGCGCTGCCTGAGGCTGAGAGTACCAGGACCGACGGTACCCGGAGGTGGACTATACGGCATGACAGTCCACAGAGGATACGGACGAACCTGGAGTGCTAAGGAGGCAATCTGTACCTACCCTTCAGGTAGGAACTTCGAAGGATGATCCAGTGGTAGTTTTTCTTTTCTTCAATTGTACTTTTCATTTCTTGTACCATATAGTTGGGCTTGTATTTTCAACCCCTTTTACTTTCAGTACACTTTTGTTACACAGTTTTACTTAGTGTTTTATTTCTAGCTTGTGCTATGTTGTGTGTGTTTACAGGTTATAAAGGCAATTCCTTCCCAGTTTTAGGGAATTACGCCTTTGGAGCTAGTCGCCAACCCCTAGCCTAAGGAAGGCGGGCTTGGGCTAGTCATGGCACGGGTCCTGGGGGACGGGTCATGACAATTACTTACCAAAGTCACACCAAACCGACATAAATAAATTATGAGAGTTTTATGGTCTATTTTCGGATAAAAAATGGTTTTTTGACATGTTTACAGGACATTTGGGCCCATAAATTTAGCGATTATTCCATTTTTAGCATAATTACCCCTTAATCACTGTAATTAAATTTAATAAATGTCACTAATAATTTTGGTTAAAAATGGATTTCATATTATTAGACTCAAATTATCATAATGGTTATAATTTTTTATATCCAAATTTTTAAAATTAAATAATAGTGTTTGGAAAATTAATATTAATTATCATCTTGCAGACAAATGGTTTAACTGGTTTTTGTAGGAAAATGTTGAAAAGATTATTGAGATTTTATATTCAATTTCAATATGAAATTGATTCTAGTAAACTATATTTTATTAATAAATTTATTATTTATCTAATGTGGATGTATAAAAAAATTAAAATATAATTTAACATTAATAATTATTTAATCAAAAAGGCAGTTTTCAACTAAAATGCAATATTTTTCGCTATTCATTAAAAAATGATGTTTCTCAAAAAAAATATAAAAAATTCACCCTAGACTATTTTGACATTACAAATTCAATAAATAATATTATTTTTTGGAATTAAATTTACAATAATGTAAAAATTAATATTTAAAAATGGTTCTCTATTAAAAGGTTGTAAAATTTCCTTTAGAAAACTATAGATTTTTGTGTGTGAAATAGGTTTTGTTCTTATCAAATCCATATCAACCCTAATGGATTAATATAAAAAATATTTTATTGAATATAAAACATATAAGTTTCATTAAAATCATTCAGTTGTTGTAATTAGTCAAGTTTATTAATGTAAAATTACCTCAGAATCATAAAAATAAAAATATTTATTTTTATATCTAATTCGTTCTCGTTTTAATTTCTAATTAACATTTACCAATGAATTAATTTTATATTGGTGTAAACCATAATTTTTTAATTTAGTTATTAATTTTCATAATAAATAATTTAACGTCTAGTTTATATCATATTATATTAAATAATAATATTTTATCAATACATTTTTATTTAGTGAAACACGGTCTTTCATGTAATATAAACATTAATTATGTTTTCTCTTATGTATAAAAAAAGCTATAGATAAAGGTTTCTAATGCTCATAATACAAGATATCAAGGAAGATCACTCTAGTGTGTAATGTAAGATATCTCAGGGTTGTCTGCATTAAATGTAATATCATGTGTTGAATTTTTTTAAAATAGTAAATATATAGTAGAGTCTTGGGATATTATATTCTCTTAATAGTTAGTTATTTTTTTTATTCACACTAATGGATAAAAAGTTATACTATTGAATTTTGGTTATGTTATAATTACAAAAACCATGTTACTTTAATATAAATATTAAGAATTAAAATTATAATACGTCTTTTAAACATGAAGGTGTGAATAGAGGAAACCACATTATTAAAACCATATAAAATGT
Organism: Viscum album; assembly: GCA_963277665.1. Classification (NCBI taxonomy): domain Eukaryota; kingdom Viridiplantae; phylum Streptophyta; class Magnoliopsida; order Santalales; family Viscaceae; genus Viscum; species Viscum album. The sequence goes on along the minus strand of OY728155.1, from coordinate 990,293,374 downwards.
ATAATGAAATAAATTTTATTTAATGTTGGGTGAAAAGGTTTTTAAAAAAATGATTTTTATATATTAATTGAGGTGATTGAAAATTTAAAATTTTGTCACCTTTAAAAATTTTATTTTTCTCAAATGGATACAATATTTAGAATCATTTGGTCTAATTATTATAAAATAGATAATTTTATTTTTAGGAATAAAATTATGATTACTATGAAAAAATATAACTACACTGATAATAGTGAAATTGTTATTTATAAATATTTATTTGATTAATGTCGAATAATTATTAATTAATAATTTAATTTCTAATTTATTAAATAATGAGTATAAGAATGTTTTTAAATAAGAAAATAATTTTATTAACATGTATGTAATTTGAAATCAATGTTAAATATAATTATGAACACATAACGATTAAGAATATTGTTTTAAAAAATATTATATATATATATATATATGTATATATATAATTAAATCTAAAAGTAAACATTATATGACATTAATATATAATTTGATGAAATGTAGATTAAAAACTAGTTTCCACGGTGAAAAGAAAATGGTAAATTTTAAAAACCAAATGGTAAATGTTTTAGAACCTGTTTCAAAAAATGGTGTAAATTTATGGAGGAGGATTTATCAATCTTATATCCCACCAAAACCAGTTATTTTTCACTTTTAGTGCCATAAACTCGTGAATAGTATCTTTCCATTAATAAAAAAATGGGTTCTCGCAACAATAAGATTTTATTCTCTTATAAAAAGTGTCACAATTACAAAAAATTTCTACACTTTATTATTGGAATTTATATATATATATATATCTTAATTTTCTCCTCCTATAAATATATCTTAGTTTTACATGACTCTAGTATCAATATTTTATCTTAAGATCATTATTTATAAGGATTTCACCTATAGAATGTTCACAATCCCAATGTGAGTATTACTTAATACTTATTTTTATATTCTTATTCACTCCCTTGTAAAAATATCTCAATCATATTTATATAATAACAAAAGTATGACTAGTTAAATAAGTATTATTATATTAGTGTAAACACACTTATTTATTATTATTTATCTACTTAGGAAAACGAAACAATGTTTATCGTGTATTATGTAAATTACCACCTCCATATAGTGACGACATCCATTTATCACCACTAACACTCTTCAATTACTATAAGAGTAAAATTGAATATAAAATATTATATAGGTAATAAAATAATGAATAAAAATTATAATTAACAATCATTCTCTATCATTAAATGAGAAATAAAATCATTAATTGTGTGTTTTGAAGGCTTTCACCTCCATGAAGTGATGACTTATAATTTCAACATCACACCTCTCTTTAGATTATAAGGGTGAAATTTAAAAATAAATATGAAATATATAAAATAATCATTAATATGAAAATTATAATACACCTACTCTTCTGATCATTCTTCTGAAAATTAAAAACATAATCAAGCATTGTGTGGACTATAACCTCCCCAAAAAAGTGTATCTCATTTTTCATATATTTTTAATCTTATATATTAAACCCTATATAATATTGTTTCAGAAACATAAATATAATTGTTAAAAATATTTTTTATTTTATAATAATGATATTATTCTAAAACAAGTGACTTTCATAATCGTAATCATCCCTTAATTATAGTATCATCGTGTTTGGGTTGGTCTAACCACATGATTGAATAATGACATAAAAAAGAATCATGGATTCTATTGAGAACATAATTACTGATGATATAATAAATATATTAGGAAATAATTATTTTTTCTAGAATGGAACACTAATTTTTTTCTCAATAATTAACATAACCTAATTTTTTTATTAATAATCTCCAAAAAATCCATGTCGATAATTTAATCTATTTGAACAGCAACTAAAACTATAATAGAATAAAAATATAACCAAATAAAAAAAAATTAAAAAATCAATTTCATTATGTTATATTATCTAAGAATGATGAAATTTGGGATAATTATAACGAAATTCTCATCTATTAAAATAGTAGTTCAAAACAATCAAGATTAATCACAACCAATATTTAATATAAATAGTATATAACATATATACATGTAGACAATAATTAATTTTTTTTATAAATATGAATATCAATAATTTTTTAAGCCTCTGATTAGTATAATAATTATTAATATGATTTGTGTTAGAGTATGATCACTTATGTGTGATTTCATATTAAGGGTTTAACATGCTCAATTTATGATTCATTAGGTTATAGTTTTTCATACAAGTATGAAATTTTCAATATTTTGTTGATCCAACCATTAAACTATTTTATATTCTATTTAATCTTTTCCTTTAGTTAAAGTAGTCATCATTATTAAAACCTGATACTTTGAGAAAAAATTTCCAAAAAAGAAGTATACTATTGGTACCAAAATCGTCTATTTAACTAATGAATCTTCTTTTCTCTTTTTATATATTTTATATACAATATGTTTTATAAATTAAAATCCCAGAATGTTTTTAATTTTATATTATTTCTATTTTATTATACACATTTCATGAAAAAAATGTATTTCATCATCTATTTTGATGTGATAGTTTAAAAATGGAATACAAATATTAATAATAATATTTAATTTTTATATTTAGTATCCCAAATTTATGAGACTGATTTTGGTTCTATTCATGAATTTTCTATTTTGGACTATTTATAATATATTTTCTTAAAATTATGATCTTTTATCTCTCCAAAAAAAATGTAAAGCAATTTTGATAGAATCATTTATAAAAATGATTTTAATATTCTTTGAAAAGAGTTATATTTTAAATTCTATTATTATTCAAAGGATTATTACTCATGAAGTGATGTTCAGAAAACATTTTATATATATTTTATGAAATGATTGCAATTTTAAAATGAAATTTTTGATATCCTATTATTTCTAAATATCATGATAAGTGATATATTTTATAATATTATAAAAAATAATTCTTTTTTCTATGGGTTCTTTATGATATGACTATAATTTTCACACATATGTGTGGATGATGCTGTTTGATTTCATATATCACCGTATAATGATTTTTTGAGTTTATATGTCATTATATTTTTTCCATGCGTGATGGATTTTATTCACTTAGGCATGGTACTAATAAGTTTTATCACATTTCTAGGTGTGGACATAATGAGTTTGACCAAAAATCATCAAAAATAATGAGTTTTCTAATAAAGGATTTATTATTCTTATGATTCTGTTACATTTATAAGGTTCTTAACTAGTTATTATAAATTTACAAGATATATTATAGTATCATGATATCATAATTGATCAATTTATTCCATATTTGTTTTGTAGAATTATTCATTAATTTTTCTTTCCCAATCATTTTATGATTAATAAGATGTATTTTGAGTCATGTCATAACTTTTATTACATCCTTAATAATATTTTTATGATATACTATTTATATATTATAATTTATTATTAACATATATAGTCTTATTATCATTTAAAAATATATTTATCCTCTTTATAAAGTTCTCCATTATATATATGATATGATATATTATTTTATGTCTTTACAATTCTACGAATATGACCACACGCATTTCTTATGTTTCGACCCCCAGGTTATGAAAATGATTATATAATTAGATATTTCTAGAAATGGGCATAGAGGAGTTTCATGATGGGGATATTAATTCAATGGTTCTAAAATAAGATCTTGACACAGCAACTCTCTAATAAAATAAATATTATAATCATTTGGATTTGATATTATTTTTAGGTTTATTGCATAAAACATTAAATTAATTTACAAGTTTTCTAATTAATTATTTAGGTTACATTATAAGGTTTTACATGAGGGTTTTTATATTGTTACACATTATATTAGTTATTTTTGTGATTTTATTACAGGACATTTATTTTAAACAATTTTATAATTTTATGGGATAACTGTAATTTAAGGATAACATTCTGAACGTTATTTACAATAGAAATTATATAGTTTCATTAATAATTAAATCATTATATGGATAATAAAAGAGGATGTATGATATCATAGAAATGAAACTAGTTGTAGTAACCCTAAAAGGGGTATATTGGGTATTATCTCAATCATCACATGGTGCACAAAAAAGATTTATAATTTCATAACTTGTATGACACTCATGGTAGATATGCTCTAGAATATTTATGTTCTTAAAAACCATTATGATGGTTTTGAATATATAAATTGTTTTAATTGAAATGAAACCATGTTTATACTAGATAGAAAATGGATATTCGAATGTTTACATAACATCTAAATATTTTTTAAAGGAAACACAATGTTTTAAAGTGTACATGATACACAACACAAAGCATAAATGATCAACTATGTATTTTTATTATGTGACCACTATAACCTAAAAATTGACTTATTGGGAATGAATAGTATTAACTTAATTATGAAATATAAAATTTTCTTACAAATTAATAATTTATTCATTTATTCTTAGAAAATAAAGCACGTAATTCTAGTAAAGTTATTTTTTTCATGAAATATACCTTCATCAAAAAAAGTTATTTATTTTGTGAGAGAAAAATAAAATTGATTTATAAATATTTAAAAAATTCATTAGATGAAATATATATCATTTTTTGATATCATCAAATCAATATTATTTTATGTTGATGTTTTGAGAAATTTGTAAAAATATTTATTTTCCATTGAATAGTGAAAAATATCAATTCTTATTGGAAATGTTAATTAAATTTTGAGAATTTAGTAACCAGTAATATATATTAAATTAGTTGAAAAAAATTATTTTTTTCTTTTTTATTTAAAATAACATAATTATGGTTTCTAAAATGGATTTGAAACTTTTGTTATGTATAAATATATCTAATCTTTAAAAAGTTCAATTCTCTAAAAACAATTTTAAGTTAAGTTTTGCTTATTTATTTTTTAAATTAAATGATGAAACATATGGGTTTTGAATCTAAAAAAATGGAATAAATATTATGAATAAATAGGTCCAAATTTTATAAATAAGCCCCTTTAATTTTTTGTACTATATGAATAGTAACCATAGTTATTTTTTTACCACAATAAAGGGAAAATTGGGTAATTAAGGGTAAAAATAAAGTGATAATGAATAGAAAATGTACCTAAATATTTTATAAGATTTATATAATGAGTAATATTCATATATAAACATTAAAGGTTAAGTTATATAACCATTAATGGCCACATTTATTACATTATGATCTTTATAATATTTTATTTAATGAAATGTAAAGGATGTCACACTCATATTTTTTATGACTATAAAATTTTCAATATGGTCTTATTAGTACTATATTTTCAAATATAAAAATAATCTTGAAATAAAATTGTTGTAAATTCATAATTTTAATTTATTTTTAATTTTTAGCTGAGAAAAAATTACATAAATTCTTACACAATAAATATTCAATAATTATTTAAAAATTTAAAAATCAAATTGATGATATTATAAAAATAAAAATAAAAATACAATGAGATAATTAATATAATAAATCAATATTTAGATGAATTTTAAATGATATATATGTATTAAAATATATGGTTTAATGTTATAATTTTTTGTTGATATTTTTAAAAGTCAATGTAATGAATTGTGTTAAAATTTTTATTAATGATATTTGAAAATAAATAATATTTTATAAAATGAAATAAAATTTATGAAAATATTAAATTCTAATATATTATTTGGATAATGTTTGAAATATAATAAATTATCTATTTTATGGGACTTGGTTAATTTTATAGTAACAATATTGTCCCGGAACGAGTAATATTCAATGTTGTCACGGTAAGAGTTAATTGGGAAAAATAAGGGTAAAAATTATAAGTATAAGAAAGAGACTTATACATATCAAAAACTTATTATATTATATTATTACAACTAGTATAAATATTATATGAAAAATAAATTACATTATATCCATTTTTCATTAATAATTAATTTATATTAATATTATATTTTGAAAAATTCTATGAGTGCTCCTCCCCTCCCCTATAAAAGGGAACCTCTTCTTCTCATTTAAACACACATAAAATAACTATTTATTTTATAAATTACAATCCAAAATACTTTACTCAAATACCTACATTATCGAGTCCTTATTTTAGGCAAAATAAAAACTGTGGTATTATTTATTAGTTTAGAGAAGAATATCTTTCAATGAAATGGTATAGTTTTAATATGTTAGTTGTAGTTTTTTGTCCTCACACACCTTATTAATATGTTAGTAAATCCTGAAAAAATACTAACCCCTATATTTTACATCAAATAATATGATATTATGTTAGTTTAATTACCTGTATCCATCTCCACATCCATGAAATGGGAAATTGATTTGTCGTTCATGTATAGAGAAGACTACCACCTCACAAACTGATGTGATCCATCTTCCATCACCATCTCTCACATTTGGTTATAATTATGTAATTAATGTTTATAAATTATATTAATTAAATTTTTGTAATTTATAAAAGCTAAAATAACATTTATGTTTGTACCTTTCTATGGATATAAAAATGATAACATCATTCGTGTGTACGTGTGCACAACCACCTCCATGAAGGAATGTGATTAGATTTCCTCACAAAATAATATAAATTATATATATATATATATTTAAAAAATTAATATGATATTTAAGATATTATTATCATTTTTTAAATATTTAAATATGCTTAAATTTCATCCATAATGATCATTTAAAAAAGTAAGCATTACTCATGCGTGTATACGGTCTATCGTCTTCATTGGTGTAATATAGTTCACTTCTCATATCAAAATTTAATAGATGTATTTAAAATTATAATTTATGAATAAAAATTATAATAATAAATTAGTATTTCTATATGTATGCTGTAATAATTTTCTACTTCACCATAGTAGACATACCTACATCATTTTGGACATCAGATCCAAATATCCCCAAAAACATCTAATTTGAACTAAAATAGTTAATTAATTTTTTTAAAATTGAAATTATTCAAAGAAAGTAATTATATAAATTAAAATTAGTATATAGAATGTAAATAATTTATCTTTTATATTTAGGAAGATAAATATAATACACAGATAGTTTGACTCAAGGTATGAAACACATTAACTAAGGCTCCTCATTCTAAATGTTTTAAATATTTATTTTATAAACATTCATTTTAATTAACATGTTTAAAAAATGGATATATGAATTTAATTAAACATAAATTAATTTTTTTAAAAATATATTTGAAATTTCTCTCAAATTTTTCAAAAACGGATCTTCATTAGCTATTATATAAGGAAATTTCTTTTAAAAATAATATTCTAATGTTTTTTAATGAAAAAATGAATGTTTTATCAATATATTACATGTGAATATTTTATTTTACTAATTATTACATAATGTTTTAAATCATTCTGTATAATATTATATGGTAATTCTCAAAAAAAATCATTTTTCGTGTGAAATATTCTTATAAAATAGGTGATTTTGCTTTGGGAAAGTTTTTATGATGAAAGAATTCATGTTTCATGATTATTTTAGGGTTCATGGGAATTTATTATTATGACTTGTGTTTCTATTAAAATAAAATGTTTGGTAGGTCCAATATATCCCTCCAATGCATTGGGTATGACCAAAGTATTCAATAATGCTTATTCCTAGTGTAACTGTGATGTATATATTCATGTATAACCACGAGGGTTATTTTATCATAGTCATGATGGTTGAAAAAAGTAATTAATATAATAAAATCATTCCCTATTTACCTATATTATTTATTTATTGTTTTAAATTTTTTATAGAAACCCCTTATTTTCACAAGGTGTGTTGTTGAGGTTATGTTCAAAGGAATTTATATGTTACTTATTGTTAAATAATTGTGAAAAAGAATCATGATTTTATCATTTTAATAATGAAAACTATATGGATTTTATTTTTCATCTATTGTTTCTTATTGAAAATTTTATTTAAATATGATAAAAAAAGTGATTTATTGGGTAATAGAACGTTTATTTTGAACTCAATTTATATTAAAAAAATTAATTTTTGTATTTTTATTTAGAGAATATTGATTTTTTCCATTATTTTTGGTCATTTATTAATATTTTTGTGAACGTAATGTGTTGTAATATGATTTTAATATGTTAAAATTGAAATTAAGAACAAGGATACTATAATGAAGAAAATTGTGAGATATATCGTAAAAAGAAATAATATTTTTTCTGAATGACTTTTTTATAAAAACAATGGTTAATTTGAAGTGGTGTATACTTTTAATGTATGAGTTTAATATTTAAGAGTTATTAGTAATTCTATAAAACTATAAACCAAAAATATTTGTATAATTTTAATTATATTCTATATTCACTTGAATATTAAATGTTCAAGGATAGGTCTTTATAGTTTATATCAATGTTGGGTTTAGATAACTTTTGATATTTGGATGTTTTTATGAATGGTTATTTTATGAGTTATAGATTCTATAATGGGTTTATAATTTTATGGTTGGCCATAAATTCAATTTCTTATAAATTATTTTTTCAGATTTATTTTATCAAATTTTTATTTGACTAATTGTATTTTTGGATAAATTTATTTTTTTTTATGTTAATATTCATTATTACATTTTATGATGCGAAATAAAAATTATCATATAACCATTATAGTAGAAAAAATTAATTAATATTTATTATATCATGTTTATTTTGGGTTTTTTATCACATTTTTGGGAATTTTATATGAATTATAATGTTTTAGGAAATGATATATCATAGATAGTGTGACATCGCATCCCATATTGTAAGGTTACAATGTTTAAACCCATAACTGAATAGAGATAAGAGTGAATCGCCTACAAATGGACTACATGGTGTCAATTAGTATGAATTATTATTTTTAGTTAAATAATTTTATGGGTGAATATTATGTTTATTTTGGTCACATATGTATTGAATACAATGGGATTGACAATTTATTTACTAAATAAGTGATTAATGTTATTAAACAAGAAGATAATTATAATTTTGGGCTGAATGACAATAATAAGGTAAACTAAATACTATGTTATTTTATTTGAGGAATAAGATTTGAATTATCCTTTTGTGTATTTATGATGTATATAAATGATTAGAATTCACAGAGATTATATGATTTGGGTACATAATTTTTAGTATGACATTAATTGATGTTATTTCAAGATAAATATTAGAATTATATTCAAAGACTATGAGATAGATTCCTTCTAATTTTTTGGATTCAAAAAAATTATAGAAAATTATGAAGTAATTTTAAACATAGTTATTGTATTATTTATATTGAACTTTGGGTATTACTTTTCAATTCAACATATTAAAGGTGGCCTTTATTCATTTCGTGTTTTACTGATTTTGTGGAATTTTATTATATTCATCTCACCATTTATGTTTTGGTCAATTTCTAAAGACATAAATAAAAGATTTTTCTCCAATTGTTGATTTAGTGATTTTATGAATTTGAATCTAATTCTTTAAGAATTAAAAATTCATCTTCAATACTCATAAATTAAATATAAAACATGATATTTTTGTCTCTATAGAATTAAGGTTGAAATTATACTTTTAATGTAAGTATATTTCCTTATGTTATAAGTGTAGGTAAAAAAAATATCAAATGTATGAAAAACATCTTGAAATAGAAACAATATATATTTTCTTTTCATACCAATAAATAAATTAAATTTTATCCCATTACAGATTTATGGGTTTTTGATGGTTCACTATCTCATGAAAATGTTATCTATTACATTATATCTATATTTTTTATATTATTTTCACTTAAATGTTTTAAATTATAATCCTATACTTTTTTATCTATGATGACCCTACTAATTACCTTTTTTATCTAATTTAGTGGATATTTTATCAATCCATTTACAGATGTGGTATTTATTTAAATTTAGTTTAAAAATTCATACCATGGTTACCATGACCAATTTCAGAATTTTGGGGATGAAATTTACAGTGTGGGGAGAATTTAGCATCATGTTATTTTTTAAATTAAATATTATGTTTGATAGCACACATGATATGAATCACCGAGGTTAAACAAAGAAATACATATTTTTATATTATAAAATTTATATTATAGCCATTAAATTTAATGTAATGAAATGTATTCACATAATTATGAAGTATAAAATGGGCATGCCCATTAATAATATTTTAATTAATTCATATAATATTAAGCTCTTAATTTTAGTAAAGTTGTTACATTCATTAAATAAAATGTCTTCACGAATGATTTCCATTGATTTTTAATGAAAAAATATAATTATATTATAAAATAGTTAGAAATTTTATTTAATGAAACAAATTTTATTTTTTAAATCAATATATCGAAAATATCATATAGTGATATTTTAATAATTTTCATAAAATTTTGATTTCTCAAAGAATATTAAAAAATATTGATTTGTATTGAAAATTTTATTTTCTTTTCAACTATATAAATATTGAAATTATATTTTAAATTCGTATAAAATTTTAATTCCTTTAATTTTAATTTTTCATAATTCAATTATTGTTTTTCAAATAAATTTTATATATTATTTTATTATAAATACATTTCATGTTTAAAAAGGTAATTTTTCAAAAAAACTATTTTTCATCAAGTTTTATTGATTTAATTTTCTATCAAATGAAGAAAAAAAATTCTAAATTTAAAAAAATTTCTTTTATACTTGTAATTAAAAGGTAGAAATATAGTAAATAAGTTTTAATTTGAAAATGACAATTTTAATATGAGTAATATTCCCAACAAGGGTAATGGGTAAATTATGAAATTAATGGTAAAATATATAAGGACTCAAAAAAATGACCTTAAAACAATCTCCAAGTAATTTGGATGAGTAATTTTCATGCATAAGAATTAAAATTTCAGATAAAACACCATTTATGGACATATGGATTAGATTATAACCTTTACTAAGTTTTATTTAAAGAAAAGTCAATGAAGTTATAGTCATATTTTTAATAACTATAATATTTTTAACATGGTATTATGAAGATGTTTTTCTAGAATATAAATACTACTTTCAAATATAATTGATCAATATTTTAAATGGTAATTTATTTTTCATTATTATTTAATATATAAATACCTTAAATTCATACACTACACTAATGTAGTTTTTATATAATTAATCAAAAAAATAAAAACATTTTGATAAAAATATATAAATAAATATAATATGATATAATATATGTAATCCATAAATATTTTAGTTTCCATTTACATGTTAATGAGGTATTAAAAAAATTAATTCAAAGATATATTATTTTATTGATTATTTTAAACGCCAATATAATGAATAGTGTCAAAATTGACATTACTAGTATTTTAAAATAAATAATACTTAATTAAATGACATAAAATTATGGAAAATGATAAATTGGTTTAAATTATTAGTAAATTTTTTAAATTATCAATCATTATCAAATTTATAAAAAATTTAAATTTTATTGTAAAATTATTATCCTTATTGGGTAAAAATAAATGTTGTCATGATAAAAGATGAATGGATTAAATAAGGGTTAAATATAAATTATAAGTGTAAAATTGTGACCTAAACCTATTTGAAAATAATTTTATGATATATTTTCAACCCAAAAAAAAATTATAATTTAAATAACTCAATTTATTAAAATTATGAAATAAAAATTATCTTTTATTAATTTAATATTTTTAGTAATGGGAAAAATGCCTCTCCACTCTCTTATAAAAGGTCACAACATATTCTCATTTATAAACATTTCAATACACATTTTAAATAAAATATCTCTCCAAATACCCCCCTGGACTCCCTAACCTCATTATAGAGGACTTATTTTAAAGAAAACACAAACCATAGTGGTCTTAGTGTTTTTAGCAAAGGTTATTTTCTAATGAAGTTGTACAGTTTTGTCCGCATGTTTTAGTTTTGCTTCTTGTTCAAAAATCATTAAATATTATTTTATCATTATTAAATACCAAAAAAATATAAAAAATTTACCTAGATTTTATTATGTTACTATATTGGCCAATATCCTCCTCCACTTCAATCAAATGTGAAATGAAGTTGTCATTAGTGTGTACGACAGACAATCGCGCCATGAACTAACTTGACCCATTTTCCATCACCATGTCTAACAATTGGATATAATAATGAAATTAATATTTATAGATGATATTAATAATGTATTAATTATTATTTAAATATAACATATCATTTATTTTCTTATAATTCCAAGTATATAAAAATGATAATTTTATTTATGTATAGTTTTGGAATACCACCACGACTAAGTGATGTGATTTGTTTCCATCACCACATCACATGAATGATATATAGATATATATATGTTTTTTCATGTGTGAGTGTAAATTTAAATATTTAAACTGATATTAAATATATTATGATAATTATTTAATGATATAATAATTATTAAATCTTTCCATAATTATCATTGAAAAATGGAAACACTACTCATACGTACATAGGGCCCACCTTCTCCATGATTTTAACATAGTTCATTTTTAATTACCGTATTTTGTGAATAGATTGAAATGTATATTATATATATATAAGGGATAATTATTTATTGTTTATTTTTATCGAGATGAAGGAATAATGACCACTTTGACCATATTCTACACACCTAAGTTGTTTTTGACATCAGAACCAAATATTTCTACAAAGATACATCATGAAATTAATTAATTAATTAATTAATTAATATAACATGATAGTAGGAAAAATAAAAATAATAATAAACATAAATAAGTTTGCCATGAAAGTGAATAATTATATGATGTGTCACGACCTCGTCCCCACAAAGTGTACCCCTCCTGGGCTGGAAAGGTGAAAAGGGAGATAATGACCATGTGTCCCGCCTCCAGTAGGCCATGGGTTGGCAACTAGCATCGAGGGTATAATAAACACACAAATGGGACGAATTATCCTCTAAGAGAACACATGCAGAAGAGAGAGATAATATAGACACCAACCAACTCCAACTCCTAACTGAAGTATAAAAGAAACCGAAGTACATATATGAAAAGTCATGAAAAAGTACTACAAACGGAAGGGGAAAACTATAAGTACCCAAAAGAAAGTAAAAATAGCAGCAACCACAAGCCCGAATAGCTCCTGCAACCCCAAGCTAGTAGAAACCATCTTGATCCCCAACCTGCTCCAAGTGACCTGAAAAAAAGTTTATATATATATAGGGTGAGTATAACGGTATACTCCGTAGGATCCTCCCCAAATCCTCTCATACAAAAGTAGAGAAAGCATGCTAAAGCACAGTGAACAACAAGTGAAACTAACTCATCATCTAAACAGGTATACTAAGTTCCCAACCTCACCATGGATACTCTCACCAAGTAATGCATACAAGATTATAGAATATAGTAAAGAATATCAAGGGTACCCTGCTACTAATTCCCCATTGGTTTGCCGCTTTGCCCCAACGTCGCACATCCTAAGCATCGCTCTCCAAAAAGGCTTACCCGCATACACCTGGGTGAAGCACCACAATATGTACCTTGTGAAACACAAAGTCTTGCCCACATACACCTGGGTGAATCACCACACCATCCTCACAACCAAAATTAACCAGGTAGTTTCTTGGAGCCACCATAGCTCGCATAACGTGTATCATACGTTAGTTATTATACCACAAGCCATTACATCCCATACACTGAGTAAGGATCCTGAAGCCATCACAGTCTATACACGTTACACCTATAATAGTCCATAGGATACTATATCTAGAATATATGTGTGTGAATAACCACAAGCCATTAAAGCCCTCTACACACATATATGGGGAAACTAACCAATGTTCCAAAAAGCACAAGTAACTACCAAGAGAAGACAGCGGGGCCAAAGGGGGTATTCAGCCATTCATCCTTCCACCGGAATATTGGGGAATACACCCCCCCCCCCCTAGATCTCAGAATCCCCAGGGTGTCAGTTTCCCTTACTGACAGGGTGCTGTAGCGTATAGAAACACAAAAAGTACAGAATATACTATATCTCACTACCACACTATGGGCATAACCTAGTCTTAGACCCAACTGCAGCTAATGTCACTCAGACTCCAGACTGTTATTTATAAGACTAGGTATCCTATAAGAATAGAATCATTTAAAGAGATTTATTAGATCACTTCATTCCCTTTTTATTAGTTCCATTGTACGTTAATTATTTCTTTAAAAATTAATTAACCATGAACAATCGCACCTTAAAATTTCATTAGAATCACACCCAAAGTCCAATGTTCCTCCAAAAGTTTTCAACCTCATAATTAAGTTCTGGAAACTCCAACCCCATGAGTTAACACCATTTAATCAAACATTCATTATAGAATTACTTTCCCATATTCCCAGGCATTCTATAAAAGCATTCTATGATACTAAATACAAGGGGCTCAACACGGTGAGTAGTTATACTACTTATCAAGTCTTTTCTGCCTATAGCAAGAGCATAGATCCATCCTCCCTTGAGAAGCTAAACACAGAAAGCACGTGGCATACCTCGCGCTTCTTCTCCTCTTTCGGAAGAAGGGTAAGCAAGACCAGCTTCCTTGAGAAGTGGGGAAAAGTAAAGCAGATAATCAACCAAAGAATCAGCAAGCATCCAACAATCACATCCATCGACTTTCCATCATCCCCGGTGTTCTCCCTGACACCCACATGCATAAACCGATGCATCTCTTCACTCTAGGTGTCATCTGATGCCACAACCAAATGGACTCTATGCCACAAAAAAATGGCCTCTATCCCCCACATGACCAGATTCATTCACATGCCTCTTTATCTTTATCCAACCAATTTTCATTTAATCTCGGTTTATGTTCTTTACTGATTTCCTTCAAGAACAAACATCTAAGCAAAACATGCATAGATATCATACTATCTAGAAAAACAAGTGGCAATAATATATGATCGATATCAATTTATTTATTCGGTTCAAATATCTATTAGGTCAATTCCATTTTCATTCAGTGGGATAAAACATGCTAACATTATATATGCACGTAAAAGAAAGAGTAGCAATGAATCCTCTACCTCAAAGTATTTTGATGAAAACCACAACAGTCGAAGAACGCTAAAGAAAAACCGGTCCGATTCACCAAGGATCCTCCTTAGATCTCTTATCCTAACACAACCAAGACCAAATCTCATCATATTTGGCATCCACACACTTAGATCTACCCATAACGGGCGTAGATCTAAGAAACCAAGATAAGAGGATAAGTAGATCTTAGTATATCTAAGAAACCGATCGAGAACATAGAAGAAAGATCACATACCTCAAGAACCCGGCTTCAATTTGCCAAGATAAGCCTTCATATAACCTCCAAAATGCTTGGGAGAGGTTCTAATACCTTCAAGGGAGGGTAATCCTGAGTTATGGCTAGTTAGAAGCTTAAACGAACCCCTTTAGAGGCAAAAAGAGTTAGCTCCATAATGTTAAGATCTAATTTAAGTGCCCGCATGGTTTTCTCACACAGTTAAACAAATCGTGCACTAACAGTGCGGTCACTAATGACTCGTCAAACACACCTCATACAGTTAGGCTACACGGTTAGACAAATCGTGCATTATCCATGCATTAGCTACTACCTTGTCCACCCCTCTTGCACGGTTAGGCTGTACGGTTAGACAAATCGTGCACCTCCCGTGCGGAATCTAATACATTTTAGTTTTCCTTAACAATTCACCCAAACACACCTGCAAGTCACTACTCCAAAACAAGGGTAGTTAGAAACATCAAAAGTACCTGAATACGTAACATGAGGTTACATTTCACAACTTTCTACCATTGTGACGGTTTGTCGAAAAGGGATATTTTGGAAAAACGTCGGGGATAAGTTACCATAACCTCCTGGAACGCCTCTAACACAGAATTTTCATAATGTAGTGGACCAGAGAGGTTTTTCCATTACATCAGATACCTCTCAAAACATTCTCATCCTCGATAATCCAAACCCCACATAAAGAAAAAAAGAAAAAAGTTCTGAACAACCACCCATCGAGATACCTCTCAAAAGAGAGCTAGCCACCAAAACAAAAAGGGATCCATCTCATAAACATGATAGTTTCACAACCACAAAAGTTACATCGATACATGAAAAGAGTTAAACATCGAACAACTCTGGGTACTGAGCACGTATTTGTGACTCACATTCCTAGGTGCTCTCCTCCAAGCCACCGTGTCGCCACAAGACACGAACTAAAGGAATAGAATGCTCGCGCAACTCCTTATCCTTGTGGTCTTGGATATCAATAGGTCTCTCCTCAAAGGTTTCGTCATTATCAACATCGATCTCTCCCCAATCGATGATGTGAGAGTCATCATGAAGATAATGACGGAGTTGTGATACATGGAAAACATCATGTATCTGACTCATCTACGGGGGAAGTTCTACTTGATACGCCACAGCTCCAACATGAGCTAACACCTCGAAAGGTACAACAAACCGGGGATAAAGCTTACTTCCACGACCAAACCTTTGATTCCCATAATGGGGAGTCACCTCCAGAAACACATGATCCCCAACATTAAACTCTAAGGGTATCCTTCTTTGATCGGCATATGATTTCTGAAGATCTTGCTCTATATTCATCCTCTCACGAATCACCTGAACCATCCCTGTAGTATTTTGCACTAGTTCTAGTCTGAGAATTGCTGACTCTCCGACTCTAGTCCAGAAAAACAAAGAATGTCAAGGCTGACCATACAAGGATTCAAACGGTGCCATACCGATGGTGGAGTGATAGCTATTATTGTAAGCGAATTCCACCCAGGGTAAGTTCCTCATCCATGATCCTCTAAAATCTAGAACACAAGATCATAATATGTCTTCAAGATTCTGGATGGTTCGTTCTGTCTGACCATCCGTTTGAGGATGAAAATTAGTTCTATGTCATAGTTGAGAACCAAAATCATGTTGGAGACCTCTCCACACTCTGGAGGTAAAACGAGGATCCTGATCAGAAATGATTGTCCTAGAGACTCCATGAAGTCTCACCACCTCCTCTAGATAATGTCTCGGCAAAACTTTCATTGAGCATGACTCCTTGATTGCTATAAAGTGGGCCAATTTCGTTAAACAATACACTACCACCCAAATAGCATCATGTCCTCTAGGAGCTTGAGGTAAACCAGTAAAAAAGTCCATTGATATGTCCTCCCACTTCCACTGAGGAATCTCTAGTGGCTAGAGAGGACCACTAGGAACACGGTGTTCGACCTTAACCTTCTGTTAGACTAAACATCAAGGCACAAACTCCGCAACCGCACACTTTAGCCCAGGCCACCAAAACTGATTCCTCAAGGATCTGTACATATTTTCCACGCCAGGATGTACCGCTAAAGGTGAACTATGAAAATCTCTGAGAACCATCTCATGCATTGTCAAGGGAACAAAAATCCTTCTATGATACAACACTCAGTGTTGTTCATCCTCTGACCAACCATCAGGGGCCTCACCACAAACAAATCGTTCTCTACAATCTTCCACC
The DNA here is from genome assembly GCA_963277665.1 of Viscum album. NCBI lineage: Eukaryota > Viridiplantae > Streptophyta > Magnoliopsida > Santalales > Viscaceae > Viscum > Viscum album. The sequence goes on along the minus strand of OY728155.1, from coordinate 990,275,815 downwards.
TCCAGATCTCCCAACTGAGAATCTTCCACATTCTACATCAGGTATGATTGTACCGTCATCTGAAAAAGACAGCCTTTACCCCCAACTTCTCCCATATCAAGATGTAATGCTGACAGTTGTTCCATTACTCTCCAAGAATCACCAGATTCACGCACAGCATCACTACGTGACTTTCGGATCAGTGCATCAGCTAAAACATTACCTTTTCTAGGTGTATATGATATTTCAAAGTCATATTCCTACAAGAACTCCATCCATCGATGCTGTCGTAGGTTCCAGTCATGCTGAGAGAAAATATTCCTCAAACTCTTATGATCAGTGAAAACAAAAAAGATCTCACCAATGAGGTAATGTATCCACAAATTTAGATTAAACACCACGTCTTCCAACTCAAGATCATGGGTGGAATAGTTTCATTCATGGAGACGCAACTACCAAGACACATAAGAAACAACTGAACTCTGCTACATGAGAAAACTGCCTAACCCCAGATGTAAAACATCATAGAAAACATCAAACTGAACTTCTTCAGCTGGAAGACAAAGGACTGGAGCACTTACTAACTTCTCCTTTAGATACTCGAAAGCTGCCTGAAATTGCTCAGTCCATATGAATGTCTGATCCTTCATGGTAAAAGATGTTAGAGGGGTTTCAACTTGTGATAAATTGGCTATGAACCTTTTGTAGTAGCCTGTGAGACTAAGGAAACTTCGCACCTCTGACACTGTCTTGGGGGCTGCCCAAGACACAACTACTTAAATATTCGATGGATCAACAGCTACTCCATATTGGTACACAACATGCCCCCATAAATGGACTTATTAAGCCCAAAACTCACACTTATACAACTTCCCAAAGAGCTGATGTTGACAAATGAATCCCAAAACGGCTTGTAGATAATCTACATGCTCCTCTTCAGATGTGGAGTACAAAAGGATTTCGTCGATGAAAACTACCAAGAACTTGTCTAGGAACTCTCAAAACACAGAATTCATCAATACCATGAATATAGCTAGAGAATTTGTTACACCAAACAGAATCACAATGAACTTATAATGCCCATGACGACAACGGAAAGTAGTATTTGTAATATCCTCATCCTTCAAACGCATCTGATGATATCCTGACCGCAATTCAATATTTGAGAACCAACTTGCACCCTTTATTTGATCGAATAAATCATCAATCTGTGGAAGAGGATAGCGATTCTTTATTTTCACTTTGTTTAAGTGATGATAATCGACACACAACTGCAAATTGTCGTCGACCTTCTTCACGAACAAAACTGGTGTACCCCATGGTGACACACTTGGATGAACAAAACCACACTGTAACAGACCATCAAGCTGTATACGTAGCTCTCGTAACTCAGAAGGTGTTATCCTATATGGAGACATAGAGATAGGATATGCTCTTGGCTATAGCTCGATCCCAAACACGATCTCTCATCGAGGGGGTAATGCTACAACCTCTTTTAGAAATACATCAGGGTACTTCTCTATGACCCTAGGAAACGCCAACTACTAAACCTCTAAAGAACTTATCATCATCTCAGCCACCATGGACTATAAGGACGGAACGTTCCTATGACCCATCTGAGGATCTCCCTCACCAACAAACACCACTTGCCCTCCATCCATACCAAGGAAAACGACCTTCTTTCCGGAAGCAATCCATGATATCTTGCACCAAATTTAACCAATCCATGCCGAGGATGACATAATATGGTTGTATTCGTAAACATAGGAGATCTCACCAAGATAGATGTTTCCCCAACACTAGCTCATAGTTTCTACATACATCAAAAAAGTCAGCTCGACATCCAACTGGCGTAGTCAACACCAAGGGCACTGGAAGCCTCTCTACCTCAAGTCTCAATGCATGGACAAGGGTAGGTGATATGAAGGAGTGTGTCTCTCCTGAATCAAACAAGGCATACACCAAGGTAGAAAACAAGAAAAGGGTACCCCGAACGATATTTGGCTTGCCTGGAGCTGGCAACGCTAGAGCATGAAGCTGACCAAGACCTCCTCCATGGCCTCTTTGACCCTAATAATGACCACCACCACGGCCACTCTCTGCTCTCTGGGGATTGGGAGAATCATGGGGCTATCCTCTACTTGTCCCATCTACCATATGCTAATCTAATGCTGGTGAAACCTGCTGCTGTTGTTGCCATGGCTGGAACTGCCTCAAAGGAGGAACATGAAGCGTAACTCCTGGTGCATGATGATCGCTCTGAAAGGTCGGGCACTCCCGCTGCTGATGACCATGGCCACCATAAGAAAAATAAGCGCCTGATCCCTTGGAATAGGCCTAAGATTTGCTACCTCTGGTGAAATGAGATGTGAAGGGCTGGGACCTACCCTCGGCTGAACGGAAACTCTTCTTCCCTGAAAACTGGGAACCCTGGACCACAGCTTTGCATCGTGAGGAATCATGACAATCCCCCTCTCATGATGACATGGTCCTGGCCAAATTCCTCTCGACAACCTCTTCCCTTTCCATTACCTCAAGATATGTCTTCAGCATAAATGGGGTGACCTGGCACTGGATATCTGGATGAAAATCCTCTTTGAAATGCCTCTCCCTGGCCTCCTCATCTGGAAACAAGTTCGAAGCATATCATAAATGGTTCGTGAAATGGATTACAAACTCTCAAACACTAGAGCGCCCCTGTTGAATGGTAAGAAGCTCCTGGATATTGGATGCCTTCGTGGTCGAAGAAAGAAACTAGACTCTATATCTGTCTTAGAACTCCTCCCACGAGATCGCTGACTCCTCACAATCTCTGAGGTACAAGAACCACCACTACCTTGCTGCTCCACGCAGCATCGTCACAGCTAAGGACACCCAGTTCTCCATTCAAGCAGGGATTGAACTGAAGACTGTCTAAACCTCCTCTAACCAGTCTTCAAGGACTGCATCTAAAACAGAGACCTTGTACTTCTGCAGACTCTGGTGCTGAAACTCTCATTGTGTCTTCCACCATGTGTCGTCGTCATCAACCTCTACCCTATGGAGACCTTCTGGAATAGTCTGCTGGACATTTTCTACGCAAACCTGATGAGGACATTGACCTGGAGCCATACCTGTAAAATAGCAAACCGTTAGAGCTCCTAAACCTGGAATGTGGAAGACTCAACATGAATTAATTAATTGTTTTGTTTTATTCATTTTTGGTTAACCAATCCCAAGGTCTACCCATTCAAACACAAGCACAAAGAATAATGATTCATGATGCTTTCCTATGTCTCCACCCTACAACTAGTATCTCCATGTTTAGTAGCCATTGTAAACTTAAAGGTCCATACATCAAATCATAGTGGGACCTAAATGAATATGTCTCAGCCGATATCCAGTATTTACCTCACTTACTAAACATGAATGACATCGTTGCCCTACCAACCCATGCAACCTCACCTATGTCTAACTCCAAACTTCATCCTATCCCTCAACAAGACCTTTGATACCACTCTGTCACGACCCCCTCCCCACAAAGTGTACCCCTCTTGGGATAGCAATGTGATAAGGGAGATAATGACCCCAGAGTCCCACCTCCAGTAGCCCTCAGGTTGGAGACTAGCACCGAGGGTATAATAAACACACAAATGGGAGGCATTGCCCTCTAAGTGAACACATGCGGAAGAGAGAGATAAGATATACACCAACCAGCTCCAAATCAGAACTGAAGTATAAAAGAAAACCAAGTACATATACGAAATTTCATGCAACAGTACTACAAATGGAAGGGGAAAACTACAATTACCCAAAAGAAAGTAAAAACAGCATTAACCACAAGCCCGAATAGCTCTTGCAACCCCAAGCTAGTAGAAAACAGCTTGATCTCCAACCTGCTCCAAGTGACCTGGAAATAGTTTACATATATATATATATATATATATATTGTGAGTATAATAGTATGCTCAGTAGGATCCTCCCTAAAGCCTCTCATGAAAAAGTAGAGAAAGCATTATAAAGCACAGTGAACAACAAGTGAAACTAACTCATCACCTAAATAGGTATACAAAGTTCCCCACCTCACCATGGCTACTCTCACCAAGTAACGCATACAAGAATATAGCATAGAGTAATGAATATCAAGAGTACCCCGCTACTACTTACCCACTGGTTTGCCATTTTTCTCCAACGTTGCACATCCTAAGAATCTCTCTCCAAAATGTCTTGCCTACAGATACCTGGGAGAAGCACCACAATATACACCTCGTGCATCACAAAGGCTTGCCCGCAGAAACCTGGGCGAAGCACCACGCCATACTCACAACTAAAAGTAACCAGGTAGTTTCCAGGAGCCACCACAACTCGCACAATGTGTATCATATGTCGGGTATTATACCTCAATCCATTACAGCACATACACTGAGTAAGGATCCTCAAGCCATCACAGCTTATACATGTTACACCAATAGTTATACATTGGATACTATATCCAGAATATATGTGTGTGAATAACCACAATCCATTACATCCCTCTACACACATATATGGGGAAACTAACCAATGTTCCAAACAGCACAAGTAACTATCAAGAGAAGAGAGCAGGGCCAAAGGGGGTAGTAATCCATTCATCCTCCCACCGGAGTGTTGGGGAAAATACCCCCCCCCCCCAGGGATCAAAATCCTAGGGGTGTCAGTTTCCCTTACTGACAGGGTGGAGTAGCGTATGAAAACACAAAAAGTACATAATATACTATATCTCACTACCACACTATAGGCATAACCTAGTCTTAGAAAAAAATGCAGCTAACGTCTCTCAGACTCCAGGCTGCTATTTCTAATACTAGGTATCCTATAAGCACATAACCATTTAAATAGATTTATTATATTACTTTATTCCATTTTTATCAGTTCCACTGTACATTAATTAATTCTTTAAACATTAATTAACTATGAACAATCGCACGTTAAAATTTCATTAGCATCCCACCCAAAGTCCACTATTCCTCCAAAAAATTTCAACCTCGTCATTAAGTTCCAGAAACTCCAACCCCATGAGTTAACACCATTTAATCAAACATTCATTACAGAATTACTTTCCCATATTCCCAGGAATTCTAGAAAATAATTCTATACTACTAAACACAAGGGGATCAACACGGTGAGTAGATGTACCACCTGTCGAGTCTTTACCACCTATAGCAAGAGCGTAGACCCATCCTCCCTTGAGAATCTAAACACGGAAATCACGTGGCATACCCCGCGCATCTTCACCTCTTTCGGAAGAAGGGTGAGCAAGACCAGCTGCCTTTAGAAGTGGGGAAAAGTAAAGTAGATAATCAACCAAAGAATCAGCAAGCATCCAACAATCACATCCATCCCCTTTCCATCATCCTTGGTGTCCTCCCCAACACCCACATGCATAAACTGATGAATCTTTCCACTCTAGGCATCATCTGCTGCCACAATCAAAAGGACTCTATGCACCCACATATCACAACACCCCTCAAGGGTCATGTCTCAACACAAGCAGCAGGAAAAACAACCATCACATCAATTGGGCTATTGTCCCTTTAACAATCAAGTGGGTAACTGATAACCCTTCAAGGAATTATCAAACAATAAAATAATTTAATCCATCTTGAATTAATAGATTCAATTTGTAGGTTCCAAGTTTGGGAAACCTAATCAGTAAGCTATCTCAAAAGATTAAACATGATTAATACGCCAATTTTATTAACATAAAATTTCAATAAGAACCAAATTTGTTCATGTGACTCTTTATCTCTATCCAACCAATTATCTATTAATCTCGATTTATGTTTTTTACAGATTTCCATCATGAATAAACAGCTAAGTAAAGAAAGCATAGATATCACACTATCTAGCAAAACAAGAAGCAATAATATACGATCGATATCAATTTATTTATCATGTTCTAATATTTCTTACGTAAATTAAATTTTCATTCAGTGGGATAAAACATTCTAACATTACAGTTGCATGTAAAAGAAAGAGAAATAATGAATCCCCTACCTCAAAGATATTTGACGAAAACCACAACGGTTGAAGAACGCTCAAGAAAAACCGAGATGATTCACCAAGGATCTTCCTTAGATCTCTTCTCCTAACACAACCAAGAAAAAATCTTGTCATATTTGGCATCCACACACTTAGATCTACCCATAACAGGTGTAGATCTATAAAACCAAGATAATACGAGAAGTAGATCTAAGTAGATCTAAGAAATCGATCGAGAACAAAGAAGAACGATCACTTACCTCAAGAAACTGGCTTTGGTTCGCCATGAGAAGCCTTCGAATCACCTCCAAAACACTTGGGAAAGGTTCTTCTACCTTCAATGGAGGGTAATCCCGAGTTATGTACGCTTAAGAGCTTAAACGAACCCTTTTAGAGTCAAAACGAGTTAGATCCACAATTTTATGATCTAATTTAAGTGTCTGCACGGTTTTCTCTCATGGTTAAACAAACTATGCGCTAACCGTGCGGTCACTACTACCTCGTCCAATACACCTCACATGGTTAGGATGCATGGTTAGACAAACTGTACGCTAACTATGTGTTAGCCACTTCCTTGGCCACCCCTCTCGCACGGTTTGGCTGCACGGTTAGACAAACCATCCACCTCCCATGCGGAATCTACTGTTTTTAGTTTTCCTTAAAGATTTGCCCAAACGCACCCCCAAGTCACTAATCCAAAATAAGGGTAGTTAGAAACATCAATAGTACCTGAAGACGTAATGTGAGGTTATAGTTCACAACTGTCTACCGTTGAAACGGTTGATCGAAAAGGAAGATTTTGGGAAAACGTTGGGGATAAGTTACCTTGACCTCCTAGAATGCCTCTAACACCGCATTTTCACATATTTGTGGACCGGAGATGTCTGGGCCATTATATGATGTTTGTTATTAATAATGATAAAGAGTATACATTATGATAAATACATAAGGTGAGGGACACATTAAATAAAAATCCCCACTTTAAATGTTTTAGAGATTTATTTTCTAAATCATATTTCATGTCCATTTTATGAAAAAGATATCTATAAAGTTATTTATATTTTAATTAATTTTTCAATAATAATATTTTTTAATTTCACCCATATTTTATAAAAAAATGATCCTTATATAATTTTATGTAAGTTATTTTTTTGTAAATAAAATATTTTTATATTTTATTTTAAAAAAATTAAAAAAAAATAAATTTATACAGAATTTTTGTATTTTCCCACATTTTTGAATCTATTTTTTATGATTCCATTACAAGAATAAATATATATTTTCAAATAAAATTTCATTCTTTTTAGGTACAAAATATTCTTTTAAAATATGTGACTTTTTAGAAGGATTTTTTTGAGGATGGATGAATTCATGTTTCTTGATTATGTTATGGTTAAGAAGATTTTTTTATGATGACTTATTGTTCCTTTATGTACTATTTATGTGGGGTTATATGATATCCCACTAATGAATTGGGAATGTTGGAAGTTTTCCATGATGGTTATTCCATGTGTTATTGTAATGGTTACATCCATGAATAACTGTGAGGGTTATTTTATGGTAGTTGTGAGAGTTAGATCACATGGTATCAATGAGGGTTAAATAATAAGTAAATATAATACAAAAATTATTCCCCAAACTACTTATATGTTTTCATTATGATTTATATGTTTTTGTATATACCATATGTTTTCATAAGATAAGTTATTACGCTTATGTTCAAATGAAATAAAACAGTACTTTTAAGTAAAACATTGTGACAATGTTTCCTGCCATTATCTTATTTTCAAAGAAACCTTTATGGAATTTATTTTTCCTTTATGATTTTATATGATAATTTTTATAAACATATTTGATCATAAATGGTAATTTATTAGCTAATAAATTGTATATTTTGATCCCAATTTATATTCTAAAAAAGGAAAATTTTTATAAATATTTATGGAATACTGGTATATTTATATCTTTTTTATGCCCATTACTGAGATATTTATACTCTTACCAATGTTTAAAAACATTCATAGGTTTAATGGTCATATAAGAATAGGGATGAGGTCATGACAAAAATATTGAATATTTATCCTTAAAAGAGATCATTTTTTATACTAATGAAATTGTTTTAATCATATAAATGGAGGTCATGAAGTCATCTCCATGCATAACATTTGTGTTTACAATGTAATATTTTCTCCTAATTCTCTAAAACCATATAACTAAAATATATGAAAGAATTAATGAATGTTAATTATAGTATAATGTAACTTGATTATGAAATTTTTAAGCACGAGTACTTATAGTTAACATTTTCAATTCATTTATGAATTTATTATTATTTTTTCATAGATTAATTATACATATATTAATGTATGTGTTTCTATTAAATTAAGTATACAAATTCCCAATTTTACTATAATCATAGAAATGGAATAAACCAAAAATAAACATGCTACAAATGGGTGAAAAAGGAAATGTGGATATTTTCCCAAATTTAATCTTAATGTGATAAGGTTTGGGTTGAAACCCTTCAGAAAATAATTTAAAACGTTCTTATGATTTAGGAAAAAAAATAAAAAAATGATATACTGAATGCACTGTGGAAGGACCAACTAACTATAGATTCATTTAGGATTCAACATCGATCAACATTTAGTAGTACTTATATTCAACTAGTTACTACGTAGTGGGTCAATATGGTGGAAAAGATATTTTCCATTCACTAGTGTTTACACCTTGAGAATTTCATTTTACCCATATAACATTCAGAAGGTGAAGCATAATAATGGTGGACTATAAATTAAGAATTCCACTGAATGAGATTTAATAGTATAGAGGTCCAAACTTCTCATACATAAATATAACATCTTAGAAGAAGAATATTCATTACATAACATTATGGTTCATTATAGATTCATTTATGTGTAGTTCCATTGGATACGTGGGAAAATAAACAACTGTCCCACAAGTGACATATGTTAACTCCCACTATGATCTCTATAACTAGAACCCTTTATAGATAGATCATTTATAACACATTTCATTGTATCATGGGAAATGTATCTTGAGAAATGGTGAGATTAGATGCTCAATAAGGGAAGAAAGGGATATATAAATATAAAAATAGAATATTTGTATGATAACATTATAATAGCATATGAAAACCATACCCTATATATCACAGATCATAAACATGAGTGCAAAAAAAAACAATGGTATTTTAAAAGATAATAATTATGACAAAGCATATCCAGATAAACTATCAAACTGGTACCCAACCTAAATTTTATCCCACCCATAGGGAATTCCAGATTCCCAAGTGTTATAGACTTGCACATAAAAATCAACAAAAACATAGAGGGATTGGATTAACCCAACCTACTATAGAAAAAAAGGCATACATATAGTCAAAAATCAACCATGTAAATAAATCATGGATATATATATATATCATAATATATTGTAAAAAATGAAAGCGATACAACTAAAATGATAGAAAAAATGATATATTATAAAATTTCTTTGACATAGGATGAAAAATTGAGTCACCTACTCAAACAAATTTATGTGACAGTGTAGGAAAATTCCCACCATCTCCCCACCAACAACCTAAATCATACCTGATAAGAAATTACACTACCTTGAAGCATTGGCTCGACATCCCATCATCGAAAGGCACATCAAGATCTACACATATCTGATGTGTTCTGTAGGGTGTGATGAAACAGGATCAGTTGGTTCCACTAAGGTGTTCCATATTAAGACTATAAACAACAATCCAAGTAATCTCAACATTAGTGAAATCAATACATCATATAATGTTTTTTATTTTTATATCAAAAGCATGGAAAATACATAATTTATCTATTTTCCACATTTCCAAATTAATTAGGTAAATTATTTTAAAATAATTCAATATAAATATATCAAAAATATATATCGTATCAAATGAAATAATTTAGAACATATCATATCAACAATCCATGGTAGTATATCTCAAAATAGTACAATCTGATGTATCCAAAATCATACCAAAAACACAGGAAACGTCACACCAAGGAACAAACTAGTTAATGATATCTAAGAAACCTATACATAATATATAAAAACATACATGCATCAAACCTATAGAATAATGAGTTGAGTCTATAGACAATAGGAACAACTAATGTTTTTCCTACAACCCCAACATGTCTATCAAGTCCCTAGAACAAAAGTCCTAGGGATTAGAGGAAAACCTTCTAACTGAACCCCACAATAGTGGACGATGGCTATTATTACATGTTCTACCTATGTACCCAAAGCTTCCCATGAGCTCTATTTTCTAAAAAATTTCATGGAATAGTTTTGTCAAACCATTTCAATATATCAGGGTTCAAAAACCATTTAATAATTCTATAAAAAAAATCATTTTCCAAAACCAGGGAAAACCATATTATATAAAAAACATTTACTCACAAAAAAACAAAATAAATAAATCATTTTATTTTATTTAATAATTTTTTTCCAAATCAGAGAAAAGTATTTCATCACCTCAATATTGAGACGAAACCACAAACCTCAAAACTCATGTCTCACATGCTTATAACAAAATCCACTAATGGAGAGGAAAAATTAATGAAAATTGATTCCCATGTATCATTTTACGCAACTTGAAATTGATTTAATTTAAGAAAAGGTTTGATAAGGAAGAAGAAACAACCAAACCACATAAAAACACACCCTCCACACCACATTAAAAAGAGGGTCAGCCCATGGAAAAACATTACATGATACATCTAGAAATAAATAAGAAGAATTATAACCATTGGTCAAAAATTTGAAAATAAAATGTAATTGTGTTATCACGATATATGTAAATGAAATAATAGAAATAATTAATCACACACACATAACCATGATGATACAACACTAAAAAATCAGTCATGAACAAATGAAGGTTCCCTTAATCCTCAGATAAGAGCTGTAGGTTGAGAGGGAATATGGATATGAAAGAGTGAATGAAATATAATCTATAAAGTACCCTAAAATAAAAACATAAAAAATTTACATGGACTATAAACCTTTTACACATTTTTTAATCCCACGGGTCTATAAACACCAAAATATTTCATTAACTTTTTAATAAAAGTTTATTTTCACCCTTAAATGAAGTTAACTCTTTACATGTGATGTATTCTTTCACACCCTTCTCTCAACTCATGACCCAAACCCATAAAACATTATACATAATGTAATATCATTAAATATATTGAATATTCATAGCTTATTGTTAGAAAAAATGATTCTAATGGGAAGAAATAAACGACCTCTGCTACTCCTTAAAATTGGGGAGAACCTTGCGAAGACATTAATATTTTATGCTCCTAAAATAATAATTAAAATGAACATACCTAACTAAAATTTAGTTTACTTTTCACATAATAGGTTCTCTATACTTGAGAGTCCCAATATTATCCCAATCATAGGTAAAGACAAGTAAAAAGATGTGAAAGAACTGATTGATAATACCTAGATATTATAGACTCTACACTATAAGAATTTTCATCCCAAGGAAGTCATTTAGATTAATTAATTATGAAAAATAGGTGAGTTCATTTCCCCCCTGTCAACATATTTCAATCCCATGTCTCATTATAATATTATATATGTCTCCATGCCACAATGGGAAATGAAATAAATAACCAATGATGAACTTTAGAAAAAAATTCAGTGATCTTTACATACTCCCCCGCAATAAAATAATCATGCTCTTACTCAATCAGTTCCCATCTCAAAATCTGAGAGTAACTAGGATTGTATATCCTGATCTACTTTTTTTTCAAAAATAATTAATTATTATCAACTGAACAAGAAATTTCAATCAATATGAAACTTTACAAAGAATGTTATTAACCTTAAATGGTACATAATATATCTAAGCTAACATATCTATTTTCCATGGTGAAGGTAACCCAACCTAGGAGAATCATTCAAGAAAACATGGTAACATTTTAAAAACTCAAACAAATGATTACATTGATCATCATAATATTTTTATTGAATCGCAGTTGTAACCAAATTTCAATGCATATCCATAATCCATAATGAAATATCATTTACTAAACATAGTCCCACCAAAGATGATTCATTCACCTATTCCCTACAAAAAGTTGATATGCATGGGAGACCATATATAGGCACGAAATAAGACATTATGATAAAAAAAGGATAAATGTTTTATAATAAATCTCCATGAGTACCATATTGATATCCTAAGATCCACCAAAACCAAGACATAGAAATAGATAAAAATCTCCAGGATCTAAATATAACACTTCTTCTAACCCTATATAATCGGATAACATTTTGTACTCAATCTTATATGAGTCCACATCTCCTTCGAGAGACTCCTCCAGAATGTGGCAGTAAACTAGGGATCCATGTCGGAAATAATTGTATATGGATCCTAATGTAATCTCAAATTTACTTGAAAAGAAAACTTACCCAGATATTCAACATTATCTATGTCTCTAATATGAATTAAATGAACTAACTTTATCAATAGATTAACCAATTACTAGAAAACATTCCTCACATGAGTATTAATGTTCAATCCAACCAAAAAATCCATGGATAAGTTGTCTTATTTTAAGATCATCACTAGAATAAAATGAAGGAAACTAGAAGGATTTATATGATCTTACATTATTTATTGGAAGGTGTAATTGATGGACACATAATAAGTAATGTTAGTTTTTATACCTAGCCACCAAAATCTCATTATCATTTCATAATACATCTTTATAGAATCTATATGAATAATCCACAAAGAACAAGGTTAATTAAATTATTCAATCTCCTCATAAATAATGTGATGACTAATCGATCCCAAAAATAAATTATACCTTATATATAGAGAGATTAAATAGAAACTATCTCCCCACTATAGAGTTTTTCTTGACTTAATCTAAACTCTTCATCTTGCTGATGAACCTATATTATAGGCTCATAGAGAGATGATGTTAACGGGACATTTCCCAAAATAACACCTAAAACATTATACAGAGATAGTAAATGAAACATAGTGAAAATACTTATAATGTTACAGTCTTACTTTGATTCCAATACAAAATGTTAATGAACATTACTATTAAGAGAATCCACACTGACATCCTCTTTCCCTTTCTTGTAGAAATTATCAGTGTCAAATTTCTAAAGGTTTTCACCCATCATATTCATTTATAGTCCATGTCTTTCCAGAAAATTATATAGCTCAAACTCTTATGGTTAGAAAATAATGTGAACATGTCCCAAAACAGATAGTGTCACCAAAACATAAATGCATCCATAAAAATAGAAACCTATCATTAAATAGGCATGAATTTCTTCCCAAGAAGTTTATGTTTGTAAGGACTTTATGACACAACTTGATCATCCAACTTAATAATGAAACCTTAAAGTTTATAGAATCATCACACACAACAACATATCCCTTATTGGCCTCATGTATGGTCATAATAAGATCCAATGTCATAATTAATTTAAATTTATTGAAAGTATATTAACAATGTTCATCCTATATGAATGTCATCCCATTCCAAGTAAGACTAGTTAAATGTAATTCCAACTTTGAGAAATCCCTAACAAACCATAAGTAGTATCCCTCAAGGACAAAGAAGCACTGAATGTAAAATGCATTCCATGGTTATTTCAAAGAATAAATCCTTTACCTTATGAGGATCATTAGATATCCCATGATTTTAAATCACATTCCATAAAAATTCACTAATTATGTCAAAAAGTTAAATGTCGAATTATTTCTATAAAAATAGTGTCTTTTTGTGATTTTTATAACCAAAATCATATTGTGATCATGTTCAAATTATGATATTGAGTAAATCAAAATATCATCCATGAACACTATGAAAAATAATTTATATACTGTTGTAATATCTGATTCATCAAATCTATATAAATTAAAAAGAGTATTAGCCAGAACAAATAAAATCACAAAATATTTTCAATGGAAACATACTCTTGGATTCTATCTTTATTGAATAAGACTCCCAAAATATGATATGATGATCACCTGACCAATTATTGATCACTAAAAAACATTTACCTATTTAACTGATCAAAAAAATCTTTTAGATGAGGCAAAGGATAATTTTTCATAACTGTTACCTAGTTCAACATCTGATAGTCTATGGAAAATTAGATTGAACCATCTTATTTCTTATAAAATAAAACTGGTTAATCACCAGGAAATACTATAGGGTGAAAAACACATTTTCATGTATTCATCCAATAGAATATTCAACACTATCAACTCTTCTGGTGACATTAAATAAGAAGGTATCAAAAATCTTCTATATACCTTGAACTAATTCAACAGTGAACTGCACTTCCCTTTCTAGAGGAAGTGTAATGAAATATTCAAGGAATATTTCCAAAAATTCCCAAAAAAATAATGGCATATCCATAAAACCAAAAACATAATTGATATTATTTACTATAGAATAAAAAAATCAACTATGGGTAGGAAGGTCCAACACAACAAGACCTCAGATTCCACTATCCCTGAAACACCCATGAGCTCCCACAGACCATAATAATTGAGGCATTTAATGGGAAATATCAACCTTAGTTTGCAAAGAAAATAGATAATTCATCCCATTGATGAAATAAAATATATCCATATCAAGAACAATGAAATCTTAGTCTAACTCTGGATTAGTAATCGATAGCATATGAAATGGACCCCAAAAACATTATGTTTCCTCTTCCCAATAGGTACTAGTAACACTATAATAAAGGACATGATCTTTGACTCATGGTTTGAATATAATTAATATTAATATATATAAATGATTGATATTTTCCAATATCAAATAAATAAATCTCTATTGTAGATATAATAAAGATAGAACCTCTCAATATTAGTGGAAATATATTAAAATATTCTTGAAATATATATAATTTTTAAATGTGGTTAACTTATGATTAATGTGACCGAAGCCTGATAGTCTTAGAAGAATATTACTTCACTACAGAAGCCTTTAGAGTTGATGATTCCAGACCATAACGTGGAGTATACATCGCCTGAAAGAGAAACTATAGATGAGAATAACATAAAAAAATATTACACAAATTTGTTGATGAATGAAAAGAATCTCATGTGTGTCTAACCTTTCCACACTCATAGCATGTACACAGCATACCATGAGCTCAAATTAGTGCTTTTGAAGAGGCCTACTGGCGAGAACCACCTCCACTACTCTTGTGATAATCATTCGGCTCACCATTTTTCATTAGCACTCTGCTAAATCTGTCACTCAGTTGAATAGTAGCATATAAATATACAAACATTCCTACTATATTAATTTCTGAAATCAGATTCTTGTCCACTATCTCCACACATGTAAAAATATTCATCATAAATAACAATGATTTTATATTTTTTCAAAAACCCTATAATTACTTCAATGATTTAATCTGACAATATTTTACAACCTATGTTGAAAAAGGAACCACCTTAGTAAATGGATTAGTGTATACTAGCACCCAAAAAACACCCGATTATAAAGAGAGGAACTCCATAGATTTCAACATAATTAGTGACTCTATAGAAAACTACTATAAGAAGAGAGTATTGAAACACTTCTAGTCTAATACCACTGGCATATCCACCTATACTATGTAATCCCACCATTTCTTATTGGGATACACAATTCTAAACTCCACGATCATCACCATGATACTCTTAAGTGTATTTATGAAGTCAATAGTCAGATAAATCATTTCACATCAATCCTACACATCTTGAAGTTCCTATATACCTTTAAAGGATGGTGGATTCCCATGCATGAACTCTAAGGAAAGATCACTATCTCCTGTAACTCTATATTATACCTTGACCACTATGTTATGATGTTGCGGTACATTTTGATCGAAAAATAAAAAATACTATATTAGTGAATCGATAATATTATGATCCTTTATTGGATTTCCTTGAGGAGTATTAGATGAAACATCATGTGGTACTGGTGGAATATGTCTTAGAGGAATACTACTATAAAAAAAATTAGATAAATGATAATACAATATAAAATGTCAGTTCAAACCAATAAACCCATATGAAATAATTGAGATTAAGATGAAGAACTAAAATTAAATAGATGCACATCCAAAAGTCCCCTAGTAACTTGAGCCTCATCATGAAAATATATGTCCATACTATCATAGTATATACCTTTCAAGTCATTAAAATTGTATCTTCTCTCCACCAAACATTCCAAGATAAGGAATTTTGATGGTATAACATATTTGAATCCAAACAATGACAAAACATACCTAGATCCCATTGTAAACTAGTACTTGGTCTGAATTTACACATTTCTAAAGGGTGATATCGGTACCCATGGGTTGGTGACCTACCCTAGAGAATAAAAAATGGGATTGATTCCATCCAACCTGATGTAAACTACTTTACATATAATATAGAGAGAGAAACATCAGAAGTAAAACATGAATATATATGTCATAACAGATTGGGAACAATAGAAATGAAACAATTGGAAAGGTACCAAAAAAATTCCTTGGAAAATTCCTTACTGTAATGGAAGAAAATAATAAAATGATAATCCAATAACTTCAAGTTATTTCTTGGGAAAACTATAACCATATCACCACCAACTAACCAACACCACGTTGATAGAAAACTATACCACCTCACAATGACTCCTTCCCAGTCCTTTCTTCTCAAGGAAAAAATATTTCCATGAACATTTGAAAGGGTGTGAATTGTGTAAGATAACAAATTCAATAGGGTCTCACCCAGGTGTTTCATATCTTGTCTCTGAATAATAACCCAAGTAAGAACAACATTAAATAAAGTTATGCATGATATAAAATTTTATAATTTTAAATAAAAATCGTTGCCAATGAATTCAATTCCCCACATTTATAAATTTCATAATAAAGTAGGTAAATCTATTTAAAATAATTTCATATACATATTTCAAATAGATGTAGATGATCAATCAAAATCATGCATCAACTATCATATAAAAATACATGATAGTAAAACTCAAAAATAGTACAAGCCAAAACAACCCAAATCATCCCAAATCATAGCTTTCACACTATTTTATTACAGCTAGAAAAATCATACCTAAAATATATAATAGCATACACAAAAAACCATTAGACATATGCATCGAATCTATAGAAAAGATGAACACCCTGTAAATTGAATCCCCCTAACAGGTCTAGTAATTACCTAAAATAACAGGTGTAGATAAAAGAGGAACACCCCATGAGTAAACACCCCGACAATGGATGTGGCCTATTACTAAAACTTCCACATCATTAGCCAAGGCTTCCTATGTTATCTTTTTTCCCAAAAATTTCATGAAACCAATTCATTATATCAATATTTGAAAACCATTTCTTAAAACCATTTCATATTTCTTTGGAAACCACTTTTCATTTACCAAAACTAGGGGAAACCCATATTTTATAAATAATCCCATTTCCACATAGACATATAAAATAAATATCTTTTTATATATTATTTAATAATCAATTACTCTAAACTAGAACAATGTAGATCACAAACATAGTCTAGATATAGAACCACCTACTTCAACACTGAAGGCATGCATGCTTGTAATAGAATCCACTAACAATATTAACATAACAATAATAATAGAGGCCCAAAAATTAAATTAAAAAAATCAAAATAGATTCAATTTAACTAAAGGATCAGTGAAGGGAAAGAAAAAATCATTCATCAAAAATGAAAACCCACCACGCCACAACCATCAAAGGATCGACCCCTAGAACAATATCACACGATGCATTTGGAGAAAAAAATAAGATTTATAATCATGAGTCAATAGATCTAATAACACAAAAAAATCCCTATTGTGGTCAAATTGGATGAAGAAGTAGAAATCATTACTCAAAATTATATAAAATTCACATAACCCAAATAATTCAACACTAAAAAAATCAAATCAAATTAAATGGAGGTTCTTAATACAATAAGAGAAGAGTTCTAGGTCAAGAGGGAAGAGGGATGTGTAATAATAAACAAAATATCACCTATGTAGCACCCTAAAATACAAAACTATGACATTTACATAGTATTTATACCATTTATACATAATTTAATACGTGGAGTCTATATATGCCGAAAATATAGATCTTTTTTCTTATAAACCCAATCTTCACCATTACACATCATGTAAGCATTAAACAATATGTATTTTTTCATACTATTTTATCATCTCATAATATTTTCCTATAAACATTACACAGCTAGTACTCTAATTAAACATATTTTAAATTTCTAGATAATATATTAAATAGAATCTCCATGCATGAAAACCCAAAAAATATTAGTCTTTCTTCAAAATAAAAGAGATCCCTGAGAAGTTATTACAAGTTGATAATAATGATCTGTTAATTTAAAAAAGTCCTTGAACATTCTGGATTTTCCCAAAATAATGTTATACTTACTCGAGAGTCCATAGACACAACAAAAAAAGAGGAAAATAAGTTAGGAGATGGTAAATGCCTAAAATATAGTAACAGGGTGATACAAAAATCAAAATATAATCAAAAAAATAATCCATGACAGTATAACATTGGAACAGGACATATATATTGGTCATATACAGAGGTGTTTACAGGTTAATTTCAATTCCACCCACCAAGAAAATCATTACATATTAATATTGGTATAACCACTATTATACCCTCTTTTGGGCTTCAAATAACCACTCATATACAATGTTGTGTAATTTTGATGACCTCCCATGTAGACTTTGAGCTCATATCATAGTAATAATTTCCCAATGCATTAATAGGAGATAAAAGGCCCCTCCCATCACATAATACATAATTTTTTTTAGATGATCATAAACCATTCATCATATCATGATAAATAAAATGAAATGGTGTTTACAAGAATTACATCACAACATAACCCATAGAAAATGAAATATGTTTCATATAATGTTCATCATAACATTAACCATGGAAAATAGATGTGTTTCATAAACATCTTTCAATGTAATCCTAAACTTTCTAGATAAATAATAATTATGGTATCATTGGATCACATCCCAAGTAAATATAATTTAATATCCATTGATGTCATCATATATGGAAAATGAATTTAGAAGATAAATAAATCAGAAAATTTATTGAGGAAAATAAAAATTATTTAAGAATAAACTTTTTAAAAAAATATATTCAAAAAATATTATAGAGATATATTTTAGTGAATACATATATGAAAACTTATAATCTAAGGATTGAAACGCTTTTAAAACATTTAGTAATGAAAATATAATTTCAAAGTTGGAAATAAAATTTAAATTAAAAAACATGTCAGCATCATTTTATTTTAAAATAATCACCTAAACATTTAAATTAATAATAAAATCATTGATTACTCATAATATAATAAAATAACATTCTTTTCATATTATTTAAAATAATGACTACTTTTAAAAAAATTATAATTGGATAATGGTATTTTTTTTATTGAAAACAACATGAATATTAATTTTAAAGAATTTAATAAAAGTAAAACATGGGTAAAATTTTCATTTAACAATCACTGGTGAAATTTTTTTGAAACATTTTTAGAATACATGAACATGTAATAGAACAGAATTTTGACTGAAGAGGGAGAGAAAATACATTTTCCATAAACACAAATTTCAATAACATTATCTTCCTATGAGATGAATGCATGACACTATTATATATAATGTTTATTAATAACTATATTAGAATAAACGAAATGAGTTTCTTGAGATGAAGATCAAAATATTTCATCATTTTAAGCACAACCATAAAAAATCCCAAAAAACTATGAGATTGTAACATAAAATCTTTACCACTTTGGGTATAATTTGTTTCGTAAGACCCATTATAGAATAAAGTCAAATTAAATATTCAAATATCATAAAAATAAGTATATTCATGATATAAAATGTCAATTTGTTAGTATATTTCCCTTACAATATAAGGTAAGTGTATAACAAAACTATTGTCCCAAAGAAGAGAAATTGAGGAAAAAATCACCTACCACTTTAGTAATCAATTAAATCATAATCCCCAAGAAATAAAAACATAAAATGTAACTATAAATATCACGAAATTTATGAAATATTTGATATAAAATGTATAAAGGCATGTGTATACAACACACAAAATAAATGATCTGTGAATTTTTAAATGTATCTTATAAATAAAATAAAGATATGAAATCAATTACCTTATGTCTTGAATCCATTCACACATATTCAACACAACTATATAATAAATTAATATTCCTTAATCATCTATCCAAGAAAAAATAAATATATATATATATCCTAAAATATAATAATTACTTTGAAATTTCATTTATCATCAATTAAAACATCCTTTTTAATGTTCTGTTTCGGGCTATAATTTATTTGTTTTTTGTTTAAGTTTTTATTTTTTTATTTTGGGTCCTATTAGTTTTATAATGTTTTTTTCATATATTGAATGATAAAAACGTTATAAATATCATATATATTAATTATATAGTTTTTATTGTATTTTATTGATGTTTGAGATATTAAATTAAATACGCCATTCAAAGAGACGATTGGTCGTACGTATGGATAAACAATATTTCCATTTTCTCGAGAAATAAAATTACAGAAACATAAATAATATATTTTTATTAAAGAATAATTTTTATTTCATATGTATCACATACATATATATATATTACCATTACTACATTCCATGAAAATCTGTACTAAAAAAATCACATCGCCTCGTGAGGTGGTTGTCTTCCATAAACATGAAAGTCGTTATCATCTCTCCCAAGGAATGGAATTTAAGATGATATATGTTATATAATTTTTAATGATTTATAATTTTGCTTAAAATATAAAAAATACTAGTTTATTTTATCCATATCAGTAGCCAAGTAAATCAAAAATGAGAAACCCCTCACATTGGTTTACAAGGAATAACTCCACTTTATAGATGAGCGACTATATTTTTCCACACTGGGGTTTGAGGTAAGAATGTATATATGAACCCTAGATTTTTAATATTATTATTACATGAGCTTAATCATAATTATGCTTTATATTATAGGGCAAGGATCATAAATTTTAGTGTCTTTGAGATTAGGTACATAATTAAACATCATCAAACAATAATAAAACATATTTTATTTAATAATCATAATGATCCCCACACTTAATTGATCCAATATATTACCATAGTATAACCTGGAGAATTATGAACAAAATGGAAGAGTCCAAATCCATGCAAGGGAATAAGAATATGAATAAAACATAGAACATTACTTAAAAGTCATAACATGATGAAATAAAGACACGGAACATGATTATAAATAGGAAATAATAACATGTATAACAAGGAAACATATAACCATTACATCATAGGAATGTTGATACAACATATAACCTGACATAAACATGAGTCAAGGCTTGTTGTAAAGACATAGTGGAAAAGGTCCCATAAAATAATCATGTTGACTCTTTATCCCAACATGATGTCTCATGGGAATAAAATTTACCCAATTAAATAGATTGATATATGTGTGAAACCACAAAAAAATGGTCATTAATATGTCTGCACATGAATAATCATCCATCTGGAATCACACATAAACGTAAGGGTTACCAATAGAAAGAATTAGGTATCATAATCATGTCAAATGTTATAACATAAGAAAATATCATAATCGTATCAATGAAACAATTTATTTAAATCATAAATGGACGTTTTTATGTTAAAAAAAGTCAAGGATCATGATAAGTGATTTAAAAATTAATTTTAAACTAGTAAAAAGAGCGCTTATGAAACATTTGAAATTAAACATGATAGTGTAACTTATGGAAAATACTAAAGATAATTTTTAGATAAATATGCATAATATTTTATATAAAACAATAATTTAATAAAGATATATTTTAATTATAAAATTATTTATTTTAGAAAAATAGATGTTCATTTAAAAAAAATTATAGATAACATGTGAAAATGGGTGTGAAATCAGGATGTTTCCCTTAATTTGGATTTCTTATCGCAAATAATTGATAAGGGGAAATTTTTAGAACATGTATTTACATATCAATGAAGTTTGAAATGATTTGGATACATGATTCAAAATCACATAACTAGAATTTAAAATAATTAAGTTAAAATACAGAAAATTTGCATTGTATTGAAGAGAGAGAAAGAGTGACCAAAGGAAAATGGAGGTTCGGTGAGAATCACTTACCTTATTTCCAAAACCGATCTTCAATTGATCATAATTTCATGTATAATCTGATAAAAGTTATTAATTAATTAATTAATAACCCTAAATATGTTTATTTTTATATTATAATTTTAATGAGTTTATTTATGGACATTTTTATGTGTTATAAGATATAATTTCATCATTTGAGAGTGTTAACTTCTTTGGTTTACATGATCAGTAACTTGTATACATGTATGGATAATCATGTAAAATGAGAATGGTTGTCCAAAATTTAAGTTATATGTTATAAATTAAAATCCATAATATTAAATGGTTATATATGTTATTTGGTAATTCAGGGTGAGGATGAATCATTAGATAATATGTTAATGGAAACCACTTAGACTATTTTGTTAATTTTAGATCAACATGAACTATTTTTTTATTTATATCACATATATAATAGCTCTAGAAAATAAAATAGGATTATATATATTATTATATGGTTTAACCATAAAAATTATTTTATGAGATTTTTTGAAGGAGGGAATGGGAATTGAAAACCTTTTCTTCCATAAATGCTACAAATTAACACAACATGGACAATGTTTTCGATTTAATTAAAAATGGAGAGGGGAAAATGATGATGGATTATTCCGTTATCATAATAATACTCCATTATATGTATGGTACTGGATTTATCATACCATTTTGTATGTGGGTAGGCGACGAGAAAATAAGAAAATAAATGAACAGAAAATAAATTAAACAAAACGAAACAATAATTTACCTCTTAAACTCGTCCTCCTTAAGAACCTAAAAAGACATTTATTTGGGTATTTTTATGAGAAAAAATGAGACCTGATGTGGGTGGGGGAATTGGTAATATAATTTAAAACATTTTGGATAAGGATAAAATCCCAAAATGTGTGAGGATAAGTGCTATTGAGGGGTGCTGTTTTTTGGGGGAGAAGATGGGTGTTTTCTTATTATTTTATTCATTAGTTTTTATATTTATCCTCAATAATATGAATAGTTTGATAATTATCAAAAACAATAACAACTTATTGAATTAAAGTTTGGGATTTTTGGATTACATCAGCTATATGTAATATATTCCTCCATAATCCATGAATTTTTCTTTTATCGTAATTTATTATATTTTACGATTCCAAAAAAACCATGTATTTTTGAAAAAACCTAAAAATTCACCAAAAATATTTTTTGACATATATAATTAAAAAATGAAACCAATTTTATGAATTTCTTTCTAAATTTTAGAAATTTAATTTTTTATTAAAATCAACATTTACATGGAAAATATAGATTTTAAATTTATAACTAATTTAATAAATAATTTAAAGTTTCATAAATTTATCCAAAAATAAGATGCCAAAAAACAATAATTATTTAATACAATTTAGGAATATATATTTTCAATTAAATTATTTAAATAATCAAAAACTTTTAATTAAATATTCACAACTTACAAAAATACCTAAGCTTAATTAATAATTCAGAAAACTTTATTTACTTTTAATTATATCATATATTAATTTATAAGAAATATAAACTTTATTTATAATTTCATTGGTCCTATTACTATTCTTATTGGCCAAATTTAATATTCATAAGGGTCATATTACGATTCAAATGCTCGAGTTACTATTTTATTGATCTAGTTTCTTTAACATCTAGAAATACTTATTATTTCATTCATTCATCATTTATAAAGTGTGTATTTTGATTGTAATGTGATTTTATGTGAATTAAATACATGATATAATTATAAAAAGGTAATTTCAATTGATAGAATTTTGGGTTGTTACATTGTTCCCCCATTATGAAATTTCATCCTTGCAATTTTGTTTAATATTCTTTGTTGAAAACAGGTATGGGGACTTCTCCTTTATCACTTCCCCTAATTCCCGATGTGCCTTTTTATATTTATGGTTCATCCATTATAGTTTGACCTGGTGAATTGTCCTATTATGTGGAATTTAATCTCAATGATCAATGATCCTCACTTATTACTCCTCAAAAGAGAGATCATTTTCCAACTGTACCACCTTTGAATTCAGTTTAAGTGAGGGGTCTGGAATGCAATTTCTCAAGAGATATTTATTGAATACAACATTTACATGAGGCATGGTTGTTGGAAGTTCTTGTGGATAGGCCAACTATCTAACACAATAAAAAATATTCAAGGGGATTATGTACCTAATAATCATCTTTATGTTCTTCTCAAATATCATGATAATATTCTATGGAGATATGTATAGAAATACCATATCTCCAAACCTAATCTCAATGCCTCGTTCATGATTGTATTCATAGATATTTTGTCTAGTTTGGGCTATCTTGATGTGATATTAAATGGTTTTCTCTATGTCCACCATTTATCTAACCATTTTAGATCCTATTATTGAATGTTCAAAAAATTCTTCCCACCATGAAAGTATTCTAAATCTTTTCCCATAAAAAATCATATGGAGAAAATTGGATTCTCAAGTGAAAATATTATTGTAGGTGAATTTGATGAGTGGCATGTGTTGGATCCATCCTACGTTGAATTCCATATAACAGGATCTCAACATGGCTTCTAGTGAATAAATAGTTTTCTCTGATTGGCTCTCTATTTGTGGGTGATAGGCCATATTGAAATTTAAATTAGTGTTCAGAACATGTTGGATACTTTTCCAGTAGATGGATAATAATCTTAGATCTTAGTAAAATACAATTGATAGTGGTACTCGATAGAGAATTAACACTTCCTTGATATATATCCATTAATGTTGATCTAGTGATAATTCCTCTTGCATTATGATAAAGTGAGTTTCCTTTGTATGATGATCAACAACAACCCATATATCATTGTTTACTCAATGTGTTTTGCAAGTCTAGTGGAAAAGTGTATGGTGATGTTTTCCAACTTCCATTTTGGTTTGTGTAATGGTTGCATCATCACATCAAACTTTTTCTTTTAGACATCACTTTCAAACATACCTAGAACTATGATTTATATTTATAAATCCCTTTTTTTATTGTCCCTCCAATATTTCTCATGGAGATCTCAATAAATCAATATTCTCACTAGGTGAATATAGAAGGATGGGCTATGTGAATCATTCAAAAGATCATTCTTTATCTCTATATTGGATGTTACACATTGGCGTGACCAAAATCTCATGAATCGTTCATTATACATTTTGAAATCAAAGGCTTTCCCATTTTTGATAGGTTCTTCCTTTTTCTGAAATTCCACATCATTTCTTATAGAATTTTCTATTTTCTCCATGAGGGATGGTTGAGAAATAATTTTAGAAAGGATTAATGATGTTCCTTCTATAAATATTCCATTTTCATTACCTTTAAGGTGTATGATTATTTTATACTTATAAATTATCATCCATTATAATGATTCATAATCCATTCTACTTAAAGAATCTTTAACAAAATTTTCATTATAAGGATGGTATTGGATTGAGTAGTCATAATCCTTCATGATCTATAAACATATCCTCTAGTTCATAGTAATAAAATTCTATGTGAATATATATATTTTAAAATCTTATGACCATTATATATTTCACACATCTCCCAATATATATAATTCTATTATATTTTCAATGAAATATTCACAACTGCCAACTTCAGATCATGCATGGAATGATTTTACTTACGCATTTTCAACTTCCTTGCAGAATATGCTATCACTTTATCATTTTAAATTATTAGACATCCTAAGACCTTCTTTGAATCATCTTTGTACACCAAAAATAGTTCCACAAATTTTGATAGGGTTGGAACTGGGGAAATAGTAAGACTATTTTTTTCAAATTTTTAATGTAGTCTTCACATTCATTTCTCTAGAAAAACATCACCCCCTTCTTAGTAATCTTGGTTAGGTGTTTGAAAAATATGAGAAGATCCCCATAAACAATCACTAGTACCCATATATAATAAGGGACCATCATATATCTATTATATATATTGTTCTAGTCTACTCTTAAATTTCTTTTGTCTTAGAATAATCCATAGATATATCTTGGCTGGTGATTAAATGCCCCAATATTGATACTTCCTCTATCTAGAACTCTCATTTACAATAATTTTTATATATTTTCCCTTAAAAATGTCTTTAGTACTATATTGAAATTATCCTCATGTTCCTCCTTAATCATGGAATACTTTAGAATATCATCAATAAATAGTATAAAAAAATTTCTAAGGTAATTTCAAAATTATTTTTTCATAAAATCAATGAAAATTTTTGTATCCTTAGTGAGTTTGAAAGGAATAACTCTGAACATATTTTTTCAATAAATCATTTTAAATTTAGTCAAAACAATATCTTCTTTACTCCCCTTTAATTAGTGATATTTTGACCAAATTTCTACCATAGTGTAATACATGTCCCCATGTATTTGATAGAAATAATCATCTATCCATAGAAGGGATACTAGTTCATTATCATGATTTTTTTTCACCTCAGGATAAGCGATGTAGAGGAAAATTGATCTATCATTAATTTTAAAGGGATAACATGTGAAACCCCATGGTGAAGCACTAGAGTGTATAAAAATCATATCAATATTTTCATGTAACTAATTCTTTAGTTCTTCCCACTAAATAGTAGCCATTCTATAACAATTCTTTTAAATAGGTAGAGATACAATAATAAAATCAATAGAGAACTCAAACTATAAATCATGAGGAAGACCAACTAACACTTTTGGGAGCACATCAGTATTTTCTCCCACAATATAAATTTTATCAAGCACGAGTCTCTCTTTTCTCTCAATCATTTTAGTTACATATTATTGAACATAAGGAAACAATATACACAATTGAGATGATGATTCTAGAGGATATTTATCCTCCTCCCTACACATTTATAAAATTGGAGGATGCATCAGGATGTGATGAGTGATATATTACTCCCAATAGTTTATATTATATTTAGATAAATATAGAAAAATCTCACACAATATATAATGAAATTCAACCAAATAAAGTATGAAAAGAGTTTTTAGGAGATTAAATTCAAAAAAAATACTAGGGAGGATTTATAAATTTTTGTTTCAATAATTTAACGATTTATTATTCTCACAAATAACTCAACCCCCAAATTTTTATGTGATGATTAAATAGTTATAATAAAATGAAATGATATGAAAGAATGTGTAGAACCAGAGTAAAATAGAATGTTCACCATTCTTGAATGAATGACCAACATAACTATCGCCAAATCATTTTTGGGATCAACCTCTAATATAGTGAAAGATTATTCCCTTCATTGTTCCCTTAGAGGTTGTTTTTGTTGATTTCCACTAATAACACTTTGCATATATAGATTTTTAGAATAATAAACATATTATTTAATGTTTAAAAATAGCACTAGAGGTTGAGTATTGATTTAAAAAAATTTATATTCTTCCAAATTTGTGGTATTATTCATAATACTTCTATTCTTATAGGAAACATTCCCATATCTTCAACATATAAATAATCTCTGTAACAACCGGTTCCCCATGACAGCACAAACACCCCGCCTTAACATGGTCGTCGGGTCCTGGCCCTCCAGGAACCACCAGTTTCCCTGAAGACATGTGGTCCCCACCCAAGGGTCCACCCACATGCCTGAATGAGTCATCTAACTAATGACAATCCCAACAGGCCAAAAGATGTCCTTTCCAGTGTGTTTTATCCTCACTCACACACACACTAGGAAACTTCCCAGAAGGTCACCCATCCTGATCACTACTCTACGCCAATCATGCTTAACTATGGAGTTCTAATCAGACAGGCTCCCGAAAAGGAAGGTTCACCTTGTTGACATGAGTCCTATCATTTAGTCATTTAACCCTTTATTATTTGGGGGCATTACAATCACCCCCCATTTAGAGCACAACGTCCTCGTTGTGGGCCCTACATCACAACCCAGGTAGTGAAACGCACTTAAGGCTGGGTACCACCTCTGATACCAAATTTGACAACTGGGTCTTGGTGACTGCACAGCCACCCCGCCTTAAACATGGTCGTCGGGTCCTGGCCTGCCAAGAACCACCAGTTTCCCCGAAGACATGTGGTCCCCACCCAAGGGTCCACCCACATGCCTAAACGGGTCATCTAACTAATGACAGTCCCCACAGGACAACACATATCCTTTCCACTGTGTTTTGTCCTCACTCACACACACCCTAGGAAACATCTCAGAAGGTCACTCATCCTGATCACTACTCCATGCAAAGCACGCTTAACTGTGGAGTTCTAATCAGACAGGCTCCCAAAAAGGAAGGTGCATTTTTTGACATGAGTCATATCATTTATTCATTTAAACCTTTATAATTTGGAGGTGTTACAATCTCTTGGTTCCATTTAAGTAATTTCTAGGAAGATACTTCCCAAACTATTGACACTTGTGATGGTGATTCTTATTTCTTTCATGTGATTTATCTGTTGGTCCACAAATATTAAATTTCATTTATTCTATTTTTTTCCAGGACCATGAGACCACTAATAGTCTTTAATCTCCATTTCAATCTTAATGAAACAATTGACAATCTCCTCATAACTATAAAAGTCTCAAACTTCCATTGATTTTAGAAGACTCGGCTTGGATCTGATAAATAAGTTATCCAACGTCCTTTCAGAGTTCATGAAAAATCCCAAAGCATAGCTAGGAAGCCTTAAGATTTTTTTCTTTTACACCTGGTTAGAATCATCTTGCTTCTAATTCAGTCCAAGGAATTCCATTTTCTTATAGAGACCGAGGGTTCATGGAAAAAAATTATTGAAAAATATTTTATAAAATTACTCCCAATCCATTGAATCATCTTCTTCATTAGACATTGTGTTGTTTAACAATGTCAACCACTAATCAACAACATCATAAAGACAATATACTATGAACACAATATTCTCTACTATTGAGCTCTGTAGGATAGAGAATATAATATGAATAGATTTATTTCTTTTTTCTATGAAGAGGGGATCAAAAGATCCACTAAAAATGGGAGTCCTTTTTAGTATAAATGGTTCTACATAAACAAGATCTTCCATAGGAGAAGGAAAGAATACCACATGAATAATATTATTATTCATAACATTATCCATATAAAAAACTATTATCATAATATTTTGGGAACCCATTCCCCTCATATTTTTTATTTCATTAGGTAAATATTCTCATTACCTTTGACATTGAATGTTGGTACATGTTCTTTTATTCCCCATAATTAACTTTAAAAAAGAAGTAGAAATTAGAGGGCATGGATACTTAAATTATAATCATTTCCAAAAGAAACATTGATCATTAATGGATAATATTTTAAATTAAAATTTTATCCAAATTTATGATTCCTATGTTTCAAAGTAGGTTTTCCAAGATCTATTTTTAAATTTTAATCTTATAATAATTTTTTCCATTAATATCTGTTCATAATGAGCTTATGAATTTATAAAAGCATATCCTCTAGTTGTGTCAAACCATTTGAATAGTAAGGCTTCTTTCTGGGTACTAGGTTACCTCATGTGAGGCATGGAATACCTTTTCTGAGTTTTTACACCTAGGAACATTTTTTCCATAACCATTTCTAGTTGTACTATCCAAATATGGATGTAATTTCTTGATAAACCACTTACCCAATACATACTAAAGTTTAGTGATGTTTTATTATACAGTCTTATGCCAACAGGGTTTTACTAGAGTTTTATAATCCTAAAACCTAAATAACTTATGATTTTTATACCGATTTTAGTGAGTATATCCTTTTACACTTATTAGTGGATGATTTTAAGTATAATTAAACATAACATTTCATCTAGGTGTTGTAAAATCAAGTTATTTCAAGATTATGTTAATAATTTCACATCATGAAACCAAAATAAAAAAATCATTTTATTTAATGTTCATAATGATTCCCTAACTTCATTGAGCCCTTATAGAAGCATAGGATAACTTAGGGAATACATGAACAAAAGGGATGATCTAAAAAGCCCAGTATAGAAATAATAATATGAATAAACTATAGAATAAGGGTTATAAGAAATAATATGATGAATGAAAGGAAAGGAACATGAATAAACATAAGGAATAATATCATGTATAATATGGAAATGTATAACCACAAAATCATAGGAATGTGGCCACAACATATAACATGACATAAACACAAGTCAAGGCTAGCTGCCAAGACATTTGTAGATAATATCCCTTAAAGGAATCAGGTTGATTCCCTATCACAACATGACATATCAGGAGAATAAAAATTATCCAATTCACTGGAGCACTATTTGGTAGCACCCGTAACAACATTTTCCTGAATATGTGTTAGAGATAAATAATCATACATATGGAATCAAACATAAACCAAAGGGTTACCTAGGGAATGAATTGGGAATCATAATCATGTCAAAATGAATAACAAAATGGATTATCATAATGGTATCCATGAAAGAATGTATTAAAAAATTAAAAGAAAATATCTATGGTAATATAGGTTTATATCATGATAAATTATGTCAAAATGAAGTGTACTCTTGTAAAAATAGGGTTTAAAAAATATTAGAAATAAAACAATTTTATGGTTTAAAGAAAATATTCAAGAGCAGTTAATGTGGAAAATAGATAATATTTTTTACAAAATAATAAATTAAAAAGGTAAATTTTCATGATAAATTAATTAATTTGTAAAAATAACCATGAACTAAAAAATATTAAGAAGATCACTTGAAAATGGTTAAGAAATCGAGAATTTTCCCTTAATCAGGTTTTATTATCAATAATAATTAAGACCATAGAATTTATAAAATTTGTATTTCTCAATTAGAGAAGAATGATATGATACAAATACATGATTTTTAAACCTATAAAGAGAATAATTGTTCAGGGGTAGTATTTCTAGGGGATGATAGGGGTGTTTTCTCATTATTTTATTCCATAGTTTATCATTTTCTGTCAAGACATTGAATATTTTAAGAATTATAACCAAAGCAATAAAATAATAATGGATTTTTCTTGATTTTCTTCCCAAAGTTAGACATAGATCATTTATGACTCCAAAATTCATTTATTTAGATTTTATTATAAATTATCATATTTTATTAACAACTTTTTTTAATATTAAAAAACATAAATATTCACCATAACCATTTCATGACATGTAGAATTCAAAAAACGATCTATATCATTTGAAAAAAATTACAAATATGAGAAATTTAATTTTTAATTAAAATCATCATTTACATGGGAAATACATATTTTAAAAGTATAGCTGATTTTATATCACGTTGAAAAATTAATTATGGTCGCATAAAATTAACTTCAAATCATAAGATAACAAAATATTAATTTATGAATACATTTTATGAAAATAAAATTTATATATATTATTAAATTTATATTTAATTTTTAATTAAATATGTATGAATTAAAAAAATTATAGACATAATTAATATTTTTTAAAAAATTATTTACTTATAATTATATCATATTTTTATTTATAAGATGATTAAATTTTATTTATAATTTCATGTGAGAGGTTACGAATCTTATTGGATAGATTTCTATTCATAAGGTTCATATTACTATTAAAATGTTTGAGTTACAATTTCATCGGTATAGGTTCCCTAACTTCAAAAAATACCTCTAATTTAGTTCATTTTTCATTTATATCATTTGTATTGTGTTCATAATGTGATTTTATGTTATTTATACTCTCTGAAATAATTATAATAAAGTAATCACCATTGACATAATTCCATATTATTACACGATATGTGTGGTATTAGAATTCTATATATATACTAATTTCATAAATTTGATATAAAAACAATAAATTCTTCATTTTATCTATCTATGAAAGGTGGTGATGAAAAAAGAATAACATTGGTTCATGAGGATATAGTCTTCCAAACACACAAAAGAATAGTTTTTGTCCCATATGATGGAAGTGGATAATGTTTTAGGAAATTAAAATGACATAAAAACATCTTATAATTTCTAATATATTGAGTTTATTATATCATCATTTTTTTATAATAATCAAATGAACTAGAAGAATTAATATAATAAAACTCTCTGTTATGGACATTACATTGTTTTTCAAACAACATCTTTTGGTTTTCACCAAATTTATTCATATGATGGATTTATGAAAAAATAAAGATACTATATGAGAAAATGGATTTATTTAAGTGGGTTTTGTAGGTCTTTGAAAATGTAGTGGGTTTTGTAGGTGTAAAGAGAAGACGAGAGGGGGTGGGCTTTCATTAGGGAGGTGAGTGTCACAATTGTAATTTTTTGAATGAAAAAGTTATAACCAAATTTTTCACATTCCATAATGATATGAAATAGTAAGAGTATTTATTATTAGAAGTCGTGAGGCTGAAATATGTCTATAAAATGGGTGTTTGAAAAGTTTCTCAAATATTTTATCTCATATATTTTTTGTTTAACAGCAGGTGAACCCAATTTCACCTTAATCCCTAAAATTAATTTTTAAAAACTTTATTAATAATAATAGGTAAAAATTATATTTTCATTATTAAAAAATAATAATTTTTATTATTACAAATATTGAATCCATTTTCCCAAAATATATTTATAGATGTTTCAAAATTTTGTGTAAATACACTAAACCCAGTAGTCCAGAGTCAGTGTTTACATTATTATATCAGTCTATTATACAAGGAATCACATCCCAATGCACCAAATGGGTTTATTAGTTTTTGAAAAATAGATACATACTTGAATTATTAATTAATATTCAAACTATAAAATATTTTGATTACATCATCATTATCCAAGCTTATTCAGGTATGTCAATTATAATATATATCATGGAATCTAGGGAAAAATAAAACAAAAAAGTGGTGATTTCATATGCTCAAAAAGGTTAAGCGTATAGTGTAAGCTATCATGAATATATATATGCATAAATATTAATGTAAGGTGAATAACTGAAACAAAAGCCATTTAAACACAATCTAGAGCATAATTTGAAAATAATGAATGATCGTAAAATAATTCCATATAAATAATAATTTGAACATTATACTAATATAACTATAACATGGAATATAATTAAATAATATCATAATGAGGGAATTCAAAATACGAGACATCAAAAACATACTATCAATGCTTCGACAAAGACATCATACATAAACGACTAAGTCCTCAGGAAATACCAAAACTAGTTTTTCTCATGAGACCAGATGATCCATCAAGGGGCTATAATTGTACCCATACATCACATACTAATTCTAATTCTTTTCTCATATGAAAAGGGTGTATCATAATAAACATAGGTATTTTTATTAAAAAACTATCATAAAAATTAAAAACATTAACCATAAACAATGAATTGTATCAAAATAGAACATCTACTATGTAACTGATCATCAATACAAAAGTAAAATTTGATAGATGGTATAATAATATATCAAAAATAATTAACAATGAAATCGAAAAATAGATGTTGATATTGATGAAAATAGTATAATAAAATCATTAAATTTTTTTGAGAGGAACAACCATTTTAAATTAGAAATCATTTATTCAAATTTTTGCGCGGTTATAAAAGAAATTTTTCTTTTTAAAAAATCATTGAAAAAATATAAATGAAGGCTCAAAACATTAAGGTGTAATGATGATGGTGAAATTCACTCCTTCTGTATAAGCTAAAAAACATTCATTACAATTTTTTGTTTAAAACGTCATAAAGTACCTCATTTATAAAATGACATAAATATTTATTTCAACCCACTTAATAAAAAATAAATCATGCGTAGAATGGATTTAAGCATACCATTTATATTTCTGTAAATATTTTTGAAAATATTTTTATTCTACCTGGACATTGATGCAAAAATCCCCAATGGAAACATAGATATAAACAATTCTGAATAATAAAGAGATTGTGAAATAACCATTACAACATTATAATCAATATAATATTATGACCCATTATAGAAATAAAATTATTAAGATATTAAAATACTAAAATTTTTATTAAAATAGTCATAAAATATATTAATGGGAAGCATATACACCACAAATATGAAATAAGTAGTGTATAAGGCATGTGTCCCAGAGAAATAAAATTTAGACAAAAATACAATACCTTATGTCTTAACTCTCTCCATACTAATTCAGAACTAATATATTAAAGATATATTTTTATTATACATATATCATATAACTCTATTCATTTATATAATACAATATCCAATTTAATTATGAATTTATTTTACCCATTTATTAAAAATATCATGAAAATTTTACGTTTCTTGAAAAAACCAATTTTCTTTTTCTCATGTTTTTTGTTTTCAAATATTTTTAACCTCTAGATTATATAATTATTTCATCATATAAAAAATTATATCCAAGAAATATATATCATATATATTCATTATATATGTATTTATAATAATCTATAAATATATATATATAGAAAATGAAAAACATCGTTCATGGGGACGATAAGTTGTTTGTACACATGAACATTGTTTCCATTTTCATATTTTGTAGACTCAACAAAAGTAAATAATATTATTACATAATAATTAATATTATATTTATATATTTCATATATGTTCACTAAACCCATATTTAATTCATTCCATGTATAGTGGGAATGAATCACATTGTTTTGACGAGCTGTTAGTCCACACGTCTACAATTGAAGTTATCAAATTTACACAAAAAAGAAATCATGAATGTATGTGTTATATAATAATTAATGAAGAATAGATACATAATATATATAAAATATATATCATATAAAAAAAATTCATCATTACTACCATCCATGGAAGGTGACAATAGAATAATTAACAACATTAGAAAGTGAGGCAATTGTCCACCATTCACAAGAACGATGATTGTGTATCCCATTTTATGGAATTATGTAATGTTTAAGGAATAAAAATTAATATAAAAATATATCTGTATATTAATAATAATTATTTTATTTTATAATCATTAAATAAAAATAATTTAATTGGCTTATGAAATAAATAAGTCAAAACATTTCATTATAGAATATTACCTCCTCTTTAGGAATCATTTTTTATTTAAACCAAAATACATCATTTGTTTGTTTTTTATCAAAATTATGGCTTATAAGATGAAGGTAGATATGTTTGGATGATAAATGGATACATTTTGGTCCATATATAAGGTTAAATGTGGTTTGATAAGGTGGGGGAGGAGGTTATTTTTTAAAATTGAGGTGAGGGGCAATTTTTTAGGGAAAAAAAATATTAAATTAATATAATTTTATTTTCATTTTAAGAAGTCTCCAATGTGAGATATTTATAAGTTAAGATAATTATGGGTCAAAATAATCTCAAAAAAATAGACATGTTTAGGTATCATTCATACCCTCATCATTTTTCATTAACCCATTGTTAAACCCTTCAGGTCTTATCATGGCAACATGGATTTTTACGCTTTAAGGGTTAAAATAGGCACTATAAAATTAAAAAAGGACTATAAATGAATCATGGAAAAAATTTGGACTATTATCCTATTATTTTGACCAATTTTTATAAATCTTTTCTAATTTAATAAAATGTTATTAATTTTAAAATGTAATTTATTTCAATTTCGACACAATTCATTTCAGGCTTTGTTTAGAAAATTAAATACATAAGATAACATCCAAAATAAAATTTAATACATCCCTAATATAATTAGTTGATATAAATAATTCATTTATGACATTAATCATCTCCAAATATAATTACCTTTAATATTATTATTGTCATTTTTTTGATATTTTTATTACTTAATCTATTATTAAATCATCATTATGTAATCCTTTAATGTAATTTTTGTTTCCAACAAATTTAATAAAATAAAAAATGAAGATAATGTTTTATATTTTGAATTAAAAAGTATATTTGATAATATATTTTTAAAAATAACTTTGAAAATTTAAATTCTTTTTAATAACATGAGTTTGATATATTCTACATTGATAACAAAAAATAGTAAAAAAGTATAATGTCTTTTTGGTGGCTCCAAGAGGATAATGGATAAACTCAAGGATTATTTGGGACAAAAAACTCATCAAATAAAATTATGACTTGTTTGAGGGTAATTTTATAATACCTAGAATATTATTTTTACCATTAATTTAATAATTTATTCTTAATCGTTGTAATTTAAATAAATACTATAGTTACTATGAATTTTTTTAATAAATGGAAGGATAAAATTTACATAATTTTTAAATAATAATTTAAAATAAAAAATATACTTTCAAAATAAAAAACATGTAGTTTTTAGTAGTTTATTTAATACTAACCTAGTTAAAGGAATGAGAAAACGAGTTTTTAAGTATAAATAATTCAAAAGTTTAAATTTTTTTTACATCCAATATCAATATGAAATTGATTACAATGACCAAAAAATGACTAAATGATATAAAATGGATCTAATAATATATTACTCTAAATTTCAAATATATTTTATCACTATAAATTTCTAAGATGAAAACCCATTTTTCAATTAAAATGCAATATTTTATCAATATTCATCACAACATGAAACTTATCGGGAAAATATGAAAAATTCAACCATATTAGTTTTTTTTTATTCTATAAAATATAAATTTTATTTTTTCATTTGTAATTTTTAAACGTGTCAAAAATAAGATGTAATACAAGTGCGCCTTTAAAATATAATAAAGCTATAATTTTATAAAAATACATCTTCTATGAGTAAAATTATATTTTTAAAATATCATGTTAGGAAATCACAAATAATGAATGGTAAAAATTATATTGAATATAATATATAAATTTTATGTTAATAAAATTCAAAAAGAGTTATTTTTGCTTTTATAGGTATAAAACACAATTGTGTGCATTAATATAGTTTTTATAAATACAATTCCACTATATTAAATGGGATATATTATATTTATTTATAATTAACTTCTAACCAATAAATTTAGTAATATATTTTTATAAGTTAGTTAATCCTATTCATAACTACTAATTTAAATATTACGAGATAATTTAATGTTAAATTTGGATATTAATAGTATATTGTGGTTCGTTTAAGCTTGGTGTTGCATGAAAAATAATCTATCAAATATATTAAATTAAAAAAATCATACCATTAAATATTTGGGTGTTACATTCCACCATCATTCAATAAATTGGAACTACAGAATTTTAAATTACACTTCAATAATCAATGGTTGGTAATCAAAAATTCCATTTAGGGAACAAAAAATTAGAAATCGGGTTAATAATAAATTCTCAAAATAAAAGGGAGGTGAAAATGAAAATATAGCTACTAAATTAGGATATATAATAGGAAATCAGTATAAGAAAGTGAAAATATAGACATGAATGTAAAATCTAATTTTCTTATTATGATAGGGAGTGATATAGAACATGGTCATGATAATGTTAACAATAAAAAATCCATAAATTTATTATTGGTTAAAATTCCATTGATTTCTAAGAATTAAATGTAACTAGACAACTTTTTTGATCAAAAATACTTCTTCCTAGTGTTAGGGGATTCTTTTACTATATACATAATAACTTAAATAATTTATTTTTTGGACATAATCATAATCTCATCCTTTAGTTGAGAATCAATATATTTTCACTTTATCCCTTACACCTACAAATGAACGTTCAAGATGAATTTTTTCATGCTCGAAGAACATTTATGAATCATAAGAAACATGGGTCATTATTTAGTATTATGAATATTTATTTAAACTAAAATTGTTTTAACAGGATACCCACTATAATTTATTATACATTAACCTCAAACAAAAATATCCAATGTTTCAACTTAATCCAATCAATAAGTAGTAACTATAAGACTCATCTAAAATACATTTTCCCAAATTCATTTCCCAAAAAGGTCTCTAAATTTCAAAGATCTATTTTAACATTATATTATCCAAAACAACATAATGTAGCTCTTATTCTCACATACAAAATATTTGATCACCTTAATCCCATAATTAAAACAATATTACATCCAAATTGATAATACAGAAGTATCATATTATAATCCTTTTATATCTCAAGATTCTTATAACCATCACATCGTATTATAATTAATGAATCCAAAAACACTAAAACATTAATTATTCCACTTGGTGTATAGTAACAATATAAAATTTACCTTGATACCTATTCTTTTTCAAAGCTATATTTCTATAACTCTTGAGATATTCAATTGTGTAGTTTCGTATAATCGTACTATTGAAAGACTTCACATTTATAGCATCTTTCATTACTATTCAATAATGGCCATATTTTCCTTTCTCTCCACACATGTAAAAACTCACAATCCCTCAATGAAATTATTAGGGTGTTTCCTCTCAAAATTTCCACATGTATGAAAATCCTTCTTTCCCTTTTCCCCATTATTTTTCTCTTGATCCCGAATTTAATTCTACTATTAATTTCCCTAAAGTCATAATAAATGTATAATTATATCACTATCTTGATAGAAAATGAGACTATATCTTATTTTGATTTGAAATTTTGTGTGACCAATGACTTTTGGAGAATTAGAATTAACACATCAATGAAATGATCAATCATACTCATTCTATTATGTATTTATGAAATGATGAATCATACTCATTCTATTATGTATTTAGTCATCAAGATCCCTTTCTAACCATGTAATGTCACCATCATACATAAAAACATTGCCATCCTAGTTTTCCCTCAAACTCTATAATTTCCACTCCTTATCCATTCTATATTCTTTAGGAAAACATTTTTATCAGAAAACATTATTAAAATATTTTCATTCCCTGTATCCTATTTTTTCCTCCTCTATTTTATTAAATCAATGACCACTATTGATCTATATATCAGGGGAAATTATAAAAATCCTGAAAAATCTTCTCTCATTTGTTACTTCCCCAAGAAACAAATATCTTCTATATAGACCTTTTCCCTTTTTCATCTATAAATGGATTTGGAGTCCCATTTAATGATGGAGGTTGTTATCTCTTGAATAGGTCTAACATTGTTCCTTCACATTATGGACCAGGATTCTCAATATGGTAAAGGTTATTTTTCATAACCTATGTCAGTTTTCCTAGTATATTTATAAGATGTTTAGCACTAGTTTTAACTTCTATTCCAACATCGTTATCTTGTATAATTGGGAAATCCCTACATTGATTATATATATGGATAAGGTGTACATTAAATCCACTATGAACTATTTATAAAAAAATTAATACACTATATTTGATCATAAAATTTAGAGAAATTATGTATAATCTCATAAATAGTAAATTATATAACATAAATTGAATATACAGGTATAACTAATCTCTAAATCATAAGAAAATATTATCTGGATATATTTATTAATTTTGTAATAGGGTTTTATTATCTTATCTATGTATTCCTAAATCTAGTTTCCATAGATACAAAATAAATCCTATGATACCAACTATAGATAATCAAGAACCAGAATCCCAACATTAGAGGTTACTTTATTACATTGGAATATTATACAAGGAATCACCTCTCAATGTACCGATCAATTTAGTAGTTTTGGAAAACTAAGTACAGACATGAAATGTACATTATAATTTTAACTCCAAAATAAAACAGAATTATTCCTTTAATAACACCACTATTCTTCTTGATTATCCCTACATGGCAATCATAATATACATCATGGAATACTAGTAAAAAGTAATCATAAGAAATGGGTGAGTGTAAATTCTCATTAAGGGTAAGAATATAGTGGAAGATATCATAAATAAATAAGACAAAATTTTATGTCAAGGTTAATAACTAAAACACAATCCATTTAAACATAATCATGATCATAATATAGAGATAAAGAATTATGATAAAATAATTCCATATATATAATCACATAGATATTCTATTGATCAAATAATCACTGTGAATATCAATAACTAGTCAAATAATGATGGAATTCATAATTCTAGACATCACGATCATACCTTCAAGGCATTAGTAGAGACACCATACAAAAAAGGGTAAGGCAATGAACAATACCAAAACTATATTATCTCATGAGACCTACTGATGCATTGAGGGGTTATAGAAGGACCCTCCTATAACATTGCTTCCCGAGTTCCTTGTAATGTTGCCCTGATCTGGTTCACCACATATCCTTAGGTGTCCCTCCCCATACACCAGAGGATACCAAATAGTAGAGAGGGTCTAATAATTATGTTATGGGGAGATTATAACATCGTCTATCAGAGTAAAACAATAGCGGATGTAAACAAAAAAATAATATAAGCATATACAAAAGTACAAATGTCACAAGAATAACCAAGATAAGAATTATAATTCCTAACTAAAAAGGGAATATGCAATTCCTATATATGTATCATGTGTCTAAAAATGAAACTGAAAGAAAATACATTATAGACTCTCAAGAGGGTTGTGAAACTCATTCATTTCCAACAATCAAGTTACATCCCCAATCATAAATCTATAGTATGTCTCCTACACTTATCATGTCCTACAATAACAAAGTCTATTCAAGTACCGATTAGGCATCCCTAAGGTGGTGTGATTTTGACTTAGTAGTCCACCACCAACAGTTTCCAAAAAAAATCCAATCAACAACAAGTGCATATATCTATATAAAGAAAAATAATTACAATACATATTTTAACAGTTATCACAATATTAATTAATCTTCTTTATCCACATAAATTGTCAGGTTTTAATCACGCCACATATTTAATTAAACAATTTAAACACATATGTATTCTTATTGTAGAACACCATGCCTAACACTCGAAAATCCATCAGTGGAGAATTCTATGTCTAACATCCAAAATCCCATTTATTATTATTTTTCATTGGTGTAGAATGCTAGTTAAAACACCCACAATTATAAAAAAATATAAATATTTCTATCAATACTCTATAATTCCATGTATAACACTAAAAATCCTGTTCATTTATTTTTAAAATAATTAATAAAGTCTATTAATTTATTCAATAAATAATTAACAACAAAAATTTCATGTTAATTAATATTACACTCATTTAACACATAAAAAATTAAACAATCAATAATTAATGAACCAATTATTTATTGACAATCATACCAGGACAAATTGATAATAAACTCAACTATTAATTTTCCAAATTTCTTGATCATTTACATTGATAATTTATTTACTAATTATTTATCCTTATTTATCATTAAAACATAAAACTCGAGAAACATAATTATTTCTCAAAATTAATTATCTTATTCGATAGAACAAAAATCCCCAACTTTAAAACATTACCATTTAATTAATTTTCCACATTAATTAATTAAATATGCGGTGTCAATTTCTAAAAAAACTATAAATCCAACAAAATTCATGTATGATGACAAACAATGACTATGGGATTCAGAATTTAGACCACCTACCACATTCCAAAGATGATCGACATGTCAAAATTTGAGGTGTGGTATAGTCTGGTTTGAGCGGGAACAAAGAATAGAGAAATACCCTAAAAAATGCATGTTATCCGCTGATAAATATCTTATGATAATATCATCTATAATTATCATTTCATAATTCAGTATTATTTCTTTATAAATATACAGGATATGATTTTATAAAGACGACAAGATAATAATATATAAAATATTATTTTATCAAATCATTCATTGATATTTACTTTTAAAAAATCCATAAAATTTTCATTTTAAAAAAATAATAAATATTTATTAAACAATCCTACTTTTTTATATTTTTCTCAATACAAATTATTATTTTAATGAATTATTAGAATATAGATAATAAAATTAAAAAATTATAAAAATAAATGGGTTGTTGAACCTGGAGGCGCACCAGGTTGAGCGCATTGGGGAAAAGGGAGTATGGTGGTCGCGCACCCAATCTCCGTTGAGGAAGATGATGAAGTCACAAGGCCAACCCAAATGACAACTAACTGTGTTTGAAAATGACCAGATCTGACCCGATCCACAAAAAATGGTTCTTTTAAGAATAAACCATGTATAGTTTGACCCCAAATAAAAACCTAAATTAAAACCCATAATTTGATTTCATTTTCTTATTGTTAATGTTGGAATATTGATTTATTTCAGCCTAAGAAGACATTTCAAGATTTATTACGGTGAAAATGGTCCACAAATAATGTTTCTAGACACTTCTATTTTCAATAATAGGTTTCATCTATTGAAGAAGATGATTGAATAGTACCCTTGTTTTATTAATTATTTAATTTAATAAAACAATTTTTAATTTTAGACAATAATAATAATTCTTTTGCGTATAAGATTTATTAACCGCCTAGGATAAACCTCCCATTCTATACCTATAGGCGGTCTCATATTTATCGTACGACACACAGTTTGTGATATATTAATGATTTTTTTAAAGGAATTAATAATTAATTAAAATAAAAAAGGGTTTTTTTTTGCGATCAAGGAATCTAAAAGACTGACGCATACAAATGTTTCACCCTATATAGGGTAAGAATCTCATTTTAGACCCATAGGTGGCCTCATATTTCCCATATGATGCACTTTTTGGGAGATATTTAATTTTTTATGGAAAAATTTATATTAAATATTATATAATACTTTATCTCATGAGGAATTCATCCAAACATCTGACGCCTACATATGTCATACCCTTACAAGGTTAATCACCACATTTCATATCTAACTATGAAGCCATATTTTTCATACAATGCATCGTTTTGGTATTATTCAATTATATTGAAAAAAAAATTTGTTCTTACTATAATATAATTAATATTTTTATTTCTTCTTCGTCGAGGATTTTTGATCCTCAGAAACACACACAACACATTGTCTGACACCAAAAACATTCCATTAAATAACCAATAGTGATCACTAGACATTGTATCTTGTGAATATCCTTTAAAATATTTTTTTATTTCACTGATAATACATTTATGGAAAAAAATACATAGAAAAAGGACGGGATTATACAATCTCCCTATCTAATAATAGCTCATCCTCAAGATTCACTCCCATGTATCTCAAATATTCTGATCCAAATTGATCGGGCCATAGAGCCAGTATATCTTTTTCCATTTCTTATGTATCTTCCTTTACACTTCCATGTTTCATAAATACATGAACAATCAGTACAATCTTTCCCCTCAACACCATCTCTTTGTGATCCAACACATGTATCAGATGCTACTCAATGGACGCATTTATCTGAAGCTAGAAATCACCACATCGACCACATAAGACAGTTGAGGGTGATACCACCATAGTTGTGATACATGGAAAACATCATGAAAAAAAATTATTTCTGGGGAAGAGCCAATCAGTATGCTTCTGGTCTGATTCTCTCCATGATCTCAAAAGATCTGACAAACTTAGGCACCAAGTTTTCCTCTCTCGGTATCCTATAATTACTGGACCTAAGTGACACCAAAAGGAATATACGTTGACCCTATATAAACTATATGGGTGTTCTTTGTCAATTAGAATACGACTTTGGCCTACTATGAGTCGTATCCATATTTTTTTGAATCAGCTGAACCTCCTCTGTCATCTCCTATATGAGAATCACTCCCAAAAAATTCCGACTCACCTGCTTCCATCCAGTAGAGCGGTGGTCTGCATGGACTACAATAATGATCCATGTATGGTGACATCTATATAGTTTTCTGATAACATTTATTTTAGAAATAATCCACTAA
The DNA here is from genome assembly GCA_963277665.1 of Viscum album. Classification (NCBI taxonomy): domain Eukaryota; kingdom Viridiplantae; phylum Streptophyta; class Magnoliopsida; order Santalales; family Viscaceae; genus Viscum; species Viscum album. Next base: position 990,231,867 of record OY728155.1, on the reverse strand, counting down.
TTTTGGGTACTTTACCCATGAGACACTGAAATAAATAACATTCACCCTCACCATACCCTCAAGAACATATACAGTATGCTATGATTGTCCTTATGTATGTGGTTGGAATGATGTACTCAATAAAACATGTGTACTAAGTGATTTTTTAAGCCTAGCTAGAATAATGAAGTAAACCGTAAATCATGAAATGAAACTATAGTCTATGGAACCCTATGTAAATGAATTATCTACCATATATATAGCTCTTTTAACTTCTCTATTATAATAGTTTCCCTTATAGGCAAAAAATGTGCTACCTTTGGAAGTCCATACATGATGAAAAAATAGTGTCATTCATTCAATGTGTATTTGGAAGACCTACCACAATGTCCATGGTCACGTAATCCCACTTCTATTTCAGAATAGGAAAATGTTGTAGTAAAACCTCAGGTCATTGATGTTTTTTCTTTCATGTTATAACAAGTGTATCATAGTTTCATGAAACCTACTATCTCATTTTTCGTGCATGAAAACCAAAACTATTGTCATAGGTCAATGTACATTTTGGTCACACCATGGTGAAACATATACATTAATACTTGAAATTATTGTATGATCTCATCTTGTATGCTTATAGGAACAACAACCCTATTCTTCACATACATAACATCATCCAATTATATCTTCCAGTTCAATGGTGTCTCCCCTCCTACAAAGATTCTATCAAGCCCAAGCACTTTGTGTCGTCATACTACTTGTCACTGATTCATCTCAAAAGTGTCTACTACACTAAAACTGACATAGGTCTCATATTCTTCTGAATCATTGGAACTAGAACGTGCATCTCACTGGGCAATGCCATCATCTTTCACTCAGCACTAGAATCCTAAACTGTTTGAGCATGTGTTTTCCCCCATAGAGAATCACCCACATTGTTTCCTTTCTCGATTGTATATGACAAATCAAAACCAAATGAATTAATATACACAACCTATCTATGCTATCGAAGGTTTAAATCACATTGTGAAACGTTTTACCTCAATCTATTGTCCATAGTGTAAACTATAAACCATTCTCCCAAGAGGTAGTTTCACCAAAACATCAAATAATAAACCATTACTGCCATCTCGAGGTCATGTGTAGGGTAATTATGCTCCTCTAGGCTCATTTAACAATACCAGTGCACCACAAATTTATACACATTCATCATCAAAGAACCAAGTCTTATCTTAGAAGATTCTCAATTCTCTTTGTACTCTTTACTTGATCCAGGGTGAACCAAAATTGGGGTTGATGTAAAACCCTTCTTGAACTCATGAAAATATTTCCTGCAAGCCTCTGACCATTCAAACATTACTCCCAGTTTTTAAACATGAATGCGGCATTAATAAACAAGAAATTTCTTGGATGAATCTCTTGTAATATCCAAATAACCACAAAAATCATCACATTTTGAAAAAATTCTTTGGTTTCCCCCAGGAAATCACTAAATGCACCTTATTTGGGACCACTAACAGACCTTCCTTCTTGATGATGTTCCCCATGAAGTGTACCTAGTAAATCCAAAACTAAAACATAGATATCATGGTGTATAGCCTATATGCCCTCAATGTACTCAATATGATGTCATGATTTTGAGATTGGTCTTCATGAGTCTTGGAGTACACCTAGGTGTCATCCACAAATACCACCAAAAAATAATCCATGTATAGTTGGAAAATTCTATTGGTCATGGACATAAACACTACTGGTGTGTTTGTTAACCCAGACATCATTAAAAAAACTCATAAATCTCATACCTTCTCTTGAAAGTAGACCTCAGTATATCAAATGTCTAAACTCCCAACTGATGATACCCTGATCATACGTCAATCTCGGACAAAACATAAGCACTATTCAACTAGCCAATCATATTATCAATACATGGAAGAGGATATTGTTTCTTCAAAGTAATCTAGTTCATCCTCTGGAAATTAACACTCTAATGTGGACTCCCATCAACCATCATTGAAAATAGCATATGTGATCCCCAAGGCGATGTACATGGATGGATAAATCCTTTATCCTTCATGTCCTATAGCTAATATTTTAGTTCTTGAAACTCTGTCTGTTCCATTTTAAATGATAGTATATATACTGGCTCATCCCCTAGTATGATCTTAATAGAAAATTTAACATCTCTCTTAGGTGGATACCCTAATAAGTGTTTCAGAAAGATATCCTAAAACAGTTCAACCACAATTCGATGTAAATATTTCCAAACACCATTGTAAAATAGTAAAAGAATATACACCTGGACTGTGTGATCTTCTAGATGGTGATTAAATGGCCCTGATCTCCCTACTTGGATATCCAACTCCCAAATATTGATGTAATGGTAACCCACAGAAGACATAAATTTAACCCACTGGTGGTAACAAAAAATTTGGGTTCAGTATGTGACTAGCTAGTCCATTCCTAGAATTTGGTCGAAGCCAGTTATGTCAAGGATGTAGATATTCCAATGAAAACTGTACTCTATGATCTTAAGAGAACAGGAATTCCATATAAAGATGTATCCAAACCGAACTCCCAAAGGTGTATCTATTTTCATAACCCCTCTCACAAACTCCACCACTTGACATAAACTATTAAAATGTATTGATGATATAAAACAATGAGAGGAACTAGTGTCAAATAAGGAACTAGTTAAGGTTGAATCCATAAGAATAGTACCTCTAACTATTGATATTCCATCCTTGATATCCAAAATTTTAGGCTAAACTGCATGAAACTGTTCATTGCCTCTTCTATATAGTGTTTTATGACCTCCTTGAGTTGCAATGCTCTGTTGATATAAGCGCTCTTTCCAAGAAGTAACTCATATGCTATCTATACTACCTCATCCTATAGAACAACAACTTTCATACTAGTATGATGAAGAAGACCCTCTACCCGAACTCTAATTTCATCTAGGTCCTCTATCACTACCTAACTGCATCGGGTTCCTACAGAACTGCTATAGGTGTCCTATCATGCAGCAGGCTCAACACTCTAATTAGGGTAGAGGAAAATGATTCTGAATATATCCTGACCTACCAAACTGGTTCCAAATCACATGGGTATTATCCTGTGTAACTGATCCCCCTAATAGGTCACTCTTCTTCTAACTGCTCTGGATGAAATTCTTATTACATCATTTCCTATCCTCAAAGGTCATACAACCTAACCATCAAATAGAAATAACTTCTCCACCACTAGAAGCCTCCACCATGTTCCCCTAAAAAATGAGGGATTGATTAACCACTTCCATAAATTTCATTGTCCTAAAAATATTCACCTGATATGTAATTTCACATTTATGTCCATTCTGAAATCGTCTTACTAAAGTAGCTTCACCTGCTACCGATTCTAGTGAAAAATGTTATATGTATGTAAATTGTCTAGCATAGTTCATAAGAGATATATTCACCTAAGTCATCTTCATGAACTAGATACATTCTCCTCCCTGAGCATCTCCAGATAAAAGTGATCAATGAATGTCTCCCACATTTCTTTCCACTCTATAGCTTCTATCTATCCACCCCGATTCTAGATTTCCCACCAACATTTCTCTTGACCACCCAACATGTATGCTTCCATTATGACCCACTACTGGGATGCTGGGTTTTCCCAATGCTTGTATGCCAACGGTTCAACCGAACCGTTGGTATAGGGGTATAAAACAAGTATTTCCCAACAGTTTGAAGAAACCGTTGGGAAATCTAAAATTTTTTCTCCCTTTCCCAACGATTTGTAAAAACTATTGGTAAAGTCCATGACATAGGAAGGCTTTCCCAACGGTTTGTGTAAACCGTTGGTAAATCTCACCTTTCCCAATGGTTTTAAAAAACCGTTGGGAAAGTTTTCCCCTAAAATCCCAGAAAACACGATTTCCCATCCACACGATTGAACTGCTAAAGTTGATACCTAAGATCTATCTCGCTTGGAAAATCATTCCACCAGATCCATATTCAATCACAAAGTTGTTTTGTTCTACACTTCAAATCTGTAAGCAGTACGTTATGTTTAATGTTTTGCATCTAATTTTTTTTTTCTTTTCTGTTTTGATTTGGCTTAAACCTAAGGTTCGTGCAGTATGGTATACCCAACAATTTCAATTCGATTTGTTATTTGTTTTCTGTTTTTGTTATGGTGTCATGTGTGAATCAATTTTTTGTTCTGTTTTGGTTTTCTGTTTTTGTGCTGGTGGGAGGTGATGGGGGTGTAGTAGGTGGGGGAGGGGGTGTGTTGGTGGGGTGTTTAGGTGGGGGGAGGGGGTGTGCTGGTGGGGTGTTGAGGTGGGGGGGTTGTACAGGTGGGGGTGGGGGTGGGTTGTGTAGGTGGGGGTGGGGGGGAGGGGTGGGTTGCACAGGTGGGGGTGCAAGTGGAGGGGGTTGTTGTGCAAGTGGGTGGGGGGGGAGGGGAGTGTGCAGGTTGGGGGGTGGGCTGGGAATCTCAGAGTCTGTTGGGGGGGTGAGGTGGGGGTTGTACAGGTGGGGGTGAAGGTTGGTTGTGCAGGTGGGGGTGGGGGAGGGGGGTTGTTCAAGTGGGGGTGAAAGTGGAGGGGGTGTTGTGCAAGTAGGTGGGGGGGAGGGGAGTGTGCAGGTTGGTGGTGGTGGGATGGGCAAGTGGGAGTCTGTTGGGGGGTGGGGTGGGGGTGAGGTGTACAGGTGGTGGTAGGGGGAGGGGGCTGTGCAGGTGGGGTGGGAGGGGGGTTGTGCAAGTGGGGGGTGTAGGTGGGGGTGGCTGTGCAAGTGGGTGGGGGGGAGGAGAGTGTGTAGGTTGGGGGTGGGTTGGGCAGGTGGGAGTATGTTGGGGGTGAGTTGGGGGGTGTACAGGTGGGGGTGGGGGTGGGGTGGGGGGAGGGGGTTGTGCAGGTGGGGTGAAGGTGGGGGGGTGTGCAGTGGGTGGATGGGAGGGGGTTGTGCAGGTGGGGGTGGGGGAGGGGGGTTGTGTAAGTGGGGGTGCAGGTGGGGGGGGGGGGGTTGTGCAGTCGGCAGATGGGAGGGGGGTTGTGCAGGTGGGTCTGTTGGGGGTGAGGTGGGGAGGGGGGCTGTTCAGGTGGGAATTCATCACTTCTATAGTTCACTAATAAGCATGAGGAATTCATCACTTCTAGATATTTGAATAGTTTTGAGGACTCTTTGGTTTTGGTTCTTGTCTAGTCATCTTGATGAGTAAGGCATCACATGATATAAAAGTGACATCAACTATATAGGATGAATTCCTTCTACCACAACACATTTTTCAAGATACAATATATCCTTGGAAGGTTGTGGGATCCTTTTAGAATCAAATTCCCCACCATTTTCCCAATTGAAAACTTGATACCATCATGTTATCAAGTCACTAATCTTACCAAATTGGATTTTCACTAAAAAATGTTATTCTAATCCTTAACACCCATATTTTGTTTTTCATAACAAGAATGACAACCCAATTAAATCTCATAGCTCTCATTCACACCCCTGTGGACAGCTCGCCCACCCCCCATGGACACCCCCTACCCCCTAGACAGCCCTGCCACCCTCGTGGACAGTCCGCCCACCCCCCTGGACACCGTGTACCCCCTGGACAACCCTGCCACCCCAGTGGAAAGCCTGCCCACCCCCTGGACACCCCCTATTCCCTGGACAGCCCCCAACACCGTGGACAGCCCGCCAACCCCCTGGACACTCCCCCCCACCCCCCGAACACCCCCAACCCCTTGACACCTTGTACCCCCTAGAAAGCCCCCCCCCCCCCACCCCCACCCCCGTGGATAGCCCGCCCACCCCCCTGGACACCCCATACCCCCTGGACAACCCCACCACCCCCGTGGAAAGCCCTCCCCTGATTACACAGAAGCAAATAACTCTGCATTTCCCCCAATTTCTAGAATCCCCCGCGCAGGTGAACCCTAACTTGAGGTCTTCCATCTAATCAGCTGCAACTCCCCCATCTAGGTTAGACTCCTTCAACCTCTTCCCAAATACAGACATAGAAGTCCTCATTGAGGTAATTGACATGGTTGGGGTAGTGGGGTGGGTGGTTTCCTTTTTTTTAGTGGGGTGATATGGTTCTTTATGTGGACTTTAGTTTGGGTGTTATGAAATGTACTAAATTTTCACAATATTTCCATTTTTTAGAATTAATAACTTATTTAAAAAACTCTCTTTACACATTCTTCATCTTTCATGAAAAGCCTTCACTTTGTAATATCTTGAACATTGTTTTATCAGGTCTATGATGTCTTCTTGGTATGTGATAAATGAAAAAAATACAAAACACATCTCACCTCAAATCTAGGCACACATAACTGAATTAATTAGTATATCTTTACATTGTTTTAATAGTTCACTACATCAACTAGAAACTCCTTCCTTTATCGTTTACATAAATGTATTTTCTATTAAAGTTCAATCCTATTGAATTGTTTATGACAAAATGACTTATATAAATTCTTTTTACAGAATGGACAGAAGTTGGATGTATGAAACCGATCGGATCTCAAGCAATTTTCAAAACAATTTAGAGAGCTTTATAGATTTTTCATTTCACAATGCTTCAGATAGTGGTCGCATACACTGCCCATGTTCCAATTGTGTTGGTAGACCTTAGTTGAGCCATGAAGAAGTCAGCTACCACATAACCAAAAATGGTTTTCAATTAAACTAATTTGTGTGGTATCACAATGGGGAAAAATGAAATCTAAAATTGGTGATGATCGAAATGAAAGGACTGGAATGGAGAATTTGTTAGATGATCGGTTTCTGTTTATTCGTCATCATGAAAAATAAAGGATTTCGACTCAAGAAGACTTTGATATGAGGACAGCTGATGCATCTAGTGAAAATGATGATATTGATAGGGTGAAAAAATTGAATGATGCTGCCACGACTCCAGTACATCGACAATGCGATAAAATGAAAAAGCTGGAATTTTTAATCCAATTGTTTCATGGGAAAACTATGTATGGGATTTCTAATACAGTAATCGATTACATTATTACCCTCTTGAAGTATTTACTTCAAGATGATGCAGATATTCCCTCAAACCAATATATTTCATGGAAGTTAGTTGAGGAACTTGGATTTTCAAGAAACAAAATTGATGCTTGCCTGAAAGATTGCAGTTTATTCTGGGAGGAAACCGCGGAACGAAATGATTGTATAAAATGTGACACATCGCGCTAGAAGTCAAAATATGATGGAACACCATCCCGCGTTCCAAAAAAAGTAATGTGGCACTTTCTATTGATCCCCATACTCCAGAATCTTTTTATGTCTGATGACATATCAATAAAAATGAGATGGCATGATACCAAGAGAAATAAGACTAATGATGAGTTGGTTCATCCTGCAGATGGATTTTCATGGCAGAGATTTAATGCTCGACATCCTGATTTTGCATCTGACGTGCATAATGTGAGGCTGGGTCTTTCATGCGATGGTTTTAATCCATTTGGGCAGATGCTTACTTCGCACAGCACATGCCAGTTTTTATACACATTTATAATCTTCCCCCATGGTTGTGTATGAAAAAACCTTTCACTTTCAAGATTATACTCATATCTGGTCCTTCTGATCCTGGCATTGATATTTATGTATACATGCAACCTTTAATAAAAGAGTTTAAACTTCTTTGGGATGTGGGTGTGCGCACATACAATGCATGTTTGAAAGACATATTTCAGATGTGTGCTGTGCTTATGTGGACGATCAATGATTTTCCATCTTATGCAATGATGTCTTGATGGAGAACGAAGGGAAATTGTCATGTCCAGTTTGTATAAATAATACATGATCCAGAAGACTGAAACATCACTGTAGTTTCAGTTTTATGGGACATCAATGATTCTTGCCAAAGGATCATCCATATAGGATGAATCGTCGAAGATTTGATAATACCATAGAGATCGATGATCCACCTTAGCATATTTCTGGAACTGATGTGCTTAATGAATTGAAATATTTCAGTTTTTCATTCGGTAAGGGTCAAATGAAATTTGGAAAGAGAAAGAATGTTTCCACTGAAACCTGTTACAATTGGAGGAAGAGCAGTATCTTTTTTGATTTTCCTTATTGGTCAACCAATTTGTTACGTCATTGCATAGACGTAATGCATATTGAAAAGAATATATGTGAAATGTTGCTTTTAGTTCTTCTAAATGTCAAGGGGAAGACAAAAGATGATTTACGATCTTGGCGTGACTTGGTGGATTGGGGCATCAGACCAGAATTGCATCATGTGCGTATCAATAAAAATAAATAGCAACTTCCATGTGCTTCTTATGTGATGACACCTATAGAAAAAAAACAATTTCTGGAAGTATTGGAGACTATTAGAGATCATGATGGTTATTCAAGCAACATATCTAAACAGGTCAATAGAAGAGAGTTGAAGCTAAAATCTTTGAAGACTCATGATTATCATGTTCTACTACATGAGTTGCTTCCAATAGAAATCCGTCATCTTTTGTCCAATAATGTAAGGGTGGATATTATTTGGTTGTGCCATTTTTTTAGAGATCTTTGTGCTAAAAAGTTGTCCAAGTATTTCTTATAAAAAATGTTGACAGATTCCCCATTAATTTTGTGTGAGTTGGAGAAAATATTTCCTCCATCATTTTTCACATGCATGCTGCATCTGACTATCCATATTCCCACTGAAATACTTCTCGGAGGACCTGTTTCTTTTCATTGGATGTATCCAACTGAAATAAATATGTTCACATTAAAGTCTTATGTTCGACACAGAAATCATCCCGAAGGTTCTATCGTGAACGGTTACCTGGCTCAAGAATGTATGGATTTCTGATCGATGTATTTGTCTGATCTTACTACAATATTGAATAGAACAATGAGAAATGAAGAAGAATAGTATGAGAAAATTGAACCTAGTTTTCCATCACTTCCTCAAAGAGGAAGAATTCCTGGATCATATACATTAATGACATTAAGCCATGAAGAGCGGGAGATGGCACATCGCACAGTTTTGTTCAACTGTGATTTGTTCGATGACTATATCAGGTAACTAAATTAATTATGTATATATTACATATATATCTATTAAACTATCCATATTTTTTATCTACAGGGAACATAAAAAAATGATAAATATGAAGCATCATTCTTTATCTTTGAGAAGGAGAGAGACTTTTCATAGCAAAGAGTTTTCTTCTTGGTTAAAATTGAAGGTAAAAATATTACTGTTTAAATTAATTATTTCAATATTTAATTAAGTTTAATAGTCATTTATATTGAAGGTATTGAGTTTGTATGCTGACTCTGTCTCTAAGTAAATAAGAGCTTTGGATTTTGGTCCTAATATCGTGGTTCGTGACTGTAAATCAATTGTTATCAATGGGTACAAATTTATTGTCACTGAACAAGAAAAGAACATGAGAACACAAAATGATGGTGTTATGGTTACTGCCACAACAGATTTTTATGGTAGTGCATCAGATAGTAGACCTTGATTTGAAAATGTGGGTTATTATGGAGTCGTTGAGAAAATAATAATATTGGATTATTACTCTCATGGATGAGTCACAATGATGAAATGTCATTGGTTTGATTCAATGACGAGACATGCCACATTTATTGATGATTGTGGATTTAGAGTAATTAATATGACTCGCACTCTTGCTACTGAATATCCTTATGTGTTGGCATCACTGGCTAAACAAGTTTTTTATGTCAAAGACCAACATGGACCGGAATTTGGTGTCATAGTTGAAGTAATTCCAAGACATATTTTTGATGATGGTGATGATGGAATTGACATTGTCCCTATTGCCATTGGAACCAATCCATTTATTTCTTTTGATGACTACAATAGCTCAATTTTCAGAGTTGATTGTGAACCTGAAGTTGTGGTTGGAAATATATAGAATCATTCATCCATGTTCTCAAGTCTTTTGGTTTACCTAGAGTTGGGTTGTTAAGGTTGGTAATATTCAAATTGATTTAGTATTGATCACAAATATGTTTTAGCTGACTTGACCATTATGTAAATTTTCAATGTTTATTGGTTTCTATTTTACTTGAATTTCATTTTCTAATTTGGAATTGAACTGTATTCAAACCTAGTCAAACAATATTTCTAACTTGGTGAACATTACAACTTGTATGATTTATTAAATTCATTCAAGATCTTCTAAAACAATTGATAGCTAAATTACCAATGAATCCCTCTATTTCCTCATATATTTGTTTTTTTGGTTTACACATTAGTTTCCTTTTTCTAATTAATTACATATTTGTTTTCAAAATAAGGAAATGCATCCAATTTAAGAGAGACGAAGGAAAAAAATGATGGAGAACAATCGTCGGATGACAGAGATGGACGTTCCACCATTAGTTCCTATATTGAGGAATTTATTTAAAATATATATATATATATATATTTAAAGAATATATAATGTCATGTGATTAATTTTTTTGTAAACAATTTTGTAGGACCCTCCTATACGTCGACAGTTATTCGACGAGGAGCCTAGTACTGGTCCTAGTACTCAGGATGGTGGTACGAGGAGGGTTCGTACCAGAGGTGGACGATCAGCTGCGCATGCCTGACTAGACCCTGCCCCTCCCACTGACATGTCATCCTTCCCACACTCTGATCCTAGTGTGTTGTTAGGGACACACGGGATATTTAGGCCTCCCATGTTTTCGCTACATTCTGCATCTTCTTCTCCATCATTTTCACATCCCATGATGATTCCCACTCCCCAGTCAAAATCTGGTCATACTATTGTCCCACCTTCTTTTCCTTCTACTTCTATCTCTCCAACCTTCTATATTCCATCGTCTTCAACTCCTGTTCCACCACAGGGTGTTCCATCAGTTTCTGGGGATCCGGCGGCGCTCAGTGATCATACTAGCACAGGTATATAAATAAAAACCATACAAATTTTATAGCAATATTTATTTTCATGATAACATGTTTTGATAAAATATTTATTTTTATTTCATGACAGATACATATACTAATAGGAGGCGGGGCCGGGGGCGTACACACATGCGTTCGGTGTGGAACCGTCGCACACAGGTTATGGTGGATTATAATGAAGACAACCAAATGGTTGAGAAATCAGGGCAGCAATGTCGGAGTTTTTTTGTGACGCTTTACAAATACTCCAACATCATTCCCGTCAGCCCGCTGTCGTGGAGACATTTTCCACATGAGGTCAAGGATAGAGCTTGGGCAGAGATATGGGTAAAAAAATCTGTTTCATTTAATTCCATGAATTATTTTTGTATTTATATGAATTAATATGTTGATGTCAGCTTTGATTTAATTTTCCCGATGGTGAGGGTGCTCGAGCGGATCGTCTAAAGGATTTAGGTGAGATTTTGAGAGCCTACAAGAATGAGTTGTATATTGGCTAGCGTGCTAGAGTTGGTACTGAGTTGGAGGCGGTACCAGTCATGGATGATTGTCCTATAGAGCAGTATCGTCATATGATTACTCATTGGACGAGTACCCAGTTTAAGGTATGAATTACATTTGAGGTATTTAAATAATAACTTTCATGTTTTGAATTAATATTATCATTTTAATTATTGAATTTTATTTATGAATCATCTGAAAAAATAAAAAAAACATTGATTCAAAAAAATACATCCACACACTAGGACATACGACGATGCTGGATCATGAGAGGAAGCAGGTATGACAATTTTTTATAAGTTTTCTTTACGACTTACATTTTCTTTTGTTTTCTCAATTATATAATCATTTTCTAATGTTTTCATATAACTTTATTTTTCAATGTCATTGTAGAGGCAAATACAAAATATTGAAGGATGTGTGCCCCGAGCAAAACTGTTTTTCTCGAGTAGACGGAAGAAGGATGGAAGTTCCGTAAACGAAGCGACTCAACAGAATATTGTAAGTTTTAATCTGTTGATTTTATATTTTAATATCTATTTTGTAACTTAATAATATATTTATATTTGTAACAGGTTTCTTTAGAGGCGCTTGATGCTCAAGAACCAGACAATTTTGGGCCAACAGATCATTTACATCAGGTGTTGGGAGAGGAGCATCCTGGAAGAGTACGCTGTCGACCTAAGATAGCCCCGACGAGGTATTGGCCCTCCTCAGGTACGAGCCGTAGTGCTGCTGAGCTGCAGAATGTTAGGGCACAGGCAGAACAGGCTGAGAAAAGGGTCACAGAGATGGCAGAACAGTCTGCTAGGGAAAATAGTGCATTTATGAAATTTATTGAAGTTCTACGTCCAACACTTCCAGCAGAGGTCAGCCCAACATTTGATGAGTATATGTCATTGATAAGTTCTATATATAGTGCACCAGGTGGCAGTTCTAGTGGTGGTCAGGACGATGTCCAGCTTGACGATGATGATGGTGAGGAGTCTGATGCGGAAGATGAGGGAGAGGAGAAGGGCGAGGCGGGTGGCGAGGGCGAGGAGGAGGGCGCTGAGGAGGGCGAGGATGATGATGTGGATGAGGACGAGGGTGATTATTATGGTTATGATGGTGATGGTGATGTGGGACAAATTGATCCATTACATTTTTGACTGATATTACTGAGATTTTATATTTAATCTATTCTAGTTATTGGTTTTATCTAGACTCGTAATATAGTATTGGAGTTGAGTTATTTTTCTATATTATTTGTTTTTATGGATGTTGTTGTCTTTTAGTGGTTATGTGTTTGGGAACCCCCCTCCTTCCTGGACCCTGGACAACCCCCCACTATCCTCCTTGGACCCCGGACACCCCCCGGATAGCCTCCAGACAGCACCCTGAACAGCCCCCCGGAAAGCCCCCCCACCCTCCTCCCTAGACCCCAGAATGCCCCCCGGACAGCCCCCCAGACAGCCCCTCGGACAGCCCCCCACCCTCCTCCTTGGACCCCGTACAACCCCCGAACACCCCCGGACACGCCCCTGTACAGCCCCCCCACCCTCCTCCTTGGTCCCCGGACAGCCCCCCGGACACCCACCGGACAGCCCCTCGGACAGTCCCGCCGGACAGCCCCCCACCCTCCTTAATTTAACCATATGCCTAGGTGCCACTTGTAACCATTCCAACCCCTAATTATTTAACCATTCCCTCACTGAACACCAAAGGAACTCATAAAAGAAGGACTAGGCACTTGAATTGTTCTTCGCTTCCAATATAGTTTTGATAACATGACACAAGTTCTCCAGGTGATTCCTTATTAAAACCCATCAATGAATCATTATGCCTATTTTTTATGAATGGTCTCATCTTACATGCACTGGTTTTATACCCCGAAGCAACTACCCATAATTCTTGTCACTAAATAAAACAAAAACCATAGTCTAAGCCCAATAATGGGTTTCCCTAACTATAAATCCAATCACCATCCCATTGGAGTATAATTCAAGTATAAAGGTCTCCATGTACCCCACATATCCCTTAAACCTGGGTCTTTCTAAGTTCATGACTCTTGGTAAACACCACATGGGTATATCTTAGAAAACACAAACCATCAAAAATCCAAACTACCAACTACATGGTATCAAACCACGGTGACATACATTCCAAAACACCTACTCACATTCCCCACATACATTACGCATCACATGACATACCATCCATGCACAATGTCATCGATCCTCATTGATCATCCTCTTAATGGACTACTTCATCAAGAATCACAACTCACTTAGGGTCACACATGGACAATAACATCATCCTAGAAAATCAATAATAAGGAACCATAAATATAAGGTTCAGTTGGATATAATTATTTTTTATTAAATACTATAAAACAATATATAGTTATTTACTATAACTTTAAATAACTAAGCCTATGAAAAAACTCACCCCAAGGGGTTCGCCTCTAAGTCACTGAATTTCATTACTAATACATTGGGGTCTCTAATAACCCAATGTTGATGTTACTGTATCAACTTTGTCACAATATGATCTGTAAGACCTATGTCTAGAATAAAACATATATACAATTTGGCCCAACATAGTAGAATACCACATAATTATTATATATGGGAATGTTTTATGAGAATTTTCTAACACGTTAAACAACATTGCCTCGGTCATTAGTGAAATCATTCACACTTTTATAACTATATCATCTGGATCTTATGTTCCTGATCATGATCCATGTAACGCATCTTTCCCCTATTATCCATGTGTCGAATCTTAATAGTTGGCCTCTTTAAAATGGGCCAAGATCCAAAAAACAATAAGTTATAAGTCATAAATATCAAATAATATTTTCATTACATGAGCTAAAAATCAAATCAACTATAACATCACAAGACAAAAAGATCCATCCCATGCCCATGTTAACCTGGATTTCTACCACAAAAGGTGTTTACGATGCACCAATCTAGGTTCCATCATAATATTAGACAAATTCTTAAATCTATTTATTACTAGATCTTGAAATTGTAATATAAAATAAGATAAATATTTTATTCCACTTTTTTTATCTGTCCACCCCAAACCAATTATTGGTTCCCAGACAATATGAGACGCGGTGTGGTCGGCACCACTCAAAGTGTCTGTCTTCTCTTTCAAATAGACATCATTTTAATTGAAAAACAACAACTGGCATACGGAAAACCGACCAAACACATTCAGATTATGTCAATACATTATCACAATGATTCATGGGTCATATGTGATGTGTACGAGTCAACCCCGACTCAATTAGAGGTTCGGTGTGGCCGGCACCACTCAAAGTGTCTGCCTTTTGTTTCAAAATGATGACATTTTAATTGAAAAACATCAACTCACATACGGAAAACTGACCAAACACATTCATATTGTATCGATACTTTAGCACAACGATACATGCGTCATATGTGACGTGTACGAGTCAACCCCACCTCAATCCAAGGCGCGGTGTGGCCGCCACCACTCAAAGTGTCTGCCTTTTGTTTCAAAAGGACGTCATTTTAAGTGAAAAACATCAACTGGCATACGGAAAACCTACCAAACGCTTTAGGATTGTGTCGATACTTTAGTACAATGATCCATGTGTCATATTTGACATGTACGAGTCAACCCCACCTTAATCGGAGGCACGGTGTGGTCAGAATCACTCTAAGTGGCTCTCTTTTGTTTAAAATGGACAACATTTTAAGTCCATATAGAAAACCGACCAAACGCATTCAGTTTCCATTGAAACATTAGAAGAACGATTCATGGGTCATATGTGACATTTACGAATCAACCCCACCTCAATCTGAGACACGGTGTGGCTGGTACCACTCAAAGTGTCTGCCTTTTGTTTCAAAAGGACATCATTTTAATTGAAAAACATCAACTCGCATACGGAAAACTGACCAAACGCATTCGTATTGTGTCAATACTTTAGCACAACGATCCATGGGTCATATGTGACATGTACGAGTCAACCCCGCCTCAATCTGAGGCACGGTGTGGCTGTCACCACTCAAAGTGTCTGTCTTTTGTTTCAAAAGGACGTCATTTTAACTGAAAAACATCAACTGGCATAAGGAAAATAGACCAAACACATTCGGATTGTGTCGTTACTTTATCACAATGATCCATGGGTCATATGTGACATGTACGAGTCAACCCCGCCTTAATCGGAGGCATGGTGTGGCCAGAATCACTCTAAGTGGCTCTCTTTTGTTTAAAATGGACAACATTTTAAGTACATATGGAAAACTGACCAAACGCATTCGGTTTCCGTTGAAACTTTAGAATAACAATTAATGGGTCATATGTGACGTGTACGAATAAACCCTGCCTCAATCTGAGATGTGGTGTGGCCGGCACCACTCAAAGTGTTTGCCTTTTGTTTCAAAAGGACATCATTTTAATTGAAAAACATCAATTGGCATACAGAAAACCGACCAAACGCATTCGAATTGTGTTGATACTTTAGCACAACGATCCATGGGTCATATGTAATGTGTAAGTGTCAACTCTGCCTCAATACAAGGTGCGGTGTGGTCAAAACCACTCAAAGTGTCTGTCTTTTGTTTCAAAAGGACGTCATTTTATGTGAAAAACATCAACTTGCATAAGAAAAACCGACCAAACGCATTCGGATTGTGTCGCTACTATAGCACAACGATCCATGGGTCATATGTAACGTGTAAGAGTCAAACCCACTTTAATTGAAGGAATGGTGTGGCCAGAATCACTCTAAGTGGCTCTCTTTTGTTTAAAATGGACAACATTTTAAGTACATACGGAAAACTGACCAAACGCATTCGGTTTCCATTCAAACTTTAGAAGAACGATTCATGGGTCATATTTGACGTGTACATATCAGCCTCGCCTCAATATGAGATGTGGTGTGGCCGGCACCACTCAAAGTGTCCGCCTTTTGTTTCAAAAGGACATCATTTTAATTGAAAAACATCAACTGGAAAACGGAAAACCGACCAAACGCATTCTGATTGTGTCGATACTTTAGCACAATGATCCATGGGTCATATGTGATGTGTATGAGTCAACCCCGCCTCAATCTGAGGTGTGATGTGGCCGCCACTGTAACATCCCAAGATTTTATGAAATTTTTTTTTTTTAATTTCACTAATGTCTTGTGTTGTACGCTACAAGGAGCTTGCACAACACGCATCCTTGAATTGCCTTGCATTACACGCAATCGCGACCTTCCTCGATAGCTTGCGTCGTACGCAATACCGAGTTTCACTAAACAATGATATACTATTAAAATATTATTAAAACTAGCCGTTATGAATTGTAATAAAAAATTTTTGAAATTTTTGAAATTTTATCTTTCAAAATGGACCTCATTTTTGGTTTCGGAATACCGAAATTAGCCTAGGGTGAAATTTTGGTATTTTTCTGAAAACTTTCAATTTTTGATGAATAGTGAAACCACTAAGTGGTAGGTTAAAAACTGAATTTTGCATAAAACTTAATTTTACCGCTTCTGTGAATGGAATTTCGAAAATCCGACAGACACGGTTGATATCAGTAAGTAAAATGTGGTTCAATGAGATAAAAATAATTTTTTGGTGAATAGTAACTTTTTACTTTTTTTTACCGCGGTTAATAGTAAATAGGGTAACTAAGGGTAAATATGATATTATTATTACCCTAACACATGTCCTAATTCTATTGGATAATTGTAATTCGACCAAAAACAACCTTATGAATATAATATGACCATTTAGGTCCACTTGGATTAGATTATGACATTTAATATTATTTTATTTAATGAATAGTTAAAATAGTTAAAATCAAAGTTTAATAACTAAAACATTTTTAATATGGATTTATACATAAGATAAATTCGATTATAAATATTCATTAGAAAGCTAAAAAGATTTCCTACATAATGATATTTTATTTATAATTTTTAGACTTTAAATAAATTAATTTATTTATGACACAACGATGATGCAGTAATTACCCTTTTAAGGAAATGTTAACATAATTGATGTTATAAA
The DNA here is from genome assembly GCA_963277665.1 of Viscum album. Lineage (NCBI taxonomy): Eukaryota > Viridiplantae > Streptophyta > Magnoliopsida > Santalales > Viscaceae > Viscum > Viscum album. The sequence continues at coordinate 990,214,465 of OY728155.1, read as the reverse complement.
TGCCCAAATAAATGTAATTTGAGACTTTTTATGAATTCCACTAATTTTCTAGGTTACTATGATATATTAGTGTTGATTTAATCAAATTGGTTCGAACATATAATTCTGTTATGACTTTCACAAAAATCATATATCAAATAGTGTCAAAATTGACACAAAATAGTTTTTAAATAAAATATTATATTATTAATTGTTATTTTATTCCTAAAAATCTAAGGTTTGGCCAAATGACTTAGATAAGGATATATATATTAATAATAAACAATTTGGGGTTCGTTTGGCATGTTATTGTAAATGTATTAACCATATAGTGTAAGAAAACAAAAAGACAGGGTAAAAGTTAAATTATTTAACTTAGAGTTAAATCTAATTGATAAGGTTAAAATAATAACCTAAACTTGTCTAAACCCTAGTGGTTGATAGGATTTAGACCCATCCCCACTTTACCTTCGAAATTAGACCCTTTTGAACCATTATAAACCGATTTTGACTTTAATATAAAATAATATTTTGGGATATTCCTAAGGTGCCCCTCTCCTCCCTTATAAAAGGGCACCTCCTCCCCCTCCTCCTCACACCAATTTGAGCACTCAAGCTCAGCCAACCCCTGCCAAAATCCCTTCTCCACTTCCCTAGAATAATCCTAGAGGTCCTGGTCTTCTTCAAAGACCAATCTTAGTTCCCTAAGTGGAGGATTCAAAGAGGCGTTTCAAAAAAGAGGAGGTTCGGACACGTACAAAGCAAGTCAGGCCTAAGGTAAGGGAAATATCACAATCTCATTTTTATCCGAGATTGTTTATACTTTAGATTTTACTGGGTGTATTTTATCATCCACATCCATGTTTCCTCAATCTGTAATATTATTTTCATTCACCTAAAATTTTTTAAGTCCAATTTTACCCTTCGATGAGTTTTTAGTAAAAGATATGAAAGGAATCTTTTGCCGTTTTTCGTACGAGGTATTTTTTTGACTTTTTCGACAAAAGTACGAAGAATGTTTTTTAACTTATACGGAATGAATAGATTTTTAAAACATTATTTCCATGAAGCTTCCTTTACAAGTTTTCAAGTTTATTTTTAATCAACTTCTTTTTGTACGACATGTTAAGAAAGGAAAAATGTTTTTGAAGAAGAAAGGATATTTTCCTCAAGAATGGAGTTCAAGTGTTTTATCAAAATTATTTTCCATCTAAGATAATAAAGGGTTCTGTTTTTATCCCTATTATTACATTGATTTGATCATGTTGTGATGGAATTATTTTTATGAATTTCTTTATCTTATATGAATTGATTTATGATGTCATGATGTTTAAGATTCCCATTTGTATTACATGGGTTATGCAATGATGTATGATTTATGATTTTGTGGCACACATAATAATGGTATCATTATGAGATGGGTGGGACCTATATCTCCCTCCAATGCATTGGGTAAAGATTCTATATCTCATGAGATAGACATGGCTGGAATGGAAGGTTATACCGGTTCAGTGAAACAGGACTGAAACGAGGGTGACTCGGTTCAGAAAGGGACTTTGTCCACTAAGATAGTCTTGGAAATGAGTCTTGACTAACAAGAAATGATTCTCTATGATTATGTGTGTATGCCACAAAGTTCCATGTTTTATGTTATGATTATTGTGATTACATTTCACTGCCATGATTTATCCCATGTTATGAAATTATGATCTCTTTTACAGGTTAAGATTTCCAAAAGTTATGTGCTTATGTATATGATGTGATTGATATTTTTCTTTTGTTTACCCTTACTGAGCATTTGAGCTCACCCTTTTATGTTTTCTTTTCCCCAGGATATAAAGAATGGTTTTATGTATTAAAAAAAGATCTTTATGGGAGATGTTGAAGATCTTTCACCAGGATTAGAAGATTATATTCCGAGTTTCCAAAGACACTAAACTATTACGATCCTTGTGTGTGTGTTTTTGTTATGTTCTAAGTATTCCACAAATGTAATGTAATGTCAATGTACGTCAAGCTTCGGGTCTCTACAGTTGGTATCAGAGGAAAGGTTTAGTCAACCTTTGGAAACTGGGATGCGAAAACGTTAGTGAGATCCCTAGAGATATTTCTAAGGTATGTCTAGGGATGTCCCTAAGGATAAGTATACGTATAGGATATAATCCTATAACTACGATAACAATCATTGAATTTAACCTAAGATGTTATATATTAAGGGTACTCCCCCTTTTCTATGTTGTTTTCCCTAGCATTATTTTTCCTCTCACACTATTCTTTTTGGGTTTTAGAAAATGGCTGGAAACAAGATGATTCACAATAATGGAGGATATGATGGACAATGGAATGATATTCTTTATGAGCAACCAAATGAAATGGGATTTGGAAGTACAAACATCATTATTATTCCGAATCAGCAATCTCATAATATGATCAATAAAGTAAAATTTGGTAAGTTTCCTGACTCGGCTAATAAGAGAAAGATGGAGTTTCATGATGATCATAGAGGAAAAAAAGTTCAATTTCCCATATGTAAATCATGTGGGAAGAGGCATCAAGGAGAATGTTTCAAGGGAACTAAAAGATTATTTGGGTGTGGAAAAGAAGGACACAAAGCAAGTAAGTGCAAAGGAAAAGGTTCAGTTAACACCATGGATGAGGATAATGGTATTGCTACGACATCAAAAATGGTTAAGTGTTTTAAATGTGGAATGTATGGGCATTATGCAAACCAATGCCCTAAGGGAAAGACTTATGAAGAGAATCAGTATGGTCGTATGGGTAGTATTTATGTGGATGATGATGAAGAGACTACAAATGATATGTGAGATGAAAGAATTGTTGAAGCTCGGTTAATGGTTTAAGAATGTAGTGAAATGATTACATGTTTATCATGTGTAATATTGTATAAGAAATCTCATGGTACTATGGAATAAAGAGACATCTAAGGATTGCTTACATTGTTGTATTTCCTTGAGTTTTAAAAGTGTATGATTAATATTACCAGTATCCATGAAAGGTTATTCAGATATTTTTGGAATGTAGATAATATGCGCATAATGAAGGGATAAGGAGAAAATGAAATGTTTAACAGTATTCATGAGCTCATGATTTATATAAGGACTAAGTGATATCATGGTTTGAGTATATAGAATTTTGAGGATTTTGGTATGTGGAAAGTGTTAACTTTTAACTGCATTCATGTTTTCATTAAGGTTCAATGGGTATTCAATAGAATACATGATTAAGGGCTTTGAATGTTTGGAATGTGACCAACAGGACATATCTTATGATATATGGGGATCAAAGATGGTATTAAATCTCTGGTAATCGTTTTCACTATATTATGACAATGGACTGCAGTATTATGGATAAGCCTAAAGACTAGAATGGATTATGTTGGACATAAATTAGTATTGTTTAAGGATAGAAGATATTTTTTCGATATTATTGATGGGATGTTATAGTAATATAGTTTTAGAAAAAGGACAACCTGTAGGACGGGCGATAGCCCATCGCGTTGGATAAGGCTGTGGGAATCGAACCCACAACCGAAGTGCGACTGGCCTTTATCGCCTACCATTGGCCTACGGGAAGTCCCTGTTTAGTAGAAACTAGTTTTATTATATTAAGCAGTATGATATATGAAGTATAAGTCCATTTTAGGAACCATATATGATTAATCTCACTATAGATCGACTTATGTATATAATTTTTGCTAACCTTTTGTTTGAGACAGATGGAATGACCCGTCATTCTATCACATGATCTGCTAACACTTCACGAATAACAAATTCAACTTCATTTATTTAAGAGATGAAGTGGAAATTATTCATGGCACGAACAACAGTGAGATTGTACCAAAATAAAGTATGTATTTATTATAATTCAAATTTTCAACTTTAGGGAAATGATCTTGAAAACCAAAAATGTTGTCCTAGTGATCTTATACCTGATGAATCAGATGGTACCTTAGATCGTCACAAATTTATGGATTTGTGATTACTGGCTTTTCCATAGCCATGTTCTCTACCACTCTCCATCAGAACATGATGGTTAGATTTCTCTTCCATAACCATATTTTCACCTATGTGGAAACCCAGTGATTAGTTTATTTGGGTAACCGTTACGTTTCATACTTTCGTTTTTAAAGATTGGTTTTGGTATTCCTTTTTACGATGTGGGTTTCTATTAAAGAAACTTTCGAATAGTAAACCATTTATAACCCCGACGAATTTCGAGGGCGAAATTCATTTTAAGGGGGGTAGAATGTAACAGCCCAAGATTTTATGAAAAACATTCTTTTTAATTTCACTAATGTCTTGTGTTGTACGCTACAAGGAGCTTGCACAACACGCATCCTTGAATTGCCTTGCATTACACGCAATCACGACCTTCCTCGATAGCTTGCGTCGTACGCAATACCGAGTTTCACTAAACAATGATATACTATTAAAATATTATTAAAACTAGCCGTTATGAATAGTAATAACCACTTTTTGAAATTTTTGAAATTTTATCTTTCAAAATGGACCTCATTTTTGGATTTGGAATACCGAAATTAGCCTAGGGTAAAATTTTGGTATTTTTCTGAAAAATTTCAATTTTTGATGAATAGTGAAACCAATAAGTGGTAGGTTAAAAACTGAATTTTGCATAAAACATAATTTTACCGCTTCTGTGAATGGAATTTCGAAAATCCGACAGACACGGTTGATATCAGTAAGTAAAATGTGGTTCAATGAGATAAAAATAATTTTTTGGGGAATAGTAACTTTTTACTTTTTTTTACCGCGGTTAATAGTAAATAGGGTAACTAAGGGTAAATATGATATTACTATTACCCTAACACATGTCCTAATTCTATTGGATACGTGTAATTCGACCAAAAAAAACTTTATGAATATAATAGGACCATTTAGGTCCACTTGGATTAGATTATGACATTTAATATTATTTTATTTAATGAATAGTTAAAATAGTTAAAATCAAAGTTTAATAACTAAAACATTTTTAATATGGGTTTATACATAAGATAAATTTGATTATAAATATTCATTAGAAAGATAAAAATATTTCCTACATAATGATATGTTATTTATAATTTTTAGACTTTAAATAAATTAATTTATTTATGACACAACAATGATGCAGTAATTACTCTTTTAAGGAAATGTTAACATAATTGATGTTATAAATGCCCAAATAAAAGTAATTTGAGACTTTTTATGAATTCCACTAATTTTATAGGTTACTATAATATATTATTGTTGATTTAATCAACTTGGTTCGAACATATAATTCTGTTATGGCTTTCACAAAAATCATATATCAAATAGTGTCAAAATTGACATAAAATAGTTTTTAAATAAAATATTATATTATTAATTGTTATTTTATTCCTAAAAATATAAGGTTCATCCAAATGACTTAGATAAGGATATATATATTAATAATAAAAAATTTGGGGTTTGTTTGGCATGTTATAGTAAATGTATTAACCATATAGTGTAAGAAAACAAAAAGACACGGTAAAAGTTAAATTATTTAACTTAGAGTTAAATCTAATTGATAAGGTTAAAATAATAACCTAAACTTGTCTAAATCCTATTGGTTGATAGGAGTTCGACCCATCCCCACTTTACCTTCGAAATAATACCCTTTGGAACCATTATAAACCGATTTTGACTTTAATATAAAATAATATTTTGGGATATTCCTAAGGTGCCCCTCTCCTCCCTTATAAAAGGGCACCTCCTCCCCCTCCTCCATACACAAATTTGAGCACTCAAGCTCGGCCAACCCCTGCCAAAATCCCTTCTCCACTTCACTAGAATAATCCTAGAGGTCCTGGTCTTCTTCAAAGACCAATCTTAGTTCCCTAAGTGGAGGATTCAAAGAGGCGTTTCAAAGAAGAGGAGGTTCGGACACGTACAAAGCAAGTCGGACCTAAGGTAAGGGAAATATCACAATCTCATTTTTATCCAAGATTGTTTATACTTTAGAATTTACTGGGGTGTATTTTATCATCCACATCCATGTTTCCTCAATATGTAATATTATTTTCATTCACCTAAAATTTTTTAAGTCCAATTTTACCCTTCGGTGAGTTTTTAGTAAAAGATATGAAAGGAATCTTTTGTCGTTTTTTCGTACGAGGTATTTTTTTGACTTTTTCGACAAAAGTATGAAGAGTGTTTTTTTAACTTATACGGCATGAATGGGTTTTTAAAACATTATTTCCAAGAAGATTCCTTTACAAGTTTTCAAGTTTATTTTTAATCAACTTCTTTTTGTACGACATGTTAAGAAAGGAAAAATGTTTTTGAATAAGAAAGGATATTTTCCTCAAGAATGGACTTCAAGTGTTTTATCAAAATTATTTTCCTTCTAAGATAATAAAGGGTTCTATTGTTATCCCTATTATTACATTTATTTGATCATGTTGTGATGGAATTATTTTTATGAATTCCTTTATCTTATATGAATTGATTTATGATGTCATGATGTTTAAGATTCCCATTTGTATTACATGGGTTATGCAATGATGTATGATTTATTATTTTGTGGCACACATAAGAATGGTATCATTATGAGATGGGTGGGACCTATATCTCCCTCCAATGCATTGGGTAAAGATTCTATATCTAATGAGATAGACATGGCTGGAATGGTAGGTTATACCGGTTCAGTGAAACAGGACTGAAACGAGGGTGACTCGGTTCAGAAAGGGACTTTGTCCACTAAGATAGTCTTGGCAATGAGTCTTGACTAACAAGAAATGATTCTCTATGATTATGTGTGTATGCCAAAAAGTTCCATGTTTTATGTTATGATTATTGTGATTACATTTCACTGCCATGATTTATCCCATGTTATGAAATTATGATCTCTTTTGCAGGTTAAGATTTCCAAAAGTTATGTGCTTATGTATATTATGTGATTGATATTTTTCTTTTATTTACCCTTACTGAGCATTTGAGATCACCCTTTTATGTTTTCTTTTCCCCAGGATATAATGAAAGGTTTTAGGTATAAAAAAAAGATCTTTATGGGAGATGATGAAGATCTTTCACCAGGATTAGAAAATTATATTCCGAGTTTCCAAAGACACTAAACTATTACGATCCTTGTGTGTGTGTTTTTGTTATGTACTAAGTATTCCGAAAATGTAATGTAATGTCAATGTACGTCAAGCTTCGGGTCTCTACAGCCACAACTCAAAGTGTCTGTCTATTGTTTCAAAAGGACGTCATTTTAAGTGAAAAACATCAACTGGCATAAGGAAAACCGACCAAACGCATTCGGATTGTGTCAATACTTTAGAACAATGATCCATGGGTCATATGTGACATGTATGAGTCAACCCCGCCTCAATCCGAGGTGTGGTGTGGCTGCCACTACTCAAAGTGTCTGTCTTTTGTTTCAAAAGGACGTCATTTTAAGTGAAAAATATCAACTGGCATATGGAAAAGCGGCCAAAAACATTCAGATTGTGTCGATACTTTACAACAAAGATACATGGGTCATATTTGACATGTAAGAGTCAACCCCGCCTTAATATGAGGCACGGTGTGGCCGGAATCACTCTAAGTGGCTCTCTTTTGTTTAAAATGGACAACATTTTAAGTACATACGGAAAACCGACCAAACGCATTCGGTTTCCATTGAAAATTTAGGAGAACTATTCATGGGTCATATGTGACATGTACGACTCAACCTTGCCTCAATCTAAGATTTTGTTTGTCCGGTACCAATCAAAGTGTCTGCCTTTTATTTCAAAAGGACGTCATTTTAATTGAAAAACATCAACTAGCATACGGAAAACTGACCAAACGCATTAGGATTGTGTCGATAATTTAGCACAATGATCCATGGGTCATATGTGATGTGTAAGAGTTAACTCCGCCTCAATCCAAGGCGCGGTGTGGACACCACCACTCAAAGTATCTGTCTTTTGTTTCAAAAGGACGTCATTTTAAGTGAAAAACATCAACTGGCATAAGGAAAACTGACCAAACGCATTTTGATTGTGTCAATACTTTAGTAAAATGATCCATAGGTCATATGTGATGTGTAAGAGTCAACCTCACCTCAATCTGAGGCGCGGTGTGCCCGCCACCACTCAAAGTGTCTGTCTTTTGTTTCAAAAGGACATCATTTTAAGTGAAAAATATCAACTGACACACGGAAAAGCGACCAAACACATTCATATTGTGTCGATACTTTAGAACAATGATACATGGATCATATGTGACGTGTACGATTCAACTGTGCCTTAATCTGAGGCACGATGTGGCCGGAATCACTCTAAGTGGCTCTCTTTTGTTTAAAATGGACAACATTTTAAGTACATACGGAAAACCAATCAAACGCATTCGGTTTCCATTTAAACATTAGATAATGATTTATGGGTCATATGTGAGGTGTAATAATAAACCCCGCCTCAATCTGAGATGCGGTGTGGCTGGCACCAGTCAAAATGTTTGCCTTTTTTTCAAAAGGACCTCATTTTAATTGAAAAACATCAACTGGCATACGGAAAACCGACAAAATGAATTCGGATTGTGTCGATAGTTTAGAAAAATGATCCATGGATCATATGTGACATGTACGAGTCAGCCTTGCCTCAATCTGAGGTGCGGTGTGGCCTCCACCACTCAAAGTGTCTGTCTTTTGTTTCAAAAGGACGTCATTTTAAGTGAAAAACATCAACTGGAATACGGAAAAATGACCAAATGCATTCAAATTGTGTCGATACTTTATCACAATGATCCATGGGTCATATGGGACATGTACGAGTCAACCCCGCCTTAATCGGAGGCACAGTATGGCCAGAATCACTCTAAGTGTCTCTCTTTTGTTTAAAATGGACAACATTTTAAGTACATACAGAAAACCGACCAAACGCATTCAGTTTCCATTTAAACTTTAGAAGAATGATTCATGGGTCATATGTGATGTGTAAGAATCAACCCCGCCTCAATCTGAGACATGGTGTGGCCGGAACCACTCAAAGTGTCTGCCTTTTGTTTCAAAAGGATGTCATTTTAATTGGAAAACATCAACTGGCATATGAAAAACCAACCAAACGCATTCGGATTCTGTCGATACTTTAGCACAACGATTCATGGGTCATATTTGATGTGTATGAGTCAACCCCACCTCAATCCGAGGTGCATCACTCAAATTATCTGTCTTTTGTTTCAAAAGGACGTCATTTTAAGTGAAAAACATCAACTGACATACGGAAAACCAACCAAACACATTCAGATTGTTTCTATACTTTAGAAAAATTATCCATGGGTAATATGTGACGTGTAAGAGTCAAACCCGCCTTAATCGGAGGCACGGTGTGACCGAAATCACTCTAAGTGGCTCTCTTTTGTTTAAAATGGACAACATTTTAAATACATACAAAAAACCGACCAAACGCATTCGGTTTCTGTTTAAACATTAGGAGAACGATCCATGGGTCATATGTGACATGTATGAATCAACCCCGCCTCAATCAGAGACGCGATGTGGCCAGAACCACTCAAAGTGTCTGCCTTTTGTTTCAAAAAGACGTCATTTTAATTGAAAAGCATCAACTGGCATACGGAAAACTGACTAAACACATTCAGATTGTGTCGATACTTTATCACAACGATCCATGGGTCATATGTGACGTGTACGAGTCAACCCCACCTCAATCTGTGGCACGGTGTGGCCAGTAGCACTCTAGGTGTATGTATTTTGTTTAAAATGGACATCATTTCAGGTTAAAATATACGGTATACAAAAAACCGATCAAATTATGAATTGACTTCCGGATTCCACATATAATTGTCATCTAAATTTTAAATTGAATTCTAAATAAATTATGTATGCTTATAATTACGTTATGAATTCTAATTTAATTATGGATGTGTATAGTTCCAGCATTATATGTTAAATGTGTATGAATTTGTTCTCTATATGTAAGTATTAGTTGGTTATTGCAGGTACAATAATTGTATATGTATGTGTTATTTTATTGCAGGTATAATAATTGGATTGAAAATGAGAGGGAACCCACAAAATGAGACCTGGTGGGAAAATTGCAGAGCTGCTGGGCAAATTGCAGAGCTGCTATGCAATTTGACCCAGCAGAATCGTTGGGATAGGGTAATTTTTCTCCACCCTATCCCAAAGGTTCACTGTAAACCATTGGGAAAAGCTTTCCCAACGGCTTACTTCCCTACGGTTTGCAGAACCATTGGTATAACATATACCAACGGTTCTGCAACCTTTCCCAACAGTTCTAAACCGTTGGGAAATCCTGTATTTCCAGTAGTGACCCTATTCTCTATAGGAGTCTCTATGTGGTCATGTATAGTTTGGATCAACACATCCCAAAACACTACTACCACTCATCCTCCTTCTTCGGTAAATGATATAGGGTGGTGCAATTTAAACTCCCTTATCAGATCAGACATGATTTTCAAAACCCACCTTGGGCCTCTATCCATGAATTGCATGAAATGAGGGATGTTCCCTCGAAATTATTCCCCTGGTTCCTCAATCGGCATTATAAGTACCTCATGTTAAACTATAGGAGAAAAATTCTCATCCATGCCCCCCCCAGTCTTCCTCTCAACAAGCTTCATAAATGAATATTTCTACAGATCCAAACATTCACCTTTGGGAACTTTTTAAAATGATAACATAATTACATAACACCAATTTCTTTACATCATTTCATTATTTTACTATTTTTTCAGTCTCACTTTAGAAATAAATTTATTTTCAATTCTATAAGAATGGAAAACAGTTTATGTTCATCAATATACCCATAGCATATTTTCCCATAATCGCCTCAAATGATGTCTATTACAATAATCCAAAGTGCCAAAAATAAATCAGTCATAATCAATACTCATGCCATTCTGGGACACGAGTCAATACTCAAGAAATTCTGTAAATAATAATCACATCACACAACATGTGCCTCACCCAAGGTGAAATAATATTCAACTATAACAACAAACTACAATAACAATAATCCCACCCTTGGTATATGAATTTTACCCAATACATGGGTTTGAAAATCCCATGCACAAGCTCATTAACAAGCCCTAACCCTTCCTATTCTCATGTAAACCTTTCCCCAAAAAATATAATGAAATAAGATTAAAGAAAAAGCATTTGATTCCACTTTATTACCTCTCGCACTAGGTTCCATGCAATAGTGCCCCGAGTCAGGTCTCCACATAACCTCGGGTGCACCTACCCTTATGCTAGAGGGTTTTTACTAGTAGTGAGGGTTTACAAAGATAGTCTTGGGGAGACTATGTCCTATTTTATCAGAGTAAAACACCTATGGAAGTAAAAAAAATATAGGAATCATAAATAATAGTAAAAATGTCACAATAATATCCATGGAAGGAAATAAAATGCTCAACTGAAAAAATAACATGAAACGTCTATATATGTATCAAGTGTCTAAAAACAAAACTAAAAGAAAAGATGCTAGCGACTACCAAGATGGTCCTGACCCATGTCTAGCTCCCTCAACAAAGCTATATCCCTAATCAGAAATCTAAACAAGGTCCCCTACCGTTAGTGTCATGAACCATCCTACGTCGACCATGAACTGGTCACTCGAGGCGGTCAACAGAATGGCCCGAGGGGTGTTCCTAATCCCCATGTTTTGGAAACATGTGCTGAGAATAAAAATTTATCCATTGGGAATGATTTTTCACATAAAAATGTTAATAGGTAAATAAGAATTGACAATAAAAATAAAACTAGTAGCAGAAAGAAAAAAAGTTGCACATACCACCATTAGTCCTTCTAGGTCACCACCTAATTCCAAACCACGTTCACTCCGAGATCCATCCAACCCTAAAGAAAACTTAACAGAAAAGATAATGTAGGGGTGACCACTAAAATACTCAATAGGAAAATACCATATAATCCATAATTTTCCTTCCACGAAATATCCCATTAATGATATTTTGAAATACAAATATAAAAATAGGCGGTTTTCACATTTTAATATAACAAAAGTATTTTCTCTATTTTAAATTCCAACACAAGGATAAATCATCTTCCAAAACCAACTTCCATTTGAAAACGAAAACCAAAATAGGTGATACTAGAGATGTACTATAATAAAACAAGTAAACTATTCATACTGGAAATAAACTATTACAATGGAAAGTAAATAATGAATGTAATTAATTAAGTAACCATGTGTGATCCTAAATATTCATAGAAGACAAATGGATGTACACATTTCAGTACCACCTACAGATGTATAGTGAATATCTTATCTCTATAACAAACTGGACACCCTAAAACTGGCCAAATCTAGTGGCAAAGGCCACCCATCCTAACAAAAAATCCAAGGGGTATGATCCCATATAATCAGGGTTGGTCAAAAACTGTCACTCAATAATCTAAAAGACACCAAGGAACCCATGGTTTTAGTAATATCGTGTAAGTAGGAGGCCCTCACACAAGTGACTCAACTCACAGGTCGTCACCGCACTAGTCTAACCAAACACAGACACTTCCTATACATTCATCCATAAAGGGTTACCCTATATAAGAATCCCCCATATACTTATGTATTTATATACATACATGCTAAACATACATAGTGCCTACTAGAATGTCACATCATTTTATTATCATAACCAATTTACAAATAACATTGAAATTTCTAACCGGCATTTACGATATTCAGAAATAGACTATCATTTACACAACACCAAATACCACTTTTATGATTAAAGTGTCAAACGGACCCTTGTGGTTTCCAAACCAAACACATTTTCGAAATGTGACCAAAACAACAATAAACACCATTTCCATGTTTCAAATTCCAAATAGGACATTAAGATATCTAAATCTAAATACAATTATAAATCCTTTTCCAGTCCCTAAAAAATAATTTGAATCCTCGTGAAATGTACCTAATGGTATATTATACCAAAATTTTCCAAATACAGTGTCAATTTCAAAAATAAACCAAGTTTTAAATAATGCATTCAAAATGAAATGACACGTCAAACACACACCTTTTCAAGATTAATTTACCATTTGAGAAACTGAGGTGCAAGAAGGGCATTGTTCTAAAGTGCCATCGTCAGTTGAATGCACATCCATGTGTGCATCTTGTGCACATGTGGACGTGTTGTCATCCAAAAACACCCTCCAAAATCCGTGAAAGACAAAAAACCATTTTCATTTTCAAACCAAATTTTTTTTCACCAAACCCATCAATATCCCATAATCTCAAAAGGTGCAAATGAACATTTTCATAGAAAATGGAAGATCTCGGGAACAACTTAAAATCCATGCCACTAAAACATCATTTTTCACATAAAATCCAAAACCAAAATCCTTCTTAACACAACAATTTATAGGGGGAAATATCACACAAATCATCTAATTTCACTATCAAAACCCTAATTACATTCAACCAGACAATATTCGACACTTGAGGATATAAAAATAAGTGAAGATTTACTTTGAAAAATATTTTTTAATAATTAATTCTATCGAGAAAATACCTCAATGAATTTACTAAGTGCATTGACATGGTGCAAAAATAATTATAGGAGACCACATGGTTATTGCTAACAATAAACAGAAAACACTGCAAGAGCTATTTTTAACCAGTTTAAAAATTCTATAAATTCCATAATAGACTAGTTAGATATACCATGAGAAATAGAATCATTTAAAAATAATTATTGAAGCATCACAAGCACCAAGTAATTGATTCGGAACAGAATGGGGCAGGAACACCTACCTCAGAGCAAAAGATAACATGACAGAACCTCAGTGGAAGTAGGAACCATGCCCCACAGACCATTCATGCACAGGGTCGGCCCTAGGGCAAGCCCAAAGAGCCCATGGGCTAAGGCAACACACAAGAAAGGAAAAATAATACAAATAATGGGGCATCAGTTTTATTAGTTTACTGTAGCTCTGAATGTATTTAGGACAAAAAATTTAATGTGGGTCTGGGCAACCGAATTATCCTGGCCGTCATTGTTCATGCATCGAGGTAGTTTTTGGCCGAGGAGGATTTGCCAGAGAAAAACTGTTAATGGTCAGAGTGGAAGAGGGAGGCCGCAAGGGGTCGGTTGCGCTCCGGTTGGGAGAAAAAGGTCGAGCGAGGGGATCCGCTAGTGTGGTAAGACCGATGCAAGTAGAGGCGACCTGGAAGGGAGTCGGGGAGAAGGCTGGAGTGTGGCCTGGCTGGAGGCATCCTGGACGAAGCATATGAGGCCGGAGCATGGGATTCCCTCGATGCCGGAGCGGAGGGCGAGAGTAAGGTGAGGGCAAGAGGCGAGGTGATAGGAGCGCAGCCGACGCTGTGGGTTAAGTGTGGTTGGAGCATGATGGCGAGGGAGGGAAACGATGAGGAGGTAGGGTGCCGGGGAAGGCTGCCAGCATCGGCGGTCGCGCGTGGAGCAATGCAAGGGGAGAGGGCAGATGCGGTGAAAAGGAGGTGCAAGGGGGTGCAGCTGCGTGAGGGTAAAGTCATGGAAGGCGGCTCGTGAAACGATTAAGGGGGAGGGGGGCGCTGGGTATATTAGGGTTACTTTTTTTTTCAATTTATCATAACAATAATAAAAATAATAATAAAACCAAAAATAATAATAAAATAACAATAATAAAAATTAATAATAATAAAAATTATTACTATAACAATAATAATAAAAATAACAAGGACAATAATGAATAATAATAATTCAATTAATACAATAATAATAATTTTAATCATTTTTCCTAAAAAATAATAATAACAATAAAAATAATATTAATAATAATATTAATATTCTTAATAATAATAATAACAACAACAAAATTAACAACATAATAATATTATTATTATCAAACATTTTTTTAAATTTTATTTCATTTATTTATCTTATACTAAAAACTGGGTAACTGCGCGCTCGTCGAGTAGCTTAATAAACCGTGCGCAAGTTGCGTGCCTCAACCCAGACCAGTTGGGCACTCACACAAGAACCTGAGAAGACCACATGATTATTGCTAAACATGCGGTGCTTGTGCACTGGTCTGAATCCCCTCAAATCTTTAAACATTAAAAAATTAAAACTAGGACCCTGCCCGAACATTGACGCGATTAACCAAAGCCAATGAATAATAAAATAAAAATAAATTTAAATGTTGCGGTGTGAAAATTTTCCCCACAACAAACACTTTCCTCCCCCAGAATGTCACCCAACCGAAAAATGGGGGAGAAAAAAAATCCATGCCCAATTGAAAACGAAATAAACCACAGCACAAAAGAACAGAAGAACACGAGAGGGTTCTCCCCACCACAAGAACTCAACTAGTGTGTATTTTTAACACTCAAACATACCGCCCTGGGAAGGGGCGGGGGTGACATAGGAACTCCATACTGATCCAAACTAACTTCTATAGTATGATCAAACAACACCTACGGTGATACTTGGAACTCTCGACCCAGACCAAAACACCAACCACTAGTGAAAAATCACCAAGAAAAACATACCCCAAGAAGTGCACCCTACCATACAAGAAACATCAATTCTTCTGCAGGCACATACATCTTCAAATGAACGTAGCTAAGCCATGACCAACCAATAGAAGGGCCAAACACCCTTTTAAGAAAAATGCACGATTCCTAAAACTAAAATTAGACAAACAAAACTATTTGGATTACAATAGAACATTTCCATCAGAACTTCACGACAGAACTATTAATTTACAACAACATAAAAACATTAACAACATAAAAACAAGAATGAAAAGTCATTAAATGTTCCACTGCCAACACCGGACACAAAACCCGAATGGAGGATTCACACCCATGGAAACTTCTGACTGTGCAAGTGCTTCACCCAAAGACTTGCAGCTGTGATCTAATGGCTGAAGCATCTCATGCATCACAGTCAGACACTAGATTCCTATAGTCACAACATCTTCTTCAGGTGACACTTCCTGGAAACCTTCTCTAGATGACCTAGACACCCACAACGATGACACGTCATCGGAGGGATGCGACATGATGTCTTCGTTTTCCCCAGACGTCCACACTGATGGAACACCAATGAACGGTCCGAAAAATTGAAATCCAAAACCACTACAGAGAACACTTTAGAAATAGGTCCTTCTGGTACACCCGACTATCTAGATGGGGAACCTTCATGAGAAACTAGATACACTGAATTTCTAACCATCCATGCTTCGGAGACTATCTCAACTAAGAACAACTCAGCCACCAGCTTCTTGAAATGATGGTACTTAGAAGGGAGGATTCACTCTTTGATCTCTGGATGAATACCCATAATGATGAGAGAAGTCTTCCTCAAATCCTGTTATGCTACCTCTGATGAAAAGGACACATGTTCCACGAAATGGTCAATATATGTCCTCATCGTCCGTTGGTTTTGTTAAATTAACATGAGATCTTCCATTTTTTTGTCTTCACCTATTAAGGTATAAACCATTGTACAATGATGGATTTAAAACCATCCCATGTCATCCCAAATTGAATTTATGGAAGGGAAAACTACTCTCATTCATCCATTAATAGACCATCAAACATACCCAAAATGGCACGCACTCTAACAGCTTTGGGAGTTCCCAATACCCTTAAAACACGCTCGACCACTTCAGGACCCTATGTTGCCTCTAACAGACCCTTATCACCGTGAATCATAGGAAATGTTGAATATGGACCAAAAACATGGAATGAATTATCAAAATCTTTGAGAACCTTTCTGGGTGACATTTTCAGAACAACATATAAAACACAAATACAAAACCGATATCAAATCAATGTATAAATAAAAGTTACATCCTAAACCAAAATGACCATCTCAAAAAACAATGAAATACAAACACAACCTTAAATTCTGTTTTCAAAATCCCATTTTTAAAATAACTTTAGAAAAAAAAGGTTAGTATATTTAATTTCAACTACACACCGACATAATCCCATGAACCGTTTCACAGGTCGTCATCCACTTTCATCTATAAGCACCAACATGCACTTTCCTCTCATCCCCTCACAAATTAAAACATTCATAAAGCGTACCCTAGGATGCACCAATACCATTTATCTACCAATTCCAAGCAAACACCAAATTTTTAGACCACGAGCCTACAGTTTCAAAACCCATTTCACAAATTTAAATCCATTTAAAAGAAATCATTCGCATTTCAGAAACATGTTTTCATTTCAAAAAGTGAACATACACCAACTAGAAACAAGAAACCACTAAACTTGCATCAAACTACCGGTTTGAGGGACTAGTAGTCATGATTAACTCGGAGACATGTTAGCGGGACATGCCCCTAGTATGCATCGACAACTAGGAGGAACATAAATCGTATACTCGGGCTCCACATGAGTTACTACTCCATGTGAGATCACAATGTAACATCAGATTTTTTCCATTGTCATCCTTCAATCTAAAACAAACCAGAATAAGACAAGGAATCAATTCCCAAACTACCCATGGAGACTCGAGGATCAGAACGAGTGAGGGTTCATGACGCCTTTCCCGCACTTCCTCATGAGTCCTAACAATCCTAATCTCAATCTACCGACCACCCCAAATAACAAAGTCCTCATCTGATAACATTTGTGACAACTGGGTCCCGGTAATAGCACAGACACACCACCTTTAACATGGTCGTTAGGTCCTATCCCGCCAAGTACCACAAGTTGCTTTGCAGACACATCGTCCCCACCCTGGGACCCACACATGTGCTCGAATGGGTCATCTGACAAATTCCAGTCCGCACATCCCAATAATGTTCTTTCCAGTGTGATTTTTTCCTCACTCATATACACCCTGAGAAACTTTCCAGAAGGTCACCCATCTTGATCACTACACTCGGCCAAGCACGATTAATTGCAGAGTTCTAATCAAGTTGGATGTTGAAAATAAATGTGCACCTTATTGACATTAGTAATATAATTTTTTCATTCAACCTTTTATCATGGAGGGGTGTTACATTCACCCCCAAAAAGCACATTGTACTCCATGTGGGCCCTACATCTCAACCTGGGAAGTCCAATAAACATAAGGCTGGGTTCCTCCTCTAATACCATTTTTTCACAAACCAACCGAGGTCGACCTTTAACTGGTCTCCCGAGAAGGTCTGTGACATGGCCCAAGGGGAGTTCCTGATCCGCACGGGTTGACAACTTATGTCGGGCATAAAAATTTAATTGTTGGGAACAATTTAGATCATAAAATAATATAAACAGATAAATAAAAATGAAGATAACAATAAAACTAGTAGTGGAAAAAAAGTTGCACACACCTCCATGTGACCTTCTAGGTCATCACCCAATTCAAATCCATGTTCACTCCGCGAGCGATCCATCCCTAAAGAGACCTGAAACTGAAAAGATAATGTAGGGGTGAGAAGTGAAATTCTTAGTAGGAAAACACAAAAGAATACATACCATTCCTTCCACAAAATATTAAATTAATTCTAGATTGAAAAAAATATTAAAAAATAGATTTTTTTACATTTTAATAAAACAAAATCCTTTTCTCCATTTTAAAGTCCAACACAAGGATAAATCATTTTCTAAAACCTTCTTCCATTTGAGAAAAAACTAAAAAATATGATACCAGAGCTCTGGTAAAATAAAAAAAGTAAATAGTTAAAACAGGAAATAAAATAATTTAGAGGAAAGTAAATGAGAAATGTAATTAATTAAGTATCCATGGGTGATCCAAAACATCAATAGAAGACTCCTGAATGTACTCTATTCAGAACCACCTGTCGGCATATGGTGAAGCT
This sequence comes from Viscum album, assembly GCA_963277665.1. NCBI lineage: Eukaryota > Viridiplantae > Streptophyta > Magnoliopsida > Santalales > Viscaceae > Viscum > Viscum album. The sequence goes on along the minus strand of OY728155.1, from coordinate 990,195,688 downwards.
CCTATGTCTATAACCAACTGGCATCCCTAATACTGACCAAATCCAGTGGAAAATCCCACCCGGTCTAACAACAAATACAGGGGTACAAACTCATCTAATTAGGGTTGGTCAACAATCATCACCCGATCATATAAATGGCGCCTATGATCCCATGCTGGTATTAATAAAATTTATGTAGGAGGCCCTCGCACGTGTGACTCAACTCACAGGTCATCACTGCACTTGCCTACCCCAAACACAGACACTTCCTAAGCATTCACCCATAAAGTGTTACCCTATGTAAGAGAACCCATATACTTATATATTTATATGCATACATGTCAAATATACAATGTTCCAACAAGATCATCACAAAATGTGATTATCAGAACCACTTTACAAAACACATTTAAACTGCCAACCGATATTCATGCAATTTAGAAACTGACATTCTTTTTCACAAAACCAAATACAACTTTTAAGCATAAAATGTCAAACAGGCCCTTGTGGTTTCTAAACCAAACACATTTTCTAAAAGTCTCCAAAAAAACATTAATCACCATTTCCATGTTACAAATTCCAAATAGGCCTTTCTGATCTATAAATCCAAATACATTTATAAAAAATTTTATAGTATCTGAAAAAATAATTTAAAACCTTTTGAAATGCTTCCAACGGTCCTTTATACCATCATATTTCCAAGAAAGTGTTAATTTCAAGATGGACCATGTTTAAAATATTGCATTCAAAACGACATGACACGTCACAAACAAGCCTTTTTGAGATTAATGTACCATTTAAGAAACTAAGGTAAAAGAAGAGGATTTTTATAATGTGTCATCCTCACATGAATGCACATCCATGTGTTCAACAAGTGAACCTATGGATGTGTTGTCATCCAATGACACCATCCAAATTTAATGAAAGAGCAAAAACCATTTTCTTTTTCCAACAAACATTTTTTTCACCAAGCCCATCAAAATCATATAATCTCAAAATGCAAAAATTAACATTTTCAATGACAAGGGAAGCTTTGTAGAGCAACTTACAATCCATGCCACAAAAACACCATTTTTCACATAAAATCCCAAATCAAAATCTGGCCATCTTACTTTACAATTTAGAGGGGAAAATATCCCAAAAATTATCTTAATTCACTATCAAACTCCAATTTACATTCAACTAGACACATTGGGCAGATGAATACATAAGCATAAATAAGGATTTACATTGAAAAATATTTTTTAATAAATTATACTATTGATAAAACACCGCAATGAATTTACGAAGTGCTTCTCCAGGGTGCAAACCATATGCAATAATTTTTTTAAAAAAGACTAACCACTCAATCAAACACATTGATCTTAATTTTGGTTAATCATAAATAGAAAACAATAAAAAAACTATTTTCAACCAATTATAGAAATCTATAAATTCCATAAGAGACTAATTAAGTATACCATAATGTAGCGAGTCACCTAAAAATAATAATTGATGTAGCAAAATAACCCATTAATTTCATCGAATTGGAATGGGATGGAAACACCTTCCTCAAACAAAGAGTGAATGTGATGGAACCTTAGTGGAAGGAGGAACGATGCCCCATAGACCAATCACGCACCGAGCTAATTTTCGAGAAAGGAGGATTTTCCGGAGGAAAACCAGGTCTGACTAGAGTGGAAGAGGGAGGCCCATGGGGGTCTGTTTCGCTGTAGGACAGAGAAAAATGGCGAGCAAGGGGGGTCTGCTAGTGCGGAAAGAACAATGCAAGGAGGAGAGAGTGAGGTGAGGGAGAGGAAATGGTGAGGCTGGGTTCCCATAGGGGGTGAGGGGTGAGGCAACATGAGCACAACCAGTGCTGGAAAGGGAGAAAAGCTAGGAGGAGGTAGGGTGCGGAGGGAAGGCCTCCTATATGGGTGGTCGCACGTAGAGGAATGCCAGGAACAAGGGCTGAGGCAGCAAAGAGGAGAGGTGAGGGAGTGCGGCCGTGTGAGGGGAAATGCAGGGAAGGAGGCGGGTAATTTTTTTATATGGGTTTTTAAAAAATTAAAATATGATAACAGGGGTTAGGGTTCGGATATTTTTAAAAATGGGCCCGGGATGCGTGAACGCCGTTCATGCATCCCGGACCCCGACGTCATGCGTGAACGCCGTTCACGCATCTTCCCGAGAGAAGAGATGCGTGAACGGCGTTCACACATCTCACAGAATACCTAAATTACCCTTAAAATGTATAACTATTAATTATAAATTAATAAACTTATTATAAAAATTAAGAAAATATTAATAAATATCAATTAAATAATATAAAATATTGAAATAATGATAATAATTATTAATAAATATTCATGAATAATAGATATTCATTAAATAATTATTAATAGAATGGCTTGAGTATTCTCTAACATATATTGAGAAATCTATAATCTTAGCATCTTTCAGTCACTCACGTTATCTCAACATGTTGTAGTTAAACATCTATTTCTATAAAGATCCTCATATGGTTCCATTTGTATTCTAAAGTGGAAACTTAATTTTTATACTTTCTAATACTCCTTTTTCATTGTTTTTCTGATTAAATATTGGTATATTTGTGAACAAATGAGTTACATGAAAAAATATAGTGATTGTGATGAGTGAACCATGATCACATCATCACTATGCTAAGTTCTCTGAGTTTCATTTTTAGATCCAAGAGTAATATTTTTTAAGGCATGTGCTCTCTAAAAAATATCATTTTATATAAATAAGGTGGAAGAAGTGATGTCATGGACATGACCTAAGTTTTGAGATGCATACTCAATAATCTCACTCTTTAGATTGCGTACCAGTATAAATCGTTTCCTTTTATAAAGTCTGAATATGTATCTTCTCAAAATTGGCCAAATGAACTTCTAATTAATATTGTAGTTTTCAATGTTGTCCATAAACAACCATAAATGTTAAACCATGCTTAGAGTGTATCAATTATTAACCAAGGGTAGATAATCAAAATTATCAATGAAATGCTAAATCCTGCACATACTTCACCAAATATATTAAAAAGTTCAAGTGAAAAGATAAATCTCCCCTTTTCATCCCATCTTTCCATCAATCAAGCTCTCCCCCTTAATTGAAATGAGAAATATAATTAAGAACAATGGATAAAGTGTGACTGGAATACCTCAAGTTTCAACTTCTTGAGATGATATGAATTTCAAGATTTGTCATGAAATAATCCTTGGATTTTAGCTCAAACTTATTCTTGGAAATAGTTTCTTTCACAGTTTTCTTGACTTCATTGTTTTGCATATTCCCAATGGAAGATTTTCCAACTATTGTTCCATTCTTCTACACTTTTTGTGGCCTTTTATTCTTATCAGCATATGCATTTTGCATGGTTGGACTGAACCATCACTCATCATAACTGTGACCACTTCTATTGAAATTCGAAAAAATTAATATAATTAATATTTATCATTTAATTTAATCATATTATTTATTATACATATATATATATATACATTGGTAGAAAATTTGATAACAGTAAGACACTTATTAAAGGTATAATAGAAGTCTAGATAATAGTAATACACATAAAAAACGTATCATAAATCAAATGTCAACCTAATCTACGCCTCCGGTGTGGATGCTCCTATGTCCCACAGTCAGGCGTATACTGGATGCGTCCACGCCGTGTCTGTCTACGTCTGTGCTCTGGCGTACGCTGCGCATCCTCATCGACAGCCACCTCCACATCCTCCTGTGTGATAGACGGTGGATGTACAGTCTCACCACCTGTACCCTGGCCTGCATCTAAGGATAGTGGAAGCTAGCTGGAACTCTCACCAATATAGGAAGTAGATGGCTGCTCTGCTGCGGATGACTGCAATAAAACATCGAACTCAATCCAGTCAGCGTCTGTAAGTACCTGTGGATGTGCCTGAGAAGCTGGAGGAGCATATGACTGATCATGTTGAACACCCTCCTCCAGTGGAATAATATCATGTGGCTGAGCAAGCTGAGCAGCCTCATCCTGTGGAACAACAAAATCCATAACAGGGTCGTCACCCCCAGGTACATCTATGTGAGGCTCAGCAGGCTCCGCGGCCTCCGCAGCAGGCTCCGCGACCTCCGCAGCAGGTGGTGGATCAAAGAAAATGCCATGATAAATCTCGTCCATCGACGGTAGCATCTGTCGTACAAGGCTATGAAAATATGCTGGGTCAAAGGCAGCTCTCTCCACTAGATCAAACATATGAAGTAGATGAAAAATACGAGCATCCTGCGAAAACAAATTCTGTTGATAACTAATTTGAATAAAAAATATGTTGAACAGTGAAAGGAAGAATGCATACCAAGTCATGGAAGCCCCGTCTGTGCCGTGTCAGAAATCTGACGGGAGACCTGATGTACCAGCCTGCATAATCCATCTGATCCATCAAATGAAAGCGTATTGTCCCTGCCCCTCGCAACTGGGACTCTCGTCGCCTGTCCCATAACGCAACATATCTCGCATGGTAGCTCCTCCAATCAAAATCTCTCTTCCCTGACATCTTCAGGGAATGCAATGAATCCAACTGACTGGGCGGGTCAGGAACTGGCTGAAGGAATCTAAACTGTCTGATAACCCTATCCGTCTGATTCCACTCGACTATATGAAAATGAATCAGTGGAACCATGCAGGAGCCGATATCAAGCATCACTGTACAGTATGGGGGAAGACTCTGAAGGATATCATCTGTATATGGCATCCATGTAATCTGAAAGAAAAAATGAATAATCAATTAATAAATGAATCGATTTACAGTAAAGAGTAAATATTTAACAATATAAATAATAATCACTTACATCGTCTGGTCGAATGCTGTCTAGCATAAGTCTGTAGGCGTGAACATCATGTGTGGGAGAATCTGAATGTCGATGCGCCTGACTCCACCTGTAGATAACATTTTTTTTACATTTCATAAAAGAATTTTATACAAGTAAGTTAGATATTAGAAAGAATTAATAACATACCAACGTCCACGTGGAGCCTCTGCTACAATATCTACGGGTAATGGTGCACGGGCATGTGGAGCAAAACGAGGTATGTGCTCCCATACCCACATCTGTAGAAGAACCATGCATCCTGTGATCTGCATCTTATCGATGCAACATGCGCTGCATAGGGCTCTGTATGTATATTCTAGGCAGGCAGACCCCCAACTATATTGGCCTGCCTGGTCCAAATCCTCTAAAAAAGCTAGATACATCAGGTGCACAAAAGTAGTAGAGTGGTCAACAAAAAGCGTGCCACCGATCAGCCTCAAAATATATGCGCCTGCAAATCGCAGCACGGTGATGTCATCAGCATCATCTGGTAAATGTGTGAAGTGATGGTCTAACCAAGGCATCCGCAATCTACCACCGACGATGGTCCTGCCATCATCCTGTACCTCTATGCCCAGAAGTCTATGAACAAGCTCAGGCAAATCTGATGGAACTCGGCCTGTCAAAGCATGTCCGCCGATAGGGAGGACCAACATAATAGCCACATCCTGCAATGTAATAGTCATCTCCCCCTAACTGAAATGGAAAGTATGCGACTCTGGTCTCCATCTCTCGACAAGTGCGGCAATGAGCTGATGATCAAGAAACGTGAAGTCGCACATCGCTACTCCATAAAATCCAGCTCGACGAAGATGTGGGACGATAGCGGGAGGTGGTGCAGTATAATGGAAATGGTGAGATCTACGTACACTCAAGGGATCCATAGGACGTCCCTCTAAAAGCAGTCATGATACATGAGTAGCCTGAGATGTAAGCAATGGAAAACCTGCCATCTGCACACATGATATCATCGTTACTTATTTATAGTGGAATCATGATATATTCATTTTTATTTGGTGTCACAATCAACATTAGCCTAGTCTCACAATCAACATTAGTTAAGGATGCTCAGACACTCATATGCCATTACTAAAACTAGACATCTTATAAGAAAACCATAATTTAAAAGTGAAAAATTAATTATTTCTTCTTATTTGTGAAATTACATTTGTTAATTTATCCATTATCCATTAAATAACCATCAACATTATTCCACATTAAAAATTAACAGGAAAAAGTGAAAAATTAATTATTTCTTCTTATTTGTGAAATTACGTTTGTTAATTTATCCATTATCCATTAAATAACCATCAACATTATTCCACATTAAAAATTAACAGGAAAAAGGGAAAAATTAATTATTTCTTCTTATTTGTGAAATTACGTTTGTTAATTTATCCATTATCCATTAAATAACCATTAACATTATTCCACATTAAAAATTAACAGGAAAAAGTGAAAAATTAATTATTTCTTCTTATTTGTGAAATTACGTTTGTTAATTTATCCATTATCCATTAAATAACCATTAACATTATTCCACATTAAAAATTAACAGGAAAAAGTGAAAAATTAATTATTTATTCTTATTTGTGAAATTACATTTGTTAATTTATCCATTATCCATTAAATAACCATTAACATTATTCCACATTAAAAATTAATAGGAAAAAGTGAAAAATTAATTATTTCTTCTTATTTGTGAAATTACGTTTGTTAATTTATCCATTATCCATTAGATAACCATTAACATTATTCCAAATAGATCAAGTTCCTAAGTAACTATAGAAACTTCCACAATAGGTTATTCAACCACAACCTCTTCCTCTTAGTCTTCTACTTCTTCTCATCCTCATCCTCTATTTCTTATTCTTCTTCTTCATCATCGACACCAACCACAACCTCTTCCTCTTAGAGCAGTTACACAGACTCGATCATGGATGATGAGATTTGGAACTCTGTCCTGCCACTTGGGGACATCTCTTACGAGTATGTCCTTCTGCGTGGCAGATACTGCATCGTATTCTCCCTCCTCATTGCTGAGGCCAATCCATCTCATTTCTGATGCGAGTTGACTTCGGTCTTCCTCGAGGCCGCAACCTAGTAGCATGAAGCCAATAATTTTAAAAATGACACACATTGAAAAAATTATAAATGATACCAAAACCGACTTATGAAAACCTAGAAATATCAGGGGCGATGGTCGGTTGATCAGTAGGCAATGTGATAGAATGGAAGTCACCAACATGCATCCAAGAAGCACTATAACAGTTAACCAAAGTGCTCATGTGATACACCGGGTCAACATATGGCTCCCATGATATATTTACCGAAGCGCAAGCTGTAATAACATGTACACATGGATATATCAATGCCTGAAAGCTGCCACAATCACAGTACCTGTTATCCAACATCACGACAAACACTCCACCATTAGTGTATGCACCCTGGTCGTAGCACTTTCTTACCCGAAAACTCATCTTTTCCCTGTCAAAGGCTATAACATTCCATCATGAAGCCTCATTCCATATCCGGTCAATATCAGTTTGAAAATGATGAGTAAAAAGAATTCCATTTTCCATCCTCTAGTCGGCCTTTTGGGACTGGTCAACAAAGTAGTGAACACATCTAAAAAATGTCTCTTGCACTAACCCTGTGATTGGGAGTTTGCGCACACCCTTGAGGACCCCATTTACGCACTCCACTATATTAGTGGTCATATGCCCATATCTCATGCCACCATCGTATGCTAATGACCATTTTTCCTTTGAAATTTGTACCATATATTCGTATACCTCCTCATTAACTGTTCGTATCTCTTCAAGGCGTCGATCAAACCTTTCTTGTTGGGGTTCATATGCTGAAAGCATAACATAAGAATGTATTAAAATGGATAGTAAATTTTGTTAAAAAAATAAAGTTTAGAAAACCATACCCAATTTGAGGATCGCCTTCTTTATGGCCTCATCTCTAAACTGCTTATGCACATTACTTGCAATATGTCTAATGCAATAACAGTGATAAGCATTCGGCTCAGTCCAAGAAACCCCATCACTACTCACGGCCTCTATAATCGCTCGATGACGATCAGATATCAGACACACGCCCTATTTCTGCGTGACATGAACACGTACACATGCCAAGAACTAGCTCCAGCATTCAAAATTTTCTTTTTCAACAACAGAAAAAGCAAGTGGCAGAGGAGCACGATTACCATCCTGTGTGGCAGCAATGAGTAGAACACCTGTATACTTTCCATAAAAGAATGTGCCATCTACCTGAATAAATTGTTTTCAAAAGGGAAATGCAGCAATGCACGGTCTGAATGCCCAAAAAATCCTATTGAACTTCAACTTTGACCGATCAACTAGATGATTTTGGGATACATACTCAAAACTGTCCAACTGATAAACAATCTGATTATTGAGAGACAACAATTCCATAAGCTGTGGAAACAACGCAAAAGACTCATCCCAATCACCATACACTTTTACATTGGCTTTCTGTTTTGCATTACAAGCTTTGTTATATGATACCTTATAGTTATACAACTGTTGAATTCTTTCCTGAATAAGGGCAACAGGAACATCCTGACTTGTTCGTATCATGTCACAAATAACAGTAGATATAAACTATGCATCAAGAGAAGAGTGATCTTGTGCCAAGCTGGGATGCAGACAAGTGTGTGGGCCTTCTAATTTGGTTATCTTCCAACATCCATAACATTTATCAAATAGTGCTCTTAATCGAAATTTACATTCTGACCCATATTTTTCACAACGAATGATATATTTGGTCTTCTTTGACTCATAAACCAAAAATGTGAAATGTCGCTCAATGTGGTATTGCTTTATCACATTTTTAATGACCTGTTTACTTTCGAACTCCTGCCCAACATATATGGCATTATCATTTGATGCAGGCATATTCCCTATAATTCCAGGGAATTCAGAAGCTGGTGTAATGACATCCCAATCAAAAGGTTGTTCACGAGACATTCCTCCAACTAAGGAACTCAAAACTGAAGGCTGATTACCACTAACTGGTTGATGTAGTGGATGTCTGTCTCTCAAAGGAACCTCAGAAGGTTCATTTCCAACCACATCATCTCCTGCTGACTCCCCAGATTCTTCTTCCTCAGATAAACTTTCTTGCACTATATCAGCACAGAAAGGGATGTCATCAACATTTCCTTCCAAATTTTGATGATCTTCCTCATTAAATTCTTCCACAGGAGTCGTATGAGAAGGAGGCAATTAAGAAGACTGATGTGAAGGACCGACTTCTATAGAGGTCACAAAGCATGGTTCTGTAGTAATCGATTGCACCACATCAATATCAGAAATGAAAATGAATAATTCCATCAAACCATTAATACATTGTTGCCTGAATAACTGAGAAGCCTCCATCCAATCCTCATCATCGACTATAGGGTAGTCTCTGTGCCACATACGCTCAGGATATTGAAGATGCCGGTATCTAATTGAAGTGATTGCTTGTCCTGCACTCAATTTTAACCGACTATGAATCTTATTACGAACTGCATCCAATGTCATACAACCATGGAGATTTACCACTTTGACAGGTGGCACACTGTAGCTAAAACCCTGCTCGGTACAAATTACCTCACCATTGCAATATATTTGAGCAGACATAATTACCTATTAAAAAAAATAAAAATATTATACACTACATTAAAATTTTAAATTATTTAATTTGGTTTTGAATAATTGATTATCTTGATATTTTTTTATGTATTGATTTATCACTATTAAGGTATAGTGATTGTGATTTTAGCACAAAAGCAAATTTAATAAAATGTTTCATAAAGTTTGATTACTTATGAATATATAATCATGACTTGATCTTGAGACTTGCGATTAGTTTATCATTATCTGATAAACTAACCACAATTTATATGGGTAAACTCCTGTCTCTATTATCAAATATTGCAGCAACCGCCAATCTCCTGTCAAACAGCAACGCCTCCTCTCGAACGAGTTCTCAAATGCCTCTTCATCGACACCTCTTCTGGGATGCCTCTTCGTCGACACCTCTTTGGGGCGTCAGACTTTTAATTACAAATTTACTCACATGCATGTGAGAGGGTCTAGGGGTATGAAATACATAAATTAATTTAAACGGACACGCAGGTCCTTACACTTACTGAGAGATGACTCGCAGGTCATCAATACCGAAAAAATGCAATTATTACAAATTGAATAACAACATACAGAAAATAAAACATGTAATTTCAATTTTGCATGGTCGGTCATCTCAAGATCAGTCATCACTCATACCGTGTTTTTTGGTATATTTATTATATTATCCGTATTATATAAAATCTATATTAAATACTACACCTCTTTTACAAAAATTTAACTTCATGTGTGTATATATATATATATATATAATTATTAAAAACATTAAATAAATTTTATTATAACTGATCTAATTGAGATTTACATAATAAACACTTTTGTTATTTTAAAATTTATAAAATTGTAATGTTTTTTGGGCATTCTTCTACTTTTCAAAATATAAGTAAATATATTTTATACTTTATTGATTAAAAATATTATTACTAGTAAATAAAAGTAATTTAATTTACACTTACATCAAAACCATCCATTAAAATAAATTTCTCTAACATAAATTACTTTTTCTAAACATTAAAAATTTTAGACATAACATAAAACATTCAATATTTAGACAACAGACATTCAAAAAATTAAATCATACGAACATTCAACATCAAGAAAATTAAATCATACAAAACATTTCATGCATAACATATGAAATAAATAAATCATACACACAATTAAACATACAAATGAAATAAATAAACACAATTAAACATACAAATGAAATAAACATTTCATGCATAACATATGAAATAAATAAATCATACACACAATTAAACATACAAATTAAATAAATAAACACAATTAAACATACAAATGAAATAAATAAACACAAATAAACAATTAAATTATTAAATAGAAATTTTACCTCAATAAAAGCAGCAAATATTTGTTGAGAAAGAATTTCTGCAGAGCTTCGCAACAAAAACCAGAGGAGAGCAATGGGTATTGGGGGGGGGGACCCCTCCTTTTATAAAATATCTCAGCCGGATGCGTGAACGGCGTTCACGCATCCTTCAGCTCGTCCGCGAAGGATGCTTGAACGCCGTTCACACATCTTTTCCCGCGCAAGGATGTGTGAACGGCATTCACGCTTCCTTTAGCTGGTCAGCAAAGGACGCGTGAACGCCGTTCACGCATTACTGTCGGGGTACGGGATGCGTGAACGCCGTTCAGGCATCCTTCCGCGGTGAAGGATGCGTGAACGGCGTTCACGCATCCCGGACCCATTTTTAAAAATATCCGAACCCTAACCCCTTTTATCATATTTTAATTTTTTAAAAACCCAGAAAACAAAATTACTCGAAGGAGGCTCGCGCAGCACGTAGTGGGGTAGATTACGATTAATTTGTTTTATTAAATTCATCATAAAAATAATAATTATAACAATTAAACTAATAATAATAATAAATATAATAATAGTTAAATTAATAATAATACAAATTAAAAACGATAGAAATAATAATTATAACAAAAATAATACAAATAAAAGTAAAATAATGAAATAATAATAATACCATTAATAAAATAATAATTATTTTAATCATTTTTCTAAAAAAATAATAAATATAATAATAATTATATGTCACGACCTGGCCCGTACCGGGGATCGAGCCGCAACTACCCCAAGCCCGCCTCCATAGGCTAGGGGTGGCGACTAGTGCCGAAGGCACAACAAACTATGGGAGTCCTTTACATAAGAAACTGCACAGATACATGTAGTAAACTCAATGCAAAAGTGCAGAGGAAAAGAAAGATTAATAAAACACTTCTATAAATGGGAATCCAAACATATATGCATCAACCTATAAACAATACATGTACAAGAAAATTAAAGATGAAAGGGAAAGGGAAAAAATACACACCCATATAGGAAAGTGACACCCAACAATAGGTGAAAAGAAAAGAAAAATAGTTAGGAAAGTCCCACTCCAGAATCCCAATCTACGACCACCACATGCTATCCAAGCACCCTATATCCTTAAGCTCTTCTGATATCACGATCACCCGATCCGTCGTCTGCAAAGGCACACCAAATGCAGGCAAAGCCCAAGTAGCGGTGACTATAATAATACTCATTAGGATGACCCAAATTCTCAAGGGAGTAGAAAGATAGGTACTGAAGAGGGGAGCAGTAAGACATATAGGAGAAGAAGACCAGTATGGGAACATGGTACAGTAAAAGTGAACAAATCTACAGCTCTACCCAACAAGAGAGTAAATGTAGACTCATCCAAACACAAGGAGCTCGAAAATTGTGAGGATATGAACTCTCCATCAAATATTTTCTACCTATAGTAGGAGTGTGGACTCGTCTAACTACGATAATTTAAAACAGAAAGCACGTGGCATAACCCGCACGTCTTCGACTCTCTTGGATGTGGAATAGCCAAATCCCAAAATGTGGGCACTGGAAACATGATATATATATATATATATATGTATGTATGTATATGTGTGTGTGTGTGCTCAGTCAAAGAATCCCAAACGAGGGAGTAAGGGGATCTCAATCTCATAGCTCATCCCAAGAAATTGTGTAGCCAACAATTCCATGTAAAACAATCTATAATGCCCAACACCTTGTCATGTATTCCTAGGAAGCCCAAGTTAAAGGGGAACAAATCACCACACCTCTATACTATCCTCTTTGGGTGGCACTGACTCGGCCGCATGGTTTTAGGTCACGTCATAAGGATGCATCTTAGTGGTAAAGTGCCACTCTTCTTCGTGGGTCCTTAGGTAATTCGAAACACACATATCTACTATTCCAAACTGAAGAGGATCTTCTCTGAACCGTTGGGGACTATGCTATTCGGCCCTCTGGGAGGGTCATCCCGAAATATCCTCAGGGACTACAGTCTTGGTCAGCCCGGTATCTCCTCGGGGACTACACTGAGGGTCAACCCAGTATCTCCTTAGGGACAACGCTAACTGGCCTAGTGGGAGGGTTAGCCCAAAACTGCACTGGTCATCCCTGATGAATGGTACCTCTTAGAAAGCACTGAGGATCACTCGTCAACCCTACTGGATGACACCTCTTAGAAAAGCACTGAGGAACACTGATCATATCTGATGGATGGTACCAATCGGAAAAGTATCGAGGAACTATGATAATCCCCACTGGATGGTATGTCTTAGAAAAGCATCGGGGAACTCTGATCATCCTCGTTGGATGATACCCCTTAGAAAAGCATCGAGGATCTCTGATCATCCCTGTTGGTTTGTAAGTATCGAAAAAGTATCGAGGATCTCTGATCATCCCAGCTAGATGGTACCCCATGGTAAGATCACCGAGGAACTCTAATCATCCATTCTAAATGGTACCTCTCAGAAAAACACGCTAATGCAGTCACTGTGTGCTGCCCCATATATGCGTCACACTCTGAACATCTCACATGATATCTCAAAGACCACTTTGGAGGCCACAATCACATTATATGTGAAAAAACACTCCAGATTGGCTACTCATATGCCATATTTGAAGTAAAAAATAATAAGATATAAGAGATATAGAATTTGTAAAGTGGTGCACAGTGGCTGTGGGACCCACACATTGTGTGGACCCTCCTATTCACATAGTTCGGTACCTTTCCATGCATGGGTACTAATCTACAAATCATGTGCCCCAAGCCATGCCAGTGTACTCCTAGAGTACATGACATATCTATCCAAAAGGTTGATGAGAGTGCATTTCTAGTTGTTAAACCAAAGGGTGAAAACATAATTTTACTTGTAGTCCTCCTCAAATGGCACTAAATAATCAAATGAATCACATCAATGTGATAATTGGAGTAAAACACATCAGATCGACTATTCATTCACCCTGAATGGATATATGATGGAAAATTCATATATCGACACATTTATCTTGAATGGCTTCACCTGGGGCCCACACGTTGGTCCCGAAACCAATTATACAGATCACGTCGTTGTGATTCTCTTAAAAAAACACAAGATATCGACTAATCGATCACCCAGAATGGATACCCAATGAAAATGTCACTTTCCCCCGTAACATGCTCAAACCGGCCCCATTGGGCCCAGGCCTCAACCTTATCTTAAATAACCACAATTGTTCTTGAAACACTTGTCTTAATTTCAAGGTCGCATCTTCTCAGACATTTCATCATTTTGACACCGTGTGATAGAGATATGTCATATACAAGATCCCACAATAATAATAATAATAATAATAATTCATGTTTCGGGGACCCGGACCATGAACCATAATTTTATGTTCAACATTAGACGTGAATCGTCTGTCTTAAAGATAGGGTAACGTCGTCATTGACAACAAGTCAATCGGACATTGCACATTGGAGTTAGGAGAGATCAACAATTTTATAATAATAATATATTATTATTATTTGAGTGTTTCGGGTACTCAATCCACAAACAAAAAAAGACATCCAATATTGGACATGGAATGTTCATCTCAGAGTCATGGTCACACTGTTGTTGACGGTTCATCCAACCAGGGTCACACGAAGGAGTTACTGAAAAATTATGTTTTGAAAACCAAAAATAATAATAATATTATTATATTGTTTTTATTATTTATAATTGATTTATCAAAAACCTTGTGTCCATGATAAGCCATGCACAATCCAAATGTGGCACCTCCCTTTACATTGACTCAAGGCCCACCACGCCGACTCAGATCATTTAAAGAAAATAATATATCATTATTATTAATTTATAATAATATATGGGAATGGGGGACTCACCTCTTACATGCCCAGGACAAGGCACCCCCCTTGTTACATGATTTTGACATAACACCCCAAAGAGGCAGTGGTTTCATCTTCCTTGATCATTTATTTTCTTTCTTATTATCATCATTATCTTTTAATTCACCCCTCTCCAAATAACTCATTCTCCCCCGATACTCACCAGGCCTCTTTTTAACCCTAAATTTTAGCCACCGGTCCACACACAATAGATCTTGCAATGAAGTCCCATAAATAACACTGCTCCTACACCACCTAGATTATTCCCTTCGGCTGTTCGCCGCCACCTTATACCTACTGCCGCCAAGAGACACACCACATCGGCCCGCCACCAACACTGCCTCACCGTCAAAACCCAACCACCACCAATCTACTCGGGAATCGCGATCTGAGTGTCGCACCTCCGTCTCACCAAAACGAGTTTGGAAACCCTCAGATCAGCCCTCAATTTGTTTCCAAACCCCCATCAAACAATATCTCAACTTGATTGATCATGAATCTATATCTGAATGTGCTGAAGGTTGGTTTTACAACAATTCATTGTCGGGTATTTGATGAACCATCGACAATAATAAAATATGGCCTTGAACAGAGGGAGAACGAATATAAAAGTATGATTAAATTTTTTTAAAAATAAACTCATATATTATTCAAGTTATCCTTGATTCATCTTCATTATAATGATAAACGAAGAAATATAACAATAATTAATAAACTGATAATGTATTTTATTTCAATTTTTGGGATCGTGCAAGTGCGCAGAATGACAAATAGGAAATCAATATCCTCAATGTTTAATCAGAGGCGTAAAAACACCAAATACAAGTCCTACCTCAAAATTTAATATTTTAATGATTAAGAAAACACATTCCAATAGAGGAGGAGACTTGTTGATTTGTCTCGCCTCAATCTTCTTGGATCCAAAGTTCCGTCGTTTTTTATTTCATCAACAAAAAGGAGAAGAGAGGAAGAGAGGGTTTGCCGTCATTGAAAAAAATAAATTCTGATGTGAAACCCCTCAAAATAAATAATTTATAACCTCTAATTAGGTTAATTTTTTTTAAATCAAATAAATAAATAAATAAATATCAATTATTCAATTATTTTCCCACGATGGTGCATCAGCCGAACACCGGATGCCGACCAAAGTTATACCCTACATAGGGTAAATCCTACATTCCGAGCTCAATGGTGGTCTTAAATTTATAATCTGAGCCCTATTTTGTTAGTTATTCAGCTGTGATCTATTAAATAAATAAATAAATAATTTAATTTATACATTTAACACACCAAAAACGAATGAGGGGTCCGAACGTCACACAATGACTTATTTTATATTGTTCCTAGGGGAAAAACAGTGTTCTGGACCGAACCGTGGTCTTGGATTTCTGATCCGTTCAACCATTTACGATATATCCCTTTTTATTTAGTTGTCCACACTTGTGTAGTATAAAAACAATTAACATTTTTATAAAATTAATTCTGAGTACAACATGCCTCAGAATTGCACGCCGTCTCATCTCACAACTCTAAAAATATTCTTAGAAATATTTAAAAGTCTTATTAGGAAAAAAATATTTCTGTACATTATTCCCCACTTCAAGATTTTCATCCTCAAAAAGGAAAATTAGGGGAATAAGTTGAGATATCGAGCCCTCACTTAGCTCTCCCGCTCCTAAGGAAACCTGTAAATTTCTGTGATGCCAAAGAATGTGGACTGAAGGAATGGTCCACCCTCATAAAACAAACTTCAGTTGATGACATGTGTAATAAAACACATGTATTCCTCAGTTGAGACATGTTTAAGACGTCGTGTACCCACTACAAATATTTGGGGTAAGGCAAGGTGGTATACAACATCGTCGTCTCCTTGCACAATCTTGAATGACCTCATAGAACTCATGGGGAGAGTTTTACTCCCCAACCAAACATCTACATCCCATTTCACAATTGTAATCACTGCTTGTCACTAGAACACGGTCTCATGATTCCCTCCTTCAGAATTAATATATGGTGAAACATCTCAGGATATTTAGTCACACAAGGTTTCATAGTCGATGAATCACAACTGAGACTCTTTGACACGCTCGTGAAGTAATGTAGTGAACACTGCCAACTGAATAAAATCTAAACCCTACTACTCCATAGGGGTTAGCTGCAGGGATGTTAAATGTCCGAAACATCCCGCACTAGGTGAGTCCGGGTCTTCCCACACTTCCCACTAAGGGAATCTTCTAAACCACCACAACTTGAGTGCACAAGTCAGAGGGACTCTTCCACCATGATTCTACAACACAATCTAGGCCCCATATGACCACGTGACTGAGACTGTTCATGATAAGATCTCTTATATTGATATCTCATCGTCTGGAATCTTCTAGCAGCAGTAGACATCTAAGATCTATTGTGCTCACTACCACAACCAGCTGTATGGCGTTCATCTGACAAAAAGAACTTTTTCATCAATGCCTACTCAAGTACCCTGACATAGGTGGTGATGCATAAGGGTGAAATGATAGAGAGAATATCTCTGTAGTGTAATTTCTTGAAATTTCGTGCTCTGAAGTAACCATTATAGATCATTTACAGATAATATTGTGCATGGTCAATTAACATAGTCACATACTCATTCACTGTCATCCCTCCCTGTCATAATTGGAGAAGATCTTGAAGTTGAACAGAGCGCAAATAAGAGGGGTATCACTCCTCATGAAACAGCTGCTAGAAGTTATCCCATGATGGTGCCAACTCATCATGTATGTGAGTAACCAAACTCCACCAACATCCAACTACTCCGAGAAAAAAGTTCAACTACCAAAGACACCATCTTATCTTCTGGTGTCTATAAAAGACTAAAGTGGTGAACCACCGACTCTAGCCAAACCTTCGTTGTCTGAGGGTTGAGCTCACTGCATAACCTCAACAGTATCTAGTGTTGGAACTCACGAAGTGAACTGATCCAACACACATCCTCTTCCTACTATGTGGGAGATGTCTTCTGCTCAACAGGTAGGGGTGCTGCTACTTAACCCCCAGAGAAAGGAGCTCCCATGATGGGTCCTGAACTGAGGCCTCATATCTAACGGGATATTCGTCATGAGCCGTAGCTAATATCCTAGATGGCTATCGTCACATAGATATCCCAAATGTTATCAAGGAGTACTACAATCAGATGAGTAAATAAATAAATATATATATATATATATATATATATATATCAATTGGAGTGGGGAGCTGACTCAAGAAGGATAGCCAAACACTCAATCCTATACGATGCATGTACCATTGTTCCCTGCAACTAGGGTATCAGGGTGCCGAGTCAAAAAACGGGTAATCAAGGTCTTGGTGAATGGATACATCGGCCACTCATACCATCACTGGACTCCCTGCCCTGAGAGCCTCTCTCGAGACACTTCGACACTATTTCCCTAAACCCAGCCAAGATCTTTTTATAGAAACAACTGATCCACGTCCCAAGGGTTGAACCAACTCTGATACAATGTTTTCATGACCCAACCCGTATCGGGGCACAAGCTGCAACTACCCCAAGCCTCCTTCTATAGGATAATGGCTGACGACTAGCACCGAAGGAACAACAAACTAGGTGATGCCTATGCCTAAGAAATAATACACACACATGCATCCAACTCAATGCAAAAGTGAAGTGGAAAATAAAGAAAGATACAACACTACTATAAAAGGGAAACCAAACATATATTCATCAAACTAGAAAAAGTAAACTTACAAGAAATGTAACGATGAAAGGAAATGGGAAAAAAATACACACCCAACTAAAAAAGTGCCAAAACTCAAAAACAGGAGAATGAAATGTAAAACAGTTTGGAGAGTCCCACTCCTGAATCCCATGCTACGACCACCGCATGCAATCCATGCACCCTCTATCCCTAAGTTCCTCTGATATCATGATCAACTTGTCTGTCATATGCAATGGCACGCCAAATTTAGGAAAATCCTGAGTAGGGATGAGTATAAGAATACTCAGTAGGATGCCTCGAAGGCCTGAGGGAGTAGAAAAATCTGTGCCGAGGAGGGGAGTAGTAAGACATATAACAGAAGATGACCAGTAAGGGAACAAGGTATTGTAAAAGTGAATAGGTGTATTTCTCAACCCAACAAGAGAGTTAAATTAGATGCATCCAAACACAAGGATCTATAAATGGTGAGGAGATGTACCCACATCTAATATTCGTTACTCATAGTAGGATAGTGGACTTGTCCAACCATGAGAAGCTAGTCACTGAAAGCATGTGGAATACTCTACACATCTTAGCCTCTCTTGGAAGGGGAGTAGCCAAAGTCCAAGGAGTGGGCACTAGAAATGGGATATATATATATACATATATTCTCATTCAAAGAAACCCAAATGAGGGAGTAAGGGGGTCTCTATCTCATAGCTTAGCCTAAGAAAATGAGTATCCAATAGTTTCAAGTAAAACCATCTACAATTCCCAACATCTCGTCACATCTACCTTGGAAGCCCATGTAAAAGGGTCCCAAATCACCACACCTCAATACTATCCACTTTGGGTAGAACTAACCCACCTGCACAGTTTTAGGTCATGTCACAGGGACGCGTCTCAGTGGGGAAAGTTCCCCTCTTTCTTGTGGGTCCTTAGGTAAGTCGAACCATGCCTCTCCACTGTGCCATACTGATGAGGGTCTTCTCTGAACCATTGGGGACTACGCCACCTAGCCTTCCTGGAGGTTCAGATAGATATCTCTTCAGGAAATACACTCTCGGACAACCCATTATCTCCTTGGGGACTACGCTCTAGGTCATCCTGGTATCTCCTTGGGGACTACACTCAGGTTCATCCTGGAATCTCCCCAGGGACTACACTCAGGGTCATCTCGGTATATCCTCGGGGACTACGCTACCCGTCATGGATGGAGGGTCACCCCAGAACTGCACTGGTCATCCATGTTGTACGGAACCACTCAAAAATCACCGAGGATCACTAGTCATCCCTGCTGGATGGTACCTCTCAGAAAAGCACTGCGGAACACTAATCATCTCAACTGGATAGTTCCAATCGGAAAATCATTGAGAAACTCATATAATATTCACTACATGGTATATCTCATAAAATCATCAACGAACTCAAATCATCTTCATTGGATGGTACCCCTAGGAAAAGCATTGAGGAACTTTGATCATCCTCAATGGATAGTACGTCTCGAAAAAGCATCGAGGGACTCTAGTATTTCTCGGTAGATGGTACGCATCAGAAAAGCATCAAGGAACTCTGATCATCCATGCTAGATGGTACCTCTAAGAAAAACACACTACTATAGTCACCGTGTGCTACCCCGAATATGCATCACACTCGGAACATCTCACAACATATCTCAGAGGCCACTACAGAGGGCACCATATCATTATACAAGAAAAACTACTTAGGATAGGTTACTCATATGCTAATGTATGAGTCCAAAAGAGGAAGATAAGAGAGATATAGAATTCCTATTGTGGTTCACAGTGCGTGTGGGGCCCACTAGTTGTGTGGCCCTGCCTCTTCGCTTGGATGTGTACCTTTCCATACATGGGCACTGGGCTGAAAATCAACTACCCCTAGCTGTGCTTGTGTAATCCCAGAGTACATGAAATCTCTAGCCAAAAGGATAATGAGCAGGCATTTATCATTCTTAAACAGAAGGGTTAAAACATAATTTTACTCACAGGCCTCCTCAAATAGAACTGGATAAGCAAATAGGTCACACTGTTTCGATACATGGAGTAAAACACATAAGATTGACTATTCATTCTCCCTGAACGGACATATAATGGAAATGTCATATACTGCCACATTTCACTTTAATTGTGTCATGTGGGGACTATAACTTCGTACCGAAAAAAATTATATAGATCACGTCACTACAATCTTCTCAGAGAAACACATGATATCGAATACTCGTTCTCCCGGAACAGATACCCAGTGATAAATTCACATTTCACCACAACATGTGCGAACCAGCCTTGTGCGGCCCATAGCTCTACCTTGACATAAATATCAAAAATTGGCATTGAAACATTGGTCTTAATTTCAGGGTCACGTCTTCTCAGACGGTTCTCCATTTCGACACCGTATGAGGGAGATATGTCAGATACAAGATCCCGCAATAATAATAATAATAATATTGGGTGTTTCGGGGACCCGATCCATGAACTAGAATTTGATATTCAGTATTAGAATTGAATAGACCACCTTAAAGACAGGGTCATGTCACCGTTGATGGAAAGTAAATCGGACGTCGTACGCAGGAGGTATGATGGGTCAATGATTTAATAATAATAATATATTATTATTATTTGAGAGTTTTGGGTACTCAATCCACAAACCCCAAAAAAAATACATCCAATATTGGACTCGGAATGTCTGTCTTGAAGTCAGGGTCGCACTTCCACTGACGGTTCATCAAAACAAGGTGGCACGAAGGTGTTACAAACAGATTATGTTTTCACAACCAAAAATATTATTATTATTATTATTATTATATTATTATTATTATTATTAATAATTGATTTCTCTAAAACCTCATGTTCATGATAAGCCACGCTAAATCCAAAAGTGGATCCTCCCTTTTCATTGACTCCATGCCCACCATTCCCACTCATATCATTTAAATAAAATAAAATATCATTATTATTAATTTATAATAGTATATGGGAATGGGGGACTCACCTCTCACACACCCAACACAAGGCGCCCCCTAGTTACATGATTTTCACACAACACCCCCACATGCCGCGATATCATCATCCTTTATAATTTATTTACCTTTTTTATTGTCATCATTATCTTTTAATTTTACTCTCTCCAATTAACTCCTTCTCCCATGATACTCACGTGACCTCTTCCTAACCCTAACTTTTTGCCACTGGTCCGCGCACAGTTGATCTCATAACAGCGTCCTGAAAATCACACTACTCCTGCACTACCTGGACGCTGACCTCCGGTTGTCCACTGTTTTCTTACACCTTCCACCACTAGGAGACAATCCCCTTCTACCTAGCTTCAACGCTACCTCACCATTGAAACCAGACCACCACCAATATACTCAGGAATAGTGATCCGAGTGTTGCACATCCATCTCGCCAAACCGAGTATGGAAACCCTCAGATCAGTCCTCAATCTGTTTCCAAATCCCTATCAACCAATATCTCAACATGATTGATCACAAATCTATATCTGAATGTGCTAAGGATTGGTTTCTAAACAATTTATCATTGGGTATTTGATGAACCATCGACCACTATAAAATATGGTCATGAATAAAGGGTGAACAAATAAAAAAGCATGATCAACAAATTTGACAAATAACCCCATCTATTTTTCCAGTTATCCTTGATTCATCTCTATTAGAATGATAAACGATGAACAATAAATGTAATTAATAAACTGATAACACAGTTTATTTTAATTTCTGGAATCATGTAAGGACGTATAATGACAAATAAGAAATCAATATCCTCAATATTTAATTAGAGGCACAAAAACCACAAAGACGGGTCCTACCATAGGCATGAATCATTTTATGATGAATAACGTGCTTTCCAGCTGAGGAGGAGACTCTTTTATTTGTTACGCCTCAATCCACTTGGATCCAATGTTTTTTCATTTTTATCATTCGTCAAAAGGAAGGGTAGGAGTGGAAGAAAGGGTTTGTCTTTGTTGGAAAAACTAAATTATGATTCCAAACCAATCTATATAATAATTTATAAAATATCATTAGGTTAAAAGATCATTTAATCAAATGATTAAATAAATAATCATTTAATCATTTAATAATTTTCCCATGATGGCGCATAAGTTGAACACCTGATGCCAACAAAAGTTATAACCTACATAGGGTAAAGCCTAAATTCTAATCCCATTGGTGGTCTTAGATTTGTTATTCGATCCCTCACCGATGAGTTATTCGAGTTTGATCTATTAAATGAATAAATGAATAATTTAATTTATCCTCTTAACACACTGTCAATGAGAGAGGGGTTTGAACGTCATGTGCTGAATTATTTTATGTTATTCTTAGGGGAAACACCACGTTCCAGATTGAACCATGGTAATAGATTTCTAATCTAATCAACCATTTAAAAAATATACCATTTTCTTTAGTTAACCATGCTTTCTTAATATAAAAAGACATAACATTTTTATAAAATTAATTCTGGGCACACCCGGCCTCAAAATTACATGCCGTCTCAACACCCAACTCTAGAAATATTCTTATAAATATTTCAAAGTCTTATTAATAAAACAAATAGGTCTCTACATTATAATATCTATAATAATATCAATATTCTTAATAATAATAATAATAACAACAAAAACATAATAATATTTTTATTAATGAACATTATTTTATAATTTAGATTCCATTTATTAATCCTATTCCTAAATCTGGGTAACCGTGCAATCATCAGATGACTTAAGAAACTATGTGCATGTTTCACGCCTCAACCCATGCCACTTGGGCTCCCACACAAGCACATGGGGTGACCACATGGTTACTGCTAATCATTCGGTGCCTGTTCACTGTTAAAAAACCCACCAAAATCATTAAATGTGAAAAATTTTAAACTGGGACCTAGACCAAACATTATACTGATTAACCAAATCTAAGGAATAAAAAAATAAAAGTAAATTTAAAATTCAGGGTGTGCCACTTAGCCTATCCTACAACAATAAAGTCTATTCGAGTACCAGTCTAGAATCCCAAAGAGGGTGTGAGTATGATTTAGTAGGACACCACCAACAATGTCTAAAACTAATCCAGTCTACAACATGTGTGTACATCTATATAAATAAAAATAAATACAATGAATAATTTAGCTATTATCAAATTATAAACTAATCTTTATTAACTGCAGATACTATCATGTTTGAATACTGTCACAGATTTAATTAAAAATCTTAAATACAAATTTATCTTAAGTGTATAACACCATGTATAACACTCAAAAATACATCGATTCAGAACACCATGTCTAGCACACCAAATCCCATTCATTATTATTTATCATTGGGGTATAATGTCAGATCTAACACCCAAAATATCAAAAATACAGATCGATCTATCAGTGGTTCATAACGCCATGTCTAACACCCAAAATCCCATTGCTGAATAATGACATGTCTAACATCCAAAATAATGTTCATTTATTTATAAAATAATTATTCAAGTTTGTTAATTAATTAATTAAATAATTAACAACATAAATTTCTTGTTAATTAATTATAAAATAAATTATCCTTTGAAAAACTAAGCATTCAATAGTTAATCAACCCATTGATTAATCTCAATCACAAAAGTCCAACATTATAGTTAACTCAATATTTAATTATCTTAATTTCATAGTAATTTACATTGATTATGAATTTACCAATTAATTATCATTATTTTTCATTCAACCATATATATTTACAAACATAATTAATTATCATAATTAATCAACTAATTACACAAACTCTAAATCCCAAAATTTCACAATGTTCACAATTAATTAATTTTCCACAATAATTAATTCAATATAGGATCTCTAGTGGTAAACAAAACTTGCAATCCAACAACTTGAATATATGATAATAATCAACAACTATGGAATTTAGAAATCAGAACACATGCTATATTCCAAACAAGATCAACATGTCACAAAAATAGGTGTGGTACAGTCTGGTTTGAGCGGAATCAAAGAATGGATGAACACCCTAAAAAGAAACCGTTATCCACTGATAAATATATTATGATAACATCATATATGATTATCATGTAATAATTCAATATTTTTTCATTAAAAATATATTTTATTTTATTTCACAAAGACAACACAATGATAATCATTAGAAGATTATTTTATCAAATCATTATTTGATATTTTTTTAATCCTTGAAGTTTTTATTTTAAAAAATAATTATCATTTATAAAAAAATAATTATTTTTATATTTTTTATGTCCAATTTATTATTTAATTGAATTATTGGGATTGATATATTAAAATAATTATTTATAATAAATTAAAAGGATGTTGAATCTCTAGGTGCACCACGTTGATCACAAAGAGGAATAAAATGCAGGGGGTCATGCACCCAGTCTCCGTAGACGAAGAAGATGAAGTCACCCACCCTAACCAAATGAAAAACAAAGGTGTTTAAAAACAACCAGATCTAACCTAATCAACAAAAATGGTTAGTTTATGAATAGATCTTGAACCTTGGAACCAAAAATAAAACCGTAATTGAGAACTCCTCATTTTATGTCTATCTCATCCGTTTCTTATTGAAAAAGTGATTTATTTCATCCCTGGAAGACATTTCAAGCTTTCTTGTGGAAAACATAGTCCAAAAATGAGGTTTCAAGAAGATTTAGTGGTCATGAATAGGTTTCATCCATTGGATAACATGATTGAACAATACCATAATTTTATTAAATATTTAATTTAATTATATAATTTAATAAAATAATTTTCAATTTGGCACATTAACAATAAGTCTTTTTCATTTTAGAATTATACCCCACCTATGGTAAACCCTACATAACAGACCCATATGTGGTCTCAGATTTATTGTATGATGCATGGTTAGTGAGATATTACTTATTTATTCTTCAAAAAATGGAATAAATAATTAATTAAAATAAACAGGGTTATTTTTGAGAGCTATACATCCAAACACCTGACACATACAAATTTTATACCCTTTTTAGGGTAAAACACTCATTCCAGACCCATATGTTATCTCATATTTCCTATACAACACACCATTTGGGAGATAATCATAAAGTACATCATTTGGAAAATGAAAAAAGAGTTCATTCAAACCATTTTATAAATAGTAAATAATTATTAAAAACACATTAAAATTTTCTATGTCAATAGATTAGAAATGTTTTTTTATTGAAAACATATACATCGAAAAAAATATTCCATATTCATGAGATAAATATAAACAATCCTGAATTTTAATGAGATTGTTAAATAACCCTTGAATGTTTATAATCAGTAAAATAGTATAACCCACGAAGGAAATAAATTAATATGTATATTAAAAAAACATAATCCAAATAAAAAAATTCATAAAAAACCTTCATTGTTAGTATATACAACACAAAAAATAAATAAGTAGTGTATAAGGCATGTGTCCAATATAAATAATCGTGAGAAAGAATCCTTTAACGTATGTCTTGAATCTTATTGTACTCATTAAAACCACATGAAAAAATTTATAGGATTATTATACAAATATAACATAACCGTATTAATTTATATATTACTATTTATGATTTACTAACGAAATTATATTACACATTATTAAAAATTCCTTGTTAAAGATAAATTTCGGGTAATAATTGATTTGTTTTCCACATGTGTTTTGAGTAGTTATATTTTTTATCCTCTAAATTATATCATTATTTAATAAGATATAGAATTATTTCCATGATATAAATGTCACATATATTCCTCATATATGTGTTTGTAATAATATATAAAATAGAAAAAGAAAAGATTAAATACACTGTTCTTGGAGATGGTAGGCCGTATGTCTACATGAGTAATGATTCCATTTTCATGTCATATTGAGATAAATAACGAAATAAATATATTTATAATAATTATTATGTAATATATATATATATATATATATATATTACAGTCAATAAACTTATCCTTAATACATTCTATGTAAATTGATAAAAAATCACATTGTTTTGGGAAGGATTTAGTCCGTATGTCGTCAAATGAAGTTATTGTATTTACCCAAAATGAAAAGAATTATGGATTGTGTTGAATAATAATTATAGAATAATAAATATATCATTAATATCATATAAATTATAAATTATACCATTACTCAAAACCATAAAAGGTTGTAATGGATGAACTAATGACCTCAGTTAGCAAGGCAGTAGTCCATCATACAAACGAAAGATTAATTTGTGTTCCATTTGATAGAATGTGTGTCTGATTGCAAGTCCAAAACATAAATTACAAAATATTAGTATATTTATGATACTGATGCATTTATATAAAAATGAAATATAAATAATTTAATGGGCTTAAGGAATAAAAAAATCAAAAATGTTCATTGATGAATTGTACCTATTCATTGGAATCTACATTTAATTTTCACTAAAGGACATCCTTATTTTTATTTCTAGATAAAGTAAGGAATATATTATGAAGGGAAGAAAATTTTTAGGATAAATGTTTAGTGGTGGACAAACTATAAAGATAAATTTGTTGTGAGGAATTTAGGGAGTATATACCATTTA
Organism: Viscum album; assembly: GCA_963277665.1. Lineage (NCBI taxonomy): Eukaryota > Viridiplantae > Streptophyta > Magnoliopsida > Santalales > Viscaceae > Viscum > Viscum album. The sequence continues at coordinate 990,168,693 of OY728155.1, read as the reverse complement.
ATAATTCAAGTGAGGAGGGATTTTGAGAACTCCAAAAATATTAAATTAATATAAATTAATTTTCAAATAAGAATGGACCCAAAGTGTGTATTTAGAAGATAATATGAGAATGGGGCGAAATGATCTCAAGATATAATATTTAGAGAAGTTTATGTCACATCCATACCCTTATTGTTTGGCATTAAACCTTTGTTAAACTTCTTAACTCTTACCGTGACATCTTTTATTTTTAAACTACATGGGTTAATATATTTACAATAAAATACTAAAAGAACCATAAATTATTCATGGGTAGAATTTTAAATGGTATCCCAATTATTATTATGAATTATATATTCTTATGCATATTCTATCATTTAATAAAATATTATTTATTTTAAAATATCATTATTTCCAATTTTGGCAGTATTTATTTCTTGACATTTTTAAAAAGTTCAATGAAAATGTTATCTTTAAACCAAAATAGTTAATAAATCCCTCATATGTTTAGTTAATATAAAATATTCCTCTATGATATTAATTATATTATATTAAATTTATTTTAATATTTTTAACATAATTTATTATATATTTCTATTAATTAAACAAGTATTGCATCACCTTAATTTATGTGTTTATGGTAATTAGTTATGTTCTGAAAATAATGAATAAATAACCATTATGAATATAATCATATTTTACTTCAAATTAATATTTATAGTGGAAGATATATTATAAATAAATATATTTAAAAAATTTAGTACTTATTAAAAATAAGAGTATGACATATTATACTTTTCTTAAAATAAAAATACTAAAAAATAAATAAGTAATACAACTGGCTCAAAGAGGCAATAAAATTGGCACATTAATGAATTCAATTGAAACTTATTCATCCAATATATTTAGGACAATTTTTAGGTCAATTTATAATTCCTATATTATTATTATTATTACACTAATTACTAGATTTCTCTTTAAGAGTTGTAATTTTAAAAAATTACTAATGTTACTATTAAATTTATTAAAAAAATAAAGAATCATATTTAAATGATTAATAACCAATTATTTTAATTATTTATTCCAATTTTCAACATTTAAAACACATATGTTCTAGTAATTCAATAAAAAATAATCTCATTCACAAAACGAGAAAACATGCTTTTTAGGTGAAAACGTTTAAATTATTGTAATGTTTTCCTATCCTATTTCATTGTGAAATTGGTTCCAATGAACTAAATTGGACCCAGTGTTATGAAATTGATCTAATAAATATTTAAAACAATTTAATAATATTATTTAACCTTATAAAATATTTATATGAATAATATATATTCAATTAAAATGAAATATTTTCTCATTATTCATAAACCCATGATACTTATAAAAAATTACAAGAAATTCATCTGAATTAAATTTTTTATATTAAAATTTATAAGAAGAAGTTTATTTTTTCAGATATAATTTATAAACATTTAAAAAAAATATTTAAAACATGTTTTCCATCAATTGGTGGTAAAATAATCTTTTCATAAAAATATATCTTTTATGAATAAAATTGGATTTTTTCTCTTGTCATGTCTACAAAACACTTGGGATGAATGTTAAATATTATATTGAGTATATTATATACATATATAATTAATATAATCCAATAATTTTTATTTGTATATTTTATTAGTATGAAACACACTTGTGGACATTTTAATAGATTTTTTCAAAACATTTCATTTATATTAAATTTGTTTTTTATATTTATTTCTAATTAATTTATAACAAATTAAATCAACAATATATTTTCATAATTTAGTTAATCCTATTAATAACCACCAACATAACCGCTATGATATAAATTCATTTTAGATAATAACATTAATAGTATATCGTGGTATGTTTAAGATCGGTGTTGTGTGAAATAAAATATTTAGAAGAGATTAAGTATAAAAAAATATACATAACAAAAAATACTATGCTGTTAAATTTAATTTTAAATTAAAGACACAGATGCAATGATAAAGCGGGCTTCCAAAGAGAAAATGCTCTATTAATTAAAAAGAACTTATATAAAAAGTAATAATGAAAATGATTCCAATGAAAAAAATGGATAAAAACAAATATAATTTATCTAATAATACATTTAATACCATAATTTAACAATTTTAATGATTTTAAATTTTTTAAAAGAAATGAAAATTCTTAATAAAAACTAGTATATTAACTATTAATTAAAAAATTTAAATTCTCAAAAATTTCTCAAAAGCTCACACCATGATAATTTTTATATGAGTATTCCATAAATAAATATTATTTTTCAAATAATGTATCTATATATGTAAAATAGTTATTTTAAATTAAATGTGAAAAATAAGAAAAAACTACTTTTTCAAAAATATAGTTTTAAATGTAATTTTTTTTATTCTAATATATTTTACAGGTAAAATGAATGTTACATTTTTTTGTAATAAATAATATAAAAATAATTCCTGAAAAGTAATTTTTTTAATTTATTTCGTTAAAAATATATTTTTCTCATAAAAATAGATTGTTTTTATTTATATTTATAATTAAATTTCCACTAAATAATTCAATAAATATACACGTTTAGACCATATATTTTTATAATTAAATTAATCATAATCTCACATGCTATTCCAATGGCTACGAAATAACTATAATATTATTAAATAATATTTGAACATTACGTCAGGTTTTGTTTAAACAAGTTTTTGGGTAATTAATGCTAAACATGGTATTTGATGGAATGAAAAATAACAAGAAGACTAATTTTATTAGAAATAATGTTTCACAAAATATCAAGGTGATACCTGTAACACTTCATGTAAAATATTTTTTCCCTTAAAATTCATCACTTTAGTATTAAAAAATGAGGATAGTTATGCCTAATTACATACATTGAGTCCCAGATAGCATACTTAATATGGTGATATCACCATTAAAATTGACATGGGGGAGTGGTATTATTTAATAATGTACATTGGTTGACCCACATAATAAGGATCATTTTTCAGTGGTATGATCTCTTTATTCAGTGTATGTGAAGGATTATGTGTATACTTCCTCAGTAGAGATAAATGGAATACATCATGAACCTAAGAGATGTCTGATGGAATTTTCATGTGATATGATACAGTTATGACACAATCACAAATTTTAAATGGACTGATATGCCAATTGTTTATCTTTTCATTTTATCATAAGAACAATTTCATCCATTAGTACTAATTCGATCAAATTCCACTTCATATCTTACACCAAGAAATAATGATGAATTAATTATTTATAATGAATGAATGTCTCAAAATATCAATGATATAATGATAATGTATTCCTTATATATATTTTCTATAATCATAAAATAATGGTTAGAAGTGGTTATGCAATATGAATAAATCATTATATAGTGATGTAATATATTAATATTTAAAACATCATCCATTATTTAACAAACACTATTATATAAATAGTTAAAAATATGAACATTCAACGTTTTAAAATTTATAATGAGTATTCTAAATTTTCCAAAATAATTATTAAATTAATCCCCAAAATATCATTTAGTATATATTAATGGTCCCATGCCAAATATGAGAACACCTTGTTAATATATCCGCTGAAATCATTGTTATAACTAGGATAACTATATCATCTCAATGTTAATATACATTCTTCTTCATTCCTTAGATAAAATCATAGATTATTGAGTATATTTTAAAAATCTAAAAATGGTGTAAACTCAATCAAAAAAACATTAAAAACTTTTTTTAAAAAATATTATTCGGTTGTAGAGTTATTAATACTATCCATTTTACATTATCAATATCAATCATCTATTTATCCAAAATAAACACCAATATCTCAACATAGGGTAAATATTAATGGTTATCATCCCTTAATAATGTCTTTTCTAAAAAATAACACCTTACCATTAAATCAAATTTCATGATCATCGATTCCTTTCAACATATTCTAGAAAATCAAAAATGTGAAAATTATACCGAACAATGCATATATATTTAATAATTCACATCACAAAATTCTTGAATTTCAATACATAAAAATTTTAATCATTCCAATTTATTATTAAACCACTAACTATGATTTATCAACTTATTACCTAATACTACTTTCTTATATTAGAAAATAATAATCATGATGTAAAATTCACAATCCTTAATTAAATCATTCTTCTTATGTTTAAAATAAAAAATACTATTAGAATAACTCATATCATTTACATGCCATTCATTGTCTCTTCATCACCCGTAGTAAAACCATTACACATACCACCTTAATTATTCACTTCAAAATCACCCCCTATGAAATTGATTTGTATAATTCTTATTTATTCCACACTTATCGCATTCAACCATTAATAGTTCCTTATAGAAATAATTATCCTCATTGATTTTTTAAACCAAAATTTTAATTTTTCTATTTGAAAATACTTTATATGTGTCCTTATTTTCCACCCTCAATATATCTTATCACCCCTTTGAGACATTACCGTGAGTTTTTCTTCCCACATTCCTGAAATAAATGAAAAGAGGCATCATTCATCTATAGTTTGCACTACCTAATCTCTTGGTGAACTCTGTCATTATATTCTTTGGTACTCCAAGTGTTGGTTTAGGTTTAAGTTTGTAATCGCAAATCATGATAAAAAATTAAAAATTATCACAATACTGTTCACTTTAGTGATCATCCAATTTGGCATTAATAGTCACTAGATTTTCCATCAGATTAAATGTTAACTGGATTAATTTTAGTTTCATCCATTAACTAAAACCAATATCCATAGTTTTAGAAATACTTATCATATAGGAAAATAGTATAATTATGTAATATCACTTATAAAATGTCTAAATCCTGATAATCTATTTTTTAATCAATGCCCTTATGATTAAATTTGGTGATTCATTATCATTATTAAAATCCTCCATGAAGGTTTATAAATATTTTGTGAATTTAAAAACAAGATCCGCTGGGAGTTTCAAACAAGCTGTGAAGAAAGTTCGATTATCCTACAAAATGTGATGAATGAGGATATCTCAATGAATTATTTTTCTAGTTATTATCCCTAATATACCTACGTTCCAGAGACATCCCCACATTTAGTTTCTATACAGGGATGTAATATCATCAAAAAATTCACTCAATCCTTTATGAAAATTATATAATACATTCAAACACATTGAATCATATTTAAACATATCCATATATGTATAGAAAACATATCCATATGAATATCTCTAGGGATCTGACTAAATATTACCCATATCAGTTTCCAAATCATAACCAATCCTTTTCTCAAATACAATATGTAGAGACCAAAACTTATAAGTCATAAATATTACATATTAAAAGAAAAATAATAATTACATTACATGATTATTGATGCTAAAATAATTTAGGTCAAGTGAAATTTCAAACATAGACACATAAACAACATGTAAAAAAGTGGGTTACATAAACTCTAACTAATTTTTTTATATCTATAAACCTTTTTAGTAATTTCATAGATAATATCATTCATCATATCCAAGGTATAGGAAACCTAATAATAGTTGATATCATATTCTCAGCATGGGTAGAAAAGAGTGATACCATTATAAAATGAGTATATGGTTTGGAGGACATGAGAATAACATTTGAAAACTATACCCTACATATCAAAACTCATAAAAACTAGTCATTGAATAAATATTGTTAGATCATAAGACACTAATCATAATGTATCCAAATAATATGATCCCTAATATCATAAAAGTGGAATAATACATCGATTTTTTAATATACATAAGAATAGAAAATATCATTTTAAGGTTACCGATTGATACATTCTTAATATGTTTGGATTTGGATAACTATAAATACCCCCAACCCCATATCCCAATTTTAGTTGATACATTATTACATTGGCATAACATACATGGTATAACATCCCAAAGGACTAAATAATTTTGTAGTCATAGTAAACTATATATATAAATGAAATTGAAAGTACTTTTTAAGACATAAAATACATAAATAAATTCATTGAAATATCCACGATTCCCCTTAGTGTACCCCATCATATGAATTAGAAAACACATCTTCATACCAATGGGAAATCATACCAAAGAACGGGTGATATCAATTGCTCAGTAAGGGTTATATACAACAAAAGGTATAATGAATCAATAAGAATAATCAAATGGAAAATTAAATAACTAAAAAAAGTTACATTTAATAAAATACATGATCATAATATAGTAGTAATAAATGATTATCAAATAATTCTATAAACATAATACCATGATCATGAATAATCAACATAACCATAGGTATAATAATAATTTAATAATCACATGATATATTGATAACTAATATCATTATGAGAGAATTCATAAAGTGATACATTTAAAACATACCATAGAGGCCTCATAAAATACATCTCAATATAATTTCAAGGCCTTGTGCCATGGAATATAAAAATAAATGGGAAAGGCCTCATCCAAAAAACCAACCGAGTTTGTATCACAAAACATACCGATAGAACAAGGGGCTATAGAGGGACACTCCAATCAATTTATAATTCCAATGAATTCCTAATATAATAAAAAAATTTATATTTAAAAATATCACACCAAATTTTAATACATTTTCCATTTAATAATCACAACCATGACCATCCATAACAATATAGATAATAGAATCAAAATAACACAAACACCATCAAACTGATCGTAAATCATCCATAGAAAGATAAGGATACTATAAATACAACATATAACCATTAGATTTAGATTAAATTATTTTTTCATTGATTAATTTTAGGACCATAACAAGACCATTAAAGACATCCTTGATGAAAATATAGTTTTACTTTTGATCAATATTTTGAAAATAATTTCCATTGAACATCATTTAAAAAAAATAGATAATTTTCATTATTTTAATTAAAAATTATTTTTTAAAAATAAAAAATAATATTAAAAACATTACAAAGTTCATGAATGGTTGAAATTATGTCCTTTATGAACATGTTAAAAAGGATTCATTCACTTTTTCAGTAACAAACAAATGAGAATTGTTTTGAAAAAGATATAATGATTTTATTAAAAACATTTTTTGAGGAAAAAAATCAGATAAAATTTACTAGTTAAGTCATTATAAATAGAATAAATCCTTTTGAAATTAAATTTAAAAAACATGGTTTTGAATGAAAATATATTCTTGAATGAAGAGATAAATGATTTAGAGTTTTCATGAAAAATACATTGAAAACATTTTATGTACCATTGAGTGGTAAAATTGTAATATAACTTGAATGAGATAATTAGTATCCATAAGAGAATAAAATATAAGGGTTTATTAGGAAATGGTTATGTAATTTACTTCAAATGATATTAAATAATAAACATTATAGATTAAAATGGGACTGTTAAATAAACCCTTAAAATGATCATAACGTTGAAGTAAGAATTAAAAAATGAATAAATAATGTGAAAACATAATTAATTCAAATAAAAAAATTGAAATAAACCATATTATATTTAAAATTCATCACACACTTATTCATAGGAAGTTATAATCAATGATATAAACGTTTAACCAAATAAGTGGAAATAGTGTTAAGAAATCCCTTACCTCATGTTTGATTTAATCAAACGTATTCAAAACTATAATATAATTGTTTTAAACATGTTATTAATTTATTAAATATGAATATGAGTATTTAACATAACTTATATGATCCTTTTATGGAATCCCACCACCAGTTCATTAGAAATAATTCATTATTTTCACTGATTCTTGTGTTAGTTACCTTGTTTTCTCATGTTTGTTTTTTCATGAATTTACCAGTTATATTGTGTAGGATATAGATCCAAAATCTAAATTAAAATATTAATGTTATAAATACAATATTTAATCATTACTTAAATATTTTGAATAATATTTTAATGTTGAACATAGGAAAATGAATCATATTATTTCATGGATACCGTATGTTGTACGTACAACTGAGTGATGATATCATTTATAAATGGTTGAAATTCAAAGGAAATGGATGGTATATTAATTTTGAAAAACATAATGTCATAATTATCATATATAATCATTATCTATATCATTATAACTATCCAACAAGATTTCTTGATTAAAAAATAATTACACCACTACAAAGAGATGGTAAGCCCTATATACACAATGGTAGTGTTTTGTTTTTATTAGATGGATAAAAGTTATAATATTGTGGTTTAATAATCCTAATAACATCTCAGTATATATATTAAACTTTATTTATAATTATATTATGAAAAAAATATGACGATGATTTATAAAAGAAAATAAATAGGAAATTGTCGGTAATGAAAATTACATCTTCTTCAGTGATCTTCCATTATATATCTTCTTAGGGACACCAGGGTTTCTCTTTTGAGAATAAAAGCACCTCCTAAATTTTAATGATGAATTTGATAAGAGAAAAGTATTGGGTATTTTTAGATAAAACCATCCAATTGATGTGAATAAATGAAATAAATGGTTACCTTTTATAATTGCAATGAGGTTCCCTTTAGGAATTTAATAATATCAAAATTTAATAAAAACTAATTTTCAATTTAAAATTGATCATAACATAAATTTTTTGATTATAATATGATATTGGGGAAAAATAACCTTATCCAATAAAATTTAGATAAGTGTTGACTAAATTTCTACCCTTATCTTTTAGTTTTAACTCTTATTTAACCTATTTAACTCTTATCATGAAAAACATTAATATTTACTATTTGAGGGTTGATATATTGAAAATAATTAAAAAAAAGACCGAAAAGTAGATCGTGGATGAAATTTTAAAACATATCCTAATACTATTTTATTAAATAATATTTGTTCTGAAATTTTAAATCATTTTTGAGATAATTATTTATATTAAATTATTATTAATGTCAAATTTTACACTATTCATTAAACACACTTTTAAAAATTTCAGTACAAAAATATAAAATAATAATAATACATTACTAACACATCACATTAATCTATACAATTATTGGATGACTTTAATTATCTCAAATTATATTTATTTTGAAAAAATTATTATCATTTACTTGATTGTTTAATCAATAAATAATTACAAAATTTGTGTTGTGAATGAATTTTAGGTAATTTGTTTTCAATTAAAATTAAAAATAACATAAAATTATATAGATAAATACATTATATTTTCAATTAATATTGATATTTAATTATAATGCTTGTAAAAATTCATATTAAAAAAGATATTGTTATTAAAATCATTAATGTGACATCATTCACTTTTAATTAAATAAAATATTATACGGGTCATAATCACTTCATATTGAAAAATAACAGTCATATATAAAATAAATAAATGTTTATTAATGATAAATACTATTAAAATTAAATTGAGGAAAGTTTATAGGTCAATTTATAGTCCTTATAATTTAATTTTAACATATATTACACAATTGTTCATTACTATGGTAACGAAAATTACAAGGGTTACTAGTAATAGTTACGAAAAGTTATAGAGAAATATTTAATATATTTAAAAATTATGATTCCATATAGGGAGTGAATTTTAAAAATGAAAAACATATAATTTTTTAGTATTTATTTAAAGATTAATACAAAAAAAAGAAGTGGAAAACAATCTCCTTAAAAAATGTTTTTTATGCCAAAGGATGTATATATACCCAAATAAGGAATAAGAATGATGAAAATGGAAAAATTGATAATTAATTATTAAATATGTTACATTGAGATAAAATTTCCATCACAATGTTACTTTTTATAAATTAAAATTGATAATTTTATAAAAAATCAATATTTTTTAATATTCACTGGAAAATGAAGCTTCTTATAAAGTAACAAAACATTCCCCATAATTTTTTTAAATTTAATTATTTATGAAATGATATTTATTTTTTAAAATAAATTTTATATAAGTTCCCAAAATTTATTATAATATTTACATAAAAAATAAAGAAATTTATTTTTAAATAAAAGTTATTTTGGATGAATAAATGACTTTACTAATAATGAAGTATGTCTCCCCATAGCATTAATTAACATATTATAAATTAGTTGAAAAATTATATATTTTTTAATATGGTTTATACTATTCATTCTTACCATTTTAGAGGCTATGTTATAATGATCACATAGTACTATTTGATTTTTCATTTAAGATATTATTGCAGAAACAAAATCTATCAAAGAGATTACATTTATTGATATAGTTAAATAACATAAAATCTCATGGCATATCATTCTCCAATCCTTCAATAAATTATTTCATCAAAATTTCATGTTGGTCTTCTAAAAACAATGGTTAATACTTTCAAATTCCATTTTGGGAGACACACATTATAAAAAGGTTAAACAACAAAATCCTCTCCATAAGAGGGAATGATAAAATCAAGTCTCACCAAAATATTAGACTTTAAAATTGGATATCATTAGTGTGTACTAGAAATATGATATTGGATGTGAAATATATCTATCATGTTCTGGTGGCGAGTGATGAATGAAATGGCCTTTAAGATGGTAACCATAAAAAAAGTGTAAAATTGCAATAAATTTAAAGTCCATTGATTTATTTGGAGTAAAAATAAATTGATAACATTTATGTTGAATACTTATTTTTCTGAAGATGAGGAATTCATTTACAATATAGATATAAATATACTTTATTTCATTCCATGTAATAAGAATAATCTCTTCCTTGGGTTGTGCATTAATCTATATTCACAACATTTCACACAAGAATATATGGATATTCAAGACAGAATTTTATTCTTAATAAAATTTTATCAAAATATACATTGCTTATTATATCAGTAAATAATTAATTACCAACACAATAATGGATAGAACATGATATAAAATATGATAAATCATATTTATCATAAAATAGTGATCTCAAAAGTTCAACATAATCTATTACAGAAGTAGTTATACATACGACTAATCCAAAATATATCCATCAATATTTATAGGAAAAAAAATTATACGAAATGTCACTCTTTTTTCCAATTTAACATGACATTATATTCCCAAAAAAATATAATAAAGATATTATTTTTACATACAAAATATATGAATACCTTGATCACCTGAAAACCATAATGAAAATATGTATTCTTATAAATATAAAACATTCTATTGTTTAATATAATCCATAAATCTAAGCATGTAGTAAACCTATAAATGTTAAAAACCCATCAAATTAGTAACCAATTTCATTTCCATCCATTGTTAGGACCAAAAGTGGATTAGATACCCTATGAGGTTGGTTAATCGGGGTATGTATATTCTTATGGAAATTCTTGCTACCCCACTAGATATTGACCTATATATAATAACAATTACTTTTTTGTCTCTATGTATTTATGATTATCTTATTATTTATTTTTTTATCTGATGACGATGTGTTTAATGTAATCAAGCATAAGGACACACCAATTTTTTCTTGGTTCACCCTCATTTGAAAAAATCCATGGAGAATACAATAAAAATGTACTAATTAACGAAAAAAACTAAGGATCTTTTCCAAAATGAGGATCGAGATAGTTCACATATATTCTTAGGATCACTGTATTTTAATTTTTTAGGGATATATCACTAATTTGAAATAGTAACTCCCTCTTTTTTTTCTATTTATGGTTGTTTAACAGTGGAAATGATCACCTTATTTATATTCTGATGTTCAATTCACAGTAAAGGATTCAAAAATAGTTAATGGATATATATTAACCTTTAAAGGTATTATAAATGCATCATCAGTTGTAATAATAAGATCTGGTGGAGTGCTACTTTCATCCACTTGATGACTATGACTTTACCATAGTTTTACTGGGCAACCCCTTTTCAATTATTTCACAATTGTAACTACCATTGTGAATCTCACACATGCTTCATGAAACATTCCAATTCATCACATGTATGTACTACCATCAAAAACCCAAAAAATTTTGTGAATGTAACTTATTTCATGAATCACAACCATCTTTGGAGAGGTAACCACTATTCATGAACCTTGAACCCTTTCAAGAAGCTCACATAACCTTATCGACAATCAAAACTTTCGGTTGTATTTTATAGCATTTGAGAACTTCAATTATTTCTTATTCATTAAAAATTCATTCATATTTTTTTGAAGACGAATTGAGGCATATTTATAGTAATTTCCTCTATTATATAATATTCGATCCACATCATCAGCTTTTGGCGAAGCTCCATAATTTTGTCACCAATGATCCTTATTCAAAAAAGATCTAGGAAAATTTTTACATTCATAAGGATTATCTTATTTTTAGATAATCTCCATCATTCCATTGTCTATTCATGATGCTAAAATTCTCATAGTTATGTATATTAACCATCAACCCTTCATGAATTCCTAATTCTCCATGCCTTCATGAAACTAATCCTTCAAGACACCAGATGCCTTTGAGATGGTCCATACCTTCATGAAACACTAATCTTCATTAAACTCATTCACTTGTAATTTATAAAAACATTCATGGAAATATGATATTCATGAGTACTGATTATAGTGGCCAAGGCTTGAAATCCATGGATATCACATCATTTTAGATGAAAATTTTGTACATTAGAAAAATAAATGATGGTGGATAGTAATAGTTTACTGTATTTGGAAACATAGAAACAAAATCTTCTATCCAGGTAACATATCTTCAACATCTCCTATAAAGATATCCATATTTATTAATTCAACAAAAAACCTTTGTTTATAACCTAGGGAAAGGAAACATAATAAAGTAGTAAGCTCAGATACTCAATAAGGTAAATAAAGGTAAAGCATAAGCATAATAATAAAAAATGGGTATGGAACATGATCATAACATTTGAAGATAATACCCTACATATTAGAGATCATAATAAACATTTTTAGTTCAGAAGACACGAATCATATGGTAATAAAGAACATAAGCCATGAAATAATAATTTAAGAATAAAGCATGCAATTGTGGCAGACACAGAAGCATATAATAAGATTTCCATAGTAGCCAAGGAATCACTTATAAGGCCATATTAGTAGTATGGGTTCACACGTCATACCATATTTGTATTTATGGTTCACTCTCATGGTCATATTAGTAGCATGAGTTCATTCGTCACATCATCTTGGGAGTCATTGTTCACTCCCATGTCTATTTAGGTAGCATGAGTTCACTCCGCATACATTATTGTTAGTCATGGTTCTAACCCATGCCCATATTACTATCATTAATTCACTCCTCATACTATCTTTTCTGTCATGGTTTCCTCCCAGGGCCATCTTAGTTATCAAGGTTTAATCCGAATTACATAGTAGTCTGTTTAATGAGAAATAAATCACTACCTAATGAATTTTAGGGATACACAAGCCCCATGAATATCATAGTGAAACCATATATGATTTTTCTAATAAATCATAAACAATAATATCATAACACATGAAATGGAATTAGTATCATTAACATGTAATCAAATTATAACCTATGAAAAAAAGGTTTCATTATCATTTCATCAAATGAATAACTCATGAATGTGAAATGTATTTCAAAAAATCATAACCAGTGAAAGGGAAATGGGTTTCCTAAATACCATCACATTAATCATAACCCATTACAATATATAAAATGAATGAATCCATCAGATCATTTCCTAGAAGGGCATGAGTAAATTCAATGGATGTTATCTCAGATAGAAATTAATTTTGAAATATCTTTAAAAAATTTTCCATGAAGAAAATATAATTTATTCTTTGAAAAATTATTTTTAATACATAAGACCATATGAATTTTATTTTCATGTAAAATAACATGAACAATTATAAAGAAAGAATGAAATCATATTGAAATCATTTTTCCTTCAATCTTATTAAATAAGCTTCAAGATATTTTAATAGCCATTTTCATTGAAAACAATTTGAAAAATTAAATTGAATGATTGAAAATGTTTTGAAAGTGATTTGATAGAAAATAATTTGAATAATTATAAATATGACCTGAAAACATTTTGAAAACAATTTTCCTTGAATGCATATAAAATAAGCATGAAAACGTTTTGAAATCCATTTTACTGGAAAATTTATAAAAGGACCGTAGAATCATTTTGAAAACCATTTTCATTGAAAATATTGTTTACAAAAATTCTTTTAAAATTTATTATTTAAAAATAAAATGAATTATTCAATATATTTACAACGGATAAATATGTACTTGTTGTATAAGGTAAAAATACTATTCATTTATCATGGGAAAAAGGTTAGAAAAATTACCACATTAGTGGAGAGACAAGATGGTTCCAATAAAAACATTCATAAAGGAAATAAGGGTAAAAATGTATTTTCATGATCATATTATGTTTGTAGAATATTCTCGGAACCCTTAGTTTGAAACCATTGTTTTAAAAAAACATAGATTTCCGAATGAAGATAGGGTAAAGCTGAGTTTCTAAAAAAACATTCTTAACTATCTTATATTCAAAATAGTGGAATAATTAGAATAAATATAGGAATAAATATTGAATAATCACATTAGAATAAATTTCTTTACTGTTCCTGGGATATGGATCATAAAATATTATCAATTTAAGCATAATCCTAAAAAAATATGAAAATCTTTGAGATAGTCTCAATAAACTCGTATAACATGGTAACATGGGATTATAATCTCCATGAAAGAAAATGAAATTAAAAGAAAAATTAAATAACATGAAAATAATAAATTTCATGATATAAAATATAATATGGATGTATATACACCTCGAAGGGGAATTTATGGGAATAACAAAACATGGGTCTGAAAGATGGAAAATTGAGAGATGTATTTTTCACCGATTTGATATCTTTCGAAACATTACCCCCATGAATAAAAGATCATAACAGGGGTATGTGAATAACCATAAATTTATGAATAATATAAATATAATACAATAATGGGATGGGTATAAACCACCGAAAATGAAATATTGGTGAATATAACATGTATCTCATAGAAATAAAATGTGAGATGAAATCCCCTTACCTTGTGTGTTGACTCTCATAATACTTGTTTAAAACACTAGTATAATAAATTTAAATTTATTATAATTATTTTAAATAAACATATATTTTATCTAATAAAAAATATGGTATTATTATCATTATATATTACCTACTCGATAACTATCATATGTTAAGGTTTCACAATGGATAATAAATACTTTGTTCTTCACATGTGTTCAAAATTTTTATATTGTTGGTCTATATAATTGTATCATGATTCCAAAATATAATCCACAATATATATATAATTTATATCCATTATATTTTTATTATAATAATATATAAAATATAAAGGTACAAAATATAGTACACAGTACATGGAGACAGTAATTCATTCGTATTGAAGAACATTGTTTCCATTTTTATTATTGTATTGAACGAATGAAATAAAATGAAATATATGTATATATGGGTATAAATCTTACAATAGATATATTATATCTTATATATTCACTAGACACATCTATAATAAAATCCATGTAGTTTATGAATGAATCATATCTCTTTAAGGGGGCTGTATTCCACACTTCCTCAAACAAAATTATCATATTAACACAAAATTGAAAGTAAAAAAGATTATGTGTAGTAAAAAAGAATAAATAAGCTCAAATACATAATAAATAAAATATACTAAATATATAAACATATTTTCTAACATAATTTTCATCATGAGAGGAAGTAATAAAATATTGCACAATCATCGGTTTGTTTGCTGGTAGTTCACGGTACACATAAAGAGTATGTTCATTACACATTGGATGAAGGTGTGTTTAAGTGTATGTAAAAAACATATCTGAACAATATAATTGTATATTTAGGATACTATTGTTGTAATACTAGATTGGAAAAATGGATTTTAGGGTGGAGAAATAAAAAAAATAAATGGATTTGATTGAAGACGTTACCACTTAATCGAGAAATCCCTTTTGGTTTTGCCTATAGGTTTCCTCGAATTGCGTTCTGCCCATGGAATGTATTATAGGTTAATGGTATGATTGATGTTTATTTTATTTGGAATATATTACCTAAACATATGATATTTTAGAGGCATGAGTATATGGGAGAGGTGGTGGCCTTTTATAGGGAAGGAAAATGACTCACATGGACGTTTGGAAAACAAGTTAGGTGTACACAAGTTCTTACATGAAAAAAGACATACCAAACCACCATTAATCAGTAATGGAAGGTTTTTGTATGAATTATTTCTATAAAATAGGTTTTTACAAGTGTAATGGTTATTTGGACACCTAAGATTAAGGGCTAGTTTGTAGTTATGTTTAATTTTACTTTAACCGTTGTAATTAATTTTAATCAGTTTTAGTAATAATTTTGTAAAACAAATTTAGTAATAATTTTGTAAAAAATTAATTTGATATTATTTGACACTAAATATTATACTTATTATAATGGATTAGAATAGTTTTTTGAAATTCAATTCATATAAGTAGAAAAATTATTATTAATTCTAATCTTGATGATGGGACGAAATTATGGATCTTTAAAGTACAAAAAATATGTTCCAAATATTATTAATTTTTTATATTCAATTTCCACGTGAAATTGATTATATTGACCTAAATTATATTAATATATTTATAAATGATCTATTGTGACCTTAAAACAAATTTAAAATAAAATTTAACTTTAATAATTATTTAAATGAAAAGATAGTTTTTATCCTAAAGGCATTATTTTTCATAATTCATCCAAAAATATGTTTCAAAAAAAAATATCTCCAAAATTCATGATAATATATTTTTAGAACTATTAATTTTAAAAAGAATTTAATTTTACCAAATAAATTTTTTAAATGTTCCTGAAATTTATATTATTATTAAAATTGGTTTATTCCAAAAAATAGTATTTGTAAACCTAAAATGACATTACAAAATCTTATATATTTCATCATCAATAAAAAAAATATAAAAAATATTTGAAATTTAGTTATTAATATTCAAATCACTACATTTAAAATATATGTTATAATTATATCATTTGAAAATTTATAATAAAATTTTGATTTTTACAAACTTGGTGTTGTGTGTAATGTTGGCCAAGTCAGTGTTGTAGATAGGGCAGGCCAAGTCGGTATTGCATATTACACAAGCCAAGTCGGTGCCACATGAAATGAATTTTGGCTTAGTGTTTTAATATATATATATATATATATAGTGTCATCTGAAATGAAAAAAATAAAAAAAAAATTGATTTGAAATAAAAATATTCACAAAATTTCAGGGTGTTATATTCTACCCACTTGAAATGAATTTCTCCCTAAAAAATAATTAATGTTATAAAAGGTGTAATACTTGAAAGTGTTATTCATAGAATCCACAATTGTAAAATGGAATAATAAATGTTCCCATAATAAGAGATGATTATAACTATAACTACTACCCAAAGTCACATATAACTAGGTTTCCAAATAGGCAAAAATATGTTTGGAATGAAGATTATCCAAGAAGGAAACATGTAAATATTTATATAAAGTTATTGGGGACATAAATCACAAACAAGTGAATGATAAAAAATGTGCGGGGACTCAAATTAATAAATATGTGATTATTTATAATGAATTCGTTCAATAAAAATTAAGTTATTAGGATAACAAATTTTTATTTTATCATTATCCAAACGTTGTGTAATTCTTTTATTGTCCACAAATATAAGGAAATATACATAATTGATATATTTCTATAAACATGATTTCATTCTAATTTGGTTATTTTATCAATTTATAAATAATATATTACTTCATGTAATGTATGTAAAAAAATAATCTTTGATTCCTTATGTGTGAAAATAAAGTTTTAGAATATCATATTTCCAAAAAATAATGAAAAGAATTACTATTTATCTATAACCATTCATAAAAATTATCATGGATAATATGTTAATCTCTAAACCAGTAATGCAACACTATTTTTTCACCATAAATAACTATTAATTAAAAATAATTATACATTAACTCTGAAATCATCTAGTGGTAGGCATGAAGCCCTTATTATCCTTCAGTTATGGGTTCAAGACCTAAGGAATTTCCATAACTGATAGGTTTCCACCCAACATACATAATTCCAAATTTTAAAACCACACTAATATAATTTCCAAAATATTATGTAAATCCTTGAATTACGTTTAATCACTAAATATCCTATTATGCATAGTTTTCAATAAAAACATAGTGCATAAATACTTCCTCTAATGATTTATGTAAACATTTCAGGAATGGTTAACCTTATAACCATTCTCAAAGATGGGAGTCCAAAACATTATAAAGTGAGTCATGAAATCTGGTTCCCATTGATTCTCTAGTATATCAGACTATAGTTCTTCATTATCACATTCAAAAAATGTGAATAATCCCATCATATATTCTCTCTAAACATGATAATAAGTTAAATTACTAAAAATTATTATTGAAAACATTAATGCTTCCTTATTCCAAGTATATTGTTTTTATTCCATAAATCCAAAAAATATTGAAATCTTCATCAATGATAACATAAACCACTTATGAACTTGTTGTTAATTGGTTCTAACATACTTAGTACCTTCTGATTTACTTATCAATATCCCTCATATATTTATATAAGAAACATTATCATAATATAAGAAACATATTTAGGTTTATATTTCCCTTAGTAATGTTTTTTTCCATCACCATTCCATTAAATCACATTTTTATTCCATCATAACCATTGAACATATTATTGTAAACCATTAGTGAAAAAAATAAATATGAAAATCCTTTTTTATTTCACATATCATATAAGTTAATTATTTAATCCAAAATACATAAAAGTGTTTATTATTCCACTTTATCCTTATGCCATTAACGAGGATACCTCATTCTATTTCATAATATCTCTTTCAGTACACATTTCATATATTGTCTTGTTATCATCAGCAATGTAAGAATTACTCACACCACATTGCTAGTTCACTTCATGATCTTTCATCTTGGGACATTTAAATTCATAATGAACATTTACTCAACACTTAAAATACTTAACCTTTAATGATGTCATAGGGAGAAAAAAATTCTCACCCATTTCATTAACTAAACTCTTAGTTTTCCTATAGAGTCACTTTCTTCATGTCTGTTCCCATTATCAAAACATTTTCTAATTCCTCTAAGACATTAGCATAGGTTATTATTTCCACATTATTGAAAAAATGTATAATTAATCTCATTTCTTCCATCATCTCCATTACAAAAACTCTTAGAGAAAACCATCTTTCACATCCTTGGTGAGTCTGAGAGTTGGTTATGGTTCATGATGTTAATCATGTTATATGAATACAAATTAGGAATGATCACAACATAATTCACTCAACTGATCATCTCTCATGATTTCCCATCAAATAATTTCCATCACATTCAACCTTAATTCAGTTCATTCTGGTTCACTCCATTTACTAAAACTAGAAGCATAGTTTGAGAATTACATTCCAAAGTAGATAACAACATAGTAATGAAAAGATTTAAGGATATGATTTATAAATCCTAAAATCATCATTATTCTAAGACACCCTAGGTTCATCCTATTTCATTGATATAAATTAATATTTTAATTATTCCTGAAGGTTCTTGATGATTTAGTGAAGTGCCAAAGCATATCTCCTGGGTGTGTTTAACCAAGTGTGAAACAATGCCCATTGCCATGTACTAGATTCCCCCATGTTAGGACCATATGATATTTTCAGAGGGGTTACCCCTAAGTACATATCTTCCAGTTCCAAATCCACTTGTTGTATGAAGATAGGGATGTATTTATAGGAAATCACCCACTCTATCCTCTACCCAAATTCTAGTAAATTTTCATAAAAGTTAACCCATCCTTATACTTATCCATAGAAAAATCCCTATATGTGTCCTTAGAAATATACCATGGGATATCACTAATGTTTTATCATCTCAGTTTCTAAGGGTTGAGACAACCATTCCTTCTATACCCACTATATCAAACATGGCTTTACGTACATGGATATTATGTCATTTTTTATGAATATTCTGTTCTTGACAAAAACTTCATGCCCGATGACCATAATATTTTAGTGTATTTTGAAATATTGAAAGAAAATATTTTTTCCCAGTGAAACATATTCAACATATCCCAAAAATATATCAACCTATAGTACTTTTACCTAAAACATTTCTTCATAACATGGGTTATGAAAACATTAGAAAGGTGTGAGCTTAGATGTCCAGTTAGGTAAATAAAGGTAATGTGTATGAATACCATGAAAAAAGGGTATAGAACATGATCATAACATTTAAATATCATACCCTGAATATTAAAGATCATAATAAACATTGGAAGTTCATAAGACATGAATTTCAAGGAAATAAAGAACATAAGCAATGAAAGCATCACATACGATTAAAATAATGGATTTTAGAAGACATAAAAGCAAATACTATTATTTCTATCGTAGCATATGAATCACATCCAAGGACATATTATTAGTCATGGTTCACTCCCCATAAAATCTTAGTAGTCATGTATCACTCCCATGGCCGTCTTAGTAGAATGAGCTCACTAATCACACCATCTTGGAAGTCATGTTTCACACCCAAGGCCATATTAGTAGCATGAGATCACTCTTGATACCATCTTTGTAGTCATGGATCTCTACCATGGAAATTTTACTAGCAAGATTTCATTTCTCATACCATATTGGAAGTCATGGTTCACACCCATATACATCTTAATAGTCAAGGATTACCCCCAATACCTTCATAGTTTATCTAATGAGATATAAATCATCATCCAATGCATTAGAGGGAGATATGGTTCCATCCCATCTCATAGTGAAATCATACATACATTTGACAAAAAATCATTAAAAATAATATCATAATCCACAAAAATAAATGTGTATCATAAACACACGATGATATCATAATAGGCTTAAAAACACATTTTTTATTAACATTTCATTAAAAGAATAACCCATAAAAGTGAAACTAATATCATAAACATATATCATATGAATGATAAATAGGTTTCAGTAAAATAATTAAATTAATCATAACCCATTCATAGAAATAATATGAATAGATCATTAAGATCATTTCATAAAAGGGAATAAGTAACATCAACAAAAATATTCTTTGATAGAAATTAATTTTAATATATATTTCAAAAACATTTCTAGAGGAAAATATCCATTCATCTTGGAAAAAGTATTTTTAATACATAAAAACATTTGAATATCATTTTCATATAAAATACCCATAAAACGTATAAATAATTCTTGAAATAATTTTAACACCTTATTTCCTTAAAACATATAAAATAATATTGAAAAGATTTTAAAAACCATTTTTTTTAGAACACATCGATAACATATAGATGAATCTTAAAAATGTTTTGAAAATCATTTCTTTTAAAATAATTTCAATAATTATAAATAAGTATTGAAATTATTTTTCATTCCATTTTCCATGAAAATAGATAAAATAAGTTTATGTACAATTTGAAAATCATATTCCTTGAAAACATATCAAAGGATCTTGAAAAAGTTTTGAAACATATTTTCCTTGACGATAACTTTTAAAAAATTTCCAATAAAAAGTAACCATGAAAAATTAAAAGAATGTTTCAAAGGATTTATGGTGATTAACACATACAGGTAGTATGAGGAAAAATAACATTCATTTTTATTCTTAAAAATTTTATAAAAGATGCGTCATTCGTAGATCGATAAAATATTATATTGAATAAATTAGAAAATGAAAAAATGGATAAAAATGTATTTAAATTCTCATAGGAGATTATAAGAATTTCCTGGGAAACCCTTTTTAGACAACATTGTTTTAATGGATCATGGAAATCTAACCGAAGTGAGGGTAACGCCAGGATTTATTAAAAAACACTTCTTGACAATATTTTGTACCAAAGAGT
The DNA here is from genome assembly GCA_963277665.1 of Viscum album. NCBI lineage: Eukaryota > Viridiplantae > Streptophyta > Magnoliopsida > Santalales > Viscaceae > Viscum > Viscum album. The sequence continues at coordinate 990,146,712 of OY728155.1, read as the reverse complement.
TGAATAGATGAAACTAATATATGAATAAATCATTAATAACAAAAGGTGAAGAAAATTTATTAATTTTCATGAGATATGGATCATAAAGTTTCATCAATGATATCATAAGAATGAAAAATCTTGAAAAGCGATGTTATTTTTTCAATAAACAATTATAACATGGTAACATGGGATCATATTCTCCATGTAAGAAATGGAAATTACATGAAACTTAAAATATCATGAAAATAAGGAAATACAATACAAATTATAACACCCAAGAAATTTGAAAATAAATTTAATATAGAATGCATGAAACACTAAGTCTCCACAAAACACCACATAATTATAAACTATAAAAGTAAACATAATTTTTCCACCTCTATGTTTTGAATTTAGAAAATATGACATAAAAGGTTACTAGTAGTAAGTTATTTGGAGTTTGATAAAAAACATAATTTTTGGTGAATAGTAACCTAGCCTTATTAATAGTAGCACACCGTTATGAATATTGATATACAATAATGAATAATAACCTTACCAATGTTAGTATATAAATAATATTCATGTAGATGTACTATATACCTATGTTTTGGAAAAATTAAATAAATGTTTTAGAACATTGTTTGAAATAAAATTTGAATTTAATTAAATATTAAATTAATAAAATTTCAAATAATTATTTTTAAAAAATGGATATCATTTTTTTTATTCTACACATCAAAAAATGGTATGTTTGAATTTTTGGTATTTTTCTGAAACAATTGAATTTTTTATGAATAGTGAGAGACAGTAAAATACCATATATAAAAATTATTAGTTATATACACTATTTAAGACATTATAAGTGATATAAAACCACCTAGTTCAAAGTCACATGCATTTATAACTGTTATTAACCATGCAATCATCACTATTTCTGGTCTTCAATGAAATTAATAAACTAATGATTAAAGAATTATGAAAACCCTCCTCTCCTCCACTATAAACCCCTCCTAACTCCCTCTTCTCTTCACTCCTTGAAGACTTGAGTTACCTCAGAGATATGCCCAAAAACCATTCCTTAGTCACTCCCCACATACAAGAAGCTCTTGGAATTTCCCAAAGACTGAAATCCATTCCCTTATGGAGGTTCTCAAATAGGTTATTTCAAGAGGTAAATCACCTTCCTTTTTCATATAATTTCATATTAATTTATCTTATTTTGTTATCTTCTCCTCACATCCTCTATAAAAATGACCATGATAAATCCATTATCATCTATATATTGTAATTATATCATTTTAATGGAAGAACCATAATCAATATACTTACTCTCTCTCTCTCTCTCTCTCTCTTTTATTTTATAAACTAAATCAACTTCCATGAGGTTCCAATTTTTAACCTTCTTGGACGACGATGTTTCGTTCTTCAATTTCTCATTTAATTATGGTAATGAAACCATTTTTATTACTGAAACAGACTAAAATATATCTATTATAACCTATTTAATATTCAAGAACAATAATACATACATATTGTTAAATCATATGACTAAACTAGTTCATAAATATCAAAATATCACTAAAATAATCTATGTGAATGTCATAAATATTTCATCTCTTGATTCATAATCTTTACATGTAACATAATGGTATAAATTACCATTATAACTTCTGTATTTTTATAAATATTATTTAATTTTAATTCTGTAGATTTACATCTATTCCACATAATCTCCATTACTTAAGAACAAGTGAACCGATTATGAAAGTAAAGAAAATGAAAACTCTGGAATGATGAAATTTTATTTAATAACTTATCAATAAGGGAATAAATAAACTAAAAATAATTATGTTAAATTAATAAATGTTAAATAGGTTCTGAAATAAATTATAAATAAGTCTAATTTAATATTCCAGGACCTTATGTCCAAGAGTGGAACACTTTCAGACTTAAGGTAAGTGTTTCTTCATCTCACTTCTATTTTTGTGAGATTTTCCGTATTCACTACTAATACTTGTGTATGGTATATGTATATTGAACATTGATGTAACATATCATGAATATATTTATTTTAATTTTATTCAATGTATCCTTTTAATATTATTATTTTTGGGGCATACGAATCGATTGATTACAAAGGGATAAGGGTTTTCAACCCGAACCTCCATTTTTATTCGGGTTAGTTTTATTTTTTACTCACCTTAATTAAATATATTTATTCTTATGTACTCCAAAAATATTTTGTGTGATTTTTATATATATGTTTACTAACTAGAATAATTCTCTATTTTATGGGGATTTACATGTTTTAAAAGGATCCTTCAAATATTTTATCTCGATAAACAAACCTGATTCAAGGGATATTTTCAAAATCTCACATGTTTTAAGTGTACCCCATAATCTATTTTAATCCACCATTATTTTTATAAAAACAGTCATTATATCAAGAAAAAATAACTTATACCATTTCTGGATTTAAGTGAACAAATGTTCCATTCCAGATTAAAATTCTCTTTAATAATTTCCTTAAAATGCTCTAAATTATTTTAATACTAAAAAAAAATAAATACTATTTTTACTTGATTTCAATTTAATGGTAAATAATTTATGCCTAAAATATATTTTAAATTTTCTTGTATTTTATTTTATGGGATATTCATTTTTACAATCTGATTTCATGGAAAATATAAATGATTTTCTAAAATAACTCTTCTTTTAAAACTAAAAAAGAATTTTTCTCATATCACGATAACTTTTATGAGATATATTCCTTATTCACTACTTATTTATTTCTTGTTGTGTATGTAATACCCTTTTCTATATCATATGAAGTGTGTACTTATTCTCATGATATTATAATGAATTAGGATTTAAATGTTTCAAGGTGGCATGAGAGACTTTGGATTTTTTAAGGATTATTTCCTTATGAATTTATCAATGGATCAGTTTCAAAATATATTTATCTATGCTAACATTTTTTTTTAATACTGTAATTCATTGGGGATTATCTATTATGATATCATCTTTAATATTTTGTTGAAGGGGTTTTGGTTACTGTGACTTTGGATATGCTGTTCTGATACCATTCACCATATTGTCTTAAATGGTTAATGTTTATGTTCAATGACTAGGAAAATTTATTTACATTTCACATGTTAGTTTTAATATGAATGTACATTTTTATTATGTTCACCCATTTCATATGAGGAATTCATTGGAAATATTATGAGATGAGTGGGGACCGTTATAGACCCTCGATGCATGGATAGGTATAATGAGACAAATAGATGTGGAATTAACTGAGGCCTTTCCCTATTTTATATATGGATTTGGATAAGGCCTTAATAATTTTTAGACGTCTAGGCCGAGGCCTTTAAAAAATGTTTTAGAATGACTGACATATGTCCTTATCTGATTATGAAGCTAGTAATTGAAAGTTAATGTGGTTATTAAATAATAAGAACACCTATTATTATGTTTTATTATGGTATTATTTACAAAAATAATTTTACATCCTTAATGTGTTCACATTTATTATTTGTAGAGGAATGTGTTTTAAATTATTCACCATGACTATTATTGATATTTATTATATCTTTTTCTATATTAATTACCCTTACTGAGTGTTTGAGCTCACCCATTTCTTAAGTTTCATTTTCTCAGGACATGAAGATGTTTTTAGGATTGACCTACAAGGAGAATCTTAGAGTGGTGGATGTCCCCAATAAAACATATATGTTGTATTTATTTTCAAGTTGTAATGCTGAACTTATATATGTATATGGATTTCCAATCCTACTAAACTACTCAGTCCTTGAGTATTTGATTCCTTTTAATCATGAAAATTTATTAAAATAATTCCTTGGCTTCAGGCTACCGGGGTTGGGGTGTTATAGTTGGTATCAATGGAAGTTTAGTTGAAACCTTGGGAACTATTTTTAGAAAACATAGGTTAGGGAACAAATCCCTAGGATGGTATTCGAGGATAAAAAACAACAAAATCCTATAATTTTGGTAAGGAATAGATTATATGGATCTTTCTAGAAAATACATCCCTGTATGGATACAAACAAGTAGAGGTGGCTCTGGCACAAATGTACTGTGAAGTGAAAACTCCGACAAGGAGTTTCAGGCTTGACCTTGGGTATCATGGTACATGAAAACTGGCCTTTCAATACTCTTGGTTTGATACTCCTGGAGGATATTCTTAGGATAATTCACATTTAATTTACCCACAATTATGAATGATTTATTCACCCAATGTTACCAAAGTATATGGTTCCAGAATTTAGGATTTTTGTTATACCATGTTTAGAGATAAAGACATTTCATAATTTTATGAGCTAATATATAATATGGAATTGATTTCATATGGTGAATAATAGATTGAATGAGAACCTCACCAATGCACGAGATGAAATGAGTAAGAAGGATTATATCATTGATTTTCATAGACAATCATTTCAAAAGAAGATTTTCTCCCATGTATCCTCATCATATGAGGAAATAGTATCATGTGCTGATAAGGTATCTAAAGATTTATCTGATTCCTATGGATTTTAAGGGAAGAAAAAGTAGAAAAGGATGGTAGTGAAAACATTGATAAACAGAATAAGTGAATGATGTAGTTTCCAACATGTGATAATTGTGGAAGGAAGCAACGCCATATATTCATGAGAGGAAAATTATTTTTCTTCATGTGTGGAGAAAAAAGGACACTATGCTCATAATTGCAAGACAAGGAATGAATTTTTTTATATTATATGCTTCAACTGCAGGGGGATGTGAAACTATGTGAATTAATGTCTAAAGCATCAATGGAATATACCCAAAATGATTATTTTGGATATTTATCATGTTATGATGCTACCTCATATGAAGTATATTGATTTATATTCCTAGTCAACAATCAGGTCATTTGAATATTTTGTTAGTAATGTATTGGTTGTAAGAATTCTGATAAATATATGGACTGTACTACAATAATATTTAATTTAGGATTTTAGGTCATATGATGAATGGTACAAAAGAAAAAGTGATTCAGTAGAATGATAAACTTATAAGGAAGAAAAATTATTTAAGGAAAGACAACCCTTTATATATATCTGATGTTGAGATAATGATGAAGAAATGATAAATTCAGATAAGTACTAACTACTTTAGAACTGATTATTGACTTGAAAATAAGTGATCTATGCTATCATTTATGGAGTTTACATCACTTTTGTACTTAAGGAATGTACCCAATAACATATATCTTACTTAAATAATAGAGAAGAATTCATGTTTCCAATCTAGTTTTTATAACAATTCAAGATATTACAGTATTTCAAGAGGATACATGAAGGAGTTATTCACATGTTTGGAATGTAAATTTTAGATTTGATTCTTATTGATTAAGTTATAATGATAATTTCAACTTGAAAATTTAGAGACCATCATTATAATGTGTTGAATCACTATATTTTAGAATTTGTTTATCCATTTACGAAATGGTTTAAGTTGATCATTGTGTGGGGATTTAAAGTTTAATGTCACTACATAACAATTTTATTATTCTTCCATGATTTTTTTTGTCCAATTAGAATGCATTTTTTTTGTAGTAACCGATGCATTTACCTTTCCTTTTACTAATAGGATATTTTAACCATATTCTTGATTTGGGTTTTCCATAAGGGAATTTTCCTGTATTAACCATTAATATTTGACAATCATTTTCAAATTCGGGGGATGAAATTTTTGTGTAGAGGGGATAATTTAATACCCCATGAATTTAAAAATAAATTTAATATATAATTCTTGAGACACTGAGTCTCTACAAAAAACCACTTCATTATAACCTATCCAAGTAAAAATAAATTTTCCACCTCTGTGTTTTGAATTTCGAAAATATGACATAAAAGGTTACGATCAGTAAGTTATTTGGAGTCCGACAAGAAAAACCTAATTTTTGGTGAATAGTAACATACCCTTACGAATAGTAACATACCATTATGAATAGTTATATACCCTAATGAATATTAATATTACCTATTATAGTATATAAATAATATTCAAGTGGATGTACGATATTCCTATGGTTTTGAATAAGTAAATAAATGTTTTAAAACTGTTTTTTTAATAAATCATGATTTTAATTAAATATTAAATAAATCATATATATAAATTTATTTTTGAAAAATGGACTTCATTTATGTATTATTAATGTTAAAAAATTGTTAGTATGAATTTTTGGTATATTTTTGTAACACTCAAAATTTTGCTGATTAGTGAAAAACGGTAAAATACAATATATACAAATTATTAATTAAATACACTATTTATTACATAATAAGTGATGTAAGACCACATACTTTGAAATCACATTCATTTATTACTATTATTGGTCATGGAATCATCCCTATAGGACGTCTTGAAGAAATTAATAAACTAATGATTAATTTTTTTTGAAAACCATCCTCTCCTCCACTATAACCACCACCCCCACTCCCTCTTCTCTTCACTCCTCTATACCTTGAATCTTTTCAATGTTCTACCCAAATACTCTTCATTAGTCACTCCACACATCCAATATTCTCTTTTTCTTTCCAAGACAAAAATACCTTCCCTTTTGGAGGTTCTCAAAGAGGATATTTCAAGAGGTAAAGTACCTTTCTTTTTCATTTAGTTTCATTTCAATTTATCTTCTTTTGTTATCCTATTTTAACCTACTCAATCCAAATGACCATGATAGATCCAATCTAATCTATATATTGTAATTATATAATGTTAATAGGAGAACAAGAATCCATATCCTTACTCTCTCTCTCTCTCTCTTTTATTTTATAAACAAAATCAATGTCAATGAGGTTCCAATTTATAACCTTCGTAGACGTCAAAGTTTCATTTATAAATTTCTCCTTAATTACATTTCATGAAACCATTTTTATGGTTTAAAAAGACTATAATATATGTATTGTAACAAAAGTAATATTCATAAACCACTATATGTAAATATTATTAAATCATATGACCAAACTAGTTCCTAATAATCAAAATATAGCTAAAATAATCTATGGGAATGTCATAAATATTTCATCTAATGATTAATCCTCTTTCCCTGTAAAAAAATGATATAAATGACCTTTAAAACTTATTTATTTTCAAAAATAATATGTAATTACAATTTTGGATATTTACATCCATTCCACACAAACTCCATTACTTTATAACAAGTGAAACGATTCTGAAAATAATGAAAACGAACACTCCGAAATGAAGAAATTCAATATAATAACTAAAAAATAAGGGAATAAATTAATAAAAAAGAAATATTATAAACTACATAAATTTCTAATAGGTTCTAAACTAAATTATTAATATTTCTATATTTATATTCTAGGACCTTATGTTCACGAGCAGAATACTTTCAGACTTAAGGTAAGGGTTTCTTCATCTCACTTCCATTTTTGTGAGATTTTCCGTATTCACTACTAATAATTGTATGTGGTATATTTATACTGAACATTGATTTAACATATCATGAATATCTTTATTTTAATTTTATTAAATGTATCATTGTAATATTATTAATTTTGGGGCATATGAATCGATTGATTTTATAGTGATATGGGTTTTCCACCCAAACATCCATTTTCATTCAAGTTACAATTATTATCTACTCACCTAAATCAAATCCTAATTTATTATTATATACTACAATTATATTGTTTGTGAATGTTATATATATTTTTTACAACTAGAATCATCCTTTATTTTATGGGTATTTACTTGTTTTAAATGAATCATTCAAAAAAAATATCCCCATAAACAAACCCGATTCAACATATATTTTTAATTTTTTACGCTTATTAAGTGTACATCAAAATATGAATTTAAGAAACCATTATTTATATAAAAAAATCATTTTATCATGAAAAATCACCTTTTTTATTTTAAGGATTTCAGAGAACAAACATGCATTTCTACTTTAAAATTCTCTTTAATACATTCCTCAATATGCTCTAAAATGTTTTATTTCTAAAGAATCTTAAGAAATATTTTTACATGATTTAACTTAAGTGGGAAATAATTTTTTCATAAAATATAATTTCAACTTCCATTTATTTAATATTATTATATATTCATGACTAAAATATGATTTCATGGAAAATATAAATGATTTTCCAAAAGAACCCTTCATTCAAAACTAAAATGAATTTCTATGATCTCACATTAACTTTTATGAGATATATGACTTTTTCACTACATATTTATTTCCTATGGTATATGTACTGCCCATTTTCATAACATATAAATATTCTCCTTATTCTTCTGGTATTCTAAGGAATTATTATTTTAATGTTTTATGGTCATATGTGATTCTTTAGAATGTTTAAGGATTATTTCCACAAGAATTTGTCAATGCCCTCATTTAAAAATATAGTCATCTATGTTAACATCCTTTATTGAATCTTGTACTTCATTGATTTCTATCTATTATGATATCATATAAAATATTTTGTTGAATGGTTTCTGGTTATTCTGACTATGGATGTTCAATTTTGATATCATTCACCATATTATTATGAATAGATAGTGTTTATTTTCAATGATTAGGGAAAGTTATTTAAATTTCATTTGTTAGTTTAAATATGAATTTATATATTGATTATGTTCACCCCTTCCATATGAGGAGTTCATTGGAATTAATATGCGATGGGAGGATCCCATTATACCCCCCTCGATGCATCGATAGTTCTCATGAGAGAAGTAGATGTGGAATTGGCTGAGGCCTTTCCCAATTAGATATATGGTGGTGGATGTGGCTTTAATAATTTTTAGAAGTCTTGGTCGAGACCTTGAAAAAATGTTTCAGAAGGTCCGATATAAGAACTTCCCTCATTATGAAGTTAATAATTGAAATTTCATGTGGTTATTCGACTAGTAGAATATACATGATTATTTTTTATTAAGGCATTATTTACTCCACTAATATTCCTTCCTTAATGTGTTCAAGTTTATTATTTGTAGAGGCATGTGTTTTCAATTATTTACTATGCCTATTGTTTATGATTATGATATCTTCCACTATATTTCTTACAGTTACTGAGAATTTGTGCTCACACTTTTCTTATGTTTCTTTCTCTCCAGACATGAAGATGTTTTTAATGATTGACCTACAAAGATAATCATAGAGTGGTGGATGTTTTTAATAAAAAATATATGTTGTATTAATTTTCATTTTGTAATTTTGAACTTATGTATATATCTGGATATCCAAAACTACTAAACTACTCAGTCCATACAGATTTGATTCCTTGTAATCACGCTAATTTATTAAAATAATGAACTGGTTCTAGACTACTGGGGTCTTGGAATTATAGTTGTTATCATAACAAGTATAGTACAAACCATGGAAACTAGATTTAGAATACATATTTTGGAAACAAATCCCAGAGATATATTTGAGTATAAACAAATAAAATAATCATCTAATTTTGTTAAGGAATAGATTCTGTGGATCTTTCTAGAAAATAAATCCCTGTCTAGATACAAACAAATAGAGGTGGATCTGGTACATATGTTCCTAGGAGTGAAAACTCTGGTAAAGTTTTTTGGGTTTCACCTGAGGTATCATGGTACCTGACAACGGGCCTTACTGTACTCATGGGTTTACATTCCTGGGGGATATGATTATGATAATTTTCATTTTATTTACACACCACTGTGAAGGATTTATTCCCCCAAATTAACCAAAGTATATGGTTCAAGGATTTATTATTTGTGTTATTCTTTTTATATATATATAGTGTTCATATTTTTATGAGCTAATATATAATATGGAATTAATTAGAAATGGATCCTTGTAGAAGAAATGAGAACTTCACCAATTAATTGGATGTGAAGAGTAAGAAGGATCATATCTTTGATTGTCCTAAGCCATCATTTCAATATAATATTGTCTCCCATGTAACCTCATCATATGAGTAAATAATATCATTTGTTGACAAGGTATGTAAAGACGTCTCTGAGTAATATGTCATTGAACAGATGAAAAAGAAAAAGATGATGGCTGGGAAAACATGGATAAAGGGAAGAAGGGAAATCTATATTTTCCAACATGTGATAATCGTGGAAGTAAACACCTTGGTATATTCTTGAGCGGAAAAGGACTTTGATTCATGTGTGGAGAAAAAGTCCACCATGCTCATAATTGCAATATAAGGAAAGAATTTTCCCATATTCAATGCCTCAACTGCATGGAGTTGGGACAATATGTGAATCAACATCCCAAGCATCAAAATAATATAACCCAAATGATTATTTTGTTTATTGATCATGTTATGATGATACCACAGATGATGTAGAATGTTTAGCATACCTAGTCAAGAATCATTTCAATTAAATATTTTTTTAGTAATGTATTGGTTGTAAGAATTAAGAGATATATACGTATTATACTGCAGTACTATTTCATTAAAGATTTGAGGTCATATGATGAATGTTACAAAGTAAAAGTGAATTAATAAAAAGATAATATTTTTAGGAAAAAAAATGATTGTGGGAAATAAAGCCCTTGATATATATCTGATGTTGATATGGTGATGAGGAAATGATTGATTCAAATAAGTGCTGACTACCTTGGAACTGATTATTGACTTGTTGAGAAGTGGTCTATGCTATCATCTATGGAGTATAAAACGCTTATGAATTTAATGAATATATCTAATAACATATATCATACTTAAGGAATGGATAAAAATTAATATTTTGAAACTATTTTTATGGTAATTAAAGTTATTACCATATTTTAAGAGGATACATAATGAAGTTATTCACATGTTTGGAATGTGAATTTTACAGTTGCTTCTTGTTGATTAAGGGTTAATGATAAGTACATATTTTCAATTTAGAGACCTTCACTATAATGTGTTGAATCATTATATTTTGGAATTTTTTCAGCCATTTACGACGTTGTTTAAGTTAATCATTGTGTGGGGAATTAGAGTTTAATATCACTACATGATGGTTTGATTATTATTCCTTGACAATTTTTCTCCAATTATAATGTGTTGTTTTGTATTATCTGATGCATTTACATTTTCTCTTATTAATTGGATATTTTTACCGTATTCATGATGGGGTTTTCCCCCAAGGGAATTTTCAATTATTAACCATTCACATTCGATGTTCAATTTCAAATTTCGAAGACAATATTTTTGTAAAGAGGGGATAATGTGACACCCCAAGAATATATAAATAAATTTAATATAAAATACATGAAACACAAAGTCTCTACAAAACACCACTTCATTATAACCTAGACAAGTAAACATAATTTTTCCACCTCTATGTTTAGAATTTCGAAAATTTGACATACACGGTTGCAATCAGTATGTTATTTGGAGTCCTATAAAGAAAAATATAATTTTTAGTGAATAATAACCTACCCATATGAATAGTAAAATACCCTTATGAATACTGATATACCCTAATGAATATAAACCTAACCTGTGACTATATATGAATAATATTCATGTGGAGGTATGAAATACCTATGTTTTGGAATAAGTAAATAAATGTTTTAAAATATTTTTTTAGAATAAATTATGATTTTAATTAAATATTAAATTAATTATATATAGAAAATTATTTTTGAAAAATGGAATTCAATTTTATATTCTAGATATCATAAAATGTTTAAGGATAATTTTTTCAATTTTTCTTAAATACTCAATTTTTTTTGAATAGTGAAATACTATAAATACCGTATATACAAATTATCAGTTAAATACGCTATTTTTGACATCATAAGTGATGTAATCCAACTTGTTTCGAACTCACATGAATTTATTACTATAATTTTTCATGGAATCATCACTATTTATGGTCTTTAGAAAAATTAATAAACTAACTATTAAAAAATTACGAAAATTCTCATCTCGTCCACTATAAACCCCCTCACTCCCTCTTCTCTTCACTCCTATAAGACATTAAGCTCCTAAAAGTTCTACCCAAATACCATTACTTATTCACTTATAATGTCCAAGAAGCTATTGATCTTTTCGAGAGACCAAAATCCCTTCCCATAAAGAGGTTCTCAAATAGGTTATATCAAGAGGTATAACACCTTTCTTTTTTCATTTAGTTTCATTTCAATTTATCTTCTTTTGTTATACTCTCCTCACTTCCTCTTTCCAAGATAACATGATAGATCTAGTATTATCTATATAATTATATTATGTCATGTTAATGAAATAAACATCATCAATATCATTACACACACAACCTCTATCTCTCTCTTTTAATTTATAAATGAAATCAACGTCCATGATGTTCCAATTTATATCCTTTATAGATGAAATAGTTTTGTTCTTCAATTTCTACTTAATTACTTGTCATGAAACCATTTTTATGGTTTATACAGACTATAATAAATGTATTATAACCTAAATGGTATTCAGAAACTAATGAACATATATATTATTAAATCTTATTACCAAACTGGTTCCCAATAATCAAAATACTGCTAAAATAATCTAAGTGATTGTCATAAATATTTCATCTAATGATTCATCCCCTTTCTATGTAACAAAATGATATAAATGACTATTAACACTTATGTATGTTCATAAATAATATTTAATTTAAATTATAGAGATTTACATCCTTTCATAAGAACTCCATTACTTAAGAATAAGTGAACCGATTATGAAAGTAAAGAAAACGACCACTCTGGAACGACAAAATTCAATATAATTACTAATAAATAAGAGAATAAATGAAATAAACTGAATTATGATAAACTAAATAAATTTCTCATATGTTCCGAAATGAATTATTAATAGGTCTAATTTCATATTCTAGTACCTTATGATCAAGAACAGAGCACTTTCAGACTTAAGGTACGCGTTTCTTCATCTCACTTCCATTTTTGTGAGATTTTATATAATAAATACTAATACATGTGTGCAGTATATGTATACAACCCATTGAGCTAAAATATATTAGATATATTTATTTTCATAGTATTCAATGTATCATTTGATTACTATTAATTTTGGGGCATATGAATCAATTTATTACCAAGTGATAAGGGTTTTCAACCTGAACCTCCATTTTCATTCGGGTTAATTTTATTATCTACTAACCCCAATGAAATATTTATTTATTCTTATGTACTCCACATATATTATCTGTGAATGTTCTATATATGTTTAACAACCAGAATCATCCTTTATTTCATGGTTATTTACATGTTTTAAAAAGATCATTCAAAATTTTTATCCTGATAAACAAACTTGATTCAAGGGATATTTTCAAATTCTTAACCATATTAAGTGTGCAGAAAAATCTGTTTTAAGCCACCATTATTTTTATAAAAACAATAATTTTATCATGTAAAATGGTCATGGATGATTTCTAGATTTAAGTGAACAAGCATTCCTTTCTGCATTAAAATAATCTTTAATATTTTCCTTAAAATTCCCTATAATGTTTTATTTATTAAGAATATTAAGAACACTTTTTACATGATTTCACTTTAGTGGGAAATAATTTATACTTAAAATATAATTTCAATGTCCATGTATTTTATTCTTTGGGATATTCATGATTAAAATCTGATTTCATGACAAATATAAATGATTTTCCAAAATAACACTTCTTTCAAAACTAAAAAGGATTTTTCTCTTCTCACATAAATTTTTTTGAGACATATGAATTGTTCACAACTTATTTATTTCATGTGGTGTATGTACTTTCCCTTTGAAATATCATATCAATAGTATTCTTATTATCATGATACTCTACGAAATTTTGATTTGAATGTTTCAAGGTGGTATGGGAAACTTTGGAATCATTAATGGTTATTTCCTCAAGAATTTGTCAATTGAATCATTTAAAAATATATTCATATATGTCAATATCCTTTATTATATATTTTACTTAATTGAGGTTTATCTATTATTATATCATCTAAAATATATTGTTAAAAGGTTTCTGGTTATTCTGACTACGTATGTTCTATTTTTATACTATTCACCATATTATTCTGAATGGTTAGTGCTTATGTTCAATGATAGGGGAATGCCATTTACGTTTCATATGTTAGTTTTAATATGAATTTTTAGGTTTATCTTTTTCACCCCTTTAATATTAAGAATGCATTAGGCATAGTATATGATGGGTGGGGCCTAATATATCCCCACGATGCATTTGTATATCTCATGAGACAAATAGATGTATAATTGGTCATGGATTTTCCCAATTCGATATATTTTTTTGGGCAAGGCCGTAGTCATTTTTAGAAGTCTTGGCAGAGGCCCTGAGAAAATGATTCAGAATGTCCGGTATAAGCACTTCTCTCATTATGATACTAGTAATTGAAAGTTCATGTGGTTAATTAACAAGTAGAATACCCATTATTATGTTTTATTATGGAATTATTTACTATGCTAATATTCCTTACATAATGTGTTCAAGTTTATTATTTTTATAAGTATGTATTTTTCATTATTCACCATGCCTATTATTGATGTTTATGATATCTTCCACTATATTTCTTACCCTTACTAAGTGTTTGAGCTCACCAATTTTTTATGATTCATTTTCTCAGTACATGAAGTTGTTGTTTTTTGATTTAACTACATGTATAATATTATAGTGGTGGATGTTCCCAAAAAAACTTATATGTTGTTTTTATTTTCATGTTTTAATGTTGAACTTATGTATCTATCTGGCTTTAAAAAATTAATAAACTTCTTCGGTCCTTCATGATTTGATTCCATGTAATCATCCCAATGTATTAAAATAATGCACCAGATCTAGGATATTGGGTTTGGGGAATTACACATATCATGTAAAATGGAATTATATACACCTTGAAAGATAATTTAGGTCCATAATAAAACATAAGTCTTAATAAAGGAAAAATTTAGACTAAACAATTTCACTGATATAGTATCTTTTGAAACTTAATCACCATGAAATAAATACAATAAAAATAATATCTTAATAACCAAAAAATTATGTATAAGATACATATAATACAGTTATAAAAAGTACATACACCAAAAAATTGTAAGAGTGGTGATCATAGAATGTATCTCACAGAAATAGAAAGGGAGATGAAATCCCCTTACCCTGTGTCATAACTCTCATCATAATCGTTCAAAATACCTATATAATATATATAAATTTATTATAAATTTTCTATATAAGCATAGTTTTATATCTAATACCATATATGGTTTTACATAAACCTTATATTCCCCTCTTTAAACAATTTTATGTCAAGGTGTCACTTTAGATAATATTCGCTTGGTTTTTGGCATGAGTCTTAATTTGTTCTATCACTGGTCATTAAAATTATATCATTATTATAGAATGAAAACCATAATATAAATATTATTTATATCCCATATATGTGTATTATAATAATCTATATAATATAGAATTACAAAATGGGATACACCATTCCTAGAGACAGTAAGCCGTATATACTCATGAATATTGTTTCGGTTTTTATTGTCGTCCTGTAAGAAAGAAAGAAAAGAACACACACACACACACACACATATATATATATATATGAATATCATTATTAATGTATCTTTATGATATAATATATATAATATATATTATTTAAACCCTTATTTAAAAAAACACATGTTTTTTAAGAACCAATCATATCACTTTGATGGGGTTGTAGTCCACACATACTCAAACAAAATTATCATATTAACACAAAATGGAATGAAAAAAAATATCTGTTGTAAAATTTAATGCATAATATAAAATAAATTATTAATTTAATATATGAAAAATATAAACATATTTTCTATCATAAATTACACTATGAGAGGTGGTAAGGAAAAATTGAATAATCATTGTTTTACAAGCTGGTAGTTCATCGTACACCTAAATAGTTTGTTCGTTACCCATTGTATGGAGGTTTTTATAACTATAGGTTTAAAAATTAGAATAAAAAAATGTTAGTAAATCGAGTATACTACTATTTTTATACTACAAAAGTAACCAATAAATTGGAGGGTGGGGAAATAAAATAAAATAAAGAACTTGAGATAAGATGTTACCACTTAATCAGATAACTCCTTTTGGATTGTTCCAAAAGCCATACTTAGGTTTCCTTATGATCAAGGGATATATTATAGGAAAAATAGAGGTTTTATTGAAATTTTATTGGAAAATCATTGTAGATAATATGTGGTTTGAGAAGTGTGATGATGTGGGAAGGGTGGTTGCCTTTAATAGGGACGAAAAATTACTCACGTAGAATTTTTGAAAATAAGATAGGTGTACAAAAGTTAATAATTAGAAAAATCATACCAAACCAACATAAATAAATTATTTATTTTTTATGTTGTAAATATTCCTAGAAATGGGTTTTTCATAAGTGGCTACATCAATTCTGCCATAAAGACTTAGTTTTAGTATAAAATTAAGCCTTATTTGACTGTAATCATTGTGATTAATTTTAATCACTTTGACTATATTTTGGGACAAAAATTAAGTTTATAATTTTTGAATATAAATATAATACGGATTGATATTTTTTATATCAATTTTTCTAAATTAAAATCAAAAATCGTAAAAATTAAGATTAATGTTAATCCCGTCGGTGGACGAAATTTTAGGTATTTGAAGTAGAAAGAAGTTCAAAAGTTTATTATGTTTTTTATTCAATCTCAATTTGAAATTAATTATAATGAACAAAATGGTATTAATAGATGTATAATTGATCTACTGTGTCCTTAAAACAAATTTAAAAATAAATTTATCATTAATATTTATTTAAACAAAAATAAGTTTGTAACCTAAAAGTAGTATTTTTCAATATTCAGAAAAATATAATGTTTCTAATAAAAAACTAAAAATCATAAACTAATCTAATTTAAGAATGATAAATTTAAAAATTTTGTTTTTTATAAATACCAATTTCTAAATGTTTCTAAAATTATTTTTATTACTAAATGTATTTTATTAGTGAAAATGATATTTTTAAATGTAAAAAGACTTTACAAAAAAATATATCATTCATTGTCGATTAAAACCATTATAATCAGTATTTTAAATGTATTTATTAATATTCATATAAATATTTTTAATTCATTTGTTATAATTGTATCATTTATAAAATTATAATAAAATTATACTTTGCAAAAACTCGGTGTTGCGTATAACGTATACAAAGTCAGTGTTGTGGGTATTGCAAGACAATTCTGTTTTGAGTGTAGCGCTAGCCAAGTCGGTTTTATGTGAATGTAATGTTTTAATTAGTGTGTATATATATATAAATATTTTTATGTCATGTGAAATTCAAAATATAAAAAAGCTAAATTAATTTCAAAAAAATAAATCACCAAATATCAGGGTGTTACATTGAGTCATCCTCTAAATTTTTGACCCCAAAAATATTTAAAATACATGGAAAATATGTCCCTTTGTATAAGAAATTTTATGTATGTCTTCAAGGGAATTCATTCCACATTCTTGTATAATTTTCAACAAAAATTTTCAAAAATATTTCTAATAATACACAACCGATCATAGAAACATGAATTATCAAAAAACAAAAACCTCACTAAACACTGAAATGTGACATAGATGGATTTTTACCAACAAACTACCCAATGTGGTTTGTTGAAAAATATTAAAATTTTTATACCAGGTTAAATATTCATCCATCTTATGCCAACATTTGCTTCTTGAAATTTAGATAGAGATCAGAGAATTTACCCAACAGACACTCTATGCCCACATGATCCATAAATTGTGTGAGAAACAAGAATAATATGAATATTTAATCAGTGAATCACTTTATTAAAATTACACTCAACTAAATTCATCAATAACCCTATATACCGTGATATGTAACCTCTAATCATTTATAATTGGTTTCATACTTTTTAAAACACACCCTTCTTCATTGATCCCATATCAAATTTCCCGCATTCTTGATTAAGAAATTTTCTCCCCCATTTACAACTTATCTTCCTTTTTCAATGAAACTGAAGGTCCATTATTTTTATTCTTCCATGTTGTAAAGAACAAAAATCAAGATGATTGTAAAAAACACCATACCACAGGGAGAGGTGGTCCCACATCCACACTTTAAGTGTGGGGAGTCGACTAAACTCCAAGAGCTTGATGATGATGTTCAAACAATACATTTGGTAAAGCCATATTCAAAATTCCAGAAACCTATAGTTCTATAGGCACATAATCCAACATTCCATGGCCATACTCATGCTCAAACATATCCTTGATAAAATTAAATTTTATTTCAATGTTATTTATCCTTTAATGATGGAATTGATATTTATTCTATAATTTATAGAACATGAATTGTTATAAATTATTCCAATAAGAGTCTTCACTTGAACTCCCATATCCCTATGTTTCTTCTTAATCTATAAAAACTTTCTATATGCCTGAGTGGCCGCAATATATTTAGCTTCTATAGTGATAAATGAAATGAAATCACATTTTTTACTTAGCTAATAAATACAAAAATCGGAAAGATTTCATTTACCACATACGTAATGTGAGAAATCATGAAAGTATAAATATTTAATATGAATATATACTCACAGAGGGTAATGGAAATAGAAAATGACTTTATAAAATCATTTTATCATTAGAATGAAACAGAAATATAAAACATGAAATCATAATCATATTTTGGGGATATGTATCAGGATATTATAAAATAACTATATAGGATAAAATCCAATGAATCACACATGATATCTCATCATATGAAAACACTACCCAATGCCTTGAGTACTATTAGGTTTCACACTTTATATTTTTTAACTTTATGTGTGCCACCTCAATGCTATAATTTCATAATTTATTTCATCCAATTTTTAAAACAATTAATAAACATGTAATTAATAAGTGTAATTTCCTCATAAATGTATGACATTTATTTCTAAGTGAAAAAACTTTATTGAAAATTTTGTTGGTTTTTCAAAATATAATGACATGTTGTGAAAATATCAATGAAATATTTTTCTAGCAGAATAGGTGTACATAAAAAGATCATGAAAGGGTTTAATTAAAGGAAAATGTGGAATTTCATTAATTTTTAATCATATGGATAATAAATTATAGTGTTTAATTTCATGGAAAAAATAAATATAATGAATCAAATGACTGAATGAAATGTATCTTCTTGTATACAAAATATGAGAGGAAGAACCCCTACATTGAGAAGTTGCTTCTTAATGTTTTGGACGAGCACCGTAGAACCATATTAATTTTTTTGGTGTGATTTATTAAGGGATATTGAAATAAATTTTATGATTTATGAGATTGGAGTAGAGTGAAGTAGGATAATGTGTGAGAATTTATAAAAAAAGTGTTGGGTTTTAATAGTTTCTATACGTAGATAATGGGCTCTAACTTCTATATTATTCAAAACCATTAGATCTCTAATGTATTAAAAATCATTTTTAATGAATATTGGTGTGCCTATTTTAACTGGTTATTAGATTAAAATATTTATATAATATCATTTATGATGTGTAAGTTAGTCGGGATTATAAAAAATTATTTTTAAAATCATGATATATCATTTATGATTTGGATGATTTTCTATAGTTTTGAAAAAAATACTATCACCTAAAAATAAATTATTTTAATGAAAAATTTGTTTTGGATAATAAAAACAATTATTTAATTTATTACACCATTTTTATTCCATTATAATGGCATAAAATATTCCATATATTTACACTATATTTTATTTTTAACTAAAAAATTGACAAACTAAAAATATTATAAAAAATTCATTATTGGTTAATTTAAAATTGATGAATTAAAAAATGATATATATTGTATCTTAATTAATTCTTAAATATGATATTTTTATTTTTTTCAAATTAAATTCTTATTTATTAAAATTTACTATTTTTATTATATTATTGAATTTCAAATCATTTGGAATGAATCATTCGATTTCTTAAAAAACATAATTATTTATAAATGAAAAACCCAAATTTTTATAACATTAATTTAAAAAAAACATGACTCAAATAAAATATATAATTATGATAATACATTTTAGTTACAATTAAAAATATATATTTTTCCAAAAAATAAAATTTGTTTCGTTGTATCATATATCCACTCTATCATTTCAATACTCTTTTTGGTTTATTTTTTACTATATATATGTTTGGTAGGAATGAAATAATATTATGGAAAACATCATATCATTTTAATATTAATGTTAAATACTATCAAGGTGACTATATATAAAATTATTACATAAGAATATTCTCTAATTTTTTGGTTTGATATGGTAGTACTTTCTTGGTGTCTTTTGATGAACATTGATTGGGAAGTGATCTCTAGAAGCCTGAAATTCATAAATAAAGTAATTTACATTGTGTAGGTATATGGATTTTTTAGTGATAAACCCCACGATGGTGGTTTAATGTGAATAGGATTGGTGATTTAATGTAATAGTGAAAACCAATATCTTTTTTCCCTTATATCATAGAATAACATTTTAAAAAACTAAATCTATCAACTGTTATCTCTTGAACAAGGCCATATTTAATGTTTTTAGGGGATAAACATGAGTTCTGATTCTCAATGGAGAAGTCGAGTGCATGGAATATCAAGAATAATTAGTTCTTAGTAGATTATTTTTTAGAATGGAATTCTTGTTATATGTGTGGGACCCTTGAGGGAGTGATGGAACATAAGATGTTATATGTTTTGTAGATAGGAACATACGTTTTTTTTCATGTTCTTAGAATCAAGTGACACATTGTAAGATATATGGGAGACCCTAGTGATCCATTTGGAAAACAACATTGGTTTAAGATAGTAAATTTATATTTTTATTTGATGGTGACCAATGTGATGGGTATGATCGGTTTGACTAGTTCCCCAGATGTAGGAATCCCCCATGGATTTGTAAATTTATTTTCTATGAAAAGAGATGATATCGATCATGAATTATATGAATGATGATATGATAGTTTATTGAGGAGGTAACGATAAGTGAACTCTCTATTATATCAATATTGGTGAAGGATATGATTATTTCTAAGGCCAAACAATTTTTTCATAGAAATTTTTAATCCTTTATAGGTTTATTGGACATAAATTTTTGGAATAATGCATTGAGGAAGCAGCCTTTCTATGAATTATGAAAATCACAGGGTAACAAATTTTGAAAGAAAGTTACAATATAAAGGTTGTTAAAAAAGTTGAATGGATGTGCAGTAGGGTGTGATCTTCCTAGTTTGATGATGTAAGAATCATTAGTTCATTAGTTGGGTTTCGAAAATTAGTTTCAACTTTGTGACAAGGATGGTTATTTTCTAGTTTATTATAATGGATTTTTATAATGTATTTTATATGTTGGGGAAGAAACATTGTATTATCTTGGGTTTGACCCATGTTATGGATGAAATATCGAATAGTTCTATGTGAACCATTTTTAGGAGTTGGGAATGAGTGGATAAAGTGGTATTTCATGTTTTACCATAGTTATGAGAGGGATGAAAATATAAATATGTTGGGTTCTGTGATGAATATATTATAAGACATGGTGGTTGGATGTTTTTTGTTGAAATGATATGATAATGAAACTTATATGATGGGGAATGATGAGCAGGTCATGTAAGTGAGGAGCTGACCGAGGAATGGTCATGATAGAATTTAGATGTTTGTGTGTGATGGAAATGATTCATAGTTGGAATCCATATGATATTATATATGTGAATTATAGGTTGAAATTGATTGAAACCAATAATTGGGTACATTATCATGATGAAATTTAATGATTTTAGAGAGATTGGATCATATTTTCATTGACACATTTTGATTAAAATGAGGATTATTTTTATAGGTCAAGGATTCTACAATGAAGTTACATCAAAAGATAGACATGAAATTTTGTGAAAAAAATTTAGGGATAAAAAATACCACAAGGCATAAATCCATCATGATCAAGTGCATGGTGATGCATCTATGGTATATGATATGATTTATTGAATGGTTCAAACTTATGTGGTTTGATGCATTCTCATCTTAAATTGTATGTGGTGAGTTATTATCCACATTGGGGATATTATTTTCAATATAGAGGGTTTATTTTTGGAATTAAACATGTCTTTTCAAGGTATAATTGGAATTATTCTAAATATGTATGGATGTTACTTATGCATATATATTATTCTCTATTTAGAATGGACTAATGATAAAATAATTTAAATGGTGGTTTATCATGGGAACCTCTGTGGTAGGGTTGAAACAATGATGATCACATCAATAGAATGTGTATTCCCATTATTTTTCAACAATTCCAATAAATGAAGAACAATATCTTTGGATTTGGATATTGTGAGTAGCATCTTATGAGGAGTTTCACCCTAGTCATAATGATTTTTTGGAAGATTCCTTGATTAATTTTATGTGATTTATAGGCTTGGGAAAACACCATCCATGTGTTTTACTAATTTTCATAAATGTTTTCCCGAGTTTTTTCGATTGGTTTCTTGGAATTCAGAATTGTGACTTTTGATAGATTTGTGGAATTTTGGAATGGAATGTAGAAATATGAGGTGGAATTAATTATTGGCATATTTTTAAATTCTTATTTATTGAGAACACTATGAATTCATGGGAATAAAATGATTCATGGGTACAGAGTTTTTAGTGTATCATCCTTTTATGTGTGTGAAAATTTATAATTGATTTTTAATTTAGTTTAATGGTAGTTTCATTTTATCAATTGGGTTTAGAATAAAATTCCAAAGGATTTATAATATCCAAAATATGTTTTATGTTTCATATTAGGGTCAGTTGATGTCCTTGTGGACTGTTGGATACCCTAGGGAGGCTTCATCCTAAAAACTTACTGAATACCACATACTATTTGGAGGCTTCTAATATCTCACCAATGGGACTTTAAATTTTAATAATGAAAATTAAACCCATATACACTAATAGGGGAATCAAACTCTTCATCTCATTATTTTGTTGATGTTGTTAGGGGCTACCAGCATCAGTTATCCCCCTTATTGGACTAGGGTGCCCTTTGATATTGTTTTCTTAGTTATTTTATGTATGTTTCGTTCATTAATAAATCTTATTTTTCTCTCCAAATTTCTCCTGTGATTTACAATTTATATGGTTAGGTATTTAGTTCCAAATTCAATAGAGCATGGTGGAATCAACTAATTATGATGAGGTGCATACCTCTCTAGGAAGAGGTTGTCTCTTACCACTATTCGTATATGGTGGATCATCATTTTGGGTATGGTATATTCCATAATTAATTTACATTAATATTTTATTAAAAAAATAAACTGAAAATCCTATTGATTTTCTTGTACCTATTGGATCTCAAGATTTGAAAAATTCTAATAGTTTTTCTGGGACCCTCTATGATCAACTGGATCTGTTTCTTGTGTACTGGGAGCTCTCAGTGAGATATCGTTGGTTATAGAAATTTTAAATTAATGGTTTATGTAATCAAAAATTATTATAATCAATTATAGTTGATGTCGTGGTGTTATATTGGATTATATGAATGTGGGTGGTGATTGACTGATCCATAGATAGCTTTAGTGAGACAAAGATGAAAATTTCAGGGTGGCGTATAAAGGGATAGGGTATCTTAAGAGAGGTAGGTGGTATATTCGAATAAAATGCAAGGTTATATTATTTATTCATATGGTATTGTGTGTGTAGGATCATGATTACGGGTGATTTCCCTTAATTTAACTCATGTAATAAATATGAATGAAAAATTTCATTTAAATTAATATTTGAAATTTATTGAAATTTATGAGTAAACTAGACTATGTTCAAATAATTCGGTGCTTTAGATTCTATATGACTTCCATACCACTTGATGGCATGATTTGAAATTAATAAATGGGGAGGCCCAAGAGTAGTAGTCTTATTTACCTTTTAAAAAAGTTTTTTTGTGTGACTTGATATGACTATACCAAGAGAGGTATTTGAGCCCTTGAGACATATCTATGAAGGATGTGAGATAAAATTATAAACCATTTCTTTATAGGACTCAAAAGGTCCATATATACTCCTCAAAATCAATGTGATCATAGTATTGAGTGGGATTGATCACACATTTTCGATTTTTGAGTGACTTGGCCTATTTAGATAACGTTATGTAAGACATGGTTCATGATGTGATAGTGAACTAACCAAGTGCTACCATGTAATTGATTTGGCCCACAAACCATATACCTAGACCATTTTTATGTGGATTCCCCTTCAATTAAAATTGGGTATTTTAAGTGTTGACAGTGCAAAAAATTGTCATCTCCAGAGTGATGGTTGTTGTCCTCAATGAATATTTTGTGACAAAGGATCCTATAAAATAATCCTATGTATATTTACTAACTCAGAGTACCCAAATGGATTCCACATTTATTGAAAAACACTATGAATTTTTGAGTTTTGGTAGTGATGTTTATGGGTTTCACCTTAGAACACAAACAAACATGGATGCTTGACAGGTCAATGATGATGATGAAGCATGTGGGAATTCAAACAAGTGGTGTATTATTATTTATGATTATTCATGAGGATTTTGATTTACCTTGATTCATGGGAACTGACCATTGGTCCGTACAATATTATTATATCCTAGTATTCATTATAAAGAGTTGTTGAGATGGATGTGACCTAAGGAAATGTGATATATTTGGGATTTTATCTCACAACATATTTCTAAAGTATCAGTATAATAACACTATTATATATTTCAAATTAATACATGATTTATTAAATAATATAATACTAAATAAAACAAAGTTGAACATGAAGTCTAGTTTATTTTTAAATTATGTGCATTACATGAAAAGTTAAAATAGTAAATACAACAACTTTATTGAAAAATTCTAAAACATGACTACAATATCCCATCGAACAAAATATTCCATGGGATATCCAGGGGAAATATATAAGAAAGGGGTGAGATATGAAGCCTTTTATGGGAATTAGTAACGAATAATATGAATAAGATAAAAAGTTATAGAAAATAGGTATATCAATGTGGAATGAAGGAACATGAATAATATAACAAGATATAGCATGAGAATCATAATATGCGAAATGTGCGAACATCTAAAAACAGTGTATCATAAACGTAGGTCATCGATGACTACCATAAAATCATAATAAAGAAATTACCATAATGAAATAATGTTCACTTACAATCCTAACATTATGTATCATGATACTAAATACTACCCAATTCATTGGAGTGTTATATAATTTTAGGTTCACCCTTCACATCAATTTCATTCTCATGCTTAAGTGTGACACATAGATCATCAAAAATGGATTCATTCATCACCACAACTTATTCCTAGATAAGGGAGAATTAAATAAATAAATTTGTGTCCTAATTAAAATATTAAATACTTTATAAAGTTGAACACCCATGATAGGAAATGGTTATGGAATTCACTAAACAATTTCTTTGGAATGGAAAATCATGGTAAATGTTTAGCAGCATAACGATGTCTGAAAAATTTATAAAATTGGTTGACAATAGGGAATGTTGTCTCCCTTAATTTTGATATAAAATGGAATGTACAAGGTACATGGAATGATATATACCAACATAAGTAATTGGAAAATAGAGGCATAAAATAATAAAAAAATGGATATTGATGGGAAAGGGAAGAACCCTTCACTTGAGAGTATGACACCAAAATCATGAAAGAGGATTCATCAGAGATTGGGATAACGATGGGAGGATTCATGAGAGGAAATAATAGAGTAAATACATGATACATTTATTTTTAGGTAACTAAAATGGGAACAAGGGTGGGTCTATATTGGAAAAGAGTGAAGAATTATTTAATATTTCCCAGACATAGGTTTTGAAATCTATTTAATAGAAAAAAATAACCAAAAACCATCCAATGGTTTTCACATGGTTTCATCCAAAGGGGGGGATTTATTTCCCTATTTTACTAGGTAAATGGATAATTTTAATAAATAATTCCATTACTTATGTAGAGGTGAGTCACACTCTTAACGAAATAAATTTAAAGTCATAAAATATTTTTTATGTTTTGTAGGATTCATAAAGGCCTTATAAAATTAAAAAAAATAAAATTTAAATAATATTATTTTATATTTAAAACATATATTTGGCTGAAGATACCCATTATTGAATTTATTAAATCATTTTTGGGACTGTATGATGCCATAATACACTCTGTATATTTATATAGTATTTAATTTTTACTTAAAAATTTTACTATATAAAAACATTATGAAATATACACCATTACATAATTTCCACATTATTATTTCAAAAACAATATTCATTTAATCAAAAATAATTCTCTAAATATGTGTATTATAACTTTTAAATAAGAATCAAATTTTAAATAGAAATGCTAGGTTTTTTGAAAATAACTATTTTTGAACCAATATAAAAAGTACATTTGACATCATAAAATATTATATAATTTTTTATATTAAATAAAAATCATCTAATAATAATACTGAATTAATTTATTATGTATTTCCTAAAATATATTAATTCATCAAAATAAATTTATTAATTGAATTTTCATATTACCCCAAAACACTTTTCATGTTTTTTGTATGAAAATAAAAATTCTTTTTGATGTGATGAAAATAATTTCAATATTATATATAAAATAATTTACATAAAAAATTTTCTCGTGTATTGATGAATATCACCATAATACAAAGACATACACCCCAAGATTAAGGTGCACTACTGTGAGACTTTTATTTGGTGGTTCAACAAACATAGTTTGGTTCGTGTTGTTGATGATCTTGAAATTGTCTCATAAATAGATTAGATCATACATATGTTGTTGGATATCACATTGGGATTGTTCATGGGGAAATATGAGTTATTATAAATGGGATTCATAGGGTACGATGCTAGTATTTGAGGCCATTACTTATTTATTCTATATCAATTTGATTTGGTAAAACGTTAAATTTAATGTAACTATATGATCACTATAAAATGGATATATTAACATTAGTAATGATACATAATGGTTTTAAAAATATTCTTTGATAAAACCATTAATGATCATATATTTACAATAACCATATTTCATGATAATAAATTTAACAATATTTTAAGGGGAGTTTATTTATAATAGTTTGGGTTGTCATAATCATCCACCCTTTATAAAATTCTCCTCCAAAATTTTCAATTCCCACACTAAAACGAAGGTGGGTAACTCTATTTAATAATTTCTTATAGTAACCATGTTTCTTTTTCAAACTTGTGGTTTTTGAACAATATTTTTACCATGTAAATTATCTTATTTTTTAGAACATTGTCTATACGATATAATATTTTCACCATATTATCCTCATATAAGAGATATTTCTCCATCAATACCACATATGAATTGAGTACAACTAACGGTTCTGGTGTGCACTTTCTCAAGAGGTAGAAATGGAGTACATCATTTACATAGGATAGGTTTTGGAGGGAGTTATAATCTATAAGCCACCGCTCTAATGCGATAAATGATATCAATGGAATCAATATATATTAATCTAAAATTTCCCTTATTCCCAGATATAATATATTTATTCTATAGAGATATGTGGAGGAATAAAATATCACCAAAATAAAATGTTAGGTCTCTTGTATGATTATAATCGTAACTCTTATGTTTACTCTAAGAGGAATTTATTTGCTTCTGAATATTTATATCCTTTTACACCATTTCTTCAACCATTTTAGGAGCTAACAGTTTTCCCCCCATCTTCATACCAATGTAAAGGTGTTCTATAACTTGGCAAATAAAGGTCTTCATAAGTAGCAATTTTCATCCTTTAATAGAAACTGTTTTTGTACGAGAACTCTCTTAGATGAAGATGTTGACCTTGTACTCATTTGAAGTCAATTTAATATGCTCACAACATGTCCTCAATTGTCTAGATAGTCCACTAAGATTGGCTATCAGTTTATGGATGATATACCATACTAATTTGTAGCTCATAATTTAGATCATAGTTTCATGATCTTGGCAATGGATATTAGATCTTGATCAGATAAATTTGATAGTGGTACTGCATGTAGACTGAACACTTATCTTATGTATATCATTTAATGTTGATCTATTGGTAATTCCTCTCAAATATAAATGAAGAACATATAATTTGTAAGAATATCCACAATAACTATAAGGCCCTAGCCTTAAAAATTACATAATCTTGAATTATGTTAATAATTCACATTGAGGATCTTTTCCGGATTAGAGTATTAGAGAACTAATTCATAACTTATACATTACAACTTTAATATTTCATGTAGACAATTCTACTCAGTATCCATTTTTTATAATATAAAAACTATAAAAAATAAACATGTTTAGTTCCATGTTTTAAAAAGTATGACATTCTCTTG
Organism: Viscum album; assembly: GCA_963277665.1. Classification (NCBI taxonomy): domain Eukaryota; kingdom Viridiplantae; phylum Streptophyta; class Magnoliopsida; order Santalales; family Viscaceae; genus Viscum; species Viscum album. Next base: position 990,118,319 of record OY728155.1, on the reverse strand, counting down.
ATCCCATCCTTGACATTATTCCACTTTAAGTCATATTAAAAACATTTTGAAAACATTGGATGAGCATAAAAATATTAGTAAGGGATAAAAAAAGTAGGAAAAATGTTAGTTTTCAAGACAAAAATTAAACCATGAATATGTTATCATAAAGTAATAATTTTTACCTTATGGATGTTCCAAAAACACTTCACTAAATATAAGCTCACTGCTTCCCTTCTTTTGTAACCAAAATATTACCACAAAACCCTTAGTAAACACACAAAAAATAAATAACATAAACATGGGACATAATCATAATAAAAGGGAATAACCATACGGTCAACTTCCACAAATCATTATTACAAATTTAAAATCCATATAACTGACTTACATACCCAATTCATTTGAGTTAAAATGTAACTACCCATCCTTGATTTATCACGGAACCACTCATCAAAAGTCCAAGTACCATTACATAATCATAACACATAAAACATTGATAATATCATCATTTCATTAATAACATTTAATTTGTAATCACAAGATATCATTTCAAGAATTTGAAATACTCAATCCATTTAAAAAACCATTTTGAATACGAAACCCCACAAAAAGGGAATAAGGAATTTCTTTTTCTTTTAAAAACATTATGTCTTATAGAGGAAGCCAAATAACAATTATGATGGTGGAGAGGTCATTGTCACCGAAAATGTTAAAGAGCAACATTACTTTTGTCATTTAGTAAAAATCTTTGTAGAAAAATTATTCCATTTGAATGAAAGTAAAAGTCAAATTGGATTACTATACAAAGTAAAAAAGAAGGATGTGTATATTATCAAATTATGTCTCAATGAAAGGATACTGAGACGAAGTACCTTACCATGTATCCGACCTGACATGTTTGTTCATTAATAACCATAATAATAAAATTAAGTTAATTTCTACTTTCTTGAGAACCATTTTGAAGTTTATTTTTCCTTTTATATCACTTATTACCTTATAATAAAAATTAGTTAATTATTGGAGTTCAAATCCTACATTTTTTCGATGTTCGAACTTGAGTAAAAAATGAACTTGTTATAATTATAAATTCTCAACGTGGTCAAAATTATATTATCCCCAAAATAGAATTCATGATTTAGATATAATATATATAATATATATCCATTATATATGTATTCAGAAAATTCCATAACATTTGGATATAAGAAATGAAATGCACCGTTCATGGAGACGGTAAGCCGTACATACACATAAACACTAATTTCATTTTTTCATATATAATGGAGTGAACACTAAATGATCCATAGGAATATTATAATTCCAGTATAATATCTATATTTTTTATGTTACATAATTTTATTAATTCAATCCTTTATAAGTTCCATTATTATCATGAACGAGTCATATCACTTTGAGGGGGTCGTATTCAACACGTTCGAAAATGAAATTATCATATTTATACAACATGAAAAGCATAAAGGTATGTTCTGAATGATAATTATAGTACCATATAAATATGATAAATATAATTTCTATCACATATAATTATAGTTCCATTATAATGTCCACCACGAGAGGTGGTAGGGGAAATCGAACAATCATCGTTTCATGAGGTAGTAGTTCACCGTCCAAAGAAATAGTATGTTCTAAATCCATTAGATGGTGGTGTTTGTAAGTGTAGTTTGAATCCATCCCATAAAATAAACCTAGAATATTTATTATATTTTTTTTATTTCATTAATCAAATTATAATAATAATATAGGTAGTGGATAATGAAAAAAAATAGAAGAACTTGAGATAAGACGTTACCTTTAAATCAGGTAACTCCTATTGGTTTGAACCAAAAGCCTTTATTGAATTGCCTTATAACTCTTTTAAGTGGAAGATATGTATTTTGGGATATTTTTTCAGTTTAGGTTTGATGAGGAATGGGGGTTTTAGAGGTGTGAGTAAGGGTTAGAGGTGATTCCCTTTTTTAAGAGGGAGGATGGGCTCTTTAATAATATTTGAATGTATTATTTATTATAAAAAGATTTTGGGTTCAAAAGACCCACAAATCATTATGATCAATGCTAAGATGAATATAATTAGAATTTAAATCATCAAATAATAATTGGATTGATTTTGGATATTTTGTAATCCTCATCTTTTTTGTTTAACAATTTTTTAGTCTTACGGTTTTATCAATCATTGAACACTTTTCAAATCAAAATAGTTACCAAAAAATGAAAAATATTAAATTAAAGATTCATTAATTAAATTTTAGTCTTGTTTTAACCCTTTGGAATAATATTAGATTTTTTTAATTTTATAATATTTAATAAAATATATAATATTTTAAAATATGAATTATGTCAATTTTGATATTATTTTTATCATGCCTTTTTTAAGAATCTATAAAAAATTGATTGATTTGAAAAAAATTAACTAATAAAAAGTTAACATGTAACTTGCATCCATAAAATTCGTGTATGACATAAAAATAACAAAATTACATTTATTTTAACATTTATAACATCATTTATTTGAATCTTTTATAAATGATGTAATCATTGCATCATTATTGTGTCATAATTACATTTACTTATTTAATCTATAAAAAATATAAATAAAATACCCTTATTTAGGATTTTTTTTGAGATTTTGAATGAATATTTATAGTCAAAATGATAACTTCTATAACCCCATATAAATATTGTTTTAGTAAAATATTCATGTTTATGTTATATTTTCCTTAACTTTAAATTCAATGTAATTAAATGACGTTTTTCACGCAGAAGTTACTCAATGAGGTTATAAAATCAACCAAAGGATTTCTATAATAAGATATATCTCATACAATAGGATTAGGACACATGTTAGTGTAATTTAATATTATTATAATATTATGTTTTACCCTTATTTACCATATTTACCCATTTAAACATGGTAAAAAATATATTTACTTAAGTAACCATTCATAATGAATAAAAATAAATGATACATATTTACACAATTTAGATTATCTGATTCCTAATATGGAATCCATTTTTAAAAATTCAAAACACAAAATATGCAAAAAAATAATTTAAAATTAATTCCATTTTTCAAAACCAAAAAGTGTGTTTTTATGAAGTTAAACTGCCAAATGATTGACATGTATTTATGTTCAATTTAAAAGTGAAATTACATAAAATGACCAAAATTGGGTTAAATGTTAGAAAAATAATCTAGTTATAATTTAAAACCAATTAGAAAGATAATATTAACATATATATAAATCATTTGAAAAGAAATTTTTTTGCTTAAATTACAATATTTTTCAATATTCATTAAAAAAATGAAATTTATCAGAAAACATTTTTTTTTTACCAAAAGTAAATTTTGATTTCACACTTCTAAATAAGAAGTTTATTTTGTCAATGGTATCATATAAAAGTGACAAAACTTGATTTAAAAGGTGTTTTCCATCAATAGGCTGTAAACCTACATTAAAAAAATATTAAAGTATTTATGATTAAAATTGGATTCATTCTCAATTTAAGCCTCTAAATATTACTGGATAAATGTAAAAACATTACACAAACATGTTTAATCAAAATATGGTTAGATTTGTTTATTCCTTTCAGTACAATGACTAGGCATTAACTACTATTTAAAATAATAATATTATGATATTATTTTTCTGTATGAATCATCATTGTGTGCAACTTGAGATTTTGGGGAAACCCATATTTCTGTTTTGGGTAATTTATTGAACATATCATACCATTTAAAGTAAAATTAATATCCTATTTACAAAAATTAACAGAAATCAGAAGTATTATTCTAAAAATACCCACGTCATTACAGCTTTCCCCCTTTTGGGAATTGCGTCCCCACAATTCTATTTACATATCAAATAAGTGGGGTTATTTATCCTTCATAGCATTTTTAGATTACCATGCTTCCTTTTCAACAATGTGGATTTTCCACAAAACCTTTACCTACTGAATTACCATATTCCGCATCACTTGCTCTCTTCGGTCAAGAATCTGGACTGGTTAATCCCAAAAAGAAAGTTTTTCTTCTAACTGAACTACCTATAGACTCAAATCATGAGATGGATCCGAAATAAACATTCTCAACATTGAAATAGGAAAAAAATTCTACGCCTAGGATAAACCTGGAGGTAAATCCACTCTACATGCAACTAATCCAACTTTCTCTAGGATTTTATATGGTCCAATGGACCTCTGACACAACTTCCACTTCTTACCAAAATGCATCATACTTTTCTATGGAGAAACTATGAGAAAGACATGTTCACATACCTCAAATGAAATATCCTTCCTCTTGTTATCCTCATAACATTTCAACCTGCTCTGTACTATCCTCATGTACTTAAGAATTAAAAAAACTTTTGCTGCCATCTCTTCTACCAATTCTGGTCCCATAAACTTTCTTTCACCTACATCATCCCAAAAATCCAGAGTTCGATGCCTCTTTCCATATAATGCATCAAATAGAGCCATCTATATACATGAATGAAAACTGTTATTATAAGAAATCACAACTGAAGAAATATGTAGGTCCCATTTCCCTGGTAATTCATTGATAAAGCACGTAGCATATCTTCCAAGGTATGAATAGTTCATTCTAACTACCCATCTGATTGAAGATGAGAAGATTTAATAAAATTTAATTTAGTACCCCATGACTTTTGAAGGACTTTCAACATGTTAGAAGTAAACTATAGATCACAATCAGATTCAATGGATAGGGGAACTCCATTCAACCTGACTATTTATTTAACATACTATTATAAAAGTTGATCTAGAGATAGTGTATCTTGAATAGGATAAAAATGAGTAGGTTTAGTCAATCGATCAACAATAACCTCGATTTCATTGTTACCTCATTAAGTATTTGGTATTCCAACAATGATTTCCATGGATATATTTTCCCATATCAACTCAAGCATTGGTAAAGGCTGAAGTAACCCTTTCAGTAACTACTGCTATTATTTAACCTTTTTAAAAGTCAAACACTTCACATTAATGTTAGCAATATCTCTTTTCATTCCTTCCCACTAGTAATACTCCTAAATATTTATTTACATCATAGTAGTGCTGGGATGAATTAAAAATAGGGAACTATAAGGTTTACATAATAACTTTTTCTTCAATTGTGAATCATAAGGTACACATAATATCTTTCCAAACTTCAGAAAACAATCTTTTTTAAAGTTAAATTCAGGTAACATACCTTTCTGAACTAACTCTACATTTTTTTCAACCCAATGTCTTCCTTCTACACTTGCATAATTCTAAATGATAGAGGTTATTTCACTGAAACCTAAAACAAAATAAATTATTTTCTCACCCTAACAACTTCTATTCAAAAGTTTATCAAATAGCTAATAAATGGATCCTGTTCAAAACATAACATTGTTAATGTATCATTCTTTTTTGAATCAAATAACCATCCACATTATTTTATTTTCTTAGATGGTAGTGAATCATGAAATAATAATCCTGGATTAATTCCTCCCATATCCTCAATCTCATGTAAAATCCTTTTTGATTGAATATGTACTTCAAACATTTGCAGTCAGTATTTATTTCACATTTTACAACATACAGATGATTCCTCCAATTTTTTCAAGAAAAAACAATAGTAGCTAATTCCAAATCAAGTGTAGGGTAATTTAAGTAATGAGGTTTCAACTAATATAAATAATAATCAAATACCTGATCAGTCGGCATTAGGACACATCCACATCCTTCCAATAAAGCATTACTATAGATTACAAAATCACAATCTCTGGAAGGTAATGGAAAAAACGGGATCATTCACCAATATTGTATTCAATTCTTATAAACAATCATCCCATTATTTTGTCCATATGAACTTAACACCTTTTCGAGTTAACTTAGTCAGTGGGCTAGATGACCATGAAAAATTATAAACAAACAATCTGTAATTGCATACCAAACCCAAAAAACTACAAATATTAGTAATATTTGTGGGTCTTGGCCATTCTTCAACAATTTTGGTTTTAGGAGGATCTATAGTTATGCTATATTTCAAAACAATGTGACCAAGGAATGAAATTTGCTGCAACCAAAACTCACATATCTAAAATTTTCCATACAATTTATTTTCTTTTATGGTTTCCAAGACAACCCTTAAATGACTTACATGTTACTCTTTACATTTGGAATACACAAAAATTTCATCAATAAACACAACCACAAACTTATCCAAGAATTCACATAAAATTAAATTCATAAGATTTGTGAATACAGTAGGTGCATTATTTAACCCAAAAGGCATAACTACAAATTCATAATGGCCATTTATACTATGAAACACGGTCTTCAGAAAGTATTATTCCTTTATATTCAATTTATGGTACCCCGACCTCATTGAGAGGAATAGTTAGGGATATTCTTACTGGGGGGGGGAATCAATTTCAGGGACATTTTAAACAAATTCCAACTTTTATTCCTGTATCTCTTGACCTATTATGATCTTGATTCTCCTATTCTCTTTTCCCCATTGCATGAAATAATAGAAAGCAATAAAAATATGCACATGATATTTTTACAAGGTTCACCACTCAATAAGAGTAGATAAGTCCTTTCCATGCATGGATATGACTAGTGCATGGATTCTACACTATGATGTGATATGCTATTATAGTGGAGTGGCTAGGAAAATAATTCTCTAGCCAGTGTGAGACCCTACAATTTGGAGGGGGAAGGGAAGCAATCCAATTTTCCTGGGATGGTGACAAACAAGTCAAACTTGCAGCCTCTAGCTGGTTCTTTATACTACCAATGGAGACACTCTTCTTCCTTCTTTAGTAATGTAGGTTCTTCTATTGTTCTTCTTCAATTATCTTTACTTTATTACTTGAAAATCAGTAAGCAATCAATTCTTCTTGTCTTCTTATTTTCTTCTTCACTAGTGAAAAACTAGCTGCACTAGGACTTCTTCTTCTTTTGTGCAATTACAGAATGCACTAACACTTCTTCTTGTTTCATAACAAGAATCACATATAACTATGTGATTATTTAGGCAATGAAGATCATATTAATTGAAATAATCAGAGTGAGTTCTTCTCTTGTTCATAAATACATGTGATCATGCATATGGCATGTAGTTGAACACTTCTCCTTCTTCTTCATCTCTTCTCCTCATCTTGGTGCTGTTATTATTTTTGCAATGATATTTCACCCTTTCTTTCTCACAAATGCACACACATGTTTTGATTCCAAATTTGAGTTACTCCACGTGTGCATGTGCATTCATGGAAGCATGAATTCACCACTTATTCTTCTTCTTGTGTGAGAACCCTAATGAGGATAAATCTTTGATCAAACACACGTAGCCTCTTCTTATATTTTTCTTCTTTATTTTATTCTTTCTCACTTGATTTGAATGTATTTAATGTATGAACATGAGTGCATTCATGAGAAAATAAATTGGTATCCCTTCTTCTTTTTTCTTTCTTACTTTTTCACTTAGGTAAGAGATTTTTTTTGTTTTTATTTATTTATGTTTCATTAGACCCGAATAGGTAAACCTTATCCTTGTGCAAACTTGTTTTTCTATCAACCAAGAATTCTAGGCCTCTTATTCAAACCATTCACATGGACACCACCTTGAACCCTCTTTTCCCTTTTTCTTTTTCTTCAAAACCCGAATGGGTATAGTTAGGGTGGGAATTGGTATCTTGTCTCATGCATGTATGTGCATGTGTATCATGCATGCTCTCTTCATATTCCGTCTCCATGCGTGCACAACCAAGGTTCTACCTTCTCCTTCTTGCACACACAACACCCTAAGGTATGCACTGTCTACACTTAACCACACATGATCCCCTGAAAAAACACAAAATATATATATATGTATATATTATAGGTAGTAGAGTTTCCAAAATAGTGTTTGGGTGTAGGAATATCCTTCTTTCATGCAAGGAATGCACAAGAACTCCTCCACAGAACTAAGAGAGTATCTTGGATCCTTCCACGTGAGATGCAACAAGGGTCCATGACTCATGGGATTCTCCACACAAAGATTCAATGAGGGTTCGGAAGAACCAATCACGCACTTGTGGGTACCTCGCATGGGGTGCAAATCTCTTTCACGCAGGGTGTGTAGAAACTCTTCATGCACAAGAGATGCGGATCTACCTTTTGTGACACAAAGAGTGCACGTTATTCTTCTTATAGTATGGCCACACTTTCTTCCTCGAGTTTCCATATTTTATAGGAAAGGATAAGATCTTTTTCGCGTTCCAAATCAACGTCATATTCAATAAATATATCCCTTTGAATACATGAGATCCTCATTTCCTCAAACCATTCAAACCCATGTTAATGATATGATGAATATCTCGGCTGTTTCCTTTTTCCAAACAGGGGATCATATCTTCATGCAGAGAGGTAAGATAACATGCACAATTCTCATGCATTAATCTCTCATAGATGTTCCATGTATCTCATACAATATTTAAGGCCTTGCAACTCCGTTTGCTTTGGACTCCTTCGAAATATCATGCATGAAAGATTTAGATTGCATGAATGGTCTCAGTTCGATCATACGATCACCATGCAAGAGTTTTCATCATCAACGCTGATCAGGAGTGTGATCATGGTGGATCGACAGTGGAAATAGTGAGCAACGGTGTCGGGTTTCACTCCATGCAGTCGGAGGATGAAGATGATGCCATAGCTATTGGATCGGCTCAAATTGATCTCAAACGACCACGATTAAAATGCAGGATGCAGGATGAGGCTTGCGGTCAAAATCTCTCGTGAGATAAGATGAGAGGCTAGGATTTCTTCTGTGTTTTAAAAATGCATCCCACATAGAAACACTCCACTATTTTCTCTCGGTTTATCAATCAACTCCTCCCAAACACAACTCAGAATTCTCCTCTCCCCCCTTTGGTGTTGCCCCACACCAGTTCTCTACGGGCGCGCTTCTGTGCCCACTCATGCCTCCTGTGGGCGCGCTCCTAGCGCCCACTATGCATCTCGCATATGGGTTGATCCCCGTGCTTGCACTCCTGCAGGCTTATACATGGCCCGAACATGCCTCTTACGAGCTGGATCTGCCTAGGCTTCCCCATGGGTGCGGTTGACCCCTTTGGTCCTGCATGTGCCTCGGGTTGATGCTGGGGTAACTAGCTCGTGGGCTGGCCCCAATTTTTTAGTAAGGCCTTATAAAAACATGGTAGAAAACAAGTATACACAAAAACTGTATGGCCATCAATAAACACAACACCATCCTCATTATGGCCACCCTAAAGTCCAAGCATCTTATTAACATTTTCCTCTTCATTTCATTTTGGATTATCAAATCCAAAGTACTTCATTCATAATTAAAATGATTCCACTTCAATGTTTTAAACATTGTATCACACATGATATAAGTTCTTTTGAACTTTTCAAGATCAGTGCTTCAATCGTCTGACTTGCATTCTCCATTTCACATAAGAGAGTGTGTTTAACCATCATTTCCATTCATCATCAACATTCATTGACCTCATTAACAAAAAATACAACTCAATTACAAATGTGGTCCCAACAATCTACCCCTTTGTATTTGTTGGCAATACCCAATGTTTTTCTTCAAAATGAATGTGTCAATGTGAGTCTTCACTTCTTTCTCTCTTCAAACATTCATTTGACTTACCTCCCACTTATTGACAAGAAATACAATGTTCATGAGAAGAGGGGTATCGATCCTTACTCAAGAAATGTTCAATCAATCATTTCACTCTATATATAGTTGATCCATGCTTGGTGTAAAAAACAAGAGGATTTTATTTAGACAACAGAGCTGCCCATTATCCACTGAATCATGATACCTCATGATATGATAACTCATGAACATTACTTCAAGATATTTTCACTTTATTTCTAGGATTAGGATAATAAATGTATATGATATAATCAACCTGAAACTCTTACACTTACTTTAACAAATGGATCAAAAACATTCATGTGTATAAGAAGGATAAGTGACCTTGGAACACTTTCATTCTTCTTAGGTCACTGAGTGATTCAGTTACCCCCCCTTTGAGAAATAATATTTACTTTGAGTAACCAAGGTTGAGATATTGGGAAATGACATAACTTTTCTAATGACTTGATCTTCAAACAATTCTCAGAGTAATTGAATTTTGATATCAACTAATGTTGAAACTAATTGAGATGGTAACTATGGTAGCTTATTCATGTGTCTCCCCCTCAAGGGAACACTTCTCACCATTTATTCTTTAGATCTCCCCCTGAGAGCTTACCTCACCTTCAATTCCCTGTATGATAAGAAAAAATACAATACTCAATGATTTAATGGAATAAGGTGGATCCTTCTTGTTCCATCAATGTGAACAACAGGGTGGAGATGATCTTCTCAAACCAGATGCTCCATTATTCACACATTCACAACTAATCTTCAATGCTGACTGTAATTGTGTGGACCCCGCTATTTCTTCCATCTCTTTATGTGTGAATCTTCTTTCTTCAAGGGATTTCAAGGCACTAGAATCTCCTGGTGCAACATTAATCTTTTTAAGGAATTCTTGTTGGCCTCAAGTAAATTCAAAGAATATTTTAACAGTATGACAAAACCTATTGTACCTTACACACATAACTTCTTTTTCTTCTTGTAGAATCTTCTTTCTGCTTTTATCACAAGACTTAGCCTATTCATCTTCCATCTTTCTCATTTTTTTCCAAATATTCTGTAAAAACCACCAAAATATCATTCGGGAATGAGGAATGAAGATTGAATCTTCTACATGGCTTCTTCTCAGTGGATTCCTTCTTAGTAGTTCTTTTGGATGCACCACCCTTCACCTTCTTGGATTTAGAATCCAAGGACTTCTCATCATTCCTTCTTGAGATCTTCCTAGGAGAATTTTTTTCATATTATTTATCTATTTTCTTTCTAATGATGCTTCTTCATTCCTAACTAGATTCTATGGTCTTCTTTTCTTATCATCTTTGGGTACCTATTGAAATGAACATGTACCTTTCATATGACCACTCCCATTGCATACATCACAGATGTTATCTAACAGTCCAAATCTTTTTTCAGTATACAGATTCTTCTGGATCTTTGGATGTTTCTTCTTCTTGTCTATATTTCTCCCCATTGAGATGTGATTTCTATGTTCTTTTTCATTTAAGTGATTGTACCAAATATCCATTGCACAATTCCCAAATCTATTTCAGCACCAGCATTGACCAACATACCTTGACTTCTTTCCATCTTCTATATAAGGTTGCTGAATCTTCTTCTTGGTATGTTTTGATTTCTGTGGGGACATATCTTCTATACTCTTTCCCCTATCCACAATAGACACAGTGGTAGGTTTCTTATCACTTTTCTTCATCCATACTTGTTTCGAAATTTTTTCCAACCTGCAATTTTTGTAGAAATAATTTTAAAAACATTAGTACAAGTTGGTATGGATGGTACCTTTATGTTCTCAACTTCTTGTGATAGATCATTGAGTGAATCCATGATCTTCTTATCACATATTGAATGACTTTTGAGAGTAGAATCCTCCAGTGAACATTGAGTACTAGCAAAAACTATTTCCTTATTTTTTGGAGACTCAATATGTGTCTTTTCAAGATTGCTCAAATGAGCTTCAAATTATAGACATTTCATATTGAGGATGACTTTTTGGTCTTCAATCATAGTCATCCTCTCTTAAACGGAATTTTTTAATCATTCAAATTCATCTTCATGCATATTTACTTTTTTTTACCAAAGAGTCAAGTTATTTGATCTTCTTGGAGTCTTCTTCTAAATATAACTCCTTGAAATAATTTCCTTTTTTATGATCATCTTCAAGTGCATGGATCTTCTCTTATAGAGTCTTATTGACTCCCTCTATTTCTTTAACAACATTGAGACACATTGAAGAACTCAATTCAAATTACCTCATTGTTACTTCAAAGGCTCCATCCTATTTGGAGAGCTTTAGAAATTCAACAATTTTTACTTGTAATACTTTCTCCAAAACATAATTTTCACCTTCTAGCTGAGTGATATTTTCCTGCATGTATTGAAATAATATACAAACCAGAGACATAATCTCTTTAGGAATACCTTACAGAATCATTCTTAATATATGAACTGTTATTTCTTGAGATGTTGTAGATTTATCATCACCACTTGTGCCAGAATTTTCATCATGAGAATAATTTCCAAATTTATTAACACATACCTCTTTATAATTTGAGGTAGGAAGGTTATCCATTTTCTTGGTGGAAACTTGAGTTACCTTCTCAAAACATTCCAAGTCTGGTGTCTCTTCAATGTATTCCAAATATGGAGAACCAGATGCTTCCTCCTCTTTAGATAAGAGGGACTTCTTCAACTTTCTATTCTCCTTCTTTTTCCTGTTCATTATGGTCTTGGTAGATATATTCTTTTACTCAGAGATAACAGAATCTTCAATTGATTTTCACTTCATTGATAACTCAGAAAAGAAACTAAGGTCTTCAAAAGAAAATAACTTCACTATAGAGAATTCAACAGTGGTGAACTTGTCCCTCTGATACTAATTGAGAGGACCAGTTCGGGATATTCCTAACGCTGAGAGGCGGGGTGAATTAGTTTTGGGGAATTTTTAAACCAATTCTAACTTTTATCCCTGTACCTCTTGACCTATTAGGATCTTGATTCTCTTATTCCCTTTTCCCCATCGCATGAAATAATAGAATGCAGTAAAAATATGCACATGATATTTTTACAAGGTTCACCACTCAATAGGAGTACCTACATCCTTGCCATGCATGGATATGAAAAGTTCATGGATTATCCTCTATGATATGATATGCTATTATAGTGGAGTGGCTAGGAAAACAATCCTCTAGCCAGTGTGAGTCCCTAAACTTTGGAGGGGGAAGGGAAACAATCCAATCTTCATGGGCTGGTGACAAACTAGTTCAACTTGCAGCCTCTAGTTGGTTCTTTATACTGCCAATAGAGATATTCTTCTTCTTTCTTTTGTAAGGTAGGTTTTGCTCTTGATATTATTCTGTGCTCTTCACTTGATTACTCACAAAGAAGTAGGCTATAAATTCTTCTTGTCTTATTCTTTTCTTCTTTACAAGTGCAAAACTAGATGCACAAGGATTTCTTCTTCTTTAGTACAATAATATAATGCCCTAACACTTCTTCTTCTTTCTTAGCAAGAATCACATATAACAATTTGATTATTCAGTAAATGAAGATCGACTTACTTGGCATCATTAGAGTGAGTTATTCTCTTGTTCATAAATGCAAGTGATCGTGCATATAGAATTTATTTGAACTCTTTTCCTTCTTCTTCTTATCTTCTCTCCTTCTTGGTGCAGTTATTATTTATGAAATAATATTACACCCTTTCTTTCTCACATGTGCGCACACTTGTTTTGATTCTTTATTTGAGTTAATCCATGTGTGCATATTCATGAATGGAAGTATGCATTATCCTCTTATTCTTCTTCTTGTGTGATAACCCTAATGAGGATAAATCTTTGAGCAAACACACGTAGCCTCTTCTTCTCTTCTTTATCTTTCTTTTCCTTATTCTCACTTGATTTGAATGTTTTTAATGTATGAACATGAGTGCATGCATGAAAAAATAAAGTGGTCTCCCTTATTCTTTTTCTTTCTTACTTTTTCACTTAGTTAAGAGATTTGTTTTTGTTTATTTATTTTTGTTTCTTCTTACCTGAATGGGTAAACCTTCTCGTTGTGCAAAATTATTCTTCTATCAACCAAGCATTCAGGGCCTCTTCCTCAAACCATTCACATGGACACCACCTTGAACCCCCTTCTCCCTTTTTCTTTTTCTTAAAACCCGAATGGGTATAGTTAGGGTGTGCATGGGTATCTTTCCTCATGCATGTACGTTCATGAGTATCATGCATGATCTCTTACTATTCCTTCTCCATGCATGCACAACCAAGTTTCTACCTTCTCCTTCTTGCACACACAACACCCAAAGGTATGCACTGTATACTCTTAACCACACATGAGCCCCTACAAAAACAAAAAATATATATATGAATATATTATAGGCAATAGAGTTTGCAAAACAGGGTACGAGTGTAGGTGTATCCTTCTTTCACACAAGTAGTGCACAAGAAATCCTCCACAGAACCAGGAGAGGATATTGGTTCATTACATGTGAGCTGCAACAATGGTCCAGGACTCACAGGATGCTCCAAACAAATATGCGACGAGGGATCAGAAGAACCTATCAAGCACTTGTGGGTACCTCACACGGGGTGCAGATCTCCTTCACATAGGGTACACGGAAACTCTTCGCACACAATAGTCACGGATCTGCCTTTCACGACACAGAGAGTGTGCGTTCTTCTTCTTCTAGGATGGCTAAACTTTTTGCCTCAGGTTTCCTTCTTTTATAAGCAATGATATGATCTTTTTCTTGTTCCAAATCAACATCATATTCTATAAAGATATCCCTTTGAATACATGAGATCCTATCTCTTCAAACCATTCAAACCCGCATCAAAGATATTTGTCATATCTTAGGTGTTTCCTTTTTTCAAATGCGGGATACATTCTTCATGAAGAGAGGTAAGATAAAAGGAAAAATTCTCATGCATGAATCTCGCACGGATTCTCCATGTTTCTCAGAAAATAATTAAGGCCTTGCAACTCTGTTTTCTTTGACCTCCTTCGAAATATCACGCATGCAAGACGTAGATTGCATGCATGGTATCGGTTCAATAAGACGATAACCATGCAAGAGTTTTAATCATCAATTCTGACCGGGAGTGTGATCATGGTGGATTGGCAGTGGAAACAGTGAGCTGTGACATCAGGTTTCACTCCATGCAGTCGTAGGTTGAAGGTGATGACGCACCCATTGGATTGGCTCGAATTGATCTCAGATGGCCACAATTGTAACACAAGATGTGGGATGAGGCGTGTGATCGAGATCTCTCGCGAGATTAGATGACCGACTAGTATTTCCGTCGCCTTTTAAAAATGTGTCCCACGCTGAAACGTGCCGCTGTTTTCTCTCAGATTATCAAACAACTCCTCCCAAACCCAACTCATGATTCTCCTATCCCTCATCTGGTGCCTCTCCGCACTGGTTCTCTATGGGCGCACTTCTGTGCCCACTCATGCCTATTGCGGTCGTTTTTCTAGTGCTCACTATGCATCCTACGCACGGGTTGATCACGGTGTGGACACTCTTATGGGATTATACATGGCCCACACATGCCTCTTCCGAGATGGCTCTACCTAGGATTCCCTATGGACATGGTCGACCCCTATGGGCCTGTATGTTCCTCAGTTGAGGCTGGGGTGTCTAGCTCATGGGCTGGCCCCAATTTATAGCAATGCCTTATAAAAACTTTGTAGAAAAACAATATACACAAAAAAGCATGGCCATCAATAAACACAATACCATCTTCATTATAGCCACCCTAAATTCTAAGACTCATTTTTAACATTCTCCTCTTCATTTCATTTTGTATTATCAAATCCAAAGTACTTCATTCATCTTTAAGAGGATGCTACTTCAATGTTTTAAACATTGTATCACACATGATACAAGTTCTTTTGAGATTTTCAAGATCAGTGATTCAATAATATGACTTGTATTCTCCATTTCACTTAGTAGAGTGTCTTTAACAATAATTTCCATTAATAATGGCCATTAATTGACCTCATTGATGACAAATAAAAATCAATGAAAAAAGTGGTCCCAACTCTCATGTCAATCTACAAAACAAAATTGAGGTCCCTAGAGCTGATAAAAAAATCAATGATATGAGGCGAATGATACTTGTTCTTAATAGTGATATTATTAAAGGCTCTATAATGAATGAAAAGTATCATTGAAACATATTTATTTCTAAAAAACAATACTGGTGAACACTACAATGATGTGCTAGTTTGAATGATACCTTTATATAAGAACTCCTAGAGTTGTTTCATTAACACTAAAAATTCAATTTGAGCCATTCGATAAGGGGGTTTTAAAATTGTCTTACCATCCAGAACTAAGTCCACAGTAAATTCAAATACCTGATCAGGTATAATATTAGGCAACTCATCAATAAAAACATCTAGATACTCACTTACTATTTCCACATCATTAATATAAATATTTCATTTGTTTTTAGAAATATGGTCAAGGTAATAATTATTTCCATCATTCAGTAGTTTCATATAATCTTGATATGTTATCAGAGATATGGGTTCATTATTGTACCCAAAAATAAATAATTTATGAAAATAAACATCTTTATCTCTATAGTAAATCTTATTATGGTAAACAAAAATCCAACCCATTCCTAAAATAACATCAAACTCTAATAGAAGAAAAAAAAACAAGGTTTTTAGTAAAATTATTTCCACAATTAAGGATAGTAAGGTTATTATAAATTTTTTCCCTCAACATTTCCCCTAGGTGTATTTACCACAATTTCATGATTTATATATTGATATGGAATTACTAATTTACTTGAAAATTTATCATAATGAAAGAATGTGTAGATCATAAATCAAGCATCACATTGGCATAATCTAAAAAAACAAAGTACCTAATACCTCTTAATTTGATGGTCCCATATCAACCATAATAGTAGAAAATTATTTTGCCCCACCCTTCTACGTTTGATATGTCTGGTTTCCACCTTGGGTAATAAACATTGTACACAAATTGGCATAATGCCCAAACACATTTCAATTAAAACATCTTTCTTCTAGATTTTCATTACCTGTATGATCATCTTCATTACAGTTATGACTAATATGACCAGTCTTACCACACCAGAAGCCCTTTACATATTTTTAGAGACATTGCCCAGTATTCTTTTTATCACACTTCTCACATGATGAAAATTTAATTTCCAAACCTCCAAGCTTATTTGATGAATTATTTCCCTTTTCCTGCCAATTGGACCTCTTCTTTTTTATTTCTCTCTTGGGACACCAGATCATTAGAAAAAACCATTTATACCTTCTCAAAACATCTATCAAGTTTCCCATATCTTTTTAATTAAGGAGAGGATAATTATATTAGATATCACAACTTCTGTCCTGAGTAAAATTTATTTTCTTATTATCATGATCTCAGAAAAAATTTGAAGAATACCTTTCCAGTCGAGTGAAATTTTTATCGTAAGAAGCCACTAATACATCCTCCCACCTCAATTAGAAGATTTTATTCCTTACTAAGTTGAAACTCTTTATGAAGATATTTCTCATGAATCATACCTTTGAATTTATCCCAACTAAGAGTATCAATATTTTCAATGTCCCTGATATTTTTAACAATCAACCACCACTGATCTGCTTATCCTTCAAAAAGATAAATAGCATAGAAAACATTTTGACTATTTGTACAACCGATGACCTCGAAAGACATTTCAATTGCATTGATCCAACCTTCAACTTCAACATGGTCAAATGATCCTATGAATGATGGGGGATGTTTCCTCATAAAATTATCTAATATTGACATGTTCCTCTATGGTCGATCTGGTTGATCTTGTTAATGTATACCACCACCATTTATAGTCTGATCCAACAGTACAATTACTACAACAAACTATTCAGGTCCGATTCCGACCATTTTGGGATGCTGATTTGGAATATTATTCCCTTATGCATTCTTTCCTAGCATTTCTTCCATGTTTCCTCTAGAGAAAAATATTCTAGAAAGACATATCTTAGATGAATCAACAAGGTAATATTCATATTCTATATCATTTCAATTTGTTCATAACATAAAAATCATTTATGGATATTCAATTAATAAAATTATAACTCTTAATGTTATCCAAACTGACCTCTGATTCAGTATATAAGGGACCATCCATAATCATTACATAATCATGAATTAAGTAAATAATTCACATTAAGTATATTTTTGGGTTTAGAGATTTAGATAATTATGTCATAACATATACATAAAAACATGAATATTACATGTCAACACTTCTACTCAGAATCCAATTTTTTCATAAAATATAGTCTCTAAAAATGATACATGTTTTAAACATATTGAATTTTCCATGATCCCATCCTTGACCCTATTCCACTTTATGTCATACGAAAAACATGTTAAAAACATGGTATTAGAAAAAAATTCTTATTAAGGGATACACAAATAAGGAAAACTCTTAGTTTTCAAAATAATACGTAAACCATGAATAATTTATCAAAAAGTAATAATTTTCACATTAAGGAAGTAGAAAAAATACTTCAACGAATATTATCTCATTGCTTACCCTTTTTTTGTAAACAATATATTACCATAAAACCCATATAAAACACACATAAAAAATAAATGTTAAATCTGAGATATAATCATACTGAAATCGAATAACCACACGGCTGACTTCCACAAATCATTCCTACAAATGGATTATCCATACAACCAACTTCCTTACCCAAAGCATTGGAGGTTATAACTTAACCACACATCTTTGGTTTATCACTGAACCACCTATCAAATTTCCAAGTACCATTACATAATCATAACACATAAAATATTATAAATATCAACATTTAAGTAATAAAATTTAATTTTATATCACAATATATTATTTCAATATATTGAAATAATAAATCCATTTCAAAAACCATTTTCATTACAGAATCACTCAAAAAGGGAATAAGGGATTTTTTCCTGTAAAAAATATTATGTCTTATAGTGTAAACCAAATGACGATTACAATGGAAAAGAGGTCATTTCCACTGAAAATGTTAAAAAGAAACAGTACTTTTGTCGTTTAGTAGAACAATTAATCAAAAAAATATTCCCTTTTAATTAAATTAAATGTAAAATGGGTTTATTATACACAGTGTAAATAAAGGAGGTGTGTATTATAAAAATATACCTCAATGAAAGGACATTGAGACGAAGTCCTTGAACTCATGTCTGACATGACTCATTCATTATTTAATTCCTATAATAATAAAAAATGTTAATTTATAAGTTATTCAAAACATTTTTCAAGTTTATTTTCTTCTTATATCACTTATTATCTTGGTATAACAATTAGATAATTATTTGAGTTCATATCGGCCATTTTGAAAATGTTCTAAACATGAGTCAAAAATGAACTTGTTATAATTATAAATTGTCCATGTGGTCAAAATTATATTATCTACATAATTATATCCATGATTTATATATCATATATATCATATATATCTCGTATATATGTATTTATATAAGTCTATAACATTTGGATATATGAAATGAAATGCACCGTTCCTAGAGACTGTAAGATGTACATATGCATGAACGATACTTTTATTTCATTTTCATATTTAAAGGAATGAAAACTAAATGATACATAGGTATATTATAATTCTATTATAATATATATATATATATTATATGATACATAAGTTCATTAATCCCATCCTTTATATTTTCCATGTATAGAATGAACGAGTCATATCACTTTGAGCGGGCGGTAGTTCACACTTTCTCAAATGAAATTATCGTACTTATACAACATGAAAAGTATAAATGTATGTTTTAAATGATAATTAAAGTAGCATAGAGATAAAATAAATATCATAAATATCATATATAATTATCGTTCCATCACAATGGCCACCATGAGAGGTGGTAGGGGAAATTGAACAATCAACGTTTTTTAAGTCAGCAGTTCGCTATCCATAGAAACAGTATGTTGAAAATCAATTTGATCGAGGTTTGTGTATGTGTTGTTAAAATAGTTCTAATAAAAAAAATCCTAGTATATTTATGATACTAGTGTTGTTATGTAATCAGATAATAATAAGAGAATAGGTAGTGGTGAAGGAAAATAAATGAAAAGAACTTGAGAGAAGAAAAATTAAATCTAGTTCTTTTGAGTATTTGAGATAGAAAAATGATGTTTTATAAATTCATGACATTTGAAAACCTTATCTTAAAAGAGTTACATGATCATTTTTTTCAAACTAATTTATGAAAAGAACATATTAAAATATAAATGAGGAAATATGAAACTAAAAGATTACAATCAGTAGGCTTCCCCTGTGGCTTATTCTATTAAATATGGCATAAAGAAACATTTTAAATTCAATTATATATTTTAATTTTATTGAATCATGAGTATATAATATTTATATTTATGAAATTATAAAATAAGTCACCATAAATATATTTATTATTTTCATGCCATGGGGGATATTTGGAAAACTATCTCTCAAATTACTTTTAACTCTTTTTGACGACATTATTTTCCATATAGACTATTTTTATATTTAATTTCATTATAAAAACTAGAATAACAATATTGTAAAAACTAAAATTATGATTTTATATTCTATATTTAATCAAATATAATATCACATATGTTAAATTATTAATATAGTAATATGGAATTTCCTCACTATAAGTACTCATCAACTCATACAATTTGGGATTTCAAAACCTGGTATATTATGTTAATTTAATTACACATATATACCCATTTTATTTAATGATTAAAAATTAATTTTATATTAATGAATTTTTATTAAATATATCATAAATAACATGTATCATGGGTTAATAAATTTAAATGATTCTAATATGTACCCACTATTATGATTCCCCTCTTGCTACCCTAAAATATATTACTAGGAAAATAGATTATGTTATGCTGGCCAAATGAAAACATATGATCAAAATAAAAAAATGTGTGGTTTTAAAAAATAAGGGAAAATATAAAACTCATATGATATGTATAATAAATACTTCTCATTGTAGTGTGATGGGTCTCTAATTATTTAGATTTGAGACACATGGACCCTAAAAAATAGATAGGATTTGAAATAATAGGTTCTAAAAAAACTAAAAAGAAATTAAAATATGAGAATAAATGAAATCTCCCCAAATTTCATTGGAATTACACCTCTGAGAACATATATACACTTATTCACCTTGGTATACATAGAAATATATCCATAGTATAAGGCACACATGGTTTTCTTAACTATAATCATAGTGTATGGGTTACACTTTGACTTCCCATAATGAGATCAACAACTTTATACCTTATATGATTCTTAGTAAAAACCTCAAAAGTAATATGTTGAAAAGTATACTAAGAAATTCCCATACAAAGTGAAATATACCACATATAATAACCTCCATCATATAAGTATTATGCTTTTTAGATCTAGGGATGGTGGTAGAATAGTAATGCGGTTCATCTTCGGTGTATCATATTTCTCATACCTTTGGGACACTATCATTGTATACTATCGATATTCTAATTCATTCATCTAGGTATAATTCAATATGGTTGGATTATACATTATATTTTACATAATGTTTTAGTCTTAATATCCCCAATGAATTCAAACAGATCAAAATCTATTTTTTATAGCATGGATGTTATTCATATAAATTTTTAAAATTGTAAGTATATTCATTTATGGATTCTTGTAATAAAAAAATCGGGAATGCAAACTTTTTTGTCCAATATTATTTGATAATGTCTAATAATGATCATATTTTTCTCACAATATTAATCATTATTATTTTTTTATTCCATTATATTGTGTTTTATATTCACAAGACCTTTAAATAAAAAAATCATGTCCATGGGACCGACATGTTTTTAGATAATCTCATATGGATCATTCCCCGATTAGATCCCCATTTCACAAAATAAATATAATAATAGAAATATTAATTTCTATTATTATTAATAAAAATTTCAATTAGTGGAAAATAAATTTTTCAATAGGATATTATAAATGAATATATCTATGAAGAATGTGATCATGAGAGTCCTTATGATATTTTCGTATTTTATAAATTTTAATGTGTTATAATTTTAGTTATTAATTTTTTATTTTATTTTATCTAAAATTTTTAATCATATAAAAGTTCCTGATACATAACACCAAATTTTATTAGTGTAAATGTGTATTCAAAACAATACAATCCTTGTAATTACACATGGTCTATATATCCTAAAACTAGTGAAGTACATTATTATTTATTTATTGAGATATTGTTATTTTTAAGTAGTCTTAGAAAATATTCATATGAATAAAGAGTAAAATGAAAAGGTAATCTATTTTAGATATGTAATGTATAATTGACTACCCAGTGTACTTACCAAAACCAGAGTGCTTATATTAATTGAAGAAGGAATCCACTAAATTCACCCAAAATCACATATTAAAAATGTATGTGTAGTAAAAAACCAGAAATGTGTTCCCTAGAGTATTTCTTCAACATAACAAAAATATTTTCATATGAATAAATTGGTCTACATATGATTTCTGATCAATCCTCAAATCAATTAAAGAGGATAAATTTTTTCCTTATATATATATTTTTACAATGAATATATTTTGAGATTGATGTATGGGATTTCATTCAACATAGGTTCAAATTATCAAGTCACATAACTATTTCTATAACTTTTTTTTCTCAATCCTCTTTCATGATTCCAGTTTCAACCATCAATAGATCATTAGAATTTTTTGAGAATAAAAAAAGCCATCAGCTAAGGTTTCATTGAATTTCATTGATTCATACCATCACAAAGAAACTCATAAAAATTTATGCCAAAAAATCTCTATTAAAACTAAAATAATATAGGACTAATTAATAATAGTCCACAAAGAAGAAGAAAAAAATTAAATGTAATGAAATATGAGAAATGAAGCTTACAAGACCTCGCGATGGAATTTTCTCTTCTCTTATAGATCATAGGTTCTCTCTTATTACTTCATCATTTGAACTAATAATTATAATTTAGAGCTATGAAAATTTATATCCTCACCATATATTATTCTATGGTTCCCTGGGTGACGATTATACCTTTATGTTTTCAATCGCTCACTTTATACAATTTCTGGATGTCTCATTCATGTATGACCTTCTCAAAATCATGTTATTTGTTAAATAGAAATTTAGATCACTTCTAGGTGGTTAACTCCATCTATTATTCCTGCTTATTTAATTGATTCATAGTACCACATTCTTCTTTTATTATGATAATTCTATATTAGGAAAAAGTTTCCCCTTTTACATGATTTAATTCGTTAAAATTTTCTAGTATACTCATTAATATGAATGAATTCTACATAGACCTAACATAAAAATTTATTCACACATAATTAGTATTCCCAAATTCACATAATGTGAAATATAATCATTAATTTGTAATGGGTTGCATCAATTGATTTTGGAAGCAACTTCATCAAAAAAATATAAAAAAATACAATAACATCATATTTCACAGTTATCAATATCAGAAAACATGATAATTTAAATGGATTGCATTTGATGGATTCTTATTTTATGTTTCGATGATTTCATATAGACTTATTAAAAAATAATAAATAGTCCATGCTTATTTCAGTTTTCATTGGGTTTTTAATATTCTTATCTATTCATATTAACTAGTGCATGGTTTTCTTCAACTATTTCGCATCCACTTGTTAATATAATATTAGTGCCATATTATTGTGGATATCACTACTCGAAGAGACACATTAAATATTAACATGAGATTTATGGATTTTATTTTATTTTGAAAATTTATATATAATAGTTGATTATATTTATTATACTACAAACATTAATTAAAATAAAATAATTATTAAAAACATGAACAACCCAACAGAATTATTTAAGAATGATGTGTTTGTTTTCAACCATGAGTACACTATATGGAATTTTTTTGAGAAATATATTATATGTTTTTAGTGGTTGATATGGACATGATGTGATTTTAAGAGCTTCTAATTTTAATGAGATTTTTTGTAGAATAATAAATTTTTATAAATATGATATTGTTAAAATATGAGACTGAAATTTTATAATAAAAGATAATTAATATGAATATTGATGTATAAATAATACATTTATTTCATTAGAATTATGTGGTGGAAATTGGGATGAATATGTATGAATATATTCGCATATATATTGGCAATATTCAATGATTATAATTGTTGTAAAATAATTAATATGTTGTTTTTGTTATAATTGGACATGTGGGGAAGTCCACTATCTTATGTAATATGATTGAAGGGATATTTAATATGATTTAGAGTTCTAATGTTGAAAATTATTGAAGAAATTATCTTACATATATTGTATGTAACATCTAATTTCCATTTTCAATAATTCTTAAACTCCTCTTTCAATTGTGTTCTGGTTTGGTTTCATTTAGATTTATTTTAGGAGATTTTATGAAAATTCTCGGGGGTTTATGAGATATAGAATTTTTTGGAAAACCATACTCCAATTTCATGTTTTGGATAGTGGTCTCGGCATGGTGTGTGGATTTTTTTTCAGTATCCATGCGTAATTTCCCAGAAAACCACGCAAATGGGTTTTTCTGGATTCAATATTATTATTAAAAATTTCCAAGCCCTCTTTTCATGTCCCGGACAGACCTCTTTCATCCCAAACACATTTATATTTTCTTATAGATCCCAAAAAAGGTTCTTGTCCCCACAAAACCCTTCTAGAAGTGATTCAAAGCTAGAATAACATCAGTCGATCTTCTTCCAGTTAGTTTCCTCTCCCAATTCTCTTCCTCCTACAATCTATCTCTTTCTCCTTTGGGTTCTATGGATCTTGGTATTAGTTAGTAGATCTAGTACCCTTTGTTTTTTTATCATAAATTCTAGCTTTATTCCTTTTCATGTGATCTTCGTTCTTAATGAAAAAATCCCGATTAGGTTTGGATATTGTGAGATCCATTATTTTTGCTAGGAAATTATGTTACAATGCTAAATTTTTATTGAACCTAATTTCTATGATTAAAATTAAATTGTATGAATTTAAATGAAATATTTTATGTTTTAACAGAATATATTTCAATCCTTCTATTATAAAAACTCAATTACGATGAATTGGGTGTTTGAGGAAAAAATTGGTTTTCTGGATAGGAATTGGAATTTGTTGAGATTTAAATTGTTTAATTTAAATTTCTATTTTTATGGGATTTGAATCAATTGAATTGTTTATTTTTAATAGAGGAAAATATATTTTATGGAAATATTTTCCAAAAAATCCGATTCATGGGAATTAGGGGTTTGTGATGTAAATGATGGGATTGTTTAATTTGGTTTCAAACCCCAATTTTGTGAAAGAATTGCTTAAATGTTTTGATGGAAACCATAAGGTTTCATCATTCTAAAAATTAATTTTTTGAGTAAAAACACTTTTGGGGTTTTAAGGAAAAAATTGGATTATTATAAATTGAAAATATGATGAATTTAATTTTCTATTATAAAACGAATTTTCTATCAATGGTTTGTACTTGAGAACATTCAAGAAAAAGGAAATTAGTGAATTAATTTTGTGGCACTTTACGATTCTATTGTATTCTAAAATAACAAATCAGCCCATCCCATTCCTTAGGCGATGGTGATGTGTCCCCTTTACCTTAGTCCTAAAGGGGTATATATACATATATTTCCATATTCATAGTGTTGGATTCCTATAGTAAGGAATTATTGTTCCTATTTGGACCATGACCAAGTTGGTTGCTTGTTTTTGTTTTTGAATGCCTATATATTCCAATGTTATAAGCTATTTTACATGCCTTGATAATTTATATAAACTGTTTATATAAAATGTTTATTTAATCCATTTGATAGAATTTATCGGTATGCAATGTATACCTTGATTAAATAAAAATTCCAGGTTTTGAATTTTTTTTACAATTTTAAATATATAACATGATTTGCTATATGTATTTCAATTTTTTAAAGTATAGATCATTATTTGTTTAAATATTCTTTGTTAATGCCGAACCTATTTTTTTTGAAATTGAATTAAAATTTTGGTTAAATTAATATTGGTATCTATTATGGGATCTTTGGGTAAAATCCTACTGAGATTTTCCTCACACCATACTTGTGTCTTCATGTATATATATATTATTTCTTTCCATTTTAGAGCAAAGTAAAAAATATTTTTTGGAGGTGAATCCTACTGCTAAACTGTGGTCTGGTTGAGTTGTGTCCTTAAGGACTTTGGGTTTCCCCCCGTTTTTACATGGGTTGTAGTACTTTATCGATTTTTCCTATTTTACTACTGGTACTATACTGCCATTTAGGCTTTCCTTTGATATGAATATTGTCTTTTTTTTTGGTTTCATTCCTCAATTTTAGTGGAAAAAACAGACCCATATTCATTTTTTATGATTCCATGTTTTAGTCATTGACTTGTGGGGATATAGAATTCCCTACATGATATGATATGAAAACTCATTTATTGGGTTACCAGGGTATACAAATTGGATCATGACATCGTAAGTTGTTTGATCCAAAAAATATTGTTATGGAATTTATTGTGCATTTAATATATGAATTTATACATGTTGAAAAAGTAGGATTTCCAAAAAATTTGGAATCAAATAATTTAATCCCTTGTTATACTCTAGATAATTATAGTAACCAACTACTATTGAAATCTATGAACACTAACCTTATTTATGGGAAATTAAAAAAGTTATACATTGGGTGGTGTTGATGGTAATTTGAAATTAAAATATTTGAAAAATATCATTCATAATGAATGATTATATTTTAATGAATCTTTTTATTATTAATTAGGATATAGTAAAAAATTAACAAGAATTTCCATAAAATATTTTTGAAATATTATTAACCTAATTAATTTAATATAAAATAAATAAATGAAGAAAATTAATTGGTTTGAGAGTTTAGATGTCGATATTGAACAAATATATAGAAGAAAAATATTGAAGAAAGAGTAAGAAGAAGATATTGAATAGGTATGTATCTAGTTTTGATCATATTTTTCCTAGAAAAACACAACTATTAGTGATAATCTAATTGTTTATCATGAGGAAATAAAAGATGATCAGTGTGTGGACAATATGATGAATATATAAACCACTATAATTTTTTTTAACAAGAATTAAAAAATGAGTTTAGTCTCTATTGATATTTCATGTTAATGGGAGACCTAACAATAGAAAAGGAGATCATTTTCTTGATGTAGTGAAATCTGAGTATTTAATAAAAATTGAATTTAAAAATATGTAGAATAGAATTTATATTACTAGTCATACCAGTATAAATTATACCATGTGAATTTGGGAAGTGGATGATACACACCATGGAAAGTCGATGATACCTTTTTATTAGAGTGTGTGATTATAATTCAATTATAATCATTTAAACAAATATAAAGTATGATACAATATTTATCTGAGAGGTACCCAAAAAAACAATGAGTATGTCTCAGTATGACATCCCAATATTGAAAATTATTTTTATCTGATGTGTTTTATTTCATTATTTTTTCATATGGTTAAGAGAGTGTTAAAAGGAAAGTGGATAACATACTTAAATTTCCAAATAGGTTTAATTCGAAAACAAATTGTAAAAATAAATAACACTTATTCACCCCATAATAGTGGTATAAAATATTTCTCGCGGCCATCAATTTCTATTAGAGAAAAATATGTTTCTATATAAATCCCATACTACTCAATAGATAACAGGATTGTTTTCAACTAAAAGGTAATATTTATATTGATTTTATGATATTTATTAGCTTGAAAAATAAAATAATTCCTTATATTGTTTCCATTGTCCAGGAAGTAAGTAATTCTTTAGCTGTGGTTTTCTACACCCATGGGAAAGATTTACCAATGTGATTTAGATACTAGTGAAATCTAGAAGTATATGATAATTATATAAATCATATTATATCATACTTGTTTGATAAAATTTTTAAAAAATTAATAAGTTTCATAAAATATAAGGAAATGTGTGGTAATATTCGGATAATATATGAGTAAAATTTGAATAATCAAATTTTGAGATCCTAATTGGAATATATTTTTATTTATAATGATGAGTCACATGTTGATTATTTTTCCATGGTTAATGAGATTTTTGAGTCACATTAATGGATTTGGTGATAGTTTGGAAGAGTCAATTGTTTGTCAAGAACCTAATTTAATTTTTTTGAATATATATGATCCATAGATATCATCCAAAAAATATTAGGAAGGCTTATTACTTAATGAGGTATATAAGACACATTTAAATTATCAAATGAGTATGTCAAATTTTTTATTGTAAAGGTTAAGGAGGAAATGTAATTCATTGTCATGAAGAAACTAAAAATCAATAGAGTTGATGTTTATTCCAATATTGAATTTTTTATTTATGAAAAGAGTAATGAAAAATATAAGATGATGATCATACCTATATCAAGATACATAAATAATGTAAATGGTAATTATAAGTTGAAACATACAATAATTTTTTGATGTGTGTTGTAGTTAGAATATTTTCTGTACATTTTCTAGGATAAATGAATATGAAATATAATGATGAGGCGTATGATAAAGGACCCTAAGGAAAAAAATGGGTAAAAATATCTAAAGAGAAAAATAATTATTTTTAATGAAATAAAAATGATCAAATAAAAAATAATATGAAAATATTGAGTAAGAAAGTGGATTTATTACCAACCATATGTAGTTAGTCTAACAAAAAATGTGTTTTATAGGTTTGTAACATCATTGAAAATGATGAAAGATAAGAATAACTCTCATGTAATGATGAATAAAGGGAATATTTCTACAACTGAGACGTGATAACATTGACTTTATAGTGTTTTATTAAAGAAAAATATAATATAAAAATTAAATAAAATAAATGAAAAAATAATTTTTTAATATGAAGAGAGATATTCATAAATTCCATAACAAATAAAAGGAATAGTTTTAGGAAATCATGATCATCAAAGTGAAGCTAAATAAAAGAGATAGAATAGTTGAAGTGTTTAACAAAACATTACCACTAAAAATGAATAAATAACAATACAATAAACTCCATTTTATAAAGTAGTGAAAAATAAATGAAAAAAATGATAAATTAATATGTTAAAACTAGTGAAATAAAGGAGGATCCACTAAAAATTTCCAAGAACAGTGATGTATAATATCAGCTAGACAATGTACTTTCATGTTATAGAGATATTATTTTTTCCCAAAATATAAAAAAATTAACGATAATATAATAAATACTTTCTTGACAATAACTCTAAGTAGACCACTTTTATAATTGTAAAGGTAATGAAATTTTGAGAAGGAAAAATTTAATTAAACAAAAAATATATATAGGCTAAAGATATGCCAAGATAATAATCTACTATTAACATTTATCCTCAATAGTTTAATGATGTAAAGGTTTTAACAAATAAATGTTGGTTCTATTGAGTATTTGGACATAAATATTATGATCATTGGTACAATATATCTCTTTGATGTAGTCATAGAAGGAATGAACAAAAGGGATAAATATAGTGAACTAATTAAAAATCGAAACTTTTATTATAAGAATGGAAACTGCCTAAAAATAATAGAGGTCTAAAATGACGGATTCCTATAGATTCTTCTCTTAACTTTTCCTTAAAATCAGTGGAATTCAACGTATTAAAAGATTAAATAATTAGAGTTTACTCCTCGGACCCATAAAAAGACATAAATTCTACTATTCAATTCCATTATTGAAAAGTATAATTTATTTTCACCTGCTGATCCAATAATATTTTTTATTATTAAAACTTATAAATAACATAAAAGTGATATGATTTTCTGTGAGGAATATATTCACAAAATTTGAAATCATTTTCACCTCCTTTAAGTTAATATTTTAAAACATGAAAATAGAGAGACCAATTAGAAGTTATTTCATCTCATCTATAAGGGAAGTACATGGCCCAAAATGTACACTGTATTCAATATCCACAAGGGCCTATCTATTTATAACTATCCCACCATCTCCCATGATCACTGGGTCACATGATTTATCTGAGTTAATCATTATACCATGATAAATTTTGTTCCAACCCAACCAGTTCCCATTCCCATTGATATGATCCATATATTTCATTGGTTGATCAGTGAAGTTATTGAGGATTGGATACGTATCCTTGCACATGATTTGACCACTGATATCCAAAAGGAAGTAAATAACAATCTATATATAGAAAGGACAAACATTTCAAATTGATCATTGAATCATTAAAAGAATCCAAAATAATCCAACAACACATTGTATGATCCAATTATTAAGTTATAGATTCATCATTCATCCTCACAAAACTATATAGACAAATTTCTATAAAATAATATAGATGACCTGAATGAGAATTGATTCACATGTTACCTCTATACATGTAACATATATTACAGTCCTTGACACATTTACCAAATATATGGGAGAATGTATTGACTTTGGAAACAGCGCAACTACTACATTTGGAATATAAGTTGATTTCATTATTAATCAACTCTCTATAGATGATAATCTCAGGGTTATTAATATTCTACACTATGAAATTATAAATAACTGGATTGAAATTGAAAAACAACATGTTAGCCTAATAGTTATTACCATAATGTACATGACATATATCTGGTGGGAATGATGATAAAATTTGAGAAACATAAAGCACTCAATAAAAATCCATCTCATCTATACACCCAAAAAATATTTGAATTTTAGGATGAAATTAGTGGATGATGTGGCCATTTTGGAGACTATATTATATAATAAATGAAAATTATTCTTGAAGAAAACAATAATTTGACTAAAATATGAATATTTAAAAAATAAATATGATAGAAATGTTAATTTTTATTAATTTTTCTCTTAAATTGATTAAGAAAATAATGAAATGTATTCTTGATAGTGGATTATAATCTCGTATTAATGGGATGCGATGTTCATAAAGAACATTAAAGAATATAGTGGTGCTATTATAAATATTATAAATGAAATATCAATTATGAAAAAATAATTAGTTTAGCTAAAATTCAACCACAAAATAAGAAATATAATGATATATTATATATTGATTGGATTTTATTTCTTTTTTAAATACGAGTTAGATTTTTAATAATATATATAAATTAATTTTGATTTTTTTTCCATTCCTAAAACTGAATGATATAAAAAAAATGGTGAATGGACCAATTGAAATTTGTTTCAAATTTAATATATAATAAATTCTTGAACCCTTAGTGAAAAGAAGAAAACAAGTTTTCCCCTTATAAATAGTCATCTAGGTCAAAATATTTGGATAAAATTTTAATGAGAAAATGGTGTGGGATATCTAACCCAATTATGTGTGGACTAATTATTGTTTATAAAGACTATCAAGTGGGGAATATGATAAATGGATTCCATAAAATTATGGATGGAAATCAATTATCCCATATAATTAATCAACCAAGTGTTATGAATCCCTATGGGGTATCACTACACTATAGGTGGCCTACATTTCCTTAAATTTTTATTAATTTTAATATAAAGAACATGGTTCTCATTATAAAACATAAATCAAAGCCATTTTATATGTTTGTTATTATCAGAAGGACTGTAGAGAGAGAACTATTGATTTATATTAAATAACTATATATGGATAATGGAAAGAAGTATACTGGGAATGTTTTTAAATACTATCATTATAAAAATTGAATCATAAACCAATATTTTAATCAATACACTCACAAGAATAAATATGTTTATAGAAGAAGAAAAAATATTTTGGAGGAAATGGGATGAAATATGCTCTTAGATTTCAATGTGATATGATTTTTCTGAATAGAAATTATGTAGACAGATACCCATATTTAAAATAAGTTCTTATTGAGACCATATACTAATATGACTACTAAAGATGTTTGGTATAAAATTAATAACATTTTTAACTACTTTATAGATTTTTATATACATTATTTTAAATAAATTAAAATAGAAATATAGGATATATTTATGATAATGCTGAAGAAGGAATAATTCTATAATACCTAGAATTTAGAATGGATATAGATTATAGAAAAAAAATCATCATAAGTTGGTTGAGATTTATAATTTAATGGTTATTTAAATTCATAAAAAATTGATGTTATAAAAAAATAATTTTCTAAGACCACTAATTAATATGGTGATAAATATCTTTGGAAAATAAGAGCAGACAATATCAAAATTTAGCACATCTCAATGACATTGACTTTGGTCAAAATAGTAATGAGTAAAAGTACACTAAAAATGACAAATTGAATAATTAAAAGCTTAATGAAGCATGTGTAAATAGATAATATCAATTTAGATAACAATAAAAAAAATCATATAAGAATGAGATTTAGGAATATTTAATAAACATTTTTATATTATAAATTTAGTCACATTAATTTTGTAAAGCTATAGAAATTAATGAATTGTTTAATTTTATGCATAATGAACTAGATTATTTTTAGAGAAAATAAATATGGGATATTTTTCACATTAAATAATAAAAAAACTGATTGGGACTTTGTGGGAAATCAAAAACAAGATGAATGACAAATGGGATGTTTCTAGGGATAATTATAGACATGTTTGTAATGGTTTTTTACAAATTCGGGGGGTCTAATTTGAAGAAGTGTATACTCCCATTAAAGTATTGGTATCCACAAAAATTTTCATAGTAGATAATCATAGGAAGATTAAAATATATAAAATAAATAAAAGATTTACCTTCTTGAATAGTGAGTTTGAATTAAATTCATTTATTATTACACACTGAGATATTGTGAATGAATTTTTTTCAAATTAATTTAATCTTTTTGATATTCTTCCTTTCATAGAACAATGAATATCATTTTTTATAAAATCACTTCATTTGGATTGTGTTAGATGAAACACCATTTTTATCTTACACTATATGGAACACTTAGTTTATCTTAAGGTACACAGAACAATTTTTTGTCTTTGTTATACCCAATATCAAATCCCTTTGATATATTGCATTACATGCGAGGAATAATTTTACTAAATTAAAGTATAAAATTAACATGATCATTAAAATATTATTATAAAAACCACCTAACTATTGGAAAAGAAGTGATGAATAAGATTAAATAAATTTTGGAAATAATATTTTCACATGTATATAAAATAAATCCATTGGTTATCAATTATTATAATTTAATGTAATAAATATTTGAGAATAAATTAATTACTTCACAATTTTTTTTTCTACATTAAAAACGCTATCGTCATAAATTTTTAAAATAATTTGATTAACATTTTTAATAAAAAATATATATATTATATATTAGGTAAATATTTTTTATACTCATCCAATAGATTTGATAGGTATAAGTTAAAAATTAATCCAATTTTATGAATAAAAATATGTATTTTAATGTAATATTACTGCCTTTTAATGGAGAAACAATTTTCAATTGGATTTTTTAAAAATTTAATAACTTTTATTTGAAAAAAAATAAATTTTGAAACTTCAATATAAAATTTTATTTTGGTTTAATTTTTGGCATATTCCTGACAAACATAATTTTTGGATGAAAAGTGAAAAATATTGAATTTTAATTCAAAACGGATTTTTGACTAATTTATTTCTATAGTTTAATTAACTATTAATTTAAGTTAAATTCTATATTTATTCGACTATAAAATAATTAATCCAATTTAGTTAATTTGAATAAATTTCACATTGATATTGGATATAAAAACATTCCATAGTTTTCAAACTTTTTACTTTAAAAACATGATTTCTAATCGTGTTTATGAGATTAAATTTAAATTAATTTCTACCACTTATGTGATTTGAATTTGGAGTAATGGATTATATATTTAGAATTAGAATAAATTTTAATTTATAATATTGTCAAATAAGTTTTTGACCATATATATTAGTCAATTTAATTATGATTAATTGCAGAGATTAATAGAAAACTTTGCATAACAATGGATGGATCCCTAAACATAATGCCCAAAATGACCTATAAACATGACCAAAATTCATTTATATGAAATATTTACACCCAATCATCACTTTTATTGATTTTTGACTTTTATTGGGGCCAAATTACATTGGAATAAGGTGGGTTTCATTCCCTCTTTCGAAAATTTAGATGAACGTCACTCATTCTCTACTATAAAAATGTAACTATCCAAATTATTCACACCTATAAAGAACATTTAATCACAAAAAGTATGACTAAATAAGATCCCAATATACATTAATTCATACTATATTCCTTCCTTTTTAAATTAATCCATAAAATTAATTCGTTTGGTGCAAACTAAAAGGAGTTATCCAAATAAGAGGTGACATCCATCCTCAAGATCTTTTATTTTAATTTTATTCTACAAACCATTAAATATTATTATTTCATGACCATATAATAACTTTAGTATCCTAAATATATTGATATGTTTTTATTCTATAGTTTATACATAAAAATTCACACAATTACATCTAATGGGTAAAAAACATACCATTCTTGTGTTACATAAAACTAGCACCCCATAGAATGATGTTTGCGGTTTTTCCTTGACAAACTTTCATGCTTATGAATTATGATGGTTAATATGGTAATATATGATATATATGATATATATGATGTATTTATTCTTCATGAATTATTATATTTAACATATATTCTTGATTTCCATTTTTTTTATATATGAAAACTTTGTTTGTGGACATGTGGACTACCACATCGTCAAAGTGGTACGATTCATTCACATATTACATAGAATATATTAAAGATAAGATTAGTGAAAATATATGATATATATATATGAAATAATATTTCTACTATAATTATCTTATATATTTATATATATATATTCCATTTAATTTCTTTCTTTCAATAAAATAATAGAACGAAAATAACGTTCATGTGTATATAAAACATACTATATCCATGAATAGTGTATTCTATTTCTTATTTTTTATAGATTATTATAAATAAAAATATAATGAATATATATTATATTCATATCATGTTATACATTCATGAAATCATGAAATCATGATCTATGTAAGAGGATCATTTAATAAAAATCCAAAACATATACAAAAAACAAAGGAGATATCACCCAAAACATATTATTAACATCAAATTATTACTAAAATAGTAATATAAAGTCACTATAAAATCATATATATTATAATATATAATAATATGGTTATATGGTAGATTAATATTATGTTTTTATTTATTATTCCTGATATTTGAACGTGTATGAAAAAATTAGAGACTTAAGGTAAGGGTTTTATCGTCTAATTTTTCATTTCCCATGATACAAAAGCCATGTTCACCACCTATTTTTTATATGTGTTTTCTAAAATAAACAGGGATGTATTATATTATTCTTAAACAATAATTTATGTGTATTTACATACCCATTTTATGATATTTCTTTCAAGTGGTTTATTTTTCAAAATTTACCAAATTGATAAAGTAATTTTGTCCCAATTTTTCATTATTGAGACACATGCCATGTTATGCACCTATATTTTCCAATGAAATGTATATACTCCCTTTGAAATGTTATATCAGGAATATCCTTAATTTCATGATATTTTATTCTTCATTTAATGTTGTTATTTACATTTTATTACAATTAAACGGTTATAAAATTAGTAATAAATTATTGCTACAATCTCACTATTAATCGAGATTTTTTATGATTATGCTTAAATTGATGAAATATTATGATCCAAATATCAAGACATCTCATGAATTTTCTTAACCATATTTAATAATAATATATCCAAATAATGGTACCTTTTTCACTATTTGGTATTTATGGTAATTAAG
This sequence comes from Viscum album, assembly GCA_963277665.1. Classification (NCBI taxonomy): domain Eukaryota; kingdom Viridiplantae; phylum Streptophyta; class Magnoliopsida; order Santalales; family Viscaceae; genus Viscum; species Viscum album. The sequence continues at coordinate 990,082,709 of OY728155.1, read as the reverse complement.
AAAATGTTTTTATGAAAAACCGACCTTAATTATCCTTTAGGTCTGAAATATGTGTTCTTTCAAAATTATGTCTTCATAAAATTCTTTCAAAAAAGGAATAATATAATACTATGATATTTAAATATTTTTAGCCATTTATTACCTTTAATATACATTTTTAAAACTAATATTTTTATCATTTTTGATAATGGTACTTTTTTGATCTTTTAACGTGAAAAAGGAATTTTTGACATGTACAGATTTACCCACCATCATGACCATCTATTTCATGATGATTCATCTATATGATTTCAAGGTTATTTTTTTTGTATAATTTTTCCCCAAATATTCATTAAAGATGAATATTTTTATATGGGTTTCCA